>OY728159.1:2141567872-2142938344 GCA_963277665.1 Viscum album
AAAATTCATGAACTTTTATTTTTTTATTCTAATGGGATAATTCATTATCATATCTATTTTCCTATCCTTTTATACGAAAGAAATGAAAACACCATCAGGGATGTGTTAATTTATAACATTCATGGAAGATGGGTTATCAATTTATGTTACCATCTTCAATTCTGGTCATTAAAAAATTTTATGGTTGAAATAAACTACTAAGTATGTTTTTTTATTTTATTTGATGTTTTCGAATACTTCTCTCACAAGATTTAATGTAATAATACGAAACAAGATAATTTTGAGAAAAATCCCCAAATTAATCCATGGGTTTATCATTAATTTTTTATATAATGATTCAACATCTCTAAATAAACCAAATGAATTTTGTAACCATGTAATCTTCTAGATCTTCACTAATTTCATATAACTTCAATTTTGGAAAACCACTCTCATCATAAATTTTTTTCTGAAAATGAATATAAGTGACCGTTCATTAAATCCGAGGAAGTAAACAGACCCGAAAAATGAAATTGAACCTCATTACCAAATCAAAAATGTTATCAATTAAATCAAAATTTTTATTATAAATAATTTTAAAATAAAATATGTTCTATAATAATTAATTAATTGACCTATTTTTATTATTCTATTTACTAAGATCAAGCGAATAACCATATCAGAATTAATGTAAGGGATCCTCTCTTCCTCACATTTATTCTAGAATATCCACTATGTTATTTTTTTCTAGGTGTTGTTCTAATGATGGGTAATGATTTAGAATCTCTCCCATAATTCCCACAGTATGTATTAAATATGATAAACCCCTTTATCTCTCATTATGACTACCTAAGTACACCTGATATCGTACTGATATTTCTTAAGGGATTCTACCTGAGCCCCAATTATTTCATTGGGTTGTTCATACTCACATTTTACCCAATGAAATACTATATTATATTTATTTGGATCTTATAATTTTATTAATATTTCTGAAAACAGGTTTCAATATCCACCCCTAATTATAATTTTTTTGTATATACATGTTTTTAAATTATTCTCTAAATACATTTCGATAAGACATCTCGTTTTAAGAGAACATCTAGAATTCAAACACAATTTCAAGATTAACCTACCATATGTTTTAATCCACCCTTGTTTTTTAAAACTTGTGTCTTCATTATGTAAAAAATCTTGGATCACTTCTCGTTTTTACAAAATATAATTCCTTTTTCTATTTTAAATTCTTGTTAGAGTTTTCATTAAAATCACTCTAAAATGTTTTAATGTTAAAAATTCTTAAATACTCTTTTTACATGTTTTCAATTCTGTTTGACATAATATACCATAATGTATGACTATTTTACCTTATTAATTTTCATTTTTATTATAATTCCTTTCCTTCATGTACACTTTTATAATACACACATTCATTATGCTTTATGACATGATTATGATACCCATTTAATTCCATGGGTGCCCTTATTTTATGATTAATTATGTATGATTCTATATGTGTAAATAATATTAATGAACATGTTAAGATGGGTGTGTCAAGATAAAACTCTAATTTGTTGTTTAATTATGAGTCTATACGTTATGTGTAATGGTCTTGGAGATTTTCCTTGACTCATGCTACCATGTGCAACAATCTTGGTGGTTAACCTTGACTTGTGATCTTCAATGTGCAACAAGCCATGAATAATGATAAATTAATTTTTTATGTTGATACCACATTATTATGAATCCATTTTTATATTACCCCATGTTTATATTTTATTATTTGACATTATGTATTCCTTTATATATCAATATCCCATGCCTTCTAACCCATGTACTAAAGCATTATTACAATTCTATTCCCTTATCGAGATTTTAGCTCATCCCTTTGTTCATGTTATTCCCAGGTTACCCTATAATTATTTATGAATACAACGTAAGATAGGATATATTTATTAATATTAAATAAGGAATTTTTTTATTTAGTTCAATGAGTTTTTTTACGTACCTAGTCTTCCCTGACACTAGACATTATGATCCTTGGCTATTAATATGATGTTTTATTGTGAAAATAATCCGGTAATGATATACGTAAAAGTCTAGGTTCTCTATAAAAAATGAAAAATATCATATATATTCATTATATGATTATATTAAATAATATGTGAAATATATAAATATGAAGTCGAAAGCACTGTTTAAGGAGACAATAGGTCGTACGTATGGACGAATATTGTTTCCATTATATTGTTATATTGGATGAAAGTATGTAAATGAAATATATGAATATATATAATATTATTAAATTATAATTATAATTTATTATATAATATATATTTTAATAAACAAAAACATAATACTCTCTATGTAAAATGTGAATGTATCACATCACTTTGAGAAGGCGGTAGTCCACACGTCCACTAACAAAGTTTTAATATTTTAAAAAATAGATAAAAAGAACATTTATTTTATTTCCAAATAATATAATTATAACTATATCATAAATATCATAGAAAAAATATAAAATTTTAATTTCCAACATAATTTCCATCCATGATAAGTGGTACCGGAAAAATGAAAAACATCATTTTGTGAGGCGGTAGTTTATCGTACACATAAACCGTATGTTCATTACTAATTAGATGGAATTGTGTATCAATGAAGGAAAACCATTATATTATCATATTACATGAAAATTTAAGATATTTATGTTATTATACATGTATTTAATAGGAGTATTTGTGGTGGGGTATAATGAAAATAAAATAAAGGATATGGCGGAAGGATTTTACCTTTTCTTTGGATATTTCATCTTGGTTTCCAATAAAGGTATTATTTAGTTTTATTTATTACCATTTGGATACATCTAATATTAATGGAGAGATTTGTGTAGGATATTTTATTAGAGTTTGGATGAAAAAGATGGATTGAGAGATATTAATAAGGGGGAAGGGTGAGTGCCTTTTTAAAGTGGAGTAGTGTAATTCTTGTGTATTTTTGAAATGGGAATTCATATAGCATTTTTCCAAATTTATGTAGGCACAATAATATAAATAATTAGATAAAAGTGATTATAGGGTATAAATTTGAAAATAAAATGGCATTTTGAAAAGTTTCATGGAAATTTTTGTCCTTAAGTGTATGTTTTAGTCCCTTGTTAAACAAATGTTTATCATAATCATTGTAACTTGTTTTAAATAATTTCATTAACATTTTCTGTAAAAAATAATTTTCAACATATTTGATATAATATTATTACTATTCAACATATATAATCTATTTTCCAAACTAAAATAAAATAATTGGTTGAAATTAATTAAAATTGAATCCCGAAGATGGGACGACAAAGCGATTTAAAAATGATCAAAAGATTAGAATGTTTTTATATCCAATTTCAATGTGAAATTATTTTCAATTGAACTAAATCAGATTAATTAATTTATATTATTTATAATTTTAATTTTAATCCAATTATAAAAATAATTGAACCTTATAAATATATGTGACAAAAATGAAATTTTGAATTAAAATACTGTCTTATTTATTATTCATTAAAAATGAAACATCACTAAAAAATAAAAAAAACTCACTATAATATAATTTTTATGTTATGATTTAAAAATTAATGTTTATTTTGTCAAAAAATTAAAAATGTCAAAAAAAATAAGATTTAATATGGGTTCCTTAATAAACAGTGTCAAAATTTCTTAAACAAAACTTTTCATTCATAAAATTGGATTTATTATTTTATTATACCTATAAAATATATTGGATGAGAATATAAGTTATTGTCTGAATGTATAATGTATAATATTTATTGAAAACATTTATCAAAATTTGGTTTTTTATTTTATTGCAATAAATTTTTGTGTGTACATAGAAAAATATTTTTCATAGTAAAGATATTTATTTATTTTCAATTAGTGATTACATTCACATCTACAAATTTATAACCAAAGGTTTTAATTTATATACAAAATTAAAAAATGTTTTTTAAATTCTTTTAGTCATATTCATAACTCCCTTTCATATATTTACATGATAGTAATTATAATATTATAATAAAACTATTAATATTATATTTTCCTTTGCAAAAAAACTCTACCACGCATGTTAAGAAAGCTATTGAAGGAACTCAACATTGTGTGCAACCAAAAAACAAAGTGTTTCATCTACCACAATCTAATCTATGTTTTGTGTGTTCTTCATTATTTACATGATGTTGTATATAATGCAAGATAATCATAGTGTGTTTATTAAAAATTGAATATTCACTATTGTATGAAGTAAAAAATATCAAAAAATAAATAAATAAATTCAAAGAGAAATAATTTAACATATATTTTGGTGTTATATTCTACCACTATTAAAATGAATTCTTCCAATACATTTTTGGGTTATCAAAGTAGTAATACATAAAAACTGCTTTAATGAAAACCCATCATCATAAAAATAAATACTAAAATGTTAATTTAAAATTGAATGTTTGAAACATCATTTTTACCCAGAGTAAAACATATCGAATGATTATGTATAGAAGAACATTGGTGGGAATTTAAATCATGTGAATAGAAGAGAAATCCAATAATCATGTTATTATGGAGTGTGATAAAGAATATGGTTTTGAGAAAGTTAACAATCAAAATTCCATAAATCTATAGTGAGGAGATGTTGAGTCTTAACCTGGAGAGTGCTCCAGGATGATATGGCTTCATAGTATCATTTTATAGGGTGATATAGAATCATATCACAAATGACATGGTAGAAGCCATATATGACTTCATTTAGGGAAAGTATCCCAATAGTATAAAGTGAAACCACTTTTTTAATCATTCCAAAAATCAATTATCTATATAACCTATAATATTAGAGACCAATTAGAAAGGGAAATTTCTTTTATAAGGTGTTGGATAGTGTCATCAAAAAAAGTATATATGATCTTCTTTCATGATGGATATTTTTTGAGTAGCATGATTTTGTTAAGGGGATATCAATATGAGGGGCCATTTCTCTGGGTCATTAGGTTGTAGGTGATCTCAATCTAAAGGTTCACAAATGCAATGTGCAAAAAATATGGACATGGAAAATTCCAATGATAGAATTGGGTGGATAATTATCTTCAAGGTAATGGTAGTTATGGGTTTATCTCATTAGGCCTCTGATTTAATTTTCCGGTGCTTTATCTATTTGTGGATTTTTGTCCTCTTTTTGGGTAAAATCAGGGATTCATCAAAGAAACATGAGGTCTGATACAAGTAGATCCCATATCATTGATCATTTACACCATCAACTAAGATTTCATAATCCATATAATAAATAGATGAATTGTGAGGGGTATTATCCTCCCTTTTTTGATTAAGTAGTGTTCTGACAATGTATCTCACCACATGTTCACCAAAGATATGATCATATTCATGAATTAAGATAAGAGATTAGTTTTTGGAATTAAAATGGTCCTTGGTGACTCTTTTCATTGGAGTGGACAAATCATAAATCAGGACAAGAGATGCTTTCACATATCAAGTAGGTGTTCAGAAAACCAATTTAGATCCTTGTATAGAATTTTGGACAAGTGTTTTGGAATATTTCCTATAGAGTACCTGGTTCCCCTATATTCTCATGTTAGTTGTGCATAAAAAAATTTACCACATATTTTTTAATACCATTGGACAATTTTTGAACTGGAATAACCATTTTCATTCATTCAGTGGAAGGATATCATTGATGAATATAATCCTCTCATCCATACCAGTTCATGATCTATTAGCCATTGGGGTCCAAAAAGGTGTAATATCAACCATATTTAACATTCTGGCTGCCTTCATTTGGGAAAAAAAATTAGTTAGGAAGTGGCATTGTGTTTCCTAGGAAAGGATGGGAAAAATATTTTAAGAGGGAGGTATTAATGAATGGAGTATATCGGAAAAAATTTACTGAAAGTATGAACATATCTCATGGGTGGTGATAGAAGATAAGACACTATGAAGAATGTTTATGGAGTCTAAATGTATAAGGAATTTGGGGATTACTTTAGTTAACTTTTATTCCATTTGGCCATCTATTCACCCCATATTCTGACCCTCTAATCATAAACTAAACAGACCATGGGGAATAGTGACATATCAATTTGTAATCAGAATTGGGATGGACTCAAACTGACTTTCAAGGATTACCTCCCACATATATCCTATTCCGACAAGCATGTATGCACTCAAAATTCTTCCGAGTGGTTATAGATAAAAACTAATTGGAGACCTATGACCAGATAAGTATGAACAATGATCTAGATATGTATGTATTCACTTCCCCATAATCATTAAATTATACTATAAAGGATTTGCATAGGGTGTTGACCACCACAACCCATTATGGTACATGGGGTTTGACTCTTTGGTGGAATTATTTACTTGTTATTTTCAATTTTCTTGTGCAGAGAATCCGAAACAATGTGATACCTACCAATGAAAATGTGAAAAGAGTGGGTATTAATCTAGTCTATAGGTGCACCTCATGCATTTAACTCCACGAAGAGATCTCCAATTATATTTTTTTAATGGAGAAGATCATGCACGGTATTGGAATTATTTCGAGACTTTAATGGTTTCTCATCCAAAGAGCATTCATATTCACCATTTATCAACCACTGGTTTCATTTTCCAGGTTCATCGACCCAAATAAGAAGCATCATGCATTGGTGATGGATCTAGGCTCCTAGAACATCTTAAAAGTATGAAATTATGCTCACTGCAAGGGGAATGTCTACTCAATGAAATATATAATTGTTAGAACTAGGAAAATACTATTTTAATTGGTTCAAATTAAAAAAGATGGCATAATTCATCTACCATAAGACTGTTCTAGGTAGTCAGTACATGCAACAATTCCACCCTCAATGACAAGATGGTAAACTGGGTGAACTATTTTCTATATCCTTGTAGATCTAAAATGAATATATAAGGATCATGTATTGTGGGTGACATAATGGGTGAAGGAATGGTTTGTGATCCTAGAGGATCAGAAATGATGGTGTTGTTAACAAACATTGGTAGTCATTACTCCCAATAGGTAAAAGCCATTGAAATATTAAATAGCCTATGACTATATTGGCAAAAGTACATTGATCTAGCAGTAGGGGAATGTGACTCCATTATTATATTCAATGTCAAAAAGTGAAAATGTACCAACCCTTGTTCACTCTCTTATGCTACCATATGATGTATTAGCCTTACCAGTGACTATACAATGAAACTTCATGCTTGGTATGAGGGTAACAATGTTGTTGACCGCCTAGCATCCATTGCATCCCAAGGGATCAATGTCACCTACTTTTCTAGTTGTAACATTCGATATAATGAGGGGAATATTCTTGTGAGTGGGGTTTCCCTTGGGTTACATTATTTTAGACCTTCAATATCTTTTCCTTTTTTGCATATATTTTTTTTACTTCATTTATTTAATAAAATTATATGATGAAAATGATGATGATATACTTTCTTGATTTCATGAAACCATACCCTTTGGTTTTCCATGATAAACTTCAACTTCGTCTCTCATTCCAAGAAATTATGGTGAAATTTTCATTGTTGATATATTAACAGATCATGAGAACCATGAATATAAAGAAATTTAATTACTTCTTTTTTGATAGCAATAAAAGGTTATAAAAATTTGTCCAATATGCATAAATCCTCATATGGTGAGATAATATATTAATATCTAATGACTTAACTAATTTTTATCATAAACCATTACATAAAAGGTTATCCTTATTGTGACAATCGGGCCCCGGTGGCAGTACAACCACCCCGCCTTAACATGGTCGTCGGGTCCTGGCCCACCAAGTACCCCCAATTTCCCCACAGACACGTGGGGCCCACCCCAGGGTCCACCCACATGCTCGAAAGGGTCATCTGACTAATGATAGTTCCCACAGGCCAACACATGTCCTTTCTAGTGTGTTTTGTCCTCACTCACACACACCCTGGGAGACTTCCCAAAAGGTCACCCATCCTTATCAATTCTCCATGCCAAGCACGCTTAACTGTGGAGTTCTAATCAGACAGGCTCCCGAAATGGAAGGTGCACCATGTTGACATGAGTCACATCATTTAGTAATTTAACCCTTTATCATTTGAGGATGTTACAATCACCCCCTCTTTAGAGCACAACACCCTCGTTGTGGGACTTACATCTCAACCCAGGCAGTGCACCGCACTTAAGGCTGGGTTCCTCCTCTGATACCAAATGTGACAACCAGGCCTCGGTGGTAGCACAACCACCCCGCCTTAACATGGCCGTCGGGTCCTAGCCCACCAGGTACCCCCAGTTGCCCCGCAGACACGTGGGGCCCACCCACATGCCCGAACGGGTCATCTGACTAATGATAGTTCCCACAGGCCAACACATGTCCTTTCTAGTGTGTGTTGTCCTCAGTCACACACACCCTAGGAGACTTTCCAGAAGGTCACCCATCCTGATCACTTCTCCAGGCCAAGCACACTTAACTATGGAGTTCTAATCAGACAGGCTCCCGAAAAGGAAGGTGTACCTTGTTGACATGAGTCACATCATTTAGTCATTTAACCCTTTATCATTTGAGGATGTTACACTTATAACCCTTACCAAATATGAAAGTCCAAAAATATTGAAATAATGTAAATAAATTTCTGAAAAATATATTAACATTGATCCCATGTATATCATATAATAGATTTTATCTGTCACATACCAATCATATTAATACCTTAATCTTGTATTCTATTGAAACATTGTAATGACACAAATTACCATTAATCCTTTTTAAAAACATGAATGGTTCCTTTTTTCAATGTATATTGGATATAGTCCTTAAACCCAAAATTGATGTAAAAATAAAAAATTATAATATATACCACTTATCAACAAGTCGTTAATTAGTTCCTAGTTAGCCAGTACAATCTAATTTACATATTCATATACAACATATATTTATCCAATCGATATTATCTTAATATAAGAAACATATTATGGGTTATCCTCCCTTAGGAAAAATATCACGTGGAATTAACTCACTTTTCTAGTCCATCATAGATATTCAACATAGTCTAGTGAATCCTTATCAAAAAACATAGTCTAAATAATCCATATATGTTTCACCATTACTATAACACATTTATTGAATCCAAGTAAATAAAAACATTGATTATTCTACTTAATCAATAATTTATATGATGAATACCTCATCACATTATTTAATTCGACATTCCTTTCACATTTCATTTGTAGTCTCATCATCATCTTAAATATAACCATTACTCATTCCACCTTTTATATTCTCATATAGGACCTTACCACATCAGACATTGATTTTCATAATTAACATTAATTACATAATTAATGAATTTAACCATTAGTGATGTATTTGGGAGGCCAATATTCATTTCCATTTAGTTAACTAAACCCTTTATTTTTCCTATTAGTTTCTTGTTTTTGGTCCTTATTCTTCACATTCATAACAACTTATTGTTCCTATGAGAGGTTATCTAGGGAAATTTATTCCACATTCATGACACAAAGGGGACTTAATCTCCATTCCTCCATCATCTCCATTACTCTAAATCTTTGAAAACTCCTTCTTTATCTTCTTTGGTTTGTCGGAGAGTTCGTTAAGGTACAAATTTTTAATCATGTTCAATGAAAACTAAATATGCATGATCACAATATCCTTCAATCCAGTAACCCTCCCATTTGACTGATCATCATAAATTTTATTATCACATTCAATGTTAACCAAGTTCCTTATGGTTTCCACTATTAATTAAAACCAGAATGCATTGAATCAGAAATAATTATCAAAGTGAGTAACCACATAATTCAGAAAACCCACATATATGATCTATAAGTTATAAAACCTTACTCAATCTATGAAACATTAGGTTTATCATAAAAAATTTATTGATATCTTCAACTAAAATTCCTTATCATGGTTTGGGAATAGTTTTTTAATTTCTAAAGCATATCCATCCTAATTGCTAAACTAGATGTACAACAGGACCCATTGTCATTTTCCTAGTTACGCTCAAGTTAATCTCAATGCACATTTTTTAGAGTTTTTACCCCTATGTACATATTTTATAGAGCTATATCCCATTGTAGTATCCAAACTCTGATGTATTTCTTGGAAACCACTCACTCTATACTTTATTGAAATTCAAAGACACTTTTTTATACTTTACTTTATCATTAAACATATATTTAGACATATCCATATGGTTCAAAAAAATATTTTTATCAATCTTATTTCCATATATTAAATAACTTTTTTTCTTTTCTAGTAACTGCAGAGACCCTTAATTTTATACATTAACATTAAATAATTTTTTTGGAATAATTATTTAACAACACATATAATTATAAAATAATTTGTTTTTATTCTATAAATAAATAGTTAAATTCATTATAAATTTATAATTAAATAAGTGGTATTTATCAAAATAAATGAATCTATAATAATATAATAGTAACCCCACCTATGAGACAATAATTAAATTATTTTTATCTTATAATTTAAAAAATAAAATATTTATTTAACAGAATAGGGAAAAAATGTTTACAAAATGATAAATTAAGTGTTGGTATTTTTTAAAACATAAATGATTATTTATTATTGTATTTTAAAAATAATGACCTAAAATAAACTTTATCTTCATAAAATATATTCGAAAACTAATATTTTTTTCCTCCTCTTAATAAGAAAATTTCATGTCACATTAATTAATATTTCATTGTGTCCTGAAATCAGTTATAATTTTAAAATTTGTATTTTTTTTAAAAAATGATCATATCATTTAAAAATTAAATTTCACATATTTGGAATAATATTTTGATTAAATGGAGTTTAATGTTTAATTCTACTTGTAGAAAAATTGTTATGGATCCTTTTTCATGTTTTTCAAAAATACTTGAATTCTTGGTGAATAGAGAAATTCGGTTATTTACAGAATATATACATTATATGTTAATTACACTATTAATCGATTCATTTATGATGTAATCATCATAATCTAGAACTCCCAATAATTATTATCATATATATATTTACTACTATCAATCATTTGATAATATCAAAAACCAAATTAATACACTAATGAATTAAATAATCAAGTAACACCCCACTCCTCCACTATAAATACCACCCGTTATCACCGCTTTTACTCAAACATAAAAATATGTAAAGCATGTCAAAATTATGCAAAATATTCTTCCAAAAATATATCCCCTATTTCAAAGATCCTTTTATCTCTAAAAAATACCAAATACAATTTCTCTACGTACATTCTCAAGTAGGATAATTCAAGAGGTAAAATCCACATTTATTTTCACTTATTTTTTTTCAAATTTTTTTTTTCATATTATCTCTTAAAGTACCCACATCAAAGTGATATAATATCTATAATATCTTAAATATACTATAATTCTATTGTGTTTATGGAATATTCATAATCAATCCTCTACTCTTGTGCTTTTATTCTAAAAAATTAAAATGTCATCTATGATATATTGATCTACCATCATCGTGGATGATGTGTTTTCATTTATTGTTACCACCTACAAAGCTAGTAAAAATACTATTATAATGGTTTAATAATTTTTTATTATACATATTATAATTTATGTAATATTCATGGAGAAATATATACATATGATAATAAATAAAATGATATAAGTTTGTGATGGTCATAAAACTTCCAAAATAAATTAAAAAATTTACATTAAGGTTTTCTCTAATGAATACTCCTCATAAAAAGAAAAAAAAATTTGGTATCATTGAAAATTGAAGAAACAAAAAAATACAAATTCTTTCCACATATGGAATTTTTATTCCATTTAACAAGAAATTCCACAGTGAACCAACCATATAAACCACGATTTAAATTCAACCGATGTTTTAAAAATAACATGATATTAATAATAAATGGGTGGAAGTATGTTATAAAAGAATTTATAATGTTTTATAAATATTAATATATTTCCCTAAGAAATTAATATTACATTTTAAACCATTATACAAGTAGATTGATCATGTTAAAAAGAACTCAAACCTATGGTACTGGACTTTTCATTAAAAATACTCATTTAAATTTCTATTTTTAAAAAAAATTCAATTGAAATATTTTTTTATTATAAATTTATTCAGGTTTTATGATTTTGTTATTGTTCTTGGGAATTGATTATGAGGAATCATGGGACATATAACTCACTATAATTAATTTTGTATGATTATGTTGGAAGTTGAAAGAAGTTGTTATTTTAAATGTAACTATGATGGTTACACCATAAGGTATTCGTGGGGGTTATATCATAAGGTTGTAGTGGGGGATACATTTTAAGTCACTCATGATGGTTATAAATCATATAAGGACCACAATGTTTAAAATCTTATGTATATAATTTCCCATGATATGTAAATTTTTTATTTATGAATTAATTTTTTTATGTAAATCTATTTTTTTCGCAGATTAGGTATATGATATTTTATGGGAGTGTAGTATGTATTTGAGAAAATGAGTTCACATGTATATAAGTATTTATTGACAAAATATTTTATTTCTCTTATGTACCTTAATGAGAAATTTTGGCACAAAATAATTTTTAAAATGATTTCCATAGGGTTTAAGGAATGTTATGAGAAAATAAGAGTCCAAGAAAACATTAAAACAAATTCATGAAAAGATTTAATGTTTTATGCTAAAAAAATTTATTATTGAAGAAATGAATATTATTTTATTAGTACCCACTTTGTAATCTTTTGGGTTGATTTTTATCAATAATTTTCTAACTCGCTGCAAATATAAATATAAAACATCATTGGGAATGTATGAATTTAAATTAAATAGAAATTTACATTATTATATAATGATTAAGATCAGGTCCTCATAGATGGTATCAGATTAGGGATTACATAACATTATGGGTTACGATGATGTCAATAAAATGATATTAATGATTTTCACCTTAATTTTAAGTTGAAATTATATAGTGTTTAATTATTTCCATGTTTCTTCATCTAAGATATGACTATTTAAAAAGGTTTTTCCTAGAAGTAAAAGGGAATCTATAGTAAGAAGACACCAAGATGATGATATCATTCCAAATCAATAACCTGTAATATTACGAATTGGCACCGAGTAGTTTGTTATAAAAATTTATAAGATTATTCTTGCTATAAATGTAGGTGTAATCCATTCATGGGAACAACTAGAGCTACCAAAATTGAACATTATAATTGTGGAACATTTTATGAGGAAACATGATCCTTATTTCATTTGATCTTCTGAACTTGTAGTGGTAGGAGGGTGAATTAAATTCCTTGAAAATATATTCTATTTCAAGGGATGTTTAGAGAATCAAATTATTATACATTCTATTTTTTTCTTTGAAGGATAATTTGACCAGTGGTGTTCAATGGTCAATAATATCGTGGATAACAAGGAGTTTGATTCCTTATAATGCATTTAATTTAAGAATATATTCATATAATTGTTTTTGCTGAGGTTGTTTAAATTAGGATAGGAAAAAAATCCCTATAATTGAAACAAAATTATGAATATTCACTTATTTTATAAAATGTAAACATTACTCAATTGGAATCGTAATCTCTAAATCATATTTAGGATCTTGATAGTAAAATCCATTGTTTTATACAGGTTTTAATCCAATATATCAAAGGAATTTTTCCTCCCATGATTTCAAAATTTATGAGAAATTTTTTTATGTGATTGCATCTTAGAAATGTAGTTTTATGATGACCACATTTTCTTTGAAAACATGTATAAGAAATGAACTTGATGGAAATAAATGAGTAACAATCCATCAAACAAATCTGAATGTAAGAAAATCTAGTTTCTAGTCTGTGGATAGTGTGGAAAAAACACCACAGGGAATAAAAAAATAAATATGGGTAGTGTTTTTGATGTGTTATGTTTGGAAATATGACATGTGATTCAAATGAAAAGGATCTTAATATTGTTAAATTTAATTATAAGAAATATATAATGTTCTTTAAAGGATGTGTGATAGGGAATTACAAAAATATATTCCCAATTAAATAATTGAATGATGGAGAACAACCATACGATAAGAATAAAGGTGATGTAGAATCATTTGTGACTACATCAAAAGATGTTGAGCCATCTAATGAAATGGTATCAGCTCAAAAAAATTTGATATTTTCCAATATCAACATAAGATCTTGGTACCATCCACTGAATATAAAAGTGAATGAAATTACTAAAACAATATTCTAAACTAGATATAGGAATTAAGAGTTCGTTGTTATGCCCTTCGGTTTGAAAAATTCCACTATTATATTTATGGATAATTTGAATGAAATATTTTGTGACCATTTTTATGTGTTTTTTTATTTTATTGATGATATTTTGGTTTATTCAGAAATTTATAAGGAAAAAGAAAAAAACTATGGATTATTCTGCAAAAAACGTGAAGAAATAAAGATAAAATAGAAGTTTAGGAATTCTAATTTTTTTTAAACATATTTATTTTCATTAGAAAATTATATGAAAGGTTGGAATAATATTTGATCCCTCAAAAAAAAGTGTTTGATGAATGGAAAAGACCGAGAAATGTTAAAAATATTCATTTTTCTCTTGGAGTAGCATTTTATTACCAATGATTTGTTAAAAATGTTACACTATTATCTATCCCTATAACTATGTTTACATGAAAGGGGGTTAAATTTAATTGGAATGAAAACTATGATTTTTTATTTCTAGGAACTGAAAATAAGATTGGTTAATGCTTTAGTTTTGTCATTGCCTTTCATAGATAGATAGTTTCTCATCTACAGTGATGAAACAATAAAGGGACTTGGTTACATTCTAATGCCAAATTATTAGGTAATTTATTATTCATCAAGAATAATAAAACATATAGAGTTAAATTATACCAAACATGATATGGAATTAAGATTTTTTTTCCACATTAAAAATAAAAATACATCATTTATATGGATCTAAATATGAACTATATATTGACCATTAATGTTTGATGTATATTTTTTATCTGAAGGAATGGAACATGATGTAGAGACAATGGATTAAAATGATAAGGGATTATGATTACATAATAAATTACAATCATGGAAAAGAAAACAATGTGGATGATGCCTTTATTCAATAACATCATGCTACATTAACCGTATTATGTTTGGAATATGACACGTTGATTAATTATTTTATAAATTTTGGCATGGATGTTGGTGTAGAAAATTATGATATTTTTTATGTTTGGGTGAAATCATATCTATCAAATAAAATTAATAAATTAAGGAAAGAATTCTCTGAGTTACAGGAAAAGGAATAATTATTTTAAAGGGAATGATTAATTGCTTTAACATTAATAATGATTATGTTTGGACATTTGGTAATAGATTATATGTGACTTGTGATTCCTAAGTGAATATATAATTGTTAACTGAAACTCATAGATCTCTATTTTCAATTCATCATGGATTCCCTAACATGTATATATACCAACAAAAGTAGTAATGGTGAGATGGAATGAAAAGATATATTGATTATTTTACAATAAAATTTTCGACTATTCAATAGATTAATGAAAAGAAACAACTATGGAAGGGAATGATTCATCCATTATTAGTGTCAGAGTGGAAATTCTTAAATTTATCCATGTACATCATAGTGGGACATCCAAAGACTTCTTATGGAAATTTTTTGATTTGGGTTGTTATTGATTGACTAGGTAAATATATGAATTTATTTCCCATTTGAGTTACACTTTATTTAGATCAATTTTATTTTTTGTACATAAAAGATATTGTGAGGTTAAATGGTGTTACTCAACTCATTGTATCTGACCATGATCTTTGGATAAATTCTAACTACTGGAAAGGCCTTTAGAATTCATTGGGACCTGAATTAAATTTTAGCAGTTGTTTTCATCATTATTCAGATGGACACACCTAGTGAAAAATTTAGACATTGGTGGAAATTATTTTTTCTTATTTAATGGATTACTAGTGAAGTTGGGATCACCATCTTTCATTAGTTGAGTTTTCTTATAATATCATTTTTAATTTTAGTATATAGATTGAATCTATTGAGTCATTTTATAGAAATCTGTTTCAAACTATAGTATTTTGGTATAAATTCAGGCAAATGAAATTGATGGGAACATAATTAGTAGAGGAAGCATCTAAGAAAGTAAAAATTATCAAATAATATATGATGATAGCTTATAGTAGGCTGAAATGTTATGCATATTTCCAAAGGAAGAATCTATCATTCTATGTGTGTGATCATGCCTTTCTGAAAGTATCATCATAGAAAAGAGTGATGAATTATGGAATAAAATTGAAAGGTGATTCCATGGTTGTTTGAAGCCTATGAAATCATGGATAAATTTGCATGTGTTTCCTACCATGTGGGTATCCATCTAAGTTTTTCCCAGGTACATATTTTTTTCATGTTTTTATTTTAAAAATTATGATCCAAATATATCTCATGTTTTTATATGGTATGTAGTTCATAATTAATAGAATCTTCCTTATGATGAAAAATCAATTTATATTATTGATCATAGGGAGAATCAATTAAGGAATAATTCAGTTCACCAGTTAATGGTTTTGTGGAGAAACCACATGGTTAAAGAAGCAACATAGGAATCTAAAAATGATATGAGGTAATTGAATCTTCACTTGTTTAATAAGTAGATAAAAATTGTGAAGATGTAATTTCCAAAAGGTATGGAGAATATAATAACCCTGGTACTAATAAAATAATTTGTATTAATTATATAATTATGTAGGAAAACTCATTATAAATGTATAATGAAATAAGTGGTATTTATTATAATTAAGTAATCTATACTAAATGAATAGTAAATCTCATATGAGATTATAAATAAAATTTATTTATCTTATAGGTGAAAATATAATATTTTTTATTAAATAATATGTTATTAAATTTATAAAAAATTCTATCTTATTTGTTCATATTTTTGAGAAACATACATGTTTATTTAAATATTTTTAACAAATATAAATAATTAAAAGAATATTTATCTTTATAAAATATATTAACAAATTAATATCTTCATATCTTATGATTTTATGATAATTTAATGATACATTACGAAATTTTTCCAAGAGTCAAAATATTAGTTATAATTTTAAAATTGGGTTTTTAGAGTAAATGATGATTTAAATTAAAAAATAATTATTTTCGTTTGAAAAATTATTTATATTAAATTTAATAAATTTTTTAGTTCTAGAGGTTGAAAAAAATTTGGTGAAGTTTAAGGGTATTTCTAAAAAACATAAATATTTAGTGAATAGTTAAATATGGTTATATACTATATATATACATTATATGTTTAATACACTATTAATTTAGTCATTGATAATGTCATCACCATAATCTAGAACTAACCTTAATTATTTTAATATATTTAGTGATTATTATGAAACTATCCATAGTCTTGATGCCAAAATAATAAGCTATGAAATAAAGTAGTTAAAAATAGACATCTCTTCCACTATAAATACCACCCCCACCACTTATCCTCACACATCCTAATAATTAAAGAATGTCCATATTTTTCCGAATACTCATCCCAAACCTCTCCCTCACATCAAAGATTATTTTTTTTGAACAGAAGACCAAATCAAATTTCCCTAGGGAGGTTCGCATGGAGGAGAATTCAAGTGGTAAAATTCTCTTTCATTTTATTTTTAATTTCTTTTCTTTCTTTATTCACTCCTCACCTACCCCCATCCAATTGATATGATAACCCCGTTAAACATAGTATACTTTAATTTTACTGTGTTAATAGAATATTTGTCATCAAGAAAGTCATATTCTCCTCGTATTCTTTAAAATGAAATCATCATCTGTGATATGTCGATTTACTATCATCGTGGGCGATGTGTTTTCTTATTCCATTACCACATTCAATGATGGTCATAAAACCATTATTATAATTAAATAATTTAGTATTATACATATTATAAGATATTTAATGTTAAAGAAAAAATATAAAAGTAAGATAATTTGAAATGGTATAATTTTTTGATGGTCTTAAAAAGAGCCAAAATAAATTAAATAAATTTCAATAATTTTTTATCTAATGAATCATCCTCATATAGAAAAATAAAATGTTTATGGTATCATTAAAAATTTATAAATATATAAATACCATTTATTTCCCCTTATTTAGTTTTTCTTCTATTCAACAAGAAATTCCATAATGAAACACCCTTGGAAACCAATAAATAAATGCACTTGAGATAATTAAAATAACAAAATATTATTGAAAAAATGGTGGAAATATGTTTCAATTGATTCTATAGAGTATTATAAATATGATTATTATTTTTAATAAATTAATTACTATTTTAAAACCATCACATAGGAGGTCTGAACATGGTTAAACTAATTAAAGCCTTGGGTTTGGGACTTTTTGTTAAAAATCATCTTTCAATTATCAATATTTCTGAAAATTGAAAATGAATGTTTTTTATGATGCATGTGTTAATGTTTTTTTGATTTTTTATAGATTTTTGGAATTTTATATGATTAAGGGTGTAAACTAAATCTCTACATAGTTCATTAGTTATGTTTATGGTGGAGGTTGGCCGAAAATGTTTTTAAAAATATAACTATGATGGTTACTTCATAAGGAAGATGAGGTGGTTACATCATAAGGTTTTTGTGAGGGTTACATTGTGAGGTAACCCGGATGGATAAAAATCATATAATATACATGAGGGAAAAAATCTTAAGTAATTAATTCTCCACATTACCTAAATAATTTATTTATGTTTTCTATGTTTTATGAAAAATAACTTATTTTCACATCGTATGTTTATGTTACTATATGGTTGAGAAGTATATCTTTGTGAAAATGATTTTATATGTTTATTAGTATTCACAATCTAACAATTTTTTTCTTATGTCCCTTAATGAGTTTTTTTTTCATATGATATTTTGAAATTTTTTTCATTGGATTTATGAATTAGTGAGAGGAACGATGAATCTAATATGGATGAAGAATAGATTTTACCATAAGATATGTCATGTTTTGTTAAAAACATTTTTGTTATAGAATAAATAGATACTATTTTAATAGTGCCCAATTTTTTTTATGGGTTGATATGTATGAATAATTAATTAATTATCTATGAATTTAAACTAAATAGGCCATTTGGGATTTAAGAATATGAATTATAAATGAATTTATTGTATTATGTATTATTTAATGTTGTGTCCTTATAAATAAACACATTACACATAATACACCCAAAGAGAAAATAATTCATGTGCTGTTAAAAACATATAATCATAAACATTGGTATATAAGTGAGATATATTATCCCTAATTACGTTGTTCGTGACATACTCCTTTCTTAGACACATCCAACATTATACCTATATTTATAAAATGGTGGGATGAAACCTAAAGAGGGGTAACCTCATATGCTCATTTGGTGTAAACAAGGGAGATATATAAGAATAATCTTGATAATGAGGGTTTTGGAACATGGTTATGTGAATAGATGATCATACCATGACTATCAAAGATCATAAACCTGAATCAGGTAACAAATATTATCCATTCATGGGACATGAATCATATCAAAATAAAGGAAAAAATCCTTGATAAAATAACATATTAATAATAAATTTAATTCTTCCAAACACATAAGAATATAAAATCATTTCCATATTAGTCAGCTAATCACTTCCAACATCATCTTAGTAGTATGGTTTCACTACCCATGCTATATTGGTAGTCAAGGTTCACTCCGATGACCATCTTAGTAGTCAGGATTCACTCCCTATTCCATCTTATTAGTCAAGTTTCACTCCCAATACCATCTTATCGAAGAAATTTATTTACTTAACTGAGGTTACAATATGTTACAGCCATGCATATATCATGAGATATATTGCATTACCTATTGCATTGGATGAATATATACGTCCCACTGATCTCATAATTAAATCATACATACCCATTGATAAAATCATAATCCATCATATCATAACCAATGAAATGAAATGGGTTTCTTAAACATGTAATCACATACTAACATATCGAAAAAGTGATGGGTTTCATAATCATTTCCTCAAAGCATAACCCATTAAAACAAGAGGGTTTCATAAACCTTTAACCCATAAAAGATAAAGAGTTTTCATAAACATATATATTATGATAGAGAAATAGTTAACATAAACATCATTTAATAAAAAAAGAAACCATTATGATAAATAATATTAATATAACTATTGGATGATTTCTCAATAAGGAATAATTAACATCAACATATCCTTTCTTATCTAAATTTTTTTAAATACATTTAAAATAATTTCATGAGTAAAATATATTTCCATATTTAAAACATAATTTTAAAACAAGAATCATTTTGAAAATATTTTTCATTGAAAAAATGAAGCTTCCAAAAAAATTAAATCACATTCCCATGAAAACATATAAAAGAGATATGAATACATTTTGAAGACATTTTTCATTAGAAAAACATTTAAAATATATAAATAATTCTTGAAAACATTTTGTAATATTTTTCTTTTACAATACAAAAAAAAATTACAAAATAATATTTCAAAACAAGAAAATAAATTTTTAAATACGTCTTCCTCTAAAAGTTTCTTCATAAATATATTAAAAATAGTTTATATATAACTCTTTTGAAAAAATGGTTTTTGAAATAAAAATATTTTAGACTGAAATTGGAAATGGGATTAGATTTTATTTATAACATTTTATTAATTATAATAAGTACCAAAGAGTAGAAAATTGTACTATTTTAAGAATATTTTATTAGAAACAAGAGGATATTAAAAATTCATGATTTTCCTATGTATTTGAACCATACTATTTCATCATTGGTGTCATAATAGTCAATAATATTGATAAATAATTATATTTATCCAATAAACTCATACCACTTGGTTTCATTGAATCATACTCCCCATGTAAGAAAATTTTAATTACAAGTAGAATAAAATATCATGAAAATAATAATATTCATGATATATAATTTAAAATGGAAATATACAATCCTCATAAATGAATATAGGTGCATAACAAAACATGTATCGTAAAGAAGGAAAAATGATCCAAAATTAATTAAATCATTTCATAACTTTTGAAACATAAACCCTATGAGAGAAATATCCTTAAAATAGATATCTAAATGACCATAAATGTAAGAAAAACAATCCTATAATATAATCATAGTCATTATATACCCCACACAAATGGAACGAGAGGTGAATAGGGCATAAATTTCATAGAAATAAATATTAGATGAGAAAAACCCTTACATTATGTCTCGACTATCATCATACTCATACAAACATATTGTTTAATAAATATCAGTTTATTATAAATCTATAATAAAAACATATTATTATATCTAATACCATTTATTATTTTTTATATAAATATATTTCCCATTTATTTATTACTCCATTTTCTTGTTTTGTTCCAGGTAATGGACACTTTTTTATATATGTTTGGACATGTTATTCTAGATATTCATACATAAATCCTGATTAAATATATTCCAAAAATGTAAATAATGATATAAATATATTATATATTCTGTAAATATGTATTTATAATAATCCAAAAAATATAAAAATATGAAATCCAATACTCTATTTTTAGAGATGATATGTCCTATATATGCAAGAAGATTTTTTCCATTATATTATCGTATTAAAATAATGAATTGAATATATATAATTATATTAGAATTATTATTTCATATATAACATATAATTTCACAAAACACATAATTATCATATTACTTGTAATGTGTAAATGAATCACATCACTTTCGAGGAGGTGGTAGTCCACACATCAACACACAGAGTTATCATTTTTAGACGAAATAAAAATCATGAAGGTGAGATGTATATAATAATTATAGAAGTTTAAATACATCATAAAAAAATTATATCATATAAAAATACATTATACAACATAATTTTTATCCATTATATGGGGTAAATGTCAAATGATAAACATTGTTTTGTGAGGTGGTACTTCACCACACACAAGAACTGTAGGTTTGTTATCTATTTTATGTATGTTTTGGTATGTGTAGGTAAAACCATTAAAAAATATCTTTGTATCTTGATGATATTTAGTTGTTTATATAATTTTTGAATAAGTATATTTGAGTTGGTATACATTGAAAATAAAACAGAGGTGGTTGAAGAAGGATGTTACCTTTTTCTTGGATAACTCATATTTGCGTGTACCAAATGGCATCCTTGGGTGGATTTAAACCCAAAGGTTGGATTATATGTTGATGTGATAAATTTTGGGATTATATTTTAGTTGTTTTTGTATGATAAAAATTGTTTTACTGATGTGAATAAGTGGAATGGGTGAGTTTATTTTATAGTGGAGCTGGTGTGTCATTGTAGTCAATTTTAGAAATGGGAATTACAGAAAAAACTTTCCATGAAAAGTGGATCCAATAATTTACATAGTTCATAAAAAGGGATGATAGGGTCTCAATATGTCTAGAACATTGATTTTGGGAAAGTTTCTAGGTCATTTTGGCCCTTAAATATCTAATTTAGTCCCCTATTAAGCTAATATTCTTCTGCATAATTTTATTTAATTTTAATTACTTTCACTAATATTTTTGTCAAAATATATGTTTCAGTTATTTAAGATAATATATTACGATGAATAAAATTATGGAATCCATTTTTAGAAATTCCAATCAAATAATAGGATGAAATTATTTCAAATTTAATCCAGTAGAAAGGATGAGAATGTAGGGTTTTAATTAAAAACGTTCAAATGATTGGTATTTTATTATATCTCATTTCAATGTAAAAGTAAATCAAATTAATTAAATTTTATTAATTCATGTATACTCAATATAATTTATCATTAAAACTGATAATAAAGATAATATAACCTTTTAAATAAATTAAATGAAAAATATGTTTTGAAATAAAATTCAGCAATATTTTCTACTTATCCAAAAAATATAAAACATAATAAAAAATAAAAAAATTCACCGTAATCTAATGTTTAAGTTCCAATTTCATTAAGAATGTTTCTTTTTTCAATGAAAAATTTATAAATGTGTAAAAATAAAATTTAAAATGGTTTCACCATTAAAAGGTTGTTAAATTACCTTTTAATAGAATACATCCTTTTATTCAAAAATATTTTATTTTATGTTATCTATTTCCTATAAAATAATGTCTATGAGTATGAAATATATTTATAGACTATATAATTTAATTTTTTTATTGAAAACATTAATAATTTTTTTTTTAAATTTATTGATATAAAATTGGGTTTTTACAAAGGCAAATAATTTTTTTAAATGTAATTTGGTTAATTTAAAACAGTTCTTATGTTCACAATATAATAATTGATAACAAAATGAATCATATTGTATACATGTATAAATGATATTTACTCCATTTATTTAATATTATTCATAACATCCATTCATATGGGTTATGTGGTAGGAGTAATAATATTTTAATAGTAATATTAATAGTATATTGTAGTTTGGTAAAAAAATCATCCTTTCTTGTTAGTTAAGCTTTCGAAGGGACTCAGAATTGTGTGTAACACAATACAAATATAGTTTTTCATGTAACAAAGGATAATATATGTCTTTATTGTGGTATATAAATAACTTTTGTTACATATAACAAAAGCCAAACATATTTATTTTATAAAAAAACTATATTCAGTGTTGTGGATAGTGAAAAATATCAAAATTATTAAATTAATTACAAAATTTCATAAAATATCAGGGTGTAACATTTAATTATACTATAAACATCTAGTTTTTGTATTATAAATTTTACCCAAAAGATTAAATATATTTAGTATCACACGAATAATAAAAACAATCTTTTAACATAATCTATAGACTAGTATTCATAGAATCATTTAGTAACTTATCCTAAATATTCACATCATTATCATAATCACATTTTATTATCTTCAATGTATTTTCATATTTAATACTCCATTATCATGTCACATTCAATTCATATTCTTTTTTATACAGTTATGCATTACAATCATTCTATATCAAATCATTTTTAATATTGTTTCCTATAAAGTGTTTATGTTCTTGATAAGATTATTCTAAATTTCATATTAATTCCCATTATCATTCATATAATGATTTATTATATTAATTTTCATAGTTTTATTCTTAATTAATTATACAAATTTCATACTTTTTAATATTTTTATTATTACTATATTCATATTTATTATCACTTATTAAAGATAATTCAGGCCTCTCAACCTAAGAAGTATACAATTTTTTATTTTTATTGGTACTGCCATCTTCTAAATCACTCTATGTTATTGAGTCGTTATCTTCTTCCATTATCATCAAATTTATTTTAAATATTCGTGAATAATTATTCATTTTATTGGTGGAAACAATTAATTATAAACATTATTCTTGAGAATTATTCTTATTTAATTAACAATCCTAGAAACACTATATCTCTTGTTTAGGAATAAAATTACAAAGTTCCCAACACCACAAGAATAAAAAAATTATAGGTTTTATACGATTGAATTTTCCACTTCTTGAACTAAAATTATTTGGAAAATTATTCATGAATCTCTTATCATAATCACAATTTCTACACCACATTATGAATCTAAAATTCAATCATACATATTTTCTATGAGATTATTTTCTCTTAGATATTTTAATTACATTTACTCAATTTCTTTCTTTTTTAACATATTATATTTACCCATGTCATAATTGAGGAGTGAGTTATAAAACACATCAGGGGATCAGTCGCTTACTACATCTAATGAAAACACGTTAGTTTTAAATTTATTTGAATGGAAAATCATCATCATCTTGAAAATTGTTGAATATTTCAATGTATCCCCAATGACCTTTCCCTGACAAAAAACGTTATTAAATATTGTACTATAATCATTGATTTTCCAATCATTATATATTTTGATGTCTTTAAATTTATCTCTCTTAATCTATTTTGTTTAATATGTAATATTTTAATTCAATTCATAAGTATTCCCATGAATATCCGTTGTATCATGGGTTGTCTTGAGTTCCATAACTTTTATGTAGACTTTTAGGAAAAGGATGAAGAATAGAATTTTATTATTGCCCATATACATAGATATCTATCTATTCATTATAATTCATGGCATTATTTTTTCAAATAGTGTTAAATACCAAAACTATTGAATAAAATACTTTAGGAAGTGTGATAGGAGATTTGGGAGCATCTTATTTTCTTAATCATGAAAACTATTTCAAATAAACCATTGAAAAAATCTACTATTGAATAAATTCATGTTTCCATATTCAACATCAGTAATTTTTGGGTATTTCAAAGGGAAACTAGTTATGTCTGTTACCTTTGAAGTCATTGTGTTTTCATACAACACTAAGAGAGAGATTAAGTGAATAAATGATGTTAATTTTATCAATTATTTTTCCATATCAACCTCTATATTAGGTTATATCATTGATCTTATTTTCTGATCATATCTCACCCCTTCTTAGTTACCAACAGATAAAACCAAAAAAAGGACACATATATTTTAACAGGTCTAGTAAAATGTGGTTACCTACTTCTATATTGGATTTATTTTGGTTTTAAGACCATGATATCCACTAGTAAAAATTAGTGGGTACAAGTACAATAAATATATGAAAAATAATTATCAATACTAAGTATAACATAGGGTTATATGCTATGAATAAATTATTAACCTCTCAATGGATTTTTTATATTATATCCCCATAGTTTATGTTATCTCACAAAAATCAATATTCGTCTCTCATTAGGGTGTTTATACTACCTCACGATAGTATTCAAAGGATCCTCCCCTTGAACCCAAGAATAAGTATTCAACTACTCCTACTATCTCACATAGTGTGAACATCATACATTTACTACACCATCAAATCATCCATCATTCTTCAATACCATATAATATGATATTATAATGTAATAGTGAAGGATGGTGTCCATAAATCTCACATTCACTATCAGATTAGACACTATAGTTGTAGTGTCTTCTTCCATATAAGTTCTCAATATAATATATGATATAAGGTTCACACATGAATCCTTACTTCTTTTCATCGATGCAAAGGTCACACTATTGGAGGTAGTTTTATTCTCCATCACACTCAAATACATATAAAGTCTCTCTAAAAATTTATTTGTGGGTGTTGATCAATAAAATAATTCATTAATTTTTTTATATATAATCTAATCAATTATATAAAATAATATACACTTTTTGTTATTAACTTTATTATTTTATTTTATATATTTGAATGATATTTCCATAAAATATGTTTAAAATATCCTTTATTTTGTTCTCTATGATATTTTCTACTAAATACCTTTCTAAATAAATAAATTTTTTTATCATGAATAATAATTTCATAATATCAAATTTGAAATTCCTAACAATATCATGTAATAGTAATCTCCTTAAATTCCATAAAAACACTTTCTGTAATTGTTCAATTATATAACTACCTATGATATTTAAGATCTAATATCTAACTAATCATTTACATTTTTCTTCTTCTTCAAAATTTATTAATTTTGGAAAATTTAATATTTTAAAGCCTTACAAATATTATGTATGAAAACAATCATAAATTTTATGAAATCTTATATATCACTGTTTGAGGGGAATATATTTTATATTTCATGTGACTTTGTATATTTTTCAACTAATATAATGTATGTATTATGTTTTATTTTTCTTCATTATTGTGAATGTTTTATGAAATACATACGTATCTCAATATGTTTCAATTTTCTGAGTGTTCACCATAGTGAAAAATTATACAAAACAAATAAATATGTTACATACCCAATTCCCATAACAAATTATTACCCTTTCGCAGTTATTAATGTTACATACATTGGGTGAAGCTCAAGACATTGGTGATTCTTTAGTTCTGAGAAAAATATGTTACACATTTAAGTAAAACAAATGTATGTAGTGCACTTTTTATTTTTAGTGTCATCATCATGAAAATATACTATTTATCATTAGGAAACATATTCATAATATTTAATTATCTTTTAAAATAAATGACTAAGAACAATGATATTATTTCAAATTAAGATAATGTTACATATACAGGGAAGAACTCTATCATTTTTGGAATATTTTATTTTTATGTAGACATAATAAATTAAATATCCTTAGTGTTTTTCTAACGTTTTCAAATAAAAAACTTCTCTATATAACAATACATATGTATACTAGATTCTCAAGGAAATTTTACTTTTACAACTCAATCATTAAATTTTTAAACATCAATAAATTGATCTAAAAACCACTAGGAATCATCAAAAGGATTTTTAAATAATTCCAAAATAGTATTCAAAGACATTTTTCAATGATTACAGTGTCCTTGATTATCAATATCCATTTTATGGTTTCTGAAACCTCAAATTATATTTTTATTTTTAATAGTATCTATCCAATTATTTCAAGATTTTATCTTCTATAAACCCCAATAAAATAGTTAATTTTTTTCTTCCAACAAAATCACTTTTATTTTGTCATTGTTAATAACAGCCCATTAATCATCACATTGAAATGAATTCCCTATTGAATATTTTAATCCAAGAGCTATGTGTAACAAAAAACATCAATTTCCAATTTATTTATTGTAAGAATATTAAAATTCACTATATATTGGATTTATTATTTTGAAATTGATAGACAAATAATATTACTAATATATCCCTCTATCATAATCTACATCGGATCTTTAGGATTAAGTTAAAAATCTTCCCAAAATGGTATAAAAATGTGTTTTTAAAGAATGTGTGTTTTTTTATTTACAAATCATGCATGATAAATGGTTTTGAAAAGTGTATTTAAAATAATGGTTTCAAATCAAATGAAATATTTTTTTAAAAATTATATTTATGAAAGGATTGAAAATGATGTAAAAGGATTTTTATTGGTTTTATAAAATGAAATATCTTTCTTTCCATATTAAAATTGTTTTACATACTATATCTTGATATGACTATATTTATTAAATTGAAGAGATATCCAAATTATTATAAAACTATATGAAATTTTTTTCATTATCATCTTATGTTGAAAATATATTTTTTATTTGTATTTTAAAAATGTATTTATGAATGGTTTTTTGAATGGAATTTTAATTAAACATTATCTAAATCCTAATATGAATTTTTTCCTCTGATTATGTATAAACACACACACACATATGTTTGTGTGTCTGAAGCTCTCATGTTTTTAGACATGTGCACAAGTTGTGATCTTAGGTGGGATATCATTAAAGAATTCCGTTGATATATGTTGAAGATGGGGTGGGTGACTATTGGTCATATGGAGTATTTGTTGTGAAACTAGTTATATGATTCAATTTTTTGGGTTTGGTATAAGCCTATTTAGCTTAATGTAGTGTAATTTATATCCTTTACCACATTGGTTGTGTGATGTATCAGACTTTTTTGTGTATTATTAAAGTTAATTAATTTTTTTATTTAGTATCATTGATAATGAAAATCATTAATCATACTTATTGAATCTCATTATATTGATTATTTTTGATATACATGTATGGCCTATTCATTTATTTGTGCGTGTTTATCTATAAGCATTTTAGTCTCGTTTATGAACATACACTACCATTATCATGGTAAATTCTTTTTAATAGTTTATTTATTATATAAGGGTGAAATAAATTACAACATATAATATTTTTATACCCCGGTACTTGTCACCAACACATGGAAATCGAAAATGTTCCTCAATAATTATGGTAAGGTAGTTTGGATGACATGTTAGGTCAACCCATACTAGATTATTATAGATTTGAATTACATTTCCACATATAAAACATATATTTTTGTTTTTATAATGGTTAGATTGTATAATTAATGTTTTGATTAAAACTAAATATCATAGTCATCACATTTTCTAACTAATATAGCTAATATTTGTTTATATAATTTTTTTAAACTAAATTCCTTTATAAATTGTTATTTACCAAGGAAACACATAATTGAAGTCCATTATATTCATTTCATATTTCAATACTAAAGTGTAATGTATATTTTCAAATATTTTTAAAAAATAATCCGACTGGCATAACATAAAATGTTTTAAAAAACATCTAGTTTTATTTAACTATTTCTGAATTTCATTAATAATTATATCCATAAGTTTTTTCATTAATAATAATACTAATAAAAATATTATTATGTAAATAACACCAATATCTAGATCTCAATAATGAAAACAATTATACATTATGATTGATATTAATCAAAATAAACAATGAAACCAATAATTAAAAATGTGGATTAAGGTTATCCACAATTATACTTAAATTTATAACTTATTTAATAAAATATTAGTATCATAAGAAGGGAATTAAAAAACATAAAATATATTAAAATAGTTATAAAATGTTACAATATTAAAAAATATTAATGAATATATTAAATTTTATAATAAAATATCCTTAGTATTTAATGAAATATTTTTATACATTACTAATATAATAATAAAATCTATTAGTAGAGTGACTCTTTTCTTAAACCAAATATATATGAAAACCAGGTTGAGACACCCAACCTCAATATACCAATGGCTTGCTCCTCACAATTAAAAAACCACGAAAATCATTATTAAAAAATGTTAAATAGAAATTTGAAACCAATTGAA
This sequence comes from Viscum album, assembly GCA_963277665.1. Lineage (NCBI taxonomy): Eukaryota > Viridiplantae > Streptophyta > Magnoliopsida > Santalales > Viscaceae > Viscum > Viscum album. The sequence continues at coordinate 2,141,597,639 of OY728159.1, forward strand.
TACATTGAATAAAATTTCTAATAAAAAATTCTAAAATATTAATCACAACAATCATGGAAAATACCAAAACTACAACTAATATAAAAAAACCAACCCATATATTTCATTAACCATAAAATCAATAAATTAGGATAAATTTTATGAAAACCCATGTTTTTCAATCCAATATATTATTATTATCATAATATCAAATAAAAAAAGATATCATACCTATTAAGCCACCATTATGAATAACATAAAAGCACCATATCATCTTAAAGTGATTTTCTATGCTCTAAATGGATTACACCTTGAATTAGAATAATTAAAAAAATCAAAAATAAGGAATAGATGAATATTAAATTTCTCCAGTGACTCAAAAAACTTTAATGTGAATTAAGATAAAGAAAGAAGTATCATAAATAAGAGGAGGAAGAGTCATTGGACTTCCTCACTTCATGCACCATCATGTGAAGCCCACTCGATTGTGGTTTCTCTCTTTTGAGGCATTTAAACCCCCACCCTCTTATTCTATTCTAATAATAATAATAATACATATCATAAAGTAAATTTATAATAAGAATAATTTATTTATATTATTAATAAAAATTATAATACATATATATAGAGAGGATTAATAACCATGTAATTATATTTCCAATAATAATGATTATGATGATGATGATATATGTGCATTAAAAAATATTAAGAAAAATAATAATACAAATATAATTATGTATTATAAAATTTATCATATGCATTATAATATTACAAAGAGAATAATATTACTTATATTTCCCTTAAAAATACCTCCCCTTAATAACACCCATAATACCACTGAGCAAATTAATTTTTAAATTATTATTAACAATAATTCACACAAGAAACGTTAATAAGGTGTTAAATTAAAATAATCTATAAATATAATTTATAGTAAAATATATAGTTTTTGAAATATTTTTTTATTTTTCACTATAATAAATTAATTTAAAATGTATTAGTTAAAATATAAATTTATAATTTCCAATAAATACCTCATTATAATCATTTTCAATCAAAAATATAAACCCATAATATTTAGTTTGATTTTCCATCCTTTATCAACAATAAAAATAAAAATAAATCCTAAATAAATAAATCCACCCTAAGTTCACCAAAATATGATAGACCTCACTAAACTATCAATGAGACCCATAGGTCTCTAGTGCCCACTACTAGCCTATCAATGGTTGGTATGGCCATTAAAAGGCCACCAAGCCATCAATGTCTTCAACTAGAGTTCTAGTTTACTAATAAAATATCCAAATTAATAATTTAAAAATCCAATTTTTTAATCACTAATAAAATTTTCATTGTTAAATTATAAAAATAATTATTTCAATAAATATGGGAATGTTTCCAAACAAACTCACTACCATAAAACATTCCATCCCTTAAAATAGAATTCTATTATTCAAAAATAATAATTCAAAAATATCAATCAAATATTTTCCACTTCCATTCTAATAATATCCAAAATATTCACATCACATCCAATGATATGCTCCCAAAATAATAACCATTCCATAATAAAGAAAAAGATATATTTCTAAAAATAAATTCTATAAAACATAAGGTTTCTAAAATACAAACAATTAATCAAATCATATCCCCATGGATCTAATAACTATAATCATTTCCTATGTGTTCCCATATTATTTTGTACCACTAGATTTCCAAATGACCATAATATATTACATAATAATATAGTTTCACATGAATAAATGATTTATCTTAATAATTAAAAACTACATCAAACATTTAAAACATGATGACTAAGTTTAACAACAAACCTTATATATATAAATATATAGAAAATTCTAGAATACCTTATAGGAAAAGACCATTTATAAATTTCCAAAACATTTCAATTATTCCTTTCTTATTAAGTACATTAAAATAAAATTGGTTTCCCTAATTTTTAAATAGATAATAAATCCAAAAAATATTAAACTCATAAAATATAATTCATAAACCAAAAATATGTAGAAAATTATTCAATGATTATACTGTAAACATACATATTCTAATTTCATTAAATTCCAATACCCCTAATTAGTTAATCATGATAAAAATAATTATTTTTTTAGTTTTATATAACTAATTAATGTAATAGAGATATGGATTTCATAGAATAAAATCACTTTGTATCATATATTAAACTAGATATATTATTAGTGATAAAATGAAAATTACTATTTTTGTAGATTCCTTTTACACCTTTTTACAACTAAACTTTTCATACACAATAAATATAAAAAGAACTCGTGGTTTCTTATGGTTATTACAAAATACAAATAAATCCCATGTAAAATTTGATATTTTCATCATGAGGTTTTCTAAATTTTTATATATTTAGTCTAAATTACTAAAAAGCCAATCTTCTCTCAATTAAACTCAATAAAATCCAAAACACTCCTTCGATACCATTTATAACAACTCATTCTGAATAGTCTATTGACTAAAACCGAACTTACACTAAAAATTACTGTGTATTTTGACCTCTAGGGAAAAACAAGATCATTTAGGGTATTGGATTGTTATTAATATTGAATTAACGGCTTTACTTATTTAAATATGATTTCATAAAATTACGCCAATAATCATCCATGACCCATCCATAAATCTAATTTTCCAAAAATAAATTAAAATATATGTTATGGGATCTTTTTATACATTGATAATGATATAAAATAGTATTTATATAATTATAGACATAATTACAATAGAAAATTAATTTAATAAACCAATAAAATAGTTGAATAACTATATATATATAATAAATAATATTTTGATGTTTAATAAAAAACATTCATAATAAAGGCAACCCATTCTCCACCACCTCATTGAGATTATTGTATAAAATTTTAAGTCATGGTTTAATATATTTGTAGAGTATCAAAACTATAATTTTTGTAAATATTTATAACTAAAATTATAATAGTGGATCTGCATGTCAACCAAAGTTCAAATTAATGGTTTGTGTAAAAAGTCCTACTAGATAACATTAATGATCTCAGATCTCATAAGGGATATTATATTAAATGGAACAAAATGGGTTAATTACATTTCTATATATAATGATTAATAAATTTAACATAAAATTAAAAATAATCTAAAGAGTAATAATAAATTAAATGCAGATCAATAACAATAATATTAGATATCTCCCATTATGAGTATGATCCAAACTAACCTATTGATATGCTCAGAATCCAACTAGTTTAGAGAAAAAAAAATAGAAGATATTACAGCCATTCACTAATGGAATATCTATTAACTACATCGTTCACATACACATGGAATATATTTATAGGGAAATTGATAATCCAATCATTTGAGAATATAGACACCCATATATGGTAAGGGATATAACTTGTCAATATTCATTAACACCACTTTTTAATCTATTATAGTCACCTTCTATGGCCGAGGCACCAACATAATATTTTCATTATAATATTATCTCCCCTTTCGCATGATAAATATAAGAAAATAAAAAATTTATATACATTTATACAACATCAATCATATTATAATCTAGATATAATTTAATTCTAGATGTACACTAATAATTACTTTTAAGTCGGACAATGGATAAAGTGGGGTATGGATCAAGCATACTATGAGCAAGATAAACAATGAATAACATATATATATAATAATAATAAACAATCAAGACATCCCTGTAGATGATCTTAAATAGAATACACATATGAAAATTTTCATAAAAAATAAAAAATTAAAAACATCAATGAAAAGTGATGATTTAATGTTAATAACACCCACATCCTATGACTATCTTTAGAAACACACACACCAATATTATTCAGTTATATCCAAAACATTACACACATCTGAACATACTTAGGTCACTAATATGATCACTTATTATTATGGATACACAACCACACTATTGTTTCAATATATATATATATGACATATAAAAACTTTAATTAATGAGATAGCACAACAAAATATGGAATCTAAGGAAAGTGGGACTCTATGTTGGGATCCAACGAAAGGATGTGAAATAAAGACCAAAGTGTCATTACATTTCACTAAATAAAGAACCATGTATTACAATATGATGTTATATTTACATGATAATTAACATAAAAATATATGTTCATAAAGTGTATGATGATGATAAACTATTGAAAACCTCTTAATGTTCAATTATTAATATGTTACCCAAAACATCCTAGAAGGTAAGTGACATAACTTCCTCATCCTTAACTATGTTATCAATTATGTTACTTATAAAAAATAAATGATGGGTTTAACAAATAAACCCATCCATGTTGACTTGTAGTGCCTTTGGATAATGATTTAATGATATGATTTACATTCTAAGACCGAATGTTATTAACATTAGAAGGTACATTTAAAAAATTAACCAAATTTAGTTTTCTTTAAAACCCAATATCATATAAATGTCATTTTTTAAAATAACAAAACTGATATTTATAACCATGAAACTGTTGAATAATAAGAACAAAAGGCAAAAACACACAATTATATCATATATCTTTCATTTAATTTAATTAATAATTATATATATAAATCATTTCATTGGATGCTTGTTAATAATATATACTTCCATGTGGAAATAGTTCTATTTTAGGTATAGTGGAAAAGAAAAAAAATTTAACATGATCATATTTGTTAATTTAAATAAAGAATGAAACCATCAATAAAATTTGTTATTTATTAATAACGATAATATTAATAAAATTTAATTTTTTTTAAAACATATCGTTATCTAAGTGAAATAATTAATAAAACTAAACATAACATAAAAATTTATATAATATGAATACAAAAATTAATTTATGATAATATACACAATGGCCTATAAACTACCATGCACTAATATATTCAAAATAAATATTTAAACATTAATTTTGAATTTAAAGGCCATTGGTAGAAATATTCCTAAAATAAACATATTTATGATGACAGGATGATTCAGAACACCTACCTATGTAGACCATTAATGAGGTCCGCACAATTAGGTGACCACCATGTAGTTTATTAAAATTAATAAATGAATATTCATTACCAATTAAATATAAAAACTGAAATTCTTAATCAATGAATTCAAAAAAATTATCTAATCACTCACTAACACTTTATAAAAAACACTCAATAAATAAACCAACATCCCTAATTTCATTAACCAATAGAATATTTGATATATTAAATTTAAAAATAATATTGTGTAATTCCTTAGATAAATATACCATCATAAAAGAGTATATAGTGGAATGTAATTTTCCCTCTTCATTTTTCTTTAAGAATAGAAAAATAATGATCAAAATTCTAAAATAAAATTGGGAAATCAGATTGGGGGAATAATACTTTCATTTTGTTAATAATTACTCCATGAATCCGAATAAGATGATGGAAGAAGAAGCTAAAGGGGGATGATAAAGAGTCTATAACCCTCATATATTATGTCTAACACATGTAAACCTAATAATAACATTAATGGGAGTTTCTCACATTTAGTATTTTCAATCCATCAACCATCTTATTATAGTATAATAATAATGTTAATCAATAGTTGATAAATGAGGCATTGCATGGAAACAAAATAACACAACAAAAAAGTCCAATTATTTCAAACCACACCCAAGCTCTATAGTTTTACTACTCAATGAATGGACTCAACACACACATACAATAATGAAAAGTTGAATGTTATTTTTATAATAACTATAGTTTAGTTTGAAAAACTAGTCTAGTTAACTTTTAATTCTAGGATTATTATTATAAACCATTAAAACTAATAGTTTATATAAATTTTAACTTACCAACCATTTTTGATTTCATGTTTTCAATCATCTACATGGAATGAAATAGCTCTATCCATCAAGGTTCATATATTAACATATCATTAGATAATGAAAAATATTAATAATATATATATATAAATAGTGATTATTATAATACACACCTATATATATATATATGAGAACAAAAAATAATATTACTAATAGTTATAATTTATTTCCCTAATTAAATAACATTAATAAAATTAACAATGATAAGAAAAACATTAATAACGTTAATAATCGAAATTGAAATTGACCAGGCTCCAGGAATCCGGTTTTGTTGAAATAAATTAACTATTAAAGAGACGAATGTTTGGAGTTATAAAGAAGGGTATAAATATACATAATAAAAAGGGAAATAATATGTTGTAAATCCTCCCCCTGATGTCCATAAATCTATCCTATTATCTTTTTTATGATCATATTCTTCAAAATTAAATTAGCCACCTAGTTTCCATCTTGAAACATGTGAGAATCCAATAGAACAATTTCCATACAAAAATACATAATTTAAATTGATATAGAAAATATGCATCATGGGACATATCTTGATCTGTCAATATGGAATTATGAACATTGACCAATCACTCAATATTTAATGGAAGTTCCTATCAAATCGTTTGTTATATTTATAATTATGTATGATATTTTAAACATTTACATTCAATGATCCTGAATTCTAAAATAACTAAGTGAGGATACATTAATGAATACCCTGTATATTATAAAAAACAAACCCCCTCCTACAATCCCTATGAATTTAATTTAACCACCATTATTGTTTACATTTTTCCAAGAGGAACAATATTGAATCCAGAGAATGAATTTGTGATTAATTGGTTTCCATCAAACAGAATTAATTTAAATAGGTTGGGGGATTGAGAGTTCCTATCAAAATAGAAATATTATATTAAAAATTAATTCACAGTATTTTCAATTATAGGGTCTCACTTTAAATTGAATAATATAACTATAGAAAAAACATTGTTTTATTAAATATAAAAACATTAAATGTTATATCTTCGTGGATTTAGGAATGATAGTAGATTTTAATTGAAAAAATATTGGAAATAAAATTATGGTTCAAATTGTCATTTAGAAAGTCAATGAAAATAAGTATTGGATCATGATACTCAAGATCCTCAAGAGATGCGAGTTCTAATTATAGGTATGTGATTTGTTCCTCTATATTTTATCCATACCATGGTTCATAGTCTAACACTTATGAAAGGTATTTGGATTATTAAATCAAACTGATTGTTTATAAAAAGGATATACCCTTAATAATATCCTCTTACTCATTCTTAGGATATCTTATGTTGAAAAATAAAAAAAATCATTAAAGGTGATATCAATAAAATCATATTTAGGGTTGCAATGTGAGTTATCATTCATAAATATTAGATAATTTCATATTTTTTCTTATATATAGAAGGTCCATTTCGATCAATAACTTACCTGATATCCTTAAAACTTATGGATAGTGGAGTGGTTAAATGGTATACTTATCTAAAAGTAATTTCTTAATCTCTTATATTGGATAAACCAGATTCTCTCAATTAATTGAAAATTTTATGGTACATTGAAATGGAAAATTTTCCCAAGATATATGTAATTGGGGCCTTTATTATAGGGAGAATTCATATTGATTATTTTGATGGTTTAATGGATATTATCATCAAATATATTTCCAACTCGAGAATAGATATTTCTCCTCTGAAAGGAAGATGACACTTACAAATTTTGTGCTTTCTTCAATTCTCATCCATATTATTTAGTTTATTTTAAATATTAAATATACCATTAGAAATAATGAAAATATAATTAATGGTTCTATTTGGGAATCCTATAGTGGATGTCATTATTATTGAGAAAGTTGGTATTCTATTTCTAAAATTTATAATGAATCTGGGATTAATGTTATAATTTTTGTTGAGTGAATGAAATATATGAAAGCTAAATAAATATGGGATATCTTAAAGGGAAATTATATATGATAAAATTTATTTTTTAAAATACAAGAGTGGTTAGTTTATAGGTGATAAGGGGAAAATGATTCAATGTTTTATAAATGATTACAGAAGGATTTGGATTTGTTATAGGATCACTCGATATGGATTTTCAGTAAACGAAATATCATTTCCGGGAAGGATAATTGTGTTGGATGAACTCTATTATAACTAGGTTAACTAACCTAGAACATTAATTACTATGAATTAATAAAACATATAAAATTATTCAATGTTTCGATGGATGAATACTAGAAATTGGTAAATGATTCAATCTCCATAGTAAATATAAATGATTTTCTTATGTTTATTCCCCCCAATTCACAGATACATTCCATGGGTATTTTTTATAATCATATACTAGAGTTAAATTCTCACATTCCATGGATTATATATATATTATGTTCCAAAAATCCTTTAGAATATAGAGTCTTTTTATGTAACATCAATCATTATTAAATCTCCATGAATGAAATAGTTCATTGGAAAGGAGTCTTGATGGCCTCTAATTTGGAACACTATATTATATGTAACTATGAGGATATAGATTATTTATTTGTATAGGGTGACTAGGATTTTTTAAATTGGAAATGACTATGATGTATTAGGTATTAACTTTTATTATAGTATGCTCGACTTTTTATTCTCCTAAAATTTTTACAATGTAAATTAAAATTAATAGGCTTGGCATTTTATGATTGTGGTGTTAACTTGTGAATGTTTGACTCTTTGAGAGGAATGCCACGAGTCCTAGTTATAATGTACCCAGATTAAAAATGGACACCTGATGATTATATAGTTATGTATACTCACTTATTTAACTTCTCATTTTTAATAAGTTTTTAGATGACATCTGGGCATTTTTTCATCTTCTAGATTTTGAATATCCCATTAGGTGTCTTTGACTACAACAACATTTTACATCACGTTTAAGAAAAACTGAACTTACATGGTTGGGTAAATGTGAGGAGGTGATAATATGTTGGTTGTGCATTCTTTTGTATTTATTATTTTTCATTCATTCTATGAGGAATGTAACTCATTTTTTTAGGCAATGGAGATGAACACTATGATTTAGTTAATTAGTTTACAAATCTTTTGTATTGATGAAATTGAGGTCAATTTAATTATTCTCACCAAATTATTAAAGGGAGAGATGACTCTGTATTAGTTAATTACTTATACCAATAAAAAATATAGAATTTTATTCTATTATTGAATGCTAATTTAACACACTTTATGTGAAAGTAATAAATCTCAAAAAATCATGGTAGCCTAAGATAGTCTAGTGGACACCCCATTTTTCTGCTATAATCTCATGTCCCTTACCCGTGATTATAAATCTATTGTTAGAAATTTCACCCATTAGTTTCACATTAAAAGATCTCACGTAAATTCTAAAAACATAATCATAAATATTTATATTAAGAGGGAATATAAGATGAGTCTTTTTATCCTGACATTATATGATCACATATTCCATTTATACTCATTATATATAATAATATTCAATAACTAAAGAAACACTATAAATCATAACATTTTCTCAATCAATTTTTATATAAAAGAAGTCGACATAGATAATATCGAATATTGGCTTGTGGATAAATTGACCTCAAACTAACTTCCAATAAACATGTAAAAACATAGAGACATATCACAATAAAATAAGAGATTTTTTATATTTTATGGAAAATATATCATAAAGTATATATGGATCTAATTAGAATTTTTTTTATCAATGTATATCATACATGTGAATCTTCACTCTACATTTAAAGTTTACCTCTTTAAAGAGTTTGATATTCACTCATTATTTTGATATAAATATGTATAATAATTTTTTGAGAACAAATTACTTATGTTTTACATAAACCAGAATAGTGAATGAACATCTAAAAATTCATGATTTATCAAATTCTTATGAATTCCATCATTAAAATTTGGTATAATATCCCTCAAATTATATTATACTCATGTAATGGAAAATTCCAAAATTTCATATAAAACATAAAAAAATGTATCCTATATTTTTCAATCCAATTGGGTTTTTAATCATTGAGGTTTTCTTTCAAAATAAATACACCTTATTTTTAAATGTTTAGTTAAAAAATATACTATAATTATAGGATAGACGGATTATTGAAAATTGAATTTATTTCCATAAACCAACAATACAATTAATTTTTTTTTCAAAAATTTGTGGATAGTTAATTATATACAAAGGATACCCAATATACTAATTTCGAATTACATGAATGAAAATAAAAACCATTGTAATTGCCTTGAATTTCATTCTATAGGGCTCAGTACAATTCTTCAAAGCCAAAAATATTATTTTCATTTCATAGATACATATTTCAATAAAATAAATTCTAGCTTGAGTATCCATTTTCATTAAAATAACTCAAGGATATTTTTAAATATATAAATCATTCATGATTTTATAAGAAAAGATTCAACTAACCAAAAATATTCTATCAACCAGAGATAAATATTTCATCTTTACACTATCATTCAAATTGGAGATCCCATATATAATTTAATCAAGATAGAATAACCATAATATAAACCATAATTATTGAAACATTATGTTAATTAAAGGGAATAACAATTTTTCAGAATTAGTGATGTATATGATGGTGTATTTTCTAGATAATAGAATTATTTTATAGTAAATGATAAAATATTTTCCCTAGTAAACAAATTTTCTATAAATGTAAGGATATCCAAGAATGTTATTTTTAGTTTTTGGGATAAATTTTTCATAAAGCTAAAAATATAACAATATATCATCAGTATATAACATTTGAGTTGGAGACAAGATGTTCCAAATAACCTTTATAAAATATATGTTCCATGTGTCCACAAAACTAATAATACACCTATAAAATTAATACTCTAAAATACCAAAAATTAATTTAGATAAGTATCAAATTGTTTTTCCCCAACCTCCCAAATTAATTTAGAATAAATTCTCACATTAATTTTTTAAATGACATAACGAATATTTATAAGATAAAATGATAAAATAATTCAATGGAATTGACATGATAATGCATTCCTTCTAAAAAACATAGATAAAGTATTATTTTAGAGTGTTAATGGTTTTTTAATGTCATGTTCGATGGCCATGTTACACTTCTATACATTATTATACAATAAATTACACTCCCTAAAAAGTTCTATAGAGGTTTTCATGGACATTATTAACATGGATAAAAATAGACTTTTTTGAAAATAAAATTTCAATTAAAATATTATCAATATTTAAATTTATGATATTCCCAATAATCCTAGGAAGGGTATTTTCAACCACTATAGTTCTGAAGTCATTTATATCATATTATTATAAAGATTAATGAATAGGATTAATAAATTTGGAACATGAACCATGAGGAATGAATTTTGTGAAAAAGAACTGATTGATAAAATTAAAAATATTAGTATGAATGTTTTCCCAAAACTGAAGGAATGCATTATTAGTAAGACCTTATAGACCTAAGTTTCACTATGAATTTGATGGAAAATGATTATCCTTAATATCTTCCTCCCACAATACATCAGTCATATTAACATTTTGGTCATGATTTGTCATATTTATAATAAAATCACACAAAAATACATGAATTATATAAGAATATTATTTATTGAAAATATATAAAAAAGTCATTAAGAATCCATTTTCAAGGTATTATTCATTATAGAAATTCATATCATCCAAAACAAGTGAGGACATTGAATACATAATTTTTCATTCATTATTGACAAGTTTAAATTTCTTATAGTTTTCATCAACTCTTAAAGTAATTTCATTATATTTTTCTCCTCAAATTAATATTTCAATAAACTAATCATCTAATATGGTTTCTGTTTTAATAGGACATCTTTATGAAAGAGACTATATTGATCAACATTCTTTTGAAATCTTGTGAAGCCTCTAAATCAGCTCTTATCTCATCAGCTATGATTTAAAAACTATTACTTGCACAAATATCTAAAGATAAATTTAATTTTTTATCTGTAATGAGAACTTTTTATGAGATTTTTATAATCATCTATATTCTATTTCATAGCATTAATTTCTTGAATCTCTTTATGGGATTACAAGGATTTTGGAATCTAAAATTATGTGATTATGTTTTTCTATCAATGTATTTTAAGTGAAACCAAATGGATTATATTATGAATAATGTTTAATTAAGTAAATATAAGAAATTAAATGAGTAAAAACTTGACTATACATTAATATAAATCTTTTATAAATCCTATTATCTTTCCCCTAATTAATTTAATGTTGAATACAAGTGTACATAGTACTAAGAAAAGTAATATCAGAAAGCTATCAAGTGACATAAAACATTTGGAATTCATCAGCAGTAACATCAATGAAGGAGTTTTATATTTTCTCATGGGGATACAAATTTATGAAAAATTCAATAATAAGATTCTATTGAAGATCATTTTAAAATTTTAGAGAGTAAAATATACCCAGTTGAAATTTTATCATGGTATAAATAGTTAAATACAGATTAAAATGGTAATAAATGATAAATTATCCCATTTAGATTTAAGATATCTTTGCTGATAATCAGAATAAATAACCAAAGATTTTAACCTGATATGGGTGATAACATAGAATATTTACACTATATAATTTTGAATATTATGAGAATCTGAATTAGATGATTGAGAGACTAATCCATCCATGATTAGTTCTCTAAAATAACCAAATATTAAAAAAAATTAATCGAAAATAACGGATTTTTTTAATAAAATGACTAATGATTGAAATGAATTATAATTTTTCAACCCCTGGTAGTTACAGAAAATATAATTAATTTATAACATGTGAATCCCATTGTCTGGGTAATATTCTTGTATCATTCTTATGGACCAAAATTATTTCCAAAAACTCTATCCCTAAATACATGAAAATTACACTAGGCCATTAGTTTTCATCATATCCAAATTCTCCTTCTCATTATCTCAAAATTTCATCAAAATATTTCTAATATAAAATAAAAATGCATTAAATTTGGTAAGAGAGTTAACCATACAAGTCTTCATTTAAGGGTATGCCCTATTCTACGATGATTTCCCAAAGATAACAAAAATTATTCCTTCACCAGATTAGATATGTGAATGGAGTGAAAAAATAGGGATATATGATCATTCATACAGGAAATAATTTTTAATAGATGTTATTCAAAATTTATAGATGAGAGGTATTTTTCTAATCAACCCTTCTCCAAAGGAACCATATTCATTAAATGAATATCATTTTCATTTATCTCTAGTAGAATAAGACTAACATTTATTAGGTTTGTAATAATCAAATTATCATATAGTATATCCTTTAAATAAAAATTATCACCTTACTTTTCCATTTATGATTTGTTTACTATATTAAGATAAATATCATTTGGGGAAGGTGGATTAGCATCACACTCATCGGTAATTTTTTCAAAAAAAAATTCAATTAGTTTATTACATATTTTTTATATTACCGTCATAATTTACTTTTTCTTATATCAAAAATCCCCATTTTACACTTGAATCATGTATATCGAGCCTAATAGGGACCTCAATTCAACCCTATTATAATTAGATGAAAAAAATTCAAATCCCTGTAGAATAAAATGATTCCGTCATTGTTAATGTTTAGATTGAAATAATCCTCTATCATTTTTCACATATATATTTTTTAAGGTATTATTTTTTTTAACAAAGGTCTAACAATTCCCATTGGGATTTTCAATTAGTTTTTTATAAAAAAATTATTATTTTGGGAATGAAAATTGGTGGAACGCGGTTTTAGAAAACCTTGTGCACTTACAGATATAATTATGTAAACACTTTTCATTTCAGATAGTGGAAAACACATGATTTTCACATGGTTTGGGAAACTGTGTGTGATAATCATATGGAATGTTCCTCAAATATATTGAAGGACTCATGGTTACAGAATGGTTTGGAAAACTGTATTGGAAAATCAAGTGACCAATCTAGGTAATTAAAATAATGATTTTACTCTTCTACCCTAATTTGACTTTAACCACAAAAAACTCGATTTCTTCCCCACCTGGTTCATGTGACCCAACGTTATCTCATAAATTCCCCTAAAAATTATTCCTTCCTCTCAAGTATATATAATGTATTTCGGCATTTTCGTGGGCATTATAATCATGGAATTATTTTACACTGTTATCCATATTTCTCCATCCTTTATTTTCCTTGTTGTTTCTCTTCTTCCATGTTCTCTTAGATCTAGGGTTCATGTTCTTTTAGTTAATATGAGTGGGTTTGTTGTATGTGGTTCGTCATGGGCTTTAATTCCTCTTAGAACCATGGAAAGTTTATTTTGGGTGGGCATTGTTTTTGCATAATGATTTTGATGAAGGTATCTAGATAAACATGACCATTAAATTTGTGAATCATTTGTTTCATTATTTGAACATAATACTTATATGTTTATTAGTGAAGTATGATTTTTAAAATAATTTATTGATGAGAAAATCGTGGTTTTATTAAAATTTTTAAGGTATATGATTTTTATTTTATTTTTTTATGAACACCATGTGTTTGATAAATTTCTCAATTGGCTATCACAAATGAGATATGGTGTTTAAAGATAGAATTGTATTTGTTAATGTTTTGGTGAAATCTAAATTGAGGGCATTGATTTATAGAAAATATTTCTTAATTATTTTGTAATTGAATATTGTTTGTTTTTTGATCTTTATCAACGGTTAAACTTTGTGAAGGAATCGTGTTTTTTTCCTTTTGGAAATATGTGATTTATATAAGGGTGTTTGACGACCATTGGGATATTTTGAGAAATTGGTGCTCTTGAAAACCCCTATTTGGATCATTCTCTTCCATGTCTATGTTGAATATTATGAGAGATCAATGTTGAGAGACTCCACTGTTCTTAAATGGTTGAATGTAAAGAGATTGTTCATTAGTGTGAGTTAAGGGTTACTTGTTTTCTGTATTTGATGTATATGATATATGTGAAAGTGATTGGATGCATATTTTCTATTTTTGACACAACCCCAATTTAGTATTTACATGGGAAAGAAGAATATATAGTGGATTTATGGGGAATGGTTGATGAATTATTTTAGGATTTTCCTCTGGCTAGTGGCCCTTAGACTAGAAATTTCTTTTCATTGGTATATTACCCCCTCAATCAGGCTAGGTAGGGTTTTATCGAGCATATTGGTGAGTTGATGTCATCAGGTGAGACGTGGCTTTAGGATGAGTCGAATATGTAGTATATTCTATATTATTCCCTTAAAATCTTAGTTTATCCCCTGTTCTAAGATAGTTAGTTATCGAAAACAGATGATTGAGATTCTGTATTGGTTGATTACTCTCGCATGTTATTTTTACATTCCCCTTTTTATGTGACAATTGATTTTTTTTCATTTATGGTGTACTATATAGATAAATATTATTGGTTGGGTTATAACTATCTATAGAAAATGTTTTGAAAATATCTTATAATCTCATGTACCTTTCTAAATTAAAACATCAAATTGCTCCTAGAAAATACCAATTTCTTATTGTTGGAAAAAAATCTAGATTTTAATGGAAAAATGGAAATGGAACTTGTTTATTTTAAAAAAAACCTGTAAAAAACTAGTTTTATATATTGTATTTCAAATCTTAGAGACACTATTATTTTAAATAAATTAAATGAATTGGGAAATGAATTTTTCAGGAATACCTATAGAGTTTTAATATACATGCCTATTGTTCTTTATTATTTTTAGATTTTGTTGCAAGTTCTGATATGGTTTTGATGGATGTCGGTTTTTGCTAGTTTTATTATCAAAAAGTGACCCTTAGGGTCACATGGAGATGTTTTGGTCATCAGGATAAATTTTTGTTTTTTTTCTCGATTAGTTTTACGTTTTGTTATAAATGATATTCATTTTCGATATTTTAGTATTATATTGACCATATAAATTTATTTACACTATTAAATTTGATTGTTTTGGGAAAAATCATTCCCTAGGTTACATAATTGATTCCCCGGCAGTAGTTTCAATCATAGAAGGATTGTGAACTCTTCTCATTTCATGCCATGGTCCGACTCGGGTTACCAATTCGGGGACAACCCAGGTTGTTTCATAAGAAAATTGTATCATATAAGGTTCTATATATGGCCCTTTTTTATGTTGAATGAAATTGTAAATGGGGAAGGACTGTTTTGAATTGGGGTGTAGAAATGTGGTAGTGTCTTTCCAATATATTATATATCAAACCATGGGTTTCTTCGGGAATTCAAGATACATTTTATTTCATTGGTTCTGGTGGTTTTTTTGTAAATGAGAAAACAAAAAAAGAGTTGGCCCAATGGTCTCATTGGGCTCACAAGGCCTCGAAATCCAGGTATATCCTAGGAAATTTTTATAAAATACCCCTCATAATGGTAGAATTATTGGAATATGGATGCTAACCATATTTTAAAGTCACCCATTAACACTAGTTTCCCGTTGTGAATTGTTTTTAGTATTCCTCGATTCTATTTTTTAAAACCCTTGATTAGAATAGTAAAAAAATAGATTTTGAGTTGTACTGGTATGTTTTTTGGAACAAAAAAATGGATTTTCAAAGTTACTTTGAACAAATAATTAGAAAAAATTATTTTTTATAAAATGTTGTTTGGGTATAATGGGGATGGGTTTAATGATATTGGATTTCTATAATCTAAACTTATGTTTTATTAAAAAAATTGTATGGGGAAACGAAATTCATTTTAAATAGGGTTTGGAAATCCATTTTATATGATAACGTATTTTTTATAAAATGAATTTTAATGAAAATATTTTTGGTTGAATGTGATATTTTAAATTTATGGAAATGTTTTGAATGGATTAAATTGGGGTTTTGGATGGAAGTAATGGGTTTTAGTGTTGTTTTTTGAAGTTTGAAATTGGAAATAGATTAGGAACATGAAATATGGGTCGATCGGTTTCATTTAAAATAGAGAACTCTTTCTTCAAGCTTTGGTATGCTTATGAGTGCACGCATAGCAGGATATCTGTGAGAAGTTTTGTAGTTGATGGCATGAATGTATGGGTCCCCATATTGGCATTTTAATATACGTGTGTGAGGATCAATGGAATACTGTTATTAAGGGTGAAACATCCATATATTTTATTTCATTTCAAAAAAAATCTTATGAATAAAAGATATGATTTTTTAATAACCATTAATTGTGTGGTGAGTTTTCTTGTGAGTTGGAAATGTTTTTATATGGTTTTTTGAGTTTTAGAATCATTTTGGATGAATATATTTTAATGGGGTTTTTGGTTTTGTTATTGATTGGTGTATTCCCCCACCAAGAATTTGTGGGATATTCGAGGTGTAGTTATTGGGGGTTTACTGTTAGCAGACCACAAAGTTAGTTAATCTATAGAATGTCTTCTTGATTTTCTGAATTCAAATACTCCTCTATTTTTTGTTCTAGAGTATCTTCTCGTTCAAGAAGAGTGTATACATAAAATTGAGAGAAACAATAGTTTCCTTCAGTTTCGTGAGTCTCTAAGGGGTAATATTTCTACCTTTATTCTTGAAGGTCTGATATGGAATTGGTGGAATTCGGTCACTCAAACCAAGCCCTATTAAGGTCTTACCTGGTGGTTCTTTAGGTAATCATTCATCCAGAAGAATTTTTCTAAGGTAGTGAAGGTGAGAAAGGGGGTGAATATATGTCGTCTTCAATAAGGTGAAAGATTTTTGTTGGCATTATTTTTCCTTTTTATATTAATTTTTATAACATTCGGAGTGGGATACGGATTATTCCTTGAAGGCTAGATATTTTCTGAACATGATTCATCCTAATCTATAGTTGAATGTATCAAAGTTTAATCAAAACATGTTTTCTAATGTGGTGAGCCATGATATTTTTGTTGAAGCTATGTTAGAAGGAGTGAGTGAGGTAGTCAATATTTCTCTAGTCTCGGGAAGTATTGAATAAAATTCCAATAAGGAGATTTCGAAACCACATAAAGTTATTGGTGATGGTTATGGAATTTAAAGGCCTATAGATCAGTCAACATCTTTTCTAAGAGTTAGATATTGGTGTGACATTAGTATAGAAAGATATATTATAAGAATCCTTCATTTCTATGTGCTTTGAAGACCTACCATAATTATGGATATCTTGGTCCGTTGAAAGAGTTTTATCAGGGTGTTCCTAGGAAGCAACGTGAAGCCAGATCCAGAACATAAAAAAACACTAGGGCAAATTTATTGGATTAGGGAGTAGTGTGGGAATCATTTTACTACCACTTTATATTTATTTCTTCTTTTGTTGTAATTTTTATACCTGATGGTGTTTTTTGTGGTTGAATTTTCTATGAAATGTAATAGTGGATATTGTAGATAATCTTAGAAATTCGTTTTTAATGGAAAAATGTTTTAAATTTTGAAATTATAAACATTACTATCCCGATTGGAGGTTTTATCCATGTGTGTGTTATTTCTAATTCCTCTCATTTGGGATGAAAATGGATTATGTATGTAAATTTCTTAATTTGGTGGATGTTCCTTTTTTCGGTGAAGTGAGTATCTTGGTGTCTTTTTTCTTTTAGTTCTACCTAGAATACTTTGTGGAGACTTGTAATACTAAAATTACAATTTATGATCAATTATTATTAGCTCATGACTATAAGGAAGTATATTAATCAAGACATTAGGACTCCTCCAATAGGTCTTGAATTGAATCTATTCACACTGTCTGAAATCGCTAAGGAGCGGGAGACATTATCTTACCTTGTATCTCCACCTTTGGGGAGTATGAATTTTAAATGTTCTTGTCGTATTTTTTTTTGTATGTTTCTAATTATTTCAATGATCTTGGTGGTCTTATGATTTTTTAATTCCAGTGGTTGGCTATTTTCGAATGAGAATCATTGATTAGTTTTCCTTGTGTGGTTAGCCTTATGAGTCAGTATTGGTTTTTGTTTATTCTCATATAGATGTGGCTGTGTCTTGATGAGATAATGATTTGTGGATATTTTGTGGTTTTTTTGTGTTTCTACCACCATGTCTCCTTGTCGTGGGGGGTTGGTCTGTGTGGGAGGTTCCTAGGATGGTTAGTGTTGGGTTTCCCATGACTATTTTTTGTAGTAGGTTTATAATGGAGGGGATTCCATTATGGACTTCTATGTGGTAATAATGTTTAGTATCTCATGTAGCCTGACTATAGGAGGTTTAATTTCGGGTTGTTGGTTCTGATTCATTCCTTCTGAGTGATCATTGGGATTTTGGAGTACAAAAAATGGTCTTGGTTGAAACAAATATATAGAAGTTGTAGCTCCATATTTTTTTTATTTTCGAGATGTTTTTTTGGATCATTGGATCATTCTAGGAATGAATTATATGTTTTATTGCGAGGTAGTTGAAATGTTCTTCATATTTATGTGTTAAATCATGTAAACACGTCAACATTTTCCTCTAAATCAATCAATTGTAGTTTTTGTGTCTTTCTAGGGGTAGAATGCATAATGGCAGGGAGAATTGTCACAAATCTATTTTTATTTTAACCTTTTATTTTTTTATTCCATTTTAGACTCCATTGAGTAATGATATATTTTAATGGTTTATCCCCTTGAGTTATCAGTGTCTTGGGATAAAAAGGTGTAATCATTCTTGTTTTATGATCAGACATTGAAATGAGTTTCCAAGGTAGAAATATTTCATGGTTTGAACAATTGAAACGTAAATGTCTTTTTTTGAGGTTCAATTTAGTTTACAATTAGTATCTCATTTATACAAGGGTTTCCCACATGAAATTTTGTAAAAATGGAAATTTTGGGCTTGATATCAGGTGGTGAATGATTGGAACACTGTTTGGGGAAACTATGTACCCCTGCCTAATAAAATGTGTTCCCATTAACGTTAGAGAGTGGTGGCCACACAGTTGTTTCAAGGTCTAAAAACCATGTGGATATCCATGCATCTATTTCCACTTGGATAGAGAGGTGTTCATGGTTTCAGTACAGTTTGGAAAACCATGTGGGCTAACCCTATGATCTATTCGGAACATTAAAAATGAAATTATACTCTTCTACCCTTTTTAGATTTTTACACCAAAAAACCTTATTTGATTCCTCCTCATTTTTGAATCCCAAAAAGAAGCTCCTCCCTTCCTCTACAATACTCATCCTTGCACCCATGTGTATACCATATGGATTTTTTTATATATCTTGAAGGTATTCTTCTCCTCATTTCTCTGTCTTCCTCCTTCCATATTTTTTTCATGAATTTTACTTTCTTCCATGGTTTCTTGGATCTAGGTTTCATGATTCTATTGGTTGAAGTTGGTGTTTTGGGTGTCTAATGCACCTCTTGGGTGTTCTTTCACCTTGGAACGTTTTTTGTGTTTTTTGGGTGGGTGTTGCTGAAGTGATGTGAGTTTCAGGTAGGTTTCCCTTCTCAATTGGAAATTTAATTTATGAATCATTATTAACCTTATTTTTTGACCTTCCATATATATAAAATAGGGAATTATTATTTTGAAAATAATTAAGATGAGAAATTAAGTGGTTTTCTTAATTTTTTTATGTATATTCCTTTTTTTTTCATTCACACAAAGTGTTTGATAAATTTCCTTGTTAAAATTCATATATGTAATATGGTATTTAAATAATGGTTTAGATTCATCAATATTTATTCACCCCTAAAATTAAAGATTATATTTCTCAAATGTGTTTCTAAATGATTTTTCACTTTATTTTTTTTATTTTGTTCATTGAAAATTGTTTGATAATTTAATAGAAATTTGTTTGTTTCCTTTTAGAAATGGTGAAATATCTATTAGTTTTTAGGAAAACTTAGATCTTTTTTAAAATTGGTGGTCTTTAAAACTATCCTTGTATAATTCTTTTTCACATGTTAAACATTTTTCATGATCCATAATGAGATACTCACTTCTAATTAATTGGTTGAATGTAAAGAGATAATTCATTGTAGTGAATCAGGGGTGACTTATTGTGTTTATTGGTTGTATATAAAATATGTGTAAAATATTGGATGATTTTTTAACATTTTTGGATCAACCTCACTATTTTTCAAAAATCGGAAACTTACACATACTATGGAATTTTGGTGAATGATTGATGCACTAGCTTATGAATTTTTTCTAGCTGGTTGGCTTAAGCATGGAATTTCTTCACATTGGGTAGTTGTCCTAGGTCAAACAAGGAAGGGTGCAATTGATCGTGTGGTCTAGTGGATGTCATCAGGTGAGGCATGCCTTCGAGATGACTCATGTGTATATTATGTTTTAGATTATTCTCTAAATATCTTATGTTGTCCCATATACTTCAGTAATTAGTTTAATGTGGTGGATGATTGAGATGCTTTGTTGTTTAGTTACTCTGGCATGATATTTTTTCATTTCACTTTTTATATGATCATTGTTTTTTCCCTTATATGATGTACTTCATGAATAAAATATATTTTTTGGATTCCATTGTTTTATGGAATTTTTTTTGAAAACTTTTTACACTCCTAGTTTACCTTTTAAAATAAAAAAATTATATTCCTCTATGAAAATATTAGTACCATATTCTTGGAAATGAATATGGATTTTAACGGAAAAAGGGAAACATACATAGTTTTTTTAGTGGAAATTTTGTGATAAGCATGTTTTATATATTGTATTTCATTCCAGATATAGATTACTCATTTTTTTTAAAATTAAATTCATTGGGAATAGATTTGTTTCAGAACACCTACTACGTTCTAATACTATGGCCTATAATTCTTTATTGATTTTATATTGGTACAACTATATATTGGGATTTATTTTCATGAGAGATGGTTGTTTTTTATGAGATACTGAACACATTATCACATAAAGATGTTCTGTTCATATGGTATAGTTTGAGTTTTTTTCTTCTGTTTTTTTATTTTAAAATTTTGTATAAATGATGTTCGGTTGGGTTATTTTATTTATTTATTGGGTCTCTAAATTTATTTTTGTTGTTAGGTTTGTTTAAATTAGGAAAACTCATTCCCTTAGTAACTCTATTTATGCCACATCATTGGATTCCATCCGAGGATGATCATGAGTACCTGTTAGTCCTTATCTGACGCCACATGACTGACTAGTTTAGGGTTGACTCAGGTTAGTTCACGAATTGGATTATTATGTATTTTTCCACTAAATTAATAATTTTTTTTAATTTGCTCAAAATTATGCATTATATGCTTGAATTTTGTCTATTGAGATAAATATTGAAATCAATTAATCCCTTCTAGGTTTAGATGAAAAAAATAATTTTGAATACATATAGAATAAAAGGTTCCATTAAAATTGAATTTTTAGATATAAATCATCCTTTATAATTTTTATAATATCATTATAAATTAATTTTGATTCCAAACCAAACAACACAATTAATCATGAAAATTGAAAAAAATGTTCATTAACTTACTATATATCATTTTTATGGGTATCCCTAATGTCGAAGTAATAACTCATAGGATTATAAGTCTCCAATGTTACCAATTAATCCAATATATTCTAAACAAAATATTTTCCCCTAAACTACTCACGTTATAAAAATTAAATCGCAACTTTTTATATGTTAAATGTTCTTCATTTCAAACAGGGTGGTATAAATCAAGATTCCTTCATTTTTAATTCATCAAAATGAAAGTGGATATGGTTATAACCTATTATAAGTGAAATCATCATCCGTTTATTAAATATACATAACTTTTATATCATGTTAAAAATATTTGATAAATTCTTAAGAATTTAACATATGAAATCATTATACTAAATAAAATTAAAAGTAATAATGTTTTCAAGATTTTGTTATAAATTTCATAATTATAATTGTAATAATAAAAACAGTGAAAAAAATATCATAATAATAAATATAAATATTTTTTAATATTATACATATTCATTACAATATTTTTATTATAGTATTATTTCTTAAATTACACATATTAATACCCCTTATTTAATGTCGCTCAGATTACCTCAACTTAATTTAATATTTATAATCTTAAGAATAATAAATTAATAATGCTTATTTAATAAACTATTAAATAAAATTTATCTATGAACATAATTTTTAAATTATGCTATAATTAAATGGGTACTAATAATTCATTATAAAAATAGGAATATTATGAAAAATTCTATAAATGATTTTATCATTTTTATTAAATATATAATTTTAACAATTTTTATAAAAAAATGAAAAATAAAAAAATTTAACATTATTAATCATCACTTGTAGAGATTAATAAAATGATAAAAATTAATTAAATTAATAAATATAGGTCGTTTCAACTAGAAGCCCTATGTCCCTCACAAGAATCAAGGGGACACCACACAGTTGCATATGCACACCACTGACCTCCCGAAAGTGAACCTAAATCCCTTATATGTCCATACAACCTCTAGTGAAATACAACCAAGTTACATTGAAAACCTATAGCAATCAAGTAAAAATTCATATACTGTAAATATTTATATAATCCCATTATTTTCATAAAAATATTGATCAAAATTAAATCTAAAATTACACTACAATTATAAAATCTGTAAAGAATTCATGAAAATTATATCCCAATAACATGTTTTATAAAACTATGGTCATCCTTCTGTGGATAATGATATATATTTTATTATTGGTTAAGTTCTATTAATTAATTATTACTCATATCTTACTTATGAATTTTATAATTTCAATGAATTAACTATCAAACACTTTTTTATTATATTAGATCATTAATTAGTTCTATTATTTTATATTTAGGAAAAGAAATATTAATGGATTTGTAGAATATATGTGATTTACATTGTTATTTTTCTCCTAGTCAATAATCTATGGTATTTATTTTGTACTCATTTTTTCAATATATAATTTTTAATTATTTTTTATAAAAAATTTCTATGTTAGTGTATGTGCATCAATTTTAACAAACATTTTGTTTATATTTTTTTATTATATAAATTTTATTCATAATAATATTGTGGGATAACAAATTATGGGTCCCAAAAATATTTTATATATGTTATTTTATTCAATAGGATATTTGTCCCTATTGACAGTTCATGTGAAATTTATAGTATAAATATATTATGTACCTAATGTTATGTAAACAAGGGAATATTATTTTCCATGGGATCCTTATTAAATACAATATACATTCATCATCCACCAACTACCTATAAAAATGGTTGAGTAATGTGTGGATATAGCTTGGATTAGATTTTTTTACCATGTCCATTACATTTCATGACTACCGATAAAACCAAAAAATATTGGATATCATGGTAATTATTATCATGATATAATGTGTAAATGAATCATATCATAATTTAGTCCTAATGGAATGATTTATCTACTAACAACCACAATAGTAGATCACCACTTTTAAGTAGATATAAACGTAAAATTTGAAGGAATGTAAATATGACAACATAAAATTTCCCAAGAAATTTTTTAATTATTAATGAAATGATCCTTTGTATCATAGAAATCTTCCGAAAAATTAGTGAATTCAACATTTAATACAACAAATTATCCTCACGTTAGGTATCACTTTTTAGTAGTGTAGTAGTCATCCTTCACAACCTCAAACGATTATCACGGTCTAGTAATTGTTTTCATTATCCTAGTAGAAGCCCTTCATGACCATTTTTGGTTCTTGTGGTTCTATATCACATTGAAAAATTGAAGCAATGATACATCATAACTACATTTCATTCTCATGGATTATATTTCATTCATGAATTCATAGAAAAAATCTTATGTGGCCAAATTGATTCATTACGACATCGATTCTATATGAGGAATATGGTTATAAAAACTATCTATAAGTACCCGTAATCATAATTCAAATAGAAACAATTTTCTTCTCTAACATGAATTTTGAAATAAGATGCTCATATTTTGTGAATTATTTTGTTTCTGTCAGCAGTAAATGAAATCTCACATTACATTCAAACATAATATTGAGAGGGAGGGGGAATTAAATGCAACATATATTCATGGTTATTCTTTCCCCACATAAAGAATTTATAGATCCACGTTTTATTGATCATTTATAGAGTATTTCCTTTTTGAAGGATTCCCACAAAAACTTCTCATGTCATTTTAATCATGTAAATATTACATAAATAGTAGTCGCCAATGATTCCAAGGAAACTCTTTCGTAATGGTATTCTCATGTAACTACTTCGAGATATAAATCAGTAAACTCCATGAACTAAACCAACTATCATATAAATCCATCCTTATTAGAATATTGGGCTCTCTAAACTGATATTATGCCTTTTTTAATGGTATACCTCAAGGATTGATTTTTTATTTTTTAATTAATTAATAAATGATACCTATTATGGATATTAAAAGCCTTTTTTTATCCCTTCTTCAACCTATGTCAACCTTTTTAATTTTATTGATCCAATTGACCTTACTTGATTCAATTAAATAAAGTCAAAACCAAGAAAATCACATTCCAAAAATGTTGTATTATATGGACAATTATCACACTTAATCAGAGTATTATTAAAACTAGTGTAATCTCATTCGATGATTTATTCTTTTCATAATGGGGAACAAGATTGTAATAACCTGATATTTTAATCATTAAATAAATGTTATGCTTGATAGTTACCTCCATACAGAAAACTAAACCCAAAAAAATTAAAGTCAATTATATGGTTTCCATAGAATTTGTTAGTATAATCACTGGTTAATGAATTGTGATATATATATATGGACAAAAAAATATTTACTTTAAATATCAACTAAAATAGTGTAGTTATAAACTAATACAATCTTATTTGTCTAAAAAATATTTTTTAATTAAAAAATACTTTAAAATGAATAAAGTATTAGTGTTAGATTAATCATAAATTTTTAAAAAATGGGAGGAAGAATATATAACATACCAAAATTCCTTTTCCTATGAAAAACTATTTTTGGATATATATTAGTTTTTAATGAAAAAATAATAATAATAAATTATCGGGTGTGAGTTTTATAAAAGTTACAACTTATTTGTATTTATTATATAAATATTTTCTTAATGTTAATTTTTAGTTTTTATTAAATATTGATTTCTTAGTGAATATTAAAAAATATTGTTTTTATAAATATCATGCATTTTTTTAAATTAATAGTATATATATAAGAATTTTAAATTCATTAAAAAAACTCAGTGATACCAAATATTTATTTTATAATTGAATTTATAATCTAAAAAATTATTATCATAATTTATAAAACCATATCTGATATTTTTGAACATAAGGTTTGTTTTTCAAAAAAATATTTTTAATACATTATAAATTTTGTATTTTAAAATAATTCTATATAACAATAAAAAACAAAAACATAAAAATATATTTCAAATTTAGAATAATTAGGTCCAAAATTTATAATAAGGGCCATTTTATTTTTGGTCATAAACGAAAAATTATTCACCTAAAATCTACTTTTCATGGTGATATCCAAAATGGTAAAAATGAGTATTCTAAGAGGTAAGGTCACTAACATGTTTGAAAAACATTATAAATTGATTTATGAAGGTTTTTATTGAACACATATCATCTCCTTTACATTATTTATCAATTTTTTATCCACATTCCATTAGAGTGAACTCCCATTATTGAAAATTCGAGGGTATTAAAAAAATATCCCTTTTCACCTATATAAGGGACCCTCTAATCCATATTTCCCCTCACAAAATAACGCCATATGTTTGAAAAAAACACTCCCAAACCTACTCTTAAACACTCATATCCATATTAAAATGTATCTTTTCTTCCCAAAAGCATATTCCTCAAAATCTTACCCCATTTGTAAAGGTGAAAATGAAATAATTTTGGTATAAATTTCTAACACCACCTTCCACTTTTCAATTTGTTTATGTGAACTTATCCATACAAAAATTACATTAAATAATAATAAAATATCAAAATCAGTACCATTATTATACTAGTCTGTGAATTTAATTATTGTACAAGCATTAAACATTATTCCTTTTTTTATTAATAAAAATGAAACCCATATTCGATTGTTATGAGGATAACCACCACCATGAGGTAAAATGACTCGTTTTCTTTCACCTCCTAACATGTATTGTAAAATAAATTAATTGAATAAATATGTTTCATATATATATGTATATTACATATTTTTGTTCCTAAAATTGTAATCAATTTTACTTATTTCATCATCCCTTAGATCGATTTAATCGTCATATATTCGTATGTGCAAACTACCACATCTATTGAACTCTAAATTTTAATATTAAATAACACTCTCATGGATACTACAAGATTATATTTGATTATTATATATGATATATAAATGTAATTTTTTCATTAATATAATTTTTTATAACATAAATATTATTTATTTTAATAAGGTAATCCATAGATATAGGTAAATAAGAAAAACCTGTTAATTAATGATTTCATATTCATGAATTGAAACTAAATATTCCAAGTAATGAATTATAATAATATAGGTCTTTATAAAACAACAACTAAAACACTTTTAATGGATTTTAAATGATGAATTTTTGTTGATGTATGAATATCAACACCACTTTTGTGAAACTAGCATAAAATGTTCAAGATTATCAATGTGTGTTGTTGATAAAGGATTATAACAATATAATACATGATAAGTATTGTTATTAAAGATAATTTTTCATAAAAATATAAATTATTATTATTATAAAATATGTAATTAAGATTTTTATATTCATGATATTGGAGACTAATGAAATTATGGGGATATCAAGTTTAAAGGTAAGGGACGTGGTACCTCAAACTCCTTTAATTGAGTTCTAAAATTTCCCCTTTCACTTCTTTTTTCCATGATGTTTCATTTCAAAAAAAAATTACTATTTATTTAATTGAAAAAATTATTCTTTATCCAAATAAATTTTAAGGAATGGTTTTATTCCCACCATTTTTAATCAATTAATGATTTTTGATAATATACACATACATATGAATTTTATAGTGATGAATAAGAATTATTTTCAAAGTGCCCTTATTATGTTTTTGTCTATATTTTCATAAAATTATATTAGTTTAATGGAGATACGTTTCATGTTTCATCTAATATTTTCATTTCTTATATGATTAATTTGGGTGTTTATGTTTTCAGTATCAATTAATTTAATTCATGATGATATTGTATAACATTTTATTTGTAATAAAATATTATTTTTAATTTAATGTTATATTTCTAAAAATTGACTTATTTTAACTTTGATTCTTATGAAACCCATCATTTTTCCATTGGATCTTTAAAATCTGGCGATAATTGATTTTATGTGACACACATATGTATAGATGAGGATTGGTGGGGCCCTATATCTCACCCTAATGAATTGGTGTAAGTTTATATCTCATGATATATTCTGGCATGGAAATAATGTTTTTTACACACCAGTGTGAGAATAATGGGTTTTCTCACATTTTCAGGTGTGTACATAATGAGATTTTTCTTATAGGTTTGTAAATAGTGGGTTTTCTCACTAATTTTTTTTGATGATAATAGTTTTCTAACAATTTTATATTATTTGTAATGTCATTCCACATTTACATGTTGTTTATAAATTTATACCTAATATATAATATTAATTTCATTTTCAATGAAATGGCATGTTTTATAGATTATGAATTATTTTTAATGCATTACACACATTTATATCAGGATATCATGTTTTATGATTGTTGATATAAATTTTGGGCCTTGTCATATCTTTTACTTCTTTTAAAAACGATGTTAAGATCTTATGCATATCTATCAGGTTTTGTGGTTATTATATATGAACATGATATATTTTGTTATGATATTTAAGTCTTCATAATATTTTTTTTCAAGTTTCTGATCTGACACATTTTGATATATTTTTCCCATAAAAATCTTATTATCATACCCCATATTTGTGTTGTCCATCCCCCATGTTGTGAAGATAATTATATCATGTTATATATCTAGAAATGGTTCCTGAGGAGGATAATTATGGATCAATATTTTTATGTGTTGTAGAATAAGATGTTTCTGTAGATAATATTAAAGTCACTAAACCTTTAGGTATTTGGTTTATGCACTCTTTTTTAGAGTTATTATTAAAATATTAAGATTAATATAAAATTTAAGTCATGATTATCTTAGGTCTCTAATGTTGGTATCATATTAGGTCATATCTATTAAAGGGAATTAGTTAAGGTACATTTTTTGGGTTATAGAACCATTGAAAAACCATACAGATATTACTAATTATAGTATAACATGCTTTATTTATTTTATAAATGATAGATGTAATTGTTATCCCAAAAATATCATCCTTTTATATTTAATACTAGTGGATACATCCACTGTCACAGATGTATCTTGGCCTAATAACCCGAAAAGGGTGGATCGGGTATTTACTGTTGAGAAAGTGTTGTTTTAAAAAATACATAATTTTTTTTAAAGGGGGAGTATGTTGAGAACAATACACTATCTCTTTATGACAATTTTGATGCCTCACAAATACCCTGAAATTTTTCCTAATGCTTTTATTTATTTAGTATTTTTCAGGAATTTATTATTCATTATATTTTTATTTCTGGACGAAATATTTAATTTCTTGAATAATGAGAATTAATTTCTATGGTATTATCATTTAGCGTGTTCTGGAAACACTGTTCATGCTCTGGATATTCGAGATCTACTTTAGTGCATTCTACAAACATTGTTCATACCCTACATGGAGAAGCATAGAATAAGGATGAAATGCGGTGTATTCTTTATAAGAGAAAAAGTATGGAAGAGGAACCATACATTATCGGAAAAGTATGAAAAAGAACCCTACGTTAAAAAGGAACCCTACATTTGGGATATTAGAAAATTATGGAATGAGAACCGTACGTAAGTGTTAAACGTGACATTTGTTTCTCAAAAGTATGTTTCATCAACCTTACTTTTGTAAACAACTATATGTTCTTGGAAAAGTATGGATCATGTAAAAGTATGCATCTTTTATTATACATTTCAAAGTTAAAGGGAAATGTATGGATGAACAACCCTACGTTTATGATCAACCTTAAAATTGATGAATGTGTCATGAACCCTATGTTTGTGATCAACCATATGTTACCAACCCTATATTGACAACCTTACGTTTATGATCTATATTACGTTTAGAGGATGCATACTTTACAACACAACCTTATGTTTCACGTCAGAGAATTTAAAGTTGATATTATTATGCAATGGTCAGTAATCTAATTATTAGGCTGATTTCAAGCCAGATTTAAAGCCAATTTTTAAGAACTTCTTTGACTGATTCAATGTTTTTTTATCAATGGTTTAAGGATCGAATTAAAATGAGCTTTTTGTGCCGAGTATTCAGGGAAGTTACGACTACTCTATAAATTATAATATTTGAATATCACGAGTAAGAAGGTGACTATTGTGGATCTAAATTTGCAGAAGAAGTTCTTGTCATTATTATATATATGATCTCATGATCTTATGTGATCTTATGTGATCTATCGACCACTCTGAAAAAAGGGAAGAAAAAAAACATAGACTATCAAAAATACAGATTTTCATATTCAAGAAAACGACAAATATCTGTTTATTGAAGAAGAAGAATCACGATTGAAGATTCATTCGTTTTACATAGAAGATCATTTCTGAATCTTCCACTACTGAAGTTGTGAGTTATATTTATATATCTACTGCAACGGGATCAACTCAGAACAAATCTTTTGTGAAGATCATTATTTTTGAAGGCGACAATCCATCTACAAACAATTACATACTGTTGCAATTGGGAAGAACATCTGGAATGTATTTTTAGAATACATAAATCTCTATTTTCTATTATTGAGTGACAGACTTCTCGTAATAAGCTATGTAGGTTCTACGAGTGAACCAGAAGGGTTTGTTTTTCCTTATATTGTAAATGTGTCAATAGCCTGTACTCAGTTGTTGAAAGGTCTATTGAAATGAGGACCAGATAGTGAAAATCACCAGGCTTGTGGATTGGAGCATTGGTGGAGTAGACTAAGGGACTTATATTCCCCTAACCACTATATATCTTGTATCTCTGTTATTTAAATTTCTGCTGAATCAATTCATCTGATTAGAATAAAAGGGTAGAACACAATCTTCTAATGATTTCTAGAAAGACACAATTCACCTCCTCTTGTGTATATTTGATATAATCCGATCCAACAATTGGTATGAAAGGGAGTTTGAGCTTTATGATAAAGCCTTAAATGCTTAAAGTGATTATACACAGAGAAAGATGTCTGATACAAGTGAAGGAATGTCTATGGTCAGAGCACCATACATCAATGGAGAAAACTATGGATTCTATAAGTTTAGAATGATTATCTATCTGAAAAACATTGGATACAGAGTATATTATAAGATTCTGACTACATATGAATTACTTGAAAAACATGAAACATGGAGTGTAGTTACTGAGGCAGATTATGATATGATCTCGAATGCAATGAATGAAATTATGTTGGGTCTAGGACTTGATGAATTTAACAGAGTATCTCAATGCCCGACAAAATATGAAATGTGTTAAACTATTGTTGTTTCTTATGAAGAAACTAACAATATTATGGAAATGAGATATGCAACTGCTAAGCATAAATTCAATAAATTAATAATGGTTGAAGGTGAAAGTATTACTCAAATTAATGAACGATTGATAGAGATTTTCAATAACATAACCACTTTGGGAGATCCCATTAAACAAGCTGATCACACTTTAAAAGTACTAAGAGTACTGCCTAAAAAATAGAATGGAATATATGCTTTAATCAAACAGTCAACATTAATCAAAGACATAACCATGAGATAGCTGATTGGAACAGCAATGATTTATGATGCTAAGATGGAAAATGAAGAAAATGAACATAAAGTGCTTATCAAAAGAGATGACACTGCCTCGAATGTATCATCACAGAGAAAAAACATAAGGATGAAGAAAAGTGTAAAAGAGAAATCAGAATGTTCTGATATATCAAATTCTGATGTGGAATTGGCTCAGCTAGATAGAAGATTCACTAAATTCTACAGAAAGAAGAAGGGCTTCAAAAAATACTTCAAAAACGAAGACAAGGAATTCAGATGTTATAAAGGCATGAAAATGGGGCATATCAGACCTGATTTTCCTCAGCTCAATGAAGACAAGAGAAAGAAATTTTTCAAAAGAAATGATTATGAGCATAAAGACAAGAAAGCTATGAAAGCTACATGGAGTGTATCTGAAGACTCCAAAAGCACTTCTTAATCAGAATCAGAGAAAGAAGAAGCAAATATGAAAGCCAACATGTGTTTTATGGCAGAAACAGATGAGGTGCAGTCTTACTACTCTTCTGACTATAGTTCTGAATCTAGTTACACTAATGAAAAACTTACAGCCTACTGCAATATGCTTGAAGAAAAATATGATTCTCTATTTCAGAAGCATAAGTATTTAATGAACATTCATGATGATATTTATGATGAAATATATAAAATGCTGAAACAATATAAAGAGTAAACTAAAATGTTTGACTCAATTAACACTAGCAATACTGATTATGAATCAAAGATAAAATCTCTACAAACTGAAGTGGAAACATATAAAAATGCATCCCTTGTTTTTACTAAAGGAGAAAATAATTTAAATGAAATTCTTGGGAAATATTCCATTATAAAGGAATGATTTGTAATTGGCAGTAAAGGTCAAAAACCCAATATATACAATAATTATTTTATTCCAAGTGCAAAAAGACAAAATTGTAATTACTGTAAAACAAGGGGACATATTCCTAAAAAACATTTCTGAAGACAACCCCAAATAAGTGTTATTAAAAAGGCCATTATATGAAATGATTTATTTGAATCTTGTGAAATTAGAAAGACAAAGCAAGTCTGGATTCCCAGATCTCTGCTAGCTAACACCACTGGACCCAACAGAATATAGGTAACAAAGAAAACTGTGTAAATACCTTTGTAGTGAGTAGGTCACAAATGAGAAAGAGGAATATGGTATGTAGAGATTGGCTTCCCAAGAAATATGAGTGGAAACTCATCGAATTTCTCTACACTCACTCAATAATATGGTGGACTTGTAACTTTTGGTGACAATTCCAAAAGAAAAATCATTGGTATTGGAAAAGTTGGAGATCCAGAAGTTATCTCATTCAACAAAGTACACTATGTACAAGGATTGAAACACAATCTGATAAGTATCTCTCAACAATGTGATGATGGTTATGCTGTTGATTTTTTTAACAATTGTTGTTCTATTTTCAAAAATAAATTTCATAAATTTAGAGCACCTAGAACTAACAATGTGTAAACCCTAGATTTAAATTCCTTGTGTAAACAACAAGTAAACTGCTTAACTGCTATAGTAATTGATTCTTGGATCTGGTATAGGATACATGGATATTGTAATGTATATGTTTTACATAAATTATCTAAGAAACAATTAGTTTCAGATTTTCCTAGTCTCATATTTGAAAGTGACAGATTCTGTGATGCATGTCAACTTGGCAAGAAACACAAATCATCCTTCAAATCTGTTAACAAAATTACTACATCTAAACATGTAGAACTTATCCATATGGATTTTTTGGACCTTCAAGAGTATCATATTGGCCGGTAAATTATATGTATATGTTTTAGTTGATGACTTTTCAATATTAAAATGTATTTTCTTTTAAAAATTTAAAAATTAAGCTTTTATATTTTTTGAATGTTTTTGTAAAGCTGTTCAAAACGAAAAAAATTTGAAAAAAATTTCATTAAGAAGTGATGATGGTATAGAATTTGAGAATTGGGAATTTAATTCTTTCTGCTCAAATATGGGTATTAAACACACCTTCTCTACACCAGGAACACCTCAAAAAAATGGAATTATCGAAAGAAGAAATAGGACTACTCAAGAAATGGCTAGGACTATGCTAAATGAATACAGTCTTCCGACCTATTTTTTGTAGAATCCATAAGCACAACCTGCTATATAATGAATAGAGTTTTAATTATCCCAATTTTGAAAAATACACCCTGTAAACTTTGGAATAACAGAAAACCTAAAGTAAATTACTTTAATGTTTTTGGATGAAAATTTTACATCTTGAACACCAAGGACAATCATGGTAAGTTCGATCCAAAATCTAATGAATGCAATTTCTTAAGATATTCAGCTACCTCCAAAACTTATAGAGTCTCGAATAATAAGTCAATGATGTTTGAAGAATCAGTTCATGTGAAATTTAATGAATCTAATTCCTTTGAGAAAAGGACTGATCAAATGGATGAATCTGACTCTAATTATAACATGAGACATCAGAAATTGAAAAATGATTTTGAAAAATATATAAATAAAATCTATTCCAGTTCAGAAGAACATGATACTGAAGAACCTATAAGTGTACTTATTAGATAGACTATAACCCTATGTAATCACCCTTTAGAGACTATAATAGGTGACTTAGACACAAGAATAAAAACTAGAATAAATATATGAAATCTTGTATAGTTCTCTGCCTTTCTATCAAAATTAGAACCCAAGTCTATAGAAGAAGTTTTAGATGATAAAATATGGATGATAGAAATGTAAGAAAAATTAAACTAGCTCAAAAGAAATTAAGTCTAGGAATTAGTTGAAAGACCACAATACTATCCAGTGATAGGAACCAAATGGGTCTTTAGAAATAAGCAAGATGATCAAATAATAATAACTATAAATAAAGATAGACTTATAGATAAAGGATATAATCAGAAATAAGGTATAGATTATGATGAGACCTTTGCACATGTTGCTAGATTAAAATCCATTAGTGTCCTTTAAGTCTATGCATCTCATATGAACATTAAATTATTTCATATGGATTTTAAGTCTACCTTTTTAAATGGTTAATTAATGGAGGATGTTTTTGATGAGAAAACTTCTGGTTTTGAAAATTCTCAAAAACCAAATTCTGTTTTTAAACTTACTACATCACTTTATGGCCTTAAACAAGAACCTAGAGCTTGGTATGAATTATTATATTCTTTTATATTGAAAAATGATTTTACTATTGTAATGGAAGATCCAACACTTTTTAAGAAAACTGTAAATTCTAATATTTTATTGGTTCAAATTTATGTTGATGATGTAATTTTTGGATCAACTAATAAATCACTTTGTCATGAGTTTTCAAAATTAATGCCAAAATAATTTGAAATGAGTATGATGGGAGAATTAAAATTCTTTTTAGGACTTCAAATTTATCAAAAAGATTTTGGAAATGTTTTGAATCAAAGAAAATAAATTACTGATTTATTAAAGAAATTTGGACTTGAAAACAACAAGACATATACAACTCTTATGTGTATTAATATAAAACTTGATTTGGATGAAACTGGAAAATCAGTTGATAACAAATTATACAGAGGTATGATTGGTAGTTTATTATATCTTACTACTAGCAGGACAGATATAATGTATTCAGTATGTCATTGTGCAAGATTCCAATAAAATCCTAAATAATGCCATTTGACTGTTGTTAAAATAATTTTTAGATATTTAAAAGGAACTAATTTTCAATATCTTCTTTATCCCAAATTTTATGATTTTAATTTAATTTCATAGTTAGATTCAGACTTCGGGAGTTTTAGATTAGATAGGAAAAGAACATAAGAAACTTTTCCCTTTTTAGGGATATCCTTAGAGTCATGGTCAAGTAAGAAACAATATTCAGTTGCCCTATCAAAAGCTAAGGCAGAATATTTTTCTACTGGCAGTTGTTGTGCACAAGTGTTGTGGATGAAAAACAATCTTATGGACTTTGGAATAAATTCTAATAATTCGCAAATTTTATGTGACAATACTAGTGTAATTAAAATTTCAAAAAAATCCTATTAATTATTCTAGAACTAAGAATATTGATATCAGAAATCATTTTCTAAGAGATCATGTTCTTAAAAAGGATATATAATTGGAATTTGTAAGTAATGAAATTAAATTAGCAAATATTTTTGCTAAACCACTTCCCACTACAAGGTTTGATTTTATAATGGGGGATCAAGGATTATTTAATTTCAAATAACGTTTAATTTTCCAATGTTGTTTCTTTATTTTAATAATCTTAAAAACAATTTGTTTATCTATTTTGTCAAATAGAATAAGTTTTTCTTTCCCCACGTAATCAATTTTTTTTATATTTAAAATATATATAAAGATTAATAAAAACATGGGAATCAAGGATGTTAGAAACCTTTCGACTTCTAAACCAGTTCATTTCTACCAAAACCATTCGAACCCATGAAACCGCACCGCTGCTCGTCAACCCTAATCTTCGAACATCTGAAACCCTAACCTTCAAAAGATCAGAGAATCTCGAAGAAATGGAAAATACTAAGATATATGATGAGGCTGAGACCGGAAATTCTAGGCTACAATGCTCGGAAGGAAGGGAAATCTTACAAGGAAAGGTGATTGATCTCGAATGGCTATTTCAGATGAGTCTCCTGTTAAAACAATCACTGTCATTTCAAAATCTCGAAAATACATTAAAAAGTGAGAATACAAAATTTTTTTATGAGGTAAAACTTCGATATTTTTTCATTTTTGTATAGTTTAGTCTGGGAGAAAATGAGGACACTATACTGGCTAAGATAGAGGATAGGGATTTTTCGATCTCTTCAGTTGAAATTGGTCAGATTTTGAACTTCCCTCATGAGAGAGTCTTTCATTTTGATTTGAAAATTATAAGATATTCTGTGCATAAATCTGAGGACATTATGTCTTTTCTTTTTGGTTATACTTCTATAAAGAAGATGTTCATAAAGGACCTGGATCCTAATCAGAAAATTTTAGTGAAAATTTTGAAACAGTTATTTCACTGAGGATGTCTGAGATGGAAAAGATATTGTACCCTGATATGTACATAATGTATATTCTGCTCAGTGATATAAAATTAAATTTTACTAGATACATGGCGAGGTACCAGAGTTACTGCTATCATAGATAAGCCAAAATGAACTTCTACCCATTTGGTAGATTCATTTCCAAACTGTTATTCAAAAAGGATATGGTGAGACTGGTGGATTCCAGAGTAATATGTAATCATTGTAATGTTTTCAATGAGGGATCTTTATGAAATATTGTCTATTTCTGGATAACAATAAAAGGAAAACTTTTTCCAGTAGGAGCTGAGGAAGAAACAGAGAGTGCTCAAGCTTAGTCTGCTAAGTCCAAGGAGGGACAGGCGGAATCAAGAGTAAACACTACTCCAAGGAGGATAAGATTTTAAATGGAAGAAACTGAGGAAGAAAGAAGTTAAGAGGGACTTAAAACTAAGAGAAAAAGAACTATTAATGAGAAACTTGTCTCCCCTGTACTGACAACAAGAGATTTACTCTCTTACAATTTTGTAAGAGAAGTTGCTACTAAAAAACCAATGGAAGCTATTGTTGAGAGGTCAGAACCAGTGGAAGGACCACAAATTCAATATGGAATTCAAGAAGAAGATGAAGGAGAGACTCAAGTATAGGTTTTAGTTGATGTTGAAGTTTCACTTCAATAGGAAAAGAAGGAAGAGCATGGTGAGGAAGTGGTCAGACCTCAGGAAACTCCAAGAGATATTATCGTAGAAAATCCATTGGATGAACATGTTGCTGATGTTCGTGATGAGTATTTTTCTGAAGCTCAAACAGAATTACTTTATGAGGATGTTTCTATGGAAGAGTCTGTAAAAGACTCTAAGAAAAAATATGTGGATCAACCTTCCCAAGAAAATGAAACAAACAAGTCTGATGCAGATTCGCTACCTTTAGTGCTACTACATCACACTGGAAATGAGAATGAGAATCAAGCATAGGGTGCCTCTGATTTAGGGAATAAGGAAGTTGAAGATCTTTATTGAAATTAGTCTGAATTGGAATCTGAAAATGTTACTCTGAGGAGAGCCTTAGAAATAGTGTAGTTGAAATTTCAGAGACTTAAGGATAGTACAGTTTCAAGGAAAGAAGTTGAAATTTTTAAGAAGGATATGCTGAATCATATTGCAAAATTAAAGTCTAAAATAGTTATGAAGTTATATTTCTCAAATCTCAAATTATTTATGGAGACACAAATTGCATCTGTTGGAACTAGTGCTGCTATTGGATCAGGTACTTCTCCTGATTTACTCAGAATGTTTCAAGCTATCACAACTTCCATGAGAAATATGAGTGATAGATTGCAAGATCTTCAATGTAATAGTTCTTCTTTATCAGTCTTTTTATACAATCAGAAATTTTTGGTTGATCAGTTGACATCAATTGATCCATTTCTTAGAATTGTACTGACTCAATTCACAGAGAAGATGTCGTCTTTTATGGAGAAGGAAGAAAGACTCCATGTGTTTTTCATAGTCAATCTCCTAGAAGATATTCATACGAATCAAGAGACTGGGGATCTTATTATTAAGCATGGTGATGGAATGATGTGAATACTCAAGGAAAAGTTAACATAAATCAAGTATGCAGTTCAGAGGAGATAGACCCAACCTAAACCCTGACCAAACCTTGATTCATGTGTTTATCATTTTTCTTTGTATGTTTAATGAAGATCTATTTAATTATAATTATTTTTTCTACTGTATTTGTTTCGATATTATAGTAATCAAGATTTAATTATTAAAAAATAGTTAATTATAGCATTTACTTACGTTCAGTGCTACATTAATCTGTGTTATATTCCATATTTTGTCATTCTTTTTGATATCACAAAAAGGGGGATAAATTTGGATAAACACAACATTTTATTATAGTTTCATTTTATTGAGGGGAGAAATGAAAATATATAAATTAAAATAGAGAAATTAAAATGGATAAATTAATGGGAGAAATTGAGTTAAATCTAATATTGTATTCATGTTTTTAAAATTCAAAACAATATGTAATTAATTAATTTTTGTGTAAGTTAATTTCATTAAATATTTTATGGGTTTTGTGATCATAAAAATGGGGGATATTATTGAGCAAGTGTTGTTTTCAACAATACATAATGATTTATTTAAGAGGGGTGTATTTTGAGTACAATACTCTATCTCTTTTTGAAAATTTTGATGCCTCACAAATACCCTTAATTATTTTCTAATGATTTTGTTTCATAATTATTTTGCATGATTTTATTATTCATTATATTTTTATTTCTAGATGAAATATTTAAGTTCTTGAATAACGAGAATCAATTTCTATGGTATTCGCATTTAGCGTGTTCTTGAAACACTGTTCATGCTCATCATATTCGTGATCTTCTTTAGCACGTTCTAGAAACACTATTCATACCCTACATGGAGAAACTAATCATAAGGATGAAATGTGGTTTATACATTATAAGAGAAAAAGTATGGAAGAGGAACAATACGTTATTAGAAAAATATGAAAAATAACCCTACGTTAGGAAGGAACCCTACGTTTGTGATATTAGAAATTTATGGATGGAGAACCATACGTAATTGTTAAACTTTACATTTGTTTCTCAAATGTACGGTACTTCAACATTACTTTTGTAAACAACCATACGTTCTTGGAAAAGTATGGATCATGTAAAAGTATTGATCTTTTATCATACGTTTGAAAGTTAAAGAGAATGGTATGGATGATAAACCCTTTGCTTATGATCAACCATAAGTTTGAATAAAGTGTCTTGAACCCTACGTTTTTGATCAAACATATGTGTCCAACCCTACGTTGACACCATTACATTTTATGGCTACATCATCAACCGTACGTTTATGATCTACATTATGTTCATAGGATTCATACTGTACTACTCAACCTTACGTTTGTCGTCGGAGAATTTAAAGTCAATATTATTATGCAACGGTCAACAATATTATTATTAGGTTGATTTCAAGCCGGATTTAATGCCGATTTTAAGCGCATATTTGTTTGATTCAAAGATATATTTTCAATTATTTAAGGATAGAATTAAGAGGAGATTTTTGTGCCGAGTATTCAGGGAGGTTAAGACTACTCTGTAAATTCAAATATTTGAATATCACGATTCTGAAGGAGACTTTTTTGGATCTAAATTTGAAAAAAAATTCCTTGTCATTATTATATATATGATCTCATGCTCCTATATGATATTATGTGATATATAAATCATTTCGAAAAAGGGAAGAAAAAAAAATAGAGACTATCAAAAATACAGATCTGTTGATTCAAGAGAATGACAAAACTCTGTTTATTGAAGAAGAAGAATTGTGATTGAAGATTAATTCATTTTACTTCGAAGATCATTTTTGAATCTACTACTCTTGAAGTTGTGAGTTATATTTCTATATCTGCTGCAATGAGATCGACTCAGAACGACTCTTTTGTGAAGATCATTATTTCTGAATGTGGCGATCCATCTGCTGTCAATTGAATGTTATTGCAATTGTGAAGAACATCTGGAAAGTATTTTCAGAATACAAAAATATTTCATTTCTATTCTTGAGTTATCGGCTTCTTGTACTAAGTTGTGTAGGTTCTATGAGTGAACGAGAATGCTTTGTTTTGCCTTAGATTGTAAAGGTGTCAACTGTATGTACTCAGTTGTTGAAAGGTCTATTGAAACAAGGACCATATAGTGAAAATCACTAGGCTCATGGAGTAGAGTGTTGGTGGAGTGGACTAGGGGCCTTCTGTTCCCCGAACCACTATACATCATGTGTCTCTTCTATTTAAATTTCTACTAAAATCAATTCATCTTATTAATGTAATAGGCAAAAACACAATCTCTCAAAGATTTTTTAAAATACACAATTCACCCCCTCTTGTGTATATTTGATATAATCCGATCCACATTTACTCGATCATTACCTAGTGAATGACAATGTGGACTAACAATACACTTTGTTTGAAATTCCCAAGTTATATTCTTTAGAAAATAAAATTATGTTAAACACTGTTAGTAATAATTTGAATATATATATATATTTAATTAATAGTTTGAATAATAACCATGGATTACCTATATTGAACCCTAGAGATTTAAAATCTAGGGTATTCACATCACTTTTGAGCTATTTAATCTAATAAAATATTAATCCCTTAGTAAATTTTCTATCTTATGTCCCTAATAATTATTTTAAATCAATTGAGTTTTCTAAAAATGTAGAACTACCTACCCAAAAAAATATATTTAACTAATGGTGAAAACTTCTTAGTGTAAAATGATCACATCTATGATTTATATATTTTTCATGTTTGATATTATTTGTAGAAAACTTCTTAAAATTATAATTATTCATCCATCAGTTTTATTTTACATAATATTATGTATGGGTTATCTTTATATATATAAATTAAATATGAACCATCA
This sequence comes from Viscum album, assembly GCA_963277665.1. Classification (NCBI taxonomy): domain Eukaryota; kingdom Viridiplantae; phylum Streptophyta; class Magnoliopsida; order Santalales; family Viscaceae; genus Viscum; species Viscum album. The sequence continues at coordinate 2,141,638,875 of OY728159.1, forward strand.
ACTTTGGAAAAAGTAATTCCATATAAAAAAGAATCCTATTAACACAAATCATTATAAGGATGAATATAAAAAAATATTTTGAAGGAGTTATAATATTGGTTATGATTCTAAAAATTGAGTGACTCTTAAATCCAATTATTGTGAAATAATTCTTCATTAATGGAATTTCTATTATATAAGAATATGCTAATGTATTTTTTGATAAAATACATTTTCTTCCCTTATAGAGTGAGGTTTAGTTTTCAATTGAACTCTTACATAGATCCGTGTATGTCTCAAAGACTCCATACAGAATAGATCTTCTTAAATTTAGAAGAGTTAAAGAAGATAATACAACTAAACTATGGTGAGTGGTTTATACATACCCATGTTTCACCATGGGGTGAACTAGTCTTATTTTTCATTATGAACAATGGATTAAAACACCTTTGCAAAGGATATCATGAGATTAATAATATAATGATCAGGAAAAAGTATAAATTACCCTATATTGATTATCTATTCGAACAACTTATAGGATCATTATACCAATTAAATATTTATGCTTGATCTAGATATCATCAGTTATGGGTTAAAATATAGTAGATTTCATGGAAAACATTCTCTATGATTTATGGAAACTATAAATTCATAGTTATTCCTTTATGACTATTGAATGTAGCTAGTATCTTAGTTGATATAATTAATAGTGTCATTAGAGACTACATTTATCAATTTCTAGATATATATATAGATGATATTGTTATACATTAAAAGAGAAATGTTGTTCACGAATATCATTTCTTAATTGTGTAAAAACCCATTATAAAGGAAAACAATTCTGTAGAATTTAACAAGATTGAATTATGGATTTAAAAAAGTATCATTATAATTTCATGAAATCACAATCATGTGAATATTATAATACCCATCAATGAAAAATGTTTTCATGAAATGGATCAGGCTAATCATTATAATTGAGATTATTATTTTTCTTTGGATTCAAGGATATTACTAATGTTTTTTGAGAAATTTATGAATGAAATAAAATTCATTGTCTATGTTAAGAGATAAGGGATTAATGTTCATTTAGAAATAGTTATATAAAAAATAATGGTACTAAAAATGATTTTGGTCACTTCTCCAATAAAAAAATTACCCAATTGCAGGGAATAATTTTTAATATACAATAATTCATTGAATAATTGTTTGGCTTGTATCCTTAGATAGGATGATAAGTTAATTTTCTATTCCCCACTCTAATTAAATAAAAATGATCAATATTTTACAACATATTATTTAGAGTTGGATATAGTGGACATTGCATTATATATTTTGACATTGTCTTCATGGAAATAAGAATGATATAAATACATATTGATAATAAGATCATTCAAAATATATTCCCAAAATAGGAATAGAATATTAACAAATTATGTGGTTTTGGTTGTTAAAATATTATAACATCTCCATACATTTCCCCCAGGGAATGAATGTAATTTGACTTCTAATCTGAGTAGGAAAGGCAATGCTACTCTATCATTGCTGAGGATTGAAGAAACCCAATACTGATGATTTTTTAGAGGATAAATCTTATAATAATAATGGGAAGAGATAAATAATATCATTACCAATAGACTAATCAACCATCAATTAATCTAATTTTCAAATAATTTTAGAATGCTAATTTAATTCTATAGAAAAATTTAGTGAATATTCCAGAGTTCAACATTGATGAAGATTGAGTTATTAGGATTGGAACTTAGATATGTGTCCCATAAAACTAAAATATAAGAAGGAACTTTTATATGATTCTAATAGATCATCAATAATTATTTACCAATAAATTTCAATTATATAAAGAGATTTAAAACTAAACTTATGGTTACATATCATGAAAAGATAAATTTCCAAAACTATATCTTGATTTTTTATATTCCCACAAGTTATGTCTGAATGAAAAAATTCTAATGGTATATTAAAACAATAAATGAATACTATATGGAAATGGGAAAAACGCAATGGACATGATCATTGGGCCCAAAAAAATATAATTTTCATAAGATTATGTGGATTATAGTCGATAAATATTTGAATATAAAATATTTTATTACAATCAGAAGATATTTCTCCCTAGAAAAACATTCCATTATATTCATATGGGAAGTGGTGAGGGGCATGAAATACCAATATCCATCAAAACTTATCAATATTTGAGAATTAGCTCAAGGCTTTTAGGGATTATTCAAAATAAAATTGGAGTCTACGATGAGTTTATAAATGTCACAGAATCTTTAGATATATGGTATGTATTTGACGAATATTCAAAATCTAGAGGAAATGTTAAAATATTTTTTGATATATTTTTAAGTATATTGGGAGAATAACCTCCCCATAGTATATTTATCATATATTAAAACCATCCATTATATATTTCTCATGGCACCTATGAATCTCAATACGGAAAAGAGATGTTGGACTTCAACCTGATGGGAAGATTTTAAGAGTAAGCTTATAATTCATAACCTTATCTAAGAAATTGTGGAACAAATTCCAAATATTTATTCATATAATAATGTATAAATAAATTTATATAAGATTAATTTGAATAATCATTGATCTGATATAGAGTTTGATGTTTGTGACATAGTGTTCCTTTGAAAAACTCTACGGATGTGTGTTATGAGTTTTAGGAAGAAATGGAATTTAATGCCTATATATAATATCCTCTATATGATTATTTATCAAACTAGGGTCATATTATATATCATAGCATTCCTTCCACACCACTATCATGAGTATGACAAGTTCCACATATGAATTTTGAAGAATAACATACCGAATCCAAAAAATGTACTATGTATGAATGTTTTTCGACTCTAAAATGACCATTGATATGAATAAAAACCATTGGGAATCTTTGATAGACGAGAAATGTTTCCTAGAAACAAGACCATACATATTATCAATTTGAATTGTAGATATCAAATTTTCTTTGCAGGCTATGTGGGATATTAATGATGCGATGAGAGAAAAGTAACCTCTCTAATTATCTTCCATGCACTAAAATTTCAACGAAAAATTTATTTAAGTGGTGTAGAATGTAACAATCTATTTTCATCAGTAAATAAATATTGTGTTCATTAGCTTTCCCCAAATGTAATACCAAAACAAAAAATACATATAATCTTGTAATGTAGAGGAAAAATTAAAATGTATAAACTATGATAATAGAATTATTAAATATTTATATTAATATTTAAAATTTAAAGAAAACAAGGTTCACTAAAAATAACAACTCAACTTTTTCAACTTGGAAACAAATAAAAAAAATCCCCATTTATTTAAATCAATAATAGAATAATATTTTTTATTATCAATAAAGTATTAACACTAATTTAATTAGTAATTTATAGGAAACCTAAAAAATAATAAATAATATACCAAAAGATTGCTTCCTATAAAAATATTTTTCACTATATTTTATGTTTTTAAGTAAAAAAATATAAATTTAATGGTGTTAAATTGATAAAATTATATTTATTCTGGAATTAATCATGTAAATATTATCTTAAGATTATTTTTTTGTATTGTGTTTAAAATATTAATATTTAGGTGAAGATTGAAAATGATCATTTTAAAAAAACATGAATTTTATTACATTTTTAGTAGATAGATATGAATTTAAAATTAATGAACCATTTCACTAAGACAAAATAAAAAATTATAATTTTTAAATTGTCATTTTTAATTTATTAAAAAATATTTTACATTTTAGAACATTGGTTATATTTCCCAAAAACCAATTAAATACAATATGAATTTAGTGTCTTAAAATTGATTTTTATAAATTTGAAAATTTTAAAAAAATTAATTTATTAGATATTTTAAATTATTTGATTTATATTTTATAAAACCATTTGGGCATAAAGGATTAATTACCATGGTGAATACCAAAATGGTATACAAGAGTAAACTAAGAATTAATGACATTAACATGTTAAAATAATGTTTTTCTTATTGTGGATAAGGTGAGAATTGACCTTATATATTCTCAAATCTGTTATTTTTCAATATGGATCCTATTTACTGGATAGTTACAAAACAGTATTAAAAATTTATTTTTATTTTCAAAAATTAAATCACTTTTCAATTATAACACTGGTTCTCCTCTGCCAATATTCCCTCACACCATGACCACTTAATTTCAGCACAAACATTACACCCATGGAGTTAAAGATCATAACATGTTATAAAAAATGTTTTTAATTGAGTGGTTGAGGATATAAAAAATCCTATCTTCTATCCTCTCCATTATTTCTCAATTTTGGAGAACATTCCATTAGGGAGACTTCCCATTATTGAAATGATGTGTGTATTTACAAAAGTTTCATCAATTTTCTATTTCTTTTTGTGCACTTATTCTTCTTAATGTTCCATTTCACTATCTTAATATGATAACATAAATATTATTATTAATAATTTAATTAATAATAATTTTGTTAAAATCAGTAACCAAATTTACCTTTTATATTAAGAAAAAATAGATTGTCATTTGGGAATTATGTGAACTAAAACCTCCACAACACAATGTGTTTCTTTAACCTTTATGGGATAACCTGACTAATCATAATGATGAGTTAACATAATGCTTTTTAAATGGGTATCATATTTTGTTTTCTAAAATGAAAAAATATTACTTATTTCTCCCTTCATAAAAAACTGAAATCATTGTTCATATATATGTTCAGATTGTCGCATCCATGGGATTATTCCATCTGTTTTTCACTACAGTCATCATGTATATTTTTAGTTTATATTTTATGATTATATATTACATATATAATTAACATATTTCATTAATATGATTCATTTTTAATAAAAAAAAATAAACATCTATTTAAGGTAATCCATTGATATAAATAAATATATAGAAACTATTTCATTGTCACTTTCATCTTTAGCTAACATGACTAAAAAATAACTGTAATGGAATTATAACAATATAGTTATTTATAAAAAATCAATTGTAGTCTATTTTATAATTTTTAAATAAATAATTTTATGGGGAAAAGTAATATTTATTCCCCTTCTATAAACCATGTAAAAACTGAAATAAATATTAATACATGGTATTGAAAGGATATTATAACAATCTAAAACAAGAATATTTTTTTAATGAATAGTATAAATAGAAACGTTTATGATTAATGTTCTGAAAGATGTTGTTTTGAATTTTATCTTTATGATATATGTGTTTAATGAACATTTATGGAAATAATTTTTAATAGTATTGTACTTAGTATCCAAAACTATTTTCATTGAATTATAAAAATTTTCATTGAATGACATTTTTTAATGAATACCCATTTTGAATGATGTTATCCAATTTTTTAACTAAAGATAGTATTTTAACTAAATAATTTTTTCAAAAACTATAATTCCAATTATTATTTGTTAAAAAATACAATAAGGATCTTTTAACATTGACTTGTAACTCCAACTTTTAGAACAATAAAAACAAAATGTTTTCAAATTTTTCTTTCTATGATTTTTATGACTATATTTAAATGATCTATCTCAAATTAGGATATATTTCATATTTAACACAATATTTTCATTTGTTATGTGATTTTTTTGGGTGCCCAAGTTTTAGTGACAAACTAATTTACATATAATGTTATTTTATACCATTTAAATGCATTGTAAACCCCATTTTTTATCCATTATTCTTTATAAAAAGAGAATAATTAAAATTTTGATGTTTATAAATTCCATTATTTATCCATAGATTATTTATGATATAATGATTAACAATTTTAAGTGGAAAAATATGTATGCATAATGATTTTTGGGTACAATATATCTCTCCAATTCAATAGTTTAAGTTTATATCTCATAAGATAGTCATGCAGGGAAATAATGAGTTTATTCACATAAGCTTGGGCATAATCGATTTGATCACATTTTTAGGCATGGACAGAATGAGTTAGATTATATAAACATTGGAATAATGGGTTTCTTATCATGAATTTCATATAATTATGGTTGTTATAAATTTATAATTTCTCTATCAGGTAATGAATATTTTCCATAATGTGTTTCAATTCTAGTAAATCTCAAGATTTCATGACTATGACTTATTTTTAATGTATTTGGACACTTAATATCATGCTCATTAGTTTTATGATTATATATATGTATTTTGATCTATTCCATTACATTTACACTTCATTATAAATCATTTTATGATCTTATATTGTTCTATTAGGTTTTATGATTATCTTATATTATATCATGGTATTTTATTGATATATCTATATGTTCCCCTTCTTCTCTTTCATATTTATAATCCCAAAAATGATGAATTTTTTATTTTGTGTTTGAGATCACCCCATTATTAGTTATTCCACCCCAGGTTATGAAGATGATTATATAATTTAATATGTCTATAAATGGGTATATAGGATCACAATTATGTATAAATATTTGAAACTATAGTAAAATAAGTTGTTTTTATAGAAAATAGTCATGGAACAAAACCTTTGGGTCTTTGGGTTGTGAAAATTTATATGATACGTATTATTCAAATCATTAGATGAATTTATTATTTAAATCATGTTTATCACTTGTTTATATAATGTGTCCCATGAAAGACCCTCCCTGGTTTTTTCACATAAGCTGATAGAACTCTCGTGGAGTTAACAGTCATGTATAACCATTTCAATTAGTTTCCCTATCATTAGTAAATTAACATTACCTACCATGAATCATTTTTCACATAATGTATTCCAAAAATAGTTTTACATGGATTTTAGGCATCCTAGAGTATTCCAAATTTCTGATCAGTTTCTAGAATCCAATCAATTATCTAGAAAAATACATCATGTGATTTTAATGAAGTATACTTCCCATAAATATACTCACTAAACCAAATTATCTAGGAGTTTATCTTCAATCTATATTTACCAAAAAATATATATATAAAAATGAATACAGTATAACTACTAGGTGTAAGAGACAACCATGTCCCCATTAGTGCTATAACATCCATGTTTCTACAATGATCATTAAATTTTATGGGTCGTTGCATCATTGAAATCTCATACTCTTCCCCACTAGGCCATATTCCCCATGATTCTTGTCTTTTTTAATATTATAGTTACTAACAAACAAGATACAGACCCACATATGCATCTCCAAATTCATTTAATCCATAAACAAATTCTCATTGAAGATATCATCTATGTATACCATTAGTGAGAAATAAATATCACAGGACTCTGATCTATTGTATTCCCTAACCCATCCTCTCTAGGATATATTCCCTCTGAGTCCAGTCTTCCTTCCTAGAAAAGATTCAAATAGACAAGAGAAAAACATAAATATTGTGGGAATTTATTGGGTGGATGAACTGATCATATACTCGATAATATTAAATAATGTGTAACCTATTAATGAGCCACAAATATCAATGGCCTTTGATTTTGTGTAATCCCCAACCCTTGCACAATATTCCATATTTCCCTTTAGTCAATTTTTCATTCTCTATCCATTTTCTTAAATTCATGTGGTATATTTTAATATAATGGAACTTCTAAGTGTTTTATTCCCTACATAAATTATCATTGATGATTTTACATATATTCCCCATTAATGAGCTATACATATCATGGGATTGTGATCTTGAGTAAGCAACATCCCTTACTCACTAGAATATGTTCCCCATGACTACAATAATCATTAAATACTTATAATATTATGAAAAATAGGTAAATGTGAACACTATGTGCCTCTTATCATGTGTCAACCATAATTGTACCGTACTCTTGATAGTTATAAATAGAATTAATGATACAAAAAAGGATTTTCATGAGTTATTCCAAAAAAAACCATTATTAGGAATTGTATTCCATAAAGTCCTAAATATATGACTAAAAATGTATTGCATATAGTTCATTGAAAATGAAACTTAAATATATGAAATAAGTCCTAGTTGTATGATCTTGTACTATAAGACAACATATTCTTGGAATTAAAACATAAAAAGTATGTTATTATACCAAGATGCACAATATAAAATGTAACATAAATTATTCATTAATGAATGAATAAAAAATTATCCAAAATGGTATTTATCACAAACATATAAATGGTATGACATTCCACACTAAGAAATATTAAAAAAATGTGGATTTTTATACTCTTTGTAATGATAAATTTGAATCCCCTCTTATGGGCCTAATCCTAACATCACAAAACCAACCACCTTACTAGATGACATAAATTTTAGTACACCCATTTGTATGGATTTCAACCATATTTTACTAAATAATTAAAGGAGATAAAGATAACTTATGTACTAATAAGTGTTCACATTACTAAATGGAATTGATCAATAATTTTCACAAATAACATTGATAGTATTATTAATGGTAAATATTTTACAAACAAGTATTAACTCAATAAGAGAGTTCTAGGATGAGAAATAAGACCTTCTAAAGGAGGGGATCATTTTTTATCCTCTAAATGCATTCTCCATTCATAGTGACATTGGTATATCCCAATGACCAAATCCATTAGCATGTAGGTCACCATCAATTAAAAACATTAATTAGAATTGTGTGAATGAGGGAATGTAATTTATGAACCCAACATGAATTCATTTACCAATGAATGATATCAATTGAATAATTCCATTTAATTTTGATTATTCAATTATAGGTTCTATTTTCACGACATATTCATCATGATCTATCTTCCTATCTAAATAGAGTTAATGAATACATCATTGTGCATCATTCGTTATAGTCAATCTTTATTTAACCGTAGGATATCTTGAGTCATTGAACATCACCAATCAACACCTTTGATATATTCCTCGCACATGACTATATTTTTAAAGGAAAATATTTTCCGTATTATTTCACTAACACAACACTAACGGTATCATTTCATGAAAACCCTCATATAAAAATATCTCTACAATGGGTCAATCCCAACCGTAGAGGAATATTGAAATATCCTCTAGCAGATAAAGTACCATAAGTAGTCTGTCCAATGATGTTTTATGAAGCATAATGTTTAACCTATTTATATGAAAAATTTATTCATGAGTTTATCCTTTAATAATAGAATCATATACCACCATTACCATAGGGTGGTGTGATTTTATACCCAATGCATCTCAAATGCTATGCAGAAGATTCATAAGAGGTGTACATCTATCCATCATCACTAAAAAGTTCAATGGCCCAAGTATCACAGAAATATAATAAATAGACCACCCTTGAGATACCATTTATGGTTATAAATAAGATGGTACTTATGATGATAAACTTCACTGATCAACTAGTAATGGTAGCTCAAGAGAAGACTCACATACATGCTCTCAAAAATAATCTAGTTAGTAATTGTCAATTTAAATGGAATTCGAAGAGCATGAAATTATTCATACTACCTTAATTAATAAAAAAATGCTCATGATTGTGTGTTGGTAACAAAATAGAGGGATCATGTCCCCAATTTTTTCATAAATCAAGATGATATTCTGTATTATATAGTAGTATCATAGGATTAGGCTAACAACAATACTACTGTTAATATTTAGTAATCTCATCGTTATATTTGAACAATGGATCCAGAGAAAGATCATATCCCTACATCCCTAAATATTTAGTATGCTTATTATAATATTCTAGTCATATATTTAGAGTATGATCGTGTCCATTCTATCATTATCATTAAAAATGTTATTTTGTGTATACTGAAACATTCTCAAGATAAGAACCATATCCCAAATCCCAAAAACACCCATAGGGTTTTTTGGTATAATAAAATGGTTTCAAAGGAGACGGATCACATCCTTACTCACATTAACATCTAGTATGTCTATTGGAATATTTTGATAATAGCTCGGGATCATGATTATATTTATATTTTCATCAAAGATCTACTAGTTTTTGGGTGTATTTTAGTGATAACTATGGTGAAAGATCATACTCAAGTTCCCTCCAATGCTAATAAATCTTGTATTTATATTCAATTAGTATCCATGGAGCCTCAAAAGAGGAATCCTAATCATGGATGTCCTTTCCCTTATTACATGTCCCCAATTGTGAAAAAATATCCTACATAAGTTTCATGGAGATAACATCCAAAATAAGGACTTTATGAAGAAAATCAATAATCTTGTAGTTTCACTTTACCCCTAAGTACATTAACAACATTTGGGAATATCAACATATTCTGATAGTCTACTGAGAATATTCTAGATCATCTTACATAGGAGAAGGGTAACTTTTTCATAGAGGATCTCCTTGAAATACTATTTCCAATAGGTATAAGTAGTACTACCAATAGATATCACCATATAATTCATACCTATTTAAATTTAAATGATGGTCCTGAAGGTCCTCCCCATTATACCAATTTTTTAGGTTCTAACTATAGCATGAAGATTGACAGATAATGAAGATCTCCCTTGACTGAATAATTAGTAATATGTAACTACAGAGATTTTCCCTATGGGAAAACAATTTAAAAACCCTATAGTCCCCCCATGGGTGTATATTGAAATGGTCTTTCGTATGAATAAAAAATGATCCAAATTTTGTTCCTCACAAGGATGTTAAATCAATATTAAATCATTGATGTCCTCCACATTATGTTCAATATGAAGCCCCCCAAAATAATGACATATCAACTACTAGGAATCTCTTCTTGATGTAACAGATACTCTAATATTACCTTCTTATAATGTGGTACCTTATAAACCATGCCTAGCTACAGTAGAATCCTCATCACTTACTTCTAGTTTCTCATATATATCAAATGTAATTATGGGAATACATGTATCATGTATAATTTCCCTATAAAATGAACCATTGGATTTGATTGAGTATATTATAAATGATCATAATACTCTTGGAAACTATGTAGATAATAACCTATATGGTAATACCAGGTCATATAATCCATCACTAATGATGATTATAACTCTTGGGTAATATAGAGAGATTTGGATGATGGTAAAATTATTAGAGTTCATATCATAGGACCAAATTATTGTACTTATATTAAATATATATTCCATGACTTGAATATCAATTTAACATCTTATTACATAATTTTCATTATTTCTACATGTATTTAATATAAAAATGTCCATGAGTGTTTGTTTGACTGATAATGTCATAGAAGAACCCCACTATGATGAAAACCATGAAGTTATATGAAAATACTCTAAATGTAGGTAAATTTTTTGATAATGTATTATGATAGGAAACCTAGTATTTTTATGGTCATCTCTGAGTGCCCAAAAGTAAATGAGGCTCCTTGTTATGAAGTTCCCACATGGAAATATTGAAGAAAAGAGATTATGAGAAAAGAACCTACAGTACGAACTTCTCATGTTTTGGCTCCATTGAATATTCCACCCAACTATCACGTGTAACGGTCCATATAATTTAATATTATCATTATTGGATATCATGAATCACACACAAATATTTACTGACCAAAACTATCAAGAAATATGTTGGATAGAAGTATGATATATTTGGTACATCATGATTAACATTTAATTAATAGATAATTTAAGGAAGAAGTTTTCTATTCCATATTTATTGATGTTGAGACATAAACCCTTTGATTAGAATAGAACCATCACATTAAATTACATGAACATGGTGTAATGACATGATAATTTAAGATAGTCAGAGAAATATGTATCAAGTGAATAGGTTGACTACACCATCATGAAACTTTCTCGAAGATATACTTTGTTAAGTGGATTATATTATACAGTGATCGCTCATATGTGGTTGTCGATGTTGTGACATTAATTTATTTCTCTTGGGTACATTGATTCTTTTATCTACATTAATCTTATATATTTGGAAATACCGCCTAATTCCAATGATAAAAAATCCAAGAGGGTACACACTTTGTGTTTCTATTGATATCGATTAAATTCTATTTGAGTTTAATTAACAGAATGAATATTATTATTATGTATAATTAATAATTTTATTCATGTTATAATGGTATTATAAATTAAGGAAATATTTATTTTAAAATTGTGAATTAAAAACATATTTATTTATTTTATTTTATAGTAAAAAAATATTTATTTCTAAGTATGTGAATTAAATATTTATTTTTGAATAAAATTTTATTTCATGTTTTCAATAAATGAATGTGGAGTTAGAGTGGACCAAGAATGTGTCTAGTAAAAATATTAATTAACAATATGGTTAATTATTATTTGTTATCTCACTATTTGGTGCACACTGAAAAATAAAAATAATATTATTATTAAATGGAAATTGGTTTAATAATAGAAATAAATGTTATTTAAGGGCTATAATGAAATAAAATATTATTTTAATCTAAAACTAACTCTATAAATAGTGATTTATGTTTATTGTATTATGAATACAAAATTTATTATAGAGAAATTTTACACACAATGAATTATCTCTCAACTCCTCATTCTCTCTCCCTCTCAAGAAAGAGAAGTGACAGAGATATTTTTTCAAGGATGAAGTATAAGAGATCAAGACGGAAAAATGAAAGAAATTCTAATTTGCATGTTAGAAACTGACGATCGAGTGTTATTGCTTTGGATCATAGGTTCACGCCTGGGTCAAAACTATAGATATTTTATCCATGGTTCCTAACTGTACAAAAAAAACATAATCTGAATAGTTTTTTAGAAGATCATCATTTACTAAAGAAATATATTCCCAAGAACAGAAATTTATTTCATAAAATTTAAATAAATTAATCACAAATTTGATGTGAAATACCCTTGCTCTTTTTTTCAGAAAATGAAAATTAAAAGAGATTTTAATATTTCACCCTCCACTGCACGCTTCTTTTTTACCCAGAATCAACAAGTTGTATCATATCAATCATGTTGAAATTTATTATTATTTATTTTATTGTTAATGTAAATGAAATTTTGGTGTAATTTTCATTTCATTCTATTTTTCCTTTAATATGATTTTTATTAACTAGTTATTCATATATAAATCATGTTCATTCAGTGTTTAATAATATTAAATGTGTAAGAAAAATTGAATATTGATCGAAGATGCCATCAGGAATAGAAAACTATTTTATAGTAAAACTAGGTTATATGGGTGTTGTCGGAGCACACGTCGTATACCCATATTCATTGTACATGGATTTTTTGGGAAATAAATTGCAGGTGGTCCATTTATTACCCACTACATGTTGAACTATCCCACCAAGCACATTTTAAGTGTATAGATAGATTTTAGTTGTATTTTTACGCCATGTAGTCTGGTAGATATAACACGCTAAATTCCCTCAAGTGTTAGACAGATCAACTACAATGAGTTACATAGCCTATATCGATATTGTAAACATTTCATATACTATATTTAAATTATTCAATTGGAAGTTACAATAAATTTAAAATTTAATCATTCAAACATTATTTAAATGATTGTCATAACAACGTGTGTTTGAAAATTTGATAATTGTTTAAATACTATTAGTGGAATAATTAATTTATTGTAATTAATATGTCATTATTAGTTCTATCATTAATTTTCAAAGAATACCATAAATGATTTGTATCTCCAATTAAGTTTTGATGATCATTATAATGAAAGTTAAGTATATATTTATCAATAAATTAACACAAGTATGTTCATCATAAATAATAAATAATGAATAAGGAAATGAATACAACCTAGTTAATTCTTCATATTTGTTGCATGTATGATCGTTCATGGGCCTGACCAATACATATATATGCATTGGATGTTTCAAAATAATTTATTTCATTGGTTATGAATTATTTATTATTAAATTAAATACGATTCCATGTGATTCATACCTCCCTTTAATATTTTGTAGCACTTGTGTACCCAAGGATATATATGCCATCCACCTTTAACCAATCCTTTAGTTCCCCTTACCTATGTGTGATTCATAAATATATCTAATTAGTGGAGTATCACATGGAACATATAGGTGGATCTAGAAGGAACCATAATGATGACAACTAATGTGATGAACATTTTTAAATGTGTAATGTTGTTACTCGTGGGACAACTAGAAAATGGAGATATGTCACCAAAATCATAGGTTTATTTAATGTGTTCTCATTAAATCAATTATTAGATAAACCTAACGAATGGGTCTTTCAATTAATTATTTATTTCTATCTATTCATTTATTTTTGTATGGCTATGAGAAAATAGTAACATAAATAAATAAATAAATATTTAATGATGGAATTTAAATAAGTCTATTATGTGTAAATGCTTTATCAATATTTTTTAATTACTTATGTAAAAACAATATAATATTAATAGGGTATGTAATTTGAAAAATTCTAAATTATTTATTTATGAATTTAAATAATAAATATTTTCTTTAAATGTTTTTATCCAATAATTTTAATTAATTTTGTAATATCAAATTAATATTAAAAAGACATGTAAAGGATAAAGAGAGATAAAAGTTATGCATAGTTAATTAAAATCACTCAACCTAATATTAAGTTAGATTAATACATCTGTTACTTGATTAAGAACTAACTCAATGTAAATATGTTTTTGAACCACCCTTGTTTTGAAACTTACTTTCATAAGAGGTTTTATTTTGAAGTATTTTTGTTGACTTTACCATTTAACAACAATATGAGTTTCCCTTGCTATAATTTGGGTAATATGGAGGAATGTGTTTATGGCATCCTTGGTTAGATTTTTGGATATGGGATTCCATTCAACATATCATGAAACTGTAAACCCATAGTTTCCAGAGACTATCCAACCTCAATACCTTCAAGTAGCTCGACCAACCCTTATTGGGGTTATAGGAATGGGAGATATGGATCATAGGCACTAGAATGTCATATCACCTAAATATTCTATGATAAATAGTGGGGGTTATTGGAACTAGATAAAATAGTGTAGTATTTTTAATCATTATTTAATAAATTATTTTATTATTTCTCATATAATTTGTAATCAAGAGAGTTATTAATTATATTATATTTTAATTCATGACGAATATGGAAGGATATTAATCCAAATTACCCCCATGATCATTATTGGAGAAATATAAACTCCAATCGTTTATTAACATCTCATAGTAGTTTATAATCCCTGGGTGGTTCTCTTACATGAAAGGAAATCTTACATTCTAGAATCCCCAATCCCTGAGAATCCTTCTAAAGAGGTGAGTCAAGATGATTTTTTGTTATCTATGAATAAAATTCGAGTGATGTGTTCGATGATCAATGATTGATGCTTTGATCAATTCTTAGGGAACCCATGAAGTATCATGAGAAACTTGATGAATTTTTCATGCTTGATCAACATAACGGTCTTTACCAGGAGAGATCAAGATATGAATAATTTGATTTTTCCAAGTTCCTCTTTCAATGAAATCATGTAGAGGGTTCTCTAGCAAGGCCTCATGTACTCAAGCTCATTGTCTACATTGAGCACCTTGATTTTCTAGTTTTTAATCTCCCCAAATAACATGGAGCTGATATCATTCTAGAAACACTCCTTAATTGATACTCTAGTTTTATTGTGAATTTTTATATGAACATCATTGAGAAATAATTTCCAGATCTTCATACTCTTCTTATCCAACTAGATAAGGACACAAAAATGGAAAATTCTACCATCCATATTGTAAAAAAATGGAATTATAAAGAGAATATCATTAAGAATAAAGATTCTCTATGCCTCTATAATGAGAGGAAGATCAAGGGGAATGCAATGGAAAATAATTTTACCTATTTCGAATTTGAAAAAAATAGTCCAATTGATGAAAAAATACACATAGCCAAAGAAGAAAGGGGAATATTCATGTTTGTTTTTTATTGAATGAAATTTATCTGTTTCTAAAAATTGGTTATTAGATACATCTAATAGTGCTGACATATGTATTCAAATATGGGAATCATCTATATTCAGAGATATTAACAGAGGGGATGAAGATTTATGAATAAAAAAATAGAACAAAACACATTGTTATAGCTATCAGGTACTTACACCTCATGATACTGACCAGAATGTTCTTGGTTTCAGAATGTTGTTATTATTATTCATTATTTACTAAAAAATGATATTTATATCCAGACATGATAAATAAATATTTATTTACAAATGTGTAAAAAAATGTTTCTAAATTTATAACTATATCATTTTTATGTTATGTCACATTTAAATAATAGTTTTCATGTGATGGATTACACCAACCATGTAATGTAAATCGATAACAAAGTTAATTCACATGAATCATACCACACCCAACTCTTGAATAACTAGATAAGTCATGTAAGAAAAATGAACATGATTAAATTACAAAAATAGGGATATTTATTATCTTTTTAACGAAAAAACATTGTTAATATCACACATATTTACAAGGAAAAACCATAAAATACCTATTTAGTGTAAATTTTGAATGGCTAAAAGAGATTCTTGAATTAGTTCATACTGATGTGTTTGTACCATTTCATATAGAAGCAATGTGTGGGTACTAATAATTCATAACATTTACATATAATTTTAGTAAATTTGGATACATCTATAAGATGCGGTATATGTTTGATTATTTTAGTAAATTCAATGAATACAATAATGAAGATGAGAACCAGGATTATGAAAAGATATATAAAATCCACTCAGACTATGGTGGATAATATCATAATGAATACCTCATTGATTACTTATTGATGTTTGGTATCTTATTCGAACTCACAACCCTTTATAATCCTCAGTGTAATGGTGTAAGAGAATGGAGTAACCCAACCATGTTGGTCATTGTGAGATCAATGATGATTCATTAGAGTCTTTCATTATTCTTTTGGAGATATGCTTTAAATATAATATCACATATACTAAGAAATTGTCATATAAATTGATAAATGGTATTCCATATGATTATTTGAGTGTGAAAAAACTCATGTTTTAATGTTTACATGTGTAGGGTAGTGAACAATTTGATATGGCCTCTTTAGGTAACAAAATTGAACCTCGAGGTACAAATTTTACCTTTATATGATACCAACAAATGAACAAGGGGTTATTACCAATATGAACCCTTATAAGAAATATTTATAGTGGTAATAAATGCCATATTACTTGAGAGGGAACAAACCTCTAAAAGGGATAGTGGGAGATATATAGATGTCGATGAAGTTGAGGCTAAAGGTATACAAGAGTTGGGACATGAACAGATTCCAAAAATCCCCATGGAAAATGAAACTATTTCAGAAACACATGAACAATATTGGAGTACAAGATATGATATATAAGCAAAAAATTATGGCATTCTTTTCAAATAGATTAGTGACTCATTATTAATTGATAATAATGACCCTCTAACCTAAAAGGAAGTAGTGAGTGGAAGCGATGTTTCCATGTGGATAAAAGCCAAGAATTATGAAATGGATTCCATATACCATAAAGAAACCTAGATTTAAGAGGATCCTATAGTCGGTGTAATTGTTTTTTGTTAGAAATTAGTGTTTAATAAGAATGTGGACATGGAAGAACATGTCTATAACAATAAGGCTTTACTATTTGCAAAAGGGTGTTAATAGTGTCAAGGCATTAACTACAACAAAACCTTTTTATCACTTTAAAATTTTAAATTCATCAGAATTATACATTCCAATATAGATTACCATGACTATGAGATTTAAAAATGGATATCAAAATAGACTTATGTAATGGTAACCTTTATGAAGATGTCTATACGATCCAAACCAAAGTAGTTGTGAATCCAAAGGATTCTAAAAAGATATAAATATTACCAAAATCCATTTATGGATTGAATCAGGAATCTTGGTCATGGAACAATCATATTAATGAACACCAAAAACAAATTCAACTCATAAAGAAAGTGTGTGAGAAATTTTCAACAAAAGGTTTAGTGGGAGTATAATAATGTTATTAATATCTTATTTTAATGAAATATTAATCATAAGAAATGAATTTATAGTATTATAGTCTGTTAGGATGTGATTGAATAAATTACTCACCAAAATAGACTTCGGTAAAGTAGTTAATATTATTTGAATCATGACACAATGTGATTGCTACAAGAGACTGGTCAACCTATGTGAATGTACATACATTGACTAGAAACCGAATAGATTAATTATAGAACTGTCTATGTGGGGATTGTTTCCAGCATCATAGTGAAATCATCATTCCGGGAAAATGTATCATTTGATAGATGTGGATTGGAATAGAATGGGAAGGATTCCATATGTGTTAGTGATTGGGTCATTAATTTATGTTATTATATGTAATAGGTTAAATTTTTTCTATTCATTTAGTGTGGAAAAAAGATATAAATATGATCAAGTTTACCACCATTAGATAGAAGTCATTAATATACATAAGTATCTGAGGAGTACTAAGAATGTGTTCTTAGTCTATGGAGGAGATGAAGAACTATTCAATAGAGGATATTTTGATTCTAGTTTCTAAACTAATCAAGATGACATGATGTCTCATACTGGATACATCCTATATTTAAATGGAGTTTTTGTAAGCAGGACGGGATCAATGTAGGATGTGGTAGCATACTCTATAGTAGAGTCTAGGTATACTATAGATTTTATAAAAGCTAAGGAACAATTATGGATGTGATTCTACATCCAAAATATTTGATTTGCACCTTGTAGTAATGATGATATAACACTCTATTTGGATAATACCATAGTCGTGTCTCTCATAAAAGTATAAGGTCACATTAGCGGATGAAGCACATACATGGTAAGTATCATATCTTGAATAATTTTTCTCAGAGTGTTGAGTTTAAAGGTAAAAGGGTTTCCACTGAATATAACATAGTACACTCATTTACTAAAGCATTTACCCAGTAGAAAAATTATTATCATTTTAGGTCTAGTGGACTGAAGTCTTAGGTAGTTAGCATAATTCCATGAGTGATTTTGTAATAATTAGTGTCCAAGGACCAAATAGTTTTACATTGCTCGCATGTATATTTTTTGTATTAATGGTTAATTTAATTTTTTTTACATATTGGTTATTATTTATTCATGGATTTAATGTAATAATGTAATAGAATATTTTTCATACTGATAAATTCATAGTAGTTCCCTTCTATAATAAGAACCTTGAAGTGCTATGAAAATATTATTAATATTGTTCTATGGTTGTGTATCTTATTTTGATGGGACACATAGTATTTAGACTATCAGGTGTGAGTTCTTGTAAGTATATTAAGGTTCTTCATATCATGTTCACACTTAATAATCACATGGATGAGAGATTATGAGAATAGACTCACCAGTAAGAATTTTGTGTGTTTTATTGTCATAATATATTTATATCTATGAGTGTGTGTAATTTTCCTTATACATTAGGACTATCTTTAATGTCTCGCATGAATCGCACAGACAAATTTACTAACTGAAACCATTACACCAAATATTGGTAGGAAATATGATTTATTTTGGGAAACAAGCATTACATGACATTAATGGATACATTTATAAAGTATTTTTCACATCCATATTTATATTAGATTATATATCATCCCTTTGATTCCAATATGACCATAGAATTAAATTATATGAACAATGTGTAATGATGTGTTTATTTTAGATATTCAAATAATTATGTATCGAGTAAATATGTTGATACATCATCATGAAACCTACATAACATGATATTGTGACAAAGAGATTATATTATATAGTGATAATTCATATGTGTTTGTTGATGTTGCGACATTAAGTTCATTCTCTTGGGTTACTTGACTTGTTGCTAGACTTTAATCTTGGATTTAGGCAAGCCCACCTAATTCAAGTCAGAAAGAGTCATTGAGGGTCACATGGTATGTGTTTCTGTTGATATATATTAAATTCTATTAGTGTTTAGTTAGTAGAAAAAAATTTATTCTAAAGTATGAGGAATAATTTCATTTTGGTCTATTGATCTCATAAATTAAATAAATTTTTATTCACCGACATGAGAATTAAAAATAATTTATTTTTTTTGAATATTTAATAAATATTTATTCACTGGTATGTGGATAAAATATTGATTTATGAAAAAAGTCTCTATTCTAGTGTTCAATAAATGAACAAGGAGTTCAAATGGATCATGACAGTGTCCAATGAAAAATATTAATTGGCAAGATTATTAAATAATATTTTTTTATTGAAAAAGTTGGTGTGTGACAAAAAAAACAATAATAATAATAATAATACTAATATGTTCATGGGGTTTATTAATGACAATAAATGTAATTTATTATATATAATGAAATTAAATTATATTCTTATCTGGATCCTAACTCTATAGATATACGGTTATGACTATTATTGTAGTGCATTGAAAATTGAGAATACCTAATTGTTGAGCATAATGAATTCTTTCTCAACTCCTCCTTCTCTCTCCCTCTCAAAAAAGATAAGAACAATAGATATTTCAGCACAATGAAAGAATGAGAAATCATGAACAAACCATTCAAGAAATTTGACTCAATGCGCTAGCACCAATTTATACAGTGGTGTTACTTAGAGATCATATAAGCATATGTGGATTGCAACTTGAGAGATTATATCTTTGGATCCTCGTAGTGAAATAATGATAATTCGAAAGGATATTTAATGATTATAAGAATTCACCAATGAATAATGTTCTTATTTTTTGGTATTTATATCATCAAATATAATATAAAATAAAAATAAATTTGACTATCAAAAGCATCACTCTTGGTTTCGAGAAACAGTTTTTAAACTAAATTTTAATATATTTCCCACAACCTAATGCTTCTACTGCACCAAGAACCAACATGAATATCCATCATGTTCTAGCCCATTGATACCTCTTAGATAGGAATTCGACAGATATTTAAGAGTAATTCATACATCATAATTTTCAAAACATCTCAGCGACCATCCATTATCACAGAACTAGATACATGCCTTATAAGGAGTACATTTTTTGAGCTTTACTACCTTGATTAGGTGGTCACCATTTTATTGGTAGGAAATCCAATGTCATGGAAACTATACAAGTGAATTAAACATATTTGTCTTAGAAGTATGATGGTATTACACTTGGTAATTTCTTGCACCACATTGGATGTTCATATTTTATGGTGGGTAAAATATATAGTTCATCATTACACCTTCACATTGGCTAACAGTGATCATCTTGGTATGTATTGTTAAATATTTTAGCATTAACTCAAGTCTTAGTCTTTTTGTCTGCATATGACAGTTGGTATACACTACATAATCTCACCAATCCTAAAGCTCAAAAGTGGGATACTTGATTTAAATAATCCATTTATAGACTATTTGAAAATGATATTGAAAAGGTAAAATAATACTTTCATTTGAGAATAGGGATGCTTAATGTCATAGTTAAACACTTCAATATGAACATATCTCACCCTTAAAAGGGAGTGTGTCAACATTGTTATAGGATCAAATCCCAAAATTCTAATATAACTAATTTCATGTTCTGTATTATAGAATTATGGTATTCATAGATCATATTTCTAGGAAAAAATTACAACTACCACCACCCTTAGAATCATTCAATCTTTTATGGAGCAGAATTGTGATTGTAGTGTAAAAATTCATACCCATTCAATAGTTTGGGAAAAAATTGACCCTATTTACCTATAAATATAATGGAATATTTAATAATTAGAGAATACATGTAGTAAATTATTCCATATTTACATCCAAAACATGATTTATCAATTTTGGAAAGGGTTCATTTTGTAAAATCCATTGGAAACTCATTCTAGATCACCTTAGAAAACCACATATATCGGTTTTTTGCAGATTTATTGAGTTGTAAAATGGATAATATAATAGATATGAAAAAAAATATTGATGTGGCCCAAAAATAATATTTATAGTGATATGATTACCTATACTACTCTATTAAGACTGATGATATGAATCCCACTACATGGTTCACATCATGAAATTCCATTGGTGGTACCCCAGAATAAAACAAAGGGTATGATGGAAATGAAAATGTGCATGAGGAGGAATAATAAATTGAATTTCTGGGACCTACTAAAATAAATGAAAAATAAATAAACACCAAGAATTAGTGTAAATCCTACAATAAATAATGTCCTCTAAATATTCAACAACCACCTACCAAGAGATAATTTGTTAAAGGAAAGTGAATTGTTTTCACTATATCCATATCCCATTAACCACATAATTAATTTAAGTTTATTCTACTAATGAATGTCTTTATTAATTTTAATTTGAGTAGGAAAATATGAGGTGAATAAAAAACTAAATTAATAAGAGGTAATATTCATACATATTGAATCTCCCAAGACAAAACAAATATTTATCATCTGGTGAATCTTTCACAATAAGAGGGAATTGATCAAACTGCAATATAATAGTTAATATTTCAAAAAGATAAAATTCTATTTCAACTGGTCTATCTAGACATGGACTTCATGGTATACTATTAATTCCATCAACTAAGGTTGAGATGACGACCATATCAAACAAGAAACCCTAAGGTAGATTAATACGGTTATCAAACAAAAATATTAGGTAAGAGATCCATAGTAGGTTCTGTCAACTAACTCCACTCGAGAATCAATATAAGAGATATTTACACATGAATGTTTTCACTTCATTGAGTACATTTTAGCTGTAATGGATTCCATGGAAGGAATATGTTCACCTTTTTATCTAGAGAGGAGGGCATATCCAAAATAGTTTTACATGAATCCTCATAC
The DNA here is from genome assembly GCA_963277665.1 of Viscum album. Taxonomy (NCBI): domain Eukaryota; kingdom Viridiplantae; phylum Streptophyta; class Magnoliopsida; order Santalales; family Viscaceae; genus Viscum; species Viscum album. Next base: position 2,141,661,630 of record OY728159.1, read on the forward strand.
ACAAAATTTTTGAAATCCATATTTCCTTATATTTAGTGTTATATAAGTTCTTTAATAGTTTCTAAAAAACTTTTTATATTGATGGGGAATTATGATGGCTTATGAAATAATTGTATGGTAATAAATATCATGTGCTTTGTATGGAATCAAGAAGGAGTAACATTATTCTAATAAAAAATCTACATGACAAATCAATATCCAGTTGTGAAGATATTATATGTTCTTTAATTTACCAATATATTTACAAAATAAGGATTTAAATATTCCTCAACCTCTTCAATTGTAAAAAATGAACAACTGATAGAGTTTTAGGCAGCATTTTCAGGTGGAAGGGTCTGACTTATTCATTAAACATGTAGCTTCCTTATGTAAAATTGTAGTAAATTTCCATAGAAAATATTTTGGGTGAATTTTAACCGCCTATAATTACATTTATGTACCATTTATAATTCTAGTAGTTTTATTTCATGACATTGTATATGTAATATGTTTTTGAATTCTCTAATCTAAAATTAAAGATCTTGTCTTCGTCTTAAATGAAGAGGTCTAGTAAATTAGAAACTAAAACTAACATTCTTAAAATATCACCAAACACATAAATAAAATCAATAATCACTAAATATTATGTGGTAATTCACCCTAAATATTTTCAATAGCTACAACATCCTTGACAGAACTGGATGTTATTAAAAATCATGAACATTAAAGATTAAATGAATAGTAACTATTGCTTTTGAAAGGATCAATTTTTGATATGTTTAATCACTAACATAAAGGTAAAAATGATTAAATTATAATAGATAATGAGGTCCAATGTATTCCATCTAAATGATCACCACATTTACTACCCCTTAATTGGAAGTTTGGGGTATAATGCCAAAATTTTATTACTACTCAATAACTTTATTTGGATGATGATAAAATCAAGTCATGTGAAATTAGAAAATCCCCTTGTGTATTTATCTAGTGATTCTATATAATTACTAGTTAAAGAAGAACAAGGATAAAATTCATAAATAAAATATATATATGTGTGTGTGTGTGTGTGTGTGTGTGTGTATATTAGAAGAATTACAATGAAATAAGTCAATCATGTTTATCAAATATAATATATACAACTGAATCAACTAATTGTTACCCGATGTCCCACTTTATTACCTATGGTTATATATTCAGCATAATAGTAATATATGATTTGATATTAATGGTGTAAATGGAACATGGAACAAAAATATATCCATCATATAACCACAATTTGGTCTACACTCTCCATTATTTCATGCCCCTGTCACATGGAGGATGAGCACCACCCATCAAAATAGATCTTTTCTTTAACTAGGAGTCGCAATATGGCTCTATCAATGTTATCTAACTAACATACACCTTCAATAATGATGATTGCTGATGTGAATCAGAGACTCCCATCCCTAATTAGGTATCATGCTTTAGTGATTGTGGACGTTAAAATCTTTATGGATTCATATAGTGATGTGCCGTTTATACTGAAGCTACACATGTAGGCAAGAACCAAATTTGAATACATTTGCGGTATCATTAATAATATGTTGATTAATCTAGGATATTTTTATAGAAATATATATTGGTTGATTACTAATCATATATAAATTTAGCTTGTCAAAACTAAGAAATGGTGGATTAGTTCAAAATATTTTATGGACAGCCAGGGAAACCATTATTGTTATTAAATGTGTTTTCAATATATTCATCTTCGGCCCTAATGCCTTCTTGGGAGAAACATCATGATAGTAATAATAGACCCCTTTTTTACGTATAGTATTTTATAGTATATATTTCTCCCAAAAACATCCCAAAATATTGGATTCCCCTTATCTATCATGATAACATTGGGAGGACCTTAATGAAATCCATTCAAGTTGTCATGTGTTTGATGTAATATTTTTATTAACTAAGACATAGCACACAAAGATGAGATAAATACATTCAAAACTATCATTTCACCCCAAAATAGTACCATGAAGCTGGCATACATGGGAATAGGTTGTCATTTTACATATCATCTATGATATTTGTTGTTAATATCTATTGGTTTATAGTTAATAATGGTAATAGGATCAATAAATCCATGTACAAACCCTCTATCTTTTATGACATATAGAGTAATACTTGTCTCCCTCTAACCTGATAATCTGTGTGTATGAGAAATGTACACAAAAAACACCAAGGGGGGTCAATCTATTAACCAAGTACTGTGAACTAAATTTTAACACTATATTAATTGTTATTCACCATGACATGTATTTTAACATCTTTTTTTGAAATGAAAAAATCCTTATTCATGCAGAAATTTCACTTTTATGTCACCATTTTCTATGTAAGTTTTGAATGTAAAATTCATGATGTGTCATGGTGATTGGTTCCCTATTAAGTACAATCAATCATAGAATAATTTTAATATAATAGGCATATGAAGTTACTAGTGATAAATAATATTAGTAAGATCATTACATAGGATGGTTAGTAAAATACTTAGGTTTGTCTATGAAGTAAATTCATTTACTATTTTCTATTGTGCATCGACATAATAAATGTAATGGCACTAGATCTGGCATACCAATATATTCGACTAGATACAGATTTGAATATTTTGATTAATTTTCTCTTATATAATGATCAAGAAGATGTTCCCATTAAGATTTACCCAGTAAAAGAGGAGTAGATCACACTTGGGTATATGTGTATCAACCTTTCCCTCTAGAACCTCTACATTAATGATGGTTTTATTGATAATGTTTCACACTATACGAGGATCTTCAATCAGCTATAAAATAAACCTAGTATAAATAATTGGGTTCTAGAAAGTATTATTTTATTATAATGCTATAAGATTCACCAAATGAACTCATACATTTGAAATAAATCTATTTTACAAATAGAGTAAAAAATTTCTTCATATCAACTCATAAGTCTTGAGGTTTTATTCCATCTTCCTTCTCAAACAAAATAAAATGATGAGATAATGAATCAAATCACAAATATGCTCTTCTAGTGTTTATGGAAGGTGAATTAAACACTTTTGAAATTTTTTAAAAAGTTAATATTTGTAAAAAATGATGATCTATTGTACAAACTAATCATTGTATATACTACTTAAAACGAAATTGATAAATATGAATCTTTTGTTATACTATAATAAGATTTATTTTCATATATAAAATAAAACAACTTTAATTTAATCTATAGTTAATTAATAATCATCTATGTATAATTGATGAACATAATTTTTATATATAATATTTTAGGAAAATGTATCTATCCAACACTACCAAAATGTAATATAATGTTGATAAGATGATTAAGGCCAACTTCTTAAAAAATTCTACTTCCAAAATTTTGTCACTAAAAATATTCCCATTAAAAATATTTTTAACAATATAGATTTCTAAAATTAACATTAGGGGTCTCAAAAATTATTTTATATAGGTCTATTTATTAATAGGGAATTAGTGAACTATTTATCATTAAGATGGATGGATTTAAGATCCCCCCTTTATGGGTAGGTATTATCAATGTCACTAACATTTAATGGCCCCTAAAATGAGAAAACTACATTCATGAAAACACAAGTTGTATACTCTTACCATGTAACTACCTTTTCCTTTCCAAATTTCAGTGCAACATATCAAATTTCAATGTAAAATATTTTTTAATTAAATTCATGAATAACCATGGAGTGCTTGTTGGATAATATGGTAATAAAATATCAAAAATGTTGTGATATACTTTCTAATCAAAAGAAATGTTTTACTGAATTGTGGACAAATTTATTTAATATGAACACATTGAAATGTTATTTTGAGGTATCATATGTGAAATTCCATAGGAATATAAAACGTTATCTAAATAAAGAAGTTGAACCTATGAAAAATAAGGGAATACATTATATGAATCATGCTCAAAACCATAATAAATTTAAAGGAATTCAAGGTAACAACACTTAAATCAAGTTCTTTATAGATAACTTCTATAGAAATTATTTTTTATTTATAATGATGAGGATAAAATGGGACACATATCACTTTAATGAAATGTCTCGAAATTATTTCATTGATCACCAAAAGTATCTCTTACACCAACTAATTTGATGCCTCTCATGTTGGGAAAGCCTCTCATCCATTACATGGAGACCTTTGAATGGTCCCTTAGTGTAATCATTTCTCAATAAAATGATACAGGTAAGGAGAATAGCCCATAATATCTCAGAAGGAAAATGAGGTATATAGAGACCTGTAATTTAGATATTGAGAATAATTTCCTTGAATTATATATCATAGTATAAAAAGTCAGAAAATATTTGATACACCATAAACTCCGACCAATATCTTATATGGAACCCCTAAAATATATCATTATTCCTAAAATCATAAGTGGACACCTTGCAAGATGGGAAGAAATTCTATAGTAATTTTACATTAAATTTATGTATCAAAAGGGGATGAAGGGGTGAATTTTGATTTGTTTTCACATCTAAGGTTACTAGAGCATCAAATACATCAATATTAAAATATTTTAGATGAATATTAAATACATATCATAACAATGCACTCCCTAAAATTTTAAAGGTTCAATTTAAATGGATTCAAGATAAATAATCATATTATTTTAGGAATGATCTTCGAAATCTCTCACAATGTTCTTCTCACATATGGAACTTTTTAGACATACTCTATAAAAAACATACTTTCATAAACTTGGTAAAATAATTATAATAAATTTTTAGCATAGATTATCAATAAGGATAAATATTATAGATATCAATCAGTGATCATAAAGGATTATTATATAAGAAAATGGGTATGATATCATGATCATTACATAGGAATTTTATACCCAATCCGAATATATCAATAATTATGAATCCTAGAATAAGGTTTTTTCAAAAAAGAACACAAAATTAATAAGAGTATTCAAGTTTCAATTTCTAATCATGATTCATGTGAATTTTTTATAAGTATAATACATAGGTTTTTTGCCTACACAGTAACATAAAAAATCATTTATTTAGTCAAGGATCACTTCCAAGATTATCCTAGTGGATTGGGTTCACTCACCAGTAAATTATTTCTTTAGATAAGCTTCACTCCCATGACTATCATAATGGATAGAGTAAATTAATAAAATTAACTAACTCCCTAGTGAATTTCATATTAATCATGATATATTATTATTTATCTAGTCTATTTAAGGGCTATATAATTTTTATCCCACTCCTCATATAATTAAAACCAAAAATAAATATATTCCACAAGATCATAAAATCATTTATTATTTTATCCTAGAATAACACATGGAATGAGAACTGGTTTTGTAAATATTTCATGATTTCATCATAGCATAACATCTGGAAAATAAATGAGTTTCATAAAGATTTCATCAAATCATAATCAACATGTGGGAAAGAATATAGCTTCATATAATCATCCTTAAACCATTTTCATCATAATCTATCTATAGAATGAAATTAGATGGAATGGTAATATCATATACTTAGTGAATCATAACAACCCTCAATTTATATTTACTAAGAAAAAAGTACCTATCAAATGATTTTGGACATTTATTTTAAAAATTATGAAAGTTATTTTTTTATATTGTTAATAAATAAAAATTATTAGAATATGGATAAAATGATTTCATTTAAAATTTACATTTAAAAAACTAATTTTTTATTAAATGAAAAGAATATCATGATAGTAAAAAAACTCATTCATGTGGTGACTATTAAAAAAATGATTCATTTCACATTTTTTGGAAGATTCCAAAATAATATATTCCAATAAAATTGTAAAAAAACATTTTTAAAACCATGAGTGGAAATAAAAATATATTTTAATATTAATATATATAAAAATTTGAATGTATAAAATAATATTCTTGAAATTTTTTAGTAACATAGACATGAATGAAAATTTTTAGCATCTAATAAAGAAATAAGATCAGTTTTTGTTAAATTTATTTTACCGTTCATTTGTACAATCAAATATAGAACAATGAACGGAAAAAATGAAAAAAATAATAATAAATGATAAATTATATAGGTTTTAATATATAAGAATCATATAATTTCCTTTAATGTAAATTTAACAAAATTTATCAGGAAAATAAGTGTGATTGTATCATACACAATTATACAGTGTCTTGTTTTTCCTTGTAAAAATTCAAAAATATTGAATAAAAAATTAAAATTTAATATAATTTTATACCGGAACCATATTCATAAAAAATTACTATATATAATTCATTTAAAACTTCTATTTATCCTTTTATTATTAATTATTCACTAAAATGAACATGTAGGTGAAACCTGGTCCATTTTCCATGCATGTTTCGGTTTGATGGTGCTATTACATTCACATTGTTTTTATTTATATTTCTTATATAAACCAAATAATTAATAATTATAAAATTTATTCATTATATATACTCTATAATTATTTATAAAAGGAGGTTATGAATAATAATTTAGATCACTCAAGGGAGATGGTAGATTGTACCTATGCACCAATAAGGTTTCAAATTTCAGATGGAAAGAATGAAAATTTTAAAAACTAATTCATTGTTATGTAAAAAAATATATAATTAATAAAAAAATACTCCCTAAATCTTTCCTTATGATTGTATATTTAAATAAAAGAATAGAAATGAATCACATAGCTTCATGGAGGTGGTAGTCAACAAAAGCGACATTATCATCATCTAATAAATGAGAAGGAAATAAAAAATGGATATATAATTAACATAATAACATATAAGTATAGTGAAAAAACATGATTCCATCATGATAGGGATGGTTATAGAAAATTATGATGAGGTTTAAGAAGATAAAGATGTGAAAATTATCATAAGAACATATGCTGATTCTTCTGGAATCCTCAATTGAAGAGGACATTATGTATTCATTGATTATAATTTTCGGAATAAAAACACCTTAAAGTCAGGAATAAGGATTCTACGAGGGTATTTTTATAGGTCTTGGAAAATTTGAGGCTCTCGTGTGGTGTGGATAATAGAGTATAAGTGGATTCATTTTGTATGTAACTGGAGTGGGAAACTGGTAAGTACATGATTTCCAAATATTGAATATTTGTCTTTGTAAAGTCATGTGGGTAAAAAATGATAAATATTTTAATATAATAAGGATTTAATGGAAATAAAACTAACCAAAAATTTTAAATAATGTTTTTCATTATATTTTAATCATTATCTCTTATGGTGAACCCTATTTAACCATTCTAACCCTTACCATGGGTACCAAATATTTACCATCATAACGATTTTCTTTTGGAAACATATTCTTTGAAAATATTAGATTAGATTAAATTTTCTTATTGCAAATATGAAATAAAAATTTCCTTATTATAATTATATATGTTTCATAAATTAAATTAATGTAATTTTGTAAAATTCAATATTGATTATTTTTAAATAAATTCATTTTTCATCATAAAACTGAATTTACTCTTATTTCACTCCTAGTACAAAATAAGATGAATGACAGGATAATTGTTTGGATATATTAACCAAATATTTAATAAATTAAATTCAATAATTTATATTATATTAATTTATATTGATAAAAAAACATTGTGTGCATAAATATTTTTTTACATAACCATCTCTTTTTACCTTCATATGATTTTATTTTCATTTCTAAGTAATTAATAACCAATGAATTAATTCTATACAATTCCAAAAAATATTTTTTCATAAGTTAGATGTTATTATTAATAAAGACCAATATAAGAGTTGTTAAAATCTCTCTCATTTAATAATAATACTTTAATAGTACATCATGATTTAATGAAACATGATGTTTCATTTAAATAAGTTATCAAAGAAATAAAAAATAATTTTAATGAAATCTATTATAAATAATGGGTGTGATGAAATAGAAAAAAATATTTCAAAAAAGTTTTCATTGATCATAATTATTCCTAATGAAGAGTTTCTCTCTATCCATAAAACTTCCAAAACATATAAAATGATTTTCATAGTTCTTATAGTTATCCATTAGGAAGAAGGATAGAAAGCATGATTTTCAATATGTATGGTTTCTAGACTATCGACATCTATCTAGAAAAATAATTAATTCTATATTGAATCCTATTATAGAATATATTTTAAAACAATTAATTATAATACCAATCCCTAATTGATGGATTTGATTTTTACCAATAAATATCAGTTGGCTGACTAAGAATTATAGGTGATTCAAAGTTAGTGATCAAAAAATCAATGTAAAACATGATATTATATGTGAGGAATTTATTACATTATTTATGAGATTTGTTTACATAACTTATCTTATAGGTAATACATTCACACAAAATACATTCACATAATTCCTACATAAATGTGTCATCTAATGAATCCCCAACCCTCATAGATCCAAATCAAGACCAGAATATCTTTTCCTTACCACATTGATTGGTGCTCTCTCAATTTATCAATAGATGAAATAAATGAAATAAAAATCTTCATAGATATATTTTAACATTTATTATCTTTAATAAATTAAAAAATTAAATTGATATATCCCACGGTAAACATTCTGTAAGAGAAGATTCCTCTAATTGATCATGCCTTGAAAGAATAAATCTACTGATGGGTAGTAAATGTTGTCATTACAATGTCACCAACTCCCAAAGTCTCATCTATAAGAATTTATTTGATGGATAAATACATATTTGTATTAAAATAGGAAAATAGAATATTTTTATGGGGGATAACTAGCACAAAAAATAGTTTTCACATTAGTTTTGGGGGATTTAATGTTGGAAACCATGTGATGTTATTCAAACCGATACTGTAAATATGTTTTTTCACATCATTTTTCCTTAACAAATGTGAAAATTACATTATCAATTTTTTATATAATAATGTCATAGAATGAAAACAACAACAATATATCTGGATTTTTTCCCTTATCAAATATGTAAAAACTCACATGAAAAGGCTTTTTCACATTGATTATTTAAAATAATCTATATAATAAATCAGCTTTTTTAAAATTTTCACATCACTTATAAATTAACGAACAAGAAAAAAGTTTTGTAAAGTTATATGAAAATAAATATTCCCACATATAATATCTAAACACTAGAAAAAAATATCTCTATAAGAATCCAAAAAAATATATCACTTATTAGTATAGAAAAATTGAATCACATATTCAATTCCTTTTTGACAATAAACATTTAAACTCCAACATTACATTATATGTTACATATAAAACAATATATAACCAAACATTTTAACAATTATTCCCATTCACTTTGTATTTGATTTATCTCTTGTATGGAATATGGTTAAGTGTCAACAATCAACAACTAATAAAAAATGGAATTTAACAATTATTTCTGTTATTATTATAAGTTAAATTAAAGGAATGTTTATAATAAAATATAACCATTGGAATATTTGTAATTGAACCTCATGAAATAATTTTAGAAATAATTACTAGAATAACATATCCATATTCCTTTTCAATTTCTTCAAGATTATTTTTTTTAACAAAATAACATTTCAATTAAAAATAACATTATAAGCACTTTTAGCCAAAATAATAAAATTATAAATGGGAAATCACCTTTTATTTAACATATTTGATTCTTATGTTCTTAATTCAACTTATATATATATCGTAATCCCATTCCCTGGTATAAAATGATTTTTATGCATAAAATTAAAATTAAATACAATATATAAGTATTAAAATAATCAAACCTATATGTTTAATATGTTTCCAAATTTTTCTCACACATCCCCATGAATAAATATGAACCAGTAATATATATTTTCTCATGGTAAAAATCACACAACATCCATTTTCCAATACAATACCAAAAAATATAATGTGAGTAGTTATTCAGTTATGATAAATTTCACTTTATGAAATATATCATTCTTACCTTTTATGTTAAAGAAGAATCCAGAAATGATTATATTATTTTGAAGTATTTTTGTAATATATATTTTTCTTTTTGTATCATTCATTTTAATCATTATTAGTGAAATATATTGCGGGCCCAAAATATATATATACTAAAAATGTATCTTTGTAATTACAAAGTGTATAATAAAACATAATATAAGAAAATATTTTTTTGATGTTTAAAAAATTAAAATAAGTGAGTGATACAAGTTAATTGACATGTATATAAAATACATTCATAATGTTGATTACCATAAAAAATATAGAATAATCATTATTATATATCTCATTAATAACATCACATCTAGTGAACACCCCAAAATTTTATCATCGATTTGTTGCACATAAGCTTCCATAAATAAATATTAATATATTTATAATCAATTATGTCTATAATTATTACTTGGAGTCATAAAAACATTTAATTGTTGTTTTTTAAATATTATGTAATTATCATTTCATTATTCCTATAAATAAAAAATATATATATAAATTTTCAACTTCTAGAACAAATTAAACACCAATATAAAATAAATTATATCGTCTATACATATTTAAATAGTAATTTTCAGACATGTCTCTATGGTTAAACTGAAAAATATCACATACACTGTCCAATTATAGTGACATCATAAATAAGAATTGGAATTCTTGCTGATCTATATATAATATCAAGAATGGTGACCCATGGATTATACATATCTATTTTTAATGATAATGGTATCCCTAATATAATATATAATATCATATGAAACAATTTTTTATTGGGGTCCTCAATATATAACTCACAACAGATGGGAAGATATAGGGGATTAGGTGTAGGAGTTTGATAATCCAATGAAGTTGGATGAGTGTGATCAAGTGGTGGAGATGGGGGAGTGGGACATGTAGGAAATGTTGTAGGAGTTGGATCTATATAATGAAACTATTTTTTCATGTTTATAAACATAGATATTATCGAATATTAGATCATGTCTTCTATCATTTAACCTATCTTCTGAACTATAGATTCTAAATCTTATATTTTTTTTCTATATACATCCTATCATAAAAAATATCTAGAATAACCAAATGAGTTTTTTATGAATACACATATCTTGTGTCTCATACATAACCCAAGTGTTCAAGATTTCCCAACGTAGCACCATTAATTTATTTCATACTCTTTTGTATAAATGTCCCATATTTTCTCTGGTCTTCAAGATACTCCTATAAAATATATAAAAAATAATATTTATTTATAACAATATATAAGGAATATAATTAACATAAAGAATATAAATAAATACAAAATGTTCTTACAATTCTATCAAATACATCCATAGAATCACCAGTAAGATGTTATTCTTTTTTTCCATGTGGTCACTATCTTATTTTTCATGTAATGGTGGGGGAGTAGGGTCAACCTTTATAGATAATGAATAATTATCTCTCCATCTTTGATATTTTCAGCAATAATTTGTTCTTCTAGTATGGTATACCATCAATTAGATAAATCCTTATAGTATTGGATTTTGAATTTGATCTCTTAATGAGATATCCTTATTTGTTGTATATAAAGAATAAAAAAACATTAATCTAATCATTAATGTATAATAAACTCCTAATATTTTACAATTCACTTACCAAGATCAATCCATGTGGTCTAATCTCAACAACTACTTGCATATAAATTTATATAAGAATGGATATATATGACAATTATTTTCATTTTTTATATCCCTAAAAATGACATATAATGTTATTTTTGTTTTCAAATCTGACCATCTCATAGTAGTAAATGATAAATATTTTCTCCTAACACCACCAATGTCATGTATATCATTTGTCATCTGACAATAATGGAAAACCTATACTTGTAAAAACATTATATTATAAGTAATATAAAAACAAATGAACTTACTAAAATAGTTTCCCATATTTGAGATAATGTATATTTATCGACACATCTCTTAAAAAAACAAAATACTAACACTGGATTGATCTTTCACGACAACAAATTTAATAAATAGTTATAATATTAACATCTAATAATATCATTATAATCAAAATCATCTAGTATATTCTGGTCCCATCTATGAGAAATTAATAACTTCATTAAATTTATGATTCCACATTTACCAACACTATAAGTCTTTAATGCCCTTATGGAACTACATGGATATCAAGAAGAAGGATGATGAGTCTCTTATATAGAAGAATGTGTTTATTCCTCCTAAGAAGTTGAATGTGTATCAGATTTTTGATCTAATTTTATCCTAAAACTTATATTAATAAATCAATGTAACAGACAAGTATTATATAAACACAAAAATAATGTTATTACATTTAAAAATAAATAAAAATAAAATATTATCTAATTAAAATTTAACTAAACTAATAACATTTTTATTTATACTTGATAATGTAGTTAACTAAAATTTTAACAACATTAATATGTGATGAAATGATATAAAATAGAAAAAAATATAATTAAAATAATAATAATTGATTAAAATTATTAAAATGATATATACCAAACAAAATAATAATAATAATAATAAACCATTATTCACATTATTTATTGTAGTTAACAACAATATTAAAAACTATACTGTCAATATTCTTTAAATTATTTGTTAATTTTTGAAAATATTAAAACAATATGAATAATATTTATGAAAAATGAAATGATGTTGAAAAAACAACACAATATATGTGTAAAAATTATTAATAATACAAAAATTACATATAATTTTGAAATATTTTAAAATAATACAGACAAAAATAAACTAATCTATGAACAAAGTAACTTAATAGTTAAAATATGTGTTTCAAGTAAAAAATTAAAACGAATATTTATATCTTTTTAATTTAAATAGTAAACAAGAAATATATATACATAACCTATAATATGAATAAATTAATAATTTATTTTTTCCCATATTTCATCCTCAAGATCATTCTATATTGAAAAAAATGTCAATATATTTTGGATATCAATATTCTGTATTGGCTATTCTATGGAAGTAATGATTTCACAAAATTAGTTTCATTAACATGTTTTTTATCACCAAAATACTTTTTCATTTTAGAATAATAAAACACTATAACGTTTATGTATCAAGAATGTATAAAAAAATTTACATGTGTTTCTATGATAAAATAATGAGATATGTCTTCCAATCTATTGAAATTAACTAGTTTCATTATGAATTCATCATGTCTAAAATTATTATTACTGATAACCCATTTATATTTAAATATAATAACTCAAAATTTAATTTAATCAACCTAACATATTTATTTAATAACCTTCTAATATTCACATGAAACATATATTTTGTTCTTATATTTGTCATTTGAAAAATTCATTTCTTCTCTGAATAATAAGAAACATTTATTCTGAAATGTACATAGGTTATTTTAATCTTTTAAATTAAATGTACATCCATTAACTTCGTACTAAGACCATGTTATCAAATTTTAACATTTTCCTTGTACTAAATATCTAATTTTTTATCATGAATCTAATCAACCTTTCATAACTTATTTAGAACAGGGTAAAAAAAATTTATCATTTAAAATCTATATTTCGTTATTTATGGTATAATATTGTTTTAATATATTAGTATGAAATTTGATATATGGTAGAGCATTATCACTATTTTAGAGATATGAAAATGTTCCTTCATTATATTTTCACATTTAAATGATATGACATTCATCCCTTGAATATCAATTCCTCCATAATTGACTAATTCATGGAGAGATATAGGAAAAATGATGTCCTCTACTTCAAAAGAGTAGATTGTATAGAACAATAAAAAATCACAAAAAATACATCTAAAAAATATAATGTTTAATTCAATAAGGATTATTAAAAAATATCTTTATTATATTAATATTCCTTTAATATGGATGAGTATAACATAGATTTTCTAGTTCCCAAAGCATTATTCCTCTCACCAAATGAACATCTAAAATAACCATTATATGGAAAACAATTGAGTAAAAAAAATAGTTGAACATGTATAGCAACCACATCATTATAAAAATAATTCAATGAATTAAGATCAATCATATTGTTATAAATTGAATCAAAAATATAACACATATTTATGATAGTAGTTCTGACCCAGATGGGAGATATTTTATGCCACAAAACATGTTGAATTTTTTACATCCTGATGTTATAATCTTGATATCTCATTATTTTCAGCTATAAATCTTTTAGACAAACAAAATTTTTTATGTTTATGAATAACCCTTGGGATCTTTGATACCATGAATACAATAAGAATAAAACTTCCCTATTAGATAATATAAAAAAGATATATGTTGGTATGTTCATATTCTATCAGAAGTGGGAGCTAACTCCAAATTTGTTACCATTGATAGTAATTCTAGATTTTTCATTCAACTTATCTGTAGTATTTACTTTGATATAAAAAAATTTTCAAACCAAACAATAAAAAATATTCTACTCCACATACATGACAAAAATGTTAGGTTTGACCCCATGATATGACCAATATAGAAGCTCAAAAAAATATTGAATGTTTCTTGAAAATATTTATTTTATTAACACATTTTTATGTCTTCTTAAGTTTGATATAAATGTTTCCACCCTCTCCAAATTATCAGTGGAAAATAGTGTTGGATCAATATAAAATTATTCTATTCATTAGAATGAATTTTTTTAATCTTCGATAAGTGTTATCCATATAGAAAAATGTATGATGACCCATATATAATATTTTTCACCCATATTTTAGTTCATCATAAAAAGTATATTTTCACAATTTTGACAACATTAATACCCTTAAACATTGTATCTAAAAAATTACTATAGGATTGGAATTCATTTATATTGAACATAATAATTACATATAGATTAAAATGTTCCATTTTAGAAGAATCATTCATTATAATATCATAATTTGATTAATGATTCAAATCATCAATTAATAGTGACATGAAAACATCAATATCATTTTGTGGTTGTTTGAGCCAAAAAATAATTTAACTCAGAAAGATATATTTCTTCATCAGAATGAATTCATGAGATAAGTTTTAAATTACCTATATAATAATACATAAACTATTTTTCTACTATAATTTTGATATGGATTCATTCAATCTATATAAAATCCATGTCTGATATTTCTAACTTCACTTATGAGTATTGGAAAATATTATTAAATTTTCTTTCTCTTTGGAAAATCAACATTATAAGGTAATTTAACATCACATATACACTCATATATAGTCCATATTAACCATTTTGATTATTTGAATTTTCAAATAAACATTTCAAATGATGAATTATTAGTAGATTCAAAATTACCTTTAAAGGAGTCCTTATAACTGGTAAATCTATCTATGATTCTTGATTCAGCTGATATCATGATATCCCACATTTTGGACACTCTGAAAAAATTCTTAATACTTACTATATATAACATAGTAATTCATGTATTCATATATCTTCTTTTACTCCAACCCAATAGGATTTAATATTTACTTTACATTTCAATTATAATTTGTAAGACACTTTTCTTTAGGATGTATGTCATTGAATAGCTAGAGAAAATGTAAAATACTCTTATTACTCCATTTATTTTTCATCATATTATTAATAAATCATAACACCATTGATGAAACTATAAATTTCATAAAAACTATACAAAATGGTTTTTCATCGTCACCATATAGATGTTCAAATTTATGTTTTTTCAAATTTTCAATACTTCAATATCATGAATTATTTCATCAATTTGATCAGAAATATCATCTCTAAAATCATAATAATCAATAGACATTGAATTTTTTCCATTTTCACCCAAGAAAATATAGTCTATAACTTTGATTGAATCCAAGAAGAAATAAATGATCCTCAATTTATATTCTTCTACACATAATCATATATATATGTATTTCAAGTATAGATTGGAAAACATGCATTGTTTTAGAACATTTCATCCTGAAAGTTCCAAATAGGAATCAACATGATCCTCATATTATTAACTTATTTATAGTGTATTAATCCATAAAGGAATCATTATAATTTATAGAATTTATAAAAAAATAACTATATTTTTTATATTTTAAAATTAAATTTCAAATTTAGTTTTAAATATAAAAATTTCCATAAAATATTTCTCAAAAAAATAAAGACAATATATTTGATAAAAAATATCACTTTAACATTTTTAATTATCATTCATTCCTAAAAAATGAAAAATTATCATGAAATTATCATGATCATCTAAATATATATTATGAGTATTATGTATTAAAACTCCATAATCCACTATACCATTAAAATAAATATTCATAATTTATAAAAAATATACCTTGTACCCACATGAATTAGTAAATAACCCTTATTTATAAAATTAATTCATGAAATAACAATTTAATCATACCTTATTCTCAAAATAATCTTACATTTATATAAAAAGATCATATATCTATAAAAATTAGAGTTGAAAATAAAAATGGTGAAGACATGGAAAATATTAGTGGTGGAAGACATCATTCAAGAAAAAAAATCCCAAAACAACATTCTTACATTAAAACATACCATCGATGCATGGAAAATCAAGACAATGAATAGAAATTGATAATATATACATAAAGTGGGATAATAGAAAATCGATGGAAATATAAATACAATGTAGAGACAATATGAGTGGTGGTCTATGATAGTTCAAGTTGGAAAATGATAGTTAATACCAATTGAATCAGATTTAAGACCAAAAAATTTAAGAATGATGGGTTAAGGTTCCTAATGTAAGAGAAAATTAATGAAACCCATGAGGATTAATGTACAAAAAATGAGTTTACCTGACATTTCATAATAATTTTAATTAGTTTTCACATTATTAATTTCATAACGGACTTTAAAAACCTTCTTCACAATGGTTATTAAATAACCAATGTTAGAAACAACATCTTCAAAACAATTGATCTCATAACCGACGTTGAAAAGAAAATATTTTTGGTCTTTCACATAGGTTATTTTACAATTGATGTTTAAAAAAAATTATGAATTGGTCATAAATAACAAATAAAAAAATGTGATTCATTAAATTTATTTTATACCCGTGTATTTTTACGTTGGTGCCTATATCACCCACCATTCAAGAACAAATATTTCTCAAATAAATTTTATGATTGATTATTTATAGCCACAAAAGATGTATAACTGTGTGGATTTCATGTAAAAAACCATACTTGTATAATATATTCTAATGTCATCCATTAACCTTCAGAGTTTTTTCATACCCCCAAATACTATTGGAAATTTTTATGTAGTGAATACATTTCACATGGTTATATCCCATTTCCCCATGCATCTAGTTCATAATAATTAATAATAACACTATTTTATTCACTTTTATGGATAATATTATACCCATCAAGGATGTTGAAATAATATATTTAAATAATTTCATGAATTATATTTTCATTGAATGGGTTTTTCCCTCATCCAATTTTGATAAAATACTCTATTATGTGAAATTTTTAATTCAAATGGATATATCATTAGTATAATATCTAATCCATCCTTTCATCACAATAAAATTCATTGGTTAATAGAAAGGTCGATTTCGTCATTAAAAATATATCTAATATCCTTCATGATATAGTGGATAACAATAATAAATCCTAGTTGGATAAGCTGTCACATACTATTTTATATTATCTCACTATAAATTGTATATCTACATAAGAAACCCCATACTCACTAGTGTTTGGGATAGATGTAGTTTTTTTATTGAGGTTTAGTTTCCCTTACATTACTTTGCCTTATTCAATTATTTTACCGAAGCTGATTTTTCTTAATGATTGCTTCTTTAATTTGAGTAAATTAATATTAATTGGTTATGTTGACTAAAAATCATGATTTTTATAAAAAAACATGTCATGTGAGTATTTTTCAAGAAGTATCACCTCTTATGAATCACCTAAGGAGAACTAGTACTAGATATGAGGACTACTAAGATACCTGGGAGGAAACTTATGAATATTCAGAAAAAGTGTAAAGGAACCTACATCATACATAAATGTCTAATTTGAAATATATTATTCCCAATTTAAAATGGATGTATTTCATATAATTTCAAATACTAGTGTAAGGTTTCTCAATAAATAATTTCCATAGATTCACATTTTATATATAAATACTTTCATCATATGTCCATAAACTATGTGAAATCTAATTCATTTCTGCTTGAATCTAAACAACATTGAGGTAGACTGTATCACAAGACATTATATTGCATGACATCTAATTCCTTTTTAAATGATGTTAAACTACATTAATCAAATTATATCCCTTATAAATCTAAAATACATGGAGCGGTCTATCCTTTTTGATCATAATATGATTAGATTAGTTGAATCCATGTTTCTTAAAATGTAAAATTCCGCCCTTATATAAGATAAATATATGTGTAATTATTTTTTTTATTTGGATATTCTTGTTAAATATGGAAACATATATTTGACCTAAATTCATTATTTACCTAATATATTAGAAAAATTCCCCATTTAGCAATATACATAGAATGAATCCCATTACCGTGGGAGACATAGTGATTCATAGATCTCTTATCCTAAGTCAAACATCATATTAAATTTCCCATCCTAGGTTGGCCTGGATGAAAAGATTATCACAATATCACAATAGGTAACACCATGATTTTTTAGCATAGTTCAACTATTTCTTTTTATCTTGTTATTGAGACCTACTTCACATTGGGTTTCCTCTCTTATCACATTACAATAATCATCCATTTCATTACCATGTATACCCTAATTATCTAGTTATAAATGTGGTCTCTCTTTTAATAACTATATGCTGCTTGATTCTTGTTATGTTATGATATTTATTACAACTCGAACATCAAAATTTGTGTTTAACCATAAATTTCACTATCTTTAACTGTACTTCCATTTTTCTAACCAATTCATGTTGATTCTTCCTCTACAACCTAGGATTAAAAAAATCCACCACAATTTTTCTATAATATATGAAAATTTATGCTAATATTACCAACACAATTGAGAAAAATTAATCATATTCTCATAGTTTATAAAGGTATGCACAAATGAATTCATTTAGGCTAAGTCAGGGGGATCTCCTTCTCTTAATATCCTCCTCTATTTCCTAGTGTTTATATTTTTCAATTCACATTTTCCTTTATCTAGGGATCCTATACTTGGACAAACCAATCCTATATTAACAACTATAAATTGATTTCATTCCATCACACCAATCTATATAGTGAAACCTTATGTTCTTATTTAGATCCCATATATAAATTTCATCAATATTAAAACCCCTCCTTATTTATGGTCTCAATAGTAATTTTTTCTCTTTATATAATAGACTCTATAATAGGATGAAATACTCCCAAGAACTATGTGTATCATTATTCTAGTTATCATAGAATACATTGTGATTCCAAGAGATCATATCCTTGGCCTATATGTAAATTTTATCAAAACAACATGACATTAATCTATTTCAACCTCAATTTTAGACTATCTAAACAATAATAGGGTTTTCCCAATGTGGGATTTATTTCCTACAACTAATACTATATAAAATTTCATAGGTTTTGGTCAAATCTATATTAACATGAACATTGGTGACTTTTAGTCAAAGCTATACAACCATAAACTTCTGTAGCACATTTTCAAAATTTAATGTGCTTAATATTTTTTCAACCAATTTCATTCCAAAATGAATTCCGTTAAATTAAAAATTAATGATAAGAAAAAAAATATTATGGATGAAAATTAATAATCCATATTAACTCTCTAACCTATATGTTGTTTCCTTTTATATATTAGGAAAGAGTTAGGCCATGATGAGAAAAATGAAGGATTTTTAGAGAACAAAACATGGTACAATAATAAATTATTCTACCCATTATATACCTACTAGCCTTGTAACAATATACCACAAGTCTTACTTACCTTGTGAAAGTGATTAAAAACAATTCCTAGGGTATATTATGATTTACGACAGGGCCACATCCTCACATTGAGTATTTCCACTTTCTTAGATGATTTGATATTGAATTTTTTTTATTATAACCCTTCACCTATATGATGTGTTTAATACATGTTGGAGTAACTATTAGGGTTCTCTAACACCTCTAGAATATCCTTTCTATCGATAAATTTTATTATTACCATTGATATCTGAATCACCACAAACCCAAATTCCTTGAATCAAGATTCACCACTTGTCATTCCAAAACTTGAGTACATTCCCTTAGTTCACCCTTTTATTGTAATTATTACTGATTTTATCCAAATATAAAAATAATTCCCTTATTAGTAATGATATTTTTTCCATATATGCAGCCTTTCAACTAAAATCATGTTTTTGTTTTGAATCGAAGATCCTATAACACCAAAAACGTTTTCCATTGTTGTGGTGGTATTATCTCAATTATAAATGGCTAAATTATTACAAAATGTCTTCATTTATCATTGTCTCAAACATTATTTTACTATAATCTACACATTCCATAACAAAATTAATTAATTGAATTAAAACACCCATTAAGATAAAAAATCATGTATCATAACAATTTTAATAAAATATTATGAAATCATCTTTTTATAACACATCATATTTTGGGATTCCCTTTCTATAAAGAACCACAAAACTATATGTTATGATTCACCTCATGTAAAATTCCCATTTCAAACATTCATATTTTTTGACCCTAAAATATATGACACATGATCCTTTTCAGATGACTATAAACTGTTAAATGATGTTCTGTTCAAAAATTACATAAATTTGGTTCCTCAGACTGGTACTACTAATAATGGTGATTAAAAAAAGTGTTTATAAAAATTAAATTTGATACCAAATGAGATGATCCAAGATAAACCTCTTAATGATTCATGTCAGTATTATATATCAAAATAATCCCCCGCGACTCGAAGAAATTTTGGTTTTAGTTTATTAAGCACAAGCTATATATGAAATTTATTTTGAATCAAATTTTATTATTTCTCCATAATTAAACTCCTCCAGACTCTATTACATACATCCCAAAAGTTATATATATCTTCAAAACCTAGGGAATGGATAAACAACAAATGGGTGAAATCAAACGATCAGTGGAGGAAAAACTTATTAATATGTCATATAGGGTTAGATCATAAAAATATGAGAAAACATAGGTTGGGACAATATTATAATTAAAATGAATATGGAATAATAATAATTTTCGATATTTAATGATCATAGGACATGTAATATAAAATGAAAAAACCTATTACGTGGAAAATGTTTTTGGGATCATGAGACATTAAATAAAAGTCAATGATCATTATTATTAGCACAAGATTATGATATAGGAGTACAACATAAACATAATCAAAGAAATAGTCGATCATGTATTCCCACTAAATTTTTTTATACGTAGTAGTCTGTGGATAATTACCTATATAAATTATTGGTACTTTCATATTCCACCTATGTACCCTTGTGAATTCAATAAAACCACATGTGGACCCCTTTAGTTTGGGATAAGTCCTCTCATGGACTATTTAGCATGGAATTAATCATAATAATACCATATTGCGTGTGATAAATCTTCTTTTTTACCCTTTTCTCAGTATATATCTTATAATGTACACTTTTTCTTAAGATAAGTCGACTCATGTACCCTTTTTCTTGGGATAAATCCTCACATATACCCGTTTTCTAAGGAAAACCCCAATTTATACACTTTTGCGTTAATGAGATATACTTGATACTAATTATTTCGATTGTAATAGAAGACCCCACATGTCACTAATCTATAAAAATTCAAGACACTTCAAAAAAAAATCACCCATCTCATTATTAAGTACTCTTGAAAATTATAGGATTTTTATAATTTAGAAACTGTATCACCAAAATTGTTCTCAATAATTTAAATGGACCATACCCAAAATAAAATCACCCAAATATTATTTTATGTGATATTTTAGAGTTTTATAAATGAAAAATAACTATTATGGAAATAAAATCATTATAGACACATAGAAAATGGTAGTAAAATAATATAAGTTTTTTTTATAAATTTATGTATTTTTGGCAAAAAAGATGATGTATGACCACATTGAAAATTCATTTTTAAAAAAATAAATGAAAAACCTTCTAAAAATTTATAATTTTAAAAGGATATTTCAATAGTTTATCCTTGAAAAAAATGTAATGGGTTGAAAAATGTGAAGTGGAAATGCATCAAAAAACATTTACTTTTAAAAATAATGTTTAATAATGCATCCTTTAAAACAGCCCAAAATTTTCAAAAGGATAAACATAAAACATTTTTATAAATAGTATATAATAGTGATAAATAATTGTTATTTCAAAAGATGAAAATTTTCTCAAAAACAAATGTTAAGTGGATGATAAAACATTTTATTTTAAAATTATGGAAATCCATTTAAATATTTAGAAATAACTTTTTATTAAAACATTGTATATTTTTTTATTAAAAATAAATTTTTAATATAGGGTTAGTAAAATATTTTATTCTCATGATTAGAAATATTTATATATTTCAAAATAAAAATGGAGGCCATTTTTTTAAATAAATAACCTTAAAGTGGAGGAACCGTATATTTAAAGAGGTGATATTATTTACCTTAAAAACACTACTCATTTTTGAGAAATAAATTCATAGAGAATAAATCTTTGAATGAAAAAATATCATTTTCCATGGAGAGAAAAGAGAAAATAACTTATAAAATATGAAATATGTGAATTTATTCAAATTATATGAATGATTTTCACGGAATAATATTTTAACTCAATATAAAGAAATTTTATTTAATCAAATCCTTTATAGATTTCAAAATTAAGGAATTTATTAATATTTATAAAGGTATTAATGTGGTTGGATTGTAAATATATGGTAAAAAAGAGAAATCACCACTTAATGAAATCAAAGAGAATAATTTCCCAAAAATATATAATATATGATTAAGAATAAAACACATAACATAATGGATAGGTGGAAAAAATTGGATTGGCATGAGCCCATAAGGGGCACACCATAGCTAGGTTTTCCCCTCGTCGTCACAACCTTCCTCCTCTGGTTGGCTCGGATTCCCTCTTCATAATCGGCAAGTTCATGATGATGGTTCTCCTGTAGTGTTGGCATCATCGACCTCATGGGCTCGGCCATCTCATTTCTTCATATCACTACAAGCCTACTTCTTGGTCAACTCCACCTATGTTCGATAGGGCTTACCTTGGTGGCACGGTGTTCATCCTATGTCCAAGATCCAGCTTTCATGGATTGAGAATTGCCATCTTGGCTTCGACTATTTATGTTGGGTGGTTAGTTGTGGTCTTCACAAGAGACCTGGTATGTGGTGATGAGAATTGGGTTCTTGTTCTATGTGAAGATCCTTTTCGGTGGCTGTGGCGCTCAGGTAGGCATCCAGGTGGTAATGGTTGCTTATTGTTTTTCACTTTTTCCCTGTGTTTTGGTTTTGGATGAGATTTCACTGGGATCTGGGTTTTCATTTGCAGTTCATTATGTTTCAGCATGGTTTGTAGTAGAGGCATGTTGACTGGTTTTGTGGTTCTGGGGGTGATGATTTTGGGTGAGGTAGCTTTCTAGAATTGGATGTGGTTTTCTCTTTGTGTGTGTATCTATTGTTCATTTTTTCTAGTTATTTTTTCTTGATTTTGATATATCGTCTATTGAGTACCCAGAGCATGCTTTATAGAATACTGTTATGTCCATTTATGTTGTCTATGCTTTGATGAGGGAGGCGAGGGACTAGGATTGGGTGGACCAAAGTGTCACATGAAGGTCCTTCATTATTTTTTCTTTCCAATATTTCTCTTGCTATCTTACAAGTAGGGGTGGAATGAAGAGGTAAAGTGGATTGATCCTAGAGGATACTCATAGCGTGCTGAATTTTTCTTCTGTGTGAATGTGTGATGATTTTGTTTCGTCAAATTTCCATTGGAGGTTCTTGGATTCCATTTTCTTTTGGTTCTGTAATTTGAAATTTACAATGAATGTTCTTAGATTCCATTTGGGCAAGTTGGGGGTTATAGTTTTCTTGTCCATTTTAGTGTGTTTGAAACCAGCATGCTGCATGGATCTGCTTCAGATGTGGTACAGTGCAGAAATTCTTCATTTGAGCCTGCCATTTGGATTTGGATGTTTGAGAGGGTATGACTCTGGAATCGGTACCAGGCTCATGCAGCCCTACATGGGACAGCTAGCCGAGCGGTCATGCGATAGTGAGAGATTTTCATCATTATATTCTCAATGCGGTGGGGAAAATCTTGTAGTCTTTATCTAGGATACATTTTCATGGTTTATTCGGTTGTAATGTTTTAAAATTGTGGTTTCTCACTTTTCCTCAAATGTGTTTTGATAATAAAAAATTTAATTTTCAAAAATTCAATGGATAAGAATTAAGTTTTCAAAAAATGCTTATAGTAATTATACTGTATAAATAAGAGGATTACCATGAAAATTATATTAAATAATAATGCAATGATATATATTAATTTCACATCAGTTTAATCTATAAATAAATACACCATATTAAAATTGATGGTGTCTAATAGAAAACATGTCTCAAGAATTTAAAAATGTGACATAGAAATCGTTACGATATTAAGAAAATTTTAATCAAACTCCCATAATGGATATGATTTTAAGTGAAACATTAAGTAACATGAAAATGATATTATAATGAACCAAAATATTAAAGAGGATTGGATACACCAATCAAAATAAAACATGGTGTATAATAAAAAATATTTCTCTAGGGGTGAACATTTTAGAGAGGAAACCCTTATCCTGATTTCACTCTTAGTTGATCATGCTATAACCTCCTATATCAAAAAAATATCATTATCACTAATTTAAAAAAATAATAAATATATATTAAAATTTACATAATTAATTTATAATTTTTCTAACATGTATAGTTGTTAGTTTTTTTCTTCTTCAATATTGAGTGTGAGAAATATTAATTATGTTGGACTAGTTTCCTATTTATAGGTGTTATTCTTAATTATTCTTCCAATGTTCATAACTAATATAAGAAAACATGTTTCACATTTTATTTTTTAGTAATTTTTATAATTTTATAATTTCATTCTATGATTGTTTTACTTACGTTTGTTTTTTTCAAAATTAGCGACAGACATGTTTTGTTGGTTTTCTGTAAAATAAAAGGTAGTAACCTAATTAATGGTTTAAATATTTATATTAATAATAAAAGAATAAAAATTATTATTATTAAATTATTAAAATTTATCATTAATTCAAAAATAACATAATTGAGGGAATTTTTTTTCATTTCTCCTGTTTGTAGTTAAATCAACCCATCAAGAATTTGTTCCAACATGGTTTAGTCTGGCTCTTAAAGCATTTTTCTGTTATAATAAGATTATGAAAACTCTTTAGCGGGATAATTTATATTTTATTAATGTGATGAATAAGAATTTTGAATATGTATAATAATAAGGAAAACAGATAATAATTATTCACTTTGGAATGTTCATTTATGTGGTTAGTTTTACATTTATCAGTTGTTTCTAATATTAATGATTGAATTATTCATTTCAAACTATATGATATATATAATTGTGTAAATAATATATCTATTCAAAAAAATATTTCTAGAATTATAATTCAATATTGGTGATTAAAAACAAAACACCTTTTCGTAAAGGTGGTAGTCCACACATGCACATAGGCAACATTTTCATTTTTCATTGGTTGATTTGGAGGGTAATAGAAAATGGTTATACAATAAATATAATTACATTTCATTATATTTTTTATAATGATTTGTTTTCTATAAATATGGTTATAATGGGTTTTCATAAGGGTATATGAAAATTATAAAAAGATGAATTTAATGGAAAAGTAACAATTATTTTGAAAATTAGGAACTTCTCTTGATGAATCCTTTGTAAATGAATGACTTGACACACATTGTTGAGAATTGAGGCTACCAAATTAGTAAATGGGATATATAAGAAGTATTTCGGATTCTATTTCAGAAAATAAAATTAAATTTGTGTTTCTAGAAAGTGGTAGAAGAGAAATTGTTTTATAGTTTTAAAAGAGGGATTGATCTTTAGAAATGATTTTTATGTAAAGGGTAATATTTAAATTACATGTGAGTTAGGTGGATTGGATGGGGAAGTATTTGTGTGATAATTAGGTAGGAACTTCCAAAATAAAGAAGTTATTATAGATGTTCTATGTGTCAAAATTGTTTAGTAAAATTTGATCCAGTTAGATAACTCAATTTAACATATACTAATCAGTTTTAATATTTAACTATGGTAATTAATTTACTACTAAAAATATATAATGACCAATATTACCAAATATCAACATCCTGACACAAAGTTTTTAATCTAATTAATCTAAATCAATTTTTAAAAAAGAAAAAATATATTTTTATTTTAAAAATATGAGGTTCTTAAACACGCCTTTTATAGAAAAAAATTCACTTTAATCATTAAGTGTTCCAATTCATATAAATTTATAACAAAAAATTAAGCGAATTCTAATTTTTTTGAATATATATTAAAACATCATATTATAGTCATTATTTTAAAATATTTCATTTTATTTTAAAGTAAAAATATTTTGAAAAACAATAATCCTTGAAAAGATATTATTTTACCTTAATAAGTAATATTTTCGTTGTAAACATAATTTAATTTTACAAAATTATTTTTACCAAATTAATGAATCTGATTATATCTATAAAAAAAATTTAAATAAGAGTATCCAATAAAATTTATTAATGTGTTAAAAATTAATTTTAATATATGATCACATAAATCCTAATTTTGTTTTAAAAAAAATCTATATTAAAATCATCATTTATTTCTAAATTTTCTATTAATAAATATTGGAAGGATGTAAAATTATTTTATTGTACATATTTCTGATACCTTCCACTTGAAAAATTAGTTAACCATTATATTATAATCTTCAGAATAAAAAATATGTTAATTTTTTGCGAAATATTATTTTTAAAAATTAAGTATTTTATTTGTTCATTTTATATACAAATTGAATTTTATCAATTCATTATTATTTAAAATGTAAAATTTCATTATTTTTTATAATTATGTAACATCAATATTTACCAATTAATTTAATAGCCACATTTTAATAATTATATGTTTTTTTATTCATTCTGGTTCGTTATTGCATGGGAAGTAATCTATTAAACACATTATATTTTAAAGCAAAATAGATAATTTAAAATACCAAGGTGTTGCATTCTACCCTCATTAATTAATTTCATCATCACAAATGTAATTATTAATAAAATGAGAATATGGTATAATTAAATTATTTATCATTCAAGATACAACTTCTTATATAACATCATCCTTACTCTCTTAGTCTATATAATGTTAATTATATTTCTTAAAACAATATTAATCTTTTATACTACAATATAACAAAGTATGTATATACAATAATCATTCATTCTGAAAAATAATCAATCCTAAATAAATATAAATATCGTAGACAATAAGATACAGTGAAAGAATATATTCATCAAGAAATTAAATCTATAGGTAACTCTTAAACGGTATTAATCTCTAGGTCATAATGTTATATAGCAGTTAATGTATCCATAAAATGCGATGAACATTTCCAAAAATATTGGGAATCGATTATCAATCCAAAGCATACTAAAACTATATAATTTATGTTTTTTAAAAATAAATAATACATTTTATATCTCATAATAAATTGTATATTAATCATACAACATGTTCATCTCTCAATCATGTTCTCCACAATAGATATCCTCAAACATATAACTTTTCCATAAAATAACTATTAATGGTTATTGGTACCATGTAATATATGTTTCCAAGACATTAAGAAAAAAAATTATAGAAAAATAATTAGGTTTATAATATAATCCTCAAATATTCTTGAATAAATAAATATATCATCCATAAATATAACTTACAACTTTCGGAAAGACTATGAAACTCACATTTTTCATCATAACGATCATCTACTAAAATTAGTAACAATTTTATTGTACTCCCATATTAAGTTATAAGATATAGTGGTTTCTAGATAGATATAGTTATTAGCTTCACTTTTACTATTCTATTTCAACCATATATTGAAATCATAAGGGTTGTTCTAATATTCAAATTATGAATATAGAATAATCCTTATGAAGATGTGTTCCCCTATGTAGTCGTCATTTTTAAAAAATGATACTTATTATTCAACATAGGAATATTTTTATTCAACACTTGGTTATCCATGGTCATTTTTATATAATGTTTTCAAACATAACTTATTGACATCATATTCTATTCCTTCATAATGTTCTGTCAAAACAATGTGGTTAATCAAATCATATCCCCCCAAAAGTGTTAAACTAGTTCTGCAATAAGGACTCCTTATCCTATAGAAGGCGACAATAAATTTAATACACAGTCCCCTATTTTTTGGGTTATTACCCCTAAGTAAATCTATTCTCGAGCCCAAACCCACTGGTAGTATCCAGATATTGATATAATTTATTGGAGAAGAATATATAATATAGTTTATCAAAACATGGTGATGCTATCCTATACATAAAATTATTTCTAATACTTACCCATAGATTTGTCCCTAAGGTTCTTTTAACCTAATCATAAATAACATAACTAATCTTTAAAAATAACTAAACACTTCTCAAATACCAACTAAAGAACTAGTGAACCAAACTATAGGTATGGAGTTAAAACATGTACACTAAAAAATTAAATATCATGCTAAGTCTGTTTATCCAAGAAAAAATACTAAATTTTCACATTATTATTACATCTCAAAATAATTTCACATGTATAATAGAGTCTTATAGCTTAGTTTCATTGTGTAATATCAACATAAGAAATTTATTTTATAACATATCTGAATATTTCTCCATAAAAGAACTCATATAGACTCTATTCTAGACTTCCCCCAAGTTATACTTATCTTCATAACCTTGGTAAAGGTATAACTAAAAATTGGTGTTCTCACCTTGCAAAAAATAGAATAGGGTGTTCTCAAAATCATAATAAGGGGAAAATTATAAACATTTCATCAAGGGGGTAACATATCCATAATATAAAACATCATTATAGTAGAAACTCTTTATTAAAAATATCATGGAATAATAATCATTGTCCATAAATCATGATAGAAGTACATGTAGTCTCTAAGTAACAAACATATTCCCTAGAAATGTGTATATAATCAAAAGGCATTAAACACGAGTCAAGGATAATAATCATAGGGAAGATATTATGATGTAATATTGTGGAATAAACATAAGAAAATAAGTCATATGTCAAGATTACAAACCAACACATTCATTACAAAGTTAGCGTGGAATATTTACTCATGAACCTTCCTGGTATTGAGATAATCCTCTCATAGACCATTGGAATTAGTATACAACTATACTTGTTCCATATTATATTGGGATAAATACTCTTATTAAACCTTTGTATTGGGATAAATCCTTAATATTCCCTTTTCTTGTGAACAATCATCTAATGTAACATTTTTCTTGCGATAAATTCTATTATGTACCATTTTCCTTCAGATAAATCCTCTGGTTCATCATTTAACATAGTATAAATTCCCCAAAAACCCAATTATACATGAATAAGTACACCTATGTCTCATTTTGACTCATCATATATAAAATTTACCAATTCATTGAAAGAAGATATTGGGTGCCACCCATTATTCATAGAAACATTTGTGTGCCAATTGAGAATAATAATTATTCACAACATTAAGACCCCATGGAAGGAAAATTGGGTTTCATGAAATTTCTAGATGGTATTACCAAAATTTACCAAAAGAATTTATATAGATGGTACTAATAGTTCAATCTGAAAATAAATGAATTTCATAACCATATTTAGTGCATGGTTCATGAAAAATAATATTGAAGGAAATAATGACTTTAGGGACAAAGGGGAAATCATAGAAAATTTGTAAAACAATTTTTTTGTAAATTAATTTTATCTATTTAATAAAAGAAAAAATTATTATTACATTGAAAATTAATTTTTGAAAAGGTGAAGCAAAAAAAAATTTGAAAATTTTTTTAGATGAAGAGAAACTTTTGATAACAGATCTTTAAATCATTGACATCACAACCTGGACCACTCTATAAATAGTATCTACATAGATAAGTTACAAGTCCTTAAGGATTACTCCCTATATATCACACATTATCTAATAGTAGGGAGGTTATAAATGTGGTACAAAATAGAGAACATACCCTCTTGATCAGTAATATGTACAATGAAATATCAATAAAAGGAAGAATAAGAAGTGAAGGATAACTGATAACTGATAACTAATAATAATAAAATGAACAACCATGCATCAACATGAAAAAAATGTAATACCAAAAGACATCCAATACAATAAAAAATATACATGGGTAAACTGAAAAAAATAGTAACTAATTATGGACTACATCTCTATAAGGTTGCCTCATTACATGATTAGCCACTACTCCCAAGCACTCATGTCTTATCTTAGTCCCAAAATGAACAAAACATTTGAGCATATTCCATTCTCCTAACAAGCTGTCAGGTGATAATCTCTTCTGGCACCAATCAATATCATGAACAATGTGTGAGATAAATATAGTAGGAAACCACCAATGAATCTTAATTATATCTAGTATATGGATATATAATAAGTAATGTGTTTCTATAATAAATTTTGGTAAGAGTATTAATTTAATAGTAATCAAGTTGGATCTGGTTCCTCAAGGACATTGGGCAACCACACATTCTTTTTCCTAAGACGGAATGTCACTAAAAATTCCATTATGTGTATATAACAATATAATGTAATATAAATTTAGATATATACATTCGCCAATGAGGACTCATGGAATAGTACCTAATCATTCACATAAGAATAATATAATAAGTTTCACATCTAAATTAATGGATACCAAGCCCTAGGATCATGTATAAAAATGGATTTCATTCCCATGTATAATTAATAGTTATGACATGATTCTTGAGAATTATAATTGAGAATGTAATTCCATGACAAATTACTATAAATAGTAAAGGATTACATGCATGAGTATCATAAATAACTATAAAATTTCATGCATGTATATCATAATCATGAGGGAATAGAACATAATGTCTGATAACCCATGTGATGTGAATCACCAGGTCCACCATCAATGAACAAGGGGGTGTAACATGTCATGTCCAATAACCATAACCAAGGTAACTCTATTATAAACCAATACAAGGTAATCCAACTTTATCTATGTTCCATTAGTCTGGGAGATCTGTAAAGCGTAACCTATAATTACTCATTGTCTGGAAGACATTCATTATAAAATATCTTTTCATTTCATAATAAATGTCATTAGATCACACATTCCAAAATCATTCTAGTTTATTATTGATTCATCTGTTCAATAAGATATTTAATTTATAAATTGCATGAAGACCCCGAGTAACACCCAATAAATAATATAAGTCAACAATACACATTTCATTGGACTGTGAATGTCTGATAAATTTTTTCATTAGTGATATACTTACACACCTTGTGAGGATCTTAGTTACATAGGTAGAGAATAATCATAGAAAGTGGGTTTTATAAAACATAGATTTAAATCAATACCATTTTTATACTTTTCATACTTCATAACATAATTTTTTCTAAGTATACATGCCATGTTATAATTATATCCATTTAATTATCTATATAAAACCAATGTCTAATATAGAAAATTAATGGACACAACCAATGGGATTGCCTATTATTTGTTTCATAACCCTTGAACAATGTTTAGTGTTCTATAAAACATCAAGGGTACATCCAATCAATTTAAATAACATCATTTCATAATTCTGGAGCGACATGTGGGATAGACCAGTTGTCTCATAATAGAAATACATTATAATGAGTGAATAATTTAGGTAAAATAAATATAACACATACCTTATTCGTAGTAACTTCCACTTATCAAATATTGCAATCTGATTCAATCCATGATGAATAAAATTATAATAATCATCAATCACCATTAATATAAGTAAAATAATCCCACAATATGGTTTGATAAATATTGAGAAGAGAATGTAATTTTATTCTGATAACAAACAAGGAAGATCCACTAAGATAGGAGAAGAAGGAAGGGTTGTGTGTGATGGGGACCATGTGGGACTTTGAGGGAGGAAAATGGGTAAAAAACTCAAAGGTGTAGGGTGACAACAACATTTTTAAATTTTTAAAATCCACATGGTTTGGCCACAAAATTTTTAAAAACAATGCACCAATTTTACGCACCCACTACCGATGTGGAAGTAATTATGTTTTCTAGGTTCATAGTATTTATAATCTTGTTTAGCCCATGAGGTTTGGTATTTGTATCTTAGGAAAATTCCTCACATGGTCATTCAGATTTGGGTCCATGGAATACTGACCATGTGAAAACCTCTAATCCCTATGTGGTTGATGTTCATAGTTAGCACTAACCATGTGGTTACCATGATCCTCCCGTTTGATTTCCAAAAATTATCTCTTTATGGACCAATTCCCATAAAACTCAATGAAACTTATGAGACAACTCTCAGTATATAACCCACATCGAAAAAAATATTAAATTTTACAACACTAATAATTATATTATGAATCTCAATTTAAGATACATCCAATCCCCTAAATGAAATTTTTATATCCCCTTGAAATTATCAACCTATTCAAAATGTGTGATGTTACAACCACATGGACATTGAATATATCATCCTCACCAAACCTTGGGGAACAAAAAAAACATCACCTTATATACATGGGTTAGGAAATCCCACTTGAATATTCAGATTGTGTTTCCCATTCCCAATGTACCTGAAAGGGATACTTTAAACACATGATAAATAAGAAACTAAGACATAATCAAACACTCACATTAAAAACTCAAGCATCAATATAGTTCTTTCCTGGTCTTTTCTAACCCAAGACCGGTCCATGTAACCATCTCTTTAATCCTCTATCATATGGTGCTCCCCATAATAGGATATAGTTTTCATGGGCCAAAACTAATCCACATTACTCAAACCAATGGAATTGTCTATTAAACCACAAATCTAATGTCTTAATGGTTCTTATAGAATGATTCATAACATTTGAAACCTTTCCTGACATGAGGAATATGATCATGGTCATTGATTATATTTAAATGTTTTTTTTTAATCAAAAAGATTAAATAGTTTCACTATCCGTTACTTGTAATTATTAGGCACACTCTTGCACTGCACTCATCTCCTCTAATAAAGTTCACAACTTGGTTACTCACATAGTTTCATTAATTCAAACAAAAGATCAAAAAATGACCACATATGGTGTACTGACATTGAAATAATCTCTTTTAGGAGATGATGAATTGCCATACCTAGATTACATATCCTCATCCCAGGCATACTCAGATAGTAATGATAATTCTCACTGAATCTCATACCCAACTTCTAATGATGTATCCTGGTTGAACTTTCTCTCAATAAAAATAATCATCATGTTAAATCACTGTCACCAGCACTATCCAAATCCTTCATCCATGGATTCCCAAATGATACTATAAGAATTATTATAAAACTTATATTTTACAAAAATCAATAAGGTAGATCATACATAGAATTTACCAAGGATTCTAGACAAACCTTATTCCACTTATTCAATGGAATATGAGATAGAAAATGACTTTCTAATGGCTAGAATCAAGATCCCATGACACTTTTCTTAAGAGTTCATCACATTAAAAACAAATTCCCTTCTCCCCACTGAAGGGTCATAATTTTTTCCATCCCTAATGAAAAAAACTCTTGGTTATAATATCCCATGACTAGATATAGCGATTGGCTTGGTTGAGAACCCACTCTCTTCCGAGAACTAATGTAAGATCATTAATCAACCATTATTACTTCCAAAGAATGATTCCATTGATATTTTACATGTTTCTAATAAAAATAAGTGTCACCTCACCTAAATGTACATGTGCATAATAAACACCACTTGTATTATATTAAACAACTTTATAAGCACAACTCACATTCATTACTTCCATCAATCCAAAAAATCTATTTTGTTAGATAGATCAGCATATAGACAATGCTCACAATGAAAACTCACTATTATATCTAGATATGGGTTCTCATCACCTCAAGATAAGAAGTAAATTGATAATTTCATTGACAGCTATAGAAATCTAGGCTTATCATACGTAGATATTAAATCAATTTAGAGGAATACTCACTAAATTACAAAAAATACATGCCCTATCAATGTAATATATTAGTGTCTTTAGAAACATTGAAACAAACTATGTTATCCTGGTTAAATACCTTCAATATCTCCCATAAATATATACTCCATTAGTACTTATACCTAAAACCATTCAACATATCCTATGTAAATTAAAGATAATAATTGGCTGAGCTCAAATTACAAGTAAGGGTAAATAACTGATAAATGTATGCATATTTATTAGTATAAGGCTATGATAAAAAGATCATAAAAACAAAATATCATACCCTACATATCAAAGATTATATACATGAGTTGTGGAATAATGAATGGTTGTTCATAAGACATGAATCATAAGGAAATAATGCACAGAGACAAAGAAATCTTAACATAGGAGTAAGACATCAAATTGTGGCTTTCATATTTTTTATATACCATTTTGAACATGTATAAGTAGAAATAGTTCACTAATTAAGTTATGGAAATGAAATAAATAACCAACGTCAATTTATGGATGTGAAACCAGTTCCATTCATAACATTATGAATGATTAATTATGTTCACACATAACCATAGGGACATGAATCTAGTTTTATTCATAACATTTTAAACATGTAATCAGGTTCATGCATATTATTTTGAACAGGTAATTGAGTTCACACATAAACGTATGGGCATGAATCTACGTCCATGAATAACATTGTGAACATGTAATATGGTTCACTGATAAATAGTGAACTTATAATCATGTTCATGCATAAACTATTTCACATGAAACTAGGTTCATGCATACCATTGTGAAAATATAATCAGTATCACATATAAATTGTTAATATGTAATTAGGTTCATTGACAACATTTATACTCATGATTCATCAATCATTACCCAATGCATTGGAGGGATATGTAGGTCCCACACATCTCATAATAAATTCATTCCTACTAGTGCTACTACATAATAAAACATTCATCATATCATGACAAAAAAAGATATATTTTATTAAAATCAAATAATAACCCATGAAATGAAATGGGTATCATTAAGATTTCATCACACTCTAAACTATGAAAAGAGGTAGGTTTCATAGTCGCTTTATGAATGGAAAATCCCAGAAAGAGATACCGATTTTTTAAAAATCTAACTCGTGGAATAGAAATGGGGTTCATAAAGACCATGAAATTAATCATAACCCATTCATATAAATAATATGGATGGAACCATTAGTTTATTTCCTAGAATGGATCAAGTAAAATAAAAGGAAATCATCTTATATGGAAAATAATATTTGAATGCATTTTACAAATATCTCATGGGAAATATATTATTTCTAGTTTTAAATAAGCTTTTAAATATATAAAACCATTTGAAAATATTCTCATAATAAAATACAATGAAAACTTATAAATAATAATTGAAATCATTTGAAATTGTTTTTCCTTAAATATTTTTAAAATAATAATCATATAATTTTAAGAAGATTTTTCTTTTAAAACACATTGTAAAATTATAAAGAAAAAATGATAATGTTTTGAAAACCATTTGACATTAAAACAAATGAAAGAATCATAATTTTTTTTAAAGTAATTTATTTAAAAATACTTTGAAAAATTATATGTAAGGCTAGAAAATATTTTAAAAACATGTAAAAACTGCTTGAAAACATTTCAAAAACAATTTTCCTTGAAATTAAATTTTTTAAAATCTTCTTAATTTTTAACCATTTTCAAATGAAATAGAAGTTTCAATGTAATTATGGAGGGTAAATCCATAAATTTCGTATGAGGTTGAAAGAAAATTTCTTTTTTCATGGTTAAAATGATAGAAATTTTTTTTATTCTTGAAGAGCCATGTTGATTCCATTGAAGTGATATGTAAAATAAAAAAAAGGTTAAAATATATTATAAATATTATAAGATAATTTTATGATATTATTGGAGACCCTTTTTAAGAAACAAGGTTTTTTAATATATTATATTTTTTCAATGATAATGATTGTCATATTTTACCTAAAACATTATCTTAAGTACCAAATAGTGTATAGATACTTCTAACAAATGAGGATTTCCTGAATAAACAAAAGGTAAGGAAACACATTATTATTCGTAATATATGGATCATATAATTTAATTAATGGAATCATAAACATATATAATATTGAAAATCTATGAGTTTGACTCAATTAACTATTATAGCATGGTGACTTGGGATAACACTCTCATTGTAAGAATTTGAAATTACATGAACTCTAGAATATCATGAAAATAATGAGATTCATGATATGTAAAATGGAATTATAAGCACCACAAAAAAAAAAGAATATGTTCATAAATAAATTGGAGTCTCAATGAAGTAAAACTGGGATGAAACTATTTTTCCAATTTGGTAACTTTTTGAACATAAACCCCATGAAAGAAGGATCATAAAATGGATATGTGAATACCCATAAATTTAAGTATAAGATATAATGAATAAAACCATAAGAAAAACAAACACCACACAAAATTAATTAATGGTGAACATAACATGAATATCATTGAAATAAATTTGAGACAAAATCCTTTGACTATATGTCTTAACTCTCTTCACACTCATACAAGCTTCCTCTTAATCAGGTATCTCCATTTACATTGTGCCAAAAGTATTCTGTGAGTTTCCTTCTAAAAAAGGAAGGATTCTAAGAGTAAGGGAGGGAATTCACAATCTTATTTGAGTGTAGTTTAGTTTATCCATGTTTTATGAGAGGTGTGAGGAGTTGGGAAGAGGTGGTGGCCTTTTATATGGAATGGAAGTGACATGGTGGGAATTTTTTGAAACAAGTTATGTGGTCCCATGTTCCTACCTAAAAAAAGTCATACCAAAACACCCAAAGTCATTAATGGAATTTTTATAGATAATATATGGATTTAAAAAGGGTGTTAGGAAAGTGGATAGATCATTTGGGCCCCTACATTCAAGGAGTAGTTCTTTGTTAGGCTTAATTTTTCCTTAAATACAGTGATTAATTTTAATCACATTGACTAATTTCTTTTGGTAAAAAGATTATGTGATCTTATTATACCAAAAAATATCATACATATTATAACACTGTATTTCATATTTTAAAAATTTAAATCACACAAGTTGGAAATTATGATTAATTCTGATCCTACAAACATAGTGAGAGAGTGGGTTTTTAATTTGGACAAATGTTCTCAATTTTGTTATGATTTTATATTCAATTTCAAAGTCAAATTGATTCTAATGAAATAAATATTATTAATAGATGTAATATAAATCTAATATAACCTTATAAAAAATTTATAATATCATTTTAGATTAATTACTATTTAATAGTAAATGCATTTTTTAACTAAAAAACATTATTTTTCACTAACCATCAAAAAATAATGTTTCTCAAAAAAATCCAAAAATAACCCTCAACTAGTTTTGGAATTATAAATTCAATAATGAAGTGTATTTTTTTCAAATTTAATTTCATTAATTTTAGGAAAATTATTTTGTTGATATTAAAGGAAAGACATGTAGTGTATTTACTTTGAGAAAATATAATTATATCTTTTATTATAAAAATGTTTTATTTCTATATAACCATTTTAAATAAAAATTAGGAATTTTTTATTACTATTATTATAGCTATTTTTAATATCAAGATTATAATTATATATATAAAAAAAATTAACAATAAAAACATTTTTCATAGAAACATCAGTGTTTCATGTAACGTACACCAAGTTGGTGTTTTTGTTAACACAAGCCAAGTTAGTATTGCATGTTATGAAAGAAAGGTTTGTATTACGTGTATCGCAATCCAAGGTGGTGTTGCGTAAAAGGAATTATTGACTTAGTTTTTAATATATATATATATATATATGTATATATATATATATAAGAATTATTTCTAGTGTCATGTGAAATGAAAAATAACAAAACAATAAATTAAATAGATAAAAAAAACTCACCAAATCATAGCATGTCACATTCAAACCCACTTTAATTAAATTTCTCCAACAAAATATGTTTGGGTTATAAAATGATTAATACATTAATGTTTCGTTCATAGAAACCCACATCATCAAAATTAATACCTAAACATCCCTTTAAAAGGAAATTTGGAACCATAAAAGTTACACAATTTAACATATAACTGGGTTACAATATATGACAACATAGGTTTCATGTGAAAACATGGACAAGGAATAAAAAATTGGCTATAATGTTCTTATGAAGAGTGATAGATAACAAGGTCGGAAAAAAAGGTAACAATCATAAAGTCATAAATCTGTGATGACCTTTGGAAAAAAATTGATTCATAAGAAATTAATGTAATATAAAATCAAATTTGGTTTGAATATCCTTCTTCCTATAGTTGATTAATTTTCATTAAGAGATATACTTTCCTAATTTCAGAACAAAATCATTATTTTTGGTTACCTGATCCACATCACATGTTTTCCGAAAAAGGATGTTGTCTTTCTCATTCATGTTGTACTAACATATCTTGAGATCCATGATATGCCATCCCATTTTTAATACTTTATCAAAAAAAAATTGTTTGCATAGGATATCTAGTATGTATAAATCATTGTACGGAGAGATAACACTTCTATATTACCGACATCATCTAATGTTTAACTGAAACATTCAATAAATGGTTGACCTTATAATCCAACCAAAATATTATAATTTAATTATTCATAAACAGTTTCATAAAATTGACTTCAAATTGATCTCCCCTATATTATAGTGTACCATTTGGTTTTCACATTCCAAACAAGTGTATAACGTCATTATATATTCCCTTGAAACATGGTGATATCCTTAATTTCCATTTATCCTTTTATAAATTATGCATGCTTCTTTATTCCAAAGGTTACTAAAAACATTCATTAACTACAAGAAGTTGTATACTTCATCCATGATGAAATATAACATTTTTATAACAAATAAATAATCATATCCATGGTAATCTATGAAATCAAAATTACATTATCGAAATCAATCCTATCATTATCCCTACAAAAGGCAATTTTCTCAACATCATGATCAAATTAAGGGTTACCTTTGCTTATTCAAGATATTACATTTTTATGAAATAAATTTTCTTTTTTATTTATCACCATTCACTATGTCTTTTCAAATACTTAATAAAAACATATACTAAAAATACTATTATATTTCAGTATTCATATAACATAATCATTAAATTCCAAAACACAATTACTTCATTCATCCAACATTTTTCATAAAACATTACTCAGGCTTCATCAACATATTCTTGAATACCTCATTACTAGAATATGACATATAAATCATGTTTTAAGGTTCCTCAACCCCAATATAATTATTATCATTATCTTTAATGTAAACAATATTGGAATAACATCACATTACTTTCAACTGTCATTTATTGTCTCTTTATCTTCCGAAGTATAACCCATACTCATACCACCTTCCAGATTCTCATTATGATATTTCCACATGAGAAATAAATTATCATAATACCAATACATTCCACATATGAAACCTTATGTTTTAACCTTGTTTCTTATATTAATCCAATTTAATATAACCATTGAGCATGGGATGAAAAAAATATCATATAATAAATCCGCATACACATGGAAAATTACTTATTGAAAATCCTGACACCTTCCATAATCGATGATACCCTAGGTTCATCCTAGTTTATTCATTTAAAACTTATATTTATCTCTTTCATGGTTTTTCTTGGATTGTTTGTCAATTACCCAAGCATATCCCCCAGGAGTATCAATCTAGGTGTGCATTGAGGCTCGTTGTGATGTACCAAATTACCCCAATTCAAGTCCATGACATCTTTTCGGAGTTGTTTCCCCTAGGTATATATGTTCCATACCCACACCCACATGATATAAATACAAGAGGATTCATTTTTTGGAAACCAATCACTCAATAATTTACCTAAATTATAGGAAATTTTTGTACAAATTAACTCATCCTTAAACTTATCCTTATAAACATCCCTAGAAATATCCTTAGAAATATACCTATGGATATCATAAAGGAGTTCTCATCCAAGTTTCCAAAGGATGACTAAACCTTTTCTTTGATACCAATTATAATGACCCAGGATTAACATAATAGATATTAAAAAAAATATGAATACTCAGTGCATTACAAAAATAAAAGTTTGATGACGATAATAGTTTAGTGTTGTTGGAAACTTACAAACAAACTCTTATACCTTGTGAAAGATCATCAATATTTCCTAAAAATATCTATACATTTAGTAATTCTACCTAGAACCTTTCCCCATATCATGGGGAAAGGAATCATAAGAATGGGGTCAGATCCATTTCTTAGTAAGGATAAATAAGTGAGATACGTAAGAATAATTATGATCATATAGGAATGAGAACATGATCCTGAAAATATAAGATCATACCCTACATATCAAAGATCATATACATATGTCATGGCAGATATAATGGAAAATTATAATACATGAACCCTAGTTAAATCAATAACATAATCCATGAAATCATAGAATAAGAGTAAAACAATTAATTGGGCCATTCACATTGGTTTATAACGTTCAGAACTTGTATAAGTTGAATCATGTTCACTCATTAACTTAATGACATGAAATCATGCCCCAATATCAACTTATTGACATGAAACCAAGTTCATGCATAACATTTTTAACCTGTATTTAGTTTCCCACATAACATTAAGGAAATGAAACAATGTCCAACTATAACATTTTGAGCATGTAATCATTTTGACACATAAATTTGTGAACATGTAATCACAGTCATGCATAAATTTACGTACATGAAACCAAGTTCATGTATAACATTGTGAAAAGGTAATACGGTTAACTAATAACACTGTGAATATGTAATTAGGTTCACAAAAAACATTATGAACATGTAATCACGTTCACACATAAACTTATGGACATATAATTAGGTTCATTCATAACATTTTCAACATGTAATGAGGTTCACACATAACATTTATACTCATGATTCATGCATAATTAACCAATGAATTAAAGGGGTATATTGGTCCCACCATTCTCATAATAAAATCATTCAAACATGTGCCACAACATAATAACCTTTTTATCATATCAGGACCCATAAAAAGAGATGGGATTTATAAATATCAAATAATGCACAATGAAATGAAATGGGTATCATAAATGTTTCATCATGTCATAAACTATGAAAATACATATGATTCATAATCACTTCATGAGTGCATAACCCGTGAAAGATAAATGGATTTCTTAAACATATTACCAGTGGAAGAGAAATAGATTTCCAATTGACCATGACAATAGGAAAAAACCTGTTCACATAAATTATATGAATGGAACCTTTAGAACATTTCATAGAAATTCATTACTAAAATAAATGTTAATCATCTTAGATGGAAAATAACTTTGAAATATCCTACATAATGGTTACTTCATTAAAATATCCATTCTTGTTTGAAAACGTATTTTTAATACATAAAACCATTTGAAAATATTTTCTAAAAAAATTACTTGAAAATTTATTATGATGAATTGGAATTATTTTTAAATAAATTTTCCATGAAAAATAGTAAATTAAGAATAAAAACATTTTAAAGAAATTTTTCATTGAAAACACATTAAAAACTTATAAAGAAAGATTTAAAATGTTTTTAAAAACTTTTTAAATGAAAAAATATGAATGAACCATGAATTTTTTTTGAAATCAGTTTCTTTGAATATACTTTGACAACATATAAATAATCCTTCAAATATATGAAAGTCAGTTGAAATATTTATGAAAACAATTTTCCAAGAAATTACTTTTGAAAATATTTTCTTAAAGAATATCCTTTTAAAAATAAAAAATAATTTTCTATGAAATGAAGGTAGATAAATATGTATATGTTGTATGAGGTAAAAATAATATTTCTTTTAAATTGAAGAAATGTATGAAAATTTCCTAGTTCGGGAAACAAAAATAATATTCCCTTAAGGAGATTGGTAAAAGAAAAAATGGTAATAATGAAATTTAAATATTATAGAATAGTTGATTAATATTCTTGGAATCCTTTTTTATAAAACATATTTTTGGAATACTATTGATTTCTGACCAAAGAGAGAGATGGTCAAATTTTACATAAAAATTTATCTTAAGTACCAATGTGTGGAAAAAATAGTACTAACACACGAGAGTATTTTAAAAAAAATATTTGATAAGAAAACTCTGGGGTATTTTTTAAAGATGGATCCGATGATTTAATCAACGTAACCATAAATATAAACAACCTCAAATATCGATTAAATTTTCTCAATAAAATTTTATATCTTAGTACCGTGGGATCATATGCTCCATGTGTAAAAATGAAATTACATGAAGCCTAGAATATAATTAAAATATTATGATTCATGATATGTACAATTGAATTATATACTCTAAATGTTTTTTGGTTCATAACAAAATATGTGTCTCAAGGATAGAAAATTGAGACAAAACTATTATACTTATTTGGTAACTTTTGAAACATAAACCCCGTGAAAGAAGTATCACAAATTATATATGTGAATACCCCTAAATTGGCATAAAAGATATATATAATACAATCATGGGTAGTATATACACCACAGACAAGTAAATATTTTTTATCAAAAAATGTATCTCCGGGAAATTAATGTGATATTAAATCCCCTTACCTTGTCTATTGACTGTCTTTGTACCCATACATGATTCCTCTCAATCGGGTATCTCCATTGGGTTTTTAAAAAAAGGCATCATTGAGTTTCCTTATTCCGAAGGTACAGATTATAGGTGGAAGGGAGGATGTTTGGGAGATTATTTGAGTAGATTATGGGTGATCCAAGGGGCTGGATATGTGTGAGGAAGTGGGTAGATGTGGTGTCTTTTTTTAGGGAAGGGAAATTACACACTTGGTTTTTCAGAAACAAGTTATTTTTACAAATGTCCTTACCTAGAAAAATTCATACTAAACAAACCAAACTCAATAATGTAAGGCTTATGGATTCACTATGGATATAAAAAGGGTGTTGAACATATGTCTA
This sequence comes from Viscum album, assembly GCA_963277665.1. Classification (NCBI taxonomy): domain Eukaryota; kingdom Viridiplantae; phylum Streptophyta; class Magnoliopsida; order Santalales; family Viscaceae; genus Viscum; species Viscum album. The sequence goes on from OY728159.1 coordinate 2,141,704,994, forward strand.
TGTCATTTCGGCCCTTAATTTTATTGGTTTCTCCAAAATTATGTTTAATTTTTCCTTAATCACTGTTTTTAATTTTAATCTCCTTCACTAATCTTTGTTGGTCCAAAATTATGTTGATATCATCAGGAAAAAAATATCAAACTTATTATAGCTGTGTAATTAATATTTTAAATGTTCTATTCACGGATGTTATAAAATTATGATTTTTTATAGTCTTATAGATGTAGTGACAGAATAAGATTTTTATAGTACCAAAATTTTCAAAATTTTGTTAAGATTTTATATTCAATTTTATAGTAAAAAATGAATACAATTAACTATATTTTATTATGAAATTTAATATTGAGATATTGTGGCATTATATAAAATTTCTATTTTCTTTTAAAATTAATTATTATTTAAAATAAAAGATACTTTTAAACTAAAAATAAGTATTTTCACTATTTATCAATAAATGATGTTTCATAGAAAAATACCAAAAATTCAACCAAATCTAATTTCAAAATCTAAATAAAAAATTAATTTCAATTTATCAAATTCAATATTTCAATTTATCAAATAAAATTTTTATTTCTTTTCAAAGAAGGACATGAAGTGTAGTTCATATGTGAAAATAGTGTTATAAATTTTATTATAATTATGTTTTATTTAAATACAACAATTATAAGAAATATTTTAAAAGTGGTTATTAATATTCATATTACTAATTATAACATCTAGGTTATAATTATATCAATTAAATAATTTTAATAATTGAATTATGTTTCATAAAAATATTTGTCTAGCATCTAGGTTATAATTAAATGCGGGTGTATTGTTCTGAAACCGTGATTTTGTAAGTAATAGGTTTTTGAGAAAATGGTGATGTTTATGGTTTTGGTTCGGATTTGCTACTTGCGAGGAATTCTGGCATTTGGGAGCATTTTGATTGAATTTTTTTGAAGTTTTTGGAGGTACTGAAGGGTTGAAGGTGCGAATCGATGTATAGTTATTGAAACTTTTGAATGTTGGGTTATTCTATGGGTACCTGCAAATGTTGAGGTGTTGTGAAGAATGTGGGTCTAAAAATATTGAATGCTTGGAAATGGTAGAGCTAATGGTTGAATGTGTTGAAGAAACGGAATTAAAGTAGGGTTTTGTGAGTAATGTTTTGGTGTTTGGAAAGTAAATTTTGATCCTTCGTGTTATGTTGTTTTAAGTCGTGGTGTTCTGTATAGTTTCTCACTTTTTCCACAATAGTTAATGAATAATAAAAATATAATTTTCAGTCTGTCTGTGTAGTGTTTAACATACTCTTATTCAATGTTTCATGTAATGGAAGAAAAGTTTGCAGTACATGTAACACAAGCCACATTAGTACAACATGTAGTGCAAGCCAAGTTGTTATTTCCTGTAGCACAAACCATGTTAGTTCCCTGAGAAATAAATGTTGGACTTTTGTTTTTAATATATATATATATAAGAACAATTTCTAGTGACATGTGAAATTAATGATATCTAATATATAAATTAAATTGAAAAAAAATATTTCAAAAATTCTCAGGTTGTTATAATAGGCATGTATAGACCCCTTTATCCTTGCTTACAATAAACTGGTCTATGTTTATTTTTTAAAAAACTAACGCCATGTGTTCTGATGATGCGTGTCACCGTCCCCCCATGAGTCAGTAATCTCATGTCACCAAGTTTATTTTTGAATTAGTAATTATCACTGGTTGAGTCATTTAATTTATTCCCAAATATATGGGACTCTATTCTCATAGGGGTCACTATTTATTCCACTGGTCCATGTCTTGAACTCATCCATTCTAAAATTCTCAATTTAAAATAACTACCTCAGGGAATTGCCGAAAACTAACATATCATCCATAGTGGGTGTACTATATCATACCACCCGGTTTGATACATGAATAAAACTCTCATGGGTCGTAAATTAAAAATTTCATGTTTTCTGTGATACATAGAAAATCAATTTTTATCACACGAGGAGCTCCATTGGAACTCCTCTCTAAAATTTAATACATAAAAATGCCATGATTTTTCAAACAGCCACCCACCAAAATGTATCATTTTCAAAAACTATTTTGTATAAAAAATATAAAATTGTTAAACAGGATTCGAATATGAATGAACTGTACCATTGAAGTTAGTTTCTAAATCAAAGAACCATAGATTCTTTCTTGATAAATAAGGTATCACAATAACTTTAACATAAAACCTAAGAATCATTCTTGAAACTATCTTACGGAATGTGTAAAACCAACCTCACATATCTTAAAGAAAATGTGAACCATGTCCAACCTCTCTTGTAGTTTTTCAATGATCAAATAAACAGATTTGACCAACTATGGGTTAAATTAAAATTAATGGATTCATGGTCTCCCACCTAACACTAAGGATCAAGATTAAAATAGGGACACAAGGTCTGATCACCTATCGTTATGGCTTATCAATGAAGATCTTTATTCCATTTATAGTCATTTATTACCTAACATAAAACATTATAAAAAAACTCTTTTAGAATAGGTTAAAATGATTAATTTAAGGAAGAATCAAACTACCGGGTTACAAATATATCAACATATTCATAAAGGAATCACCTGTAAAACATTGGAATAGTAGGCCCTAATCATCATTGTGCATCTTAATAGGTGAGTCCTTATTGGAAAGGTGTAATTGAATCATAAAGGTTAAAAGAGATGAAATCCATTGGGTATCTATATATATTAATGCCACCTCAAATTTCAACTCACCATACAACCACCTGTCTACCCAAGGGCATCATTTCAATAACCAGGTATCCTACCCAAATCTAATGGTCAATTGAATGAAATGCCTTTCCTCGAAATACAGATTAAAATTATTCTAAATTCATTTCACCGAGGTCCATACCACAATGGATATTCTATATTTTTTTGTATAAGTTATTAACTATTAAACTATAGTCATGATTAATAAGTCACATAGATTTACTGCTTATCCTTTATGTTCAATGTACCAATAGGTAAAAAAAGACTAATACATATGGGATATACTCAAATACTATATCTATGTATCAATCAAGTAATAGTAACTCTTACATGAGGGTTCTTTATATAAAACCTCTAAAATTTTTCATATAAATAATTTACCTAGTACTCATTTATTATAACATTTTAAGTAGTTGACATATTAGGAGAATAAGAAAAAATTTCAAAAGAAAATGGAATTAAAAACATTATTTAGCTAATGCTACATAGAATTAGTCAATTATCTAAAAATTTTAATTTAAACCATTAATTAATCCATAATATTTCTCAATATTTGTCTTGGTTATAGAGAATTTCAATTCCATGTTATGATAGAAAACACTCATAGGTTTTAATTTTCATTTTCATTAACTGATGGCTCATAATAATGAATCCCAAAAGAAGATAATGGGTCCATCTCATGTTAGGGGAATGCTCAAGTAAGGTTCCACCATTTTACTATATGTATCACCATATAAGTAACTATAGAAACTTTAACTAACCATCCTATTATGATTAATATACCCCCATGGGGTAATGTACTCAAGCATAAAGGATAAAGGAAACCTTATAGGGTCTCATCATTCCAACCCAGTTCTATTAAAATGAAGCCCTTAAAATTTAAATTTTTGGGTTTTCAAAAGACCCTTAACATGTTTTTTTATAAAAAACATTTCCCGACTAACCCACTTGGTTCCAATTGTGAATTTTGGAATTTAGTCATATAGATCATCATTCCAAAATATAATAATTAAAATATTTCATAAACACAACTATGTTCAATAATAATTTCAATTCTGCATATAAATATATCTGTGTGTGTGTGTGTGTTTCAAGGATAAGTTAGATGAATTAACATTTCATGGTTAAAATGGTGTGATAACATAATATTGTCAATTGGAATTCACGTAACTGCATCTATAATTTACCTTCAATCTCAAAATATAAAAGGTCCATACATTATTGTTCGGTTATATGGATCCCACATTCCAATTTATAATTCTTGAAACTCATTATATATATTTTTTAAATCCTTTTAATCATAATAATTCATGTTTCATAATATGTTATCCTTTGATTATGGAACAAACTATTCATAATTTTTTAATTATGTTTCCACTGTCAACATATATAAGAAAACACCATTTTGGTTGTAGTATAAAATTTAATACCCAATAATATAATTATATTATATCAATTCATTCCATTACATTAATAATACATATAAAAATTTAAAAAATCCAAGAAAAACCGCCGAATCAAGATATACAAGAAATCATTCTAAATAATAATTAAGGATTATTAAATAGAGATTCATGCTAATATATCACATAAAAATGGTATAAAAATCATCATGTATCTCAAGATATACAATTTTATTAACAAGTAATGGAATATTAATGACATTTTAATCTCAATGTGCTTATAATGATGCATGTCACAATATTTCCCTTCCATACATAGCTAGGGGTAAAAATATGAAAAATTAGAAAATAAATAAAAAATTAAACTAAAATAATAATTCATGGTGAAATTAAAATATATAATAGTAATGAAATTCATAAACACTATCCCCATCCTAGGAAACATGGTCATTCCCGCATGTTTGTATTGGACAAACCCAGAAAAAATCTATATACCAATTACAGGCACATTTCTAGTCTCATGTCTACCAGCCTAAAACAGTAATAGAAATAAGGAAAAAAATTCCTCTGATTCCACATTGTAGCATCTCATCTCATCTCAATCAACAAATTTTAGTTTTACCCTTAGATCACAAGGCCTCAATTATGCATCCCCATATGCTAGAGGAAACTAACTACTAGTGTTCATCTAGTGGTGGTAATGTAAGGAGACTATACCCTATGTATCATTAATGACTACATCAGAAGTATTAATCAATAAAGATAATAATAATCAGTATAAGGTAGATGATAACTAGAAACAGTAATTAAATAATAAACTACATGCATGAAAATGCTACAATATACAAGCAATAGTCATATAGAAAGGTGAACAATATAAAAGGCTAGAATAACATAAGAATAAATAAATAAATGATCCAAATATGTAAGGAAGAATGAGAAAATTCTTTCCATTACTCCCAAAATCCCTTGTTCTGTCCTATTCTATAAATTAAAGACTACTCAGAGCATTGTCCAATGTCCTAACCTACAATCAAGAGGTAATTTTTTTGATTAACAATTGGTATACAAAACAGGGTGCAAGATAGAATTAGTTTAGATACCACCAACAGAATCTAATGAAATCAAATTTTTTATAAAATAATCATTTTTGTTGAATAAAGAAATTATGTTATAGCAGTATTGTAAATATAATCAAATCAGCTCAGGTAACTCAAGGACATTTGTCTAACCATAGAGACTTTGGGCTAATCTAGAATATCTTTGCATATTCCATAAAGATTATATAATCACATATAAAATTTTATATGTAGATATTTCCTTGTACTAGTGAGTACATATAGAATAGTGAATAGGCATCCACATAAGGATAATATATTATGTTTAAAATTTTATATTAAGGGATGTCATTCCTGATGATCACGTATACGAAAGGGATGGCATGCCTATATATCATGAATATTAAGTGATTCCATTCCATATTATCTTAAATAAGAAAGGTAATACATCCATCAGTGTCATAAGTAGTAATTTATTCTACGCATGAGTTTCATAAATAATATATGGATTCCATGCATATATTTTATAACTAAGGGGACATGGATCATCATGTCTAATAACCCATGAGATGGGAATCTCCATGTCCAACATCCTAAATCATGGGTATGTGATGTTCAATGTCCAGCAACCCTAATTGGTGTCCCATTGTAAAAATAGAATATATTTTAATCCCACTAACCCTATGTTCCCTTATTCTAGGTATTACATAAAGAGGAAAACAACATCTCTCAAGGTGTGGTTGAAATTTATTATCATATTTCATTTAATATCTTCACAATGACCATAAAACCATCTATAAAAAACTAAAAAAAGTTAGTTATTAATTAAAATATGAAATTATACATTGAAATTATATATAACATGAAGTTAATGAGATATGACCATTATACAATATAACTCATCATGACACACTATATTTCATTATGATTGCCTTAGAAATTTTATTAGTAATGATATAAAGGTGCACATTTTGAAGGCGTTTCAGTAAATAGGTACTGAATGATCATATAAAGTGGGTTATATAAAACTCACATTTAAATAAAACCCATTTTAACTAGATTATAATTCTTATATTTTTTAGGGATATTCATATATTCCATATTTAAATTACTTCCATTTAATTGTCAGCATACAACCACTTACAAACAATGGAAATTAATGAAAAACACTCGAAGGGGTGGCACTATTTTTTCCCATCCATTGAACCTTGGTTAGGGGTCTAGGTAACATAATGGTTATAGTCTAGGAATTTAATTTATGGATTTTTATAATTTAGAATCAATGTGTGGGATTCTCTACTGTGTGGAATAACTGTAATAATTTATAAAGAGTGTGACAATTACTAGAAATCTATAGACCACCAAACTTTTTCTTAGTATTCTTCACTCATCCAATAAATTTTTTTTATTCGAGCCTTAAATAAATAAATCATATTATTCATTAAACACTATAAAAATAGGGAAATTGATCTCATACATAAATCACATCACAAGTGAATATATAAAATATACGAGAGTCATGATAACTACTAGACATTCAAAGGTATAATCAATGTGATGAAATATATTCTATTCAATGATCAAATAAGGAATATTCACAATAGAATGTGGAGAATCAGGGTTGTATGCACCAGGGACCATTAGAGAGAATGTGGAATTAAAGGGGGGGAAACACACATAAATAAGGAAGGAAAAATAAACAATTTTCTATTTTTAATATCTCCTCTCATTGACCTCATGTTTGGGATAATTTTTTTACAATACTTATGCTCCCACTAGCTAAGTGACCATAACTATGGGGCTAGGAACATAGGATGCCTAACCATTTGTAGTTCGTGAAGTTGGAATCTGTAATTATCTACTGATTCCTTCTACAATTTTTTGGCCTCTGGTTCATGATTTGATAGACTATGTGACACCATATAGGTCTAGTAATGTTGAGGTGCATGGTTAACACTAATTGTGTTCCACCATTTGGATTAACAAAAATCGGTCCTTCAAAAACCGATACACCGATAGCTCGGTGAATCTCCCAACACACCTTAAGGTACTTATACCATATCTAAAAAACATTATTATGTGTTATAACTCTTATAATTCCTTTTTGTGATCAATTTAACATTCCCCCCATCCAAAAAATTAATTGTTCATATCCCCATTGATTTTTTACTAGATCAAAATTTAGAACCTAACAAAAAAAGGTTTCAAAAAGGGTGATGTGAACATAATTTGAAAAAATTTACATTGATGAAGAGTCTATAATAATAGATTCATTAAAATGACACCATAGTTTCAAAAAAACCCATAGAAATCATTTTTAAAAATTTTACATATAAATATTCAATAATAGACTACTAAAATGACATATGTTTACCAAAGGGTTTGTTATTTTGAAGAAAAACCATTTTATTTTCAAATATATAAAACCATTTAAAGAGTTCAAAGGTCCTTTTAGAAAAATTAATATCATAAAAAGAGGTATAAATATTATTTTTTAAAATATGAGATACTAAATATGGTTTATAGAAGAGTAAAATAATATTTGGATTTCAAATTATGAAAGGATTACATTTTCTTGAATATTGAACATGGAAATCAATAAAATCAAAAATTACATTATAATGGGTTTTCCCTTAAGAAATTGTCACCTTTATGTAACATAAATTCATCAAGAAATTATAATTTAGTTAAAAATAATTTTTCCTAAATATAAAGGAAAACATACTTATTAAAAAAATTGAAATAAGTGAATTTATCCAAATTTGAAGAATGATATTCAAGGAATAATATTTTTGAAAATTGAATGGAAATTTTAGTTATTTGAATTACTTACAGATGTCATAGTTCTTGATTCATAAAAAATTAGTAAACGTGTTTATGGGGTAGAAATATAAATCCATAGAAAGAAAATTAAAAATACCACATAAAAATTAAATAGAAAAATGTACGCAACTTATCTAAAATGTTAACAAGGAGATAAATCATATCTCAATGAATGTGAATTTTGTTTTTCGAATACACTTAGAGTAATGGTAACATAAAAGGAAAAAGGGTACCATGAAATGGGAATTCAAATATCATTAAATGAAATATGTTTATCATAAATTAATTCAATTTGGCATTAAATAAATCATAAAAAGTTAATTATTGTGTGTAATAACCAACATGTCTCATAGACTTGAAATTGAGAAAAATAAATGGTTACCACATTAGAGACATTCGAATCAAAACTACTTGAAGGACATGATATCAAATTGAACATTATCTAAAATGAAAAATGATAGCATTTTGATATAAACTAGTAAATGGAATTATATACACCATTCCAAAGAAAACATGGTATATAATAAGAAATGTATCTCAAGGGATGAAAATTTGATACAAGAAACTCATTCTTTTAATTCCTAATTAGTTGATCATATTTTATCCTACTATATACAAAATAAAACTTTCTTAATCACCAATTTTTTAACCATATTAAAATATATAAAATTTTATTAATACCATTTATAATTATTATCAAAATTAAATTATATATTTATAATCTATTTTAGTATCAAGTGTGAGTAGAATTGATTTTTTGGAAGATATTCATAATTTGAGTCATTTTTTTCATTCTTATCCCAATTTTTATAAATCCAATGTCATAATAGTTACTAGATCTTATTATTGATGATTTATTATTATTTTATTATTTTATTATATAGAATATTTTTAGAGTTCTTGTTGGTAAAATTGAAGAAAAGCATCTTTCAATGAGTTCTATCAAATGAATGGTGGTATCTTAATTGAAGAATTAAATGTTTATATTAATAATCAATAATCAAATTATAATTATTATTTTCTTATTAAAAAAAATATTATGTTTCCAATGACAAACTAGATAGAAATTTATATCTTTTTCATGTAGGTAGTTGAAACAACCTAATAAGAATTTTATAAAATATATGTGTGATTATGGATATGGAAGAGATTATTTTTTAAAGGATCAGTTATGATCTATGTTATCATTGAGAGGGTTTTTGAATCAATGATCAATTCTGTTTATATTTTCTCATTAAAAACATCCTTCTTCTTCAGTTAGAGATAATTTATTGTACGAGAACGTGATAAAAACCCACGTGAATAAAAGTATATACAAGGATCACTTCTCCATAAAAGTACATAGTCTTTTTCATGGTTTAGAAAATATCCCTAAATATAAATCCAATATAAAATAATAATTTTCTGCAATTCATGTTGAAAGTACCAATCAATTTCATACCTCTATAGTTCTTTAATGGTGCATATACTCCTTGAATAGATAATAGGATAAATAATTTTTTCAGAAACAAAAGGTACCCACCAAAATAGGCTTTAATACATTATCATTTTTCTTCTAAAATCATTCAAAATTTCCTCAACTCAGGTTCATCATTTTATTCTTCACTTCAATTCATGGTAGCTAGCATGAACATTATAACAAAACTTATTTGTTTAAGCTTTTCCACTAGATATCTTCTCCATCTAGTAAACACAATTGGGTTCACTGTATATAGTTCCATATCCTAATGATAAATTATTAATATAGGATACATTTTCTAGTACCACGTTATTGGATACTATTTTTGTATTACTTAATCAAATATACTCTTTATGGTGTATCTCTTCCTGGTGCTTCAAAAAAACAGATCACCCATGCTCTATAGTTGGAACATTACTTCTTCAACAACTCTCCGAGTAGAAAAAAATAATGAAAATCAATGGATAACTTATATATAAGCATTTAATCTAAAAAAATAAATGGAGGAATATGGAATTAAAACTCAAATAACATGTTATAATTTTGACAAAACACTAACAAAATAGGTTTCTATTGACCACCTTCAATCCTCCTTGTAAATTTGAGTCAAAAATCCCCATAATGACATTACTCAAAAATTGATGCCAGGATTATTTAATCCTTCCAAAAATATTAGAGAGAATCATGATTATTCAATCCTGATATTGTTTGCATTTAATGTCTAACTCCGCATCATCACATATTATGAATTTTCAAATGTTTATAAAAATCCCATGAAATTAATTGGTTAAATATTCATAGAAACTTCAATTTCTAAAAATTATTTCTCCAGTAATTTTCATAATTATCCATCTGATACTACATACATTTTACCTTTATTAGTATATCATAAAATTATTGGATTACATGGCACTGCCTGATGGCTTTATTTGACTACACTTCTCAAAAACCATTATCTAATGACCTCACTGTGAAAATTTTTTTTTGTCACCTTGCATGGAAACCTATGTCTGATGAATCCACATAGAAACCTTTATTCGAAGATTTTATAAACATGTTTTCCATATGGATCATCCACAAAGAAGTCTTTATATGACAATATCCACATGTTCCCTCTATCTCATAAAATTTTAAAAAACCCCATTTCATTCATTTGGACACCGCTACCGGACAAACTTTTTAATCTATCTATCTGAGACAACATCAATAGATTGATGTGAATTGAGATATATTTTAGTAATCAGGATATTTGGTATGTTGAATAACATAAATGAGTGATCATATTTTACTTAACTCAAACATCTACATCTGATATAACTATGAATAAATTCAGAAAAACTTTTGATTCCACCCTCTATCAAATCACCTCAACCTATTTGTCTCCATCCAATCTAATCTATCTTTTTCACCCATATTTCCCCATCATGTATACTTTTTCTGAAAAAAATAAGGATAGGAAAACATATTCAAGTAATTGATGAATTTGAAACAAAATCCAACTGGATGAAATCCTTCACTATGATCAACCATAATTTATCAGCTCTTGGTCTCAATAATCTCTCTATTTGGATTTTTTTATCAAACATGTAACATAAATCCCTAATGCTCTGAAACCTAATATGTAATCACTATCACCAAACTCATAACCAATGTTTGAGAACTCTTTATAGGGAAAAATATTATTAAAAATTTATGCATTTTTTTAGAAAATTTTTATATAACATTATAAGATTCTTCTAGAACTCAAGACATTATCCTCAAAAACATTTTAAAATTTTCAATAAGTTCATGCATCCAATTCAAAAAAAATTAAAATATTTTAATCATACTAGTATCATAGCTTATTCATTTTAAAAACACTTCCTAAATATATTATCTTCCATGAAAGGTAAATCACATACCAATGGATTCATTTAGGTAATCTATTTTCTCACACTTTGAAAACCCTATCGAATCAAAAGTTGAGATATAGAATAGAAAACAACATACCTAAGACCTTAAGGGTGTGAGTTTGAGAACCAGTTATTAAGATAATATATAGAAATGTTTTTTAAAATAATTGTTAATTAAAGATATTTTCTCTATCCACCATTATAGGTACAAACCATAGGTTTAGTTAATTATTTCCACATGTTCTTTAATAAAGTGATATTTAATATCTATTTTCTTTGATCAATAACATTATAATGGATTATTAGTGATATTTGTAGCACATTTACTATCACAATCCAAGATAAGGGGTTCCTTCACACTAAAAAATCTTCTAACTATGTATTCATCCATATTTACTATGTTTTAGCTTATATTATAGCTACACACACTTCTTCCCTTGTTCTAAGTGTCTCCTGACTTAGTATCATTATCATTGAAAATGTAAAACATTCTCTCTAAAAAAATACTCTACCATATTTAGTTCTTCTTTCATTGAATCATACATAAAAATCTATATATTTACATCCAAATGGATCAATCTTTTTTGTGATTTCATGTTTCATACTGAAAATAATTTTTCATATAATAAATCTATGAATTTTTTTTAATCCACAATATGTACCTTTTTTGAACATGGAATCCTAGGAAAATGTGTAACACTGTACACTAAATATTTCATTGATGAATTGAGATATAACGTACATTTATTGAAAATATATAACAATATAGGACTAAAATCATTGGAATTCAAAGATTTTGATAGCATTTATTCCACTAAAATGAGTTTGAAGATATTATATGAGTCTATTATTCCAAATTTCATCACCATCGATTATCATACATACCTTTAAAATGGAAAATGTTCCTTTTCCTTTGATCGATTTTTCATCCAAGACAATACTTCATTTCTCCTAATATACACATCACAAATAACACAATCATCTACCCAAATATCTTTTAACCCATATTTCCCTATTTTACCAAGAATATGATATCATAAATATAAAATCTCAATGAGATAATCCACTTGATTTTATTTTATATAGAGGTTTTTGTGAACTATTCAATTTAATAAAATTATCCCTCTTCAAGAAAGTATCTATATTTGAAAACCAGTGTAACGACCCAAAGTTTTTCAATGGAAATACACTTCTTATATTTATGTCATAAAATAACATGAAAACACCAAATAACTAACTATTATATGATAAGTGAACATTAAAAATAAGTTTGTCACTTCTATTTTGAAAATCCGACATACACGGTTGTGCTCAAGATGATTTTTGGAGTCTGATGAAACAAAAAATAATTTTTGGTGAATAGTGACTAACCCATTATGAATAGTAACTTACCCTTATGAATAGTAATATGACCCTTATTAATAGTAAATCATCCAACATAAGAGTAAAATTACCTATGAATAATTAAATAAACTTTAGACATCTTTGAAAGTGACAATTTGACCTTAATAAACATTTTGGTATTTTGTAAGTCATAAATAATTAATTATAATTAATTAAATAATTTAAAAGAATATTTATTTCCCTAAAATGTATTCATAAATTACTAAATCAATGTCTTATAGTTTTTAGATACATTTATAATACCCTACGTAATTTTTGAAAGCACTATAAAATCAGTTTTTATCTTAGAAACTGTTTTTTAAGTAAATTATGATTTTAAATAAATATTAAATTAATAATATTTATAAAATTATTTTTGAAAAATTGAATTCATTTTTGGATTATAAACGTCGAAAAATGGTTGGGGTAAATTTTTGGGATTTTTCTAAGATACTTGAATTTTTTATGAATAGTGAAATACCATAATTTACAAAATAATCTAAATAAGCTAATTATAGGTTCATGTGTGATGTTCTGTTGATGTAAGCCCACTTTTTTCGGGATTATATTATAGAATTACTATTATTGATTTTTCAATACTCACTATTCCATGTGTTGTGGGGAAATAATAAACTAATGAATTTTATATTAAGGAAACCCCTCTCCCCTCCACTATAAAAGCCACCCTTCACACACTCATTTCCTCAAACCTCTCAAGCTCTGATCCTTCCCTAAACTCTGAAAAAACACCTTCCCTAGCCCCTAATCCACGTCCAAGAGCTTCTGGTCTCATCAAAAGACCATTCTTAGGCCCTTAATGAAGTTCTCAAGAGAATGATTTAAGAGGTAATTTCTCTCCCTCTTCTCCTTTAATTTCCTTTCAAGTTCATGTTCCTTTCATGACCTCTCCCCACATATATTCATCCAAATTGTTTTGTAACTCTAGTATTATAAATATACTGTAATTTTATAATCTAATGGGATATTATATCACCCACCCCCTTTCCCTCTTCCTTTTATTTTATTAAAGAGAACGTTGTTCGTGAGGTGTTAATTTTTCACCTTCAAGAACAACATGCATTATTCTTCCATTTCTACCTTCAGATCTGGTCATGAAAACATTTTTATGGTTGAACCAGAATATGTTATATCTATTATGTTCTATTTTATGTTCTGGAAATAACCTATGGCCATATTACTAAGTGAAAAGTTAAAACAAGTTCATTGTGATCCAAAAACCGCTCAAATTAACCCAAATAATCATCACTTAATTATTATATAATGATTCATCCACATGGATCTAATATAATTCATTATAAGATCATTAAAACTCATGTAATATCATTAATAACATGTAATATCATTTCTGGATTTTTACTCATGTTCTACCCAAACATCAATTTAAGAATACAAGTGAACCACCAAAGGAAAACCATAAAAACGAACATCCCCGAACAATGTTTTTAAACTCTATAATTCATCCAAAGGAACATAATATGACATAATGAAACCATAATGAACCTTATTAATTTAAACATGGTTCTGGATTTCTAATTTATGAATATAATGTCATTATACAGGTCATTAAAGAGAAGGAAGCATTCAGGTACAAGGTTAGGGGAAATTCTCGAACCCATCTTTCATCCTTCGGGTTCTACCTCTTTCACTCCATTTTTGATATGGTCACTCCTTAAAGATCATTTCTTAATAATTTTCTGTCCTTTTCTGGGATATAAATGTTTTCTAATGATGTTTATGTCAATCCAAATGTTTTTCAAAATACCTCTTCTTTTAAGAACTCAACTTTTACCTCTCATTATTGGTTGATGGTTCTTTTATCAAGTATGTTGTTCACTCTTTCTTTCAGGAACCCAAAGATTATGAATTTATTATTATGAGATGAAACCCATTTCTTTACATGGGTTAGTTATGTTCACTTTTGATATGTTTTCTATGTGGAAATCATGACAATGATAATGTTATGATGTGACGGGTGCGCCTGGAATTATATAACGCAATTATTAATGTTTCAAAGTGACGGGTGTGCCCAGAATTATAAAGTGCTCCAATGCATTGGGTAAAGTGATAAATCTCATGATTAAATGTAAAATGATGTGTGAAGAATATTCTCTCTTGGTTCACAAGTATGTGTGGTAGTTACTACTAAGACATGATGTTTCACTTTATGCATTTCCACATTTCAAGTCTTGTATTTATGCTCCTATCATGTTAATGATCTTTTGCCTATGTTATGAATATGCTCACCTCATGCTATATTGTTCTTATCTATCCTCTTACTGGGCTTCTGGCTCACCCCTTTTTATGTATATCCTCAGGTGGAATCATATACTTAGGAGAGGACAAGTGCCGATAAGAAGCTAGAGAATAAGAAATTAAATAAATTTTTATGCTTGATGTTGTATTTGTTATGTATGGTCCTAGTTCTCCCAAGACACTAAACCATTGGATCCTCTATGTGTAATAATATTATGTTGTTTATCTTTGAAATTATGTAATTTTAATGTACGAAAAGGCCAGGATTCTATAGTTGGTATCAGATGCAAGGTTTAGTTAATTTGGGAATTAGGATTAGTGAACCCTAGAGAGAACCTCTAGTATGAGACTAAGTAAAAATATGCACACAAGAATATTTACCTAGGGATCCCATATGTTATGTTTTTGGTATAAATTTTTTAAATGAATAAGTTATTCATGACTTTTTTACTTATGTTTTGTTCTAACCTTTTCTATTTTAGAAAATGGTGGGAACCAGGAGAAATCAGGCCAACAACTCTTGCGAGGGCCAATGAAACGATTGCCCAAACGACATCCCCAATGATTTGGGAGGTGGAGTTCAAAACTACATGGAAATTCTTACCCAATTATCTCATGTTATGAATAATAACCATAATAATCGGGAATGTCCTCATTCACCAAAGAGAGAGCAACTGGATATCGAATGTTTTATGCGACAACGACCACCGACGTTTTGTGGATCTTCTGATCCACTAGTTGCGGAACAGTGGGTCAACTCCATGGATAAGATCTTTTCTGTACTTCACTGTTCTGAGACGGAGAAGGTGACCCTAGCTGTTTATCTTCTAGATGGAGAAGTAGATCAATGGTGGTCTTTTATTAAGAACCCCAAGATAAGGGAGGAAATTGAAGAGATGGAATGGGAAGACTTTAAGATAATTTTTCTTAATAAATATTTCCCATGAACTCTTCGCACGATGAAGGAGATAGAATTTATAGAGCTCAAGAAAAAAGAAGGAGAATCTGTCACAACCTATGAAGATAATTTCACATGGATCGCAAGTTATGCTTCAAGTTTTGTTATCAACAATGATAGAAAAATTGATAGATTCTTTAGTGGATTAAAACCGCACCTTCGAAATGATCTTGCAATTAGAGACTTTGGGAGTTATGAAGAAGTTGTTTGGTGTAATCTAAAAGTGGAGAAGGAGTTCGGAGAATGGTCTCATGGAAATGGTGATACGAAAAGAAAGATGGAGTTTCAAGATGGTGGATCTAATGATAAAGGTGGGAAGAAAACTCAACAAACCACATGCCAAAAATGTGGAATGTTTCGCAATGGGAACTGCCTCAAAGGGATGGGGAAATGATTCAAGTGTGGGAAAGAAGGATACCATGATCAAGAGTTTCAAAAAGACAGAAAAAGGAAGGATAATGTAGCCGAGGAAAGGAGAGAACCACCCATGGTTCAATGCTACAACTATAGGGAGCTAGGGCACTATGGAAACCAGTGCACTAAACCTCAAGCTCTCGAGGGTAATCAGCATCATCAGCCACCAAAGCCAAACGAACAAGGGAAGGCTTATTCCATCACTACTGTGGAGGTGGAGCATTATAATGAAGCCATACAAGGTACACTTCCTATTCACTAAAAAATGAAAAAAGTCTTATTCGATTCTGGTTCTACACATTCCTTTATATCTTTCAAGTTTTCTAGAACTATAGAATCAATGCCTCGAAACCTTGAAGTAGAGATATCTGTAAAAACAACAAGTGGTGAAATCATTGCAACCCAAGTGTTTGACTCTTCTCCTATTGAATTATGTGGTACAATTCTTCCTAAAAATCTCGTAATACTTCCCTTGGTGGAATTCGACCATATAATGGGAATGGATTGGCTCTCATTATATAGAGCACATATCAACTGTCGGGAAAAGGAAATATATTTTCATATTCCGAACCATCCCATGGTTCTCCACAAATGCAAGGAAGATCATGAATCTCCTTTGAAAAATCCTTCAATGTTATGGGTGTTGATTCCATATGAAGAAGCAGACCTCGCCCAAATGGTTGAGTCTAAGGAAAGTTCCAACCTTGATGAAATGCCTATCATAAGGGAATACACTGATGTATTTCCTGAAGAGTTACCCGGAATTCCCCCAGACCGTGAGGTAGAGTTCTCAATTGAACTCATACCCGGAGATACTCCTATCTCGAAGTGCCCCTATAGGATGGCTCCTATCGAACTAGAGGAGTTAAAGAAGCAGCTTCAAGGACTTTTGGACAAAGGGTTCATACGCCCTAGTGCATTACCTTGGGGTGAAACATTACTCTTTGTAAAGAAGAAGTATGGAACAATGCGGTTGTGTATCGATTATTGGGAACACAATAAGATCACCATAAAGAACAAGTATCCTCTCCCAAGGATTGATGACTTGTTCGATAAGTTAAGAGGATCTCAATACTTCTAAAAGGTGGATCTTCATTTTGGATATCATCAGGTAAAGATGAAGAAGGAAAATATTCAGAAGACTGCCTTCCGTACAAGGTATGGGCACTATGAGTTTTTGGTGATGCCCTTCAGACTTACTAATGCCCCTACAATCGTCAGCGATTTGATGAATAGAGTCTTTAGACATTACCTTGAAAAATTAGTGGTAGTGTTTATCGATGATATTCTAATATACTACAAGAGAAAGAATTAACATGAAGAACATCTAAGACTTGTATTGGTGACATTGAGAAAGGAGAAGTTATATGCCAAGTTCATCAAGTGTGAATTTTGGATGAATCAAGTCACGTTCTTGGGACATGTGATCACAAGTGAGGGAATTTCTGTGGATCCTTCAAAGACAAAGGCGATTGAGGAATGGCCCAAGCAATCTAGTGTCACAGAAATCCATTGTTTTCTTGGAATAGCTGGGTACTACCGATGTTTTGTGAGAAAATTCTCAAGATTGTCAAGCCTGCTAACTAAGATAACAAGGAAAGGGGTAAAGTATTTCTGGACAGAAGAATGTGAGGGAAGTTTCAAGAAGCTAAAGAGAAGGTTGATCACTGCACCTGTACTCACAATACCAAAAAGTGTAGAAAGTTTTGTGATATAAAGTGATTCTTCAAAGAAAGGCTTCGGTTGTGTACTCATGAGAAATGATAATGTGATAGCCTATGCCTCACGACAGTTGAAGATCCATGAGCAGAACTACCCGACACATGATCTAGAGCTGGCAGCCGTGATTTTATCCTTGAAAATCTGGCGGCACTACCTTTATGGCAAGAAGTGTGACATATACACCGACCACAAGAGCCTAAAGTATATATTCAAACAAAACGAGCTCAACATGCATCAAAGGAGATGGTTATAGCTAACCAAGGATTACGATTTCTCTATTCACTATCATCCTGGAAAGGAAAACAAGGTAGTTGATGCTCTAAGTAGAAAAGAACATGCTGCTCTATCCATGTTGCGGATTGAGAAATACCATATCTTCTTTGATATGCAAACAATGGATTTGGAAATCCTAATGGAAGGGGATACATCCTACCTTACCCAAATGATTGCACAACAATCCATACAAGAGAAGATTAAGGAAGCACAAAGGGATGATGTGGAGATACAAAATAGGGTGAATGCAGTAAAGTAAGGGAAGCTACAAGAGTTCCATAACGATGATGATGGTGTGATTCGATTTGGAATGCGGCTTTGTGTGCCTTCATCACCCGGGATTAAGAAGGAGCTATTGGATAATGCACATAGCTCAACTTTCTCTATCCATCTTGGGATTACCAATATGTACCGTGATCTCATAGAACACTTATGGTGGGATAACATGAAGAAGGAGATTGCAGAATATATATCAAGGTGCTTGGTATGTCAGCAAGTTAAAGCTGAGCGACAAAAGTCCAAAGGTATGACGCACCCTTTTCCTATACCCATGTGGAAATGGGAAAATGTTACTATGGACTTTGTCATAGGTCTCCCAAATATGTTAAAGGGAAATAATGTGATATGGGTTGTGGTTGACCGACTCACCAAGAATGCCTATTTTATCACTATTCGGGAAGATCTCTCGCTTGATCAACTTGCAAAGATGTATGTGAAAAGGGTGGTGATAGTGCACAGTGTTCCACTATCCATTGTTTCTAACTGTGATCCATGGTTCACATCTATGTTCTGGAGGAGCCTTCAACATGCTTTGAGTACTGAATTAAATTTCAGCACGGCCTATTTCCCCCAAACTGATGGCTACTCTGAAAGGACTATTCAGACGCTTGAAGATATGCTAAGAGCCTACTCTCAAGAATTGAAAGGTGGATGGGATTAGCATCTACCATTGTTTGAGTTCGCATACAACAATATCTTCCACTCGAGTATTTAGATGGCTCCGTATGAAGTTCTTTATGGGAAGCGATGTAGAACTCAAACCTGTTGGGATGAAGTTGGAGAAAGAAAGTTACTTGGACCCGATCTTGTTTATGAGATGACAGAGAAGGTTCATGTAATCCAGAAACACATCAAATCTGCTCAATGTTGGAAAAATATCTATAATGACAACCGTCGAAGGGACTTGGAGTTCGACGTTGGAGATAAAGTCTTCCTTCGTATATTTCCATAGAAGAGAGTCATGTGATTCGTGAAAAAAGGGAAGCTAAGCCATAGGTATATTGGCCACTTTGAGATCCTTGACTGTATAGGAGACGTGACCTATTTTCTTGCACTTCCACCAAATATGGCTCAAGTTCATGATGTGTTTCATGTATCACTACTGAGTAAGTACATACCAGACCCCTCACATGTACTAAACTCAGAGGTGGTGCAGCTGGAAGATGATCTCTCCTATGAGGAGCAGCCAGTAAAGATTCATGATCGGAGTGAGAAGGTTCTACGCAACATGACAACCCATATTTTCAAAGTGTTTTAGAGGAACCATAAGATTGAGGAAGCAACTTGGGAACCAGATGAGGCAATGAAGGAGAAGTACCCTTACCTGCTTATATAAAACGAAATTTCGAGGGTGAAATTTCTTAAGGCGGGAAGAATGTAACGACCCAACGTTTTTCAATGGAAATACCCTTCTTATATTTAGGTCATAAATTAACATGAAAACACAAAATAACGAACTACTAAGTGATAAGTGACCTTTGAACGTATGTTTGTCACTTCTATTTTGAAAATCCAACATACGCGGTTATGTTCAAGATGATTTTTGGAGTCTGATGAAACAAAAAAAATGGTGAATAGTGACATACCCTTATAAATAGTAACATACCCTTATGAACAGTAATATGACCCTTATGAATAGTAAATCATCCAACATAAGAGTAACATTACCTATGAATAATTATATAAAATTTAGACATCTTTGAAAGTGACAATTTGACCTTAGTAAACATTTTGGTATTTTGTAAGTCATAAATAATTAATTATAAATAATTAATTTATTTAAAAGATTATTTATTTCTCTAAAATGCATTCATAAATTACTGAATCAATGTCTTATAGTGTTTAGATACTTTTATAAGACCGTACGTAATTTTTGAAGGAACTTTAAAATCAGTTTTTATCTTAGAAAGTGTTTTTTAAAGTAAATTATGATTTTCATTAAATATTAAATTAATAATATATAGAAAACTATTTTTGAAAAATTGACATCATTTTTTGGATTCTACACATCTAAAAATGGTTGGGGTAAATTTTTTGGATTTTTCTGAGATACATGAATTTTTGATGAATAGTGAAATACCGTAATTTACAAAATAAGCTAAATAAGCTAATTATAGGGTCATGTGTGATGTTATTCTGATGTAAGTCCACTTGGTTCGGGATTATATTATTCAATTACTATTATTGGTCGTTCAAGACTCACTATTCCTTGTCTTGTGCGGAAATAATAAACTAATGAATTTTATATTAAGGAAACCCTTCTCCCCTCCACTATAAAAGCCACCCTTCACACACTCATTTCCTTGCACCTATCAAGCTCCAATACATTTCTACACTTTTCCCAAACACCTTCCCTAGCCCCTCCCCCACGTACAAGAGCTTCTGGTCTCACCAAAAGACCAATCTTAGGCCCTTAAAAAGCTTCTCAAGAGATGTATTTAAGAGGTAATTTCTCTCCCTCTTCTCCTTTAATTTCCTTTCAAGTTCAAGTTCTTTTGTTGATCTATCCCCACATATATTCATCCAAATTGTTTTTTAACTCTATTATTATAAATATAATGTAATATTATGATTCTAATGGGATTTTATATCACCCAACCCCCTTTCCCTCTTCCTTTTATTTTATTAAAGAGAACGTTGTTCGTGAGGTGTTAATTTATCACCTTCAAGAATGACATGCCTTCTTCTTCCATTTCTACCTTCAGATATGGTCATGATACAATTTTTATGGTTTAACCAGAATATTTTATATGTATTATGTTCTATTTGAAGTTCTGGAAATAACCTATGGCCATATTAATTAGTTAAAAGGTAAAAAAAGTTCGTTGTGATCCAAAAACTGCTCAAATTAACCCAAATAATCATCACTTAATTATTATCTAATGATTCATCCACATGGATCTAATATATTCATTATAAGATCAGTAAAACTCATATAATATCATTAATAACATGTAATATCCTTTCTGTATGTTTACTCATGTTCTACCCAAACATCAATTTAAGAATACAAGTGAACCACCCAAGAAAAACCATAAAAGCGAACATCCCGAACAATGTTTTTAAACTCTATAAGTCATCCAAAGGAACATAATATGACATAATGAAACCATAATGAACCCTATTAATGTAAAAATGGTTATGGATTTATAATTAAGGAATATAATGTCATTATACAGGACATTAAAGAGAAGGAAGCATTCGGGTACAAGGTAAGGGGAAATTCTCAAACCCATATTTCATCCTTCTGGTTCTACCTCTTTCACTCCATTTTTGATATGGTCACTCCTTAAAGATAATTTGTTCAAAATTTTCTGTCCTTTTCTGGGATATACATGTTTTATAATGATGTTTATGTCAATCCAAATGTTTTTCAAAAGAACTCTTCTTTTACGAACTCAACTTTTACCTCTCATTCATGGTTGATGGTTCTTTTATCAAGTATGTTGTTCACACTTTCTTTCAAGAACCCAAAGATTATGAATGTATTCATATGAGATGAAACCAATTTCTTTACATAGGTTAGTTATGTTCAATTTTTATGTATTTTCTATGTTTAAATCATGAAAATGAAAATGTTATGATGTGACAGGTGCGCCCGGAATTATATAGCGCAATTATGAATGTTTCAAAGTGAGGGGTGCACCCGGAATTATACAGTGCTCCAATGCATTGGGTAAAGTGATGAATCTCATGAGTAAATGTAAAATGATGTGTGAACAAGATTATATCTTGGTTCACAAGTATGTGTGGTAGTTAACAACTAAGACATGATGTTTCATTTTATGCATTTCCACATTTCAAGTCTTTTATTTATGCTCCTATCATGTTCATGATCTTTTGCCTATGTTAAGACTATGCTAAACTCATGATATAATTTTCTTATATATCCTCTTATTGGGCTTCTATCTCACCCCTTTTTATGTATATCATCATGTGGCTACATATACTAATGAGAGGACAAGTTCTGATAAGAATCTAGAGAAGAAAAAATTAAATAAATGTTTATTCTTGATGTTGTATATGTTATGTATAGTCCTAGTTTTCCCAAGACACTAAACCTTCGGATCCTCTATGTGTAATACTATTATGTTTTTTATCTTTGAAATTATGTAATAGTAATGTATGAAAATGCCGGGATGCTATAAAAAACACCTTGGAGATTTCTTCAATATAAAAAAATTTGTATAATCATTGAAATATTTTTTTCATCTTGACCAAATAGAGAACCATATGGTTTCTCAAGATAAATTTCTTCTCCTAGATCTCCATTGGGAAATGAATACATCAAATCCCATTGGAATATCATAAATATTCATGGTGAATAAATAGAATAAATGATTTTTATGATTTCATGTATTTATATAGGAAAATATTTCCTATAAAAATAAATTTATTAAAAAAGTTAGTACCCTTTACAAACCACTTTTTCCGTGTTTTTTATCACTTATACTCTCTCATTCAACTTGTTTCAGAAAAACGTCTTTGTTCTTTTCACATTTCTAACTTTATATTTGTGAAAAATTTCCCATATATCATTTTTCTCTTTATAATCTAACTTTTCATTCATGGAATCAATAAACTCATGTTTCTCCAAATATTCACCAACATCTCTTAGATCAACCTATGGAAATAAACAGGTATGTAATATAATCATTGATATTCATCAAGATTGAACTTTTAATCCATGATCACAAATTTTATTTTTGACCCCCACTTGATTCATATTCCATGGATGTTATGAAAATATTTTCAATCATAACATAAAGTGGATAAATTGGTAACATTATCCTATATTATTTCTATTTCATCATTTTTATTTGAATCATTATCATGTTTGATAAGAACAAATTTACCATCACTTCCCTTTTTGTCTATAGATTATTGTGAAAAATAACATTCATAATGTTCCAAAACATTTACATCTATAGAATATAAAATACTACCAAATTTCTTATTATAACACTTGATTCATATACCATTACGTAGGTATTGTTGGAATATACAATCCAAACCTATTTGTTCAAATTTACCAAGAATATCAACATAATATTTTATAAAGAAATGCATCTCAAGAACTATTAAGTATTTAAAAAATGGGACTTCATTGTAATATTTATCATAAGGAGTCATATTTTAGTTTTGAATGCAGAAATTGGGATTCTGGATGTGAATTTGATCATTAATAGAATGTCTCCAAAAGAATCAATAAGTTTCATGTTTAATCATCTTTGTTCGAGCCATCTCAACCAAACATTGATTCCTCATTTGAGAAACACTATTATATTATGGATTGTACGGTGCAATAAATTCAGGATTAATTATATTTGTTAATAAAAATTCTTTAAACTTCACATCGATGTATTTTCACTATTTTTAGTTTGACACTTCTCAAAAATAATATTTTCATTCCTTTTCATAACTTATACTAAAACTCCTAAACATTTTGAAATACTATGATTTATATTTGCAAATTATATTATATAAAATATGTTTGAAATTATAAATAAATGAAAAAATTCTTGAAATAATTTATTTATTAAATTTTCATTGAACCAGAAAAAAATAGAATGTATTACCTCTAAGTGATGAGTTTTTTGTTTCTCAAGCCTCTAATATGTTGAATTTGTAATATTGCCCTTATATAATATTGAACAGAACAAATATCATCTTCCAATCAAGTATATAATATCAAAAATAATTTCTCTCTTAATTTGAGTGGTCATATTCCTTTATAACATATTTTTATGCCCCAAATTCCATAAATTATTTTCATTTATCATGCTCAAATATCATGATCTCTTTTCATCTCTAATATCATACAAGTTTCCTTTTTTACAATTCCCTATTATGTCACCTTTACCATATTCAAGACTTTTAATCAAATAATATATCTGTTATGAAAAAACTAGTTTACTTAATCATATATCTATTAAAAAAATCAGAATTTGGGTTTCAATCAATCAAAAAATAAGGCATATTGAAATTTTAACCTTCCCCTCCCAATGATAGTAGGTCTAATTAATTGTATTCATAGTGATTCATCATTTACAAAATTCATGTTTGATAATTTTTAATCTATTAAATTTTTTAACGTCATCAAATATATATTCATAAGTTAAGAACTCCCACAATTCACTATACATGTTAATTCTCATTTTTTGGACTTGAGATAATTTTCATCCACTAAGGCCTTCTAATTTCCAATAAAATCCTTAAAACAAGGTCTTTAATATTTTTCAGGTAAAACACACTAATCATGTATAATTGTAATAAAATATTAATAATGATATATTGTATGATCACATATTTTAAAAATAGTTGGAAATGGTTTAAATTTACATTTAATTTTCAAACAAGATTTTTCATGTTTTCCTCTTGGTTTGGGATGACTCCCCCCTAAAACTCTTCCACTAGTTCCTCCTAAATTCATTTTAGATTTCATAATTTAATTGTAACAATTTTCTTATATTATAAATTTCTAAAAAGTACCATAAATATCTATAGAAATAATATTTCCTCGATAAAAATCATTTTTTAATAAAATATTCACCTATTTCCACTATCTTTTTGACTAACAACCTTTTATCATTTTGTGAACGATTTTTGTTTTTTTTTCTAAAAACATATTATTCATATTTGAATACTTCTCATCCATAATAAATATATCAGTCATAATTTTTTGTTTCTATATAATTTTATTCTTAATATGTTTTAGAACGTTTGACAATACTCATTTCTACTAAATAAAAATTCTTCTTAACATTATTCATATTATAAATATTTTCAAACACAATTTTTACCATTATAGATGATATTTTTGGATCATTTTTTCGTTTACACTTCATATAATTTTTACCTAATTCATAAATCGAGTTTTTGAAATTTGATATTCCTTGTTTAGCTACAACATTTTTCTATTAAATAAGGTCAAATTATTTCTCATTAAAATTTATCTTTTCAATAATATTGTTTCTGAGGTTTTTATGTTTATTAAAAAAGTTCATTAAATCACAAATATGTTATAATGAATTGTATTTTACATTAAGATTTGATGTTTGGATTGTGAACAAGGTAACAATATTACTTTATGATTCAGTTTTCCTTCTAATATTTTATAATTTTTTATATACACTCTTTCAAATCTATATTATGAATAGAATCCATCTGATTTTATTATTCTTTATCTTTGGTAGTTTTTTATTTATCATTCTTAACCCTATCAAATTTTACATTATAAATAAGAATTTTTTCTTAACAATCATCAATATAATTTTCATATTCCCCTTATTTATCATCATCTTCCACTCATCTAGAAAAACAATTATTTCATATTTAGAAAAATTCTTACCATTTTCTTTGTAATATGACCTCTATTTTTGTGTCTTCTTCTGCAATTATATTCTTAACTCTCCATCTTTTTTATCACAATTTACATCCTAACTTATCATTGGAAAATTTTCAAGGAAATTGATAATGGATTCAAAGATAGATCACTTTTTTAGTATATTTACTTTATAATTACTTATGCCTTTATCACCTTTATATAAAAAAAGACATGAATTCATCATACATTTTATACAACTCTTCTTAATTATAAAATTCATTTAATTATACCTTATAAATCATCATAGACAATCCTTTTTAGTATATTTTAATGATAGTTCTGAATCAACATTTTACATGTTCGTGACACCTTTTTCGTTTTTCATTACATATGTGATGAGAATAATATGTAATTAATCCAAAAATATTATTAAAATCTAAATATTATAAAGATGAAACCATTTCATCAAATTTGTTATGAATAATTTTTATAATCTTTTAAAAAATATTTTAATCTTCCAATTTCTCAATTAAACATATTATGGTTCATATAATATCATTTACCCTTATAAAGATGTGACCTAAATATTCATCATCTCACAGTTTAGGATATTAATAATTTAATTTTATAATCTAAAAAATAGATTTTTTACTCTCAAATTTAATACCTAAATATTCTTTAACATTTTCAAGATTATTTTATCAATTCCATTTCCTTTAACCCTTGAAAATTAACTTTCTAATATAGGGTAAATTATGGAATTTCTGGATGACTCATTATTCGCTAAATTCCTCTTATATATGGGAATTAAGGGAACACATTCTGTATGAGTATTGAAGACATATTTAGTAGCTTAAAGAACATAATATCAAATACATAATATATAATGTTTCATTATGTCCTTCTAAATTTGATTTTTATTTCTATTAATGATAGGAATAACTGTTCTACTAACATAGTATTGAACATCCATAGAAAATTGCTTCTTGAAACCATAGATATCTAATAGTCAAGGGATAGATCCCAGATCTCATACCAATTAAAAGTTCTAGGCATGATCTATGTTATCACTAGGAGTGGGTGAATCAATTATCAATTATTTTTATGTTTTTTTCATTAGACAAACCTTCACATATGCTTTTAGATAATTGAATGTGTAGAAATTAATTACACAAGAATACTGTTAAAACAGAAAATTTAACAAGTTACACTACACAATAAGATTATCTAGTCAATGGTATGGTTTGGAAAAAATCCATGACCACACATAAACATGAAAGAAATTTTTTATTATTTAAAATAATTGTGGAATATCCATATCTTTCATTACACTATATTATTTTGACAGTGAATATTATCCTCACATAGAGAATATGATTAAAAATTTTACAATAATAAAATGATCCTTCACTAATAGGATTCTATACATCTTCCCTATGCTACTAAAATTCTTCACCCTTTCATACTTAAATTTTATTCTTCTTTTTCTTCAATTTCTTCTGTTGTAGTTATCAATATGTTTTAGACTGAGCTTTTTTTGTCTAAAAATGTACACATAAAATTTTTATCATACGGTGACTTCAGTATGGTACCTATTATTGGGTGGCTTTTTCATCTGTTGGCTTCTTCATATAGTAACCATAGTCTGGAACCACTTTTTCTAATATTAAAATGGTAACACTATGTTAGATAAAATCTCTATTCTGTCACTATGTCAAGTGCTGCAACAAAAAGATCTACCAAACTCTATAGTTAGAATCTAGCTTCTTCAACAAATCATTCAGTAGAAACATCTAAAAAATTGAATCAATATAACATATATATAGTCATTTTTTCTCTAAAAATCCAGAGAGGAGTGAATATTTAAAATTAAAATTTTCTAGGAAATATTTGAGAAAACCAAATCAAAACCTCCTCCAATTGATAATCTTTATTCCTCCGAATAAATTGTAGTCAATAGTATATGTAAATAAATTACTCTAAAATTGAATTTAATATTCTTTAATATATCCTTAAATCTTTTCTATAATCATGATTCTTCAATCATGATTAATGGGGTGTTGAATTGCCATCTTTGTATCATCACATTAAATGGGTCTAAAATTCATTATAATGATCCACAAAACTTCATCTAGTATATTACCATATAATCTTCAATATCATGAAATATACTATTTAGTAATTTTCATATGTGTCCATCTGATAATCCTTACGTGTTTCCTATATTTGGAGCTCATTAAGTTATTATATCTGATTGATTCATCTTATTTATATATATAATGACTTTTCATAAAAACTCTATCTACTGACCTCACTAAGAAAACTCTATTAGATGACCTCACTATAAATCATATGTCTAATAACTACACTCTAACACCACTATTTTATTCTTATTTAAGATTCCTATTCATCCATATATTCCAAAAAAACATCTCTTTTTGATTATTTCAATATATTCCCACTTGAAAATGAATTTATGAAAAAAACAATATTCAATCATTTAGAAGACTATATCTGATAAACATCATATATTTATCTATCCAATAAAACATCAACTGATTGTATTTAATCATGGTAATGTTTAGTAGTCATTTATTTTTCAATATGAATAAAAAAATCATCTCTCGATTTTACATTTTTCAAACATCTCTATATGATGATACTATTAATATGATCAGAAAAACATTTGGTTTCACCTGTAATCCAATCAACTCATTCCATTTTTCCCTATCTGATCAAATATTTCTATTAGAACTATATTTCTCCACCTAGTATATTTTTTTTGAAACATTATTATGGAAGGACCAATATTTATATGTGATTTCTTAATTTATAACAAAAGGAAATATCAACGAAGACTTATATTTATTAAACCATAATTCAAAACCTATTAAACTCAACTATTTTTTTATAAAATATTAATAAAAAATTTTATTGACATTAATTAGCTATTAATAAGTTGATAAAGTAAATTTTTAGAAACTATTTGATTATGGTAAATTAAAAATTGGTTTTAACATATAAATAAATTGTTTATCTTCTTGGTATATTCATTTTAGGAGACTAGTTTAACAATAATCACTTATTGTTAACATTACTTATAGAATCCCTAAATTAAATTTATATAATTTAAATGTCACACCTTCACCAAGAAAGAAAATTATATATTTTATAGTTAGATCTAATTTAATTTCAATGTGCATTCCCAAACATTTTCAGAGAATTGGTATTTTTGGGCTGGAATCTAGGTGGCACAAGGGTGATGCTCGGTAAGTAAAAAAAGAATGTTCCATTCCGTTTGAAACCATGTGGGAAAGACATTGGTTATCTAAAAAAATTCACAATTTGATAATGGTTGGATGGCTTCACCCAGAAAACCACATGACTTCTCCAACCTTTGGAAAGAGGATATCACATGGTTGGTGTATAGTCTGGAAGTCCATAGGGCCAAAACGTTATGGTCTCCCTTGTAACATAAAAATGGAATTTTTAAACTTTTACCTCCACGGGTATTAACCATAATAACCACTATTATTCCCCCTTTTTACAGCAAGAATTCGTGTATTTCTGCCCATCCCTCGGGATTTGATTTCTCTCCCCCTCCATGGTGAAATATTTTGATTTATTCATGATTTGGGATAGATTGAAATAGGTAAGGCCTCCTTGTCCCACTTCCTTCCTTCTTCTTCAACATTCCACTCATTCCATTTTGTCAAAGGGTTTCTATGGTGAAGTGTTCATGTTTCCATGTTTTAAATGATGGATTTTTAAATTATAGGGTACTTCATAGTTCCTTTGTATGTCCATGATATTCTTATAAGTGATTTTGATATTCTACCATCGTGAGAAAAATGATTCCAGGTAGGTTCGCCCTATTTTCAAAATTTTAAATTGATTTTTATAATTTATTGGTGTTCTTGTTTGCGTTTCAATATTAAATGAGATGTATATGTTGTGTAAGTGTTGTTATCATTATAAATGGCTTCTCTCTTAGTTTCTAAACTTTTCTGGCCATTTTTTATACATTTTATTGGTTTCAATCATGTTTTTACATATTTTTTATTTTTAATGATTCTATTATTAATAAAATTATTTTATATGGTTTTAATCATACAAAATGGGATTGGATGTTGAGTGGTACTGGATTTTAAATTTTAATGGTTTTGGGAAATCATGTTTTTATAAAGTAAAAAATGTCCACCTTGAAATGGTAATGACCGATTTGAAATTTGACTCATTTTGGATAGGAATATAAAACACTTCTAAGGCATGAACCTCTCTATTTTTTTATTGTTTTCTGTCCTTGGAAGATAGGATTATGACTTGGGTATATTAATTGGAATGGGGATATGATTAAGGTGGGACTTTTGAGGTGACATGGAGGATTATTTTTTGTGTGAAATGTATGAAATATAAATGTATTATATATTTATAACACTCAACTCCATTTTATTATCAAGGTAATCCTTGGGTAGTTAGTTGGGAACCTAGGTTAACTTGTTTCACTAATTGAGGTTATGCACTGGCTAGTGGTGATGAGTAGATAGCCAGACTGCCCATGGAATGTGCCCCTCATTCGATATAGTGAGGATATTATTGGGTGTTTGGGTAGTTATTGTGGATGACTTATAACAGTAAAGAATTATTAAATTATTGTATTGATAACTTTGTCCTAGGCTATCTAAACCAATACTTGAGATTCCATGACTCTTGTTTTTCGTGTATTTAGTTTTTCTTCTTATACTTGTTTTCTTAATAAAGAAGAACATATTTTTTTTTATATGTCATAAAATATCTTTTCCGGCACTATTTATATTCTAAAATAATTTTTTTAAGGATATCCTTCATTATTTTGAAACTATTTTAGAATTTAACGAAATATGGGTTTTCTTAAAAAATGGAAGCTTGTTTCTTGTTTTTAAAAGAATATAATATATTATTTTTATACATATCCTATTTTCAAACATGATAAAATGGTTTTCGACTTAATGTTAAGGGATAGAGTGCTGGTCATTCTTGGTATCCCTATTGTGCATCTCGGTACTCTTGCCTACTTATTTATCATTTTCTACCTTCAGTTATTTCTCAATTATATATTCCTCATCGAGAGACCATGTTTCATTAGTCATAGGTGACTCTTAGGGTCTCATGGAGGTAAATTGTGATTTCATTTCCTTTCTACCACTTGTCTATCAAAACACGTGTTTGATTGTTTGTCTGTTATTCATATGATAAAGGATTACAAACCTGGTATATTTCATGCTCGCTACTAGTTTCTAGCCTAGGTGAATCCGGAATGCATCTCGGGCAATATTTCATTATATCTTTAGTGACCTTTTAAGTGATTACTTGGGTTGTTTCAAGAAAAATGGTATCAAATTCATTGTTAGACCATGATATTTCAGGATGTTCAGTAGTTATGAGGTAGGATTTTTGAAATTAAAGTGGTCAGTCATGGGTAGATGCTTGATCACCACCAATTCTAATGGGAACTTCAATATCGAAGGTGGTCGAGTATATTTGTGATTTAATAATTGATCTTGGGTTATGGATGTGTTGGGGGTTTATGATAATTTTTTGAGCTTTTTTTCTTTATTGGAGGATTTGTTGGGATGTTTGAGTATCTCCATAAAATGGATTATTTTTTTAGTGGTATTCAAAGGGGTTCATGGTTGATGTTATAGGTCAACAAACCCATTTTTAGACCATGAAACAACCATGTTTGGCCTTCGGGTTTCTCACATAGATAGCACATGATCTTCCAAAGTGTGTGTCCAAGCCATGTGTCATCATTGTTCTTTTAAGATTTTGTAATTTTAACCCGTTGAGTGTTGGGTTTCATTAATTTTCTCTTATGTATTATCTAGGATGGTTTAGGGGTATTTTTAATTAGATAGTAAAATGAGGATTGGATTGAAATAATGGTTCTTGAATTATCTATATTGAACTCCTCGATTGGAAAACATTGTAAATGGTGTTCAAAATTAAAGGGGTTGTTTTGGAAGAAGAAATTGTTTTGAAAATAGATTTTTTTAAATGTTTTGGCAGTTTTTTTAAAGTTATTTTAAATTGTGGAATGAATGATTTTTCGGTAATTTAGAAATGTGTTTCATTAATGAAACTATGCATCTTGAAAAATAATTGATTTGGAATATGAGGTATGGATTGATATATATATTTTTTGAAATGGTATTTTTTTCTCTTATGATATCCATGAATTGCTACACACACACATATATATATACATATACTGACATATATTTTTATGTGTGTGTATTTATGAATGTTTTATGTGGATGGTTATAGGTATGTTTGGATGGGTTCTTTATCTTTCACAAGGATATGTATATATATGTATATATATATATGTGGGGGGGGGGGGGTGGATTCATGGAATACCAATGTTGGGTGATTGGTTTTAAAGTCTTATAATGTTTTGTGAAAGTGGTTTTAAAAAATGATGATTTCAATTTTTTGAAAGGTGATTCATTTGTTGTTTGGTGGTTTTTGTTTTACAATTGGAGTCACATTTTGTGGCATTTATTTTTACCTGTTGTAAATGTTGTGTTGAAACAGAGCTTGATTCTAGGATGTATGTTTATGATTGAGATGGGATGTTATAAAATATTTTGTTTTGATCTACCCTTGAACTTACTATTTTAATGTTCTGTCCCATAGAGTGGTATGGAAGTATAAAACTTCTATGTAGTGTTTCCTTCCATATTCTATACATCAGTTGATCAGGTATCAATGAAATAATCTAGTTTGTCTTGAATATTGAGATCAGTAGTCCCCAATTCTTGGTTTTCGTCTGAGTGTTCCAGGAATTGAACCATACTCATTTATTTATAATGTCAAAGATTAGGGGAGTCGAATAATGTATGCATGTTATTGAGAGGATTTTCATTCATCCTGATATCCACGAGTCTCTTAATCTCATGTTTGAAACCATTATACTAGATGGATTATGATGTATGTGGTGGAAGTTTATTTACCAGTCCAGAACCACGTAAGGTCAATTTGTTGGAAGGATTAATAGTATTATTCATCCAAAAGTATTTTTTGAAATATGATAGTGTACTTAAGGATATATGTTTGTACCATCTCTATCAGAGTAGTTCATTATTCTTGGAGTATGCTGGGAGTATCACTATATTGGTGTTGAATATTCTAGAATTGGTTGAAGATGGATCCATTGATGCCTGATTATTTGAAATGGGGCCTTGAATAGAACTATTTCAAGTGTTGTCATCCTTTCTTGAAACCTATGATGAAGCAGTGAGGATGTCTATGTAGATCAACGCCAGTCATTCTGGAGATCCAGATATGGTGTATGTTTTTTCTTATCCTGATGAGCAGGGGTGGTGGGTTCAACAATGGGAAAGGGGAGAGAGTTGTGTTTGTCATGTTGGGAAGTGTTATGATGTGCATGTCCTATTTCATTGCACTAGAATCATCAGGGATTAATATATGAGTGTTTTGTAAATGTGGATAAATGGAGAACAAAAATCTATCATGTCTTAAATCATCAAAGACTTGCCACACATGAGGATGAATTGTCCAACTGTAATGGTTTTTTCAGGGTGGTTCTTGGAAGGGAAGAGGGGCCAAATCCACATCTCCGAAAGATTCCATCCTATTTTGAAAATCATGGGGCTGATTATTATACTATATAGAGTCTCATTTTCATTTTATTATTTCTTGTTTTAGAATGTTGATTATGGTGGTGTGGTCTTTCATTATAAATAGTAAAAGATATTCTATTTCCTACAAGAAGTCTGGTTCTTAATGGATATCTCTTTTTGGGAGATTCTGAATCATGAGGTTTTGAAATTGCATCATTTCACATTTAGTATCTCATCTCTTAGTCTCTATTTGAATTGGTGAGCATGTTCCTGTTTAAGGAATCAAGGCTTTTTTTAAATCCAAAATTTTTTGGGGAGGACACTATGGAGAGATTCATTGTAATATTAGTTACATTGTCTTCTAGGTGGGGAAACTCATTGCCCCATCATTCCTAAACCTAACCATGATGATTTCATAATAAATATATGGATCATGTAGCGAATATTAGTTAAAATAATTAATTAACCATGGTGATTTTTTTATTCAATTTATAAATTAGTGGTTATGGTGTTATGTTTTTTGTAGTGTGTAAGGATTTCTGTCCCACTCAATCCGTATTCCTTTCGTTGGATGATTAGGATCACTAATTTTATTAGTCCATCAAATGGTAGCCAACTTGTTCTATGAGGTTATTATTACCAGTTCTTCATGTTTTTGTGTTTTGGGTTCATGTTTTTTGGTTTATTTTATGGCCATCGGTCTTTCGAAGGTAGAGGCTTCAATTTTTTATTGTTTTTCATTACCTCAGGTTCTAGTTAGGATGATCAATATGAACATTCTAGTTGCAGAAACTGATATTGGGGGGAATAATTTTCAAACAATAGCCCAAAATGACCCTTTTATTTTTTTTTCTTTATTTAATTTGTGTTCTCTATGTTTTTTCATTCAATTAGTGGAGAAATTCCAATTTTGGGATGGAATCTTGTTGTTACATAGTTATTAGAAACCATTCTCTATGCCCTTTCTTACCATGCAGCAAAGACAATGGGTTATTCAAGACCACACAAATGGAACAGAGTCGTGTGGAATCACCCAACAAACCATTCACATTCCTCCTATATTGGAAAGAGGCTACCACAGTGTTGGATCATAGTCTAGAAAACCAATTTGTCAAATAGTGATTTCTTCTAGGTTACATAAAAAGTCATATTTTACCAATTTTCCCATCTCGGTTTTTAACACAAACCCCCTAC
This sequence comes from Viscum album, assembly GCA_963277665.1. Lineage (NCBI taxonomy): Eukaryota > Viridiplantae > Streptophyta > Magnoliopsida > Santalales > Viscaceae > Viscum > Viscum album. Next base: position 2,141,739,828 of record OY728159.1, read on the forward strand.
TCTTTTCCCATTCAACCCCTGGAACCCATGGGACTCTCTATGTGCCTCTCCCGTGGAGTCCTCACCTTCAACATGGTGAAATATTTGGATTTCATCATGATTTATTCTAGATATGGAAAGTTATTTCTTTGTTATCTATCTTCCTTTATTCTTCTTCAACTTTCCTCTTGTTTCTTTTATTCCTTTAAATTTCATGGTCTATTTATCATGTTTTCATCTTTTAAATTAGAGGTTTTGATATTTTATTCTTCAATTTGGTTCCCTTTTTTTCATTGAGCATCCTAAAATTTATTTTGAGTTTCATTCATTGAGATCCTATTTATTTGAGGTAGTTTCTCCCTATGTAGAATATTTTACTTGATTTATATAAATTCTTGGTGTTTACATAGGTGTTATAATTTTAAATGAAATTTATTTTCTATAAAAGTGTTATGAGCCTTGGAAATGAGTTCTATCTTTTTTTCAAAACATCTCATTTTCTTTTTATAATGAATTTATATAGATTGAATCTTGTGTTGATATTTTTCTTCAGTTGGAAAGTGTAGAACCCTACATTAAGGCATGTAACCCTTAATTAGGCCTTTTTATATGTAAAAAGTTATTTGGTATTTGTTTGGAGACATTGGATGGTTTTATGAAGGTTTTTTGTCATTTCTAAGGGTTTCACTATTTGATCATGGTTAGTGAAATACACCAAGATTCTCCAAGAAACCATGTACAATGAAGAAGAGGAGTCTTGGAAGGCACACAAGTAGCGCATGATTTCTAATACCATGTGGTCACCCAAGGTAAAATATGAAACTTGGGACATTCATATTTTTCATGGTTATGGGACATTTTTTCTAACTATTTTGTCCAACCATGTGAGGCACCTTTTTGAGGTAGTAGTAGGAACACTATTAGCACTCATTTTTCCTAACTATACAGCTAACCATGCATGGTTTTAAAAGTGGGTTTTAAAAAAAATTTCTCACATGATTTTAACCCTAAACACCTCCTTCAAATCCCCATTTCAATCCTCAATCTATATTTATATCTCTACAAGGATAGGGAACCTCTCCAAATCATTTTCTAAGAAATTTGATGGGTTTTCCTAGAGTGGTAAAGTTTTATCTTCTTTGATATGTCCCCTTTCTTTATTGTTTATTCGTCTTCCTTTAATATAACACACTATCTCTTGATGTTTCATAGATATACATTCATCACAATTATATATGTGGTTTTTTATTCCAATAATGGTTGTATTTGGCCTTGTGGGTTTTAGTGGAAGAAGTCTATGGCAGTTTTTTGGACTTTCAAACCAGATTTGTGAGATTTGGTGTCATTCTTCATTTTCATGAATTGTTTAATAATAGGTGGCTTCAATCTCTACTCCTATTTCTAGAATATGTTCTATTGACATAAAATTAATTGTTTTTATTGAAATTGTATGTGAAATTGTTGTGTAAATCATTGTTGAAATCCATTTCGTGATGATTTTGGGATTTGAAGTAAAATGTGATATTGTTGTGCATTGTTCTTGGTTGTTGGATATTAAAATGATTATTTTAAAATCATTTTACTTATTTTATTTATGAATATGGGTTTTGAAAATGGGTTTCAATAAAAAAAATAATTTTTTATATTGGAATTATGTTTGTAATAAAAGGGTTTTGGGTTGAAATATTGTTTTCATGGATGTGGCATAAGGGAGTTTTCAAAAAATGATTCATTTTATTAAAGTAGTTTTTCCATGTGTTTTGTTAATGTTTTTTAGATTAAATATTTTTTGGAAAAATATTGGTTAATATATTACTGTAAAATTAATTTTATTGTTGTTGAATTAGTTTTAACAAATGAGTTGGATGGGGTGGAAATGGACGTGAAGTGCCACTATCAAAGGATTGGAATGTGGCATGATGTACCACAATTTAAATGGGATTGGGTTGGATATGAAGTTACAACTTAAATGGTAACACATAGATCATGTGTTTGTGTTTTTTATATGGTCAATTAAGGTTTTCGGCTATGTGATATTAATTGGGTTATTCCAATATGAGATAGAAAAAAACGGTTGATGACTTGTTTGTTTTATTTTGTTAAAAATGTGTTTGTTGGGAAGACTATTTTGGAAATGAAGTGTTTGGATTACTGGATGTTGTTGATTTTTTGAAATGATTATATATGAATTGTTTTACATAAATGTTCTACCTTTCTCTCTCCCAGTGGGGTGAGTTGGCATGTCTTTTGGGAAAATCCTACTGAGTATTTTTACTCACCATATGTTTTGGCACTTTGTGATATGCCAGATTTTGTACATTGAGACATATGTAATGCTAAGACATCTCATTTAATTAGTGGTGCCTCATTATTCTTTGGATATTGTGGAGTTGGATCATGGAGATTTTTTTGGATCTATGGTGTTATGTCATGGTATCTTTGAGTTTATTTTGTTGGTCTTCCTCTTATTACTCTAATTTGGTATTGCTAATTTTTGATACTGTTGAAGTTGGAATTGTTACATGTTGGATTTATTTTGTTTCATACACATTGAAATCATGCATCTTGTAGTATGGTTATTCTGGAAATGGTATGTTTTTTTTTGTTATTTGATTTATTTAATGGAAAACCATTCCCCTCTTTTTAATGAAGCCATTGTCATTTGTTACCAACCTTTAGCATCATGGGTATGTTGCTTAAGGACATGTAGTAATTCCGCCTCAACTCAAGCTAATGACGAGGGGAGGGATGTTAAAAGTGGTATCATCTTGTTAAGTCCTTGAATTGAACCTAAAAATAGTCTTGTTCATTCCATTAGAATTGATCATGTTGGTCTCGAAGATGTCATTCATATTGGTTCGTTCTTTGATTTATGTTCGTAGTAAGGAGTAGGATTTTCAAAACATGAATTATTTCATAAAAAAAGATATATCTAACCTTTTTATTCTGATCATAAAGTTACCAATGAGTTGGGTAGATTAGTTTTTTGGAGACACATATAATCATTGGAATCTCATTTTCATTGGATTAGACAATGAGACGATCATTGCATGCACGATATATATCACTTCCCACTACGAATGAATATCTCATTCGGAGTAATGATTCATGTTATGGTAGGAATGTGATGATTTATTTAGAAATATAGATATTGTTTTCAAATTTGAAATTTTTTGAAAAGATAATGGTGTTGGTTTTTTTAAAATGGGTGGATTTTCAAAACATGAGGTTTTTTGAAAAATGATAGAATATGAGGAAGGTTGAACTTTTGAAAGCATGATTGTGATAGTTTTGATGTGATAAAATTTTCAAAAGAAAAGCCTTTTGTTTCAATAGAGGGTGATTTATGGTGTTTCTTATTGATATAGAAGCGAAACGTGGTGGAAGAATCTACTAGAAATGTGGTTGTACATGATCCCCAGGTGAATCAGCAAAAGGTTTAGGGCATAGTAAAATTCTATAATTCTATGGATATTGGTAATAGAAGTGATGAGATGATGCATGTGGATAATTAAATTTAGTTTTAGAAGATGAACCCATCCATCATTGTGGTTGATCCAGAACTGAAAAGGTTGTAGGTGTGGCAGAACAGGATGAATCTAAACATTAATTTCCTAGGCAGAGCTATAGAGATCATGATCATATTAGCAACATACATTTTGTAAGATATTTTTTTCATGTTTTTGGAGTTAGTGGCCGGGCCTAGAGTGGACCAAGGTATGACATGTTAATATTTTGGCAAATTATTTAACAAAAAATTCAATCATCTCATGATAAAAATTCAGCGAACAATTAATTTATTTAGTTTGAAACTGAAGAATATTTTGGTGATATATTATGTGGCCAAAGTCATGAACTTAGTTCATTTTACACCTAATATTTTTGCAAGCACATCTTTGGAGGCATATATTTTAGAATCACCACTGAGGTAGAAAATTCATTCAAAAGTTTGGAGTTCTTTGTATAATGGACTATAAAAAATATTTTATAGAGAAAAAATGGATTGAAGAGATATCATGGGAGATACAAGTGGAAGAGGCATGTTGAGACCAAAAGGAAATGGTGGGAACACTAATGCGGGATGAATGTGGAAGAGGGAAACTTATTTCCAAGGAGGGAGTATGACTCGGAATCTAATATCATCATTGGTGAATATTTCTCTAAAAAAATCAGAGCAAGGCCTGATGATTCAAAATTTTCTCTCTAAGCCACATGAAGTGATGTTTTATGGTTCCACATAGACCATGCCACAATTTCAACCATATAGAGAATCTCTAGTTCTATTGATGTAGTTTTTCAATGTTAGGTGTTCATGAAACTCCTCAGGGGTTGCATGTATATTACAGTTTGATGAGATTAAGGAAATAGTATACCCCATTTCATAAAAATAGTGACATCCATGCTGATTCTAGGAACACCATGATTCCACATTAGGGGAAATTCAAGTAGGGTATTAATCAGCACAGTGTGGGAGTAAGTAGGTGTTTGGAGTAGAGAAGGTTGTGTTGGATGGTCAGTCAAGACAATTTGTGGTGAGAGGTAAGAATATTTTTAATTATACCATTATGAAATAGTTTTTATGATAATGGAGAATCCCATTTATTCATTTCATCACATATTTTTTAATTTTGGGTTTCAATGTGGAAATGATGGCATCTTTGATGAAAATCATAACTCCTTTTTGACACATATAGTGCCATTCGATTCTCTTTGGAATATATTGTATAAATATGGATGGGGTTGAATTTATATGGGACTCTTTAGTGGTTGATAAGGTTATTAATGATATAATTATAGGTTTGTATTGGTTGAGGATGTTTATAGACCACATCAACTATTATAAACAAAAGGATAGTTTCAATACTAATGATAGAATCGAGCATCTTATTAGAGGAGAGATAAAGGTAATGTTTGGTGAAATAAGATTTTTGGAACCTACTTTTGGGAAGATCTCATATCATTTTGTGGCTTCATATTTGGAATATATGGGAGAGATTCATTTAAATAATTTTCTAGTGGTTGTTGATCAGTTTCAGGATGTCTTTCCCAAAGATTTCATAGGGTTTCAAAATAGAATGGAATTGTAATTTATGATTTATCTCCTTCTAGGGACTGGCCCTATCTCACTAAGATTATACTTTATGGTACCATCATGTTTCAGGGATTTTAATGTATATTTGGAAGTGTTGGAATTCAATGGGTTCATCTGGCCTAGCACAACTCTATGGGAAGCACAATTATTGTTCACAAAAAATAAGCATGGAATTCCTTGGATCTGAATGAATTATCGAAATCATTACCAAGTTATGATACATATTCGATATCCACTTCTATTAATTGATAATATGTTCAATTACTTTGGGTGTTCTCAATGGTTCTCTAAAATCTACTTGAGATTAAGATATCATCAATTACCAGTGCGGAAGGAGGTTATATGAAAAAACAATATTTAAGAATATATATAGCCATTATACATATTGGGTTATTCCATTTGGACTTATGAATTCCCCAGGGGACATTATTCAATTAATAAATAAAATATTTGATATATATTTGGATTCTTTTGCGGTGTTATTTTTAAAAGACATATTGTTGTATTTATGTACAGGTGGGAGCATGAGAAACACTGGTAAATAGAGTTGATATTCTTGATGGATCATCAATTGTATGAAAAATTATAAAATAGTTATTTTTATACAAAATTTATGTTTACATGGATATTTTATTTCTAATAAATGGGTTTCATTAAATCTAGATAAAATAAAGGCTTTTTTATCTCGTAACAAGTGCCATGGAATTTCTTTAACAAACAAAGATTCCTTGGTCTATATGGATATTCCCAATGCATTATCATTGACTTCTCATGGATAACATCACCGATTATAACTTAGATGAGGAATAATGTTTCATTCCAATGGAATTTGGAATGTTATATGTCTATTGAAGAGCTTAAGGGTCGCCCTACATTAATAATAATCAGGGTTTTTCTTGAACCAAGGAAAGGGTATGTGGTATATTATGATGCATTGAGATCAGTTTTTTGTTTTTTATCATGAAAGGGGTCATTTTATTGGACATGAATCATCTAAATTGAGGTATCATTAGATGAAATACCACCACATGATTTTGAGTTACTTGATGTAGTGCATGCTTTAAAAACATGGTGTCATTATTTCTCCATTGAGAAAGTCATGTTTTTTTACTGACCATAAGATATTGAAGAATATTTTCTAATAATGAGAATTGAATTTGAGGAAAATAATATAGATATATAATATCTAGATGTTTGAAATTGACTTAATGTATATAATGCGTAATGAAAATTTTATGGTGGCCACATTAATTAGAAAATCATATGCTCAGGTAGAAAAAAACATTGGATTAGGGGTCGTTGATGTCGGTCATAGCTGAGAAGTGTTTGGAGTGTAAAGATAGAGGCCATTTAGTGGTTTTATTCCATGTATCATTTCATCCTAAATTGATTAATATTTTTTAAGACGCACAAGACACTATTTCAAAGTGTGTGTCTATGAGGTCAAAACTCAATGGCAGGAGACCATTGAGGGATGCAAACTAGATGAGAATTCATTTTTATGGTTTCATATCTGGACGGTTATACTAGTAGAATTTTCAAGAACAACGCCTTAGTGGATATTTTCATTCTATATTGGATTTCCATTCAGGTTTTTACAAATTTAGAAGGTTTTTAAAACATAGTTTTAGTGGGTGGGTATGAAAATGAAGGTTTCTGATTTTGTATTGAGATAGTTGACTTTCCATCATGTCAAGGAAGAGAAGCATTGACCAGCAGGTATGTCTTAGTCATTACCTATCCTTATGGGTGAATGAGAGTAGATAGATGTGTATTTGTTTACAAGACTCCCAATAATAGTTCAGAATAAAAATACAATATGGGTGATTTTGGATTGCGTAATAATGTCAGCCTATTCCATCATTGTTCATGAATCTCATATGGTGGAGGATCTTTCCAATATCTATATCTATAAGGTGGTAAAAAGGAATGAGGTAACATCTTTGATTTTATTAGATAGAGATCTGATGATTATGTATCATTTCTATAAATCCTTTCAGAATGAATTAGGGACAAAATTTACTATGAGTATGGTATATAATCCAACGATGGATGGACAATTTGAGAGAATGATAAAAATATGGGATGATATGTAATAGGATTTTGTGATGCATTTTTTTGTCTCGTGGGAGGATAAATTTCCATTATTAGAGTTCTCATACAATAGAACTTTTCAATTCATGATACACAGTGAACTGTTTGAAGAATTTTATGGGAATTCATGTCATTCTCCACCTTGTTTGGTGGAAATTTGTGAGACTTTGATGGTTGGATTGATCCTTTTCCAAGAGACTATAGAGAAGATTAAGATGTTTAGAAATGAAATGGATACATCTCAGAGTCATTAAAAGTCTTTTTTGGATAACCATCAATGGTTGTTGTCATTCGATGTGGGGAATCATGTGTTCTTGAGAGTCTCTCCAAGTCATGGAAATCATTTTTTTGTGAACTAGTCTAATAGCCCGACCCCAGTTACCTAGAGTCGATGCATTATTTTAATACATTGTCTTGATTATAAGTAATTTATTCCTAAAAGTATGATCAGTTTAGAAGCCTTAGAAAATTGATTACATACATGAACTTGACATTACAATTTCTAACATAAAACACATCATTATTAAACATTTGAGGACAGCATTATTCCCTAATCTTAAACCTTCATATAAATCATAATACACTTCTTGGAATCCTGGTAAAATAAAACATAAGAAAAGGGTGACCTCAGATTCTCGTTAAGGATAAACAATATAGTATAAGCAATCATAAATAATGATAAACTTTATGGAAAGGTTATAAATTGTAACACAATCCCTTTAAACACAAACGTCAAAATAATATGTTAATGATAAATAAAATAATTCCATTTACTAGTTCACATAGATATTCCACTAGTCCAATAGTCAAATTTATCATTTAGAACAAATCTCATCATAATGGAATGAATAATACTAGACATCAAAACTACATAGTCAAGTCCTCGTTCCAAGACTATAAATAAAGATTTTTTTAAGGCCTTGTGCGAAGACACTAATTTTTCTAATGAGACCTACCAATGAATTGAGGAGCTATATAGGGCTCCATTCATCACTTACTATGTCCAAAACATTCCACATATGAAAAAATTGAAACATACCATAAACATTCATATTAAAACTACAATATAAAATTTCAAAACACTAACCATAATCCATGAAGGGTATAAAAATAGAACATAAAAAATAAAACATATCACAACTCATTCAATAAAGTATGGAAGATTTTATTATAATAAATCAAACTCAATAAAGAATAATATCAAGTAAATGATGTTGAGATAATAAAAAATGATCTGTAAAACTCTTTGATAGAAATATCCTTCTTTCATGAAATCATTAAAAGTCTCAAAATTTATAATGGAAGTAATTTAAATGTAATTTATGATTAATATTTTCCAATAACACATTGAAACTTTTGAATGTAATTAACATTTTAAAATAATTATGTCCATATTAAAAAATCCTTAAAATCATTTGGAAAACATAAACATTAATTAAAGAGATTTAGAAAAAAAAATCATTAAAAAATTTAAAATGATGATATAGATAAATAGACCCTTCCATGAAAACGTAAAATAATATGTTTGAAATCATTTTTATGAAATTTTGACATGGATCATAAATATGTCCCAGTAAATACTTACATATAAACAATCTCAGATAATAATTAGATTGAGGAATCAACCCTTACCTTGTACATTCCATTGTTCGAGGGTACATTTAACCTTCTGCATAATGACCATTGTATGTTATTAAATTATAATAGAACCATTTTTATATTTATGATATCCTACTAGATTCATTTATGTCTTTATACTACACATTTTATAATAATTTCAATTTTAAAATAACATTGTGGGTAATGATTGCATTATTTATCATACATGTTTTTACGTGTTATTCTTGATCGTATCACATATATCATGATTTAAATTCTAACATAATATAAAAAAAATTATGTATCATATATATTCAGAATAGAAATATGTATAATATAAATATATATGAAATGGAAAACACTGTTTATGGAGACGGTAGGTTGTACGTATGCATAAATGCCATTTCCATTTTCATATCGTTTTGAACATGAGTAAATGAATGAGATATATGTATATATATATATATATTCATTTAAAGTGTAATTATTATTTAATATATTACATACTTATTAATAATATGTATTTTTATAATCATCATTTAATGTTGAATGTTGAAATGAATCTCATCGCATAATTGAGATGGTAGTCCATACGTAAGAATGAGCGATGATATCATTTTATTGATGGTGAAATTGTATGTAATTGAATGGTAAATTGTATTTAAATAATAATTTAAATGTTATATTTATTATTTAAATCAATTATACTCATTATTATACCCATCCATATAATGAAGTGTTGAATAACAAACTACACCATGAAGTGGAGACGGTAAGTCGTATGTATGCATGTAAGGTGACTTTGTCATTAATAAGATTGATAGAATAATGAATATAGTTGTAAAATGTTTATAATAACATAATAGTATGTATAAGATACTAAGTTATTATTTTGGTTTGGAAACAACAATGACAGAGGCAGTGTAAGAAGAAAAGAACATTAAAAGAGTGATGTAATAATTAAAACTTTTTCGGGTGTTTAACTTTTATTTAAACATCAAGGATACTTATGATGGCTTTATTATCATTATAAGGCCTCTAGTTTGTAGTTATGATAGTTGGGAGAATATTTGAGTATGGGTTGTCTGATCCAAATGGCATTGGATGTCGGAATTTAAGAGAAGGGGATGTACCCTTTTATAAGGGAATTGAAGGGCTCTTTAGGAAAAGCTTTAAATATTAATTTATTATAAACTAATGTTCTTTTTCTAATGGAAAAAAATGAATTTATGTTTATTCTAAGGTTTTGAGGGTCTAAATCCTCCAACCCATAGGTTTTAGACCTGTTTAGGACACCATATTAGCCTTATCTTTTAGACAAAACTTATTGTTAAATAGTTTAACTTTTACCATGTCTTCTTGTATTTTTATATTACATGGTTAATAAACATATTTTAAAACACCAAGATATTCTCAAGTGGTTCTTGAATAAAATATATATCATTATATAAGTCCTTTGTCTGAATCATAGATTTTAAGGAGTATTATATCATTTAATAATATAGTATTTTTTTTAATACTTATTTTTGTCAATTTTGGAACTATTTAGTATTAGGATTTGGTAAAATTCATAAAAAATTGATTAATTCTAAAGAAATACATTAAATCAACCTTAACATGTCATATTAACATAGAAAAATCATGTATAGAATTAAAATTTACATTTATTTTGATATTTATATTATCAATTATTTTAATCATTCATTAATAATATAATTACTACATCATCATTGTGTCATAAAAAAATTTAATTATTCAATGTCTAAAAATTATAAATTAAAATCCAGGATATAGGGAATAATTTATTCTTTCTAATGAATATTTACAGTCTAATTTATCATATGTATAACCCTATATTAAAAATTATTTACTTATTAAAATTAGAATTTAACACTTTTAACTCTTCTTTAAATAAAATATAATAAAGGTCCTAAACTAATCCAAATGGATGAAAAGGGTTTTATTTTTGTCCTAAAGTTGATTTTAGTCGAATTAAACTTATCCAATAGAATTAGGAAATGTAATTGGGAAATTTAAAAATCACTTTTACCTTAAATTACCTTATTTATTTTTTACCGTGGTAAATAAAATTCAAAAATTACTATTCACCAAAAATTATTTTCATCTGGTTGAACCACATTTTACTTACTGATGTCTACTGTTTCTCTTGAATTTTTTAAATTCAATTCACATAATTGGTAAAATTATGTTTTATGCAAATTTGCTAATGTGCCTAGAAGGTGGGTAAATGTGCCTAGAAGGTGTGTGAAAAGACGTTAAAATGGTTCAATAAAATTTTATATATCTAATATAATTATAAAAGGACTTGAATGACTTAAATTGAACTAATATATGTATTATGTAACTATTTTAATATAAAATTTTAGTTAAAAATAATTATATAAATGAAAAATGTGGTTTTTATTGTTCTATGTAGTATTTTTCACTATTCATCAACAATTCAATGTTTTCAGAACAATACCAATAATTCACCTTAATCTAATTTTTATATTCATGATTTAAAAAATTACTTTTATTTTACAAAATTCAAAACATTGAAGTTGGATTAGTTAATTTAAAATTAATTCTTGTTGTCATAACCAGGAAGCTTTTTTTTTTGAGAAGTAAAAACTATAAGAAGATTGATATGTATCTATGTCCAATTTAAATGTAAAAATACTTCAAATGACCAAAATTTGATTAAATGATAAAAATATAATCTAATTACGCTTCAAAACTATTAACTTGTATAATTTAATGCTAAATGTTATTTTGATTAAAAATGTTGATTTTAATTAAAACTTAGTGTTTTTCACTATTCACCAAAATATGAATGTTATCATAAAAATACCAAATATTTATCCAAATTAAAATTTTATGTTCTTCTTCTATAGAAGAAGTTTATTTTGTCTAATTTAATATATATATATATATATATATTGTCAAATGTTGGATTTAAAATGGTATCACCATTAAAAGGTGATAAAATTACATTCTTTGAAAAATACTTCTTTTATCTGAAAATATGAATATGTTCTTATATTATGTCTGAGAAAAACATAATATGGATTTTTAAACTATATGGAGTATATAAAATTCAAAATATAGTTAATAATATGCAAAACTAATTTTTCAAAAAACCAGTTTGATAAGTCATGGTGCGCTCGAACTCGGTGTTGCGTGTGAAGCAAGCAGTAGAATTACATTAAAGAGATAACGTACTATGAAATCAAGGGGTGCTATATTCTACCCTCCTTAAATAAATTTCATCCTCACAATTTTAAATTGTTCTTCAAAAATAAAAATTTGAAAATAGAAAATACCTTTGTGGAGAACCCACATTTGAAATATGGTTAGTAAAACATAGTTATAATAAGAGGGAAAGGGAAAAGAAAGAGTCACCACAAAATTAGGAATTCGAATTGGAGAACATTTGTGGAAATCAAGGACACATGATTAGATGAAAAAAGTAAATATTTATTGGGTGTGATTGAGGTCATTAATCACAAACATTGGAACAATAAATGGAAAATTGAAGTCCTCAAAGCCATAAATCTATGATGATTTAAAATATCACCGGTTCAACAAAACATAAGGTATTAGGATAACAATTTTTGGTTTTAATATCCCTTCCCTAAAGATTAATAATTAATTAATTTATAGAATAAAAATAATATGTCATAAGTAGAGTTCATTCCTTTAACTAATATCTACCAAAAACTCATATTTCACCCAAAAAGATAATAGAACTCAAAAATATTCTATGTATCCTAATAGTATATGGTTCCAAAGAAAAGAATTTATAAGTAATCTGTCAGAATATACTAAAAAATCATTATTCAATCCTGTACATCGTGTAGGCATGTGGAAGATGATTAACCCTTGTCGCCCTTCAGTTGTTGGTCCAACTCACGCAGCCTTCCCAGACGCGATTGGTTATCGCCCAACATCTGGGTTGTCCTTTTTATAACATTCCAAAATTAATCTTTTGAAATTTTTTAACCATATACAATAGTATCCAATGTCCAAATTAATCCATTCCAACCTTTATAATTATCCAAAATTCTTGCGTCTCAACTCATAGTCCAAAAATTTATAAGGAAGGTCAACATAACATACTAAAGTTATTTTTTATCACATAAAAACATGTGAGTACCTTCATAATTTGTTGTATTAAAACATGGTAACAAAATAAATTACCATAAAACATTATTTAATTATGTATGTACTTCTTTATTCATTCTGAAAAAAATAAAATACTGGATATACTCCTTAAATCCAAAAAAATGTTGTAATCTCCAAAAATGATGGATTAAAAAAACCATTAATTAGTTCCAAGGTAGTCAATAATATCCAATATAAATTATCCAACTCAATTATCTCTTATTAAAAAATCATTTCCTTAGCCTCGTGACTATTTTAAGGTTTATCTTTCTCTTAACCATATATTTTCCAAAACGTTTAACCTGTTATTGAGTCAATTTTCATAGTATCACAAAATCTCAAATCCTTAATGAAATAGTACTGCAGTACAATCCATATTTATTTCCATAATTCATATAACCATTACATAATTGATACCACACTCAAATGTCATAATTCATTAATAAAAATATAATAACACTAATTATTCCTCTTCATTTGCATTAGTATCATTACCTGATTATTATCCAATAGCATCATTTGGGGTATACTCTGATAATTGAGACATAGATTTTCATAGTGTCCCAACTCCATGCAGATGAAGCATTTAACATTTGAAACTGTTTTCTTACCTTTGAAATCATGCACGTGGTGTCCTTTTCATACAGATATATCAAACTTCAATTTCCATCGAGCATTTACCTAAGTGATTATTTCCATAGTTATCACATGTGGGAATATCGTTCTTTCCCTTCTTCCCTTTATCTATCTTTTTCTCTTCCATATTTGTTTTATCTTTCTTCCATTCAAATAAATTGGACATAGAGAATTAATTACTTATCTTATTAATACATGATATTATTTCTTTATATGATGATAATATGTGGGAGACTATTTCCCCTCTAAATTTTGGCTTATGACCATGAAAGATATGATCCTTCTTACACTATGGATCATACATATTTCTAATGTTATCATTCCTTCTACTGGGGGCCATTTCTAAATGACAACATACACTAGGTTAGATTGTATCATAATTTATAATCCAAGAACTATGAAAACACTCATCATTAATTGATGATTTTCAATCATATGTTATCATAATAATAAAAATGGTTTCTTTGCAGAAATATTTACTCATTAATTCATCATAATGGTTTATAAATAAAATTTCAATTATTTTAGTCATATCCCCTATGAGTTTCAAGTCATGTGCATCGTAAGACCCGTTGTTGTGTACTAGGATACCCCACGTCATGCTCGAAACACCATGTCAGAGTTTTCAATCCTAGGTACATCATTTTAAGAACCACGCCCACTTTTATTATTCATAATGGGATTTACTACATAGAAAACCCACATAATATCTACATTACCAAACATTTTGTATTTTTTTCTCTACTAATCCTCAGAGTCTATCTTAGGGTAACGTTTCCTAATCATATTTTTTCTAAATCTAATTTCTACGTTTATTTCTAAACTTCCACTGATACCAACTGTAATTCCCCAACCCATGTTACCCTGAGTTGGTACATTATTTTAATAAATAGGTATGATTATAAGGAATCAAGTCCCAAAAGACAGATCACTTTATAAATCATGGAAAATATATTACATAAATTAAAATTACATTAAAATTTATAACATAAAACACATCGTAAATAATCCTTTGAGAACTCTATCATTCCCTAAGAATAAACCTTCATATATATCATAATACAATTCTTGGAATCCTGTTAAAATAAATCATAAGGAAAGCGAGAGATTGGTTGTTCAGTAAGGATAAAAAATATAGCATAATCTGCCATAAATAATCATATAACTTTTATGGAAAGGTATAAAATTGAAACACATGTCCTTTAAATAGAAACATCAGCATAATATGGAAATTATAAATAAAATAATTCCATATAACCATTCACATGGATATTCTACTATTCGAATAATCACATGTATCATTAATAACTAATCTCATCATAATGGAAAGCATAATTTCATACAAGATAACCACATAGTCAAGGCCTCGTTCCGAGACTACAAATAAAAATTTTGTCACAGACATGTTTCAATAAAATAGATTTTCTCATGATACCTACTGATTCATCGAGACGCTATAACGGGCTCCACCTGTCACATACTAAGTCCAATGCATTCCTCATATGAAAAGGGTGAAAATAGAATAATAATTGGTATTAAAACTAGAATATGAAATGTGATCACATAAACTATAAACCATGAAGGGTATAAAAATAGCACAACAAAAATAAAACATATCACAACTCATTCAATATAGTATGAAATATTGTCTTATAATAAATCAACCTCAATCAAGAATAATATATAGTAAAGGATGTTGACATAGTTAAAATGATCGAGAAAACTCTTTGATTGAAATATCCCTTTTTAATGAAATAAATTAAAAATATAAAAAGTAATAAAGGATTTTATTTAAAATTGATTTTTGAATAAAATTTTCCCATACCACTTAGAATATTTTTAATGTAATTAACATTTTAAAACAAAGATTTCTATATAAAAAAAACCTTAAAATCATTTTGAAAACATGGACATTAAATTATTAGATTTAGAAAAATAAATCATTAAAACATTTAAAATAATGATATATTTAAATTAAACCATACACAAAACCTTAAAATATTTGTTTTAAAAAAATTATGAAATCTGTACTTGCATGATAAATATTACCCAGTAAATACTTACACATAAACAATCTCGGATAATAATGAGATTGAGGATTTAACCCTTACCTAGTACTCTCATTTGGTCGAGGGTACGTTCAACCTCATGTATAATGACCATTGTATGTTATTAAATTATAAAATAACCATACTCATATTTTTGATATCATACATTATTCATTTATGGATTTATACTACCCATTTAATAATAATTTCTATGTTAAAATGACATTCTGGGTAATAATTGCTTTCTTTATCGTATGTGTTTTAACTTGTGATTCTTGATTTTATCACTTATATCATGATTTAGTTTTTCCAGAACATAAAAACTTATTTATGTATATTATATTCATAATATAAATATGTATAATAGATAGATATATGAAATGAAAAACACCATTTATTGAGACGGTAGGCCATACGTACCCATAAACAATGTTTCTGTTTTCATATCGTATTGAACCGAAGTAAGTGAATGAGATATATGTAAATACATATATACATATATATATATATATATATATTTACCATATAGTTATTATTTCATATATTAATTACTTATTAAAAATATATATTTTTATAATCATTGTTCAATGGTGAAAGTGGAAATGAATCTCAACACGTCGTGCAGACGGTCAGTCGTACGTACAAATGAGCGAAGATATCAATATATTGATGGTGAAATTGTATGTTATTTGATGTTATATTATATATAAAGAATAATTAAAATTTTATATTGATTATTTACATCAATTATACTCATTATTATACCCATCTAAATAATGAAGTGTTGAATAACAAACTACACCACAACGTGGAGACGGTAAGTCGTACATATGCACGTATGGTGACTTTTTCATTACTAGAATAGATATAAAAATTAATATAGTTGTAACATATTTATAATAACATAAAATTATGTAGAGGGTACTGGATTTATTTTTTTCTATGGAAACCACAATTAAAGAGGAAGTAGAAGAAGAAAAGGTCATTGATAGAGGAGATGAAATAATTACCTCTTCTTCAGGTGCTTCCTTTTGTTTTGAACAAAAGGGCTCTATAAGATGGATTTATGATAATTTTAAGGCCATTAGGTTGAATCTAAGATAGTTGGGGGAATAATTGAGTAGGGTTTGTCTGGACCAATTGGCTTTGGAGGTGTAAATTGAAGAGAATGGGAAGTACCCATTTATATGAGAGGCGAGGGGCAATTTAGGAAAAGATTTAAATATTTATATATTATAAAATAATTTTTGGTTTATAATGGCTCCTAATGTATTTATTTCGAAGATAAATTTGGGGTGGGTTGAAATCCTCTCAACCAATAGGTTTTAGACAAGATTATGTCACTATATTAAACATATATTTGATATTTAACTCTTAGTTAAATATGTTAACGTTTACCATGTATTCTTGTATTTATATATTACATGGTTATTAAACATACTATTAAATCCCAATAGAACCTCTAGTGATTCATTAATGAAAAATATATCATTATAAAAGTCCTTTGGCTGAATATTATATTTTTAAGAATATAATATCATTTAATAATATAGTATTTTAAAAAAACTCATTTTTGTCAATTTTGGCAATATTTCGTATTTGTTTTTTTAGTCGTAAAAAGTATATTACATTGAAAAAAAATACATTAAATCAACCCTAACATGTCATATAAACCGATAAAATTCATTAATGTCATCAAAAGCTCCTAATTTTCATTTCTTTTTATAATTTTAAAATCAATTATTTTAATCATTCATTAATAATGTAACTACTACGTCATCATTGTGTCATAAATAAATTTAATTTTTTAAGGCCAAAAAAATAAATAAGATACCAAGATGTAAGAAATCATTTTAGATTTATAATTAATTTCTATAGTCGAATTTATCTTACGTATAACCCTATATTAAAAATTGATTAGTTATTAAGATTAGAATCATACACTTTTAACTCTTCATTAAATAAAATCATATAAATGTCCCAATATAACTCAAATGGATCAAAATGTTATTTTTTTCGTAAGGTTGATTTTGGTCAAAATATACTTATCCAATATAATTTGGACATATTTTTGGTTAATTTTAATACTATTTTTACATTTAATTACCTTATGTACTTTTAACTGTGGTATATAAAATTCAAAAATTAATATTCACTAAAAAATTATTTTCATCCTATTAAACAAAAATTTACATACTGATGTCAAATGTCTCTCTCAGATTTTTTAAATTCAATTCAAAAAATGATAAATTTATGTTTTATGCAAATTTGAAAATGTTCCTCGAAGGTGGGTAAATGTTCCTAGAAGGTAGGTAAAAAGACGTTAAAGTGGTCCAATAACAGTTTATATATCTAATCTTGTTATAAAATGACTTCAATTTATTAAATTGTACTAATATCTGTATTATTTATCTATTTTAATGTAACTGTGTCATTTCAAATGATTATTCAAACGAAAAAGTTGGTTTTTATGTACTACGTAGTATTTTTCACTATTCATCAAAAACTGAATGTTTTCAAGAAACATACCAAAACATAACACTAAGATAATTTTGATTTTCAAAATTAAAAAATGATTTCAATTTTAAAAAATTCAAATCATATAAGATTAATTATTTAATTTAAAATTATTTATCATTGTCAAAAACTATAAATTGGGGTTTTTATAAGTAAAAAACAATCAAAAGATTGATTTGTGTTTATGTCCAAATTAAATGTAAAATTACATCCAATAACCTAAATTGGATTAAATGAAAAAATATAATATAATATATGTCAAAATTATTCAAATGTATTATTTAACACTATGAATTATTTTTATTAAAAATTTTATTCTCTCTTAAAACATTGAATTTCTCACTATTTATCAAAATACGAATGTTATCAGAGAAACACCACAAATTTATCCAAAATAAATTTTTCTGTCCTGCTTCTAAATAAGAAGTTTATTTTTTCTAATTTAATATATAAAAATTTCATGTACTTGATTAAAAAGGGTTCTTCATTAAAAGGCAGTAAAATTTCATTTTTTTGAAAAATACTTCTTTTATTTGAAAAATTGATTTCGTTCTTATGTTATGTCTCAGAAACACATAATATGGATTATAAAAGTATATTATGTATATAAAATTCAAAATATAGTTAATACTATTCACAACCAATTTTTGAATGACTAGTTTAGTAAGTTTTGGTTTCCTCAAACATGGTGTTCTATGTGGCACAAGCTATTTAATTACTTAAAAGAGATAACATACTACGAAATCCTAGGGTGTTATAAGTAGGGATCGTTATATCTAATTTAAAAATGAAATTTTGAGACACATGGGATGGTAGGAGGGGTGGGATATCTTTTTTATTTTCCACCATGGTTTAGTGTGGTGTATAATTTGTTTCATGTTTCTCAATTGATAATTTTTTTCCAAATATTGACAATTTAATTTGAAGGGATCATTTAAAGCTAGAGCTAGATGCATCATTGTTTCATGTGACACAGCTGATTATGGATAGGAAAGTGAAATCCTTTCATTGGAGTATAACCATTCTAGTATAGGTTTTTTGGAAGAATGGTGAATTTCATAATGAGACATGGTAATGGGTGAAAGAAATGGTCGTATAGTGGACAAATCTCATTCGGGAAAGTCTTGGTTTTGTAATTTTCAAGGATATAAAGTCCAATAGTATGGAGAATTTAGCTCCTCTGGTTTTAGGAATTTATCCCGTAATTATTACGTTTTATGTGTATAATGTGGTGAGGTAAGGGATGGGAGAGTTTGTATCGTTTTCATAAGGTTTTGGGGATTTTATAAGGGTGTATATGTTGATGATAGTAAGTCAAAATCATGCATATTCTCTAAGAAATGATTCACGTTGTGGAAAAGGGATCTGGGTAGGCGCAAAGGTAGCACACAATTTTCCAAACTGTACAGCCACCCTAGGTAAACTATGAAACATTTGTTATTAGTCTTATTTATGGTTGGTGTACTATTCTTCTAATAGTGTGGGCCAACACTACAAGGCACCCTCTTGAGGAAGTATGAGGTTCACGTTTTGCACATGATTTTCCCAGCCATGTTGTAAACTGTGAATTGATTAAAATATAGTTTTTCAAAAACATGACTAATGAGATTTAAACCCTAAACCCTCATTTCATCCCCATTCCCACCCACACTATGGGGTTTTCTTCTTTTAATACAAGGGATTCTCTCCCACTCTTTTATAAGTGATTTAAAGGGTTTTCATGGTGTGGTAAAGTTGGATCTTCATTGGTAAGACCCCTTTCATGGTAGTTTCTTGATTTTCCTTCAAAATACTTCTCCCAATCCAAGTTTCTAAGATCTACATCCATCATAGATAGATCTATGGTTTCCAATTCCAATAATAGGTAGATTTGTATGTTTTTACGTTAAGGGAAGATATATAAGGTGGTTTGTTGATTTTCAACCAAAATGTTTGATCTTTTGTTGTTGTTCTTCATTTTCATCAAACATCTAAAGGGACATGGATTCAATATCTACTTCTCTAACAAGAAATACATATATTGTCTTCAAAAATATTGTTTTTCTTCAAATTTATTGTGAATTATTTTTCAATTTTTTGGTTGAAATCCATTTTCTATTGATTTTGGGGATTTTAGAGAAAATGTGATTTTTTTTGTGCATTGATCATCATTATTATATTTTAAAATTATTATTTTAAAATAGGTTTTATTGTGTGATTTATGTAAATGGTTAGTTATAATGGGTTTCAATAAAAAAGAGTTGTCTTATAATATTTTTTTGGGAATAAATGGGGTTTAAGTTGAAATGTTGTTTTTCAAGGATGTGGGTTATGGTAATTTTTAATAAATGGTTTATTATGTTGAATTGGTTTTGGAATGTGTGTTGCAAAAAAATTTTGTCTTAAAGGGTTTATTTTTTTTCCAAAATATTGTTAAATATTTTATTGAAAAATGAAATTTGATCTTTGATGGATTTTGTGGTTACAAATTAGTTGGATTGGATGTATAATGGTTGTGAAGTACAACTATCAACAGATTGGAATGTGGTAAGAAGTACAACAATATAAAAAGGTTATAGTCAGATGTGATGTTCCAACATCAATGGAAACACTGATCTCGTGTGGTTGGGTTGTGTATATTGTTGAGAAATGTGTGTGGCCACACCAGATGAATTAGGTTGTGCCAAAAATATGTGAAAATTTGTTTTATTACATGTTTGTTTACTTTTCATTAAAATGATAATTCTGGGTAAACTGTTTTTTTAGGATATGTTTGGATTTATGGACGTTGTAGATTAATAGAAATGGTATTATATTAATTTTTTTACATTAATGAAATAATTGGTTCTATCCTTTTAGCATGACTAGGGAAATAATTTGGGTAAAGCTTACTGAGTATTATTCTGATCCACTTCTTTGGGACTTGGTGATATTGTAGATGTTGTACATCAGGACACATATAAAGGTAAGGTATCTCAATTATATAGTGGTTCCACTTAATGCATAGGATTTTTGGATTTTGATAATGGAGTTTTGTTGGGATATTTCGAGTTATTTCTTGGTTTCTTTGAGTTTTTTATGTCACTATTCTCATTTTTACTCTGATTTTGTATTGGTATGGTTTGGTACTATTGTAGTTGGAATTGTTGCCTTTTGGATTTATTCAGAATTATATACATTGAAATTATGAATCTGGTAGTTTATTTTATTTAGTAATGGTATGTCTAGTATCTTATTTTTTTTCTAACACGGAAATTATCCCCCACAAGGAATTGAAGCTCTTGGAATTCATTGGAAGCCATTTGCATCATGGGGATGTCACTTAAGGAAAAGTAGAAATTCTTCCTTGACTCAATCTAATGAGTGGGGGGATGTTATAGAAAGAATCTATTTTATTCAATTGATTTTAAATGGTTCTAATAATCCAAAAAATTGGATTTCTTAATGATGGGGTATGGTTTTTAAATTTTAAATGTTTATGAAAATCATGTTTTTCTAAACTAAAAGTGTCCCCATTGAAATAGTGAGGCATGGTTGGAACTTTGACTCATTTTATGTAATAATAGAAAATTATATTAAGTAATAACCCTATCTATGTGTGTTTGGTGCTATGTTGATATGGTAATCCTTATACCTTTGTTGATTGAATTGAAATGTGGATTTATTTATGGTGGGAGTTTAGAGGTGACACGTTAGATTCTTTTTTTAAAATTTAGGACATTTAATTATATTTTAGCTTGATAAAACTCATATTCATTTTATTTTCATGGGAATCCTCGTGTTTTTAGTTTGGAGTCTAAGTACACTTGTTGCACTATTTTAGGTTACACACTCTCTTGTGACCCAAAGTAGATAGTTTGACTACCCATGATATGTGCCCCTTGGTCAAGCCCTTGAGGGTGTCATCAGGTTTTTAGTATGTTTCTGTGGATAATGAGTACTGATATAGATTTATTGAGGGGTTTTATAGGTAAATTTTCTAGTTTCCATCTTGACTAGCACCTGAGAACCCATGGTTATAGTTTTTCTTATATGCTATTTTCCTTTTTATCTATGGTTTCTTTTTCAAGAAAAACTATTATTTTATCCTTTTTAATAAAATATCTATTCCAAAATCGATTGTATTATAAAAAAATTAATTTAAATTATATCCTTCATGATTTCGAGACTATTTTGGAAATTTATAGAAATACAGTTTTCTTAAGAAATAAAATCTTTTTTCTGGGTTTTTTCAAAATAATGAAAAACCTTATATATATATATATATATATAATATTATCATCCTAGAATGAATGGTTTTCGCCTTAATGTTAATTAATAAGACATTTTTTGTTCTTGGAATCCCTATTGAGAATATAGGTTCCAATTCCTAATTTATTTATAATTTTTTAGCTTCATGTTTTTCTAGGTTATAAACATCTCATTGAGAGAAAGTGGCTCTTTTGTTAGAGGCAACCCCTGCAGCACAGGAAAATATGTTTTTTTCATTTCCTTTACAATTCTAGTTTTTAATCAGTTCTTTTTGATTTTATATTTTTTTTATAAGGTAAATCATTCACTATAATTTTTATTTGTTGTCTAATAATATTTATCAGCCTAAAACGATTGGGAATTCCTCTTGGACCTTGTCACGGGCCGACTCAAGTAACCAACAAGCTGTTGATTTTCCTTGGTATTTAATAAACACAAATAACCTAAATAACATAAATATTCTCTATACCCATATCTATAATCATCCATAAAAGGTGGTGATGAAAAAATAAATTTTACTTTCATGTAAGTGGTAGTCTACACACATACACAAGTAATGTTTTTATTTGTTCAAATGAATTGGAGGAGAAAAGTTGATGGTTACACATTCATTTTAAAAAAAATTATAAAAATTATATTTATTTCATTATATAAATGTTGCTATAATGTGTAGCTTGTAGGTTTGATGATAATGATAAGGAAAAAAGTTAAAGGATTAGTAATATTTAAATTGAGAATTCAGATCTTCTGTTGAAATATCCTTTAAAATGAAGGACCTGAAGAAACTTGGTGATTATATAGGATTCAAAATTTTCATAGGGGATATAGAATATTTTAATTGGGTAGTGGTTAAATGGACTTATTCACAATGGCTTTGTCTAGAGAAGGGTGGATGTGATATCCCTTTATAGGTGAAAATAGTGACAAATCATCAAAAAAGAGTGTAACCAAAGGGGTAAGAATTGAATTTTATGAGTGTTAGGTGATTTAAATAGATAAATATAGTAGATATACGTAGGTATAAATTTTCAACTTAAAATGGTATTCTAGAAGGTCTTTATTTTAAATTGATTTAGTAAAATTTGACCAAAGTTAGATCGCCCAATTTAACACTTATTAATCTTTTTTAAACATTAATCATTGTAATAATTTTTTAAATAAAAATTTAAGATGAGAATTATTAATAAATTTTGACATTTACAATTAAAATTTTTACTCCATTTTATCTAATTCAAGTTTCATAAAAAATAGCCTCTAAATTCAGTCATATAATTTGTTTAAAAACTATTTCGTTGAAAATATCGGTAATAATAATTAAGTTCTTTTAATATTATATAACATTAAGTACCAATTATATGAGTTTAGATTTATTTTAATATATATTAAAATATCATATTTATGTATTTATATTAAAATAGATCAATTTAATTTAAAATAAATATATTTAAAAAAAGTAACATTCCATGAAAAATAATTGTTATACTTTCGTAACTAATATTTACCATTGTAAATAAATTTTATAGTTAAAATTAAAATATAACCCGCTATTTAATTTTATAAATATCATTAAAAAATCAAAAAACATTATATGATTCAATTTTAGAAAGTGGTAAAAAATAATTACCATATAAGTGTACAAAAATAATATTTCAATTTTAGGAACATTGTATCTTATAAGTATAAAATGAATTTATTAAATTCCAAGTAATAACTATTATAATTATGTTAACTTATTTTAATATATATATTATTAATATATACCGTTTAAATCATTAGTTGTCTATAATAAAAGAAAAATCATATTGTATGAAAAGTAAAATGATTATGAAAATTTACATTTATCCCTAAAATTGTTTTATTTGTTGTCTAGCTATAAAAATTGAATTTTATCAATGAAGTAATCTTAGAAAATAGAATTTATTCATGTTTCAAAATTTAGATACATAAATATTTATCTAAAAATTATATAGATACTTCTTAATTGTTATATAAATTTATGATCTTCATGTTAGTTTAGTGTTTCATGTGAAGAGAACTATTGAACACATTCAGTTTTAAAAGAAATGTATATAATTAATAATCTAGTGGCGTTACAATTGACTTTTTATAGCGGAATTTTTTATATTATAGGACTTTTCATTATGAAATATATATTTTCATAATGTTTCCTCATGTATGGGTTTATTAGCTTATATTGGTTTCTCTATAATAATGGTATAATTTGAAAATCCACTTTATTTCCCTTGAAAATGAGTCATATAGGTGTAGAGGTTTCCCTTTCTCATTATAATGATTAGCCTAATTCCTATCATTACAAGAAATTTATATAACCTTATACAACCTATCCTAGATCCAAACAAAGTATATCTTTTTAACTATATCCCTTATAAAACCCTATTTGTTTTCACATTGGGATTTCTATGGGGAATTTTAATTTCTAAATTTCAAATCTTGGATCATTTTGATAGTTGAGAATTGGAAGAAAATTATAATTGTTTGATCATCAATATATGATGTTTTTGAGTATGTATTGAGGCTTGAGAGGTATATTTTTCTTGGGAGTTTATTTTGAGATTTAGGTCGAGGGTTAGAATTTTGGAAAAATATTTTTCCCTAAGAATAGATTCCACATTATTAGGGGTAATTGTGTTAGATAACTTTGTGGAATTATTTTTTAAGGGGGCTTGTTAAATGGTTTGATAATATTTTCTTAAAAAATTAATGCAAAAACTATAGATGAGTTTTAATAGTAATTAGGATAATTATTGTAAGGTTTGGAGAACCATGCATTCAAACTATACCTATGGAATGTCTTCAGGGAGTACCATCATCATAGTTGGCACGTGATTTAGAAAATTGTGTAAAAAATTGTGTGGTCTAACCAATTTCATTAAAAAGTTAAAAATAAGCAATTTTAAAATAAATGATTTCAATTCCAACCCCTACTCATTTCTATTCATCATGGACAAGGACCAAGGTAGTATGTTATACCATATATTCCTTTTCTTCCACTCAATTTGGGGTAGATTCTTGAAATTTTATTCACCATTGAGGTTTGTTATTTTTTTGTATCTCTTAATGATCCTTGTTTTGTTTCTCTCCATAATTTTTTGTTCAATTTATAATGAATTTGAATAAATATTCAACAAAAAAATTATGTAATCATCCTGATATGATTGGGAAATTGTGGGTCCTGCCTTAGGGATATCTAGAAAGGATGAGCACATGTCGTCACATATCATTTTGTAAAAGGTATATTATACTATGAATTTCTATAGTTTCCCACTTAATTAAATGAATGTTTTAATTTAATTATATGTTATAATTAGGTATTTTAAGTTGAATAGGTTTGGGTGCATGAAAATATTAGACTACAACATTTTTCTTATAGTTTTAGTGTTAGAATGTAAGACATTGATATTTTAGTAATTTAGTCTTATTTAAATAAAATATAAGTACACATAGAAATAAATTATAAATTGTTATAATTAATTTATTTAAATTATATGATATGATATATATTCTCGAGAGATGATATGATCATGAAAATGTCCATTTAGAGATGAAAAATATAAAGAGAGTGTTTTGGATAAATTATTTAATGAAAAAATCATTTGTGAGTTTAGTTTCCCATGAACATACCCCTTTTGTAAATGAATATTATTCATATATATGGGATATATGGTCTCACAACTAATTTAAATCAACAATTAATTTAATTTTTTTTTGAATTAATAAATTTATGAATTAAATGATTAATTTTATTGTTAATAGAGGATCCTTGAGGAATGGCTTGAAGCCTTGGTCCTCAATAGATTAAGGATTGGTTATATATATAATCCATGGAAGGGTTAAAATTTAGTTATTTGTTTTAATATTTAAGAAATTTTAATAGGTTAATTGGTCTCACTGTGTAGGTAGTAGAGATAGATCAAATATAGGCAACCTCGAGTGTCACTTTAGAACCCAAGGATAGTCCATGACTGGCATTTGATGTCCCATAGTCATAAAGATAGTTTAAAATAGAGTAGGGTTATTTTTCCTTCTCCTTGATATATTATTTCCTAGGTATTTAGACCCTGGGTAGTTTTATGACTTTTTTGGTGTATGAGGACTGACATAAGATGAACTTTTAAAGAGGGATGTGCATTCAGTCATCTCTCTAACGTGGTGAAATGTGGGATTATCATATGATCCTAGAGAGGATGTATAAGGATCACAGTGATAATGATGAAGGTTTTGCCATTTCAATTATGGGAATGGAAATTGAATTAATATTTTTATAAGGGACCCATATAGGGTGTTTGGGAAGAGGTTAGACCAAGGGGGCCTTGATGGGCCTAGTTATATGTTACCACATCAATGGATTGAATGGGGAAGTTTCTATTTTTTTATTGGGGAATTCAAATAAGAAGAAAAATGATGATTTTGTAATCTAGTGATAGCTTTAGTAACTTGATGATTTACAATCATGATAGTTTTATCTTGGGAATGTGATGGTTATTGGAAAGAGGTAAACACAAATGGTTAACATGAGTTTTTAGGGATGTTATAACTCCATTTATATATGAAGTTGGAAACATTTTATAGGAAGTATGTTTCTTCCATTATAAATAATATATGTCAAATTTATATGTGTTTTTGTGTGATATGAGATAATGTGTGGTTAGAATTAGTATAAAGTGGTATCCCCATAAAATGAGGGCTCGATACCTAAAATTGGTTAGGGTATGTTCTCCCATTATTGTATTAAATTTATTATGATTTTATGATGGGGAATACCTCTAGGGGTTTCATCATATTCCAAGGATTGATATATTTTCCATTTGTGGTTTCACTATGATTAAAGGTAAGTAATATTACCCCTAGATGGCTACCTATGTCCAAAGACACATTGGCACTGACTGAAGTATATTAGATATTCAATTATTGGATCTAGGGTAGGACTTTGTCCCCAATGATTGATTTATCAGATATGCTTAGTGACATTTGATACATGCCGAAGCATGTAAAATTGATCATAATTATCACTTTAAAACATGTAAATTGATAGTTATTATATATTAAATTTTTCATGTTGTATTTATTAATTCATCTAATCATGTAATATGTATAAACAATGTGTTTACTGATTATTTACAAGACCACATTGGAGGTCACTAATGATTCATACACATACCCTACTCTGGTGGCCTTGGAATAAGGGTACCCAACCAGACTTCATTAATCATGGGTTCTAATATGGTAAAGGTCTGAATTTGTTTGATTAAGAGGGATATCCCAAATGGGACAGAGATATTGGGAGGTACTGAAGCATTCAGTTCGTTGTAAATCCTCTAACATATTTATTCATTTATGTATGGGTATATGTGGTCATCCAAATTGGTAATTAGTTTTTGTATTTTTTTATTACTAATAACTTATCCATTATATTTTGTGACAATATTAATTTTTTTCTTTTGTGTACTCAAGTTATTATTTTTTATGATTATTTTTTATTTTCATTTTTATTTCACATCGATATGAGGGTATAGATTCTCCATTATAACACCATATACCATTCATTCATTTAAAAATCCTCTTGTATATGGGGAGTTATTCCTATGGTCACATAGAGACACCATATGAGGAACTGATTAGTGGTGTCAATATGTTAGGTTCTTCCAAATTGGTATTAGATATAATTATTTTTTCTTGTTAATTAGCGATGTGGTAGATAGAAAATAGAAATTTGTTAATGCTTTTGGTTGACCTCGAACTGGTTCATTTCAAGAAAATTTACTAATAGAAACTATCTCTAATAAGTGATATGTTATTTTTATTATTTATCTATTCATTTATGATTTTATTATTTCACCTAGCATAATAGACATTATTTTTGGATTTATGATTTTTTGGTTTTTGAAACATATCCCATTGTCAAGAGCTTGGTGTAAATTCATCATTCATTGAATAAGGTATTCACCTAAATAATCTATAATTGTTAATTATTAATATCATTAATTGGAGGATTAATCTATTTAAAATGTAAAAAAATCTTATACTGTATTTTCTTATATTACATGTTGGTGGAATTCTATTTAGCTGAACCATGGTATATTTTCTCTAACAAAAAACCATATAGATTTTATGAAAGGATTATCATTAAAAAATAATATATTGTACCTCTTTTTGGGGATGTATAGTGACCATTAGTTATTCATTATGGCCACATTATGTCATGATACTAGTCGGGAAAAATAAATTGGGTTCAAGTACATTTTTTGTCCACAACAACATATAGCTGGTTTTTCTCATAAAGATTCTTTGTGAAATTATACTTAACAAAAAAATATGGCTATTTTATACATGATTTAGATAATCTAGGAAGATTTCAATATATATATATATATATATTTGTGTGTGTAGTATATTTTAGTTCCCGAAGGTTGCCTTATATATTGATTCCTGGTGAGGATCATTTTTTTAGGCTGATTACATGGCATGTGATACAGATGTGTATATACATATATGTATATATAAATATAATAACTCTTTATAGTTTCTCTTAGAAAATGATATTTTATGTGATATTGATATTTTAGTAGATTCTATTCCCTGTGAGTAGTGGACTATGTGAGATATGGATGTGGAATAGGTGAGCGGACTAGGATATTGGCAAGTCAAGTGTTATGTACAATGGTAACCAAGGGTAGGGGTTATCCTTAGACAATTATTTCATTATAAATTTAAATAATAGATAAATAATTCAAGTTATTAGATAAATACAAGTGAGGTGATACATGATATATAATATAGGAAAGGAAATTCTTCTAGGTTGGGTAAAGTAAATCACATGATGTGCATTTGGAATTGTAGTATGGTTTCTAAGGGATTAATCTCAAAAATGTCTAACCCCATTTATTTGGGTGTCTATATTAATGTGATTGTGTATTATTATATATGAGGATTAGATCTAGGATTGAATGAGCATGGTTAGATTTCTTTATTATTCTATGATCACTGAATTGAATGATGGTCATGTAATTGGCCACATTTTGGGAGGGATATTGAGCTTGTTAGAAAGAAATCACCAAGGTGCTTCAGTTTAGATGATATCATCTATAAAATGGAAATTTTAATATTGTTTAGCTTTTTTGAGACTATGTTTGATTATTTAAAAATTATATAAGTGAGATTCTGGCGATATTACCTAGTAGTATGGGAGTCCTGACTCATTGGTCTACGATTAGATCGTGGTGGAATTCATTGGTTATGTCTAGTTCATGTTGATTATTAATCAATGAGGGGTCATGTGTGAGTAGAATACTGATGGTTTTGATCAAATTGTTATGGTATTGGTATCCCCATGTGTTTTTATGGGAATTAGAGGTGGTTACTATTTGATTATTAATACAATATGGGTGGTTTGAGTCCTATGTTGAGAATGTTTATGAGTGTGGCTCGGAAGGAGTGACACAAACATGATTATTGAAGCTGTAGAATTTTTTCATGAAGAGAGGTCTAAGGGAATCTATAATGTGTGGATTTTACTATTAGAAAGGGAGGTTATAACCCTCATTATATACGTAATTTATTGGATGACAATGATAATGTTCTTGGTGATTCGGGAAGGGTTGCGGATTTGTGTTTTGTACTGGTAGTTGGAAATAAAATGTTTAGATCCCCTCATAAATTTTGAGGTGTGTTATGATTCATTTTCTAGAAGATACGTGTGTATCACAGTGTTTTTAGCTATTAAAGGTTCTTCTATGGTTTATAACTATGTTCAGGAGACACAAGATGGGTGTATAGTTATTTGGGATCTATAGGTTCACTCTCATGACGTAACACAGTGTGTTACATAATGAAAAAACATAGTCCAACCTCAATGAGTATAAGATTAGACATTCACAATGTGACCGTGTATTTTAAATTGTAATTTTCTCTTTTCTAGTATTTATGGTACTTCTTAATAGGGTTCTCACTTAAGAAACTCCTCCTTCATTTCCTTTGACCTCCCTTTCACTTTTTGAAATTTTTGGATTCAATGGGATTTCTTATTTTATTTCATGATGGATGAAAATAAAATTATTTAGGATCAATCATTAACATTAATTTTATGGTTCCTCAAAGTATAGAAGTCTCATTTCTTATTATTATTCACATAAGACCTAATATAATGATAATGTAAACTGATGTAGTGATCTTAACTTTTTGAGATTTATTTTATTGGTGGTCCTCAGATATTATGCTTTGTTACAAATGAGTTATGTGGTCTACATTTTTGACCAAAAATTAATACATCATTGTATAGTTAATTAACTATGTAGTCTTACTGGATTACCATAAATTTGACCTAGAATTGAATTATATAATTTAAATTATAAAGAATAGATTAATAGATGACCCCTTGAGTCATCTAATAACCTTAATTTAATCTAAACCCATTGATATTCAATTGTATAGATTTTTTTGAATAGAATGTTTTCAATAATTTTATGGAATAAAAACTATTAGTCCTGAAGTATAATTATAAAATATTGTACATTAATTGGAGATAGTTGTTTGATTGAAAAATTAATGGATTATGATGAATTAGTGAAAAGTCATAATTTTGTAAAAATGGTAAAAGGGTTTTTTTTAATTAAAAAGGAATAAATAAATGATGATTTATTAAAATTAATTTCCTTAGGGAGTGGTCCTAAGGTTATTGTTACCCATATGTAATTTCTTCTATGGGTTCCAAGATGGTTTTTCCTCTATGTGTAATATATTGTTCCAGGATGTGTATATCTCTGTTGGTGTTACTATTGTTCTAGGAAATGTGTAGTTACACATTTGTGACTTTATTTTTTTGAGATTAGTATATATATCTATTAGGTATTCTAATAATGGGGACATTTATTCTTCCCTATAAGGGATTCCAACAATTCCTAGACATCGAGAATTGATCGATGAAGGTATGGTCAGTCTTTAGGTTCATCATTGAAACTGAGGATAAAAAATGTATATTTACATACATTAAACACTATTTATATACACACAACACACACACACACACACATATATATATATATAGATATATATATTTCACTTATAAATTCACTGACTCAAACACTATATATTTATAATAAATGTTTTAGGTGTCTTGGTAAGTATTAATCACACTCATCTCAGGCCGATGGTTGGTACCTGAGAAAACTTCATGAATACATTATATGAAAAAAGAAAAGATTCATATGAATAATGTGTTTCATAGAATAAAATTATAGGGAATATAATATTGGTATTTATTGATGAGTTTAATAGTTTAATCTTTACTTTATTTAGAGATATTTGAGGACATGAAATGTGGATTTGTGATTATTTGACTTTTATACAACTCACATGATATTGTTTGATTTTGAATTATTATTGGAAATTTCATGGATGTATGAATAATACTCATTGTGAATTTTTATATGTTTTTTCCCTCTATTATTATTTCACATTTATATGTTGTCATAATCTCTCTTTTCCATCACCTTAAACTTGTGGTGATAGATTGTAGCCTTTTCATGTGGGACGGTGTGTCTGATATAAAATAGAGATATGTAGTTCAATAGGGATTAGTGGTCATTGGTTAAGGGACATTACATAGTATAATCAGAGTTCTTTTTATTTTTCCAAAATATTTTGGTAATTTAAATAGGAATTTTTTCATTATGGTAACATTGTATGGAAAATGTTCTTGAGAGTGGCCTCCCACATTTGAGAGAAGTCCAAATTTCTAGGTATGTGTTTGTTTTTTCTATTATCTTTTATTTTTTGATCAATTTTTTCATTGAATTATACACATTATTTTGATGTAATTTGTTTACGAGATTTTATTTGATGGCATGTATTTAAAGAGGGAGTGTGTTCATTCATTATAAAAAGTCATGTAGTATTCACATGTAAATTTCTTGATTGCATGTTTTTTTAGTCTGACTCTAACAACAATCATGTATTTTAGTATAACAATTTATATGGTGTTTCCACATAGAAATATATGGTGGAATATTAATTAACTAATTTTTAAATGGAATAAAATAACATGACATGATAATTTTTCTCAATTATTACCTGTAGATATCCAAATAAAATGTCAATTGTAGATCAAGAAATTTTTTTACCCTATTAATCATAAAAGGACATTTCATTTTCGTAATAATAAATTATTCAAATATCTTGTAAATTTTTATTCATAAAATGGGATTTAATTTTTAAATATTTATAATTATTATATATAATATATTGAATTAGATTAAGATTCTATTTATAATGTGTTTTATTTTGTAACTTGTAATAAAAATGTTGTGTACTTAGACATCTTCTAAAATTTACGACAATGTATAGAGAAAAATATGATGATATTCACACTTTGTATATGATTTAGACCTTTATGTGTATATCATTACAACCCTATTTATTGGTAGTTGGGGTTTCTAATAGATCCAAGGTTGTGAGGACTTTATGATGATGTTTGTGTGTGTGTTATAGAGGGATTCTATTCCATCTATGCCTTATGTTTTAAACAATGGAATCTAGATATGTGATATGTAGTGACCATATATTCCCTTTAATGGTGTATTGATAAATTTATAGTGGGTAATGTATGATAGTATTTTACATGTATATGATACCCATGAGTTATAGGGATTAAGTGAAGTGACATGATGTCATGGCTATATACGTTATTCATCTACTATGAAAGAATGTGAGATATTAATAACCTTGGAATAGGTGTTTGGATTATTTAAGTGATGATTGAGATATATATATCTGAGAAAACTAGAGGGGGATGTGTTTGTGTATTATTTTCCTTGATTTTTGAGATACAGATCATGATATATGTGTGTCTTGTGTTTTGGTAGATTAACATGATGTTTTCTTACTATCGTTAGAGATTGATATAATAAATGATAAAAACCCAAAATAATGGATAACTAGTCTTCAAAATACATTAGATATCAGGATAATATTAGGATTCTTTACATTGATATTTATCTATGAAATTAACTATAAACACACAGAAAGGGATTATAGATGTATTATGTGTTATGGATGTAGAGTTTCAGCCTTGATGTGGCGAGGTGTCTCTAGGGATTAGTGGGTAAGAACAGTGAAATTCATGATCCAGATGGTAAGATGGTGATCCATGATTTTTGGATAAAGAACAGGTATATAATTTGTATATGATTTTGGTTTAGAATAATTGTCTACAGTAACTAGTAGTCTCATGGTTGGCTATGTAATGAGATGGATGACACAATATCCTTATAAGGGATGCATCGAGTGTGGAGATTTTTGAGTGATAATAGGGATATTATTATTAGAAATGAGAATTGAAGCGTGAAGGGATATGACTCATGATAGTCAGTTTAGGTTGTATAGTAGCGAAAAATTGGGATGAATACTAACATGGTATGCATGGTTAACAACTTCAAAAATTGGTCACTATTTTGATGTGGTTCATGAGAAACACCTTAACCATATGCTAAGTGTGTGGATTTTTTTTAACCTATAAGGTAGGTGGGTTTGGGGAAGCCTAATTTTTTCCTTAAAGAGGTAATATTGGGGGTTGAATTTATGTGACTATCTTTGTAAGTCATTTGACACATGTTAATTTTTAGTTTTTAAGGAATAATTATGATATAATGTTTTATTTGGGAAGTTACCTGACTCTTTAGGTATGTTCATGATAATATATTGAAAATTAATTTGGTAATAATGTGATACTCTTGTTTTTCTAATAAAAAATTTGGGGATGTATGTATTTGGACATGATAAACTCCTTGGAGTTTGTTATTTAAGAATTTCATTCACATTCTCAAGGGGGTTATAACACTTTAGTTTACCTAACTAATTGGAGAGTGATTTTGGATCATCATTGGGATTGGTGGATGAATCATAATGTGATGATGGTTTAAAGGAATTAGATTTATTTTTTGATAGATATTATAATGTGGGTGTGGAAACTTGAGGCTACGATGTAATTTTTTTAGAGCATGAGCTACTCCAGGGGATGACCTGGTGTTTTTTTAAATGTTGGGGACAAAGACTATGTTATATAATTAAAGAAAAATAAGGAACTATTATTTCTGGGTAGAGGAGACTCATTACATAAACCAGTGTCCTAGGGTCATGAAAGCCCATTTTTTTCCCAAAGGGCCCCCTGGTGAATAGTACTCCTCTTTACCCAGGCAGTTACTGTACCTCCACCTCTATAGTTCCCGCTACAATACCTCAACTGCTACACTATCACCACTTCTATAGTTCCGCAACTACTAAAGTTACACCATTATTATAGTGTTGCTATAATACCTATGGAATTTCATCCCAACCTGAATTCGATCCTCGATCTTTTGGATGCCAAGAAATATCCTTTACCACTTGGGTACAAGTTCATAGGAAAATAACCTGGTGTTTTCTATAAATAAAAATAGATTTTTCTTGTATATGTGATTCATGATATGAGTATTTTTAAGAGATGAATAATTGACCTTAAGTTCATCTTTATTTTGTTAGTGAAGAGATGGTAAACTCATGGTATAAATCAGTTGTTACATTATCTATAAATTTTCAGATGTAGTCTGATAATACTTGGGACTAGAGAGACACTAAGGGGTTGAACCACTCAACGATGTTGTTATAAAATTCAGAAATAACATCATATATGGACAGTTGAGCACTAGAGTTATAATATTTTTTAAATATGGTCGTGTTAGATCTCTTAGTAGAACAATCATGAGTGTTATTTGGTGGTGAGGAATGTCATAGAACTTGAGTTAAACCTATCAGGATAGGGTATGTGATGGATTTTGTTGATGAATATTAGAGAGTGGTTGTGTGGGGAATTGGGATGTTAACAGAGTCCTGAGAAGGGATCTGGTTGGAAACAAGTTAAAATAACAAGACCTTGGCTCAATAATGCCAATATTTGGATTATGAATGATATTTTACCCTATTAAGCTCATTGATTAGTAATAAAGAAGTCCTATAGTGAGTAGCATAGAATTTAGTATTTCTGATTTTGGTGGTCATCTTGAGTAGTTTTCATTGAATATTAGGGGTGACAGGTGGATAAGACCCAGACAATTATAGTTTTGATTGTTAATATTTTCTTTTGTATAATAAGACCTATTTGGAATATGAATTTTAAAGTACCCGATTATGGGTATAAATTAATTTGTGATGATGGAATTTATATGATTAATGATTTATATTCTCAATATGTTATTTTAATACCATGTTGATTGACTTGGTTGGATTTTTTGAAGCATATTAAAGAGTGACTAGGTCAGTGAGACATTAGTGCTATGAAGTGATATTCAAGTGTTAAAATTTAAATAACTATAATTATATTATAAGTATTATTTAAAATTATACTATGGGTTCCAAAAATGTAAATCTAGTAAGAAATTAATTGGTATAGAATAGTTGAAACAACCAATGAAGTGTGACTTTTATATTTATGGATTTCATGAATTCCTTGATAATTAAGGAATTTTTGTGGATTTCTTTGGAGTAATTGGAAATTTTTTATGTAGGCTTGTAATTTCATGAATAGTTAGTCTTTTATGCCGGAAGTGTTGGTGAGACTGTGACTAGTGGGAGGTTTGCAGCTTAATTTTCCAATGTGCAATCTACTTTTAATTATTACTGAATGTTATATACGGTGTATTTTGGTGAGAGTTGCTGAAGAAACATGTTACAATATTTGTTTCAAGCACTAACTATTATCTATTGACTGATATAAATATTTATTTTATGGGTAATATTTTAGAGGACTGGCCAGAAGCATGCATTCATTGTTTTGGTGTCCTTAAGGAGAACAACATGGATATGGTGGATTCCACCTGTATGTTGTCTAAGGGATGGTGAAACAATGATGAGTAGGTTGAATATCATAAATTAGATTTTAGAGTATGTTCAGTTGATCCTTAAATGAAATGCATTTTCCAAGATTAGGTATTGGTCATTTTCCTAATTCACATTCATCACATGTTTCAGGTGTTAAAACATAGTTCACTATTGGATTATGGGATTAAACCTATTTATTCACCTGATTCAAGGTGTGAAACCATTTTATTACTTGAATATGGTTGTGAAGCAATTTCATTTCTAGATTTAGTGTGTGATACCCCATTTCAATGCATGTTTCATGGTGTAAATCATATGATGAAATTTAATGAAGCTTTAAGTTAAGAAAATAGTGCTTAATGAAGAAAAAGTCTATTTACGTTTTGGATTATGGTTACACGAGGGACCCTATGTGTTGGGATATAATTATAAGGACACATGGGTCTCAGAATCAGAATTCAAGGCTTGGTGGGTAGATTTATTTGAAGATAATCCTAGTAAAATTCGTGAATGAAACTTAAAGGATAACATTTATATTATGGGGAGGTTGTAAAACCCTTAGAATTATTCCCAGGCATGAACCAGTTTAGTTTATGATGAACGGTAAGTTTTTCTCTTAGTTTGAATGTCTTGGGGTCATTAATTTATTTTGGGAGGGTAGTATATCATTATTCAATGGGTCAAATGATGTTACATGACAAGATTCAAGGGGATAATCAGGTGGTGAGTTGTTGTATAGATTCATACATGAGTATTGTGGTCTATGGAATTTTATAGGAATGAGTATTTGCTATAGGAGTTTTATATAGGGGCATAAGGATTGTACTGTCAGGTAAAGACACCTCGAGAAATTTATAATGGATGAAAATCCCGTAAGAGGTGAATTTGTAATGACCCTTCAATATTTCATTATGAATTTTGGATTATTTTTTGGGAAAGACATGTGTATCATGGTTGTTTTTAGATATAATAGGTGTTGAGACAATTCATGAAAATGTTTGGGAAGAATTTGATTGGGATATGGATATCCTAGAACTGCAAGTTGACTTTTATAGTGTGACACCATATTTCATACCTTCAAAAATCATATCCAAGCCATGATGAGTGTTATCCCATACATTCATAGAATAAAGTGGTGTATAGTAATGAGAATTTATCTTTGGAAGTTATTTCATTATTTTAAATAGGAGAATCTCTTAGGAACCCCCTCCCAATTTTCTCCTTCAACTTCCATCATGTTTATTGATTAATTATACATTCTAATGGATCTCTTCCTTAATATCATGGTGGGTTAAAGCATCGTTCATTAGGATCAATCCCTCGGAATAAGTCTAAAATGATCAAGATCCTAATTTTTCTCTATTTCTTATTATTCTTCACATAAATCTTAATACGGTATAAATGGAATCTTCATTATGGATCATGTATCATTCAGTTAGATTTGGTTAGTTTTTTTAGTGATAAATACTTTTTTTCGTTTCAGATCGGTGGTTTTTAAGATTTTATTTAAAGTCTTGCTTCAATTTATTGTGTATATGTTGTATAGTTTCATGGTAATACCATGAATTATTAAAAATATTGAATTATAGAAAATAAATTATGAATAACATGAAAATATAATACCCCCATATTCATCAATTAATCCTAATTTAAATGCAACATAATGTGACATATTTATTATGACTTCCTTCCACAAAATGATTTTAATAAAGTGTTGTAATAGTAATTTTTTGGATTTAATTAAATCATAAAATATTGACTTTTAATTCCAAATTTTCAATACTAAAAATAATAAATGATAATGTTGAATCATTGATAATTTGTTTTTTTGTAAATCGTAAAAGGGGTTATTAATAAATTTATAAAGTCATAATGAGATAAAAAATTAATCAAAAAAAATTGAATTTTGGTGTGGTTATTGGATTGGTGTTACCCATGTGTATTTTAATATATGGTTACTAATTTTTTTATCCTTTGGGTGTAATATATAGTTTCAGGATGGGTATATTTTCTTATTTAATTACTACATATTTCACTCTACATTTCCCTTAAATAAAAAATGTGTCTGGTAGTTTTCTCAAAAAAACAACACCAAACTAAAATGAAATCATGATATACCCCTATTATTTAAAAATAATTATTGAATTAATGGTAATTAATAATAGAATCCAAATTATTAAATATTTATAGAATAAAAAGAAAGGCTACATTTAAAATCAGTGAAATGAAATTGGTGTATCTAAAATGACTAATACGATCAATTAATGGTTAGAAATGTATTTTTCCAAATATTAACATTTTATGTGAAATGAATTTCTATTTCAAGAAACATTTTATTAATCATGATAAATTATATTTTTTTTCAATAATTGGTTAATAAAAACATAAATAGAAAATTATTAGCAATATGATTAAAAATAGTAAATATTCTAAAAATGTTATTTTTCTATAAAATATTATTTTCATTATATATAATATTTTTATTTAAAAATTATATTTATAAATTATAGAATCTAAATTTGAGAAAATAAAGATTATTTATGGATTCATAAAAGTAATAATTTATTATGTTGAATTTTTAATATTTTTCAAAATGATTTTGTTTTTTGGTGTATTTTGCACAATACCATTTTCATGAATAACATGAATTTTATTCTATTATTAGTATATAAGTATGACCTTGAAATTATTGAAACCATTTTCTACAACCTAAAACCTATTTTATAATTGAAATTATATTTTTATATTTTTTAAAAAATTTATAAATTTATATTTACTATTTTATAACATAAGTTATATTTTAAAAACATTATTTGATACATTAATCATTTTTAATTTAAAAAATTAATTTCTATCAATTTTATAAAACTAATTAAACAAAATTCATTTATATTTTAAAATAATTGTGTCAAATTTTGTAATAAGGATGAATTCATTTTAATCATAAATGATAAGTTAATGTTGTAAAAAACAATTTATTCCATGTAGTTTTATCCTGAGGGATACTTACATAGAAAGCTATTCCATTATTTTAATTAGAAACTATTGAAAATACATTGATATTTTTATTCAAATAAATATTTTTTATTTTTTACTCTGTAATTTTGAATGTATTTTTTGACCATCTATGCACATTATTTGGATGTGTTATGATCATTTCATCCCATTTATTGAAATGGATAAAAGGGTTGGTGTCTCGTATATTATTATTTCAAAATGGGTGATTATTGTAAATGTTGATTTATGTAATTTTACTCATTATCACATATTATGAATGAATTGGAATTAAATAAATTATTTGTGGGTCCATGAATTATATAGCCCCTCTATGCCTTAGTATGTCTCATGATAAAAAAAATTTTGAGTATCTTTTGTATTGTATCAAAATTCATCAAGATGTCTTGATTTCAATCTTGATGGAAAAAATGATTTATTAGTTGGGGACTTTATGGTAAGATTAATGTGTTTGGCAATATGAATTTCATCACCCAAAATCCATTTAACATTATACTTGTGGACTATTTGAATTCATTGTTATCCATGGATATATTATTCACTCATTTTCAGTTTATTATTGAATTA
Organism: Viscum album; assembly: GCA_963277665.1. NCBI lineage: Eukaryota > Viridiplantae > Streptophyta > Magnoliopsida > Santalales > Viscaceae > Viscum > Viscum album. Next base: position 2,141,779,635 of record OY728159.1, read on the forward strand.
TGATGATGAATTATTCCTATGATAATATTTATACCATGTTTATTCCATGTTTTCACCAGTTGTGTGTTCTCTATTTTTGAGAAATTGAGATCACCCTTTCTTATGTTTCCACATGTAATGAACAAAATTATACATAAGAGATGAAAATAAGAATAGACTTTGTGGGGGGTTTGTTGGAGAAGTTTAAGAATAATCACGAATTAATTTGTTTCTTATATAGTGGAAAAACATTCATGTTTGTTAATATGTACAATGAATTTATTTGGTTATTATTCTTCCTAATTCTCTAAACCTGAAATCAGTTATAGTATTTTCAATTTAAGTGAGAAATATTTTACTTGAGTGATGTAATAATGGTGCTTATGTCTATCATTATATAGTTGGTATCAAATTCAGTATGTAAATTTTTCTTTATTCACACCAAATCGTGGGGTGTGGGTCCAAGTGAACAAAATTGGTATCGGAGGAGGGTTTATGAATCTTTTTTACACTAGGATGGTGTCGCTTGAGAATGTAAATTTCATTATGTAGTGATAAGTTAATTTTGATCAAAATTCCAATGTTTATGAAAAATCATTAGGTTAATTGAAATAATATTGGATATTTTAGGTTTTATAATAAGATAAATTTAGTGAAAACCCTAGGATAAAACAAATGGATAAAGCTAAGATTGGAATAACATACAATTTTTTTAAAATTAGATATTATTTGGTTCTCTTAGAAATAACATCTCAATTTGGATACTATAGGTGTATACAGGCTCGAGAATATATGTGTCTTAGGGTAATAACCAAGAAATGGTAATATTGGGTATTAACTTAAAAGACATATTGCATGATTAAAAGGCTTATCTACACACTATATTTGACAAGTAATGGACTATCCTAGATGTCACATAACTAGTTCCCAAAATTTTGCAAACTACATCACATCGGGTGTGAATCCCAATAAGACAAAGGTTTCTTACTAATGGAAAGGGAATATGATTTTACCCTTCGTGGACTATTCCCTCATTAACTGGTAGATATAGACATAGAATTAATAAAAAAACATATAAACTAGGCCATATAAGAATAAAAAATAATAAAGGGAATCTTCAAAAATTAAACCAACAACTATACCAAAATAAAAATGTAGTATATTATACACACTAAAACATGTCCCCCCATTGTAGGATATCATTTTAGAAAAATACAAAATTAAAATGAAGATGAACTAAAATCTCAATCCTAAATTGATTATGTATCTTACCAAATCTTTTCACCCATACATAAGTTTTATATACCAAACAAAATTCCATGGAATGTTTCATTACCCTAAAACTATGACCTATAATTAAATAATGATATCATCTTATGTACCAAAAGATTATGGAAGCCCGATAAGGGTGTGAGTATAACTTTGTGTGAAACCACTAACAATATCCCAAAAATATCTATCACATGTACCAAGTTGATATTTTATTTATCAAAATAAAAAAATGTAAATACTACCATTCAAACATTTTATGTTTAAATACATAAAATAAATAATGAACTCAAGATCTGTGATATACCAGAAAATGAATCAAACCTTCTTTCGTCAATGTCGGGGTGTATCTGAGAACATTGTAATGATCTTGCCAACCCATCCCCAAACAAGGATAATAATCCCATCTCCGACCAAAAAAACCTTAAAAGGAGGTAATATACCCATTGTAAAAGCCTAATTAGTCCACCCAAGGGTAAATTTCACCTTGGGTTAATCAAATATGACTAATCTATTGGGTTTCTAGATTCACCCTAGATTCATCCAGCAAAACCAATTCACCTAAGGGTAGAATCACCCTAGATACTTTAAGAACAACAAATCCACCTGGGGTATGGATTCAACCTAGTTCCATATAGTAAAAATAAAATAAATATGGTTCATATGAAAATCATAATTCACTCATACCACTATTTATATATAAAAATAAAATTCAAGAATTCATCATTGTCATAAGAACAGATAAAAAAATACAAATAAGAAGGGCTTATTTTATTATTTATTTTCTGTAAACAATTCCCATTGTAATTACCCAAATCCAATTTAAAATAAAATTTTACAAAGAAGATTAAAATTCCTTTTCAAATTTTTGAAAATAAAACACCATGTTAGGTAATTTAATTCCTTTTTAAACAAAATGAATCACATGACATTATTTAATATCATTGTCAAATACTTCATATCATTTCAAAAATCATCATTGACAAAACAACAATCCTTCTATAAATCCGTTACCAAAAATCAAACCATAATTATTTATAAAACCAATATTTTCATTTCAATAAGATCATTTCAAATGTCAATTCAAATTAATTATACCAATTGTTGTGAAATTCCATTTCAAAATAATAGATTCTAAAACATAATCCACAAATTAGAATATTTTTAACATAGATAACCCAATTAATAATGTTTAAGTAAACAATAAAAATATATTTTAAATATTGTAATTATAAACAAGTAAATCCCCATTTTTATATTTAATATTTAATACAACATCAAAAAAAGGAAGACCATAAATTTCACACCACACATACAATGAAAAAACACAAGACTGGGGGTTAAATTGAGGGTCCAACAACCATATATTTAGGGAATCCCATTCATCATGTTTAAATCACCTTTTCATCCTAAAATGAAGTAAATTGATAAACCAGTGTATTCGCATGAAAATATGCCAAACATGATTAAAACAAGTGGAACACTAAATGATGGTGAGAGAAAGGTAGATGTAGGTAAAATAAAATATTATATTTTCTTTAAATTCATGATAAAACTAAATAAAACACTAATGTAAATGAATCAAATGAGATATATAAAAGAGGAGAATAGGGACGGAGAGGTGTGCAAGGGGATATTCTTTGGGTGAAATGGGAGTAACACTAATGTGCGAGAATAATGGGACAATTAGAGTTGTAATACCCTTTCACCTTTAAAAACTATCAAGGAGGAAATTGATGATCCGATTTTCCAACCACTAGCTGGTGTTATCTCACTACCATCTTGAGAGCCCAGTAGCCTTGATGGGTTTCTTCCCTAGCCACTAGATCAAAGTTACACTTGTACTATCAAGATGGTGGCACTAAAACAATCATGTTTTAATCAATGAACACTGTTAGACCCTATGAAACTAACCTGAACCCTCTAGGATACCTCCCAAGACCTATTCCAGGTCCAAAACACACAATTTAGGAGCTAATTATTTTGAAATCCTATTCCAAACTATAATTAATAATCCATCCCCTCCATTTAATCCAAAATATATGTTCCTTATAAATATTTCAAACACATTTTTATATAATGTAATTACATGACAATAAAAAAAGATATGATTTAGTAAATCACATTCTTTTTATGAACTATAATAAGAGATTAATTTTCTAATCTCTTTGTCGGATTAGGATCAGAATCACAATATTACTTAACATAATTTAATGTATATTGAATTCAATGTACAGAAGGATTAAATGAATTTCTTGTTAGAGAATATTTATTTCACATATTTTTATGATCAATTACTATAATTCTGTTATATTTTATCTTAATCATTTTGGATTTTGTATTTTGTTGAAACGTAATCTTAAAAATTCATCTAATAAAGTTATGTATCTAGAAACCACTATGTCATATAACTGAATATGGTAGCATACTTAAATTGTTTAGAATCTATGTATATTTCAATTATTATATAAAAGTTTAGTGTCCATGTATTACCTATTTTAGTGAGGTTGTTATTTTATTATAAAGTAATTCTTGATATGTTGTCCTTTTTTACTAGTAATTGATATTTGTTGATGACACTATGGTATATTATAAAAGGTAAAAGAATTATTTAAAACATCTAAATACAGTTATATAATATCTTTTTTAAAGGATTGGGAACATATAATATCTTATAACAATATCTGTGAAAATTTATTTTATGACAATGTTATTTTTTTGGATAACTATTTTAGAATACATGATTGAGGTAAGGGTGACTCTAATGTTTAATATATTATTGATGTAGAGATAATAAAGGATTTATTTTTAACATTTAAAGATATACTATATTGGTAGCATTGGGTTTAACAATTGATTTATGATATTATTTTGATGTCATCATACTTTTTAATGTTTTGGCATGTAATGGTTGGTGAGTGATTTTATATCTTTTGAGGGCTAATGATAGTGTTATTTTCTAGAATGGTTCAAGTTTTCATTGTGGCTCAAATATTCAAATGGTCTTGGGAAAAGAATGTTTTGGAGAATATATGTTTAGGGTAGATACATAATTGGGTATATTTTAGAATTAATGGATAATGTCATTTAACGAATGTTAAGTAACATGAAATATCCTAAGAGAGTAATTTATATGACATATAAGTGTTTATACCCCAAATGATGAATATGTTAACAATAACTTCACCAAAATTATTTAATGAGTAGTAGTTAAAATTAATGGGATGTAATTTATTTAAGGTGTAGAATTTTACAACCCCATATTTCACTATACATTTTCATTACATGAAGAATGTATTTGATGAATTTCTCCACATGAAAATTTGGATGAAAAAAACCATGATATTGTTATACCATTAAAAACTAGACATTGAATTGGTAGGAATTAATTAGAGTAATTAATTTTTTACAGATTCATATAAAGAAAATATAGCTACCTTTTAATATGAATTAAATTCAATATATATAGCTAAAATTATTAATAAAATCATTATATGTTTAAAAATGAGTATTTCTAAATGTTTCATTTTATGAGACAAAAAATTCTATTCCAAGAATATTACAATTAAAAATGATAAAAAAATATTTTATATGAATAATTTTTTATTAATAATTTAATTAGTTAATGATAAAATAAATAAATGAGAATATATAATATTATATAATATCTATTATTCTATAAAAAATGTTACTAATTGGATCCCATTTTTTATTTTAAAAGATAAATTAAATGAATTTTAATTTTAATTTTATCGAATTAAATTTATTATTAGATTCATCATATTAAGATTTTTCAAATATGATTTTTTTAAATTATTCTAAAAGATTTATTTATATGTGAATGATTCGAAAACACATTTTTACTAATGACATGAATTTTATGACATTATTGTTATATAAGAATGAATTGTAAACTCTTTAAAATAAATTAAAATACCAAATATTTATTTCTATAATTCAAATTAGAAATTAAATAATTAAATTTACAAAACCATATTTGACTTTTTGGAACTGATGATTTATTTTTTATAAATCAATTAATATATTATACATTTTTTATTTTAAAATTAATTTTTATCACTTCTAAAAGAATTATTAAAATAATAGGGTTTATAAATTTAGACTAATTATGTCCAAATATTGTTATGTAGGGAATTTTATTTTCAACCATAGAGGATAAATTCCATTGGTAATAAAAATATTAGCTTAGTAAAAATCAAAAGAAATGAAAAAGATCTAACCAGGAGAGGAAGAACACAAAAATGGTTAAAACAAGTGTTAAAATTGGAGGTTGAGGCTAATCTAGACCTTATACCTTCCCCTATCTGTTATTTCCACAATATTTCGAGCTACTTTTCTTGTTAGTTACTTCCCATTTTATAAATGTTTTGGGTATTTACAAAAAAGGCACCCCTTTTCACTAATTAATGGGGAACTCATTTCATCACTTTAACTCACACCACTACCCACTTATTTTTCACCAAAATATTCCCAAGCCTATCCTAAAAATTATTATACACCTTAATGAGTTTCCATTATTCTAAAATTACCAACCCTCAAAATCCTAACTACTTTATAAATGGGAAAATATTTGAAGTGATGTATACATTTCTAAACACTCCATTATCATTTCACATTCCATATGCCCACTTATTTTTACTAAAAATGAGATTACACCCTCATAAAATTACAACATAACTATAATTCATATATTTTTTTCTTATTATAATGATGCTACCTGCATGAACTACCTTTCCCATATCCTTTATTAAAATCAAAATGGTCATTCATGTGCTCTGTGTACTACCGCATTCATGACACAACATATTTTTTTGTATTCACTCACATAAAATCTAGTAATAATATGGAATTTAATATATAATAATAATATTTATTACATATTTTAAATTCATAAATGATAAACTATTTTTATCATTTTACCCATTCTTTGGAAAATGAAATCCTCATCCACACATAGGTGTGGGCTAGCACCTCCTTGGAATGATTGATTTCAATTTATATTTTGATAATTTTCTTATATATATAGAAATTTAATGTTATTTAATGGGTAAATCATAATATTTTTAAATTTTATGGTTATTGGTTGGAAAATTATGTAACCTATTTACAATATCTTCAATAAAAATGTGGTATGCTCAACAGTTCAAGAGCCCTATCTGAGATAAAAGAAATGATTTCTTCATAGTATGAAATAAAATCAAATTGGATATATTTTTTAATAATTCTATAAATTTATAGTATATCACAATAAATAGAAATTAATAATATCATTACACATTTTTTAATTATATTACAACTAATTTTTTTTATAAATATCTATTAATTCTGGATTATTCTTGCTTGGGATTCATTATTCATATATTTTGAAAAATTAAATGAATTTACATCATGGATAGATATAGGATTTTAGTTAATTTATTATAATATATAAATAAGTAAAAAAAATTTAATGGGAAAAAATATTCTAAAAATCATTAATTAAAAAAAGTCATTTGTTAAAAATCCTCAAAACATGATCATTGATGATTTCATCATCATGGTTGGTAAATAAAACTGCCATGGAATGAAATTTTACCTTTATAAATATCTTTTAAAATCTAATATATGGTATTTAATGATATTTTAAGTATGAAACTTTTAAAAATATTGAATACAAGCACAATTTTTTATAGAACTATTTCAAAATGATCTAAATTACTCACACCTGATATTGAAATTAGAAAATAAATAACTGATATAAAATTCAAGAATAATTATTGATGAATGTTATAAAAGGATATATATATATATGTGTGTGTGTGTAAAATTTAATCAAAAGGGTGATCATGATAGTTATTTTTTTATACAGGAGGATAGAGAACAATTAAACAAATAAAAAAATTAAATTAAGGTTTTTCTTTGTCGTAATTCTGAATCCTTGAAACATAATACATTTTTTCACCATGTCTTTAATACATGGATTGTTTATATTCCCTGGTTGTTTTTTTATCAAATTTATTATTTATTTTCTATGATATACTATGAAAACAAGAATTACCTCCTTAAAATATAAAATTGATTCAATTGGTACCCTAGTGGTAAGGTTTTTTGTTAACTCAATTTCCATCGGTTGTGTTATAATCATTATCTTAAAATAATTTAATATAAGTTGGTTAAATTCTTACCATAGAATATATTATTTTCTATTTGTAATGTATCTGATTTGGGTGTCATCGAATGGTGCCCCATATCTGGTAGGCCTCATGGGCTTAAGTGCATTTCCGCAAACACCATAGGCTTCGTACTAGTAGCTAGGGCCTAGGGTGTGATAGTGGAAAAAATATTCCCTTATTGGTAGATTAAACAAAACAGAAAATAAATGGTATCAATAGATAAAGCAATATTACCATTTAATATAAATAAACAGTAGAATACTGATATTAATAAACCAACCTGAGCAGATATATAAATGATGCATGTCACATGTCTCTAGGAACGAATCCAAACAATTAACAATGATGGAAATACAATAGAATCCAATTCAAAAGTGAAAAATGTAACTCAAACAGCATTACAAGACTCATCTTGGTCCCATGCTCTCCATCTCATATAACAATCAATTACATGATGAAGAAGGGATAATTCCCTTATCTATATATGAAAACATATAATCTTTTTGGGTCCAAAATATAACCCAAATAGGGTTTGAGACGAATCCTGCTAGGAAACTACCAAAATATTTGTTCCTAACTATCAATGAATTCAAATAGAAGGTAATATGAAAAAATGAAGTAATAAACTAGGAATTGCTAAAAATTAAACAATCATAATGTTTTCAATTAAATTCGTTTCCATTTATTATTCAATCCATTGCTTCATTTAAAGCATGGGATTTTGGTTAAGCTGTGTATCCCCTATGTAATAGTAATAAAATAGATGTCTCAAAAGACCATCCAAACAATCAAGTAAGATCGAGTCCAAGATTGTGCTTTGGCTTGGTAGACTCGTCACAATCATTCATTTAATCAATAATGACCCTTTTCAAAAGTTCTCACAGTCTAACCCCCTTGGTATAATATAACAACTATTTATTTAATAGAGACCCTATGGGAAGATCTCACGGCCTAACCCCTATGTACTAACATATCATTAATCATTTACAAATGACCACCAAGGAATCTCTTATGGTCAATACCCATTGGTCAACATAGAATCAATAAATTCTAAAGGGCCACCTGGTATGCTCTCACGGTCTAATCCCCTGGGTAGATGACCACGTGGAAGCTCCCAAAGTCAATACACCAAGGTAATTGTAATATTAAAACATACATAAATGACCCTATCTCGAGAAGCACTCACAGATAAATTCCCCTTTCTCAAACATCTTCACTTCATATCACGTGAATCTCATATAATCAGAAACTACATCCTAGAAATGAAAGGCATGGAAAAATTTAAGGCCTAATAGGCATCCTAGACCAAATGCACATAAACTATCAAACAAGGGATACACACCCACAGGGTGTCCCATAAACATGGTATCTAATCTTATTCATAAGTAATAACACCTTAACAACCAAACAATCCTTCATAGGTATTAAACAAAGTAAAATTAAAATTCAATAAATTCCCCAAATGTGGGTATACAAAAATTTTAGAATATATTATCCATCTATGAACAAAAAAAAGAAAAAACCACTTACCTCGATGTCATACGATCGATATAATTGAACGTCAGCCCTTGAATCATCCTAGATCAGTGTAGATCTAAAAAAGGGGGAAACAACTAACCTATATTAACTCATGAGAGAGTTAGAATTTAGATGAAATGATCCTGGGGTTTTGAGACCATACAGTTCAAATTCCAACACATCGGAGAGCGTCTCAATTGGAGCTATGACATAGAAACGGGAGGGTTTTGGTGTTTTTCGTCCCTTCAATCAGGATCCTGTGTGAACCACTTCTCGAATAAGGTTATTCCAAAGATTATATGTGACCCCACTCTAATTTATCAATTAAAATGTAAACAACATGGTGTGTTCATTAAATTTACACGTCATGTAGTAGCCTTAATTGGCTCCCACCTTAAGTGGTCTACCAGTTCACTACATGATCATGTACTTCGCCATTACCTAGTCAGTACACGGCTGTATGTGGAAACCATGTACAAAGAGTACACTCATAACTACACAATGTGTTCTTAAAAATACACATTTATTCTTTTTTCTAAAAAACAACCAAATATAAAGATCCATACTTGAAATGAAGATCTATTTTCTTATAAACATCCCACTTAATGAAATTATTCCCAGAATATCCCTTCCCACGATGATGAAGAAAAAACTACACAGAACTATGGCCACAATGATTATATGGCAGGCTCCCTCTCCTAAGTCTTGTCATGTACTCACATTTGCTTCCATAGCACCTGTACCAGAGGAATAGACCAGCCATGATGAACCTTTTTGTTGTGATGTACAATCAATATATGGTGCTCTTAGAAGGATGAATCCACCTCCAACTCAACCATCTCGATTTAAAAACCAAGAGATGGGTCTGAAAAGTAACTCCATAATTGCGAAACATGAATGAATGCGTGCATAGCCCGATACCTCTGAGGTAACTTCAACTGATAGTAATTCATCCTGACTCTCTACAAACCCTCAAAAGGCCCGATTTATCTCGGTTAAAGATTTCTCTATCTCCAGATACTAATGTGTCCCAACCTCAGTGTGACACATAATAAAACATGATCTCCAACCTCAAACTCTAGATTTCATCCATATCAATCAGCAGATGATTTCCGTTGAGACTATGCAGTACCCATCCTCTTATGAATCGACTCCACTTGCTCAGTGGTCTCTTGGACAAGACGAATTCCCCGTATAGTTACCTCTCCTACCACCTGCCAACATACGGGTGATTGGCATGACCTACCATACAAAGCCTCATAAGGTACCATATGAATCATTACCTAAAAAATATTATTTTAGGAATGAATAGGGGTATGTGTATCTCCCATGCGCCCTCGAAATCTAGAACGCATGCTCGAAGCATGTCCTCTAAAACATGAATCATGCTGTAACACCTGAGACTTTTATGAGAAATATTTTGTTTTTATGTTATATAAATCATCAAAGGAATCTTTCGCTACATGCAATCGCGACCTTCCTCGATAGCGTGTCTAGTACGCAATAACGAGTTCCACTAAACAATGATATATTATTATAATATTATAAACTAGCCGTTATGAATAGTATTAACTGAATTTTAAATTTTAAAACATTATTATTCATCTTACACATTTTCTAGAATATGGTAAGATAACAAAATAATTTTTTTTTGGTAAAATAAGTATTTTTAAAAAAATGCAGTTTTGCTGCCTTTTGATGGCGCACCCACATTAAATCTAGTTTTCGACATGTTTATAAGTTCAATTTGACAAAATAAAATTCTTCTTTTGAATCAGGATATATAAATTTACTTTGGATAAATTTTTGATATTTTTCTGATAACTTTCATATTTTGATGAATAGTAAAAATACGCTAATTTTTAATTAAAAACAACTTTTTTCATTGAGATAATTTATATGGTTAAATTATAATATTTAATGGTTTTAAAGTATATATAGAATATATTTTTACCATTTAATATAATGTATGTCATTAGCATTAATTTCACATTGACTTCATAGGTAAAAACAATTCAATCTTTGGCAATGTTTTAACTTCTAAAACCCGTTTTCTTAACAATGGGATTTATTTTAAATTAATTACTGCAACTTATATGTTTCGAATTTTGAAAAATGGATTAAATATTCAGAATAAGTGGGTCCAAATTATGTTAATAGGCTACTTTTAATTTTTGGGCATTATGAATAGTAACTACGATAAATTTTATTTACCATAGTTAAAGGTAAATCGGGTAATTAAGGGTAAATATAAGATTATAAAATTACCCTAACACCTGCCAAAATCCTATTGCATGACTAAAAGTCGACCCATATAACCTAAGGGTCGGATTATATTCATTTAATAGACTTTTGTACATGAAAATAATTTAATTATTATTAAAACCAAAGAATTTGACAACATGTCATTTTCTTAAATCTTATAAGTATAATAATTTTAATTTGGTGGTAAACTTAATGAAAATTTGAACATGAATAGTCTCTAGAAATATTATACAAGTGTCTACATCATAGGAATTTATTTATAATTTTTAGGGATTAAATAATTATCATTAATTATGACACAATAGTGATGTTGAAATTATTTTATTAATTAAAATAACAAATAAATGGTTTTAAAAATATTAAAAAAATTATTATATGCACTATTTAATGTGCTCCACTAATTTTCTATATACATATGACATTTTATTAATCTGTTAAAGCTTTTATTTCGAACATATAGTCTGTATATATTTTATTTAAATTCAAATAAATGAATAGTGACAAAATTGACACTATTGTTATTTTATAAAAATAACATATTATAAAATTGTTTAAAAATCACAAAAATATTTAAAAATTATAAATTAAAATTTATATGGTCGAAAATTTCATAAAGTGTAAAATTATGGAAAATTCACAACACATATGTAATTATTAATAATAATTTAAAATTTAGAATATTATTACCACAAATAAAATTAAATTGATAAATAAGGATAAATCAAATTGATAGTGTTTAAAATAAATTCCTAACATGTCTAAATTTTTTTGGTTGATGATATTACAGCCCTATATCATCTAATATTTGGATATGAGTCATTTTAGAAGTTTTTATGTGGGGTTGGGATTTAATATAAACTAATATTTCTTATATTTCCAAAGGTGCCCCTCTCCTCCCTTATAAAAGGGCACCTCCTCCCTCTCCGCCTCACACCAATTTGAGCCTCCATGATCGGCCAATCCATGCCCATTTCACTTCTCCACTTCCCTAGAATCATCCTAGAGGTTATGGTCTTCTTCAAAGACAAACCCTAGTGCCCTAAGAGGAGGTTAAGAAGAGGCGCGTCAAAAAGAGGTAATATCCATTACCGATCCTTTCCAAATTTTTTCTTCTTCAACTTCTTCTTATTTAGTTGTTTCATTATGAAGTAATAACATCAGTATCACTCATATACTGATATGTTATTATAAGTATGAAATAACCCTTTTTCAACATCTATCCATCCTACGGAAAACGAAATCACCGCGTGTGCGTACGTACGGAATACCGTCTCCACGCCGTGGTGTAATCTATTTTCCCCCACCACATTACTTGGATGGGTATAATGGTGTAAATAATTACTATATATTATTATTTTAAAGTGATATTGATTCTGAAATAGTATACATACACTCCAATACAATTCCACGATCATGAGAACGATATCATCGCTCGTGCGTACGTACGGAATACCGTCTCCACGATGTGATGCGTTTCGTTCTACATGATCTTCATTGAATAATGATTATATAAATGAATTGAATGAATAAATATGATATATAGTACATTAATACCATTCTGGAAATGATGTATCTATAACCTAAAAAGAACAATAAGAATTTATTCGACAAAACACGCATAAGAACAAAAAGTTATAAACACCTGAATAACAAGTAGCAATGAAATATTACTACTAAGAAGCTAACAATATGACCATATATGATATCATAACAATAATTATGATTCTGTAATAAGTAAATAACATTATTTAAATCATTATACAGGAGGTTCGGACACATACGAGGCAAATCGGACCTAAGGTAAGGGAAAATATCACAATCTCATTTTATCCGAGATTGTTTATACTTTGGTATTTACTGGGGTGTATTTTACCATCCACATCCATGTTTCCTCGATATGAAATATTGTTTCCATCCACCTACAATTGTTTAAATCCAATTTTACCCTTCGGTGAGTTTTTAGTAAATGATATGAAAGGAATCTTTTGTCATTTTTCGTACGAGGTACTTTTTCACTTTTCCGACAAAAGTACGAGAAGAATGTTTTTTTTAACTTATACGGCATGAATGGAATTTTAAAAAAGTATTTCCAAGAAGCTTCATTTAAAAATTTTCAAGTTTATTTTTAATCAACTTCTTTTAGTTTAGAATTGTATGACATGTTAAGAAAGGAAAAGTGTTTTTGAAGTAGAAAGGATATTTTCCACAAGAATGGAGTTCAAGTGTTTTATCAAAATTATTTTCGATCTAAGATAATAAAGGGTTATGTTTTTATCCCTATTATTACATTGATTTGATTATGTTGTGATGGAATTATTTTTATGAATTCCTTTATCTTATGTGAATTTTTTTTATGTTATCACGATGTTTAAGATTCCCATTTTTATTACATGGGTTATGCTATAATGTATGGTTTATGATTCTGTGGCACACATAAGAATGGTATCATTATGAGATGGGTGGGACCTATATCTCCCTCCAATTCATTGGGTAAAGATTTTATATCTCATGAGATAGACATGGCTCGAACAACAGGTTATTCTGGTTCAGTGAAACAGGACTGAAACGAGGAGTGAACTCGGTTCAGAAATGGACGTTATCCACTAAGATAGTCTTGACAATGAGTCTTGACTAATAAGAAATGATTCTCTATGATTATGTGTGTATGCCACAAAGTTTCATGTTTTATGTTATGATTATTGGGATTTCATTTTACTACTATGATTTATCCCATGTTATGAAATTATGCTCTCTTTTGCAGGTTAAGATTTCCAAAATGTTATGTTCTTATGAATATGATGTGATTGATATTTATTTTACCCTTACTGAGCATTTGAGCTCACCCTTTTGTATGTTTTCTTTCCCCAGTCCAGAAAGAAGCTTATTAAGTAAGATATTCCAAAAGGGACTATAGATATGATGAAATAAATGGGAGACAGTGTATACACTTTATGAACCTATTGTTTATGTTTTCCAATTTCTAAAGACACTATACCTATACGGTCCTTTCATGGTTTTGTTATATGTTGTAATAAGTATGCTTCAATTTTGAAGTAATAAAAATGTATGTAAAGTATGGGTCGTTATAGTTGGTATCAGAGGAAATGTATAGTCAACCTTTGGAAACTATGATGTGAAAGCCTTAGTAAGAATCCTAAGGATAATTCTAAGCATAGAACACAATCTTAGTGTTTTAGAAATGGAAATGAAAAACCTATGATAAGACCTTAAGTGTGAAATTTTATTCTTGATTATGTGGTTTTCCTATTATAATTAGTGTTTCTCACACTATTCTTCTTGGTTTTAGTCAATGGCTGGAACCCAAAGGAACCGTGTTAATGTGGAATGCGACGAGCAATGTAATGATTGTCCCCCTGAGCAACCAAACGTTATAGGAGCTGGAATGAAAAATCTTGTAGCCCTGATCACACAACATTCTCAAGCTATGAATCATGAAGGACTTCCAAATGAGCAAAGGAAGGAGAAACATTCTGTTGAGTCCTTCATGAGGCAGCGTCCACCTTCTTTCAGCGGGTCTACTGATCCATTAGTTGCTGAACAATGGATTAGTACTACTGAAAAGATATTTTCAGTTCTTCAATGTTCTGAACATGATAAAGTCATCCTAGCAATGTATCGTTTGGAAGGAGATGCTGATCAATGGTGGAATCTTATTAAGAATACGAGGCAAAGGGATTAAATTGAGTCCATGGAATGGGACAAGTTCAAGAACTTATTTTTCAATAAGTACTTCCCTCGTATTCTCTGAACAAAGATGGATAAAGAGTTTCTTGAACTGAAGCAAAAGGATGATGAATCTGTTGGTACCTACGAAGCAAATTTTACAAGACTTGCAAGGTACGCTTCGGGTATTATTATCCAACCTGAGAGTAAGATCGATTGATTCTTTAGTGGATTAAAATCAAGTCTTCGAAGGGCGTTAGCCATAAGGGACTTCAATAGCTATGAGGAAATCGTTCGATGTGCTCTCAAAGTCGAGATGTAGATTGGAGTAACCCATCAGTCATATGGGTTTGATAAGAAGAGAAAAATGGAATTCAAAGGAAAATCTAAAGAGCAGACTGAAAAGTAGACGAGCTTTCCCTTATGCTCAAAGTGTGGAAAGAAACATGGAGGGAGTTGTCTTAAAGGGACAAGTAAATGTTTCAAATGTGTAAAGGAAGGTCATCGGGAATTTGAATGCTGCAATGATGGAAAGAAGATGTCTAAGGATGCAAACAAAGGAAGGGACACACAGAATGAACCTACTACACTTCAATGTTTCACGTGCAAGGAGATGGGGCATTATGCCAATAAATTCCCAAATCCAAGGGTTGATGATGATGGTCAACGTCAACAAACTCTTAAGGCTAAAGACAAAGGAAAGCCACATGCAATTTCTATCAGCGATGTGGAGTACGATAACGATGTGGTGAAAGGTACACTTACCATCCACTCTAAAGTAGGAAATGTTTTATTTGATTCTGGATCCACCCACTCCTTTATTTCTGATGAATTTTCTAAGGATATCGCCATATTACCTCAACAATTAAATGTTGAGTTAGCTGTGACAACCCCTAATGGCACAACAGTCGCATCAAAAGTTTATAATTCTTCTCCGATTGAAGTTTGTGGGAAAGTGCTTCCTGCAAATCTTGTGATTCTTCCTATAGTGGAATTTGATGTGATTCTTGGAATAGATTGGATTTCTTTATATGGATCTCATATCAATTTCCAATGAAGGGAAGTCACATTTCATATTCCAGATCAATCTATGATCGTCTATCGGCGCAAGGATGAACATAACCTTCCAGTGGAAATTTCTTCCATCTTAGGGGTCTTGATTCCAATTAATGAAGGTTATTTATCTCCAATGGTCGGTGAGAAACTCACAATTAAGAATATTCCCATTTTACAGAAGTTTGATGATGCCTTTCCGGAGTAATTTTCGGGTCTTCCACCAAATCGTGAAGTTGAGTTTTCAATAGAACTCGTACCGGGTGCTTTGCCTATTTCAAAGAAACCTTATAGAATGGCCCCAATTGAGTTGCAGGAATTTAAGAAGCAACTCCAAGAGAATCTTGATAAAGGATTCATACACCCTAGTGTGTCACCTTGGGGAGCACCTATTCTGTTTGTTAAGAAGAAAGATGGATCAATGAGACTCTTCATTGATTATCGAGAACTTAACAAGATCACTATCAAGAACAAATATCCTCTCCCACGCATTGATGACTTATTTGACCAACTACGGGGAGCTCAATACTTTTCCAAGATTGATCTTCATTCAGGGTATTGCCAATTAAGGGTCAAAAGGGACGATATACCAAAGACGGCTTTCCGAACAAGGTATGGACACTATGAATTTATAGTGATTCCATTTGGTCTTACTAATGCCCCTTCTATCTTCATGGATCTGATGAATAGAGTCTTTAGAGACTATCTTGATCAGTTTTTGGTAGTCTTTATAGACGATATTCTTGTATATTCAAAGAGCAAGGAAGAACATGAAGATCACTTGAGAATTATATTGAAGACCCTGAGAAAGGAGAAGCTTTATGCCAAATTTACCAAATGTGAATTTTGGCTTCAAAGAGTTTCATTTTTGGGTCACATAATCTCAAAAGAGGGGATATATGTGGATCCAGCAAAAACAGAGGTTATCGAAAGATGGTCGAGACCAACAACAGTTACTGAGATCCGATGTTTTCTTGGTTTGGTTGGATATTATCGACGTTTTGTGAAAGATTTTTCACGATTATCTAATCCACTCACCATGTTGACTCGGAAAGGAGTTAAGTTTGTCTGGACTGAGGAATGTGAAGAGAATTTCAAGGAGTTGAAAAGAAGGTTATCCAGTGCACCTATGCTCACACTCCCTTGTAGTGGAGAAAGGTTTGTGATCTATAGTGATGCATCCAAGAAGGGACTGTGATGTGTTTTCATGCAAAATGATATGGTGATAGCTTATGCCTGACAATAGTTGAAAATCCATGAGCAAAATTACACAACTCATGATTTGGATTTAGCCGTGGTAATATTTGCATTAAAGATTTGGAGGCATTAACTTTATGGTGAAAGGTGTGATATTTATACAGATCATAAACGTTTCAAGTATAATTTCATACAAAAGGAGCTGAATATGCGCCAGAGAAGATGGTTGGAGCGGATTAAGGATTACGACTGATCAATTCATTACCACCCTGGGAAAGAAAACAAGGTGGCAGATGCATTAAGTCGGTAAGACCATGCTAGTTTATCCATGAGGAGGATCACAAAAGATAAAATATTTATGGATTTATAAAGGATGGATCTTGGAAATATAATGGAATGGGGAAAATCATATCTTTCTCAAATCAATGTTCAACCATCTATATATGTGAAGATTAAAGAGGCACAGAAAGAAGATGTCGAGTTACAAAAGAAGGTGAGAAATGTTCCTGAATTCAACCTTGATTGTGATGGGATAATAAAGTTCAGGAATCGGGTTTTTGTTCCTCCCATCCTTGAATTAATGATAGAGCAGCGGGTTGAGGCTCGTAGTTCTTCATTCTCTGTTCATCCTGGAAGCACAAAGATGTATAGGGACCTGAAAGAGTACTTATGGTGGGATGGCATGAAAATAGATGTTGCTGAATATGCCTCTCGATGCTTTTTTTTGTCATCAAGTTAAATCTGAGAGACAGAAGTCTAAGGGGATGTTACAACCATTACCCATACCCGAATAGAAATGGGAAAACATCACTATGGAATTTGTCACAGGACTTCCTAAAACATCTAAAGGCAATAATGGTATCTGGGTCATAGTTGATCATCTTACAAAGTCCGCACACTTCATCGCTATTAGAGAGGATTTATCTCTGGATTAGCTTGCCAGGATATATGTAAAGGAAGTGGTAAGATTTCATGGAGTACCACTTTCTATTATATCTGATCGGGATCCGAGGTTTACCTCAAAGTTCTAGTGAAGTCTTCAGCATACTCTGGATACAGAGTTGAGTTTTAGCACTGCTTACCATCCTCAGACAGACGACCAGTCTGAGAGAACAATTCAAACTCTAGAAGATATGTTGAGAGCTTGCTCTATGGATTTCAAAGGTGCTTGGGATCAACACCTACCTTTGGTGGAATTTTCTTATAATAATAGCTTTCACTCCAGTATTCAGATGTCTCCTTATGAAGCTATATATGGAAAGAAATGCAGGACTCCAACATGCTGGGATGAATTTGGGGAAAGAAAGCTATTAGGACATGATATTGTTGATGATATGGTAGAAAAGGTCAGATCTATTCAACAACACATAAGAGCATCTCAGAGTCGACAGAAAATTTATGCCGAAAACCAAAGAAAAGCCAAGAGTTTGAAGTGGGTGATAAAGTGTTCTTAAGAATATCTCCCTGGAAGAGGGTCATGATATTTGGAAAGAAGGGGAAGTTGAGCCCTAGATATATCGGTCCTTTCGAAATACTGGATCGTGTTGGGAAGGTAGCTTACCGATTGGCGCTTCCACTGGATCTCTCTCAAGTTCACCATGTGTTTCATGTATCTCTCCTTAGAAAGTACATACCTGATCCTTTACATGTACTCAGCTCAGAAGTTGTACCGCTGGAGCAGGATCTTTCTTATGAAGAACAACCAATATAAATTCTGGATCATAGTCAAAAAGTCCTACGAAACAAGACCACTTGCTTGGTTAAAGTTTTATGGAGGAACCACCAATTAGAAGAAGCTACATGGGATCTTGAGGATATGATGAGGGAGAGGTATCCTCATCTGTTTGTTACAAAGTAACGAATTTCGAGGGAGAAATTCATTTTAAGGGGGGTAGAATGTAACACCCAAGACTTTTATGAGAAATATTTTGTTTTTATGTTATATAAATCATCAAAGGAATTTTTCACTACACGCAATCGCGACCTTCCTCGATAGCGTGTGTAGTACGCAATACCGAGTTCCGCTAAACAACGATATATTATTATAATATTATAAACTAGCCGTTATGAATAGTATTAACTGAATTTTAAATTTTAAAACATTATTATTTATCTTACACATTTTCTAGAACATGGTAAGAGAACAAAATACTTTTTTTGGGTAAAATAAGTATTTATCAAAAAATACAGTTTTGCCGCCTTTTGATGGCGCACCCACATTAAATCAAGTTTTTGAAACATTTATAAGTTCAATTTGACAAAATAAAATTCTTCTTATGAATCAGGATATAAAAATTTACTTTGGATATATTTTTGATATTTTTATGATAACTTTCATATTTTGATGAATAGTAAAAATACGCTAATTTTTAATTAAAAACAACTTTTTTCATTGAGATAATTTATATGGTTAAATTATAATATTGAATGGTTTTAAATTATATATAGAATATATTTTTACCATTTAATATAATTTATGTCATTAGCATTAATTTCACATTGAATTCCTAGGTAAAAACATTTCAATCTTTGGCAATGTTTTAACTTCTAAAACCCATTTTCATAACAACGGGATTTATTTTAAATTAATTACTGCAAACTATATGTTTTGAATTTTGAAAGATGGATTCCATATTCAGAATCAGGGGGTCCAAATTATGTTAATAGGCTACTTTTTATTTTTCCGCATTATGAATAGTAACTACGGTAAATTTTATTTACCATAGTTAAAGGTAAATCGGGTAATTAAGGGTAATATAAGATTATAAAATTACTTTAAAACATGAAAAAAACTTATTGGATGACTAAAAGTCGACCCATATCACCTAAGGGTCGGATTATATTCATTTAATAGACTTTTGTACATGAAAAGAATTTAATTATTATTAAAACCAAAGAATGTGACAACATGTCAATTTCTTAAATATTATAAGTATAATAATTTTAATTCAGTGATAAACTTAATGAAACTTCGAATATGAATAGTGTCCAGAAAGATAATACAAATATCTATATCATAGAAATTTATTTATAATTTTTAGGGATTAAATAATTATCATTAATTATGACACAATAGTGATGTTGAAATTATTTTATTAATTAAAATATCAAATAAATGGTTTTAAAAATAGTAAAATAATTATTATATTCACTATTTAATGTGCTCCACTAATTTTCTAGAAACATATGACATTTTATTAATCTAATAAATCTTTTAGTTCGAACATATCCCCTGTATATATTTTATTTAAATTCAAATAAATGAATATTGTCAAAATTGACACTATTGTTATTTTATAAAAATAACATATTATAAAATTGTTTAAAAATCACAAAAATATTTAAAAATTATAAATTAAAATTTATATGGTAGAAAATTTCATAAAGCGTCTAATTATGAAAAATTCACAACACATATGTAATTATTAATAATAATTTAAAATTTATAATATTATTACAACAAATAAAATTAAATTGGTAAATAAGGATAAATCAAGTTGATAATGTTTAAAATAAATTCCTAACATGTCTAAATTTTATTGGATGATGAGATTACAACCCTATCTCATATAATCTTCTTATATGAGTCATTTTAGAAGTTTTTATGTGGGGTTGGGATTTAATATAAACTAATATTTCTTATATTTCCAAAGGTGCCCCTCTCCTCCCTTATAAAATGGAACCTCCTCCCTCTCCTCCTCACACCAATTTGAGCCTTCAATCTCGGCAAAACCCTGACCATTTCACTTCCCCACTTCCCTAGAATCATCCTAGAGGTTCTGGTCTTCTTCAAAGACAAACCCTAGTGCCCTAAGAGGAGGTTAAGAAGAGGCGCGTCAAAAAGAGGTAATATCCATTACCGATCCTTTCCAAATTATTTCTTCTTCAAATTCTTCTTCTTTAGTTGTTTCATTATGATGTAATGACATAAGTATCACTCATATACTGACATGTTATTATAATTATGAGACAAACTTATTTCAACATCTATCCATCCTACGGAAAAAGAAATCACCGCGTGTGCATACGTACGGAATACCGTCTCCACACCGTAGTGTAATCTATTTTCCCCCACCACCTTACTTGAATGGGTATAATGGTGTAAATAATTACTATATACAATTATTTTAAAGTGATATTGATTCTGAAATAGTATACATACACTCCAATACATTTCCACGATAATGGGAACGATTTCATCGCTCGTGCGTACGTACGGAATACTATCTCCATGATGTGATATGATTCGTTCTACGTGATCTTCATTTCATAATGATTATATAAATGAATTTAATGAATAAATATGATATATAGTACATTAATACCATTCTGTAAATGATGTATCTATAACCTAAAGAGAAGAATATGAATTTATTCGACAAAACACGCATAAGAACAAAAAGTTATAAACACCTGAATAACAAGTAGCAATGAAATATTACTACTAAGAAGATAATAATATGACCATATATGATATCATAACAATAATTATGATTCTATAATAAGTCAATAACATTATTTAAATCATTATACAGGAGGTTCGGACACATACGAGGCAAATCAGACCTAAGTAAGGGAAAATATCACAATCTCATTTTATCCAAGATTGTTTATACTTTGGTATTTAATGGGGTTTATTTTATCATCCACATCCATGTTTCCTCGATATTTAATATTGTTTCCATCCACCTACAATTTTTTAAATCCAATTTTACCCTTCGGTGAGTTTTTAGTAAAAGATATGAAAGGAATCTTTTGTCATTTTTTCTACGAGGTACTTTTTGACCTTTCCAACAAAAGTACGAGAAGAATGTTTTTTTTTAAATTATACGGAATGAATGTATTTTTAAAACATTATTTCCAAGAAGCTTCATTTAGAAATTTTCAAGTTTATTTTTAATCAACTTATTTTAGTTTAGAATTTTATGACATGTTATGAAAGGAAAAGTGTTTTTGAAGTAGAAAAGTTATTTTCCTCAAGAATGGATTTCAAGTGTTTTATCAAAATTATTTTCCATCTAAGATAATAAAGGGTTATTTTTTTATCCCTATTATTACATTGATTTGATTATGTTGTGATGGAATTATTTTTATGAATTCCTTTATCTTATTTGAATTTTTTTATGATGTCATGATGTTTAAGATTCCCATTTTTATTACAT
Organism: Viscum album; assembly: GCA_963277665.1. NCBI lineage: Eukaryota > Viridiplantae > Streptophyta > Magnoliopsida > Santalales > Viscaceae > Viscum > Viscum album. Next base: position 2,141,801,935 of record OY728159.1, read on the forward strand.
GGGTTATGCTATGATGTATGGTTTATGATTTTGTGTCACACATAAGAATGGAATCATTATGAGATGGGTGGGACCTATATCTCCCTCAAATGAATTGGGTAAATATTTTATATCTCATGAGATAGACATGGCTGGTACGGATGGTTATACCGGTTCAGTGAAACAGGACTGAAACGAGGAGTGAACTCGGTTCAGAAATGGACATTGTCCACTAAGATAGTCTTGGTAATGAGTCTTGACTAATAAGAAATGATTCTATATGATTATGTGTGTATGCCACAATGTTTCTTGTTTTATGTTATGATTATTTGGATTTCTTTTCACTACTATGATTTATCCCATGTTATGAAATTATGCTCTCTTTTGCAGGTTAAGATTTCCAAAATGTTATGTTCTTATGAATATGATGTGATTGATATTTGTTTTACCCTTACTGAGAATTTGAGCTCACCCTTTTGTATGTTTTCTTTCCCCAGGTCAGGAAGAAGCTTATTAATTAAGATATGCCAAAAGGGACTATAGATATGATGAAATAAATGTGAGACAGTGTAGACGCTTTATGAACCAGTTGTTTATGTTTCACAGTTTCTAAAGACACTATAACTATACGGTCCTTTCATGGTTTTGTTATATGTTATAATAAGTATGCTTCAATTTTGAAGTAATAACAATGTATGTAATTTATGGGTCATTATACGTGCACTCGGAATGGCCATCTGTCGGGGGATGATAAGCTCTTCTCAGGAGTATATATGTACCTAAAGCTCTCTGTAGTCCCTACCAGACACAAGAAGTGAACTGGGTGTCCCTTTCTGAAATGATAATATGAAAAACCCCTAGAAAATTCACAATCTATAGAATGTAAATCCTTCCATTCTCATCAACACTGATGGTTTCCTTAATCGGTAGGAAATGTCAATCCTTCATGAGTCTGTCAACAACAACCCAAATTTCATTACTCCCTCAAGGATAACTCGGTAAAATTTTCACAAAAATCCATTGTAACATCATTCCACTTCTACTAAATAATGGGTAACTATGGTAAAGTCCCTTCTAGTCGATGATTCCCTGCCATCACCTACTGAAAGATGGAACATCTCATAACAAAACCAACTACATCCCTCTTCATGCTTAGCCACCAATACTGACAATGTAGATCTCGATACATCTCGGTGACACCAAGTTGAACATCCCATACTAAGGAATGAAAAACTCACAACAACTCATCTCATATGTCTTCTGACACCCAAATGTTCCCATGAAAACACAAGTCCTCATCGTTTATTATGGTCTACCCTGAAATTAGGTCCTCATGGGATACACCCTCCTATAGGAATATGCCTTCAGAATTTGATAGCTGCCTTATTCTCAAACGCTCTAGAAGAGAAGATGTATCAAATATAGATTGAAGAAATTTCTTCCTCTATTTTTGATACTCTTGATAATTCATCTCAGAGAATAGATCAATAAGTTTCGACTCATTATTAGAATCCTAAGCTACCTAAATCTGAGTCCTCCTATTCAATGCATCAACCACTATGGTTCCTTTCCCATTAATATAGGTAAGCTCAATGTCAGAGGATAGAAGTTACTTAACCAACCTTCAATATCACAAATTCAGATCCCATGGATTAAATATATACTTGAGGCTTTTGTGTTCATTGTACACCAAAAAACATTCTCCCAAAAGATAATGTCTCGAACAATGAAATGTATGCACAACTATAGCCAACTTGAGATTATTCAATGGGAAATTCTTCTATTGTGGCCTCAAATGTTGAAAGTCATACACAATGACTCATTACACTTGCATTAGCACATCTTTTAGAATGATACTTGTTGTATCGCATACATTCGTGTATCTATGGCCCGACTCCAGAAAAATAAGTATCGGTGTTGAATTCAATCCATCTTTCAACTCATGAATGGTTGAATCATAAGAATATATCCATATGTACTTCACAAACTTCTTAGTCAGGAATGAAGTTGGTGTTTTCATTTCTTAAAAGTCATAAATAATGAATTTTGAGTTACAAACCATCCCTAGAAAACTACATACCTGAAAGACATTCTTTGGCTGCTCCTAGGAAACTATTGTCCTCATGTTCTCTAGGCCTACTGGTACTCATTTATCTAATATGACATGACCCATGATGTGAATATGGTCTATCCAAAAGTGACATTTTATGATCTTATAATATAACATATTCTCACTTAGATTACTCAATATAATGACAACATGGATGTCATAGTCGTGTCGAGTGTGAGAGTACACCAAGATATCATCCAATAAGACTACCACAAAAGAATCCATGTAAGCTTGGAACACTTGGTTCATCAGTTCTATAAAAAAATTTGGTTCATTCGTGAGATAAAATGAAATTACCAATTATTCCTATAGACCATACCTTCTCAGAAAGGTTATAAGAGGTATATTTGATGGTCTGACGTGCAACTAATGATAAATAGATCTTAATAAAATCTTAGAAAACACCCAAGATCCTCAAATATGATCAAAGAGATCATTAATACTCGACAAGTGATATCAGTTACTGACCATAAAATGATTCAGATTCCAATAATCTACACAAATTTTGAGGGTAGCATTCACCTTCTTCGCAAAAAGGATAGGCAAACCCCAAGGAGAAGTATCAGGTCTTATGAAACCCTTTTATTGTAAATCCTATAACAACTTATTGAGCTCCAATAAAATTGGTGTATCCATCATATACAGAGGAATGGACATAGATTTCACTCATGGAAGCATTTCAAATTAGAAATCCACCTCTCTCTGGAGGTAGACATGAAAGGTTTTCTGGAAATGCATTATTTAAATAGTCCACCACTGGAGGAAAGTTCATCTGTGATGTCCCCTGGTCATCCAAATATAAACTTAAAATATGGCCTATAATTCCTCTAAACACATGATCCTCACATCCATTTCTTCTCATCTAGACATCCCATTCACCCTTCTGTAGAAAGGACCCACCCTCTGGTGATGTGAAACTCACCCTACAGTGATAGCAGTCAATAAAGGCCTGAGCGGATACCAACCTATCCATTTTGAGAATGAAATTGAATCCTTTCATCTCTAATACATAGATGTACCATGCGATGTAACACCAACCAAACTCAAGAGTGAACTTCCTTGAACTGACATACATTAGCTGTCCTAATTCCCAATGGAGTATCTAGCGTCATAACATCATCAGACATAATGATACAAAGCCCACGGATCTCCACACAAGAAAAAGGTATAAAAATATGGGAATCACCTATATCAAAAGGGGAAAATGATAAAACTGAGGAAACTAATATCATACCTATAACTATTGAGGGTCAGGGATCCTACCCCTACTGGGTCTGCTCCATTGAAAAAGTATGACATGTACATCAACCCTACAACCATGCCTAACTACCCTAAGCTAATAAACCCTGATGTTTATATAAATATTTTGTCTGGATACCACATCCATGACCACCTCCTCGGATTAAATGGATTTATGAAATCAAATTCATTGACTGATATGAAACCGGTGATACCACTTCTGAACGTGGAGTCATATCTGATCCCTTATCACTCGCTGTTGGTGAAAATATCCAGAAACAATGCTGAATACGGCCCATCTTTCCATAATAACGGCACTCGATTATGTCCCTTGGTAATTGAGGCCTCATATGGACACTCTTTCTTCACTAGTATCACACCACTTGACTACCTGAAAAAACATCAATGTGGTGCTTCTCACTATATATCAAAGGATTACTATATGTGGATGTTGAATCACCCTGGCTCGCAGCTCCACACTACCTCAGACTAGGCTCTATAATTAGTGCCTAATTTTCTATTGTAATAAAAAATGTCAGCCTGAAATCATTCACTTGTGATCATATGTCATACCTAATTCCATTCTCAAAATTCCTAGCCAGTGATTACTCGTCACCTCCCAAAACAGGTGTGAAGCGTTGAAGCACTATAAAACGAGAATAGTATTCCATCACTGAAAGAGTGCCCTACTCAAAATGAATCAAATACAAGGCTCATTTGGCCATCAATGTATTATGATATAATTAATCATATAAGGTCCTTTGAATCTCTTCCCCAACCATATCCCAATGATGTAACTCTTGTGAGGTAACATCCCACCGTCTATTGGCATAATCACATAGCATGTTAGTCGCCATCTTCACCCTCCTCTCAAAATGTGTCTCCAGCTGCTCAAAGATAGAATGAATGACCTAAAATAATGACTATGTCACCAATGGTCCTCCATCCCCTTTAAAACATTGGAGAATGTTGCTACTTGAACACCAATGTCAACTCTACCACAGACGAGGCAGGATGTGGTTCTCCCTAAAAAGCCCACATCATCCTCATAAATCCTTCATGGAACTGTGCATCAGCACTTGGGACCGGTACAACTGCTACATCCAAAACGAGCATTATGGTAGGGTCTAATGGTAGTCTCAGGTCTACCATTTCTGGTGTTTAATCATTTCCATGCACATGGCGAACAATCAAAGGGAATCTTGGTGGCATGACTCTACATGGTCAATTGCACACCTCAATTCAAGATTATTACGAACATTAATTTATAAGTGAAATAAGTTAAAGGGAGAAGTAAAACATTCTAGATTTACCATTGAGGATTACACCGCATGCATAACCACTAAAAATAGTGTTCCCTTAATCCTTAACATGGGTGTGTACCTCTTACAACCTATTCATGTAACACCATATAACACACAGTGTGTTCCTCCGGAGACACAGTGTGTACTTGAATATTCCCTCCTTCCCAAGTTCTTCTAAAAGTCTAGAACTACACCGTTCTCTCTTGGTGTAACACTATAAGGTGTTTTTAACCTAGACACAGTATGTACTATGTATGTTCCACCAACCCATGTCGTTAGTCACATGGTTGGATATAGGGTCAATTTCACACAGTGTGTATATGCTAGACATGGAATGTACTACCTAAATTCATACACCCATTTCATTAGTCACATGGTCAGATACATGGTCGATTTCCACACAGCATGCAAAATATCAGAACGGCGTGTACAACCTATGTTCATCCACCCATGTTGTTAGTCACATGACCAGATACATGGTCTTTTACAGCACGACGTTTACTCCCAGTACACGGCGTGTTCAACAAAACATTTATCAACCCCGTGTCTCTGCTCACACTGTCAGTAACATGGTCTACAACTACTTGGAGTGTACAATGGTACATGTCGTGTACTTAAGAAATTCCAGTTATTCCATAACAGAAGAACACGTGGCATGTATTCATAACATGACAAACCATGTTTTCGGGGTTTCTGGACTGTAAACCTCTGAAAATTCTCCTGAACTTTTAAAAACATAAAATTTCTCCAATGCATTCGATGTTCCAATCTGTGAGGGCTCATACACCCTGCGATTCAAATTTTTGCATTCTTAATCGTATCATATTAATAGAATTCAATTAAAGTTCAAACATGATCCACCAAATTCTGATCTCAGAGGGCCCGTAACACCTCAAGGACTATAGCTTGGAGTTCATCCAATTGAATATTTACATATTTCAATACTCTATCAAAATAGAATGTATTTATATCAAATAATCAATCATAACAACAAGCATTTCCAGAACTACATCTATCACAACAACATGGAATCAATAATTTACACTAAATAGAATGAAAATAATTCATGAATAATGATCTCTAGAAAGATACTGTATGATTCATGAGATGGAATACCCTCAACACATTAGGTTAAAAGATAAATTGAACCACAATGATATCAGTCATAATAGTACAAAACAAGTGAATCACCCAATAGTGAAATCAAAAAAACTGTAACAATTGTAAAACCAGAAAAAAATGTAATATTTAAGATAACATGGATTTTCCCTATACACGGGTTAGCTACTCCCAAGAACATCTTATTAACAACTACATATTTCATCCTATCCCAATATATTGGATCCCAATAATATGTAAAAGTAGAAAATAAAACCTCCTTAGGTACCACCTTGTAACATCCCGGATCGAGGTTTTTCCCAAAGGTACACCGTATCTGGTTGGCCACATGGCCTCAAGCACAATTAACCAAATTCCAGAGGTTTATAACAAGTAGTGAGGTACTAGGGTGTGAAGGTGTGGAAAATATTCCCTCATTGTTTGAGTATACACAATGGAAAACAAATAGTACCAATAGCAGAAGGCGTAATAAAATATAACAGAAGTAAATAGCAGAAGATTAATAGTAATAAAAACAACTGGGGCATATGTATAAATGATTCATGTCACATATGTCTAGGAAAGTATAAAAATAAGTCTCAATGATGGAAATAAATTACAATCTAATGAAAAAGAAAAACAATTACATCTAACAATATATCAATCCTCAGCATGGTCTCATGCACTCCAGCTCTAACCGTAATCAAGTACTTGATGAAGTAGGGTGCTTGTCCTTATCTATACATGAAAACATATAAAATGTTTGGGTCTAAATCATGACCAATGTAGGGTGTTCTAAAAATACTTGTAAGAAACCACCAAAAGATCTATGTCCAACTGCCTGTGAATATATATAGCATGTAATATACAGATATGAATAAATAAACTATGAAGTACTCAAAATTAGACAATCATGTTTTTTTTCAATTACATTCATCATCCTTTATTATTCAACCCATTGAATCATGTAAAAATTGGGATCTAGCCTAAGCTATGTATCCCCTATGTAATAGACACAAAATAGATATCTTAGAATGCCATCTAAATAATGAAGTAAGACAGAGTCCAAGATTCACTTTTTCGTGGAAGACTCATCACAATCATTCAATTATTAGATAATAATGGTCATTTGAGAATGTTCTCACAGTATAATCCCCTTGTAATAACATAACAACAATTAATTTAACAATGACCCTCTGGGAAGCTCTCATGGCCTATCCCATTTGGTCTAAAATAGCACTAATAATTTAAAAATGACAACCTGAGTAGCTCACATGGTCAATACCCCTTGGTCAAAATTTAATCAAATAATTATAAATGACCACCTGGGAGGATCTAATAGTCTAAACCACCGATTAGATGACCATCGGGCACCTCCTATAGCCAGTGCCCCTGAGTCTACATAACAGTAAACAAATTCATAAATGATCCTGCCTGGGGAAGCTCCCACAGTTAAATTCTTCTTAGTCTAACTTCAAAAATGTATATCACATGCATCTCATGTAACCAGTAACTCTATCCTAACAAAAAAAGGCTGGCCTAATAGGCATCGTAGACTAAACAACCATAAACAATCAAACAAGGGAAACACACCCATAGGGTGTCCCTTAAACAAGGTATCTAACCTTATTCATAATAAATAACCCATTAATAATCAAACAAACCATTTCAACTATTAAATATGGTCAAATTACAATTCAAGAAGTACCCCAAACGTGGGTATGTGGCACTTTTAGCATATATAATCGAAAGATGAACAACTAAAGGCACAAAGCACCTACCTCGATGTCGTATAACTGATATAATTGAAGGTCAACCAATGAATATACATAGATCAGAATAGATCTATTAATATTGTAAAAATTAAAAACCTTGAATAACTCATGAGAGAGAAAAATCAGGAAGAAAGGCTCTGGGGTTTTTGAGAACTCACTGGTGCGATTTCAAAGAACCTAATGACGTCTCAATCAATGCTTGAATGGAGAAACGGGATGGGTTATAAGTTATTAGGCCCTTTATTCATGTTCTTGTATGAACAACTACTAGAAGAAGGTGTTTCTGATGATGAGATGCGGCCCCACTCTAATTTATCGAATAAAAAGAAAACTGTGCAGCGTGTTTATTAAATGTACATTCAATGTAGTATCCTTAACTAGAGATGACCTTATGTGGTCTAATAGGTCACTACATGGCCATGTACATGGCTATTACATGACCAATACATGATTATACACAGCAACCAGGTACATGACCTGTACTCATATGTACACGGCGTGTACATAGAAAATCCATATTTCATCCTTTTTCTAAAAAATAACTCAAAATCAAGATCCATACCTAAAACGAGGATTTTGGTTCCTATACAATTCTATGATTTTTTTAGTTCTCTACAACATAAACCCATTTTAGAATATTTCATGCATCACAGTCTATGTTTCCTAAAAGATATCTTAATAACTCAAATCACATGACCTTCGATTATAATTTTTCATATTGAAGTTCTCATTACCAAACATAGATTATACCAACTTAATATTTTATATATGGGTTTTTATAATCCTTATTTGGATTATAATTTATTATAAAAACAATTTTTTTTAAAGTTTTTATAAAGTGAGTTTTCAACAAACATATTTTCAATGTAGTAAAAATATTTTTTTCCTATTAGTTCAAAATGTTTAATCTTTGTCTTTAATTTTTCTATAGAACCCATATGTCATGTTCAAGGTCCTGTTTTTTAATATTCTTTTTAATGTATTATTGTTTTAAAAATCTTTCACTTCACTTTTTTAAAAGTTACTTTTGAATGTGACAGGTGTGCTTGAATTTTACTTCTATAGGTAATATATTTTCTATAAGATATTTTGATTTTTCACATCCATTTTCCTTTTCTTATTAAAAAGTATTTAAACTAATTGGGTGTATGTTACAATATCTATATTGTAATATATAAGTATATTTATAATTTGGTGGATTCAACTCGTTGTATAAAAGAATTTTATTCTACATATATTTTTGTTTTTATCATTCAAAAACGTATTTTAGAATGATAATTTTCATCTATGTCAACATCCTAAAAAGACTACTCTATTACCCTAGGGATTTGTTCTTTTACAACCATATTTCTTCTTTCACTTGAGGGATTATGTATTATTCATTTATTTCATAGATATGATCCATCACTATCTTTGTCATGCCTAAACATCCACCCGAAATAGAAATGAGATTTCTTCCAAAGCCTTTAGTATATAAATTGCCTAATTTTCATTCATTTGATTAAATGTTGATCACCTAGATTCTATTTATTAATTTATTGTTGAAATTATTTATTTATCCATATAATATTATCCCATACATCTTTATCTTGAGTGTTTCTTACATAGATAACAATTCTATTTATTTATTACAGAAATATTAAAATTTTGTATATTTTATATTCTGATATGGATTCTTATTGATTAAATAGTCATGTTGCCATTGTATTATTAAACCAGCCACCTTATTTTTCAAAAATTTTAATTCTTATTTTATGCCTTTTATTTACATGGGGAAATTTATGGGTGTTTCATATGTTAATATTCCAACATGGATGATTATTAGAAAAGTTGTTTTAGTATTGTTTACTAATTATATCATATGATGAATGAATTGGACATAAAAATGTTACATGTGGTCCCATGATTATATTTCAACTCAATTCATCAGTAGGATTCCTAAGAAAATGTTGTTTTGTGTATTCAGTGTATTCCATTCCAATTAAGCAATGATCATTTAATACCGTCATGATAGTATGAATTGTCTCTTGGCTAAGGTCATGATGGTAAGATCCATATGTATGGAATTATTCATTCCATTATCATGAATTAAATTATTTTTGTTCATATAATATATTTATTCCTATTTTTATAAATGAATATATTATGCTATTGGTTTAGTTGATTATAGAATTATGATGATTACATATTCCATCTATATTTTTAATTCCATGTTAATTCCATAATTTCCTCATTTTTATGTTTTCCCATATATGGGGTTTGGTATCACGTAGTATTATGTTTTCATTTCCCTTGGATGTAGGGAAATTTATTACACATTATATGACAAGAAACATATCATATTTGAGGGAATTTTCAGAGATTTTTAAGACTCATCAAAAATTAAATATTATCATATATAGTGGGAAAAAGATAATTAGTTGAGAATGACATGGATCTATTTTTATTATGGTTTATCATAATTATACAAATATCTCGTCTTTAAGGTCATGGGGATATATTTAATAAAATGTTGGACTTAAGTTATATATTTATGGGATAATTATGTCTCCAAATAAATTATTGGTATTGATATCAGTATGTAATGTATGTGTTGTTCGATCAAAATTGTGAGTGATAGTCTAGTGTGTTATTCCTTATGTTACACTATTTTTCAAAGATAACTATATTTCCATAGGTCTAACTCTATTATTTTTTTATGGTAATATTTATGAATGTTTTTCTATTATTCTAATATTTTTAAATTTCCCCTCGTGTGACTCTTGTTCTCATAAGTGTATATTTTCCCGGTGTTACTCTATTGTTCCAAGATAGGTATATTTAATTGGGAGGTATTCCAATCATTGAAATTGTTATATTTACCCAAGATGAATACCATGTATTTAGAGAAATCCAAAAAATGGGTGATGTATCTATGGTTAGCCTTAGGTGTCATCATGGAACCTAATGATCAATGATGTCTATTTATTTAAATTACCCTCCATTTATACATATATATACATATATATTGTTCACCCTCTACATAAACTTCTACAAATTTGATATATTTATAGAAAACTTTAGTGGTTGACTACTTAATTATATTTGCACTATACATAAGCTATGAGCAGGTACCGAAGATGATTTCATAACTAGAGGACTAGACAAGGGAATTATTTTTAATAATTTTGTGTTACATGGACTACTTAGTTGGGTTATATGAGATTGTGATTAATAAGGACTATTCGAGTTTTACCATTTTGTTATTGTTATTTTATTTGCAGATATTATTTTATACTATGTGACTGTTTGATATTCATACTATTCACTTGATACAGAATATGTTTAATTTTATTATTGGAACTTCCCCGAATGTATTATTACATTTTATTGTTGATGTTTATATGATTTTCATTATTTACACTCTTATTTCACTCGGATATATGGCAAATTTCAGGCTTCTATATCTACTTATACTAGTGAAACTAGATGATTCCCTCTGGGATACATAGAGGTATGTATGATGTAACATAGTGATCATGGTTTTATAACCAATCAGTGGCCACAAATTGGTGGATGTTACAACTTATATAGTTATATATATTCAATATGTTGGGTGATAAATAGTGTCCTAGTCATGGAGGTATGGCCCTTGGTTAATAAGGTCACGGGTGTGGTGATATTGGTCATTGTACATTGGAGGTGGAATTTGGATTTCAATATGAAGATGCATTTATTTTGATATATATTCTTGTTGAAAAAAAGATTTATTTTTTAGATGATGTTTTGGATAGTGTTTTTGTATTATCATTAGGCTGAATAAGGTTTTGGTTGTGACTTTTGGATGATTCGGGTTGGAGATGTGCCAGTGCTTGCAAGTGTAGTGTGATTTTATATTTTAGTGGTCAGGTAACCAACCACAAAATTTCAAGGATATCTCGGTTTATAATTTCTTATGGGGGTTTGGTAGAATACAAGATTCCTTTAAGAGTTAATGAAACATGATCATGCAATGTAATATCATTTAGAGAGTGAGAACAATAATTTATGGTAAAAGTAATTCAATAGTGGTCTTGTCTATGATTTCATGTATAAAAGGGTTTCATGATATTAAAACCAGTCCAATAGTTTCATTTGAAACATTATAATGTTTTTTTAGTATGTGATTATTTTGGTGGTGATAATTGTGACAACAAATTAGTCTTTATAAGAAAATTATAATAGTGGAATGTTCCATAATCTTAAAGAATGATAAATATTTTCATGAAATCACTGTGTATTGGGATAGGAAAGTTCACGTATGTGTCAACTTAATATTTTAGTGATGTTAATTATTGGTGGATTATATTTTTTTTAAATATTTGGCCACTTGTTTCTGGTCACACAATAGAATCTCTGACTTCATTCCAAAGATGTACATGATTAGTTGGTTATTAATTAAAAACATTGGTCAGTTGAAATTAATTGTTAAGTACTATTTGAGATTTACTAGGATTAGAATTTATATGGTGTAGAATTTTTAAAACCACAGAATTTTGGTTTGTAATTCTATAGTACATTTTTATTTTTTTGTTCTAGAGATAGGTTCATTTAAAATTGAGATGTGGATCAAAATTCTAAAATATGGATCATCCCAATATGTTTTTTTATGGATCAAGGACTGGGAGGAGTAACTGGTGCTTAGAATAGTATAATGATATTAAGGTCAGTTGATTAAATTTTGAAAAGTTTTGTTCCTAGTATATGGTTGTTTCATGGTTCAGATAAACTATTTGGGGTATTCATGTGGCTCAATTTTGGCTTGGATTTTGGAACATGGTTTGTAAATGGTTATAATAAAATAAAATAAAAACCTAAAATTAATGTTCTATGGTTATTAATAAGGTTACTGTGTGGTTTGTAAAACTTTACTACCAAGTAACTCAAGAGGGATGCATTGAGACAATTCCATCATTATTGTTTGAGCATGATTTTCGAAATCATGTGGTCAAAAACTAAATCCTACATAAATTCATTAAAAATTGGAAAATTTCAACTTTTTCCAAATGGTGGTTTTATCTATTACCCCTCAGAATTACTTTCTCACATGTACATGGACTAGGAGAGTCCCCTCACATATAATTTATTTTAGTTACTCTCAATTTAGGGAGGATTCATGCAATTTTATTTAGCATTGAGGAGATATTCCATCTTTATATTCTATATTTGGTAACTCTCTCAGGAATTTCGTTGTCTTAGTTCGCTATTTTTATGATGATTCCACAATTGTATGTTAAAATTTTCACTATATGAAATGGATTTCACGTGGCTTATCAATAAGACATCTCCATAGGACAAGCAAAAGTTAGTTCATGGTATTTTGGAAATGATACATCACCCGATGAATTATCATAGGGTTTTTTATATGTTAAATTAATTTCTACAAATATTTAATCATAAATATTTTATTTGAGGCTTTGGTTGGGCTGATTTTTTGGGAGTATACCACACCTAATTTCATAAAATATTTATTTCATGCCTATATTTTAAAGTATTTTACTATATTATTTTCAATATTTAAATGACGATACATTTCAAATAATGATAAATTTGATTTAATATATATATAATGGAATTATAAAATGGATATTAGGAAATGGAATTAAAAGAGATGAATTTGGGAGCTAAAATAAACTTCATGCTACTTTGTTACATTCAAATTGTGATACTAGATTTTTGAAGATGAAGTGGTGATAAAGAATAAAAAAATGGCCATTTTCATATCCTATAAATAAATTACACGATGTTAATTTTTCATGTTCAATTTTTCTTAGATATACACTGGAATTTGTGAAGCCTTCTGATGTAGTGAAATTAGAATATCACACAATAGGAAATATTTACACGTTATTAATGTTTTTTATAATAGAAAATTGAAAACACATTTATGATGTTTCTACACTAACTACATATAAAAATAACCCATCAACTACTTATTTGAGGAATTTGATAAGAGAGGATCAATGATAGATGATGTTGGCCCAATCCTCCCTACCACAGAGCCATACATCACCACTACTCTGCATAATTTTTTTCATTCTATTTATGTACCCCCTCATTGATAGCATGAGGGAGTTATTTAAATTTGTTATAGCATTCATGATGAATAGTGATTCAATAATTATGGTATTTTATTATTTATTGAAATTTATGTTTTTATTTTATGATATTTATTCATTGTGATATTTTTATTGATTCTTCTTTCATATCCATTATGAGTGAGTATCGGAAAAGGGATTAATTTCCATTGTTTCTTGGTCATGACCATTTCCTATAATGATTAACAATTATTTTTTATTATGTGGTATGGGGTTTATATTTTCATCATGAAGATTGTTTTTATCTCTTCCCTATATTTAAAAAAAGATTATCATTACATATTTTTTACAATCTAATGTACCTTATCATGAAAAAAATGAGTGTTTTAGATAGAGAGAATTTACCAAGACCATTTGACTTGATAGGACCCGATTCAAATCAATACATTATTGTTAATTAATTATTTCAAACATTGTTATCCCATGAACCAAGATATATTTTTTCCTAGAAAAAATATTCAATTTTCTTCTCCAAATTTCATCAACAACCATATTCGTTGTTTCTTAGATTTATTTTCTATAAATCATAATTCGTTTTGGTATTTTTTATTGAATTAATATTTTCTTCAAACCTTTCTCTATAGGATCAAACGTGGAAATGAAATTTAAATACTAAAATATAGTTAAGTTATTTTTTTGTTTCCTTTTTATAAATTTATAAATTCTAAAACCATTTATAAATTAACAATTCCCCAAGGGATGTAATTTCTCAAGGTCTTGGTAAGAAAATTTCGCCATCAAGACTATTGAATTAAATTTTAAAATTAAATATTTTTTTTACATAATATATCAACATTTTATGGATTGACATAATTATATGATTGATGTTACAAGAATGAATGATATTTGGTTAATCTTTGATGATATTAGGTGAGATCTGTTGGGATATGTCTTAAAGGATGTGATATGAGTGAGGTTGGTGTTCATTAAACATACCCACATGGTTAATTCATTTTATTAATATTCATGTATTATGTGGTATCTCCACCATGTTTGATCAATAAATCTTTTAATTGAATTATTTATTGAAACAAAATTTTCATCGATGAAATGAATTAGTTTCTAGGTACGTTATATACCTATGAACATTGGCTTGAATCCCTATTCACTAATGGTTGAAGGTTTGGTTATAAACATTAATTGTAGCTAGGAATAATGTATTGTATTGTAGTGAATGTAAAAACCCTAGTATTAAGCTTCATTGATTCGATATATTGGTGGTGATTTTGGATGAGATACGATCAACATTGGGTGTCATCATAGAATACTTGGGAAAACCATACGAGTCGGGATATTTCCCATATCCATTAGGCATGTTGGTAAAAGTGTGGGTTGTGTGTTCCTTCCACCATGATTTTTGAGTTCTAGAGTTGTTCGACCCTAGGTAGTATTATAATAGTTTGGGAGTATAAAGAATGGACAAGGATAACCTTGAATGGAAATATGGGTATTATGACATCTCTATAGTGTGGTGATAGTGGGGAATATTCTATGAGGCCATTCAGGCTATATAATGATCATGGTTATATTAAGTGGCGTTATCCCCTCTGTGACAAGAGAATATAATATGAATTAAAATTGAAATATGGGAACCCATGTATGGTTTTTGGGAAAATTAAGACAATGAGATCCTCTTAGGGTGCACTAGTAATATATGTTTCTAATGATTTTTCTAGGGTGTGCATCCATCCTTGGAGGATGTGTAGTACTCTTTCCCCACATTCCTTCACTCCAAATGTTTTCAGCATTCATCACTTATTCAGGGATGTTTCCTCATTGATAGAAATGGGATTATGGGATGTTGGTCTCTCCTTTGTGGATTCCTCCTCCGAATTCTTCTCCTACTCTGAGTCTCCCCCCAAGATTAGTGTCATTGTTCATGAACCTCATTCCTAGTTCTATGTCTTCGTAGCCACTGGTTAATTATGCTACTTCTGTTTGGAAATTCCAAGGGGTCTTGATAAGGCAGTAACCATTAGTTGGAGTAGATGGTAACATTAGGCGTGCTGGGGAATATCTAGATGTGTGGACATTGGAGAACCTGTATTCTTCCTCATAAGAGGGAATATCAAGGGCGTAGAACCCAAGGAATCCCATGTTAGTTGGGGGGTATCTTATGCCTGAGGCATGTATATATGGTATTCATCATCTTCCCATGTTTAGAATGGGGTATGTCACAAGTTTAACATCGTTTGGGGATGGTTACAACAAAGGCATGTCTTCTGAGGTTTTCCCCAAGTATCTCAGGTTCAACACGAGGTAGGTCATGACTTTAATGACTTTTGGATATAGAATGAGAGTGATAAAAATTATAATAGATACGTATCATATTGGCACATCTCTAGGAGGGTGAATTTCAAGTGTTTAATTGGTGGAAGGATCAGAACTCTCAATAAGAGTGGACCTAATATGGTTTATCCTATAAAGAGAAGACTTCACACTGTGATGTCAGATCAAGACACCAATGAGGAAGGATTAGGGAAATTTCACTCTATAAAGGGGGACATCAAGTTTTAAAATTGTCTATGATTGAACCTCATGGGAGATTCTTATGTACCTTGTGCATACGACAGGGATCAAAACCCACATAGTTCGAAGAGGTGATGAATAGGTGTGTACACAAAGGACAACAACCCAGAGACATGTTAGGGATTACACATGGATAGTGGTTCATCCCTAAATGGACACTCTTCATTGGATGATCATGGATTTTTTAGGTATTATGCATGGTTATTTACCTGTATCCATAAGGGGTGGTGATGGGATAGATGTCATGGTCTCACTGGGATGTGGTAGCTCAAGTAAGAATTAAGATGTATGATGGAGGGTTGACTTAAGTGGATGGGGAGTGAGATGGAACTATTGTGGAGGTGATAGAAATGTTGATATTGATCCTCAGGGATGCTTCCTATTTTTCCCCATGTTAGGGAATCATTGTCTATTTAGTTCAGGTTGTGGGGCGTTGGGGAACCTTAGGAGGCATCTCGTGAGAATGGATGCATGGATGAGACCCGGAGAAAGTGGAACCTCCAAGTTGGGGGCATGACATTCCTGAAATGTAGAGGCTCAAGGGAGAGACCAGGTTGAGATGTGGGTGTTGGTAATTAACCTTAGGGAGGACTCCAACATATCACTATGGTAAGGAATCAAAGTCCATGCAGTTCAGGACAGGGCATGGAATCATGGTGTACTTAGAGAATAATGATTTGATGACATACTCAGGCTTACATGTGGTTAGCATTTCAGGAGTGTGTCTGATGACACAGGGGAGGACCGGATATGTGGGTCCTAGAAAAGGGTACTGCAACGACATAACTCTCGTTAGGGGGCTACAACAGTTTAACACTGGTTGGTGTTTACAACGGCTTATCGCTGGATGGGAGCTACGATGGTTCACCACTGGTTGGGGTTGAACCACATATATGCATCCTATATACACTGTCTAGGAGACAGGAATCAATCCCACATAGTTCAAAACCATATATTTTAACATCCTGCAAGAAAAAAGGGAGGAATACTGTTTAACATCATGCATGATGGGGGTAATTTGGTGTGAAGGGGTCAAGACAAGTAGGTGTTGGGATTGAACATTAGGAAGGCTTCCTACGTACCTTTATTAGAATGGGAAAGGATCAAAGTTCATGTATTTCAGAAAGGGTTGTTTTACATACAATCTAAGGTGGCCTAGAGAGGGTATCACGGCCAATTCTTACTCTAAGCCCTTGTGAGTCATGCTCGGTGTAAGAAACAAGCGGCAACAAAGACTTGACTACCACTTTGTGGAAGGTGTGTCCGCAAAGAAAATATTTGGGATTATGCTTGGTTAGCAGCCTAGGATTTGGTCTGACACCACATGGATGGACCAAGGATGTGGGTCCCAACAAAGGGGACACAAAAGTTTATGTTTTATTGGGTTTTAACCACATGGAGGCTTCCTACGTACCATGCCTAGGGGACAAGGATCACAACCCACATACTTTGAATGATTTTACTAGTGGTTGGGGTTGAACCTTAGAGAGGCTTCCTACATACCCTTCCTTGGATCCATGGATCAAAACCCACATATATTGAATGGATTTACCAGTGTTTGGGGTTGAACCTCCGGGATTATTTCTACGTAGCCTGCGATCAAAACCCGCGTATTTCATGTGCATATACTTTATCATCATACAAGATGAGAGGGGAATATATTTTAACGTCATATAGGATGGGGTGAACAAAAATGAAGTGGTTAAGACCGATAGGTGATGGGATTGATCCTCAATGATGATTAATACAAACCTTTCTTGGAATTGTAAAATTTGAAATTCCACGTAGTTATGATGGTTGATGAATGGAGACTAAACACTAAAGGTTTCCCAAAGGGGATGTCATGGTCATTTTTTTACTCTAATCTCCTGTGATCCACACTCGATGTGAGAAACAAGAGTCAACAACAGACCTGATAATCATGGTGAAAAGGTGTAGCTATGAAGGGTGGTGGATGGGGGTTATGCATGGATGATTCTCGAGATCCACTAAGGAGCAGAAATGGTGAATGGGTATTATGCATGTAAGCTTACCGGGTGTCTCTATGGAGTGGAAATGGAGGATTTGTATTATCCATGGAATTTGTCCATGTGTCGCTAAGGAGTGATAATAGTGGATGGGGGTTATGCATGTAAAATGTCTGTAATGTCTTCCTCATGTCTATCACTAATGGAATCCCAACTCACAAGTGTGTTGAGGAATATAATTGGGGCCTACACCTATTCACTAGTGCACAACAGTCATAATGCTAAGGGCATTGGAATCTATCCAAACAAAGGGAGATGAAAAGTGTGAATCACATGCCCAGCATTCAGAACACAATTGGGGGGTATGAAAAATAGATGTAGCTGATGACTATATTAGAATCACAACATCCACATCACATTATCCTGAAATGGAAACAAACAAATGAAGGTTGATCACTTGCCATATTCGAAACACGAGGTATACTCGAAGTGTCATCTATAGTCTTCCAGGGAATTTTCCATGGATGGTAGGTGAGATGAGGTGGCTTGGGACCAGGCCATTAAAGGGTTCTTTAAAACAAGAAAGATAGTGAAGATCTGAACGAAGGATATAAAAATCATGATATGGATTGATGTAATGTTTGAAAGGATTCGAACTCTCTTGAAATTACGCCAATATAATCCTGGGAAGAGGTATCTTATGCGTGTCACATAAGGAATTGATTATTTGTAATAAGAGGATTCCTATTATTGGATGATATGTCATACTATAATTTATAGTCATGTAGATATTATTGTTTGTATCTTTTTCTTAATGCAAAAGGAATATCTTGTCCTTAACAAAAGGCATCCTATATTTTTCATATAGGGTGTACTACAGTGTAAAGTCATTTAGAAAATACTGTTAGCATCTTATTCTTGGAGTGTAAGGAATATCTTGTTTGGAGAAAGAGGCATCTTATATTGTTCACATAGAGTTTACTGTATTTTATAGTCATGTAGAGAGGAATATTATGCATAAGCTGCGTAGAAGTGGCTATGGTTGGGACTTATGCAAGAGTATCCCATTTTTGGCTCAACATGGTATAGGAGACTGGTGATAGGGTTTGGATGGGTTGCTTGAGGAATATTCTGACTCAAGGTACTCAGGTAATTGATGTTGAATATATGAACTCAGGACATGGGAAAGAAACCCAGTGGAATATTTCGACTCAAGGTGTTTCTTCTAGTGTGGAGGAGTATCGTAAATCACGGTAATACAAAAGTAGAAGGTTGCTTTACATATGGGCTCAATGGAAAATATTGGTGTCCCAGTATGAAAATTTCATGGTGTGACTGTCCATTCTTCCCAATGTTGCTTCACGAAGGAATGGTTCTCGTGGAACGTGGGTCTTGCGAAGCAGCCTCACAAAGGAATGGTTGTCAAGGAGCATGGTCTCGTGGAGCACAATCTCTCATAGAGGAAAAGGTCTTTTCAGAGCATAGGGAATCATAGAGTAAAGGGATTCTTGGATCTTAGGGTCTTTTTGAGAAAGGGACTTCGCAGATCTTCGAACAACCCGAAGGAGCTCCCTCCTTCAAATAGGGAAGAACCCTTTGCGAAGGGCATCACTTCGTGTGGCTCGAGACCACCGTGAAATAGAAGATCGACCACTTAAGGTGCAGTGTGAAAGTGCTTATGAAGGGAGGTGATCTGAATATTAAAGTCGGTGGAGGTTAGAAGAGCTCATCACGGAGATCAAATGTGCACCGCGAAGAGAAAATGACATTGTGAAGGAAGTCGCGCTTTGCAACCAGAGGGAGTTTCCATATGTTTATCGTAGTCATGGATGATATCTTCATTGCCTTTGTAGTGCTCATGGTCGCTCTAGTCAAGTTCCATGTACTCTCAAAGCCTTCTTTCATGGCCTTCATGACACTTGTAAAGGCTTTGGTCAAGTTCCTCTGCTCCGTGATCATGGAGGGATCTCCGTGAATGGGCTCCATGAACTCATTTTCCAGACTAACATCGAATGTCCATAAAAACTACTCTGTAACACCATTCAGGATCTACATCCAGTAAAATAATTACTTTCAAAATGGGCAACACTCTTGGAACATTAACAGATGAATTTTGAATATCTTGTGACCTCATTTTCTAGTGTCAACAATATACTGACCAGAGTAAGATCTAGTATAGGGTATTCAGTATTGTTGACTATGGGTGTATCCATGGAACACTAGGTTTTATAGTGTGAGATATATAGGTCTACAGTTATGGGATGAGTTATATTCTTAGTAGACTAGTATAGTAAATGTAATGGTTTTCAAGCGGTGGTAATCCTATTTAGTGGACTTCATTTTCCATGGTGGTTGTACCCCCAAGATTATTTGTGGTTAGACCTAGTTTATAGGGTGGATATTACCCTAGGTATTTGTGTTTTATTTGAAATGTATGTGTGTGAGTTTGTTAATGTGTTGTATGAGAATATAGGGTATAATATTGAGGAATATATGTATTTGATGGTAATAAGGGCCTAATACCTAAATCTAGGTAGGGGATGCGATTCAATGAGTTTATGAAAATTCTAATGGTCTTGGGACGAAAGATTATTTGGGTTCATTCAAAATTTTTTATGGATTTTTATATTTCCATCAATCTATTTCACTATGTTCTGGGGATGGATATATTTCCCTGATTAGTTTCATATTTTCTATGGATCGGTGTATTTTCCCTTAGTAGTTACTTATGTTTAGAGACACTTTAGAAATTTGTGAAGAAGGTTTAATGTTTTGGATCATGTTTTGGGCTAGAATTAGTTCACCCTAGGTTGTTGATGTGATATGCTCAGTACATCAAACATTAGCCATGGATTATATAGTTGGTCTAAATTTTCATGTTATATCCTTAGAATCGACAATGATTATTTATTATTCATCGATGTTGAGTTTATTAATTAAACTGATCATGTTCCATGGGGAATCAAAATATTTAATGATTATGTAAGGGTCCTCATTATTATTTCCCTACTATACTGTAATCCAACCCTACTATAGAATCGATGGAACTTGGGTACCATAGAAGACATCATTTTTCACCGGTTCAGGTGGGGATATGTCTTGAAGTCGTATGATTGGTCTGAATATCTTCAATGGGACTTAAAGATCAGGAGAAGGAAAAGCACATATATTGAAGTGGATCCTCATGTGGTTAATTATTTTATTTTTTAGTACATTTCCTAAACCTTATGGGTGATCTATTTTTGTATATATGTATTACAATATGTTTATGTATTCCATTTGGATATATCAATTTTTTATTATTTATTCAATGAAAATTGTTTATTTTATTTGTTTGGTCATAGATTATTTCAATTTTTATAAAACTTTTAAATAAGGGTATAGTCTCCCCATAGAAATATCTATGTTGGTCTCTACTAGTATTCAAACACTGGAATCCATGGAGGTGCAAATGAGGTCATGTAGTGACACATGTTGAGACACGGATTAGTTTTCATGAGGTAGGAAAACATTACATTTGTATTTTAGAGATCATTTCAAATTCATACTAGATTTCATTATTTGTACTTTACACTAGGATAGTCATTCATTCTATTATTCAATACACATGATCTTGATATATATAGAGTCCTTCAAAAAATATGTCTGACTTTATTTTCATACCCCATGATGTATATAGATATCATGATTGGTTTCTTTAGATATAGTCACAAGTATCGTCCAAATAAAGCTCCCACAATATCTTTTCATATGATACTTCATCAGTTCATATTAGTTTTTTTCTACAAAATCAGTGCTGAGATAAGACCATTTAATTTTCATAATGATACAAATATTTATAATTCCCTCAATATAACATTCCTAATTATATGAATTGAAACTTCATAATATCTGATTCCTTTTCACATGAAATTAAATTCCATGACAAATGATTCATGATGAAGAACCTTGAAACTACTAGGATTTTTTTCATTTTAAGTGACCTAATCCCCATGAATGACTTCTAAATATATATTTGATTCCCCAATGTAATATTTCCTCTTAACAAGCCTTAATTATTATAAAATTCCTCAAATTAGAAGGATAATTTCCTAGTGTTTTGGCTACCATAATTAATGTCGATATTTCCTTTTTAATGTATTAAACATGGAAAAAGAAATCATAAATTTCATATACACATGGGTTATATGAGTAATGTGGACTCAATATAAATAGATGTAGATTGATTCCTATAATTCCTAGATATATATTTCCGTCATTATAACTTATCGATGACCCATATATGTATGTAATTTTTATCCAAAACATTTTTAGTGTATGTTCCACACATCCATGTTGGGTTTCATAACAATGAGATACAATATAAAAATATATATATAAACTCATATCAAATATCCATGGTATGGACAATGAGCTACTCCTTCTTTTGACCATGTATCTGAATGATAATTATTCTTTCAAGAACAATGGTTCTGTTCATAACTTTTATTATAGGATTCACATATAATATGAGGAATTTCACCTTGAATACAATATCCAAATTAGTTTATATCCAATTTCTCCACACCACCCTAGCACAAAGACTTTATAATTCACAATAGATTAGTTTGTATAAATATAATACTGGGAAAATAATTTTTTGTACCACTTTCTCCTAAATATGATCTATCCTTGTGTGGAGAAGACATATAACTATTTATGTAAAGATTTCAGAAACTATACGACTCTTAGTGTTTTTTTTCACTTATCTTAGACCTAGTCACAATCATTTTAAAAAATAAATTGTGATTATATAATATTTTCATTTACATAAGGCCATTATATATTAGAATCTATAATGGGGTAACATATCACTAATGGAAACTATGTGTGTCTTGATTCTTATCCATTAAAGGTTAGAAGGGATATCAATAAAACATATATCAAAATCATCAATGATTGTTAGTCCATTTTTTCATACGTTGACCTAGTTCATGTCACATTTCATTAAACATTCTATTTTCGTCCATATATTTATCTAATCCTCAATTTTATATGATCCAGGTATATGAAATCCACTAATTAGAATTACGAATTGAATTTTTCCAAATAGTCTATAATTTATATTGATTTATGAACCATATAATTAAGATCCAGTCATAAGTCATTTTCCACCTTCACATCAGCTTACCAATAAAAATATCATATTAACTTGTTTTGGACGAGTGTATTGTAATAAAATTTTGAGTAACCCTATCCAATATTTCACAGGTCATGCGTAAAATGTTTGAGTCACCATAATAATTACATGGTTATTCTTAATCACTGTATCCGATTCTAAAATAGACACATCATCTTGGTAATGATATCCATGATTCATATTATACTTTTTTAACCATATCCATGTTTTAATCCTGAGGAAAGGTCCC
The DNA here is from genome assembly GCA_963277665.1 of Viscum album. Taxonomy (NCBI): domain Eukaryota; kingdom Viridiplantae; phylum Streptophyta; class Magnoliopsida; order Santalales; family Viscaceae; genus Viscum; species Viscum album. Next base: position 2,141,825,460 of record OY728159.1, read on the forward strand.
ATAACACACTGTACCCTATGAAATGCAACCAAGGAACCCATAACTCATATTTTGGATGTGTACATCCTTAACAATCTTTTTCTATTTCATTATTCGAATAGTTTAATCTATGATTTACACATTTCATAATCTTTTTTAAACAAATTTAGATCACTCTTATATCTTGACCACCATTTGGGTTATCACATCAAACCACTCTCAAATGGTCCAAGAACATTGAACTTAAACTCTATATTCATGTTCTTGATGTTTTCTATATTGGTACCAAGATATCCATTCACACCTAGTTTTCCACATCTATGTATCTATATAAAATTACTCATATTTTAGTCATATATATTCAACTATGAACAGATGCATTATTTTGGACAAAGTTATACAACCTTAAGCTTTAGTTTCATTAGAATGGATTCATTAACCTTAAAAACATTTAGACCTATGTTTATCCAGAACTCCCCTAAATAATTTTTACCTTACCTTAACCTACCCATATATTAGGTTGTTCTAGTTAAATAAATTTGAGGCTAAAAATGGGTCATGGGGAGGTTCAAAGATTCTTTATAATAATTTTTTTACCCTACCCCTATCCCGAATACTTTTCTCATTATAAGAGGGTGTGATACCCTTGGGTTGAATACCATGATGGTGGGATGCCCAATATGGGTAGTATCATGGCTCATGGTGAGTAGTAATGGATGGGTTTATTAATTATTTATGGTATGATATGCATATGGCTAATTTTAATCCCCCTAGGGAACATTGAGATGGATATTGTTAAATAAAGGATTGTCTAATGCTCCCCTCATCATTTGTGTCATGGAGTTAATGAGCCAACTGAGTGGGGTTCACCTATTACGTAGATTTTTTTCTCACATTTAATCATAGATAGGTTAATTATTCCTTATATTAATGCTATTACCCTTCCCCTATCACGAGGCCTTTTCTTGTGGAATGTTAGATGGATTCCCCTAGGAGAAAAATTTTGGGGGTAGGATTCCCAAAATAGAAAATATCATGGCACATAGTGATTATTGGTGGATAGGAGCATGAATTGTATATATATTTTTCCCATCATATTGAATAATATTTTATTTTATTCATTTTTACTACTAAGATATCCAATTTTTGCAACAACATGGAGAGTTTTATTCTATTAACATGAAAATGATATATCTCTTAAGATATAAAAGAATTGACAACCCCTGAATATAAAGATATAAAGATTTGTGTGGATATCCCAAACATTAGATTATTTTAAACTAGATATAATATTATATACATGTGATATGGTGTTTCAATGCTCTGTTTAAAACATTCCCATAATTAGAGAAGATTTTTTAGGTTAAACAACATCTAATGTTTTTTATTTTAAAAGTTAAAATATATTTTACATTAAGAGATATAGAGAAACTATAAAAATGTTTCCGAGGTTCTGATCTACTGAAGGTATTTTGTACACTACCTTGTGTGATGTTTAGAGAGGATTTATGAATCCCTATTTGTATTTAAAATACTTTAAAATTAATTTCTGTAAGGATTTATTTTGTAGTATATTGAATAATTGGTTAAGACTGGATCATATGACTTCATTGTGATCATAAGGCTTTATGAGATACCAGATCATATAAATTGATATTTAGAATTAGTTTTTCACCTTTACTTCATACATTATGATTTTGGTATTAGTTTTATTTTGAATAAGTTATAATAATATGACATTAGATTAAGTGTAAGTTATTTATGAGACCGACATAATATTTTCTCACTTAGTGCATGTCTCTAAGATAATGTGTATGTATTCTGGTATATGTTAATTACTTTTAATGTAATAATACAATTTTTTGAATACATATCCTAACTAGAATAAAGTTTTCATTACTATTTAAGCCTTTGGTGGAGCATAAGTATAACATATATAGTGAAATGTTTCTAAATATGGTATAAAAATAATTTTAGTCTTCCATATTTGAATCTAATAAATATGGAATGAAAATAGAATATGTATGGATTGTTAATCATTGAATTAAACATTAAAAAACATGGAATTATATATGATTCAATCATGATGAAATATTTAGTGGCTGATATCTATCTATAGAAAGTAATGGTTATATAATTAAAAATTAATAGTGTTTTGAAAAAAAAATTCTATGTAAATTAATTTTAAAAAATTATTGATATATTGTAACATGATTAAAATATCATAATGGTTCTAAGATTCATGATCTAAGATTTATATAATATGTATTCGATGACATAGAAGTGAAAAAATCATTATTTTATTGATTTATGATTTTAAATTGAGAATTTTTGAAAAACAATATTTGTGATCAAAATGAAGATAAATTTGATGATGATTGTGTTGATATGAAAATTACTAAATATCATAATAATACTAATGATTTAGGTTGAGACTATGTTTTATGATAGGAAATTGTTTTTTTGGGTATGGATATTAAAACTAATAAGTTTTTTAATATAACATTTTGGATGAGTTATTCAGGACCTAAGATGGAGCTCAAATTAAAAAATATTAAACCCCAAGACACAGGTAGTGGATATGTCATGTAATAAAAAATTTTGTGTTATTTATCATACATCCACATTAAATATTTTTGAATTAAGGATTTCATATGATTTTTTTAAAAGGTAAAAATGATAAATAACATGACCATAATAGATAAATATTTAATATTATGTTTGTTCAAGAGAAATGATAAGATTAATGGGGAATGAAAAATGAATAGTGGTCTGGGTAGTAACCCAGAGGTAGTAGATCGAGGGAAAAAATAATGAGGAGAATCATCTATGTGGATTATTCATGGAAATAAAAATGATATCATGGGATAAAACCTACATATATGTCATTGATAAACTGAGGATCATGGTTTAATTAAAATTATGGTGATATTATATATTTTTACTATGGGAATTAACTTTTTTTAGAGAACTACATATAAACTCAAAAATAAAGAAATATAAGGGTAGATTTAGAGGATGATTCTGACATAAGATATATTATATTTAATATTTAAGAACTCTTGGATAATAAAAATATTAGCAACATAATAAATTAATGAGATATATATTAATCTATATGTTGAATATAAATTTGATAAGAAGATGAGAAGACTGATTCCAATTATATTACAAAACTAAAATATTTATGGTTGAATAAGAAGAGAAGAATAATAATTGGAAAGAAGAATACCCATGTTCTCAATATGTTGTATCATTAGAAAAAATATTGAGAAACATTTCATTATTTTTTACCCGGCAAAAAAAATTATTTTGGGCTCTATTTTTGAGAAAAATGAGTTGTAATGGTTTCTAATGAAGATATTTTAATGATGTCCTAGATTTTTTGTAAAGAGGATCAGAGATCAATAAGCATGAGTAATGATTGAAGATATCTAAGTAGAAAAAGACTACGTTCTAAGGATGGATATCATTATTTTCGGTTCATAGCAATATCAAGATGAAATTTTTATCTAATTCATTATGAGAAGGAATATGAAAATAGAAAAAAATTGGGGTTAATGTATAAATAAAAGTTGTGGGATGTTATATCATCCACATGTGTAATATATTGATCACACAGATGTGTAGTATTTCTTGTCTGGTTTTATGATTATACCATTAAAAATACGTTTGTATTTATGAAAATATTAATGGTGGATAATCTATTAAATGAATAACCCATGAATGATAAAGATTAATATTTCCATGAGTGGATAAACCTTGCAAAAATATATATATTCCTTTTACTTTTTATCTAAGATGCATGCATGTGTATATTAGGTTAGAAAAAATAAGGGAAGATAATATAAACCAACATCAGAGGTTCTATTATGAAGGGGATGTAATGGTTTTAAAGAACAAATTTCAATTTTATAAAATTGATCAAATTCTAATTCACCCCTAGTTGTGTCGGCATGGAATATTGAGAATCTATCTTCCAAAGGAAAGATATTAAGATCCCACTTAGTTAAAAACAAGAAAATGATATCCTAAAATTAGAGTCTCAACTCAACAGGAATGAATATTTCATATCCTTGGAATATATTTGAGTATTTGAAAAATCTAAATGGCATAAAAAAAGTCACATTTAAAACCTATTATGATAATTCAGAGAAATTTCTATGTACCTTCAGGCTAAGGCTCCCCCATTTGCATCTTAATAAAAATTTTGGGTAAAAAAGGTGACACAAAACGTATAGGGGCCACCATTAATCCATTTAAAAAGTTAGTATATGATTTATAGGTCCATAAAACAAGGAAAAAGTTATAGATCCATTTTGTTCCTTTCCTATATTAAGTTAGATAATTATGGTTTAATGATCGTTGGTGTACTTTCAAGGTACTTGAATACTTTTGTTCATTAAAAATCTCATTCAAAACCACCATTAATGATTTTAATAATTCTATTTCTTTAACCACAACAAACACTAGTAGTCTATTATTGGATTGAAATGATGGTAAATGCACCACCATGTCTTACCTACCTATATTTTTTCCAAAGTATAGGTTCTATAGGATATAAATGTTTTATGCCTTCGTATCATGAAATAATCATGGATTATGATGATTATATATATATATATCATATGATTCCATGTTATACGTTTATAAGATAACATATTTACTCATAAATTTAATCATTTAACAGGTATACAATATCTAATGTCTCCCTCTTTATCCATGTACAAATTGATGGATGAATTAAAATAATACTAAAAGGTATGTTTAATAGAATTTCAATGTTGGGTTATTGTTTTCTCTAAGTTAGTAATGGAATAATGTAACATAGTTAACTGGTCATTTACTATCACTTCATTAAGTTCAAATTATTACTCCCTTGTGTCACCATTAATCCCTACCAATTCAGCTTCCCCGATTATATTTTTCTATTCTTCTGTTTTTTTCTCGATGGTGGCCAGATCATGAAAAAACCAATCTACTAAATCTCTTCCATACACAAATTCATGTTTCTAGTTCTCTACTATCATATCATATTTTGAGTCATCATAATTTTTAGTGCTTATAAGACTCATTTATTCAGTCATAAATTATGTGGTAGAGTGCTTCAACCAGACCACCCTCCAACATTTTATTGAACCAATCACCTTTTTCACACTAGCATGGATTACGTAGTGGTCATTTACACCACTGAATTGAGAAATGAACAAGTATTGATGGTAATATATTTTTACTCAATGATTTTTGGGGGTCTCCTGAACCATCTTTAGAATATTCCTCCATAAAAACCTTTTCATATTTTATTTAAGTGAGTCATACATCATGTCAAATGAATAATTAATCCAAAGGATTGACATATAATTGATAACCAAATCTGTCAAATATACTTTTATCAAAATATTTTACGGTTTATTGGTAGACAAAACTATTGGTACCCCGAAAAAATCCATCTTCTAAGACACTGAATCAACAACCCCTAGTTTTTCATTTTCCAACATTAGGGTATTTGAAATCAACACCCATAATATGTTAGTTAGTATACATGAAGTGACACCAAAGAGAAACAAGAATGAATACTTGACTTCACTCACCTAGAAATATACATCTTAAACCATAATTTCTCCATTTAACAAAACAACATAGGTTTCTACTCATGGAAATCAATGTACAATACTTTGGAACAATTAATCCCCCTTTGAGAGTAATACACCTTCATGTGGGGCTACAAGAAAATAAGATATTTCTATACAAAAAGAGTCTTTCATGTCACCAAGGAAAAAATTCACATGGAAATAATCATTTTTTTGTGAAAAAATAATGAACACTACAAATATCAATATTACACAGCTTCCAATAAATATTTTTTGAATTCTACAACCTATAATTTAATATTTTCAGTCATGTCATTAGCATCCCTAATGTTGTTCATAACCCCCCAAGTCATATAGGACATGTTCTAACACATTTATTTCTTAATTTTACACTAGACATTCATATTTATCACCAATTAATACATTCATAAGACTTCCTCTAGGTTTTTATGAACCCATAAATATATCTCAGTATCTTCAATATAATTATTAGTGAGATGATATGAAAAAATTATAAATTGTTATGATTTATAATTTTATTATTGATCCTTGGATGACATGGATATTTAAAAACCTTGCCTAATCAGTAGTTCAAAAAAAATTTAACATCACCATTTTTTACGTCGGTTATATATAACCGAAATGATAATCTGTGAAACGTGGTATTTTATGTTAGTTATTTTAGAACTGACGTAAAAAATGTAGAGAGTAAATTTTTAATGTCGGTTATTTTAATAAACGATGTTAAAAATCGTGCGCGTTATTTTTTTACGTTGGTTATTAATTAACCAATGTAAAAAAACAAAGATTAGTGTTTGTTTTGCGTCTTTTATCAAATAAGAGACGTAAAAAATGAGGTATCTACGAATTTTTGACGTCGGTTATAAAATAACTGACGTAAACAAAGCGGCTTTTATGGCCTTTTTGACGTCGGTTATTTGATAACCAACGTAACAAACCATCCCGTAGAATTTTCTACGTCGGTTATGTTATAACCGACCTAAAAACTGTGATTTCTGATGTATTTTTTAAGTCAGTTAGTCTATAACCGACATAAAAAACCAACACATGGATTTTTTTACATCGATTATAAAATGACCGATGTAAAAAACCCGTATCTGATACATTTATAACATCAGTTATTATAATAACCGACGTTATAAATGTAATAAACAAAAGTTTATAACATCTTTTATTAAATAACTGACCTTATAAAACATTTAAAAAATTAACACACCACGTGGATTGTCATTTACGATTTTTCGATCGACAGTCCGGTGACTCGTCTCTCTCATGAAAAAAATCCTATTCGACTCGTCGATATCATTGCGTTAAACTCGTTTTGTCATCATCGTTTATCATCTTTACTCTCCTCAGATCTGTGATTTCAACTCGCAACACTCAGGTAAGCCTCCCACGACTTTATTTCGTTCATTTTTTTCCCGAATTGTCTATATTTACGTTATGCAATTTTTTTGTTTAAACATGGTAAGATTCATCGATTTTGAAACCCCTTACCTCATTTTACCATCATCAACTTATTTATTATTCCCAGATCTATTAGATCAACTTGCAATATTCATGTAAGCCTCACCTACTTATATTTCGTTTGTTTTTGTTTCGCGAATGCCCGACAATGATGGTAATTCTTGTTTTCATTGACAACGAATGATCTCATTCACCTATATTACTGTAATTTATATATAAAACATTGTGATACATCCATTCCATGTACCAGTGTGATTTATTTTATAAGTATATATATGGTTTTTGATGGTGGAATGTTTGTTTTAGATCCTTGGTTGTTTCTATTTTGGGTATCACTTTTTGTTGTTTCATAATCTATTTTCGTCACTTATTTTCATGCACTATTATAAGTCTTCATATGCTATTAAAATCTGATTCATTGAATAGTAGAGAATTTTAGAATAGTATGAGATACAATTCATTGTTATCAGTTTGAATAATGGCATGATACCAAAACTAGTAGCTTGAGGTTAAAATCCCATGGTTTCAGGGGGCTGTCAAGAGGGTTGGTGGTTGTGCATGGGGTTGGGGGTTGTCTAGGGTGTCCATGGAGGTGGGGGGGGGGGGGTAGTCCAGGTGTGTGTTTGTGGGGGGGGGGGGGGTCTAGGGGGTGTCGAAGGGGGTGGGTGGGCTGTCCAAGGGGGTGGGTGGGGGGTGCTGTCCAATGGGGTGGGGGCCTGTCTAGAAGGTTTGGGGGTTTTCCGGGGGGTGGGGGTTGTCCAGAGGGTTTGGGGGTTGTCTAGGGGGTGTCGAAGGGGATAGGGGTGGGGGTGGTGTCCATGAGGGGTGGGGTGTGCTGTCTAGAGGGGTGGGGGCTGTCTCGGGGGTGGTGGGGATGTCCAGAGGGTTGGAGGGTGTCCAGGGCGTGTTCAAGGGGGTAGGGGGATTGGGGTGGTGTCCAGGAGGGGTGGGGGTGCTGTCTAGAGGGGTGGGGGCTGTCCAGGGGGTGGGGGGTAGTCCAGAGGGTTGGGGTGTCCAGGGGGTGTCCAACGGGGGTGTCCAAGGGGGTGGGTGGGGGCTGTACAAGGGGGTGGGGGCTTATACAGAGGGTTTGGGGGGTTGTCTGGGGGTAGGGGGTTGTCCAGAGGGTTGGGGTGTCCAAGGGGGGTGTCCAAGGGGGTAGGGGTGGGGGTGGTGTCCAGGAGGTGTGGGTTGCTTTCTAGAGGGGTGGTGGCTATCCAGGGGGTGGGGGCTGTCAAGATGGTTGGGGGTGTCCAGCGGTGTCCAAGGGGGTAGGGGTGGGGGTGGTGTCCAGGAGGGGTGGGGGTGCTGTCTAGAGGGGCGGGGTGCTGTCCAGGGGGTGTCCAAGCGGGTAGGGGTGGGGGTGGTGTCCAAAAGGGGTGGGGGTTATGTCTATAGGGTAGGGGGTGTCCAAGAGGGGTGTGGGGACTCTCCAAGGGTGTGGTGGTGTCCATGGGGTGTCCAAGGGGGTGGGGGTTGTGTCCAGGGGGTGGGGGGCTGTACAAGAGGGTGGTGGTGTCCAGTGGGTGTCCAAGGGGGTGGGGGATAAGTGTTAGTTGGGACTGATTACTGCATCTTGGTTTCTGAGATTATGACATGATGATTGTGCCATGATAATTGGATTTACATTGTGATTTTCTCCTTCTGAATTTTTATTTGAAATTTTATTTGATTCTTAGGTTTACTCCATTTTCTCCAATTTTCAATCAACCATTGTAGGCCCCATGGTTTTCTTTGATTCAATGGAATTTAAAACTGTTATATGTAACTATATATTTTTTAAAATAATATTCAAGCATATTTTTTTAAATACGCATAGATTTGTTTTATATTTCAAAATTGTTTTACATTAAAATTATGATTTTTTCGTATAAACATATATTTGTCTTATCTTAAATATATATATATATATATATTTGATATTTGTTATGGGTAATAATGAGTCAAAGTTGGATTATGGCACGTCGAATGAGCAATGAATATGAGGAAGGTTTTGATGCCTTTTTGGAATTTTCTAAATGAAATGTTCCAAGTAGTGACATTTTTTTCTATCCATGCCTGAAATGTTAGAATATGAAGAAATTTAAAAGTAGAGAGATAAAAGAGAATATGATTTCTCATGGTATTAATTCAAGTTATAGCCTTTGGTTTTGGCATGGTGAAATTAGACGAAATGTCACTGATGATGACGATTCTCAAGATTTTAACTCTGATGGAATTGAAGAAATTATTCACGATATTGTAGCAGAAAAAATTTAGATAGAACCGATAGTTGCGCGTCTATATGGTGATGCTAAAAAACCATTATATCTTGGTTGTACAGATTTTATGGTTTTGTCGGTGGTGTTAAAATTGATTAACCTGAAGGTGAAACATGGATGGAGTGACAGATGTTTTGCAGAGCTGCTAAAATTGATGAAAGTCATTCTTCCAATAGATAACGATCTTCCATATTCACATTATAAGGCCAAGAAAATATTATGCCTGATGGTATTGGGATACAAGAAAAAACATGCATGTCTGAATAACTGCATTATATATAGGAAGGAATATGAATTTCTGTCAGAGTTTCCTAAATGTGGGACATCACGGTATAAGGTGAAAGAAAAATCACAGGATGATGTAGAGATTACAAAGATCCCTTCAAAGGTATATTGGTATCTTCCTATAATTCCTCATTTCAAACATTTATTTGATAATTCACAAGATACAAAAAGGTTAAGATGGCATGATGATGAGCAGGTATGTGATGCAAAAATACGTCATCCAGTAGATTGTCCACAATGGAAGAAAATTGTTGCGCAATATTCTATATTTGGAAGTGAAATTAGAAATCTCAGACTAGGGTTGTGCACAGATGAAATGAATCAATACTAAACCCTCTGTAGCACACATAGTTCATGGACTGTTTTATTGGCTATTTAAAACCACTCTCCTATAGTTTGTATGAAGCGCAAATATGTCATGTTGGGTCTAATGATCTCAGGTCCAAAGAAACCTAGAAATGATATTGATGTTTACTTGTCACCGTTGATTGATGATTTGAAACTGTTATGGGCTAATGGTATTAGGGTTTATGATTCTTATAAAATGGAATATTTTCAACTGCATGCAGTGCTTCTGTTCACTATAAATGACTTACCAGCATATGGAAATTTTTTGGGATACAGTGTTAATGGGAATAAAGCATGTCCAATTTGTGAACAATAGACGTCATATTTTCAATTGCATCATGGGAGGAAAATATTGTACATGGGTCATCGAAAGTTTTTTCCTATGGATCACCCTTATAGAAGACTAAAAAAGGAATTCAATGGCTCATAAGAATTTTATACTGCTCCAAAACCTTTATCCCCTGATCTGTATTTTGAGAGGGTGAAAAACCTTGATGTGACATTGGGAAAGACACATAGATCTAGTAATGATAGAAAAATTTGGAAGAAAAGGTCATTTTTTTTGAGCTACCATATTGGAGGTATTATGAAGTTCAACATAAATGTGATGTCATGCACGGGGAGAAGAATATCAGTGATTGTTTTATTGGAACATTGTTAGATAATAAAGGAAGACAAAAGATGGGTTGAATGCAAGATTAGACTTACTATTAATGGGAATACGTTTGGAGTTATCTCCCACTCCTAAAGAAAGATGAACATTTCTTCCCCCGGCTTGTCATACATTATCGAAGAGGGAGAAAATTAGCTTTTTTCAGTGTCTTCATGATATCAAAGTGCCTCAAGTTTATTCTTCAATTGTAAAAAATTTTGTCTCATTGAAAGACTTGAATTTGATAGGTATGAAATCACATGTTTGTCACGTCATTATGCAACAAATTCTACCAGTTGCATTGCGTGGAATATTGCCCATCCGTTTCAGAAAAACTGTAATGAAGTTGTATTATTTTTTTGATTCAATTTGTAATAAGGAGATTGATGTGAATGCTTTAAAAAATTTGGAAAAGAATGAAATTTTTATACTTTGTCAATTGGAAATGTATTTTCCTCCAACAGGTTTTGATATAATGTTACATTTAATGATTCATCTGGTTTGAGAAATAAAGCATTGTGGACCTGTATATCTTCATTAGATGTATCCTTTTGAAAGGTATATAAAAATATTAAAGGGGTATGTTAAAAATCCATATCAACTTGAATCCTCCATTATTGAAAAGTATATTTCTAAGGAGGTAGCAGTGTTTTGTACGAGCTACATGGCTGCGGCGCAACACATAGGTTTTCTTCCATCATGCCATGAATGAGTTAATAATGAGGGAAAGGGGATTCATGGCTTGAAAGTCAAATCATTGTCAGCTGAGCAGATGAAGAAGTTAGAATCATACATCTTGAATAACATAGCTGATGCTCAACTTTATATCAGATTTCATATTAATGAGTTGAAACAATGTCTTCCAAAGAAGAAAGAAATATAGATTTTGAATGAGCACAACAAAACTTTTCTGTCATGGTTTAAAAAGGCCTTGCTTGGTAGATCAGATGTATCAGAGACACTAAAATGGATAGTGGGTTGTCCATGTTTACATGTGATAACATGTTTCTGTTATGAAATTAATGGCTATACATTTCATACGAATGCTCTGGACAACAGAAGTATAGTTTAGAATTGTGGTGTATTGGTGTTTGCAGAAGCAATGCATTTTTCGAGTGCTAAGGAAAAAAACCCAGTTTCTGCATCAAGTGAATATTATGGAGTGATTGAAGAAATATGGGAGGTTGATTAATTTAAAATTAAAGTTCTTGTTTTTAACTGTAAGTGGCATATCGGTAACAACAGTGTCAGACACGATGAATTTGGAATGACACATGTTAATCTGAATAGATTTGAAGGAACGACTGATTATTTTATAATGGAAACACATGACAAACAAATTTTCTATGTAGTAGATCAATCAGATATGCAGTGGGCTGTTGTTTTACAAGGAAAAAAAATATGTTGGTGAGGATGAACTTGATGAAGATGCTGATTTATGTGAGATCCCTACTTCCATGGAAAGATTAATAGAACATAATGATGAGCATGTTGAAGACATGGTTTGTGCCATAAGGAACGATCACGACGAATGAATTTGGGAAAACAATCCATTTTGTAAGGGAAATGTAAACTCTTATAAGATTTGTTATATAAATGACCTTATTAATGTTTTGTTAATGATTTCTTATTCTTAATTTACAGCAAACAAGAAACGCTCATCAGGAGATCCAATGTAAAAATGGATACCCTCATAGTTTATCTCTTAGAGGGTATGCATTTTTTGAAGAACAAAAGATGGAGAAAAAATGTCAACAACTAAGAGTTGAGCCTTCAAGCTATGTAGAGGTGGCCCCTCCATCCCCTCCATCTAGACATGAAAAATTGAAGAGAGCTCGGATGGGAAAAAAGGGAAATATCTTTCAGAAGAATCGAGAAACGTAGCTGAGAGGATTGTAAGATATCTATTTTATTTATTTAAGTTAACTATTTTCTTCATATAATTTAAATCATTACTGAAATGTTAAATTAATTAATACATGACTCTCTTGAGGATCAGAGTTCATAGGGGGCATTTACAGCTACTGGGAGGCAAGATATTTTATCTATAGCATTGGGAAAGCCCGAACATCCTGGTCGTGTAAGAGGATATCCAGAAGGTGTATCAGTATGAAAAGTGTTTCCACATTCTTCAACTTCTAATGTTGAGGGGTTTTATAAAAAAAATAGAATCCTTGGAGGCTGAAGTTCATAATATTAATGCGACGATGGAGGAAAAGATTAGAGCGTCGGTATAGTCTATGTTTTCAGACATGCAAAGAAAATTTCAGAATGCAGCTCTCACTCTTCCAACTCCCCCTACAGACCCCATTATTTATCCTCCACCTCCGCCAGAAGCTCCCACTCCCCCACCTCAGCCTGGATACCCCATTTTTATCCTACTCATCCGCCGCAGCTTCCTACTTATTGTGAGTTGTATGTTGATTATCCTCAACCTCATATAGTTGCATATGGGTTGGTATATTGTATATAAGATATAGTTCATCATCAACAATTAGTGGTAGAGAATCAGAGGGTCACTGTACAGGATATTATAGATATATCAGCTCGAGTACCATCACCTACAGATGAGGTGACGACAGTTGGACATAGTATCAGCCATTTTTTAATTTGGCCATCTAGACTTTTTCGACTCATTACCATAGAGGTATTAATGTTATATCTTTTATTTTATTTTTTTTATTAATTTTGTTTTATCATTTGAAAACTAATATATTTTTCTATTTATTTTTACTGGAATAATTCAAAGGTAAAGAAATATTGTATAGAGAACAACAAAGACATATGTCTATGACATCAGATACAGATTCTAGTAGTCTTGACAGATTTTCAAGATATTCAAATTTGTTGGTGGGTCAGTATGAGTTTCCAATGGAAGCTCATGTTTTTGGACGTTCAATAAGTGTGGATATTATGAAAAATGATATCATTGAGCTTGTTACTGAAGATAAGTTGGGCATCAACGTGGTGCAAATTTTTTCCATGTAAGTCTTAACACCTTTTCCTTGAGTTATATTTATTAAAAATGTATACTTATGTCTACTTTGTATTAGGTATCTTTATAAAATTTGTGAGAGGAATGATCTAACAGATGTATATGGATTCATGGACCCGCAATTGATTTCCTCTGAAGCATGTGCATTGGATGAGGAACAAAGAATGCTTTTGCTAAAAGACTTGAAAAGAATGTAGTCACACAATGTTGGATGATGCCTTTTTGTGAGAGGTATGAAACACATATCTCTCAAAGATTTCATTATATTTGAACATAAAAAACCACTAACCTTAAATTTCCTTGTATCAGTGATCATTGAATGTTATGGGTTTTTGCCCAAGGGAGAAAGCAATTTTTGGATATGCTCCATCCATGATGATGTGCGGGAATGTTTTAAGAATATATTGTAAAAGTATGTTTCAATTTCTCAATAGTTTTATATATTATAATGAATTTTAAATTTACCCCATTCGTATTATTTTCTAACAGGGCAGGGGTCTACTTTCAAAAAAACACAATGAAAAGTAGTGCAAAGATCAAATATGTAAATGTGAAGGTAAATATCCATTTATAATTTTTACTTTTTTATTTATTATATTAAAATAATATATTGGATTTAAACTCATTCAAACAGAATTTTCAGAATAACCTGGCATCCTCGAATGCAGATATTATATGTTAAGATTTATGTATGAAATAATAACAACTGGGACAATTGTGAATTTTGACCTGGTAAGATTTCTTCTTAAACTTTTCCATAATATTTCGATTTGATTTATTCACTGTACATGTTAACTTATGGACTTTTCATTTGTAGCTTTTTGATGACCCTCAACCTAATACTGCTGAATATATCAAACACTTACAAGTGGAGTGGTCAAATTATTTAATAGGTTTGATTGAATTTTAGTTGTTTGTAATGTAAAATGTAATTTTGAATATTGTCATTGTAATTGTGTATTTGGTAGTTGTTTAGGTAGAATTTAGTTTTTTTGAAGTTGACAGTGTATGTTTTCAATGTTGTATATATGAATGTTTAATTTTTCTCTACTTCTTGTTTTGGTCTACTTATGATGGTTTTTCTGGTATGGATTCTGGTCTGGGGGGAGGGGTTCCAAGGGTGTGGGGGGAGGTCAGTGGGGTGGGGGGTGTCCAGGGGTCTGGGAGGGCTGTCCGGTGTGGTGGGGGGGTCCTGGGTGTCTATGAGAGTGGGGGTGAAGTCCAGGGGGTGGGAGCATTTTTAGGAGGGTGGAAGGGCTATCTAGGGGAGTGGGAGGCTATCCAGGGGGTGTGTTCAGGGGTGTGGGGGTGTCTTGTGGGGTGAGGGGGGTTACCAGGGGTGGGGGGTTGTCCAGTGGGGGGGGGGGTGTCCAGGGTGTCCATGGTGATGGGGGGATGTCCGGGGGTGTGGTGGGGGCTGTCTAGTGGGTTAAGGGGGTTTCAGTCTGTTTTTGGTAACTTTTTGGTCTGTTTCAAGGGTGTGGGAGGGTTGTCCATGGTTGTGGGAGTGATTTCCATGGGGTGGGGGTCTACCAAATGGTGGGGGATGTCCAGGGGTTTGTGGGGGGGGGGGGAGTTTCCAGGGCTGTGGTGGGGGCAGTCTGGTGGGGTGAAGGGGTTCTGTTTAGTTTTCGTTAACTTTTTGGTCTATTTCAGGGATGTGGGATTGCTGTTCAGGGGTGTGGAAGTGTTGTCCAAGGGGTGGGGGTATACATGAGGGTGGGGGTTGTCCAGTGGTGTTTGGGGCTATCCAGGGGGTCGGGGGGCAGTCCAGGGGTGTGGTGGGAGCTGTCCAGTGGGGTGGGGGAGGGTTTTCCAGGGTGTTGGGGGGGGGGGGGGTATACATGAAGGTGGGGGGGGGGGGGGGGGTTGTCCCGGGGTATTTGGGGATAGCAAGGGGTCGGGGCAGTCTAGGGGTGTGGTGGGGGCTGTCATGTGGGGTGAGGGGTGCTGTTCACGGGGTGGTGGGAGGGATTTCTAGTGGGGTATGTTTTATATGTTATCAATATAAATGCTTAATTTTTCTATAGTTCTTGTTTTGATCTACTTCTGTTTTTGTGGTTCGAATTCTTAATGTGGTTTCTAGTTGTTTCTGAGGGAGAGCAGAGGACTAAATTCTATTTTTTTTAAAAAAATTTGACTTCCATGTCGGTTATTTTAGAACCGACCTGATAAAGAAATCGGGAAGGGTTTATCATGTGGGTTTTTTGAATAACTGAAGTGATAAACACTGTTGGAATGGTTTATCACATCATTTATTTAACAAAAAACGTGATAAAAGGCCTGGGAAATGTTTTATCACGTCGGTTATCAAATAACCAACCTGATAACCCCCCCCCCCCCGGACTGGTTTAGCACGTCCGTTATTAAATAACCGACGTGATAAACATCCCCCAGCACGGTTTATCACTTCGTTTATATAATAACCGACATGATAACCCCCCCCCCGGTTTATCACAGCGGTTAGATAATAAATGACGTTATACCCCTCCCCCCCCCCCCCCGTTTTTTGCACGTCGGTTATTAATTAACCGATGTGATAAACACGACGATGTTATGTTTTTTACATCAGTTTTTAAATAACCGATGTAAAAAACGTTATTTATAACGTCATCCATATTAAGGTCAGCTAAAAAAGGACGTAAAAAATGAAAAATAACCAACGTAAATAACTTTTTTTCACTAGTGAATCACACATAATGAATTATTATAAAGATATATTTATAGGATTAATCATTTACAGTGACATTGGGAATCTCCAAAGAGTATCATAAATAACTTCTTGAAATTGTAAAAAATAATTTATGGATTATTATAATTTGATCATTCTACATGAATAAATTATCAAGATAATTAATATACCTATATCTAAATACATTAGATCTATTATGGGAATCTTAGCACCTCCTAACATCAACAAGGGATAAATAATATTTATCTATAACATCAATGACATCATGTTATGTATGGGTTTCTTATCTATTAATTTTTTAAATTCTAGATAACCCCCATCATCACCATCCTCTTTCTTAATAAACTTATGATTCATCAATTTGAGTACTCAATTTGAGTAAAAGTATTTACCTTTAAATAATTGGCTCGGGGATTTATGCTCTTTTGACATAAGATTCCACTTAATTATAATGATTTTTGTAATAAATTTCAAATTTTTAGATGGCCTTTTGAACTTCATCATATTGAATTATTCCTCATAGATTGTATCCCATATATAATTTGAAGAATAAGTCTTCCACTAAGAATCCTACACCCACTATACTATATGAAATTGAGTGTTAGGAGAAATATGTTGTAGAATGGATAACACTACCATCAATGGAGAAGAATTGATGTTTCATACCTATTTTTAGGTATTTATTCCACCATAGGATTTCTGGGAGAGAGAATTTTAGGAGGTGTTATCACCTATAACAACCACTTCTATTCTAGTACACCTTTGATAAATTATGGACTATATAATTGATGAACTAGATTGTCCAATTGTCTATTTGAGTATGATTGGATAAACATATTGGAATATTTAGTTTATAGAACTATCATGGAATCAATTGGTGAGAGAGTGAGTTATACATCTATTTCCTCTGATGTGAGCATCAACCATTACAAAATTTATACTAGGGAGTTCTGTTCAACTTTCACAATCAATTGTTTGGTTGAACACTTAATTTAAAACAACGGAATTAATGAAAATGTATGTTGGTTGAATACGCCCCACAGATAGTATCCCAATAAATCCATGCACTATAACACCATATCATAAGGATATGCGGTTTTGATTCTCTGACTGAGCTCTAGTATTGCTTTTAGTGATTTCACTAGTTAGGGATTTATATGGTGAGAAGAGGAACCATTTGTGGGAATTTAGTATATTTTTTGATATTCAAATAACTAAACATGAGTTTCTTGAACACACTTATTATCTAGATATAATTACTCAATAATTAACTATGAATATTATGATAATTAATGAACTCATAGCATCCTGTGGGGGACCTAATGTGACCTCACAACACCTAAAAATGACTTAAAATTCTAAATGGGTCAATCCTTCTACAATTGTTCCAAATATTCAATTATATTGTTTCCAACATCGACAATATTAAACCGATTCACAAATATCATTCCATCTGGGAAATGATCATAAAAGACTTGACCCTTGCCTCGGTGTGTGACACACACAATTGGAGGAAGTTCCCACTAATAAGCATTGTTAGGTTGGATTCTAGATGGAAATGTCATTTTACCAATGATGTAACCCCCAACCCCATTAATTATATCAAAATTCCACTAATTTCCTCTCGTAGGAACCCAAACCCAAATTTATTTTCATGTTGGAAAATTTTGGGCCTTCGTGTCCATGACACTTTACTATTGGGAATAATAAATACTTCTTCCCGTATTTTAAAGGGTGTATTGATATGTGGGTGAGGATAATGGCCAATATTATTTCTATACATATAATTAAATCATTTATAATTTGGGGGTATACCAAACATCGTCCCATATAGATGTTAGAGGAATTAATGATTCATAAATATTCCCATGAATAAGAGTCCTATTAATTATGGGATGTCCAAAAGGCTTACGTGAACCTCTATGTGCATCAAACAAAATGACTTTGTTTATTGGATCCACCTACAGATTATCTCCATTATGACATTCCTATTGTGATGGTATAATAACAATGATATATAGAATAATCTTTATATCCCCACTTCCTTGACTTTCTCTAAAAATATTACACATCTCTACAACACTAATAAATTTCAACCCTAGTCCACGATGAAGATGCCTCTAGAGTAAAGATCCCTACTCAAATAAAACCCAATTTACTATTTGTTAGTTTATTTATTCAATATGGATAAATAAATGTGGAACTCAGATTATATAATAAAAAGTGATTCTTCTATGGATAGGTTTTATAAAAAAATGTATCCCTATGAATTATATCATCTTAGATGAACAATTAAGCTTCAAAAATTATGTCTTAGGATATTTAATCAAGATAGTTGATCTAGATTCTTAGTTGATTCCCTAGAGGTTTTAGGTAATTGATGTATTTATCCAAAACATTAATCTATAGATATAAAATATCTCTATGAAGGGGTAGTCTTAGATTCATTTAATTGTTATCTTTAAGAATAATAAATATATCGGATAGAAAATCTAGCACTAACTGGATTCAAAAATATCAATCATCTATGTACTCCCCATGGATGTTACTCTAGAATATTAATTTAGAGTCATAATTATGATGTAAAAAAGGAATTAAGTTCATAAAATAAAATGGATGGACGTAAATAGAAAATACCTATTGTAATAAATACTGCATAGAAACTATGTGAAGTGTGTTCTATAAGAAAAAATATAAAAAAATATAAATTTATCATAATTGATTTCAGAAGATTGAATTTTTCATAAATAATATTTTACTACCTCATATGGTTGAATATAAAAGTATTTATTTCATGGTGATATTATTTTTTAGATATTCATTCACATAAATACTCACCCCAAAATATCCAAAGAAGGGACTTCTATGCAACTGACTAAAAAATTGGAATTTAAAAAAATATCCAAAGAGTTCCCTACTTGAACAATATAATGGGGATAAAATGATATGAAAAATTCCTTAAAATATAATATCTTCTTTTTTCTATATATAACTAATTCATCCTCATTTTTTCTGATGAAATTTAATGGGTGGGAATTTTTTGGAACCTAAAGCAGAAGATTTCCAAATGAAATAAGATTATAAGGGAAAATATTGATGATGAAATAAAAAAAATGAAAAATTTTCCCAGATGAACCAAATCATTCATATAATTCTTCTTTTTGGCATAGGATTCATTGAATGAATAGTAATGTTCATCCATCATTACCACATAATATCCTTATGGTTGGGATTTTATTTTTGTTAGTATTATGATGATCCTTGATGATCACTTATCATTATCACAGCCTGTAAATATTTCATGGAATAATATAATAAAATAATTTATAGGTTATTAATATTATCTTGGTCTCATATCAATTCATGGTATCTAATTAGTGACCCTTCCTGAACAAATAAAATTATCATGGGAAATATGTTGTTCAAAGAATCATAGTAGGAACTATGGTGCTGCATACATCCTATATGACACTGATTCCATAAAATATTAGTATGTTCTTTTAATACATTGTAAATTTATCCCCTAGAACTCGTATTTTGGAGAAAGACGTATATTTTAAGAATAAAATTTGAGAGAATAATCATTTAATTTTTAAGATCCCTTTATGAAACCACTTGTTACAAAAAAATTAAATCTATGTAGGCAGGGGGAAGGGTATATAATATTATAATAACAGTAATTACATACCTTTATAATGACTTCATGGATACACCATATAAAATCCTTCATGAAGGATTCTTATGTGACCATTTTGTGAAAGAATTCACACAAAAATATTATGTGAAAGGAATCATTGAACGATTCCCTCATAATTTTTTTTTATGGATATCTTACAGCATTAATGAAGAATAGGATTTAAATACCATTCAATTATTAAATAAAATAATATAATATAGAAATTCAATATTTTTTTGAAAACTAGGATTTCCAAAGTGCATATATAATTATTTTTATTGTCAAATAACCCCAAATTTTTTTAAATATAGTCATTTACATCTAAAAAGATCCTTATTATGGATACCTATACACCCAATGCATCCTTTCATCCACCTAGTTCTTATACCGTGGTTGAATTCAGCCAAATAACCTCACTGAAATCATTTTTCCAAAGTTATAACGCAAAAAATACCATTCCATCATGGCCACTTATAATTATATCTTTATGTTTCCATTCACATAAGATTTATATCACTAAATGTTTTATTCCTTTCATAATAGGGGCCAATAATTACATGTGATGCCATATTGGAGATTTCATAAATATTTTTCTGACTGTTAGGGAGTTAATAGTCATTATTCCACATGATAATGGGGATCTATACCATTAAGATGTTGATAAAACCTCCCTTGGATTCTGTTTCACATCATGGATACCTCAACCTATTTTTCATTAATTCTTATTACGCTATAATATTTAAAGATTCTTATTTCCTCTTTACATCCAATCAGTGAGATATAGATTTATATCATCATATTACAATCTAGTATATATTCCAAAACATCCATAATGGAATATATTCATCATTAGTGGTGTCTTACTTCCTTATCTAGTTACCAATAGAAATGAGATGGATGTTCGTATGATCTTATTTTTAGAATTAAGACCCGAACATATTCTCATTTATTATATCATCCATAGGATACATCAATCATCTATACATGATATGGGCCTATAACTCAGTTAAATCCCCAAAACTTTCTCATAGGTCCATATTCACCCATGAGTTTAGTCTTTCATCCATTCTTAAATTCCTATAGTCATAAGATATATGTGTATATGGGCCTCATACTTGGTGTAATCCCCCACAATATTCTAATTGAATATATAATCAATGTTCCCCATAAATTAGTCTTATATATATGTGGCATATGATCTTGTGTAAGCCCTAACACATCCTCACTTGACCAGATTCCCAGATAGTTCAATATTCATTCCCTATCTTATTTCTAGTAGAAAATTGTTTTACATGAACACTATGGGCCTACTAACAGGTATAATACCCAACCACATTCTCATTGATGATATAATTTTTCCCCTTTTAATGATACAAACATATCATGGGTCTCTTATTCAATGTATGCCACAATCATTTCTCTCTTGGACATATTCCCCATGATTCCAATATTCCTTGACTATCATGTTTAAAATAAGAAAGAGGTTCACATAAACCTTATGGGACTCATACTAGGATAAATATGTAACCATATTATCATTAATAATCTCACCTATGTACTCTATCAAGGAGGAATACATATCATTGGACACTTATCTAGTGTAAAACCTACACTTCTTCATTGTCCCATATTCCCCATGAGTCAAGTATTCATTCGCATTCTAGATTATGATAAACATTAGGTGTACAAGACAAAATATGATCCTCATATCTAGTAAAATCCATATCCAACCCCTATTTAATATAATTTCAAATATATTGGAGGATATTGAAGGGTTTGTTCATGTGTAAGTCCCCGACCAACCATTGTCATCCACCTTCTTTATAATAGTCCTATCAATATGATTATAAACTATAGATAATGTTATCTATTTCTCCTGGAATTAAAATATTTAGAATTTGTCTTTGTTATATGAACATAAATAATAATAGTCTATATTTCAAGTTGATTCACCTTAAATGGAACATTTCTTATCCTGGATGTATGATATAGGATGGAACTTTTTTGGTTGGGGTTGTATGATCATGAAATACACCAACATAGTCCTTGGAACACATCTTTCAAAGATATGAACTAACTCTTTAATTTGAATTATACTATATGGATTATGAATGAATTTATTGAGTTAAATTTTAATTCTATTTCATGGGCCTTGTCCCTACCCGACAACCAATGTACCCCCCATAAGTGATGATAAATTCTAGAGAACCTAGCTATGTGGCTTTATACCATAGTGTACATAACTAGTAAGGGGGTATTGGGAACCTCTGATATATACAGACATTCAAATTATATCATGGTATCGATCGATCATGTCCATGAAAATGGTAAAAAGTACTGTTATTGGGAAATTTGTACTATTAATTAGAATTATTTCATGAACATGTATTAAATATAAGATAAATACCCTTACTCAGAAATAATTCATTTTATATATGAGTTGACCTATCATTCCCTCGATCATCATATAATTTAGAGTGTAACTTGTATGTTTGAGTGACTCCTAAGAAACACATTTTAACGGTAAAAATTTTATTTTATAAATTTTAATTATGTATTTTAAACTACTATGTATATATTTAAAACCCACATTAATCAGCATAGAAAATTTTGGTAATGTTTTAACAAAAAAAATTTTAATCATTTTCATTAAAAAAATTACACATAGTGCAATTATGTTTTCAATAAATTTTTCTATTAGTTAAATATTCATTTTATAATAAGAAACATTAAAATTTATATTTAATTAATGAAATTGATATGTTCATCCTAAACAAAAGTATTATTCTTAAAAGATACATTGTCCTAAAAATGAGTTCTTATGAGTCATATATGCTTATACTAAATTTAATTTTCTAAATCTCATGGAATTTTTATTTAATATAATATTTTATATATTTTAATTAATAATTTTCAAATTATTTAGTAAATTAAATTTTAATTTTTTTATTAAAAATTATTTCTGTTCTTGAAAGTATAGTTACCATAGTAAAGATACATTAGGATAAAAGAGGTTTAACAGAGTGAATGTGGTCAGAAAAAATAGAAAATATGAATAATATTTTGTGGAGGATAGATTATCAACCTTATATCCTACCCCACACCAACATTTTAATCTTTGGATCCATTTTACTTGAATAATTTATTGATATTATTCAGAAATCATTATTTTTTACAAAATTTAACTTTTCTTCACTTATAAATGGATACCACGTCTTCCCTATTTCCCCACCCATTCCAAAGACATGTATTACGCAAAAAAACTATGAATTTTTTTCCATAAAATCCTACCCATTACTTTTAATCTTTATTTTCATAAAAATACAATGCTATGGAATCTTATGTAATTAACCATGGGATAACATCCAAGTGATATGTAATACTCTCAACCCAACATCTCTAGCTCTTTTATTCATCTACACCCCTAAAATCCCCTCTATCAAAAAATTCATGATAAAAAAAGAATTTTTCCCATTACTATGTTTTATAATACTAATGGAATATCGATTTTCTACTTTCCTATAAAATCATTATAAAAACTGGAAAATTCATCATGTGTGTCTGCCAACTACAGCCTCCATGAACGTGGTGTCCAATTTTCCATCACCCCCAAAAATTGGTTGTTAAAAATGGTTGTTTATTATACATAAATAATAATTTTCAAACCATTAATATTATTTAATAATAACATTGGCTGTTTTATATGTATGATTGATGAGAAAAGGTTTTGGTAACTTTGACCTCCTTAAATGGACATATCAAGGTACCTTTCATAATTTGGATCTATTTTGGGATAACCATTGAAACTGTATAATTATTTGAAGGTCTAATCATCTTGAGACACTATAACTCAAGATGTTTACCATCAATTTCCATTAAAATTATGATAATAATTTGGAAATAAAATGTTTTTAAGTATTGGGTCACTATAGTTGTTATCAGATCAAGGATTAGTAATTTTTTTAGATTAAGATTTGCGAACATTAGTGAAAACCATAGGGGTATGTCTAATAGACAAGTCTGGCATCCTTAAAAAATTTAAAAGTATAGTTTCTGTGTTTTTTTTAGAAAACACATCCATGTCTAGATCCTGGAAAGTGGATGTAGGCTCTAGAATAGTTTTACATAGGTATAATAACCTTGAAGTGGGTGTTTTGGGAATCAACTCAACTATGAACTAGTGAAATATAAAGTATCCTAACTCCACGCATAGATAGATACACATAGTGGATAATATTTTGTTAATCATATTGTCTTTTTAAACAAGTTTGAATGAATTATTTTCAAGTTACTTTTACAGAATGTGTAGAGAAGTATAATATAACCCAACATAAAGTAACCTTAGAAATTTAAAGATTGATATAGGTTGATAAAAGGTATTATCGAATAAAATTATGATGTAATAGGGTAAAAATATTAATTGTTGAATACCTTTTATGTTCTTGGTTATGATAATCCCCCATTAATGTAAAATATTCAATGTTAATGTTAATACTTTTTTATAGTGATGATTGGAACAAAAATTAAATGAGTAAACCCTGGTTCTGAGGGACAATATTATTATTACCTCAATGATAAACCCATTAGAGTGGGATATGGAGTATGAAATAATATTATTATGTCATAAAAACTATCAAAAAACATGATTAATAATGTTACTATAGTTGAAAACAAAAGTAAATTAATAATATTAGTAAGGAGGCTCATGAAAATTCAGTCATTAATGATTGTGAAAGAATTTACATTCAAACACATGTATATAAAAAAATTTGGAGTTGTATATAAGGAAATTTTTAATAGGGGACTTGAAATTTATTTAATTTTAGACTAAGGTTTCATTGAGTACCTAACTATCATAGGAATATGAAGATGGTAGTTAGCATGATGGGAGTGGAAAGCATGCATGCTAAAGTACCACAAATGGTCTAATGCATTATTTATTGAAAACATGGACACTACCAAATTTAGTTACCTAATACATGGATGATAATAATAATAATATGCATGAAAACCCATGAAAAGTAAGGTTGTGGGGTGGATCATGTTCAATTACTACTGATGTGGTGGATTGTGACAACAAAATCCTCCACAATAGAATTGTGAATATGGGATATTTATTTTATCCAGTCATTGATTCGGAGACTCTTTTGTATGTGTAAACCCAGATGTTTTTTATGAAATTAAACATCATCTAATATGATGGTTTTATTTTTAAATTTAATTTTACAGGAATATAAATCTTAGTATGGGTCTTTTAGATAGATTTGACATGATTCTATAAATGGATTAAATATTCCATCATAGAATCACTATTCACTGATCTTGGTTAGATTACCCACAAATGTCTTCATTATTGGAAAAAGTTATGGGGTGTAGACAAAAACTAGTATTCTCTATAGATATTTCAGAATGTCGCTAAAATATAATATGAAAGTAATGAATCATCATTATCATCATCCATCAATGCAACAATGCCATGTATAGGCCCAATTGTCTCCATGGAGGTTATAACAACCATAGAAATGTTGGATGTAGAATACAACGTACACCAAACGGAACTATTGTAACAAGACATGGGGATATAATAAAATTTGGGGTGCCTCCTAGTAACCATGATGTTTGGAATTGTTTGGGAATATGGTTTGATTCCATAGAGAATGTGATCCCATGAAATATGTATGGGATGTAGTTCAGGACATTGAAGGCCTTATTTTGGAACATAAGGAGCCAACCAACGTTGATGTGGTGGGGTTCTTGTACATAAAAAACCATTAACTAGGAGGGTTTTATGGAGTTGGAGATATATTTACTACTTAAATAATTGGGTGAATAGATGGTTGGTTATCTATTGAGGATAGTAATGTAGGATAAGGATAAGAAATAAGGGGTTCATTCTGGTGTAGTGGAAGTGATTGATCTAGAATGATTCAGATGGGGTATGGATGTGGATCTCAATGAGCTCTATGAGGTGGTTTATGCAACATCAAATTCATCATTTTACCTCAACATTCAGCAAGATCCACCATGTGAAAGAAGCAAAAGGTAAAAGATAGAGGTGTTTAAAGTGTTACTTTAGACCATATATAGGATAATATGTCATTGGATGTATGACTATGAACTCAAATAAAAATATAATAGGTTGTAATACTAAATCATGAGAGGTATTTAGATCAAATGGGTATGAAAAAATATAATTCATGGATTATGATTATTACAAGTGAATATATGTTATTGATACCTATTTATAAAAAATAAATCTCAAGTCCTCTTATTAAAACCCTTGGATAACTTCCTTAGTAATTAATAATTTAAATAGCAAGGACACAATTTATTTTAGGGGGAGATATTTTAATGACCCAATATATCATTGTACTTTCTCCTTATATAAATAGTAAACAAAATATTGTGTTTCAATTTCTATACCTAATATAAATGAAAAAAATTGATGTATTTTGAATATTTAAATTTTTCATTAAAACATAGTTCTAAAATTTGACTGTATAACATGAAGTACCAATATCAAAAAATAAATAATAAAAGTAAATATAGATCACAATAAAAAGTGGTTGAAAAATTTATCAATCCCATTTTTGTGGGATCCGAATGTATATTTTCCTATAGGGGTTTCCCTAGACCAATCCCAAACCAAACATGAGAAATTACGGATTGAGAGAAACCGTATACAAGGGGATGTTGAAGATATTAGTATTTCAATTTGTTCTAAACTAACAAAACATCCACAAAAAACTATAATCAAAGATTATCTAATTCATTGGTTATATATGGAGATCATAATGTGTTTTGTTAGAAGAAATTATTATTGTATAAATATTTATTAAAATATTTATATGTATATATATGTCATTATTTTTTATGATTTCTGAAAAATTATTTTTTATCAAATAACAATAGTCTTAAAATATATATTTTACAAAAAATTAGTGTTTCATTTCATGGAAATAAGTTTATTATTATTGAATAATTACTAGATATGTTTATTAAATTAATAATTAGTTATTTGTCAAAAAAAAATTAATAATTAGTTAACACATGACAAATTACTAATTAATAATAAATATATATATTTGATATACCAAAAGTTGTTTACATGTAAAAATATATTTTTTCATTGGATGTGTATTAGAAAAAAAATATTTTTATTTTCATATATAACTTGTAAATATTATCTTATGATAATTGTTTTTATATTTTTCCATAAATACCTAGTTTTTTTGTGAATATTGGAAAATACAAATTCTACAAATACTATAACTTTTATGACATTATTAAACAATAATTTTATTAATATTTTGAGATCATATTTAAAATATAAATATATTAATAAATATATATTAATTATTTTAAAATATTTTTATGATATATAAAACACACAATTAACATCAAAGCTTATTAAGAAAATGTTTTAATATATTTTTTTTATCTGTTTCAAATAATAATATTTTAACATAATGGAAATAGGTTTTTAACTTCATTTAATGTTAATTAAATATTAATTTAATAAAAAAACTAATTTCAATAGAATCAATTACATTCATTATAACAGTATGATCCTTCTCAATATATTACATTTTTTTGTTTGGGTGATGGAGGTGTTCAAAGAAGTGTTAAGGAGGGATCAAGGGTGTAGGATCTGGACTACAACTATATTGGGCAGTTCACAACACAAATAGGATTCACATTATTATATGTTAATTGATGGATTTTGAGGCCTAAAATTCACATCTTGTGTTTAGGTAGAGAGGATCACATTAAATAAAGTAATGATATGAAATCGAAATTTATGACATGTATTAATTCGGAATCTGGAACCATGAATTATGGTGGAATTTGGATATTTGGGTAGTTCATGTAAAAGTATTAATTAAAAATAATAATAGGTGGTTTCACATAAACACTTTACATGAATCTTTAATTAATTATGTGAGAATTGTAGTTTCAAATAATATTATATGTTTTATCCCATCTTAATTTTCTCATATTTATCCATTCATCCTCTCAGTTTTTGGTAAAACCCTAGGCTTATTTAGAGGATCATCCAACACCTTTCATATTCTGATTATCTATGGGTCCTGAGGTATTATTTTGGAAATTTAGTGTGAGTTCTTCCCTTTATCCCACTTATTTATATTGACTCTTATTTTGAGGATTCATAGAAGTGATTATGTATTTGTTTGGGTTGTATTGGATGTATTTTTTTATGATTCAATGTCTATAGTTCAGGGTGATCTATTTTTTCCAATGACTTTTATGGAATCCATGTTGTTTCCTATTCAGCTTATTATGTGCATTGGATTGGAAATATTGTTTAAATTATGAGATCCTCATTCTCTCTCTAATAAACTATTTTTTTTTGAGATTGGATGTTTTTTGTTCTAATGGGTTAATATTACAGTTTTTCATACTAATGATAATAAATTAGACAAAATTCAATTCATCAGGATGGGGATTAATCACATGAGTTTACTTATTTGATGTTATTGTTGTTGAGATTATAAATACTTTTTTTCAATTTTTAAAATCATGAATGTTGGTATCCTTACTTGTGTTGTATATGAAATTTATATATGACCATTTTTTTGATGATATCACCCTGAATTTAAATGATAGTAATATATATATGGATAATGAGTTGGTTTTCTATGTAATTAAGGTATGTATTATAAATCCCATGATAAATAATGAAATGAATTAGTGTATTCCCTTTAACCGTATTTGTGAAATACTAGATGTGGGGCTTTGATTGGTTTTGTTTTATGTGTTTCCAAGTGTGATGTGTGTTGTTGAGTGGTGGAAGTGGTGAATGTATAGTTTGTAAAAAAATTCATAACAACTTCAATGGTTGGTTTACATGAGATGTAATGTGGTAAGTGGTTGGGTTGTGAAATTGGTGTGTTGTGTGACAGTTGTGTTATATGGTGGTATATATGGGTACTTGTTGTGGAAATATGGCCAACCTGATGTGTTTTTATGGAGATGGTTGATCTAATATGGGTGAGATTTTGTGCGTTGTGGTAGTGTTAGTTAACCTGTTATCTTTAAAATAAAATATATTTCCAAAATATTATTTCATGGGTTGTTAAAAGAATGATATGTCTTGAACCCGATCATTTGTAATTATCTAAAATAATCAGAATGCTAAATAAATGGGTTATTTTGAATTTGACATGAGGTTTTCTAGTAAATGAGAGTTAGTGGAAAGTCATTAGATCCTGAAAATGGTTAAATCCATAATTAAACATGGGATTATATGGATATGTCTTGTGGTTATATAGTGTATTTCATATTGTGACAATTGATGTGTGGCATAATAGTGGTGTGGTGGTGCATGATAAGATAACTATCATGAACCCAATTGTTTTGTATTGTGTAAAATATATATATATATATCATGTTTTATGTACTATTTCTATACATTCCTCACTCTAGTTGGGTAACCATACCAAAGCCCAGTGGTTTTGGTTCCAGTTATTATCCCTGTATTATAGAACTGTGGTGATATAGATAGATGGAAACCTCCTCTTCCTAGATCTTCCTTCATTTGTGTGAAATAGTTTGTTGTTCAAAGTTACCCAATAGTGACGTGATATGATGTTCTAAGGATTTTAAATGATGTGGGGATTATCCATGTTATGATAGGGGATTGGGGATGATGTTCACAATGTTCATGATTCTATACTACTATAGTGATATGGAGAGATGTGGTGTGAGAGAATTGGTGTCTTCGAGTGAGATGTCGTGTGATGGACTAGGTTACTTTATTTGCAATGTGGTGTGATGTTATAGTTTTATATGGAATGATGTGAAATTGTGGAACATGTTTCATAGGATGAGACGTCATGGGATGGATTCAGTGTTTTCAGGGAAGAAGAGATGTCATGATGTTTGATGCTAGTACTGGAAGCCAGAGCATATGGGGGTGGGGTATTTGGAAATGTTTTCCAACCAATATTAATTATGGATGGTTATGTGACAAGATATATTTTTAAGTGATAAAATAACAAGATATTTTATGTTTGGGTGTGAGAGTGGAAAATTAGTGGGGAGTGGGGGGGGGTTCCTTAATTATGTTTTTGTCACTATATTACTATATTAGATGAGGGATTTTGTGAGTGAGCCATGTTGAGGTTTTCATTGGTTAGTTGACATATGTAAGTTCATGTTGGCTCTACTATTTATTCATTTCAATGTCAGTATTTTTTCACATGTTCACTGAAGACTATGTGTATGATTCTACTGAGTGTACTTGTTTTATCACTCTATGTATATCAACTACTTTCGGGTTTTTAAAAGGGATTTGGGGATAGACAATGACATTTAAAACATGGGTTTTAGAATTATTGTTGACTTACTATTGTAGTACTTTTATTTTGGTATTTAATTTGATATGTTTATTTGAATATGTTGAAATTTATCTTTCATCATGGGAATGTTTTTTTATTTCAATTTGGTAAATTGGAGTTTATTGGAATTTTTAATCTTATGTACCAATTATGTTTATTATATAGACTAATTCATTCCATATGTGATATTTTTCTACCCATGGTGCTCAGATTCAACCTGGGGCCTATTGGGAGTGAGTTTCGAGGATATGATCATCGGTTAGTGGGTCATTTATATTCCTGATATTATCATTTTGACTAGTGGAGAGATGACCATTGTAGATCTTTTCACATCCTTCATTAGTTTGTGGCTTTCAAGTGCCTATCATGGGCTTCTATTTTTCATGAAATGTTTGTATGGAACATGGTCATCACCAATATTAGTGTCTAATTTCTCAAAAATGACAATTTCATATTGAATTTTAGGCAACTTTTCGACATCAATAGCAGTGTTCTTCATGAAGTTTCAGTGGTATGGACTATAGGTGCTTGTTCATTTGAAAAGGGAAGATGGTTTTATTAGGTGTAAGCCTCATGATTGTCCCCATACATATGAAATTAGGATGGAGTTTTTTTCTGGATTATAATATTAAAGAGGATGAGAAGTGGTCAGATACATGTGTTGGATGCAACAACACTAATCGGTCTAGAGGTTGTTAGAGGTACAATCAGTTTATCTTATACATATTTTTTGTTCTATTATTTATTTTTAATCCTCACACATTAGTTAATTCCTTAGGATTGGATGTATATAAAATTCTAATTACTATTTTATTATCTAATATGGTTGGAGGTCATGCATCAATATTTTATGTGTGTCAAGGGTGTAGACTAGTAATTGGGCAGCACCAGTTAGTGGGAGATTTCATCTTACTACATATATAGCCAAAAATAATTATCATTAACCTATTTCTGTTTTATTGAATAAAAAATCATTGACTAAATATATAGGATATTTTTTCTCCAAAATAGGTGTTTAGAGAGTGGTGTTCATTAGTGAGAGAGGTTATCAGCTAAGTGGTATGAAAGGGGATCATGTATTATATCTGTTGGAAGAGATTTTAGTTTAATCTCAAGAAGAGGATGTCCCCATGGAATTGGAGGAGTTATTGGATATTTCCTTAATGATGTTATGACACATCCCCCCCCCTGAATGATGTTAAACATGGTATAGAGTTTTGAATGTCTTTAATTTTGATGGTTCACAACCTAATCGTTCCTACAGAGGTATGTCATTTTGAGGTTTCAAGTGGATGATATAATGTTGTGGGGTTTTATCTTACCATGTGTGTCTGAATGGGGTGCTCCATTTTTGTTCTCCAAAAAGGTTGAAGGTATTCTAATTTTTTTTCACACACTAATGGTGTTTAAATGATGAAAAGTTTATGAATCGTCATTCCCTTCTATGGATTGACAATTTTTTTACTAGCTAATGGGATACTGTTTGTTTTCAAAGGCCAACTTATGATCTTGATATCACCCTATATGGGTGAAATATGAGGATATGCAAAATTTTACCTTCCGGTGTGGGTACGGGAACCTTTAGTTTTTGGTCATGTCATTTTCTATCATAGGCAATATAGTTATGTTCATGGGGCTTATAAACACTATTTTCCATGGGTTGTTGGACCAGTTTTTTGTCTTTATTATCATAATATCTTTATATTCTCAATGTCATAAGAGGAGCCTATTAACCATCTCATATTGGTATTTGATTTCCTTTTACATGAATAATTTTATGGAAAGTTATCCAAGTAAATTTTCTAGTAGGAATAGGTATATTTAATGGGGCTTGAGTGTCTCATAATGTTGTGGTCCTATACCCATCGAATATTTAGGCTATTGTTTCTTGATATGAACACAATAATGTGGTGCAATTTCATAGTTTCCTTTGTTTGGTTAGAAATTATTGGAGTTTTGTGTTTGATTTCACTTATGTTTCAACTTTGTTGACATTATTGACAATGAAGTGCCAATATTTTGTGTATATTGATCAATGTAAAGTAGTATTTAGTTACCAGATATAGAATTTTTTATGTCCTTCGGTTTCCTATGGAGGTTGTGATGTTTGAGATTTTCTATGACACTTTCCATTTGGAAATGGGAATCATCATGATACATTATAGGGTTTTCATCACGTATGGTTCTGGGTAGTTAGTTCCCCATGACACTAACTGGGTTACCCATGACCGGATACTAGTGGTGGATTTGTTTCTGTAGTGGTTATGGAGAAATTACCTCATTAAAGTGAAATTTTTGGTTTTCAAAAGCCACAAGAGAATTAAATATTTATTTTATGAGAGGTATATAAACCAATTCAAATATATTTGGATGGAGTTTCTCCCATATTATGTTTTTTAGATATCTTACACCCTTATAAAGTGAAAATATTATTGCTGATGTGTTGACTTTGAAGTCCCAAAGAGAGGTGGTTAGAGAGTCCTCTCATGTTTAAAAGTGATGGAGGATCTTAGATTAATTCATTATTTCATGGGGTGTAGTCGATGGAGTTGTCTTTATTGGATGAATTTGGAGTATTCCTTGATGATGGGGGTAGAGGAGTCTTAGTGGGGAGACTTAGAGGTAGAGGTGAGGTGTACCCATGTTTTCCAAAGTGATACTCTAGATTATTGGTTAGAGGGTTTCCATAATAGTGTGTTCTTGTAGGGGAAGTATTGTTTTCGGCTGAAAATGTATGATCATGATCACAATGAGTTCCATAGTTCCCCTTTATAAATTAATCCTTTTGTGAACAAGATTTATCTTGTATTGGGGAGTAAAAATATGTGGCCTAGGTTGAAACATTCAGTGGAAGACTTCGTTGACATGTATCATTTTTTAAAAGGTGAATCTTAATAACTAAGTTTATAGATTATTCTTACAGTCTATGTATGTTCCTATGTAGAAATGGGAAGGTATCGTGAAAGATTTCTTCACCCAGTTTCCCTAGGATATGGTATGATGTGTTATAGTTTAGGTGAAAGTATCGAATATTAAGGTCAACTCATTTTCTGTTGATCAACAAGTAATGTTTCATTGATATATTTTTTAAACTATACATGGATAACGTGGTTAGGATTCACAGGGTACCAAGGACCAAAATATCTTATTTTTATCCCCATTTTACCTCAAGATTATAGAGTATATTTCAGTATTCTTTTGGCTCTAGGTTACACCTTAGCACTCTTATCCACCCTTAAATAAATAGAAGATGGAAAAACCATCCAGACACTGATGGATATGTTGTGTGCTTCCATCATCAATTTTGGTGGATTATGGGCAGTGCACCTTTCTATAGTTGAGTTTTTCAGAAGGAATAGCTATCACTCATCTATTCATAAGGACCTTATTGAGTAGTTTTTTTGGTTGATGTTTTGTTCTCAATTTTTTTGGGCATTGGTTGAAGAGCCAACAGTTTTTTCCCTTTATGAACTAGAGAGAAAGGATGGGAATGTCCAACTGGTCTAAGAGAGTATGGGGTGGTTCAGGACCATCAATGGGACTATATTGATCACTTTATGAGGCCCATGGATTTTGATGTTATAGACCATGTTTTCATGAGTATTTATATTTGATGAAGGATATAGAGGTTTAGTAGGGAGAGAAATATTTATTTTTGGTTCATCGGGGCTTTTAGGAATTAAATGTGTTGGCAAGAATGCATATTGGATTGTAATTTCACAGTAGTTGGTCATGATCTATAACGTCTTCCTCGTGTACCTGATTCACTAGTAACATCACATTGAATCTCATATAATTTACTAGGGAGAGTTGGATATCCAATATGACACAAAATTTATGGAACAACTAATATAGATATAGGATCCTTATTAGAATATATTTCATGGACATACAATTCCTTTGATTCATGTGTTATAGAGGCTTAGTGGCCAAGATGAGAACACTAGGGAGAGTGAGACATATATGAATTCATAGTACCCAGAGTATTTTTTAGTTATTCCTTTCTCTTTTTGATATAATAATTTGATATTTTATCCTTACTAGTTGTATGAGATTTTCATTCTTTTCCATTTATATTTATGTGTGTGTGGCTACAAGTGCATTAAAAGAGATAAATCCCATCCTAATCAAGAAAAATATTCTTTAAGACATTTTTTTAAACCATAATGGTTAGTAAATGTTTCCCAAATAATAAAATATCTTTAGGCATAAGGAAAAGTTTCCTCGGTTTGTGTTATTTGGGTAGGGTTGTGTTTTTGTTTGGGTAGATGATATATATGGCTGAGGTTTTGATAGTAGTGTAGATTTTAATGTGGATTGGAAAGTTTATTGTGGCTGGTATGAGATGATCTAGTGTGGTCCCTTATGATTGATGGTGGAGTGGTTATAAAGGGTGTTTTTTGGATGTTATGGTTTGGAGTTTTCAGACAGTTGTAGTGTTTGAAATGTAATGAGATCCTTGAGATGTATCTCATAGGATAGTTTTACGAACCCTGTTTTTTTTAATTCTCAGTGCTTAAAATTTATATATAGGGATATATTGAAATGATCCATGCCTTCGTGGATTTTTTTTATTTCTAATTTGGGTGTTGGGGTGTTTGGAGGAGGCTTTAGGAGGGCTTGGTAGAGATTAGAGCTACAGTAGAATAAGAATGGGTTATTCATTATGTGTTGGGAATTCATGATGTGAGAAGGAAATTCATGCCTTGTGAAGTTGGAAGTTGATATATTGTGTTTGGTTGGGGAGAAAAGCCTTAAAAACACATAATGTTAAAGGGAAATTCAAGATGTGTATTACATTGGGTTGAGGTTCAATGAATTTGAATAACGTTTTGAGATATTGTGAGTTCATAAACTAAATATAGTTCATGTATTCTAGTGTAAGGTAATATAGAAACTGAAGATATTAATCTATAATTCATGATTTTAAATGGGTAGTCTCGAATCATTTTATATATTTTAGTTAGAATGAATTTCCTCACATTTTCCATTATTTCTCACATTCTTAAGTGATCCCTAGGTGCCTTTATTGGATTTTTTCTCCCCCTTCCATTAGGTGTTGATCCACACATTCTGGAGGATGTTTGTTGGTGATCTATGGTGTATACATCCCATTATCAACTTGTTTCCATTGGATATTCATCCAGGGATTTGAAAAATTTTGGTTGTATTAGTTTAAGATGTTTTTGGTCTGTGTAATAATGATCCCATGGGTGAGGTTTAGGTTGATTTGTTGTTTCAAAAAAATTTGTTTCCATGTTCTTTTCACTTTTCCTGATTGTGTGCAATGGATCGAAAAAATTCTCTATGTTATTTGATCCTCATTATCACTGTATTTATGTACATTCGTAGGGGTTGTATTTTTTCCCTTATAATGGGTGGATTATAAGATTCAACATAATAAATATATTCAGTTAGTTAAACTGAAATTTCAGAGAATGGGAAGTAATCCAATTCTTTTACAGCATTTATGATATTGTTGTTGAGAATATATATGCTTCTTACCAGTGATGGAAATCATTAATTATTGGATAATTTCTTGTCCAGTAGATGAAATTTATATATAAACTTTGTTATTTTTTTATTTATATCACCATGATTAAAAATTATAATAATATATATATGGATAATGAATTGGTTTCCCATGGAAATCTATTTTGCGCGATAATAACCATAATAAATAAAGATGTGAAGTAATGTAGTCACTTTATCGATAATTTTAAAAGTATATATGTGATTTTTATGGTTTTATAATTTGTTACATTGTGTGATATGCGATGTTGAGTGGGAATATTGGTTAGTTGATGGGTTGTGAAATGTCTTGGGTAACACTAAGATATTTGGTTTCCATGGGATGCGATGTGGGCAGTTGTTTGGTGGTTGTATAGTGTAGTGGTTGGGTTGTGAAATGATTGTGATATGTAAGGGTTGGTACTAGTGGTTGATGTGTTGAGAAGGATTGGATTATTTTGTGTTGTGGTGATAGTTTATGTGATATGGGTGAGAATTTTTAGAATGTGGTTTTTTTGATTCTCGGTTAGCTATGGAGTTAATTATAATCCCAAAATAGAATTTCATGTGTTGCTAAATGAATAAGATGAGATGAAACTAATGTGTGGTAATTCGATTAAATATTCGGAAATACAAATGAATGGGTTTTTTGAATGTGAATTTAATGTCTTAATAAATTCGAGTTAGTTAAAATCATTAAATAAGGAAAATCGTGAAATTTTTAATTGAATGTGGGTTTGAATGGATTTATGTGGTGGTTGTGTGTTGGGTTTCATATAGTTGGGGAAGAAGTTATGATAGTTGAATTGTAGTGAAATGGTTTCAGGGTAGTGGATTTTAGATCTTGTTTCTTGAAACCCTATGTTAGGTATTATGTGGTATCGATATTTCATTTATTTTATGTTATTTCATTACGTGCCCCTCCAAAGATGGATAAACTTTACAATGACTAATGGTTTTGGGTTCTGATTGTTTCCCCCAACATCATGGATTGTAGTGAAATTTATGTATGGATACCCCATCTTCCTCACACTTCATTCAATAGTGATAATTTCTGTGGGTTTTGGAGATTACCCAGTGGCAAATGTTATCTTTTGTGAAGAGGATTTGATATGTGGTGGGGTCATGCATGGTAGGAGTGAACAAGGTGGATGTACATAAAATTACTAATAACATAATGATTTTTAAATATGTTCATATGTGGTTTGATGACCCAAAATTGTAACACCCATATATTTTAATAGAACATCATGTTCAATAGCTTACGTAGCACACAACACTGAGTGTAAACGAACATCAAAATATTATTATTTATATATAGCCACTATAACCTATCCGTGAAATTGGAGGGTGTGATATGTATTGATTGAATTATGATGTATTTATAGTCACTAATCAATAAAAATTCATTTATTAATTCTTTTGAAATATGTACTCAATTTTTAGTAAAGTTATTTTTAGCGTCATAATTACATTTTCTTTAAAAATGAGTTCTATTGATTTTTAATAGCGAATATTGTAAAAAAAATTAAATTACATAAATTTTATTTTATAGAAATAATATCATTTTTGAAAGCGTAATACCATAATTAGTTTAGTGATAATTTTTTATATTTTTTAAAAATGATTGATTTTCTAGTGAATAGTGAAAAATACAAATTTTTCTTGAAAATTGTATTTCTATTTCAACCATTTGTAAAGATCCATTTATTTTAAAATGGATTATAAGAATAATTAGTTATATAATTTTATTTTTAATTAAATTGGGTTCCCTAGAATCCATTATATAATTGAATTTCATATAAAATTGTTTTTATATA
Organism: Viscum album; assembly: GCA_963277665.1. NCBI lineage: Eukaryota > Viridiplantae > Streptophyta > Magnoliopsida > Santalales > Viscaceae > Viscum > Viscum album. The sequence continues at coordinate 2,141,863,119 of OY728159.1, forward strand.
TAAATAAGAATTATTAAGAAAAAAAATATTTTTCAAAAAAGCGGTTTTAATCATGTTTCTCACGCTTATTTTAAAATTAAATTCTATCACTTATAAGATTTTATTTTCATGAAATGGAATTAATTTTTGGATTCATTAATCCAAGTTTATCTTATGGTGAGTTATTGTTTACATTTCTTTATGTTATTAAAATATTATTTTAACAGTAAAAATACTTTTTTTATTCAATACATTATATTTTATGATATCGACAAGACATAAACATAATATATAAAATAATGAAACATATATTAATAATAAATTATTATAAAATAATATAAATATCATTCAAAAATAATTGAAAAAATATTGATTATAATTTTATCCCTAATTAATATGAAAATCATTTTCATTGTTAGAATAGAGCCTACACAACACTGGAAAAGAAACATTTTGTATCCTAAAAATTATATTTACAAATATATAATTAATTTCTCCATGGATATTATTTATTTTGTATTAGTTATTATATTTAATTTTAGACTTGAATTTTAGAGTAATATAAATAGTGGATTATCCAAATGCTTTTAAAATTCTTGCGCATGGCCGGAGAAGTCAATATAAATCACATTAAATGTGTCATCATGATATATATATGAGTAAAAATAAATATTCAATGAATATAAATTGATATTTTTATCATAATATAATTATTCTAATCATATAAATTTATTTATAATTTTTATAAATAATATAATTACATTATATACTTGTGCGATTCAAATACAATATTAATTTAGTTAACAGAAAAATAAGATATCAGATATTAAAAATATTATAATTATTATAATTTGAGATATTTATGTTTATGTATTAATTATATATATTACCATGCCATTTCTAGGATAGGAATTCTTTTAAAATTTTACATGTTTTCTAGGAATTTTTAAAGTCAAATTAATGAATAGTGTCAACAAGTATATTAATGATATTTTTTGGAATTAATATATTATTTAATTATTTAAAATTGAAAAAAATTATATAATAAAAAATGGGATAATATTTTGCCTAAAATTTTATCCCCTAACCATGTATATTATATTTAGGATCATTTTTCTCTAGAATATTTCTATTATTATTTAATCATTTGAAAAATTCCAAATGTCTCCTTTATCTCAATTATAAAAGTGCACCTCCAGCCTCAATTATTCACACTAATTGGATCCTTATATATATACCATGTCCTACCCATTACATTTATCAACATCATAATACAATTTTTAGTGGTCATATACCATCCAAAGTGCTGAACAAAGATCCTTTAAAAAGAGATGTAAGAAAATTTTGTCAAAGAATAAGTAATCATCAATACCAACTCTTTTAGGTTTATTTCTTCTTCAAATTACTCATCATGTTTTATTTCTATAGTAAATTAATAACTCCAATATCATCAATATACTGATATATTAATATGTTTATTGTAAAACAATATTCCATCTTCTTTCCATCCTATAAAAAACAAAAACATCACTCGTGCGTACGTACGGCTTAACATCTCAATATTGTGGTTTAATTATTTTTTCATCACGACATTACATGTATAGTTATAAATATTTCATTAATTAATATATATGATATATATGAAATAATAATGATTCTGGAATGTTTTATTATTCATTACAATTCTTTTTTCCTATCCATCAAAAAATTAAAATAGCATTCATTCTTACGTACAACCTACCATCTCCATGAATGCTGTAATTAATTTTCCATTCTCTATATATATGAATCACTATATATATATAATATATATATTATATTTAAAACATAAATAATATTATGTGGATTATGGAACTATATATCATGCACATGAAATGGAACTTACATGACGAAATATACAATGGAAAATGAAGTAGCTAATACCTGAAACAGGGGTAATAATGAAATATTATTTACAAATGGGTGATAATATGATATATTAGGATCATGTATGATATTATAAATTTTAATATAGTTCTGGAATAAATTGATAACATTTTAAAAACCATTATACAGTATGTTAATAAAGGTTCAAAAAAGGGAAATGTGATATAAGAGATTTTCATCTCACTTTTATTTTTGTGGGACACATGCCATAATCAATTTTTTCCTTTGAATTGTGTATATAACTTCTATTAATTACTATTATAATAATTATTATGAATTTTATGTACATTTTAAAAAAAATTACTTCCTTGATGGGGTTATAATTCCCAAGGTATCAATGTTGTTATGGATTATTTCACAATCTCATCATTATTTCGGATTAATTATGTTTAAGTATATGTTGGTGAATATATCTATACCATTTCACTGCTTTCTAAAAATAATTTTGAAATAGTGTTTACTATTATCATAAAATGTTTCAATGTCACTTTTCCCATGTATTACTTTTTACAAAACTGTTTGAACATAATTTTGTTTTTTATTTTCTAAGCAATGTACTATGTAACTTTTTCGACAAAAATACATAATGATTTTTTAAAACATATACTACATGAGGAAATATTACATCCATCATGAAAAATTTATTATTTGAATTTCAAATTATAGTTTTAAAATATTATTTTCAAAAAAATGATTATATTTATAATTGTGTAGTTTTAAAAAGTAATTTCGAAAAGGAAATGTTATTTTCCTCAAGAATTATTCCAAGTGATCTTTCAAACTAATTTTCTATATATGATTTAATCCTTTGATGATACTTAATATTTTAGGTGGATATGATCAAATGAAAACAGCCTTATTATTTATCTGGATGGATTTTTTTATAATGATATTTTGTCTATGACACTCATTTCTTTATCTAAGGGATATAATTTGATGAAATGTTTATGATATCCATTTCTTTTCATGTGTTTTGTGATGATAAATATTTTTTTATATTTTAGAATAAACGCAAATGGTTTTAATTATATGATTTGTGGGACACATATCTCTCTATAATTCATTGTGAATGAAATGACATATTAGGAGATAAATAGGACTAGATTAGGGAATGATCCATGTTTAGTAATGGACCCTGTACATCGTGATAGTCTTGGGAATAAAAATTGACTACTAAAATTGTTTATGGATTGAACCCATTACACCATTATAGTCCTGGGTGTGAACCTTGACAAATATGATGGTTTGGGGAGTGAACCCATTTCACTATGATAGTCTTCGATAATAGCCTTGACTATTAATGAAATGAATTTGTATGGTTATGTGTATGTTGCAATTCCATGTATTTTGTTAATTTTATCCTATCATAAATCATTTTTTTTATGATTAATATCTTATAAACTACCATTTTTTACACCATGAATCAATATTTTGATTCATGATATACAGTTTATAATTTTAAAATTTATTTTAATTTTAATATAACCTTATAGTCATCCTATGTTTATTCAATCATTGATATCTCCCCTGTTTACCCTTACTAAGCATATCATCACACCATTTTCTTATAGTTCTTTCCCAAGATATGAATAATTGTTTTAAGATTGATTTGACTAATAATTATTCTAGATTTGAGGAAATCTTGGGCAATGATACATATTTTTGTGAACCAATTGTTCATTTTTTTCAAGACCTCTAAGAGATCATCTTAATTATTCAAAACTCTAAACCAAAATTTTACATTAGTATAAAAGTGATAAAATATTTCCTTTGATTTTTTAATATTTTTATGGTTGAAATTAGGTTATTATTATTGGCATAAAAGATAAAACTAGTAAGATTATGTTTTAGCATCAGATCTGGCAGCATGGGTTCTGGGATCTTCTAGTAGGTATCATATATCGTTTAATAAAACATTGTGAATTTGGATGTTTTAATTAGATGACATATAAAAATTTATTAAAACCATTATTGGATTATAGGTATTAGGTTTACCAAAAGCTCAATGAAATAGACACCCATTTGGAGGTTTCAAGTGTTGGAATTTTCAGAAGGCTAATAATATCTTGGGATAAGTATATGTGACCTCTAGATTCTGAATGAATTATTATTTGATGAATAATTATTTTAAAATTTTTAGTAATAAGTTTTAATGTTATTTAATAATTTTAGGGTTTATATGGTCTTATATTTTGAGAAAATATGGGGTTTTTACAAATTTATGTGGAAAATTAATGATATAAGATAACCATTATGGTTAAAATTTTTCTTTAATATTGAATTTAATCTTGTTATTTTTTAGGATTAGAATATGATTTTTTGGAATTTTATAATTATTATATTTATATAGTTTTATAAAAAAACATGACATGCAGGTCGGGCAACAACCCATTGTATCTGACAATGCCATAATATTTAAACCCACAAGTGAAGGGTGACAAGGGTATATCTCCTGCCACAGGCCAACGTCATGTCCTAGATGGTATGAAATTTTTTATTTAAACTATTTGATTTAAAAAAAAGGAATGTTCATTTTGAGAAGATATATTTTATCTTATAGATATCTATGGGGTTTTAAATTGATTTGGTGTTAATTGATTAATGTTATTTTAGAAGAAATTCCGTATTTTTAGAACCCTATATGATTAAGGTAAACATGATATTATGAAAATATACTTTTAGAATAATGGTTGAATTGTATATTCGAGTAATATATGACAGTATTATGGATTTATGGTGATTAGGGTCATTTGTGAAAATTTTTACTACATTTGGAGATTATATTTTTCAGACATGCACATTTTGGGACACAAATCCTATATTTATATTGGACGATGATTTGATAAAATCCTTATAATTTTTGGGTGTCAATAATTGTCTGAAATATTTTATTGAATTTTAAGGATATATATTTATTGAATGATCTATGTTGAGCTTTGGGTATTACTGTTAAATTTTAGATATTATTGTAGTTTTCCTCATATGAAGGTTTATTCTTTTTGTGAATCATTTTATCATGTGGTAACCATATAGGTCTTATTTAAATACTAATGATATGAGAAATAAGATATTTTTTTTCATTTTTTTTACTATGAGATCCATTAGAAATTTATTTTATTGATTCATGCGTGAAAAAAATCATATTAAATACTCATCATTTTGAGAAAAATATAAGATTGTTGTGGAAAATAATTAATGTATGAAACTATACATGTCAATTAAGTAAATTTCCTCATGTTATTAGACTAATAAATAAACAAAATAATTAATTCATGAAAAGGGGATATTGAAATAAAAGTGTCATTTGTTTACTTTTATTACTGAGAAATCAATAGACTTTTAACGCATCACAGAATTACAATTTTGTAATAGTTAACTTTCTCATGATCATATTTTATAACACACTCTATCTTCCCTTTGGAGTTATTTTTCTCTTCCATGTCCATGTTTACACTTCCCAACATTGTTTTAATACATTTAATCATAGTATTTTCTATTATATTAGGCCTTAGTACTTTAATTTTTCAATTTTTAAATGGATGTTTTATTGGCCCTTTTGACGAAGTGGGATTTAAAAATTGTATTTTAAAATTTCAAACACTGGTTACTGAGACCAACATAAAATTGTGAGTACAAAATTTATTAAAGGGGTTTAATTTAATATCCATATATTTTAAAAATTAATCTATGTTTGATAGCTTATTTTTCACGCAACATCGAGCCCAAACAAACCTCAAAATATTATTTTTTAAATATGAACATTATAAACCATCCGTTAAATTGGGGAGTATTAATATTATTTAATGAATTATGAAATATAGATATATATTAAATAACTACTCAATTTGAAATCATTAATTAATTATTGAAGAAATTTTTACTCATTTTTTAGTGATGTTATTTTTTCTACATATATATTATTCCATTAAAAATGGGTTTTCTTTCTTTTATGTGAACATTATATTCAATTTTTAGAACATATAGATATTTTATTTTGAAAAAAATTATATATTTTTTGAAATAAGAATGAAAATATTATAATATGATGAAATATTTATATTTTTATGAAAGGATTGATTTTGGAGTGAATAATAAAAAATATAGATATTTATTGAAAACTATATTTTTGTTTAAACCATTTATGATTTACCATTTTAATTTTTAATTATTTCCAAGAAAAATCATATTTAATATTATATTGATGAATCAATTAGGTTTTTTGAAATAAATTTTATAATTTCATTTGTTATAAATTTATTATTATTCACAAATATGAATTCTTTATAAAAACCTGTAATTTTTCTTCTAAAAAGTTGTTTTTATAGGTTTCTGCACAAATTTTTTTAAAAGTAACTTCTATCACTATATAAATTTAATTTTAATATATGAATTTTTTTATTCATAAATCCAAATTCATCATGTGATGATTGTTTTACATTCTTATGAAGAAATTGATTTTTTAATGAAAAGTAAAATTATATTATTTTTATGCAACACAAAATCTTTTACGATATCTCCAAGACATAGACATAATATAAATATTTTTTAAAATTAATGAATGAAAAAATTACTATAATATAATATTATTATCATTCAAATTTAATTGAAAACATAAATATTAGAATTTAATCTGTAATATATATGAAAATTATTTTGTTGTGCTAACACAGAACCTACGCAGCATTGGGAAAGTAAAATTTTGTTCTTAAAATAATAATTATGATTATATAAATCCTTGAAATGATCTTTTATTAAATATTAATTATAATTGATTATGTTTTGTGTAGTACATGAATTATAGAGTTATATAACAATTTCCTTATTCAAATGCTTGAGCAAGGCCAGAAAAGTAAAAAATAATACATTAAATGTTTTTTCATGATATATATGTGAGATTAAATAAATATGAAATGAATATAAATGTATATTCTTAATCTAATAAACTTATTTTAATAATATAAATTTATTTAATATTTTATAAATTAAATTATTACTATATATTCATGTGCAACTCTAATATAGTATTCATTTAATTAACTATAAAAATCAAATAGAGGATATTAAATATATTAAAATTAAATTAATGTGAGATATTTAAAATGATAAATGAACTATCTAGATTACCATTACAAGTTTATGATATAATAAAATATTTTTTTTCAAATTATAAGCGTTTTCTTGGTGTTTTAAATGTAAAAGCAATGAATAGTATCCAAATTGACAATAATTATATTTTATGGATTTAATATTATAATGAATTAAATAAAAAAGGAAAAAAAATTAAATAATATGTAATGAGATAATATATAGTATCAGATTTCATCCCATGTGCATCTATTGTCTATTTTGATGCATTTTTTCTAGAGTAGTCTTGTCATATTTTACTATTTTGGGAAATTAAAAAAGTGCCCCTCGCCTAAATTGTAAAATCGAACCTCCCCCTAACATCATTTCACCAATTTAAGCCTTATATCTATTAAATGAACTTCCTAATTATCTACTAAAAAACCTTATCCATGTTCTATAGGTTTTGGACCTTCTAAAAGACCAACACTAAATACCATTAAAAGAGTTCTATAGAAGTCAACCAAAGATGGGGTAATAATCTTTCCCTAACTCCTTCAAGTTTATAACTTTTTCTTGCACTCGATGAGATTTTTAATACTATAGTTTTATATCCAGTATAATAAATATAAATATATGTTATTATCACTATTGAACAACCAAATTCCATATCTTTTCCACCGTGTGAAAAATGAAAGCATCACTTATGTGTACATACAGCTTACCAAGTCCGTGTAGCGGTGTAATTCATTTTTCATAACCATTTTACATTTAAGGTTAAAAATATAGGGATAATTAATATATATGAAATATATGAAATTATTATTATTATTTAATTATAAATTATTATTTACAATTATATCATTCCATCTATCAAAAAATGAAAACAATGTTCATGCGTACGTATGACATGTCGTCTCCATGAATCGTAAAATTAATTTTTCTATATCTATATTTATAGATGAAATATATATATATATATATAATATGTATGATATTTACACCATAAATTATTTTATGTAGGTGATTTAGCTATATCATATGCACCACAACCGAAAAAGACATGACAAAGTATGCGTAGAAAATTGAAGTGGATAACACCCAAAACATGGGTAATAATGGAATATTATTAAAAAATGGGTGATAATATTTAATAAGATAATCATATATACTATTATAAATATAAATATGTTCCATTTATAAATTAATAACATGTTTAAAATCATTATACAATTGGTTAAATCTTTCCCAACTAAAGGGAAACACAATGACAATGATTCTTATCTTACTTTGATTTACTTAGGACACATACCATATTGACTATGTGTTTCCTTTGTGTGGTGTATATACATCCCATGAATTCCTTTATTGATAAATATTATAAATTTTATGGTGATTTATAGATCCATTTATTTTTATTTTCTTCTTGGTGTTACGATTGAAATGTTACCCAAGGGTAAGTTTTTGTTTTTTAATCTCATCATTATTCTGAAATAATTATGTTTTAGTATCTAATGCAGAAAATTTCAATTTAATGACCATGTTTTCTAAAATATTTTTTGGAAAAATATTTTAGTATTCTCTTAAATTTTTGAAATTTAATTTTTACTCATGTTTTAATTTTTTTTCAATAAATTTCGAAACAAATATTTTTAATGATTTTCACAATGAGGTACTTTCTTACTTTTCAGAAAAAAAAATATAAGGAATGATTTTTAACTTATATGGAATGAGACATTTTTTACTCTATCACTATGACACGATTATTTTAATCTTACTTTATAATTTTACACATTTATTTTCAAATAAAATGATTTTATTTAAAAGTGTGTTGTTTTTTCAAAAAAAAATTACTTCAAAATGAAAAGGTTATTTTTTTAATAATTCAACCAATTGGTCTTCAAAAGTAATTTTTCATATAATAAGACATAATTTTATTTAATTATTATTTAATAGGGATATTCTAAAAGTGTAACACCCTTATTATTTCATTGGATGGTTTATGTTTATAATGAAATGATTTTTATGTAACTCATTCCCTTTTACATGGGTTATACTTTGATGAAATGTTTATGAAATATGTTTCATTTCATGAGTCCTATAATGAAGAATTTATTATGATATTTTGTATCAAATAATTATGGCTCTCATTATGTTATATTTGAGTCCTATATCTCCCTCCAATTTGTTGTGTAATGAATTTTATCTCATGATATAAGCATAACAAGAATGGGGAGTGAACCATGTTCAATAAAGGATCTTGTCCTCCCTGATAATCATATGAGTGAACCTTGACTAATAATATGGTTTTAGAAGTAAAACTATTATACCATTATAGTATTATTATTGAAACTTGATAACTATGATTTTTTGGAGAGTAAACCCATTCCACTATGAAGGTCTTGTGAAAGATTCTTAACTACTGTGGACACAATTTTCTATGCTTATGTGTATTCCAATATTCTATGTCATATAAAAATAATTTTATATCATGGATCATGTTACATTACAATTAATATGTTGTGAAATATGAATATTTATTCCGGGAATCATTATTTTGATCTATGATATGCAGGGTATAATTTTCAAATGTTATGTTCATGTTCTTATGCTCTCATACTCACGTTATGCTTATGTAATCATTTATATCTCCATTGTTTACCTTTAATGTGTATCTAATATCACCCTTTTCTTATGTTCCATTTAACTAAGTTATCAATATAGTATTAAAGTTGGGTATTTATAATAATGGTTCTTTATATGAAAAATTTGGGGGGATGATATATATTTTTATGAAGTAATTGTTTATTTTTCCAATATATGTAATGGTTTTCCTGCTTATTTAAAGCTCTAAAACTAAAAGTTCTTTACAAATTAATGTTATCCAATAATTACTTTTACTTTTTAATTTTTGGGTGGTTGATATTGGGTCATGTTTATTGGTATCATTGATAGAAAAGTAAATATTAAGTTTTTAGCTCTAGATTTAGGAGCAAATTTTCAAGGTTGTTAGAAGGTTCTCTCAGGCAACATGAGTTGTAATTTCCTAGGTTACATCTAGGGAGCTGTGGTGTGATGGCCTTGGTGTTTTTTTACAATATTTTTTGTGATGGACCATGAGTCTTTGGAAGATATGTGATGTTATGGCCCAAGTGTCTTCATGTTTGAAGTGACGTGATGATGCCCGATACTCATACTATATGCTAGGGCTTATGAGTATGGGGTAGGTAGGGATGTGACTTGACCGACATTAGATATGTATGATTTTATTATCTGATATTTATAGAAGGGATAAGATAATTGGATGTTTGATGTTGGTTTGTGAGAGTATAAAATTATTGGGGAAGTGGCAGAGGAGTTTCATATTTATATTTTTTACACTATATTACTGTATTGGATGTTTTGTTTTATTAGTGATCTATAGTGATTTTGGTGTTGGCTAGTTTACTTTCGTAGGTATATGTTGGTTCTATTTTTTATTATTTGGTGCATTAGTATGATATTTCCACAGGTGCACTAAATACCATGGTTATGATCCTACTGAGTATACTTATATTATCACCCTAGGATTATAAACTATATTTCAGGTTTTTAGAAGGAAATTGGGGACACTACTAGTCATTTATAGCCTATTTTATGGAGCTATTTTTGATTCACTATGATAATAATTGTCTTTAAGAATTTACTTGGATACTTTTACTTTTATATGTTGAATTTTTTCATGCCATTCAGGATGGTTGTTGGTATATTTCTATATTATATGGCGTAATTTTAGGGTGGTTTATTAGCTTATCGCTTTATCCTATTTATTATTGTGGGTGATGTCTTCCATATTTTATCTTTTTTTACACATGGAGCTAATCCCCATCATAGGGCCTATAACATGTGATAATTGGTTTTCATTATTTCTTTTCCTTTATTTATATACTATTTGGGTTTCCATTATAGGTAGGGGTAGTGAAATTCATAATTTTTTCATGATCATAAATATTTTTCTTAAAATATAATGTTTTTTATGGATATTTATTTGTTATATACACTATTACAAAATTTATTCCCATATCTAACAGAAATTTTAGTTTATACATGGATTTGAATATTTGAAATCTACATATTAAAATTAGTAAATAATTTAAATTTTACTTTCCCGATTAAAATATATTCTTATCTTGAATGTGGAGTTACCATGATATGGGTAAATTTAAGTAATAGTTTTCTTCTAATATTCTACAATCGGTTAAAACATGTGGAAAATGTTATAGTTGAGACATTCCAGTTTTGGAAAATTCTATTTTATGATTTTAACAATTTAAAAAAACTATCATTTTATTCTTTAATTTATATTGTATATTATTGATTTTTTTTGTGAAATTATGTTTTATTTTGTATTAATAAATAAAATTTTCATATCAACTTGATATTTGGTTCATTATAAATTGGATAGCTTAATTATATTAAATTTTAATGAAAACATTTTAGATTAAAATAACTTAATTTAATTTTATCACATAATTTAATTACTTTATTTTTATGCATGGTTTATTATTTTTATAGTAATTTTGTTGAATTTATTTTTATTGTTTTGTTGAATTTATTTTTTTGTTTTATAATAAATTTTTTTCATTTAATAGTTTTATAATTATTCTTCCTTTTGTTTTATAATTTTTTTCATTCTTCATAATTTTTTTTGAAACTTGTTAAAATTTGGATTCTATTACAAATTTTTAACATTTATATAATCCTTTTATTATTTATGATACCCTTATATAGATATTTCATTACCCTTATGCAAGGAATATGATTTATACTATTCCATTACATGATTTTAAATTACCCATTCATAATTGTTTTATTCTATTTTTTACCATTATTTAATTTTATATTACTCATATGTAAGTATTTTAAAGCAATATTATACCCTTACATATCACCTCTTACCCTTACCTGAATTTCTAGGTTTCCCTTATGCATGCTTTATTGTTTATTTTTTACCATTATGAATTCTTTAGAAAATTTATTTCACTTTTATATAACATATAGTGTTCCATTACATGTTTTTTATAAAATATATCTTACATTTACATGATTTGGTTATACCCTTACATGGTTAGTTGAGATTATTTTTTACCATTATGAAATACAATTTTACCTTTATATAACACAATCATACCCAAATATGAGTAATGAAAAATGTTATTTACCCTTACATAGTGAACTAACTATCTTTACACAAGTCTTTCTTACCATTACACATGTTTTAGGCTACCCTTACTTAGCATGTACAAAATCTATATTACCCTTACATAGAGAGATAATAAACCTTACGAAAAATGATTACCCTTATAAGGGGTACATGATACCCCTACGTAACTAGTGAAAATGTTGGGTAACCCTTGAGTAACTCCTTGTATTCTAACACAACACATGATTAATGTCATGTTAATTCCTATATGTGAGTGGGTACCTTCACATAATGTGAAAATTATATTTATGAATGCTTTGAAATATTAATTTTAATTATTATACTTGGATTAGAATTTTCTTATTTTCCTATTTTCATTATGAATGAACGGCCTAGATTATACTACAAAAAATATTTGTGGGGACTAATATTAATGAATTTTAGGGAGATATTAAAAATATAGGTATTCAATGATTTCTATTTTTATTTTTGACCATTGTGTTTTAAAAGTTTGTTGTTTGAATTAGGAAACACCCACATTGAGAATATTCATGATAATTTCTAATGAATAATATCTTTTAGGGAATTTCCCTAAATTTTAAGTCCAAGAAAAATTTGTGACATATATATAATGGTAGAAACACTATGTTGGTCCATTGTTATTAATTTCCAAATGGATTACAAGTTTCTTGAGTTACCTTTATTAAGAATCAATTTCTGAATGGCCAATGTTCAATATTCCACACTAGCATTATTCAACAACAACTTCTACTATTATGGTTAGTTATATTATTTTATATAAGTTTTCGTATTTCATATTTTTCACATAGGTTGTAACTCCTCCAAATATTAGTGTTTTGTTTTACCTTTATCCATATAATAGAAGGTTATTTATGTTATGAATGATCCATTGTAAAATAGAGAAATTTTTTGACCAATACAAGATTTATATGGGGATCTTCCAATTCATTGAAAAGGTGGGACATGTCAGGTATACCCTTTAAATGGCTATATTGATTCTGCACCAATAAAATACTTCCCTCTATTTTAGTGAGTATTCATCTCCTCATTGATAGTATACATGGTTCATTATTCACTAAACTACTATTAAAATTTTGGTGTTATTATATGTTTTTATTCTACTTCATCACTAATTAAACACCACATTTACATTAGTGTATTTTTTTAATACTTTGGAAATTTTATAATTATTTTTTCATTTATGCACAATTTACCCCCCCCCCTCCACCTTCTACTCTATGTTTTCATCCATATATGGGCCAATATATAACATGTATGATATTGGATAGTGGAGGTAGTCTGAACATTATCTCTATTCAGACATAAATATTATCCATTTATAGATCCTTTATCAATTAATAATTGAGTGATTTTATTTATAAATAATGAGTTTTTAAAAATATTTCCTTTTCTTCAATTATAAAAGTGGGCCACCTCATCTTCATTTCTCAACACATTCCAAATCTTTTTAATAATAAATAATATATCCTACTATCTCTGAAAACCACTCCCATATCATTTGAATCCTTCATATCACAAAAATACTAATCTAAGGATTCTTAAGGACTTTCCCATGGGAGAAATTCCAATGGAGTGATAATACTATCAACCAAAGATATATAAATATTTTCTTCTGATACTCCCCTCAAATCCCCTATATTCATAAAGTAATGATAACACCCGCATTTTTACTATTCTTAAGTGTTATTTTTCTAATGGAATATCCATTTAATACTTTTCTAAAAATCATTATGAAAAAAGGAAAATATTGACTTCTATCTTTGTGGACTACTAGCTCCTTGAATGAAATGTTCAATTTTCCATCACCACCATAAATGGTCAGATAAGATATATTATTTAATTAACTAATATTCTATATTCTATGCCTTTAATAACTTGGATGAATAATACTATTCATTATATAAGTATAAATAATAAGAATTGACCATATTAAATTTTTCCACCTTAAATGGACTTTTCAAGGTTCCTTTCTTAATTTGGATTTATTTTTCAATAACCATTGAAATTATATAATTATTCTCCAAATTTTATAATAAATAACATAAACCTCAAATATTATATATCTTGTTAGGTTATTTTACAATACCATTGACAATAGTGAACAAAACGAAAGTATAACAATGAAACTAACTAAACAAGCCTAAGTAACGGACAAATGAAAACAATACATTTAAAAAAGTACCAAAAGATAATATATTGGACATATAAAATTAAATATAGATGAATAAGGTTATTAAATATATATTTCATGAGCTAAATTTTATTTTCCATGATGTTATGTAAATATTCTAAGTGATTTCAGAAACAATGTAAGGGTTTCTTCTCAGAATTTCCTTCTTTGAGACATATTTTTTTGTATGAACATAGTTTCTTCAAATGGTTTTTATATTTATATATTTTGATATAATATATTTAATTATCCTTATTAATGGTATTAGATTTATAATTTCATGGTTTATATATTTTAATGGTTTTTATTATAATTTTTCATAAGCTATAAGGGTATGTCTAATCACCCATCACAATGGAATGATTTGATATTATGAATCAACAGTTTTTTATAGTGTAATTACTTTACTGATGACATTTGATTTTAAAAATTACTATAGAACATTGAAAATATACTTCGATTGATTATATTCCATATTATGGGATATAATTAATGTCTTCATAAAAATTTAAGGTTCATTCATAATTAAAAATGATATATTGATATGTAATGTTTCTATTTTATATTTTTCATTTATTAAATTTAGTATACCATATTTCATTCATGTAAGATAAATTTTATTCAAGTTTTCTTTAGTGGTGAGTTATAAACATTTTTTTTAATTATAACTATGTTAAGAATGATCCTCATCTTTTAAAACGTGTGTTTCCCCTCTATGACCATTATTTCATTTCCAGATTATGTTATACTTTTTAATTAGAAAACTAATTACATTTAACACAAGTGAATATCATATTTAAAATCTTCTATTTTCAAAATAATGTTTTGTAATCTTATTTTATAATATTTTTAATTCAATAATGGAGTTTAAATAAGGGGATATTATAAACTACCCTCAATATATATTGGTTACATGTTGTCTTTATTTATTTACTTTATTATGAGTTATTATTCTCATTAACATATATTATTTTGGTATAAATGTACCTTAAATATACACCTAATTAAATATCATTTTCATTTAAAGGATTATACATGATTTTAGTTCCCTTTAAAAATAACATTTTTTGTTAATAACTACTAAAGGAAATTTTCTAATTTCTTGTCTCATGTCAAGTATCACCCCAATAAAAAATTAAATCATTAATTAATTTTAAAAAACATTAATATATTATGAATAAAAATCATTGTTCAATTCTAGTTTTAGGTAAAAAATAATATCTTTCATTCTTTAGAAATATTATCTATTTATTTTAAAATACTTCACACAATTGGCACATTTTTATTCTTCTCCTAAATCTTATCTATGAAATATATATAGTCAAACTAAATGATAAATAACTATGTTTAATTTTCATATATGAACATCCAACAGACTTAATTCCTTCAGATACTACCCAACCCTAGATACCCAGAATCGGTTCATTATTACATATCATTGGCATTATCACAAGTGATCAAGTCCTGAAAAACCAATTAGTTTAGTAGCTTTGGATGTACTGGATACATATACAAGTTTTACATTACATCATGAAATAAATAATTACAACATTGTGTCCCCTGTGAACACACTCATATCTCTTAGACTATTCTTTAAAATTAATCATGATATACTTCATCACATCCTGTAAAAAATAAAACATAGAAAGGGGTGAGCTCAGATTCATAGTAAGGATAATAATATTGCAGAAAATTGTATAAATAATCATACACATTTTACGCAATGTATAATACTAAACACAAGATATTTAAGCATAAATTTTACTATAATATGGAAAATATAAATGAAATAAAGTCATTTACATAGTCACATGGTTTTTCTATAAGTCGAATAATCACATTTAGTATCTATAGATAATTTCATAATGATGGAATGCATAATGTCATAAATCATAACCACACTGTCACGACATCGTGCTGAGACTACAAATAAGATTTTATCAAGTCCATGTGCCAAGACACTAGATTGTCTCGTGATACCTACTGATTCATTGAGGAGTTATAACTGGCTCCACCCATCAATTAATAACTCCAATGAATTCCTCATATAAAAAGTTTGAACCATAACATAAATATTTGTATTAAAACATGCATAAGAAATGTTAATACATTAACCAAAAACCATGAATGTTAAAAACAATAGCACATCCTCAGTCAAACAGAACTCAATCAATATAGTATGGAAGATTTTATAAATCAACCGTATTCAGGAATAACTAATTTTATTGACATAGATGAAAATAATTAGTAAAACTATTTGAGATAAATATCCCCTTTTTCTTGAAAACATTTAAAAGTATTACTATTTATCAAGAAGCCATTTAAAATAGATTTTTGAATCAATGTGTTCCATACCACTTGGAAACTTTTTAAATGAATTTTAATTTTAAAAAATTCTTTTCCAAATAAATAAATCCTTAAAACCATTCTAAAAATGTGACACCCCGAGCTTCCATGATACGCTTCTCATTCAATAATGCAATAGCTTGCATTGTACGCAACTTCAAGTTCTAACACACCGCAACTAATCAAAGTAGCCGTTATGAATAGTAATAACCACTTTTTAAATTTATAAAAATATTATATTTTAAAATGGACTTCATTTTTGTATTCCTAATATTGAAATTAGCCTATGTTGAATTTTTTGTAATTTTCTGTGAACTTCCAAATATTTATGAATAGTGAAAAATAATTAAAACAACTTTTTCAAATCAAAATAATTTATAGTGATAAGTTATACTATTGAGTGGTTTTAAAGTATAATTAGAATATATTTTTACCATTTTATCCAATGGTGTTCATTAGAATTAATTTCACTTTGAAATTGGACATAAAAAATTGTCAATCTTTTGATATAAATTGTTTCTTAAAAACACGCTATTTGTTGTGACATCGGGAATTAATTATAAAATTAATTAATGAAACTTATATGTTTGGAATTTCATAAAATAGACATTATTTTTTAATTCAGAATATCAATTATAGCTTAGGGTGAAATTTTGGCATTGTTCTGAAAAACATCAATTTTTGATGAATAGTGAAACCACTAAGTGGTAGTTAAAAAACTGATTTTTCGTTTAAATGAAATATTACCACTTATGTGGCTTGATTTTCAAAAATCAGACATACATGTTTGCCATTAAGAAGTAAAATGTGGTTCAATGAGATTAAAATAATTTTTGGTGAATAGTAACTTTTAAGTTCTTAATCGCGATTAGAGGTAATTAGTGTAGTTTAAGGTAAAAATAATGTTTTAATAATATGAGATGAGCTTGACACATGTTCTACCCTCATTGGATGTGCCATGGCCGACCAAGACAATCCATGGGTCAACTTGGGGACCCCATGGAGCCACTTTAGTTAGAAAAAGACATAAATACCTTTTATTTAATGTTAAAGTGAAAAAATGACACAAACATGAAATTGTTTACTAAAACAATTTTTACATGGGGTTATACAAGTCATATTTTTGACTATAAATATTAATTGGAAGGATAAAAATATTTCCTACATCATAGTATTTTTTTATAATTTTTAGACATTAAATAAATTAAATTATTTATGACATCATGATGATGCAGTGACGACCTCATTATTTAATGATTTAAATAAAATAAAAAGATAATGTAAAATACAAGGCCTACACTTGTCAAAAACTTATTGGATGAGTATATTTAGAACCCTTATCACCTTATCCTCTAATTATATAAGTTTGGGACCTTTATAATCCGAAAAGCATTGTATAATAATGTAAAATTTCCTTACTTTCCAAGAGTGCCCCTCCTCTCCTCTTATAAAAGGCCCCAAACTCTACCACCTCATTCACACTTTCAAGCCATTTTTCTCAGCCAACCTCTGCCCAAATACTCTCCCAACTTCCCTCCCTTACTCCTAGAAGCCTCACTTTGGGAAGAACTCTTCCCAAGGAATCCTTTGGCTCAAATCAAAAAGAGTTACCCGATTTGAAGGTAATGTCTTCTCTAATGTTGTTTTGTTTTATTTTTCTTCTCCATCCCCTTAAACTCATTTTATTCTTTTATTTTGTAACAACACCAGTATATACAATATACTAGGATGTTGTTATGATATTTATTTGGTTTACACTTACACAAACCTTCGTCTAATCGTTAAAGAACATATTGTTTCTGTGGGTGGTGAAATACTGCCTCACGAAACGATGATTGTTCAATATTATTTTAACACCTCTAATGGTGGCCATTTTGATGACACTAATTTCATATATGATATATATATTATGTTTAGGTTTTCCTTATTCTTCTGTATTTCTCATTTATGGCATACCTTTATGGTTTCCATTATGGGTAAACGCGATATTTTCATTTTAGGAAGTGCGGACTACCGCCCCCTCAAAGTGATTTGAATAGTTAATACCATATGTGGGATGTATAAAGGATGGAGTAAATGGTATTATATGATATATTATACTGGAATTATATTATACATTTATATCATTATGATTTCATTACATTAAATACGAAATAGAAATGAAAGTAGCGTTCATGCGTACGTACGGCTTACCGTCTCCATGAACGGTGCATTTCATTTCTTACCTCTAAATGTTACGTAATATTATGAATGAATTTATATACTGTATTTATATGATATATATGATATCTACATCATAAATATAATTCTGGATATAATGGATATTTCACCACATGAACAACTTGAAATTATAAGAATTTTATTGTTGACACAAGTACCAAAGATCGACAAAACGACCGTTATTAACTTAAATAATTACATAACGTTCATAACATTGTAATAAGTGATATAAAAAGTATAATGAAATTGAAAATGGTTTTTAATAAGGTATATATTAACTCTAGTTTATTATTTAGGAGGTTAAAGAACGGTTGAGTCAAGTCGGGCACGAGGTAAGGAAACTTCTTAACCCAATTTCCATTCTTTGGGTTAATCTCCTACTTTCAAATTATGTCATGATATTTTTATGTCTTATTTTGTATTTTTACTTTCATTATGTGTACCTATAGTGAATACACATAATAGATCTATTTTATTTTAAAAATGATCTTTTTAAGTACTTTGTCTCAATCTCCTTTCATTGAGGAATATTTGGTTTTATACACAACTTTCCTTTATACGGTGTACAAACCCCTTTGACTTTTAAGTTTATTCAAAAGGAATCTTTTTATATGAAGTGTTTTACTAAATGACAAAAAGGAATGTTTTTTTGTCGTACGTATAAGGCGACAACGACTTCTCCGCCGCCATGGCCATTATTTGGGTTTCGGCTTCCTCTAGAAGCCATAACTTTTTAAATGAAAAATGAATATCATGTTTTAATTTTCTTTTATTTTGGTATTGAAAATGGTTTTGAAAGTATTTTTATTATATAAATGAGTTGTATTGACATCTTGTGATTGAAATGTGGAAATGTTATTTTTCCTTTATGCATGTTTTATGTGATATGATTATGTTATGGTTTATGATATTTTTAAACCTATTCATATGAAGAATGCATTGGACTTAATAAGTGACGGGTGGAGCCCGCTATAGCTCTTCGATGCATCGGTAGGTCTCATGAGACAAACTAGTGTCTTGGCATGAGGCCTTGACAAAATCTTATTTGTGGTCTTGGCACGAGTCCTTGACTACGTGGTTATGATAGTCTGGCATTATGCATTCCATCATTATCAAAGTGGTTATTGATATTGCAGGTGATTATTCGACCAGTAGAATATCCATGTGAAGAAGTAAATGGAATTATCTCATTTTACTTTTTCCATATTATGTTGATGTTCAAGATCAAAAGGCTTTGGTTTTAGTCATACATTGCCTTAAATGTTTATGTTTATTTATGAAAGCTTCTGCAATATTGTTATCCTTACTGAGCATCTGAGCTCACCACTTTCAATGTTTTAATATTTTCCAGGATGTGAAGAAGTATTTTATGAATGACCTGTAGGGATAGTCAGAAGAGGATATGAGTGTGGACTATGAAGACTTTGTTATTAGTTTTTCACTTTATGATGTAATGTAAGACTTATGAATATATCTAGTGTTTCCAAGGCTACTAAACTAATCGGTCTTTCGAGACTTGATCTTTTGTGATCATGCCAATGTTACGAAGTAATGCACCGACTCTGGGTAGCTGGGGTCAGGGCGTTATAGTTGGTATCAGAGGAAGTTTAGTACTAACCTAGGAAGCTAGATTTAGATAAACTCCGATTAGAGCACATAGCCCGAAGATAGACATTAAGGATTAGTATAGAAGAACTTCCTAGAATTTTGGTATTATAGAGATTTTGTGAGTTTTCCGAGAAATACATCCCTGTCTGGATACGAGCAGGTAGAGGCAGATCTGGCACAGATGTACCTAGGGGTAAAACCCGAAAACACCGCTTTGAGCTAGACTCAAACAGGAACTGGTGCACGACAACGGGCCTTGCTGCACTCTCGGTTACGACACTCCCGGGGGATATGCTTAGGATAATTCTCATTTTCTTTACATACCACTATGAATGGTTATGAGTATATACTTCCTCAAAGAAAACCTTTTTATGATTATAGATTATATCCATAAATAGTTCAATTTATGTTAAGTATTTTATAAGTATGGAATTATGTATTTTGATTCATAAACTAATCTAGTTTATGGCATTGTATAGAAATGGCGCCCAGTAGAAGGAATGTGAACTCCATCAATACGTATGATCCAAAGAGTAAGAAGGATCATATCTTTCATGGTATTAAGCCAACATTTAGAAGGGAAATATTCTCCCATGTGTTATCAACATTTGAAGAAATAGTATCATGTGTTACTAATATTAGTAGAGAATTCTCTGAGTCTTATGGATTTGAAAGGATGAAAGAGAAGAAAAGGATGGAAGAGAGAATGATGGATAAAGGGATGAGGGAAAAGAAGAATTTTTCAATATGTGATAACTGTGGGAAGAAACACCTTGGAATTTTCCTGAAGGGAATGGGAGTTTGTTATATGTGTGGAGAAAAAGGACACCAAGTGTGTGACTGCAAGGGTAAGAAAAAGGTTTCAAATGTACAATACTTCATCTGCAAGGAGTGGGGATACTACGCAAACCAATGTTCAAATCATCAGAGTATGCCCCAAATGATGTTATTGGATAATAATCATGTTATGATACTACCACAGATGAGGAGGAATTATTAGAGTTCTTATGTTGTTATTAAAGAATTTTGTAACTTTGTGTTGAATCAATGATGTAGTGGTTATAATAATTATGGAGTATATAAGGATTGTACTGCAGTACTATTTCATCTAGGACTTTAGATTGTGTAGAACCAAGAATAGTGACTCCACAGTAGGTTATATTTTTGGAAAATATATGGTTGAGAGAAAGATAAACCATAATATAGTTCTGATACCGAGATAGTGATTTTGGAATAAGACATGATTGATTCGGATAAATTATGTTGGATATTCTTAACATCCTTGAAACTGATTAATGATTTGTATAAATTTTTGGATAGAAGGAGTATATATAGTTTTATATAAGGAATAAGGAATCATGAATGTAATCAATAAGGATTTATGGTAATACATTATGTTGCAGTGTTTTAAAAGAATACATGATGAAGGTGTTCGCATGTTGTTACACAGAAAAAAAAGGAGCTTCATTATGTTTACCTTCCCTATAAAATCTGGACTGTGAGTTGGACAAAAGTATTTTGGATAACTATAAAGGTTGGAATGGATTATATTTTACATTTTATACTATTGTTAAGGTTATTTTTGGATATTTATAAAAAGGAAAACACGCAGACCGAGTGACAACCCATCGCGTCGGACAAAGCTGTGGGAATCGAACCCACAACCATAGTGCGATTGGGATTAATCGCCTACCACTGGACTACGTGAAGTCCCTGGTTTTTAAAAAATAGTTTTTCTAATCTTAATGGTATGTGTTAAAATTTGGAACCTTATACAATTAGGATAAGTATAATATTTTTGAGTTCTATTATCTTTTTGAGTGAAAGATGAGTTGAATGTTGAAACTCTAATTTTCAAGCATAAATATATATATACCTATCTCTTATTAAATGAATAAATTAATTCTTAAACTTTAGTAAAGGGATATTAAAACAAAAAATGTGTTATCCTAATACCTTATGTCTTGTTGAACTGATGATATTTTAAATCAACATAGATTGAAGGCTTTGAGGCCCTCAATTTGACAGTTGATTGTGATTGATGACCTCAATCACTCCCTACAAATATTTATGTTTTTACTCCAATTATATGTCTCTAATTGCCACCAATGTTCTCCTTATCGAGATCATAATTTGGTGGTGACTTTCTTATTTCCATTTCCCTCTTATTAAGACTAAATTTTATAAACCTTATTTCCGATGTGGGTTTTCCACAAAGGTATTTTCTATTTTCAACCTTTTATTTTCCAAGAAAATTTTCAAATTGCGAGGACGCGATTTATTGAAGGAGGGGAGAATGTAACACCCCGAGCTTCCATGATACGCTTCTCATTCAATAATGCAATAGCTTGCATTGTATGCAACTTCGAATTCTAACACACTGCAACTAATCAAAGTAGCCGTTATGAATAGTAATAACCACTTTTTAAATTTATAGAAATTTTTTATTTCTAAATGGACTTCATTTTTTTATTCCTAATATTGAAATTAGCCTATGTTGAATTTTTTGTAATTTTCTGAGAACTTCCAAATTTTTATGAATAGTGAAAAATACTTAAAACAACTTTTTTTAATCAAAATAATTTATAGTGATAAGTTATACTATTGAGTGGTTTTAAAGTATAATTATAATATATTTTTACCATTTTATCCAATGGTGTTCATTAGAATTAATTTCACACTGAAATTGGACATAAACAATTGTCAATCTTTTGATATAAATTGTTTGTTAAAAACACGCTATTTGTTGTGACAGCGGGAATTAATTATAAAATTAATTAATGCAACTTATATTTTTGTAATTTCATAAAATAGAAATCATTTTTGAATTCGGAATATCAATTATAGCTTAGGGTGAAATTTTTGCATTGTTCTGAAAAACTTCAATTTTTGATGAATAGTGAAACCACTAAGTGGTAGTTAAAAAACTGATTTTTCGTTTAAATGAAATATTACCACTTCTGTGGTTTGATTTTCAAAAATCCGACATACATGGTTTTCATTAAGAAGTAAAATGTGGTTCAATGAGATTAAAATAATTTTTGGTGAATAGTAACTTTTAAGTTCTTAATCGCGATTAGAGGTAATTAGTGTAGTTTAAGGTAAAAATAATGTTTTAATAATATGAGATGATCTTGACACATGTCCTACCCTCATTGGATGTGCCATGTCCGACCAAGACAATCCATGGGTCAACTTGGGGACCCCATGGATCCACTTTAATTAGAAAATGACATAAATACCTTTTATTTAATGTTAAAGTGAAAAAATGACACAAACATGAAAGTTTTTACTAAAACAATTTTTACATGGGGTTATACAAGTCATATTTTTGACTATAAATAGTCATTGGAAAGATAAAAAGATTTCCTACATCATAGTATTTTTTTTATAATTTTTAGACATTAAATAAATTAAATTATCTATGACATCATGATGATGCAGCGATGACCTCATTATTTAACGATTTAAATAAAATAAAACGATAATGTAAAATCCAAGGCCTACACTTGTCAAAATCCTATTGGATGAGTAGATTTAGAACCCTTATCACCTTAGCCTCTAATTATATAAGTGTGGGACCTTTATAATCCGAAAATCATTGTATAATAATGTAACATTTCCTTACTTTCCAAGAGTGCCCCTCCTCTCCTCTTATAAAAGGCCCCCACCTCTACCACCTCATTCACACTTTCAAGCCATTTGGCTCGGCCAAAATCTGCCCAAATACTCTCCCAACTTCACTCCTTTACTTATAGAAGCCTCACTTTGGGCATAATTCTTCCCAAGGAATCCTTTGGCTCAAATCAAAAAGAGTTACCCGATTTGAAGGTAATGTCTTCTCTAATGTTTTTTTGTTTTATTTTTCTTCTCCATCCCCTTAAACTATTTTTATTCCTTTATTTTGTAAAAACACCAGTATCTAAAATATACTAGGATGTTTTTATGATAATGATTTGGTTTACACTTACACACACCTTCGTTTAATGGTTAAAGAACATACTGTTTCTGTTGGTGGCGAAATACTGCCTCACGAAACGATGATTGTTCAATATTCTTTTAACACCTCTAATGGTGGCCATTTTTATGACACTATTTTCATATATGATATATATAATATTTTTATGTTTTCCTTATGCTTATTTATTTCTCATTTATGGCATACCTTTATGATTTCCATTATGGGTAAACGCGATATTTTCATTTTAGGAAGTGCGGACTACCGCCCCCACAAAGTGATTTGAATCGTTAATACCATATGTGGGATGTATAAAGGATGGAGTAAATGGTATTATATGCTATATTATACTGGAATTATATTATAAATTTATATAATTATGATTTCATTACATTAAATATGAAATAGAAATGAAAGTAGCGTTCATGCGTACGTACGGCTTACCGTCTCCATGAACGGTGCATTTCATTTCTTACCCCTAAATGTTACGTAATATTATGAATGAATGTATATACTGGATATATATGATATATATGATATATACATCATTAATATATTTCTGGATATAATGGATATTTCACCACATGAACAACTTGTAATTATAAGAAGTTTATTGTTGACACAAGTACCAAAGATCGACAAAACGACCGTTATTAACATAAATAATTACATAACGTTCATAACATTGTAATAAGTGATATAAAAAGGATAATGAAATTGAAAATGGTTCTTAATAAGGTAGATATTAACTCTTGTTTATTATTCAGGAGGTTAAAGAAAGGTTGTGTCAAGTCGGACACGAGGTAAGGGAACTTCTTAACCCAATTTCCATTCTTTGGGTTAATCTCCTACTTTCAAATTATGTCATGATATTATTATGTCTTATTTAGTATTTTTACTTTCTTTATGTGTACCAATAGTTAATACACATAATAGATCTATTTTATTTTAAAAATGATCTTTTTAAGGACTTCGTCTCAATCTCCTTTCATTGAGGAATATTTGGTTTTATACACAACTTTCCTTTATACGGTGTATAAACCCCTTTGACTTTTAAGTTTATTGAAAAGGAATCTTTTTATATGAAGTGTTTTACTAAACGGAAAAAAGGAATGTTTTTCTTGTTGTACGTATGCGGCGACAACGACTTCTCCGCCGCCATGGCCATTATTTGGGTTTCGGCTTCCTCTACAAGCCATAACATTTTAAATGAAAAATAAATATCAAGTTTTAATTTTCTTTTATTTTGGTATTGAAAATGGTTTTGAAAGTATTTTTATTATATAAATGAGTTGTATTGACATCTTGTGATTGAAATGTGGAAATGTTATGTTTCTTTTATGCATGTTTTATGTGATATGATTATGTTATGGTTTTTGATATGTTTAAACCTATTCATATGAGGAATGCATTGGACTTAATAAGTGACGGGTGGAGCCCGCTATAGCTCCTCGATGCATCGGTAGGTCTCATGAGACAAACTAGTGTCTTGGCATGAGGCCTTGACAAAATCTTATTTGTGGTCTTGGCACGAGGCCTTGGCTATGTGTTTATGATAGTCTGGCATTATGCATTCCATCATTATGAAAGTGGTTATTGATATTGCATGTGATTATTCGACCAGTAGAATATCCATGTGAAGAAGTAAATGGAATTATCTCATTTTAATTTTGCCATATTATGTTGATGTTCAAGTTTAAAAGGCTTTTGCTTTAGTCATACATTGCCTTAAATTTTTATGTTTATTTATGAAAACTTTCGCAATATTGTTATCCTTACTGAGCATCTGAGCTCACCCCTTTCAATGTTTTAATATTTTCCAGGATGTGAAGAAGTATTTTATGAATGACCTGCAGGGATAGTCAGAAGAGGATATGAGTGTGGACTATGAAGACTTTGTTATTAGTTTTTCACTTTATGATGTAATGTAAGACTTATGAATGTATCTAGTGTTTCCAAGGCTACTAAACTAATCGGTCTTTCGAGACTTGATCTTTTATGATCATGCCAATTTTACGAAGTAGTGCACCGACTCTGGGTAGCTGGGGTCGGGGCGTTACAAAAAAATGGACATTAATGAGAATGATTAAGAAGAATAAATCATTAAACCAATTAAAATGAAATTTTTGTTACAGTTCCTAACCAAATGAGAGATGCTTCAATACAAATATTTGAGGTAATCAAAACATTATAATATCATGAGAATAAATGGATTCATGATATACTATGTCAAAGTAAATTATATACATCACATAAAACTTAATTTGTGTAGAACAACAATGAAGTCTCAGTGGAATGTAAATTGAGATGAAATCCCTTATAATGACTGTATCTTTAGGTTAAAGATAAATAAATGACATAAATATATATGAAAATAATATAAATACACTCAATATAAATGGATATTAATTTTACATTATTAAGAGGGAATTTACTCATATTC
Source organism: Viscum album (assembly GCA_963277665.1). Taxonomy (NCBI): domain Eukaryota; kingdom Viridiplantae; phylum Streptophyta; class Magnoliopsida; order Santalales; family Viscaceae; genus Viscum; species Viscum album. The sequence goes on from OY728159.1 coordinate 2,141,890,057, forward strand.
TTGTAAAAACAACACCAATGACTTGGATGTTTAATTCAATGAATAGAAATTGAGTTAAAATTACTCATATCAAGTTCATCTCGATGACATGAGAATTTATCAATGGATTGATTATTTGTTTCAAAATTATATCCACACAAAGGGGTGTGAAATTACCGAATATGTAAATAAATAGTTATTTAATGCATAATCTTGAAGTAAAAAAATTAAGGATGTTTGTAATAAACCCAATGAGTGGAAATTGAAATTATTTATTCGTATTACGATTTGGTAACATACGAAACATACACCCATAAAATAAGGATTCATATAATGAATATTTAAATTCCAAAATATGAAATTATATTACACAAATAATACAATCATGGGTAGTATATACACCTCCCAAAAAAATATTGGTAATATTGCATGAATCTCACGCGAATAAGATGTGATATGAAAACCCCTTTCCTTGTACTTTTATTTAGTTGAGGATAAGTTAAACTATTTTATAAAGGTGAAATAATTTTTATTAAATTATAAAATAACCACATGCAAAAAAATGATGTCATATATGATCTTTTAATAATACCTTGTTAATAATATTTCAACAGTATCATTGTTTTGGGTGTTGACTGATTTGTTTTTCATTATATGTTTTCTCATGTAAGTCATGTTTGTTATGGATTAGATATATTAGACTCCTATCCTAAATGATATTATGTTCTTAATCATTATTTTTTAATCATATAATGATATTTTTTCTAGAATAGTTTTGATGGGGAATGAATCTCATCACGTTCATGGAGACTGTAATCTGTATATACGCATGAGTGGCCATACCATTCTGTTGATGGGGAAATTATATCTAATTGGAAGGTATATAATTTATAAAAAATCATTAACTTGTTATATTTATTATTTACATCAATTATACTCTTTATTATACCCATCCAAATAATTTAGTGTTGAAGTACAAACTACACCACGATGTGGAGATGATATGTTGTACGTGTGCATGTGTGGTGACTTTTTCATTCATCGGATGGATAGAATAATAAATATGGTTGTATTATATTTATAATAACATAACAGTATGTAGAAGGTACTGGAGTTATTATTTTGGTATGGAAACAAAAAATAAATAGGTTGTAGAATAAGAAAAGAACATTTAAAGAGGTCATAAAATATTTACCTCTTCTACGGGTGCTTCCTTTTCATTTGATAAAAAGGGATCCATATGTTGGCTTTCTAGTCACAGTAAGGCCACTAGGATAAAGTGAGGATATTTAGGAGGATATTTGAGCAGGTTTTGTCTGATTCAAATGGCACTAGATTTGTGATTTTTTAGAAGGGGAAGTACCCTTTTATAAGAGAGGTGAGGGTTGATTTAGGAAAACCTTGAAATATTATTTTATTATACAATCATATTCTGTTTATAATGGCTAAAAAAGATTTATTTCGAGGCTAAGGAAGGTATTGGTCCAAAACCCCTCAACTAATCATTTTTAGACTTGGTTAGGTCACCATAATGAATTATATTTTACATTTAACTCTTGGTTAAATAGTTTAACATTTACCATGTCTCATTGTATTTTAATATTATATGATTAATAAACTTACTATAAAATGCCATATGAACACCTAGTGGTTCATTAATGACATATCTATTTTCACATAAGTCCTTGGTCTGAACCTTAGATTTTTAGTACTATTATGTCATTTAATAATATAGTATTTGTTTTAAAAACTAAATAATGTCAATTTTGACATTATTTATTAATTCTTTTTTTGTGAATGTCATAAAAATTTGACTTCTTCTAAAAAATAAATTTATTCAACCCTAAAATGTAATATTATGCTATAAATTTTTTGTAATTCATCAAAATTCTCAATTTTACATTTATTTTAATATTTATAATATCAATTATTTTAATCTTTCATTAATATGGTAATTAGTGAATCATCATTGTGTCAAAAATAAATTTAATTATTTAATGTATAAAATTTTTAAATAAAATACAATGATGTAAGAAATATTTTTAGATTTCTATTTAATATTTATAGTCTAAATTATCTTATGTATAACCCTATATTAAAAATGTTTTATTTATTAAAATTAAAATTTAACACTATTAACTCTTCTTTAAATAAAATTATAATAAATGTACTATTCTAAACAAAGTGGAATAAAAAGATAATATTTTATTAATAAGGTTGATTTTGGTATAAATACACATATCTAATATAATTATAACATGTGTTAGGGTATTTATAATATCATTTTTACATTTAATTACCCTATTTACTTTTAACCGTGGTAAATAAAATTCAAAAGTTATTATTCTACAAACATTATTTTTATCATATTGAACCAATTTTTACATACCCATTTCAACCTTGTCTCTTATATTTATGAAATTCAATTCATAAAAGAGGTAAAATTATATTTTATGCAAATTAGCTATCGTACCTAGAAGGTGGGTAAAATAAGTTACAAAATTCAATAAAGTATAATACATCTAATTTTATTATAAAATGAAACCCATGAATTAAAATGAACTAATATAGGTATTGTGTATCTAATTTGACTTAAAATAAATTTAAAAAAAATAATTATTTATTAAAATTAATAGTCTGTTTTAAAATAACAATACGTTGTTTTTCACTGTTCATCAAGAATTGAATGTTTTCAGAAAAATAAAAAATATTTTGTCAAAGATAATTTTGATATTCCAAATCCAAAAATGATGTCTATTTTACCAAATTCAAAACATATAAGTTGCATTAATTAATTTAAAATTAATTCTCGTAGTCAAAACCATAAATTGGGTTTTGGAGAAGTAAAACTATCAAATGATCGATATGTGTTTATGTCCGGTTTAAAAGTGAAATTACTTCCAAGGAACATCATTGGATTAAATGATAAAAATATAATCAAATTATACTTAAAACCCATTCAAATTTCTTATTTAACACTATAAATTATTTTGAATAAAAAATTAGTTTTCAATTAAAATTTAGTATCTTTCACTATTCATCAAAATATGAAAGTTATCCAGAAAACATCAAAAAATTATCCAAACTAATTCTTTATGTCCCTATTCTACAAAAGAAATTAATTTCATAAAATTAAATATTTAAAAGTTTCAAATAATGGATTTAGAAAGGGTTCTCCATTAAAAGGCGGAAAAACAACATTTTTTAAAAAAATAATTTTTTTATATAAAAAAATTGAATTTTCTCTTATATTATGTATAAGAAACACAAAATATGAATGTCATAATTATATGGGATATATATAAAATTTAAAACGTGTTTATTACAATTCATAACCTCTTTTTAAACGACTATTTTGATAGGTCACGGTGTGCTTGAAGTCGTTGTTGCTTACATCGCATGCTATAATATTATTCAAATAGAAGCATATCGTGGATGCTTGGAGTGTTACATTCTCCCATCCTTCAACAAAATGCATCTTTGAAATTTGAAATATTTCTTCAAAAAAAATGGTTATGAAAAATATACAATACCATTTTGGAAAACCCACATCGGATATAGGTTTAATAAAATTTAGTCTTAATAAGAGGGAATGGAAATTGAAAAGGACACCACCAAATTATGATTTCAAATAGGAGAACATTGGTGGAAATTATAATTGGTGAAAAAAAGTAATTATTTATACAATATGATTGAGGTCATCAGTCACAAATAAGTGAATGGGAAATTGAGGGGCTCAAAGCCATAAATCTATGATGAATAACGTAAGGTATTAGGATAACCCATTTTTGGGTTTAAGATCCTTTCACTAAGGATTAAGAATTAATTTCATCATAGAATAAGAAAAAAATACTGGATAAGTATAGTTCCATCTTTTACGTAATTTCTACTACAAACTCATCTTTCACTCCAAACGATAAGTATTCAATATAACATGGTCACACCTGAAGCACTAGAATCAACTTATAGATAATAACATAATCTAAAAAGGATGAACTATATATATCCCTTGCCTTTAGAGATTAACGAAAACCAAAATGGTTAGTACAAGATCAGAATATTCCCAAAAAGGATAATACTTTAAAAAATAAATACTAATCTTAATTTCAAAAATTTAACCAATAATACCTAATGTTAAATAAATACCATTCAATATATCGTTGTCCTTAAAATCCTACTATATAATTAAAACTAAGATTGAAACCCAAAACTCAGAATAATTTAATTACATAGTCTTCAACATTAAATTGTATCTCCAAATAACATTGATTTCTCATAAATTCACATACTTAAATGTAATTAACCTAATTACATATTCTCTAAGATGAGTTAATCATTTACATAATTAAACTAAATCTTTATAATAACACAATACTAACATTGATAAAAATCCACCATTACTCCTCAAATGAAATCCCATAGTATTCTATTTTCCATAATCATATAGTGTTTCCAACAGATCAGACATCTTCCAAAATAACTTTTTTCACTTAATCACCAAATCATTTTCTTATAATAATGATATCCTTTTGAAAATATGCCAATGAAACTTATTATTGATCAATAAAATCATTTAACTAAAAATAATTAGTCACAATAACTAGGGACTTCACATTGTCCAGTGGTAGGTGATAAATCCCAGTCACACTTTGGTTGTGGGTTTGAATCCCAGATATTTTTCTGATGCGACGGGTTGTCACACGGTCTGTGTGTTGCCTTTTTTCAAAAACTAAATTTTATAAAATTCCCAAAATGAGATAAATTTCTACAAATAACTATAACATATTATAATTAGAAATGTTACCTCATTCCTCTTAATTTCATCCCAAAAATTAATAACTATTAATTTCCTCAAATGCAAGGATAATATTGCCCCAAATGGTTATTTATAACTATATACACAAAATAAAAGATCATTCTTCCTTGAATATATTTTTCACATAACAAAATACTGGGTTACACATACAAGATAAATGTTTTCCAATGTAATCCCCTAAACAAAAAGCACAAATTCATTTAAACATTTCTCCATCAATTTATTTCTACAGAGGTTATTCCTTGACAAAGATTTTATCATATAGAATTGGGAATTGACTCAGGTAATTACCAGGTCCACAATATTTATAGAAAATGACTATAAATGGATTCTTGGGATCATTTTCAATTTTATCCATAGTACTCATCATTTTTCCTTAGTAATTCTTTACATTATGTCCTCCTTTCCCTCAAATAATGCATTAATTTTTTCTATTGAGACACTTTCCTGGGTGTCTCTTTCCACATTTCTGACATGATGGAAATTGAGCTTTCATTTCTCCATGGTCTCCACTGTTAGAGCTCAAATAATTCACTGCCTTTTCACTTCATTATTGAGTCTAGGAGTGGGTTAATATATATTTTTTTGATCATATTTTTGGAAAATTGTTTTGTAATGAACACAATATCTTTTATGTCTACCAATATTCAATTTTGTTTCTCATTTCCACAATTGTTCCTAGCGTGTACATCATTTTCAATGTTATTATGACTTCCTTGAAATCTAGCCATTTACTAAAACCAAAAATCATTTTGTGAGTAACAACATATGTAAAATCTTTTATAGAATATCATGACACCTTATTTCCAATCTAAAACACCATTTGATTAACCAATGTAATTTATTCTCATCTTATATTAGAATCCTTCGAATCAGTTAATAAAGAAAATGTCAATTATTCGAATCATATCCCTTGGGATTTTCGTACCCAAGAGTGCAACAAGGCCTGTTGTCATGCACTAGTTATTGTTCGAGTCTATCACAAAGCGGATTGTTTTGTTTTTTACCCCTAGATACAGTTGGGAAAGATCCACCTCTACCATCTTGTATCCAGAAAGGGATGTATATCTTGGAAAACCGACGTAATATTTACATTAACAAAAAATTTGTATGTTCTTCTATAATATTTCCCAAAGTCTATCTTAGGGTAATGTTTTCTAATTAGAGTTTTTCTAAATCTAGTTTCCAAGGTTTATACTACAATTCCTCTTCTACCAAATGTAACACCCTGACCCAAGTTACCCAGATTCATTTGTATTATTACATATCATTAGCATGATGTAAAGAGATTAAGTCCAGAAAGACCGATTAGTTTTTTATCTTTGGATGTACTAGATACATACATAATTTTTACGTTACATCATTAAATAAAGAAAATCAACATTATGTCCCCTTTGAAAACACTCATATCCCAGAGACTATTCCTATAGTTTAATCATTATATACTTTATCACATACTAGGAAAAATAATACATTGGAATGGGTGAGCTCAAATTCTTAGTAAGGATAACAATATTGCGGAAACATTCATAAATAAGCATAAAACTTTAAGGCAATGTATAAGACTAAAACACAATCCTTTTAAACATAAATTTCACCATAATATGGAAAATGTAAATAAAATAATTCAATTTAATTATTTCCATGGATATTCTACTAATCAAATAATTGCATTTGATATCAATATCTAGTTTCATATTAATGGAATTAATAGTGCCGGACATCATAACCACATTGTCAAGGCCACGTGCCAAGTCTAAAAATAAGATATTTTCAAGGCCTTGTGCCAAGTCATTAGTTTGCCTCATGATACCTACTGATGCATTGGGGGTATTTAGTGGGCTTCACCCATGAATTACTAAGTCCAATGCATTCCTCATAAGAAAATGCTGAAACATAACCTAAACATTCTTTTTAAAACTAGCATACGAAATTTTAATACATTAACCACAAACCATGAATGGTATAAAAATAAAACATCCATAGTCAAACATAACTCATTAAATAATGTATGGAATATTTTATAAATCAACCTCAATCAAGAATAATGTAGGATATTCATATACATGGAAATAATCAGTAAAGCTATTTGAGATAAATATCCTATTTTTCATGAAAATATTTAAGAGACATACTATTTATCAAGAATCCATTTAAAATGGATTTTGGAAACAAAGATTCCCATACCACTTTGAATGTTTTAATAGGAATTTTAATTTCTAAACATTCATATCCATATAAATAAACCCTTAAAACCATTTTTAAAGTATGGAAATTAATGAAAAATATTTAGAAGAATAAATCATTAAAACATTTAAAATGTTATTTTAGTTAGAGTTCCTAACCAAATGAGAGATGGATGAATACACATTATTGTAGTAATAAAAACATTATAATATCATGTGATTAAATGGATTCATGATATTCCATGTCAAAGTACAGTATATACACTATATAAAAGTGATTTGGTGTATTACAACAAAGAAGTCTTAGTCGAATCTAAATCGAAATGAAATCACTTATAAAGACTGTACCTTAGATGAAGGACAAATAAATTACATAATTATGTGTGACAAATATAAATACACTCAATATGATTGAATATTCATTGTTAATAAATTATATGACATTCACTCATATTCTTATAAAACAACACCAATGACATGTATATTTAACTCAATGAATGGAAATTGAGTTAAAATTACTATTATCAAGGTCATATAGATGACTTCAAAATTTATCAATGGAGTGATTATGTGTATAAGAAGTTTATCCACACAAAGGGGAGTGTAAACTACTACATAAGTAAATGAAGTGTAATTTCAGAAATAATTCTGATGTAAAATAATCAAGGAAGTTTTCATAAAACCCAATGAGTGGAAGTTGAAATTAGGAATTCCCTTAATGATTTGGTAACATATGAAACACACAACCCATGAAATAAGGCACATACAATTAATATGTAAATACCCAGAAAGTAAATTATATTACACAATGAATACAATCATGGGTAGTATATAAACCAAAAAAAAGTAAATAATTGGAATATAGCATGAATGTTATTTGAATAAGATGTGAGTTGAATACCCCTTACATTGTACTTTTCCTTAGATGAGGGTACGTTATCCTCTTATATAATGGTGAAATAATTTTTATTATTTTATAAATGCACTATATAAATAAATATTATCTCATATATGATCTTTTAATATTTCTTTGTTAATAATATTTCAATAGTATCATCGTTTCCGATTTTAATCGATTCATTTTTTATTATATGTTTTGTTATGTAAGTCTTGTTTTTTATAGATAAGATATATTTGATTCCTATCCAAAATGTTATTATGTTCTTAACCATTATTTTTTATCATAAAATGATATTTATTCTTCAATGTTTATGATGTGGAATGAATCTCATTGCGTTTGTGGAGACAGTAATCTATATGTACGCATGAGCGACAATACCATTCTATTCATGGTTAAATAGTTTGTAATTGGTTGATATATCATATATAATAAACCATTAAACTCTTATATTTATTATTAACATAAATTATACTAATTATTATACCCATCCAAATAATAGTGTTGAATAACAAACTATACCTTGACGTAGAGATGGTAAGCTGTACATACCCACATATGGTGACATTGTCATTTATTAGATGGATAGAATAATGAATATGGTTTTACCAAATTTATAATAACATTACAGTATGTATAAGGTACTTGAGTTTTTATTTTGGTATGAAAAAAACAAAGAATGGGGAGATCGAAGAAGAAAAGAACATTGAAAGAAGTGATAAAATAATTACCTCTTCTTCAGTTTCTTCCTTTTGATTTGATCAAAAGGGCTCTTTAGGTTAGATTTCTAATCCATGTAAGACCTATAAGTTTAATTGAGGGTAGTTGAGAGGATATTTGGGAGTGTTTGGCTGAGACGAATTTCTTTGGTTGTGTGAGTTTGAGATAAGCGGAAGTACCCTTTTATAAAAGAGGTGAGGGATACTTTAGGAAAAACTTGAAAAATATTATTTTATTATACAATCATATTCAGTATATAATAGATCCAAAAGGATTCATTTCTATAATAAGGTGGGGATAGGTCGAAATCCTCTCAAACAATAGGTTTTAGATAGGATTAGGTCACTATATTAACCTTATATTATAGATTTAACTCTTGGTTAAATAGTTTAACATTTACCTTGTCTCCTTGTATGTTTATATTATATAGTTAATAAAACTACTATACAATGACAAGTGAACAAATAGTGGTTCAGTAATAAACTATATATTATCACATAATTTCATTGGACAAACATTGTATTTTTAGGACTATTATGTCATTTAATAATATAGTATTTGTTCTAAAAACTCATTTATATCAATTTCGACATTATTTAGTATTTAGTTTTTATGAAAGTCAAAACAATATGATTCTGTTAAAAAAAATATTTAATCAACCCTAACATGTAATAATATCCTAGAAAATTTGTGGAAGACATCAAAAGTCTCAATTTTACATTAATTGCCATATTTATAATATCAATTATTTTAATCTTTCATTATTAACGTAATTACTACATAATCATTGTCTCAAAAATAAATTTATATATGTAATCTCTAAAAATTATAAATAAAATACCATGATTTAGGAAATCTTATTATATTTCTAATGAAATTTTTTTGTTGAAATTATCTTATGTATAACCCAATATTAATAATGTTTTATTTATTAAAATCTGAATTTCACATTTTTAACTCTTCTTTAAATAAAATAATTATTAATTTCCTAATCTAAACCATGTAGACCAAAAGTATCATACTTTATTATTATGGATGATTTTTGTAGAAATACACCTATCAAATATAATTATGACATGTGTTAGGGTAATTATAATATCATTTTACCTTTAATTACCTTATTTACTTTTAACCGTGATAAATAAAATTCAAAAGATACTATACACCAAAAATTATTTTCTTCTTATTGAACCAAATTTTACATACCTATGTCAACCATGTCTCTTGGCTTGTGGAAATTCAATTCCCTGAAGTGATAAAATTTTGTTTTATGCAAATTTTCTAACATGGCTATAAGGTGGGTAAAAGACGTTAAAAATTCAATAAATTTTTATACATCTAATTTTATTATAAAATGACTTCAATTAATTACATTGAAATAGTATCGGTATTTTTTATTTATTTTGACTTAAAATAAATTTAAATAAAATAATTAATTATTTAAATAAAAAGTCAGTTTTCAAACAATAACAGAGTGTTTTTCACTATTAATCAAAAATTGAATGTTCTTTGAAAAATACAAAAAATTCACCTTAAGAATATTTTGATATTCTGAATCGAAAAATGATGTATATTTTAAAGAATTTAAAACATAGAAGTTTCATTAATTAATTTAAAATTAATTTTCATTTTCAAAACCAGATTGCGAGTTTTTTAGAAGTGAAAACTATCAAAAGTTTGATATGTGTTTATGTTATGTGTGGTTAAATTAGTATATATACCTACAATGTGTTGTGTAATGCTTTATATCTCATGATATTATCTGTAAGGGATTATAGAGTGAATCTAATCCACCATGTGACTTTTTTGACATTGTTTTTGGGAGTAGGTAGTGAACCCAATCAACCAGGGAACATTATCCATTGTGATGATGGTATTAAGTGTGTACCTTGAATTATATTTATGAAGTCATGCCTTTGGCTTTATCTATATATTTCATGATTCCATTGTCTTATGATTTCATTACCTTATTCATGTTTTCATTCCTATGATCATTATCTTTATGATATATTGTTATTCCCATTGTCTCTCATGTAATGATTTATTTCCAGGTTCATTCCCATACTAGGATTTCTAGAACACCCTTTTTCTTATGTATTTTCATGATGTTATCCTATGTATTTTTAGATGATCTATGGGAGTTACAAGTACTATATGGAGTATTAAATTTAGTTGTTTTTTATGTTTAATATTAATTGATTTTATATCTAATCTCCCAAATAAACTAGACCTCAATATCATTTTATTTTATATATTGGAAAATTATGTAAAAGTTTCTGGATTAATGTGGTTTTATGGTTCAAGTAGCTATTGGAATCAAGTGTTGTGTGATTTATTTCTAATATTTCACCTATTTAAGTAAAGAAATGTGGTCAAATTAGATGTTACTAGTACTACAAATCTCAAAATACTAATGAATGGATAAATTGAATGTGGTGATAATGGTGTTTAATAGATTATTCCAATCCATAGATTTGAGGGTGTTTTTTTGAAGTTATTCTGGTTAATAACATGAGATATTAGTTCCTAATAGTGTTAAATTAATTAATTATTTAGCATTGATTCATTTATACTACTTAAATGTTTAATAAATTATTTTTAAAAATTATATTTCATCATATAAATTATTTTTTTATATAAAATATGTTCTTAAAAAAATATCAAAATGGAGGGGTATGTTGGAGTTATCATTTATTTTTTTTGCGAACAAAAAATAATGTTGTAAAAAATTATAGGAATGATAATACATAATTATACAAATGCATGGGAAATTATATAATATGTTATTTATTTAAAATAATTGATTCCAAGAGATTAGAGAAATGGTTATCTCTCATATGGGATGGTGTAATGCTCCATATTTTTTCAAACATTTATAATATGTTCCAATGTTTGTTTGTGGTTATAATATACATTATGTTATTCACAAAATGTACTAGAAAAATCATTATAATACCTTAAAATTAAAGTTATTAGATATCCAAGGTCATATAAAAATTCAATTGTAAATTTTTTACTATTGATAATGGGATAAATAAATATATATTTTCCTTGATGATCCATAAATTTTGATCCAGTACTGGACATCTGTGATTTAATTAGAGCATGGTTTTAAATAAAGTGTTCTAGGAACCAATGTATGGATTCTAAAAATAAAAAATTGATTGAAATGGTTCATAGGAGTGATACACAAAATTATAGTAGTCAATATTGGGTCTATAAAAATACTTTATGGTACACTCATGAAGCTAATATGAAAATCACGTGACAATATCATTATCATCATGATTTCATTCATTCAACACTATAAATTGAATAATTCTAGATATAGCATGATAAATGATGATATAATTATTTATATATATTTATCAACCATTCAAAGAGTAATATTATTAATATAAATACATTAAATGCTAAGTATTTAATCATTATATTTTTAGGTACTTTATTGTTAGCCATCTATATCTAATTAGTGCATCGTAGATGACCATTATTTTATATCTTGAAGAAGCAATCTATTTTCATATAATTTTCATTTTTTAATCCCATAATATTGTAATAAAATTTCACTATTATCTATAATTTACTATTAGGCTATTGTATTTGAGTTATAATTTATTTCATTATCTCTCCTATGTTTCTAAGGTACCCTTTTTTAGACACATTTAAAAATTGATATAAAATACATTGGTAATACACTATATATTATATAAGACTCATGTTAGTGTACTGAAATATTTTACTCACATGATCTATTTCTTTTATAAAATCTCAATGATTTTGGATAACATTCTCATATTAATAATAATAAAAAATATTCACTTTTTAGAATTAGTTGAGTCTTAACACAATTTTCTATAAATTATTGGTGTGACTACATAATTTTAAATTTTTAATATTGGAGTATATTACTTATATATAATCATATAAATACATTAATATCTTCATAAATTGTTAAAAAAATTATATTTATAAATAACCCTCTCTCTGTGTACTGCATTGGATGAAATACCATAATGTATAGCTATGTAAAAATAGCTTTATCAGATCTGTTGTGGTATTGTTCTCAAATTTTAATTACCATATTAAATATTTTATTTAAATTGTTCTTATATTTTCTATTTAAAATTTATTAAAACGATTTTTTTCATTTATTATCTATATATTTTTTGTTACTAACTTGGTAACAGTTTCTAATCCCATGCTAGTTGCTAGTTTCTCTAATTTATCCAACTCAGACAAATTAAAAATTAATTTTTCAGTAGAATTGGTAAATTTTATCTATTATATTTGGTAGAATATAAAACATTCATGGTTGAACTAGAATAAGATTAATATACACTATGAAACTTATAGTATTCTATTAGCCATCAAGATAGCCAATTTCTCAAATCCTGGCCCATTAGGAAACTCCATTCAAGAGTTGACCACATTCTATATGATGGGATTTCAGGGGAACTATAAAAGGTACCATGGTTATATTCATGTTATTTTTAAACCCCCTTTTGTAGGATGGATTAAAATAAATATACATATTATGAATAAAGGAAATGTAGGCTTATCTAGTTATGGTGGGATCTTCAGGGATCACAATGGTGTAGATATTTAATTATTTTACAAATATTATGGTCAATATATAGTGTATAGTGATAAATATAAATATTAAATATTATGATAAGATGAAGGGAATTATTCATTGTGATTCAAATTTAAATACACAACAATTAGGTCAATCTTTTTTTGGATGTTTATTATAAATCCACCATGAATTCCACCAAACTCAACATGTCTTCTCATTCCTAAATGTATATAGTGGCTTGGGAGGATTTATTGGACTACTATAGGATCATTAAATTTGTGCTTCCACATATATTCGAAGAGGAAAACAATTATGCATATATCATGACTAATTATGGTGTGGGGTTGGGTGGGGTTTCTAACTCTTTGTTTTTTCTTATCCAAATTGAGAATTTGTTGTTCCTTTATGTTTACAAAACACCGTTATTTAAATTATTATTTAAATCATCAAGGTTGTAGAGTCTTTTATCTAAGGTGAACCCATTAAATTATGATTATGATATTCCAGATTAAATTTTAGTGTAATTTTATATTTCTATTTTAGTTTTTTGACTAATTTTATTTTGAAAAAAATACTGACCTTTCTAATGTTTAACATTAATTATGGTTTTAGTTTCTATATTTCTCTATTATTTAACAACCAAATAATTCTAGTTTTATAAAATCTTGAAAAAAATTAAATTTTCCTCAATTAAATAATTTTTAGAGGATAATTTATTTTTTTATGAGGATTATTATTGAGGTGTTGTGTTTAAAAAACATTTTCTTCTAACGAAATAACATTTTTTAGTTTTGTATAAAAAATATAGTGTAGACCCTCATACTTTTTTAATAATCTCTCTCTTAAATATTTATTAAATTTTTTACAGTCTACATTATTTTTTCATGTACAAGTTTTAATTTTTCTACAAACCTATGGTTAGAATTAGGATACATTGACATGGAAATATTTTTTTTCATTATATTATAAATATGTTATGGGAAATTATTTCTACCAATAATATATTCTATTGGAACATATACTCTTCTAAGTTATATTTTATAAAAATATGGAATATTCTATACTTAGAAATATTTTGTGTGGAAGCTAAAAATACAAGTTTTTCTTGGAAACATAATTATTCTCATAACATGTTTTATCTAGAACATATGTTTTGTGATTACTCTCTAATAATTATTTTTTAAGACTACCTTGACATTTTAAATATACTTTTGTGTATATGATATATTAGGTTTTTAGGGTTCAATTAAATTTCATTATGACACATTGAAATTTATTATGTTTAGAACCCTCTATATCATTGGAAATATCTTATGTTGAGTTCCCAAGTTATTATTCTATAGATTATCATCTTTCATTGATATATTTTATAATTTATATCTTATCTTTGGACAAATTGTTTTAAAATTTATTCTCTCATATTATGTTTTTCTATATATATATTATATTATATATGTCGCCAAATAATTTTTATGTTTGGGGACCTAAATTGTTCAATTATAGGTAATATTAAAAGATACCAAATCATTTTAGGAAAAACATTTATGCCCGACATTTTTTATTAAATTGTTTTCCAATATATTCCCCTTTATAAGAAATGTTTTGTGGAAAATATTTTTAGTGCTCCACTAATATAAAGGTATCTATTTTATAAATTATTGAATAATTAATATAATATTAGATAAATTATTAATAATCAAACATTAATTTCTGTTAAGTGATATTATTTGAAAAAAAATTACAAGTGGATAAATATGGGTCATACATTTCAAGATGAAAATGATTAAATCACTCTCACGGGTCATTTAATGGATTAACAATTAGATATTAGGAATTAGAGACTTATATAAGAATAGGGTTTTAAAAAGGTAGGAAATAAAAAGATATAAATGGGAGGGGAGATCCCATGGATTATGTAGGAGCATGAAGAAGAAGAAAAAGGAAGGATATATTTGTTAAGGGAGTGATTATGAAAATAACCAAATGAAGAGATCCAGAATAATTGTGGAAATGAATTCCATGTTTTAAATTTATATTATTTTTTCAATTTTTATTGATAAAAATTTATTCTTTTATATGATTATCCTTCTAAAAATAGTTTTTGTTTAGTAGAGAGTGTTTAATATGGGAAATAAAGGTCATCTAGATTCAATTTTTATTTTTTATTTTATTTTTCCCTTATAGAAATTTGAGGGTGTAAACCTACAGAATATTATTATGAAAATATATGTGTCTCATTGTTTATTAATTTATTAGTTCCATTTTAATATATTTATTTCTTTTTTAGTTTTCTTTTTTATTTTTTAATATTTTTAAAATTTTATCTTTTTATCTTTTTATTTTTATTTATATGAATATTTAAATGTGATGGTTCAATTCAATATTATATAACTATTGTATAAATTTAACCATTCAATACTAAACATAAATATTTTGGTTGTGATTTTGGAAGAAATTATTTTTAATTTAATTCTGAATTATTATATATTTTAAAACAAAACTATCTTAATTCTAATATATTCATCTGAATTGTTTTTATTTATTTTTTATAATAGTTTAGGAATTTTTTATAACCAATATATATTGGATATATATTTTTATGTTTTATGTTTCTAGGGAAACTAATTTTTTTTACATATAGAAATATAAATTTACTAGAAAAACATACCAAAATTTAATGTGTTTTGTTTAATATAATAGAATATATATATATAATCATATATTGACAAAAAAAATATTTTCCTTCACTTTCCTTATTTTAGGAATATTGGTAACCCAAATCCCATTGTAAAATATAAAAATCTTTGGAATTTGATGGCAAAAATACACTTATTCTCTATAACACTCAATTATTCAATAGAAACATAGATCTCATACTTTTAAGTGTATGTAAATCCCATAATAATTTTTTATATAATATTCAAAGGTGATTTTTGTAAACACTGTAATGGTTCAAATATCCTCGAGAAGAAAAAGGAAACCAAACCATTAAACATGCCATGTTTTTTTCACTTTCATTCTCTATATGGTAACATTGGTATCATATAGAAAAAGATATGTAAATACATTTTTAAATCCATAGACTGATATTGGGGATTTTACCTAATAATCAGGGCATTAAATTATGTGGGAATGTAAAATCCAATATTTTAGATCAACTAAAGAGGTTTTTACTTAATTTTTCAATCAATTCATGCATGTGTGAATAGTGATATTCTTAAAATTTATTAAATATTTCTTATAGATCTTATGAAATGTAATTTTCAATAACTTGTTCTATATTACTTATTGAAAAAAACGTTTTCTTTACAAATAGTAATGTGGTATTATTTTATAATGTTTCCCCAATTTGATGATCTTTATTGAAAACTTCTTATAACACTAATCAGTTAGGATAATTATATATAGGGGTTTACAAATTTATTATTGAAAAAGTGTTAATTTATCTCTTAATTAACTGTACTTCCTAAATATTTTTAATGTAATTTCTTTTTCACAAACCAAACTAGTGATACTTATTTCCCTAATTTCTTATCTCAAGTGAAAAGTTCTATAATAACTATAAATTAAAATTTGTTAACCATAATAATAGTTATAAATGATTTTTAATAAAAAACTACCATAACATAAAATTTAGAACTATTATCTTATTTGAAAAGTGTTTTGAGTAATTCATTCAAACATTTATTGATTACCGATTATAAAACAAATAAACTAAGATATAAATATATGGAAAATAATTTATGTTTTTTATATTTGTGAAAAAATATATTTAGCTAATTTATATATATATATATATCAAAATGAATTAAGTAATAGATAAAAACTACTTTAACCAATAATCCATAAACACTTATTTCAATATAATTTTTATAATTGATAAGTGTTATAAGTAGTTTTTAGTAATAGTTATCAAATGGAAACCGATGGATTCAAAGCATTATATTTTTTTTCATTTTAATTATTTTATGTTGGTTGTCATTGTCCGCACTGAAGCATCATAATAAAACTCAAATCAATGTTTTTTCCATCATCATCCTCAATCAAACCGTGTAATGAACTCAGATGCTAAAAATCTTAAAAAATAATAAAAAATCAGAAAAGCTCATGAACAATAAAATAACAAAAATAACCACCATTGAATCCCATAAACATTACCAGAGATGAAAAATCTTATCAAGAAGTTATACATAATTATTTAGAATCACTCGAAATCATCCCTCAATATAAACACACATATATTCCTATTGTGAAGATACCAATATGTTGAAACATTCTCTCACCACCATAGAGAAATCATCAACAAACCATGGAAGTAGTATCACTATAAATTTTTTAAAATGAAATACAAATAAATTATGTGAAAAAATATTAATGGAATGATTTAAAATATTAATTGTATAAAATTATATAAATCCAAAATAAACATGATTTTGAATTAATTGAGTTTGAGTAATAATTTGTTCGGTTTGAGGTGTCGATTATTATAGCCATGATTCAATGTAATTTTATGATTTTGTGAAAATTAAATACAATAAATTATCAAATTATTTTTAACATGTATTTTTTGAAGTTACAATACCAATTTATATTATGAATCTCTAGCTTTATATATAGATTCTTTGTTTTTTGAAATACAGATTAATAATATAGAGCTATTAAGAATGGGGGTTAATGTTTTATATGTATCAAAGTTAATTTTTTATATATTTTAATGCTATATTATATGTTATATTAATTATATTTTTGTTGATATAACATGGATTCATGGTTATCTTCTATGTTATTTTATTTATGATGGTTTATTTTATGTGTTTTTAGTCAAGTTTGTTAGATAATTGGTTTAAAATAACTCATATAACATGAGAAATGAAATTATTTATATATATTTTGTGTGATATAACATATAAAAAAGGCACACATGATCCTAATTTAGATTTATATGTAAATTTAATAAAATTTTCCTTCGTAATGTGATATTTTAGTTTAAAAAACATCTAGTTAGTAATGAAAAACTAAGTCATACACATGAATCCATAATCATATAAAACTTATATTCCCTCTAGGTGAGGTAATATTTTCATATTATTAAACAACATCAGAGATATAAAGTTACTATCTCCAATGTAAATTAAAATATTAAAATTAATTTTCAATATAATATATTTATATTTCATTATAATTATAATAAACAAATGAAAATAAAGGGTGGAATAAATTCCAAGTGTTTTTTCAAATCTACCATGAAAGAAATATACATAAATTATTTATAATATTTTAATTTATTTTTCAAATAATTTTATAAATATTAAAAAATTGTAACTTATTATCAGAATCCAATAATAATAATTTTTTTCTAGAAATATACACTATTTATAAGGCAATTGGGATATAGGGTAGTGTGTCACTAACACTGGATAAATACTAAGAATAAGGTTATAAATTTCCATAAAATTGTGGGGGCGGTGATATGGGTGGTATAGTACGTGTTTTGTATTAAGATATGTTCAGGGATTTTGTTGGTGACACATTGTTTTGGATGTATGGATTCCCTTTCCTGTAATGCATCATCATGCAAGGTGATCTTCAGACATGAAAAAAATTAGGGATTTTCTATAGTCCTTAGTTGGAGGATTTAATATTTAAATATATATATATATTCTATGATCTATAATAAAAAATAACAAAAATAAAAATATTTTCCTGCCTTTCTTGATATGGGGATAACACTAATACCATTTTAATCATAAAATAAAAAAATATTCTTACAAAGTAAAATAGAAAAATAAAATCAATTTTATGGTTTTGAAAAACAAAATTTTATAAATAAATATCTATATCAACATAAAATCCAAAAAAATTATAATAAACTTTTATTCAATGGTTCATATAGAATCAATCAAGGATTTTTTACCTATCAGGGTTTAAAGAGTTATAATAAATTATAAGAATTTAAGCTACGTTACATATAATACTAAGGAGGTTGAAACCATTAGTTTATCTTATATTTTCATACTATATTTATTACTAATAAAAAAATAGGGAATGGTTAGATGATATATAAATGAAGAAAATATTATATAATTTTTATAAAAAATGTTAATTAATACAATTTTTAGTTATTTTGGTTGTTAGAGTCATAAAACATCAAAATTTTATATATGTTGTTTCCCTATAGGTGATAGGGGAATTCAGATATATTTTCAAAATAAAATTCAACTATGCATCTAAATATATAATTTTTCTTATAATTATAGTTATATATCTCTAAAGTACCCTGTAAATCATATAGAAAATGTTAACAACTACAATTCCAAAAAAATCATTCTTAATCATTTAGTTTTCTATAAATTTTTGTTTTTATTGAGATGGTTTCTAAAGAAATATTCTTCTTGAAAATGATAGGAACTGAAAAAACATTTATGGATACTGAAATTCAAAGTATGGAATCATTTATTTTTACATTGAATATGGGATCCATTGATAGAATGTTTTGATTCAGGTGGTTATATTTGTTATCTTAATAATTATAAAAAACAAGGATGATATGTGGAATATAGAGACACACTAGATTCATACACCTAGATCCAGTGATAAAACAGATTTTATAATTACTATCATTGGTACCAAAAAAATGATTCAAATTTAACCATTCGTAATTATAGTATCGATAACCAATATTGATTCACTCACATACTCTGGACCATTTAGGATTAATGCTTCAATGGTTTTGAAAAAAAAATTAACTAAAAAACTCATATCATTCGTACCCAAGACACATTTTTTCCATTATTTCAATAACAAGTTATTTAAAAATAAATCATTAATATTTCATAATAAATTATCCAAAAAAGACTCTTCTAGATATATAAAACAAAATAGACTTCTTCGTATCATGTTAAAACGGAAAAATAATGTTGATCTTAAATTCATAGTAATGGTAAATATAACAATCATGCCCTTTATTTCACACATAAAAAAATTGTTACATAAGCTTAGTACTTGATAAAATATAGATTTTCGAGAGGTATAGTGTCTTTGTGTATTTTCAACCTTACAGAACAAATTTGAACATAAAACCCAACATCTTCATTGAAAATTTTTTTTTACCTGACCACACACATTCCTTCATACTTAGCATTGAATGGGATAACCTATGAACATGCATAAGAAAAGGGTGAGATATGAATCCCAGTATTGTAGTAAACAAGGAATAACATGTAAAATACAATACATGTTAGTCAATAGTAATATAAGTGGATCATAAAAGAAAAATGAACATTAAGGCCTGATATAACATGATTATCATAACATGGAAATGTGACATCAACATTTAACATGATACTATCATGAGACAAGGTTCATGAAAAATGGATCATGATTAAACCCTAATTTAACTTGAATTAGAAATATTAAACCCTCATTTCACTTAGAATATCATGATACTAATCTTTACCCAATGCATTAGAGCGCAATTAGGGTGCACCCTTCCTAACAATTTCATTTCTAGAATAAGTGTAAAAAATGGATCATACAACATGGAATCCTAAAAAATCACCATTTATTCCATGATAATAGAATATAGAATTCATACATGAAATTATATAATCAATAATTAAATTTTTATAAAGGTGAATACTCTTGTTAGAAAAATGGGCATGGTATTTACTACACAATGACTTTGGGTTGGAAATTGTGGTGCAATTTCAACAGCACAACAACATGATAAAAGAATTCATAAAACTTTTTGATGACATAGAAAGGAGTTTATCATAATATTGAAATGAAATTGACAGTAAGGGGGTCATATAGATACATGTCCCAACATATGTGATGTAATTTGAATTCATAAATAAAAAATAATTTCTTAATTAAAAATGAGGATAGATAAATCCCTTACAGAATTTCAACATGGTAACAGGTGTACTTAGGAGGAATTAATGATAGATAAAGAGGTATATCATCATTAAAAAAGGAGGGAAGTATGGGGAGGTGATAAATGATACCCCTTCATTTTTATGTGAATAGAAAATGGTGTAGTAACATAAATAAACTTGGACAAAAATGAGAGAGAAATAAATCCCATAGTAGGAAGTGAGATCCCAAAGGCTTGGGAGAGGATTAAGAGGGGATTCATGGGAGATTGTGACACCTTGGAAGATTTATATAGATAGACGGGAAGATTTTGTTCAAGATCAAAAGGGTTTGAGTGAAGAGTAAGTGGGTTCTTGGGTGGGTTTATATTGGAAAAGAGAGGGAACTCTATTATTTCGGTTTTAGACACTACAAAATAAACTAATCAAACCCACAAACCAACCCATGGTTTTTACGCATGATTTTTGAACATGGGGAGTGGAAATTTTTATTTTATATAGAATTTTTCCTAAAATTTTAAAATATTAGGCTTGATTATGTGGAGGTGAGTCACACTCTCAAGGAAATCAATTTAAAAAATAAATATGTTTTATAAGTCCTGGAGGGTCCACTAATGCTTTGGAAAATAAATCAAACAGTCCAAACAAAACATTATTTTAATAATAAACCATATATTGGCCGAAACCCTCATTTATTTTATTTTATTACATCACTATTTTTTCATTATGATGTCATAAAACACATTATATATCTAAAAGGTATTTAATTTTTACCCAAAAATTCGACTGTCTCAAAAAATTATAAAAAATTCACGGTTGGATACTTTTGATGTCTGTATTCCAAAAAAAAATATTAAATTCAACTGAATAATTTCATAAATATGTGAATTTTTAATTTTAAAATAAAAACCTAGTTTTATCGATAATTTTGGGTTTTAAGAAAAATCATCTTTCAAGACATAATAAAATCACAATTTTATCCATGAAAATTACACGATGATTAATATTTGATAAAAAGTAGTTTAGTAATAAAAATTTATTAAAATATAAATTAATTCAAAAATCTATTTATTCATCAAAATAAATTTCTTAATTTAATATTTACTAAAAAATATTTTTTATTCATTAAAAACTATTTAAAAAGTAACAATAATAAAATGAATGTATATTATATATTCTGTACAAAAATAATTCACATAATCATATTGCTAAGGTCTTGTTACATTACCCATTATGACACCCACATTAGACCTAAGGGTAAGGTGTGCGAGGGTGATAGACTCTTCGGTGGATTGGATAACATTTCTCAGGTGGTAATCTATATCATCTTCTACTTCTCTAGTAGGAAGTTTTTTTCAATATTAACCTGTTGATTCTCAGTTGGGGATTAGTAATGAGTGAATCCCAGTGACCCCACTTCATTTTTGATCTCCAACAAATGGGCTTTGTATGGAGTAATTCTACTAGATGAGGCCATTACTTCCTTTTTCTAAGTAAATTGGATTTGTTATAGACCTATATTTATACTAATCAAGTGATCATGGTTCAATGTCTATAGTAGCAATGATCATAATTCTTAAGAGTATTTTAAAATACAATAACATAAAACCATGTAAGTTCATATTTTATATATCCATTTTACATAATAATACATTTAATTAGATCAAGATAAATTTTCATTAATAAATTTATAGTTCATTACAATATTCCCCCTAGAATAAATTTCACCCTCAAAATTTCATTTTACCGTACTAAAAAAGATATAGGTAACTCTATTTTATCACTTTCTCTGATTCCCATGTTGCCTCTTCAAACTTTTAGTTTCACAAAAACACCTTGATGAGGAACATTATCTTATTTTGTAGATCATTTTTTCAACAATCGTAGATCTTCACCGTCTTATATTCATAGTAGAGTTCATTATCCAATGGTACCCCCTCTAGATTGAGTACATGTGATTGTTAAAGTATGTACTTCCTCAAGTGTGATATATGGAAAAAATCATGTACTTGAGATTGGTTCAAAGGAGTGGTAGTCGATAGTCCACTGTGCCAACGAAATCAAGGATCTCAAAAGGGCTGATGTACCTTGGAATAAGATTTCGCTTCTTCCAAAATCTCAAAATGCTCTTCCATAGTGATATGAAGAGGAATACCAGGTCCCCAACATCAAAATATAGGTCTCATCGACAATAATCAGCCTAGCTCTTTTGTCGACTCTAAGTAGCTTTAATTTGTTACTAGATAGTCTTAACCTTCTCCACCAATTATTTGACCATTTGTAGTCCTATGATTTTTTTCTCCCCAATTTCATCCCAACATGTCAGTGCTTTTCACCTCATCCCATATGGGGCTTCATAAGGATCCATTTTGATGCTTGAGTAGAAACTATTATTGTAAGAGAACTCAACCAGAGGAAGGTGTTGATCTCATCCTCCTTTGAAGGTCATTGATCATTCTCTCAATATGTTCTCAAGTGTTTAGATAGTCCGCTAATATTATCCCTTAGTTTATGGATGTTAAGCAATAGTAAAGTTTAGGACGGTATTCGAAGCATGTTAAAGACTCTTCCAGAACATTGAGGTGAATCTTGGATTTCGATCAGATACAATAGATAGTGGTACTCCATGCAGACTTATCGCTTCTCTGATATACATCATTTCTAGTTGGTCTAATGAGAAATCCTCTTGAATTCCAATGAAGTGTGCAGTCTACATAAAAAATCCATAAAAACTCAGATAGTATTGTTTCCATTGATTTCTTCCAAAGTCTGGTGACAAACTACATGGAGATGTTCTCCAATTTCAATTTTGGTATGGGTAATGGTTATATTATCCCCTTAGACATCTCCCTCTCAGCCTTCACTTGCTGATATACCAGGAACATTGATGTATACTCAGTGATCTCCTTCTCTATGTTATCGCACTAAAAATGCACTCAAATATCTCGATATATCTTTTTGTTTCCTAGGTGAATGGAAAAATTCAATCTATAGGCATCATCCAAAATATCGTTCATTAACTATGTATTTGATGTGACACATAGTCTGTTCCCAAATCTCACAATTCCATATTCATTAGCACTGAACACTAAGGATTTTCCTTTTATGATAGTTTCCACATTCTTTTGAATTCCCACATCATTTTTTTGATCATACTTTAACCTTTCAAAAAGCGACGGTTGAGAAATAATTTGTGAATGGATTGATTATATTCCCCTATTTATGATTTATTTTTATATCTTCATTAAATTTAAGAAGATTGGATCCTTTTCAATTATCATCAATGATAGAATCATTGGGACCTTTCAACTTAGAGAATCTACAACCTTAATCGCTTTCCCTAGGTGTTAATGGATTGAGCAGTCATAGTATTTGATCAGTTATAACAATCTTCATTGGTGCATGTTCAACTCTTTTTGTGTGAATATATACTTAAGGCTTTTTGATCCATGTATATTTTACACTTCTACCCATAGAGTTAATGTCACCAAAATTTTAAACTGAAGATTACTACAGGAAACTCTAGATCATGTGTTGGATAGATTTTCTCCTTAATTTTCAATTTCTTTGAATCATAGGAAATGACTTTTTCATTTTTCATCAACACACACCCCACACGCATATTTGAAGCATCAATAAATACCAGAAAAAGTTCTCCACCTGTGGGTAGTGTGAGCATGGGCACAATTATAGTCCTCCATTCCAACTCTTTCAATCTATCTTCACATTCATCACTCCATGAAAATATTACACCCTTCCATGTAATCTTGGTAATAGGGATGGTCAATTGTTAGAAATTTCTCACAAATCATCGATAATATCCATCTAACCCCGGGATGCTACAGGTATTTGTTACTGATGTTGTCCTCATCCATCCCTCAATTTCTAATATCTTTGATGGATCTTTAGATTTCCCATTTTGTATGATGATATGACCCAATAATGAGACCTCTTTCAACCATAACTCACACTTTCTGTACTTTGCAATGATTTTTTCCTTTTGCATGCTCTCTAGCATAGTTCATAGATAGTCCTAATGATCCTCCTTGGTTTTAGAGTATATTATAATACAGTCTATAAATACTATAAAAAATTTGTTGATGTAATCTCTAAAGACTCTATTCTTCACGTCACTAAATATTACTGGAGCATTAGTGAGTCCAAAAGGCATTACAATGATTTCAAACTGCCTATATCTTGTACGAAAAGCATTCTTGGGAATGTCCTCCTTATTTTACCCTTACCTGGTGATATATCGATCTCATATCAACCATGTATAATTATTTTTCTCCACGTAGCTAATCTAACAAGTCATTAATTCATGGAAGATGATACATATTCTTTATCGTGATTTTTTTGAGCTCACAATTACCAGTGCAAAGGCATATTTACCCACCCTTCTTATTGATGAAGTGGACCAGAGAACCCTATAATGAATCACTTGGGTATATAAATCCTTTGGCCTGATTATCCTATAGTTTTTTCTTTATCTCCTCATTCTCCACAATAGCCAATCTATATGGATTCTTGGATATTAGAAATGCCCCACATATAAGATCAATTTAGAATTCAACATCTCTTATAGGAGGAAGACCATGAAATTCCTCAGGAAACACTTCAGTGAATTCCATCACAACTAGCATGTCTTAAAAGAAGGTCGCTTCCATAGACTCAATCATCTGATTAAGATACGCATGCTCATTGGGCGGCAATATCATCACTTGATACTATGTTTCTAAAGAAGATTAATCCTCCTCCTTTCACTTGTACAGAGTCGGGGTTCAATTCGCTATATGGAGAGTGATTTCCATCTCACATCAATTTATGTTGGCGCTATATAGGGATAGCCAATACATGCCATGAATTATATTAAATTCCACTATAGTAAGTACGAAAAGGTTCGGCAAGTTTTTTTATCCACAAATTAAGATATGGGAGGAGTTATATTCAATGGTTGCAATGATTTCCACATTTTATTTTATCACCTAAATCTTTACATCCATGATTTGTGGTGTTATTGGGATTGTTCTACTAAACATTTAGGATATAAAAGAATTCATATAACTAGAATCAATAAGTATTTTCGGTATTCTTGAATGAAAAACTAGCATACCTATCACAACATCATTTTCGGAGTTCACTTTGATGTTAGTGATGAAAAAATCTCACCCTTTCAGCCTTGGAGGTTGTTGGTTACCTCCAAAAAACCATGTCATAGGGAACTCGTGTAATGACTCAAATTTTCTATGTGTCATTTTTAAATATGATAATGAATTACTTCGAGACCATACCATTAGACATCGTGCGATTCTGAGGCTTAGAGTGCTCAGAATAAATGTTTGAAATAAATTAAAATTTTAAACAACGTGAGTGAGCGGTTTTCCTGTGAAAGTAGAATAACATGTAAAAGGGTTCCCCAATCAAAAAATTGAGGGAACTGTTGCATTAAGAGTAGAACATTTACCTTAGTTGAGTACTAACATCGACTGGGGTGGGTCAACTGCAAAAGTTAGTTTTTGGGCGTTTTATAAGGAACATTTAACAAGAAATAAAATAAATTAATATTTTATTTTTTTTAAAATGTTTCCATTACAAAACATTTCTTATTTTCATTAAATGAGAAGGTTCCCAGGGTTAGACTCATAACCCTAGAGCTTTCCCCTATAATCCTCTTGAGATTTGGAGAGGAGCCAACCGTAGAGGATTTTTAACGAACGCCGACGAACGATGATGTGTGGATCATTGTGCTGTGAGATCAAATCCCAACTGATGATCGTTTTCCCTCTTCCTCTAAGACTAAGTTAGGGGTTGTTATTTTGATTTTTCTTTTCCCCGTTCTTGGATTTAAGGATGAATGTGGATAAACCCACGAACAGGTTGATCTACGAATCGTGCATTCTTGTGGGAGAGTTATTAATTTATATTTCTTTCGGAATTAGATTTGGGGAATTGATATGATATTTTTTTGTTTATCATTTGATTCACCCTATTAAATCCTTCTAATGAGATTGGATCAACACAGTGATGAACGAAGGTGGAGGTTCATTCCTCAATTTTCTTTATTAGATTTTATTTCTCTTTTGTTCGTATTCATTGCATTCTTCATGGGGCAATAAACAATAGATCATTGTGCATCTATTTCACAACACAACGATCCCAAATTGATGATCTAACTTCACAATGACATAGAGGATGTGTGATGATGATAGCAGACGATGAATCAAATCGGATCAGGAGAGACTTTTTTTCAAGCGTTCTTCGAATGGGTGGATTGGAATGAATTTTTGGGGAAGATCGGAGTCCTGAAACAGATGGAGTCAACTTCGTGATGCTAGGATGACATCAAATCATGGGTTTTGAGGTAATTGGGTGGTTGGATTGAGGTTTGGAGGAGAAACTGGGGTGCAACGGTGACATGTGTCATTTCTGGAAATTTCCAAAGAGCACGGCCTGTATTCCAACGAACACGCCTTGTGGGACTAACTCAGTGATGACTAGGGTTTCGTGACGCACGAAGCGATGACATGGTTTGTTCTCTGAATAACACGGCATGTGGGTCCTTACACGAGACGTGGCGTGTATCTCGGGCGATACATATAAACAGAATGGAGTACACATTAGTGTACTCCACCACATTGCCAGACTAGGCCGGATGCACGAGTTACCCCATATATCAGTTACACAGGATGGAGCACACTAGATAAAGTCATGTACAGGCACACAACAGCGTACACGGAGCCGACCGCGGTTACTCAGACATGGTGTGTTATCTGTACTACATGTCATGTACTGACCATTCAACATGACATTCATTGAGACAAGGCTCATTGTACACAGGCAGTACCATGGGCCAGAAGCCATGGCGTGGGACACTTCTACATGCCATGTAATTTTCAGTACATTTCTTGATCTTCTAGTCCACCGTATCGTAGAAATATTTCATTTGGGTTAGTGCCCCCTTTTCTCATTCCCCTGAAGGTCAGGTCTCGTTTCCTTTTTCAGGATTATGATCCCTTTAGCACGAATGTCCAGGATAGAGTCAAGTGTCCCTCCAAGAGGCCCAAAGTGAGATCCTCTATCCAGTCATGACCCTAGGTAAATTCTGGTATCGACATGACCACCCCCAAAGGGCGCCGATCATCTACTTAGTAGGTGAATATGGATGAGTCGCATTATCTACCAAGGCCATGTAAGTGATCCTCATCTATTTATTGTGATCTTTCCCCAATATAGGGTATGTTATTCCATAATGAGTGTATCAATATCTTTTGACTTTTTCCGAAAGATAGTACTTCTAGGATGGAAATTATTATAGCTATCAGACTTGTGGAGTGAGTTCTCCTGGAAGAGTGCTTTGTGGAATCTTCAAACTGAATCCCTAAAGGGGGAATTCATTTGTGTGACTTGTCTCTAGAATACAGGTCTAGGTTTTGAGTATATCTTGTGTGTGTTCACCTATTATATGTTCAGTGGAAATATATAGTGTAGTGCTGACTTTACCTTTCCTTTCGGTATTGCGCTGTTTTTTTGGGGTCGTCTACTAATTATTTTTATACTCACCCCTGCATGGGCTTTTCCAACATGTGTTGTGTCTTGTGTAGACGAGAATACTTTTAACAGAGTCTTGGGCGGACCAGGATAGGACCGAGCTTTCTGACTTCCCTACTCGCCAAGTTATTCCTATGGCTACGAACTACAGTCCCACTACCTATTTGTGTTTACAAGTTTTACTTTCTAGTTTTAAGACAATTTTCTTTTATGGGACAGTATTCTGGCTAGATTACTTTCATTACATTATTTTCTATCATACTCGGTTGGCTGGGTTTAGTTGTATGCATGGATTTTTTTTCTTTATTGTTTTTTTTTTCATTTTTTCATTTGTGGGCTTGGAGATGTGTGTGTGTGTGTACTTGTACATAGTCAGTGCCTCCAAAGTTAGTAATATTCCTACTCGGTGATGGTCACCAGCCCCGGGGCTATTGATGGCGGGCAAGGGGAGTTGGGGCTCGGGCCCCACTTGGATGGGTCATGAAAGAGTGGTATCAAAGGTGGTCGGTTCAACCATAGAACCAAGATTTTGTGATTTTGGTTTCTAGAAATAGTGTTAAGTTTTTAGGACTCAGTATTTAGGCCAGAGACTCCAGTTTCTGTACAGGAGACCGATGTTTCCATACACCAGGACTCTGATAACCTGCTTTTTGACTTAGTACATGAAAAAACTAGTTGTGGGGATGTAAACGAATGGTACATGAATCATGTAAGAATGGGTTGTGTTTTCCATGTCCTTTGTGTTAGCTATCCACATATACTTGTTAACCATGGTACATCTTAATTCCTTAAAAAATGCCTTTGCGGCGTATACTTGATAGGATTCAATAGAGCAATCACAAGGATGAACCACTCAGTGATGAGGCATTGATACAAGGACGAGTTCCCCAAGTGTTACCTCGATGTGGTATACCTGTTATACCAACACCTGTAGAAATGCTTGTGGTACATTTAGTACCGAAAGATGAGGGGCATAGGGTGAGAGCACTCCATGAGATCCTAAGAAAGAGACCCCTTAGGTTTCGTGGTGAGCCTGACCCTCAGGCGGTTGAGGACTGGCTTGAGGTGGTGTGTAACATTCCTCGTGAATAATGAGTAAGAAATTTTCATATTTATTTATATTTGTGAATTAAATATTAATTTTACTTTAAAGGGGATGTTATGATTCAATGTAATACCCGATACGCAACAATGCGTTTCTTTGAAATCTTACGTTGTACAAAATACTGAGTCATTCTGATAAATAATAATATAATATTATTATTTTAAATGGTAGTTAACGCCTAGCCATTCTAATGACGGGAATGAACAGAACTAACTAAAAAATTAATATTCATCTTTGTTAAATGTTTTTACATTTATCCGATAAGTGTTAGGGGCATAAAATATGAACGAATCTAATTTTAAGCATGAATACTCTAATATTCAGTAAAAGGACAATTTACTGCCTTTTGATGGTAAACCCTCTTTAAATATAGTTTTGGTCACTTTTATATGTTCTTTTTGATAAAATAAAATTCTTATTTAGAACTGGGACATCAAAAATCACTTTGGTTAAATTTTTGGAATTTTTTTTATAATTTTTAGACAACAAATAAATTAAATTATTTATGACACAATAATGATGTAGTATATACCTCAATAATAAATGATTTAAATAAATAAGATTATAAATATTAAAATAAAATCCAAAACATGTCCAATTATTATTGGATGATTTAATTTCAACCATGACTCCTCTTATATTTAGAATTACTTATTTTTGGACATTTATAAATAGAATATCATTATATAATAAAATAATATTTTAACATTTTCCTAAAGAGCCCCTCCTCCCCTTTATAAAAGGACACCACTTATAACAAATTCCTCACACCTCTAAATCCTTTTGGCCCATACAAACTCTACCCAATTAATCTCCCTACATCCCTCTCCTCCTCCTAGAAGCCTTAACTTAGTCAGAAGGAACATCAATAAGTCCTTTTGGTTCAAACCAACGGAAGTTACCCAAATTAAAGGTAACTGTTCCTCTTAACTTCTTTTCTTTTATTTTACTTCTCCAACACCCAAACTCATTTTAGTCCTTTCTTTAATAACAAAACCAGAATCATAAATATACTTGGATGTTGTTATAATAAGGATTCAAACTACACTTACAGACACCTCCATCTAATGGGTGAAGAACATACTGTTTATGTGGTTTGCAAACTAACACCTCACGAGATGATGATTATTCGATTATCTCCTACCGCCTGACATGGTGTCCATTAAGATGGAACTATATATATATTTGATGTATATTATGTTTATGTATTCTTTATTCTTCTGTATTATTCATTTATAGCATACCTTTATGGTTTCCATTATGGGTAAACGAGATAATTTCATTTGAGGATGTGTAGACTACCGCCCCCTCAAAGTTATATGACTCATTAATTCCATATGTGGGATGTATAAACGATAGAGTTAATAATATTATATATGATATAATTATTGAATTATAATATACCTATGTATCATTATGTTTTAATTCCATTAAAATACGAAATTGAAATGGATGTGGTGTTCATTCATACGTACGACTTACCGTCTCCATGAACGGTATATTTCATTTCTTATCTCCAAAACATTATGTACTGTTATAAATACATATATTTAATGGATATATATGTTTTATATGATATATAAATCATAAATATCATTTAGTAGATAATGGATTGTTGACCACATTGACAACCTATAATTATAAGGTGTTCATTTTTAACTCAAGTACCAAATATCGACCAAACGATCATTATTAACTTAAATGATTGCATAATGTTTATAACATGGTAATAAGTGATATAAAAAGGATAAGAAACATGAAAATTTTTCTTAATCAGGTATAAATTTACTTTAGTTTATTATTCAGGAATAATAAGGAACAAACTAGTGAAGAAGGACACGATGTAAGCTGATTTCTTATCTCACTTTTAATTCTGTGATATTTACATTATTCACCACTTATTTATTTCATGTAGTGTAATGTATACTGCCATTGATATGAATTATCATTATTATGTTTATATTCATGGTATTGTGTGATTCATTTGTTGGTTATTATCTTTTTGTCATACGACTCGATTGATTACAACGAGGTAAGGGGTTTTTATCTCACTTTGTATTCCCATGAGATTCATGCTATATTTGTCATGATTTCAATTGAGTGGTGTATATAATTCCCATAATTCTCCTATTTATGTAATATACATTTATTTATCAGTATTTACATCTACATTGTATGGTATTTATTTCATGTGGCATATTTTTTGTAAGTTACCAAATCGGCAAGGGAACCTTTCACCCTCCTGTTTTAAAAGACTTCTTTTTTGATATGTCTTTTAATTTACATCATATAATGTTGGGATATGTTCTTATATATCCTTATTAATGTAAACATTATGTCAAAGTAATGATATACCATTTCTATCTCATCAACTCATTTTCTGAATTTTAAAGTGATGTCGTTAGGATGTCAAATTTTTACAAGGGAACTTCTCACCCCAATTTCAATTCATTGGGTTCAACTTGTACTTATTGAATATGTCATCCTATTAATATGTTTGAATGACCACTGATTGTTTTTCACTTAATATCCACTTATATATGGTGTATTTATATTTTTCTGAAATATTTTTTTTAAAGGCATATCACATTAATGACAAAGATCAGTAGAAGTACATGTGAAAAGTCATGAAGGGAAAGTTTCACAAATAATTATGTGATTGATTTATCCCTATTTTAGGGATATCGTCTTTATAAGGGATTTCATCTCAATTTACATTTCCATTGGGGCATCATTGTTTTTATTCACCAATTTACTTATATATGGTGTATATACTGTCCTTTTCCATATTATATCTTGAACCCCTTTATTCTCATGATATTATAAAGTTCTGATTAAATGTTATTCCTCAATTATTTGTATATAAGCGTCACTTTTTTTGTTAAAAAACTCTTTAACTAAAATATCGGTTTAAATGATTTTAAGATTTTTTCTTCTAAATATTTCTCATTAATGTACATGTTTTCAATATGGGTTTTAGGATTTATTTATATGGATATTAATGTTTTCAGATGATAATTTATTTAAAAACATCAAATTGGTATGGGACACTTTGATTCAAAAATAACTTTTTTTAAATGGTTTTAAAAATGATTTGATTATGAATTTTTTATTTCAATATCTTGATTTGATATATTATAATGTGGAAATTTTATCTTTCCTTTATACATGTGTTATGTGTTATGATTATGTTTGGGTTATTGGGTATTGTTAATATATATGGTTGTTTTTGTGATAAACCCAGGGCAGTTGAGCCTAAGATCGCTCTCCAATGCATTGGGTAACGTGACGGAGGTAAACATAATTTTTCACCTAAGAGATTTAGGGAATATACTGTGATGGGTATTACATGTGTAACTCCCTACGTAGCTATGATCACTACAATGTATGTTTGATATG
Source organism: Viscum album (assembly GCA_963277665.1). NCBI lineage: Eukaryota > Viridiplantae > Streptophyta > Magnoliopsida > Santalales > Viscaceae > Viscum > Viscum album. Next base: position 2,141,923,161 of record OY728159.1, read on the forward strand.
GATGTCATAAGAAACCTTTATGATTTATGATTTGTGTGTGTTATTCATAAATCTTATAATTTTGTAAGGTATGTTACAATTAGAAAAGTATGGTTTCGTTGATTTGTATTTATTGACGGGCTAATGTTTTCCTTCCTTATTATATAACCCTTACAGAGCTTTTTATGCTCATCCCACGTTTTTGAAATATTTTCCACTAGACTTAAAGATGAATAGGGCCAAGGATGGGATCAATGAATAGACATGTTGTCTAAAACATGGAACTAGACATGTTTCTTTTTTAGAGTTTTTATTTTATGAAAAAAGTGGATACTGAGTAGTATTGTCTACTTGTAATATTCAAGTTTTAATCTAATAGTTATGGACTATTTCATTAAAATTCTAAACCTGAAAAAATCCCCAATGTAAATTATTCATTTAATTCAATTTTTATATAATTTTTTATGGACGGGTCCTTATAGTTGGTATGAGAGGTTGGTTTAGATAACTTTAGAGGTTTGGGTGTTACCTAAGCATATGTTACATAACCATAATGGTTAGAATATTAGAATTAATCTTACTTATTTTTAATGAGTTTAAGATAACATGAATAAGTATTTACCCACCTCATAAAATATTATATGATGAATTTACTGATATACTCACACTAACCTTTTTGGTTTTAGTAAATGGATATATCTAGTAGGCACTGAATGAATAATGGATGTGAAGAAAACTGCGACGGTTTTTTGAACGAGCAACTAAAGAAAATGAGATATACAATGAGAACTCTGGTGGTTATTCTCAACCAACTATCCGGAGTCATGATTGACAACCGGAACCTTAGTGATTTTTATAAGGAATCGTATATGCAAGAAAAAAATCCATATAGAATTTCAGGTAATAATCATAAAGGTATGTATGTTAAAAAACCTACGTGTCAAGGATGTGGAAAGAAACACTTAGGAAAATGCATCAATGTGACGAGAAGATGATATAGATGTGGGAATGAATGTCATAAAGCAAGTACCTATCATGGAAAAAGGAAGCATCCAGTTGATTCTAGGAAAGGGAAATAAGTTCTTTCTGAGGGATCAATTGAATGTTCTAAATGTGATGTGCATGGTCATTATACAAACAAATGTCCTATGAGGATGTTTTGGGAATGGGATCACTAGTATCATAAAAATATATGTTTACCAATACCTAATTCCATTCTAATTGAGGATGAAGAAACTGAAAATGACCAATGAAAGGTATGGATTATTTCTTAACATGTTATTTGACATTATTGAATCTTTGGATATGATTCATGATTTTGTTTGTAGGAATGAAGTATTTCAGAATAAGTTGGTAAAGAATGGTTAATGTATCATGAAGAATGATTAATGAGTAAGAAGTTAACATATAGGGGAGTCAATAGTTATGATAAATTTTAGGATGGTGAAATGCTTAAAATAATTAAGGGTCTTTTGATGATGGGATTACATTATAAGACTTTTTATAGTATGTGTAACCCTAAATTTTGATATATGAACATTTTATTCAAGGAATAATTATCTTTTCTTTTGTGGATATAGTTATAAAGAATCATTTAGGTTTTTATGATCCTTGAATTTGAGACAATTATAGGTTAATACATTTTGGGATGAAAAAATGAAATTTATTAGATAACCATTATGGTTAAAATATGTTATGGTTATTTTTGATGAATTTATCTCGTTTTTAGAATGATATAAAATTATATAGTTTTTACAAAAGTACTACACACAGAACGCGTGAAAACCAGTCGCATCAGACAAAGCTGTGGGAATCAAACCCACAACCAAAGTGTGACTAGGATTTATCTCCTACCATTGGACTACGTGAAGTCCCTGGTTAGTATGAGTAATACTTTTTAGTTATATGATATTATGAATAAGTTTATTCAAGGTTATTTATGGAAATTATTAACCTACCATAGAGAATATGTGATTATTTTATTTACACATCAGTATGGGACATTAAAAGTAGTCAATGTTATTTGGAGATAAATGTTACGATTTACTGTGGAAGACTATGGGATTAAATTCTTTTGAGTTTTGGTTTTCAATTTTAATTTGGATTATATTTAAAAAATTTAAGGAATGTTGTTTATTGAATAGTCTTTGTTGAACATAGGGTTCAATTTGTTGAATTATGGAGATTTGGAATAATATTTCTTTTTATAAAGAATTATCCATTTTGGGGATCATCTGATCTTTTACTAACCTTTTTGGTTTTGGTTTTAGTCTAAATACATGGGAAATATATAGTTCATATTTTTTGGATTATATTATTCTCTCAAAGTTGATTATAGCACTTTTAATGTGAAAAAATCTTCCTGAATACTCGTCATTTGGAGAAAATATGAGTTTTTGTTAGAAATATAGTAAAGGATGAAAGTCTATATGACAAGTATATATGTTCCCTTATGTTTTTAGTTAATCTCATAAATAAATTCCTCAACTGTATAAAATTTAATTTAAAACAAAAACATTAATTAATAACTTTTCTTACTGGGGAATCAAATACTATTTAACCCATCACAAGTTTTTGATTTTCTGGTGGATAACATTCTCCAAACCATGTTTTCTATCACAGTCCATCAAAACTTTATGCTTTTTTTTGTCTTCCATATCCATGTTTTACTACATGTAATCCTAGTATGGAATTATCCCGGGTGACCTTTGTACTTCTCTTTCTTTCTTTTAAAGTGATATATTTATTGACTCTTTTTTTGATTAGGTACTTTCAATTAAGATTCCAAGCCCAGTTTTAAAATTGCAAGGATGCAAGTTTCAAAAGGGGGAAAGATGTAACATCCCAGGTAAATAATTAGTAAGACATTTTCATATTTATTAATATTCATGAATTAAATATTAATTTTACTTTAAAGGGGATTCTGTGATTCGATGGAATACCCGATATGCAAAAATGGGTTTCTTTTAAATCTTACATCGCACACAATGCTGAGTCATTCTGAAAAATTATAATATAATATTATTATTTTAAATGGTAGTTAACGCTTAGCCATTATAATGATGGGAATGAACATAACTAACTAAAAAATGATTATACATGTTATTTGAATGTTTTTACCTTTATCCAATAAATGTTAGGGTCTTAAAATATGACAGAATCTAATTTTAAGCATGAATACTCTAATATTTAGTAAAAGGTCTATTTACTGCTTTCGATGGAGAACCCTCTTTAAATCTAGTTTTGGTAACTTTTATATGTCATTTCTAGTAAAATAAAATTCTTATTTAGAATTGGGACATCAAAATTCAATTTGGGTAAATTTTCGTAATTTTTTTATAATATTTAGACAAAAAATAAATTAAATTACTTATGACACCATAATGATGCAGTATATACCTCATTAATAAATGATTCAAATAAATAAGATTATAAACATTAAAATAACATCCAAAAACTATCAAATTCTTATCGTATGATTTTATTTCGACCATGAGTCATCTTATCTTTGACATTAATTTGATTTGGACCTTTTGAAACTGAATATCATTATATAATAAAATAATATTTTCACACTTTCTTAAAGAGCCCCTCCTCCCCCTTATAAAAGGACACCACTTCTATCCAATTTCTCACACCACTAATGCATTTTGGACCATCCATACATTGCCCAATTAAGCTACATGCATCCCTCTCCTCCACTTATAAGCCTTACCTTAGGAAGAAGACTCTTTATGAAGTCCTTTTGCTTCAAACCAAAGGATGATACCCAAATTAAAGGTAACAGTTCCTCTTAACTTATTTTCTTTTATTTTACTTCTCCAACCCCTAAAATATTCTTATTACTTTATTTTATAATAACACTAGTATCCTAAATATTATAGGATGTTTTTATAATAAGGATTATACCTAAACATTCCCACACCTCCATCTAATGGGTGAATAACATACTGTTTCTATTGATGGAAAACTAACGCCTCACGAAACGATGAGTGTTCGATTATCTCCTACTGCCTAACATGGTGGCCATTAAGATGGAACTGTATTTATATTTGATTTTTATTATGTTCATGTTTTCTTTATGATTCTTTCTTATTCATTTATGTCATACCTTTATGGATTCCATTATCAGGAAACGTGATTATTTCATTTGAGGAAGTGCAGACTACCACCCCCTCAAAGTGATATGACTCATTTATTTCATATGTGAGATGTATAAAGGATAGGGTTAATAATATTATATATTATATTATACTATAATTATAATATACCTTTGTATAATTATGTTTTAATTCCATTAAAATATGAAATATAATTGAAAGTAGCATTCATGCGTTCGTATGACTTAGCGTCTCCATGAACGGTGCATTTCATTTCTTATCTCCAAAATGCTATGTACTGTTATAAATACATATATGTAATGTATATATATGGTTTGAATGATATCTAAATCATGAATATCATTATGGATATAATGGACTATTTAACACATGGACAACTTGTAATTATAAGGTGTTCATTTTTTACTCAAGTACCAAATATTGACCAAATGATCATTATTAACTTAAATGATTTCATAATGTTTATAACATGGTAATAAGTAATATAAAAAGGATAATAAACTTGAAAAATGTTCTTAATCAAGTATAAATTAATTTTAGTTTATTATTCAGGAATAACAAGGAACAAACGAGTCAAGTAGGACACGAGGTAAGGGGATTTCTTATCTGACATTTAATTCTGTGAGATTTCCACTATTCACCACTTATTTATTGTGTGTGGTGTAATGTATACTACCATTGATATATATTATGATTATTATCTTTATATTTATGTTATTGTGTGATTCATTTGGTGGTTATTATCTTTTGTTCATACGACTCGATTCATTACAACGAGGTAAGCGGTTTTTACCTCACTTTTTATTCATGTGAGATTCATGCTATATTTGTCACTATTTCCTTTGAGTGGTGTATGTAATTCCCATTATTATACTCTTTGTGTAATATAAATTCATTTATTAGTATTTACATCTACATTGTATGGTCCTTCTTTCATGTGGTGTATGTTTTGTAAGTTACCAAATCGGTAATGGAACCTTTCACCCTCCTCTTTTTAAAAGACATATTTTTGTAATGTATTTTAATTTACATATTATTATGTTGAGATATGTTCTTATATATCCTTATTGATGTAAAATTTATGTCCAAGTTATGATATACCCTTTTTATCTCATCAACTCAATTTCTTAATTTTAAAGTGATGTCGTTAGGATGTCGAATTTTTACAAGGGAACTTCTTACCCCAATTTCAATTCTTTGGGTTCAACTTGTAATTCTTGAATATGTCATACTATGAATATCTGTGAATGACCTATGATTTTTTTACAATTAATAACCACTTATATTGGGTTTATTTATATTTTTCACACATAATTATGTGATTGGTTTATCCTTAATTTAAGGATACCATCTTTATAAGGGATTTCATCTCAATTTACATTTCCATTGAGACATCATTGTTGTTATGCACCAATTCACTCATATATGGTGTATAAAATGTCCTTTTCCATGTTATATCATGAATACCTTTATACTAATTATATTATAAAGTTATGATTAAATGTTATTTCTCAATTAATTTTATTCAAGCGTCTCTCTTTTTGTTTAAGAACTCTTTAACTAAAGTATCATTTTAAATATTTTAATGATTTATTATTCTAAATATTTATCATTAATTTCCATTTTTTCAAAGTGGGTTTTAGGATTTATTTATATGGACATTACTGTTTTCAAATGATAATTCATTTAAAAGCTCCAATGTGGTATGGGACACTTAGATTAAAAAATATATTTTTTTAAATGGTTTTAAAAATTATTTGATAAAGCATTTTTTATTTCAATATCTTTATTTGATATATTGGAATGTGGAAATGTTATATTTAATTTAAACTTGTGTTATGTGTTATGATTAGGTTATGTTTATTGGGCATTGATTACGTATAAAGGTGGTTCCATGATAAACCTAGGGCGGGTGAGCCCGAGATAGCTCTCCAATGCATTGGGTAACGTGACGGAGGTAAACATGATGTTTCTCCTAAGAGATTTAGGTAATATAATGTGACGGGTATTCCGAGTGTAACTCCCTACGTATCTATGACATCTACAATTAATTTTTGATATGGATTCCATAATTAACCTTTATGATTTATGCTTTGTATGTGTTATTCAAAAATCCTATTATTTCGTAAGGTGTGTTATGATTGAAAAGTATGGTTTTTTTGATTTGTATTTATTGAGGGGATAATGTTTTCCTTCCTTATTTTATAACCTTTACTGAGCTTCTTATTTTCATCCCAAATTTTTGAAATGTTTTTTGTAGGACTTAAAGATGAATGGGTTCAAGGATGGGATCAAGGAATAGCCATGTTGTCTAAAACATGGAAGTATACATGTTTCTTTTTAAAAGTTGTTATTTTATGAAAAAAGATGATACTGAGTAGTTGTGTCTACATGTAATATTCATGTTGTTTTGTAATAGTTATGGATTAATTCTCTAAAACCATAAACCTGAAAAGATCCTCAATTTGAATTATTCATTTAATTCAAGTTGTTATGTAATGTTTTATGGTCAAGTCCTTATATAGTGACCAGAGTTTTCCATCTCGTAAGGGCATCGACAGACTAGATGGTGATCCTAAAAGAAAGCCTTCTTCAGGGTTCGGCAGGACAATGGTGGAGTCTGATTACAAAGACTCACGATTATGAGACTCTTTCATTGATGGAGTTTGAGAGACTCTTTAGGAAAGAGTTATCACCAGTTACACTGAGAGACGTGCGTATCTAGAAGCTTATTCAGATCTAGCAGGGTAGTTTGATGGTGGCTGACTATTCATCTAGGTTCACCAACCTCTCCATGTACTTGATGGATATGGTCAGGGATCAGTACTTTAGATATTTGACCTCTGAGCGAGGTTTGTGAAGGACATCTGAGCTACTGTCATGACTCTATGCATTTCAACATATGATGGAGTGCTCGAGCGGGCCTTGGTGATCGAGAGCTTATCCATAGAGTAGAGACAGCCGAGGGAAGTCAATAGTAGCTAGACAGGTGCATAGAACATGGAAGTAGGGATCCAATGTCAGGAACAGGGATCAGGACGTCAGAGACGTCAAAGGAGGACCCTGGACAGGGGTTTGGATATCCAGGTCTCTTAGGCTGGATCCAGTCAGCCTAGATAGAGACGATGCTACTCTTGAGAAGGTAGGGGAGATCACTATAGATATTGTCTAACCCATTGAGATACTGAAATGGAGATGGTGGATAGACCACCAAGGTAGAGGCAGAGAGTGGAGCAGATAGACCCGCTAAGCGGCGGACGTGGTAGAAGAGCATGGAGAGCTGTAGGTGGTGGCAGATGCTTAGATCTACATCCACCACCACCACCATGAGGTCCACACCAGGATTAGGGAGGTTGTGGAAAGGGGAGGGGACAACTACATTCAGTTAATGCATATGACCTAGGGACTCCAAGGATAATCTAAGGTATAATCTATTTCTTCTCTACCTTAGTTGTCATACTTATAGACACAGGTTCCAATCCTTCCTTCATCGGCACATTTCTTGTGTGAAACCGTGAGATTCTGGTAGAGCTGTTGACTCGATCCTTATGCATGGAGACACATATAGGATGAGACTCAATGATCACGCACCTTTGTAGACAAAGTGATCTTACCCTTGGACGTGAGAGTTTTGGATGGAACCTCTTGGTGGTAGCATTGAGTACATACGACGTCATTCTTCATATGGATTGGTTATCCTCAATCCATGCCTAGATTTACTATTTTATGCAAAGTGTGTGGTGTGTCCATGTCGATGGGACAAGGTTTTCCTTTTTTGGTGAAAGGGAGACTCAGGCAGCACAAGATGGGATCATGTGTATGAGGGTATAGCTAATCACACACGAGTTGTCTAGCCTTACCCTCAGTGCATTAGATGTTGTGAGCTTCCAGTTCCCAGCAGTAGTGGAAAAGTATGAGGACCTATTTCTGGAAGATATTCCATGACTACCTCTCCACTGAGAAATCAACTTCTGTATCAACTTACACCCCGTGACGGCACTGATTTCTTCATCAACAAATGAGATGGCTCCCGTAGAGCTTTGCGAGTTGAGGGTGCAGTTGATGTATTAGTGGGGAAAGGGTTTCGTGAGACCTAGTGTATCACCCTAGGTATCCCTAGTATTTTTTTTCCAAGAAGGCATATGGGAGTTTGATGTTGTGAATGGATTAATGGTGCCTGAACCAGGTGACGGTGAAGAACAAGTATCCACTACCGAGGAACGATGACCTCTTCAACCATCTAATATGGGCACAATGGTTCTTGAAGGTTATCTTTAGTTTAGGTTACCACCAGTTATGAGTACGGGACAAGGATATACCGAAGACAGAATTCTGATGCTGCTACGGTCACTATGAGTACTTGGTGATGCCTTACGGCGTGGAAAACTCCCCTGTAGTTTTCATGAGACTTATGAACTTGATCTTCCATCCATACATGGACTGGTTCATAGTGGTCTTCATCAACGAAATCCTTGTGTACTCAGTGTCAGAGGTGGATCACATGAGACACCTGCAGATGGTTCAAGATGTACTTCGAGAGCACTAGATTTATGGGAATATTTTGAAGTGTCAGTTCTGGATTCGGTAGATCCACTTACTAGGACATGTCATTTCAAATGATGGAGTAGTTGTGGACCCAAACTAGGTGGAGGCAGTGTTAGCATGGGAGCCACCTTAGAGAATGACAGAGGTGCAGAGTTTCTATGGGTTGGCAGTATATTACCAGAGATTCATTCCTTATTTCACATGAATATCCGCACTAACGACAGCATTGATCCGGAAGGGGAAACCCTTTATTTGGATAGAGAAGTGCCAGCATGCTTTTAAGCGGTTGAGGTAGAGTTTGATTAGTGCGTTGATCATGACATTACTAGAGGAGGGTGTCGAGTACGTAGTTTTCTGCGATGCATCAGGGACCGGTCTTGGCTGTGTCCTTATGCAGTGATATGTAGTGATTGCTTATAGTTTGCACCATCTTAGGCCACATGAGAAGAACTATGTGATCCCTAATCTCGAGTTGGTAGTGGGAGTCTTCACGTTGAAGATGTGGTGACACTACCTTATGGGCAAGCGGTTCATTATCTTCTCTATCCACAAGATCCTCAATTACATCTTCTCGCTGAAGGATCTGAATCTGAGATAGATTTGTTGGTTAGAGTTCCTCCAGGACTATGATATCCAGATCATCTATACTCTTGGGAAGGGGAACAAGGTGGATGATTCTATTAGCATAAGGTTGATCTCACATCTGTTGAGTTAGGCGATGGAGGTGTTACCCACATTGCAGTTATCCTTCATGTACAGAGAAAATGTAGCTTACCTACAGCCGATGGTTGTCACCCCTACACTCTTACAACAAGTTTGGGAGGCACAACATAGGGATATAGACAATTAGGATTTATGTTCTTAATTATCCACCAGACATGCCCTTTATGGATATTCACAAGGTGGGGAGCACATATTTTTTTAAGAGGATGCATTGTTGTACCAGTGGTGTTATGGGATGAGGTCCTGAGGGAGTTTTATATATCCCCATTGGAGGTACATCCTATATTGGAAAATATGTACCTGGATCTCTGACAATAGTACTAGTGGTCAGGCATGAAGAAGGCAGTAGCAGATTTCATTTCTCGATGCCTTACATGCCAGTAGGTAAAGGCTGAGCACCAGGTTCCATCGATATTAGCTCACCCTTGGATTTTCCAGAGTGGAAGTGGGATTGAATATTGATGGACTTCGGGATGGGATTACCACATACATCCAAGGGGAACGACTCCATCTAGGTGATCATTGACTGATTCCCCAAGTCATCCCAATTCCTAGCTATATGAAAGTAGAGTTCAGTAGAGATCTTGGGATGCCTTTACATGCAATAGATAGTTTGGCTTCATGGTGTCCCTTTGATAAAATTATTAGATAGAGACGCCCGCTTCACATACCATTTGTGGAAGGGATTGCAGGAGGCTTTTGGGACTCAGCTACACATGAGAATGGAGTTCCATCCCAAGACAGATGGTCAGACGGAGGGGAAAATTTAGGTTTTGGAGGGTATGTTTTGGGCCTATATCATTCACTTTGGTCACAGTTGGGAGGACCACGTACCACTGGTGTAGTTTTCATACAATAAAAGCTACCACTCCACTATTAGTACAACCCCATTCGAGGCCTTTTATTGGAGACACTTTTGGTCAACGATTTCTTGGACTGTCCCCAGAGAGTCAGCAATCATGGGTCCAGAGATGGTACAGGCTACCACTAAGAAGGTGCAGATCATCCGTGAGTGGATGAAGACAACACAGAGCCGGCAGAAGACATATGCTGACAGATGACGGAGACCTCTGTAGTTCGACGTAGGGGACCATGACTAACTTAAGGTCTCACCTCGGTGAGGGTTGCAGAGATTTTGATGAGGTGGAAAGCTATCTATGAGTATTATCAAACCTTTCCAGATACTATGAAGATTTTTTGAGGTGGCGTACTACCTAGATCTACCGCTGTAATTGCACCAGGTATATGATGACTTCCACGTGTCGTAGTTGAGGAGGTACATGCATGGCCCATTGCACATCATCTACTGGGGAGAGCTGGACATTGAGGAGGGAACAAACATTGCTAAAAACCTGGTGGAGATCAAGGAACGGAATTAGATGATCCTTCGTGGGTGATCGATTCCTTTGGTGCATGTCTGGTGGAAGCACAAAAATCTTTAGTATAGCACATGGGAGCGGGAGGCTCAGATTTGTTCCCTAGACCCACATCTTTTTTAGTATCCTGTTTTTGGCATTCGGGGACGTAAATCCCTATGCTGGGGACAATGTAATGTCTCATATTTTCCATGTATTATTTTTATATATTATATGGAATTATTTTAAGACCATAACTTTCAACGGAAAGTGATTCAGAGGCCTAGAGTTCAAGGAATAAATGATTGAAATAAATTAAAATTTTAAACACCGTGCGTTGGTGGTTTTCCTGTAAAAGTGAAATAATTTTTAAATGGGTGCCCGGATTCGAAATCTAAGGGCACTTTTGTGATAATAGTATCGAAATTACCTTAGAAGTGGCCTAAAAACAACTGAAGCGGGTTGGCTGTAAAAGCTAGTTTTAAAGCATTTTAGAAGGAACATTTTAGAAGAAATAAAGATAATTAAAAAGGTTATTTTATTTTAAAATGATTCCATAATTCCATGATGCTTATTTTCATTAAATGAGAATGAGCCCAGGGTTAGACTCATAACCCTGGAGTTTTCCCCAAGAATCCTCTGGAGCTTTGGAGAGGATCCAACATTGAAAGATTTTTGGTGAACGCCGACAAACGATGATGTGTGGACCATTGCACAGTGAGTTTTCATCCCAAACAATGAATAATCTCAATCATCATCAGAAAATGAGGTAGGGGTTGTATTTTGATTCTTCTTTTCCTCGTTCTTGGATTTGATGATGAACGTGGATTAACCCATGAACAGGTTGATCCACAGATCGTGCGTTCTTTTAGGAGGGTTATTAATTTCTGTTTCTTTTGTGATTTTCTTTGGGAAATTGATATGATAGTTGTTTTTTTTATCATTTTATTCTCCCTATTCAATCATTATAATTGAATTGGATCCATTCCATGATGAATGATGGTGGATGTTTGTACCTCAATTTGGTTTATTGTATTGTCCTCCTATTTTCCTCGCATTCTTCATGGGGTGATGAACAACAGATCGTTGCACATCTATTTCACAATGCAACAATACCAAATTGAAGATCCTATATCACAATGACATAGCAGCATTGCAATGATGATAGTGAATGATGAATCAGATTGTATCGGGAGAGACTGTTCTTCAAGCGTTCTTCAAATGGGTGAATTGAAATGCATTTTTAGGGCCGGTCGGAGGCCAGAAACCAACGGAATCAGCATTCACATCGTAGTACAACCTAAAATCTTTTGTTTTGAGGTGATAGGGTGGAAAGATCAAGGTTTAGAGAAGAAACATGGGTGCAATGGTGACGGGCATCCTTTTTAGAAATTTCTGAAGAACAAGACGTGTATTCCGAAGAACAGACCATGTGGGACTAGCTGAGCAGCAGATAGGGTTCTGCGATGCACAAAGTGATGACCGGGAATGTTCTTTGAAGAACACATAATGTGGTTCCTTACACAGGACTCGGCGTGCATCTCAAGTGATAGACGGACACAGGATGGAGTACACAGTTCTGTACTCTACCACACGGCCCGACCAGGCTGGTGGCATGGGTTACCCCATGTACCAGTTACACAGGATGGCGCACATGGGATAAAGTGATGTACGACCACATAGCCACATATAAAGAGGTGACCCCAGTTACTCGAAAATGCTGTGTGATATGTACTACACATCGTGTACTAACCTTCATACACTAAAATCCTTACAACACGGGCCGTTGTACACGGGTTGTACCCTGGGTCAAAAGACATGGAATGTGACACTTCTACACGCCAAGTACTTCTCAATTGATTTATAGGTCTTCTTGTCCACCGTATCTTGGACATGTTAGGTTTGGGTTTGTACACCTTTTTTCACATTTCCCTGAAGGACATGTATCATTCCCCTTTTTAGGAGTATGATCCATTCAGTAGGACCTTCCATGATAGAGTCAGGTATCCCTCTGAGAGGCCCGGAGCGATATCCTTTATCCATTAATAACCCTATGTAGAGTCTGGTATTAATGTGGATATCCCCATAGGGCACCGATCCGGTACTTAGTAGTTAAATCTGGATGAGTTTCCGTATTTTCCAAGACCCTGGAAGTGATCCTCATCTGTTTATCATGATCATTTCTCACTCAGCAGTGTGTTCTCCCAAAATGAGTGTATCAATATTTTGGTACATTTCCTAAAAGATAGTACTTCTTGTACAGAAGTCATCAGTGCTATCAGACTCGTGTAGTTAGTTCTCCTAGATGAGTGCTTCATGGAATTTTCAAACTAAATCCCAAGAAGGGGAATGCGGTTGTGTGTCTTATCTCTAGACTACATGTCTGGGTTTTTAGTATATCTATTTTTTGTTATCCTATTATATTTTTAGTGGACATATACTATGTATAGTTGAATGTTCATTTATTTAGTGTATTGCTTTGTGGTTTTCAGAGTCCCTGACAGAGTATTCTTATACTCACCCTTGCATGGGCTTTGCCCGCACGTGTCGTGTCTTGTGCAGACGAGCAGCCTTTTGATAGAGATTAGGGAGGACCTGGAAAGAACCAAGCTTTCTGAGTTCCCTATAGGTCGAGGTGTTCCTACAGCTATGAGCAGTAGTCTGAATACCTATTTGTGCTTACAGGTTGGACTTTGTAATTTTCTGACTTTTGTTTTTAGTAGGCTTGTATTCTAGTCTAGTTTACATTAAGTACTTTACTTTCCATCATACTCAGTTGGCTAGGTTTAGTTCTATTCATGCATTTTAATCCTTAGTGGTTTTTTTACATTTCAGTATTTTTGGTCTTGGTGATGTATATGTCTATACATGTACTTATCAAATGCCTCCTATATTAGTAATATGACTACTCGGTGCTAGTCACCAGCACCTGTCCTGGTGGAGGTGGGCTTGGGGAGTCACGGTGTGGGCCCCACTGGGACAGGTCGTGAAAACTAGTTTTGAAAGTGCCCTAGTTCTTTGTAGTTAATGAAATGAACAACACATTGAGTCTCAAATGGACTATTTATCTCCCATGTCGTAGCCGCAAATTTTTCTTGTCAGCTATTAATGGCTAGGCGCCCTTCTCTTCAAAACCTAAAGCATTTCCTTGCCCTCTATCAGTAATTTTTGGGTGATTCTTTCTGCACCATTGGAAATTGGGGTGCTGGATTTTCTTAGCACCATTGGATTTATGCATCGAACCTCCAGAATTAAAGTCTACCTTATGCTTCTAATCCACCAGATACCCCTGAGATTCGTTGATCTCCATTTCATCCTTGAGGGAACATCAGATAGTTTCCTCATATCTCTAAAAGTCACGTATCGCTAGGGATTTCAATAGGCTAGGTTTTATCCCTCCAAAGAAGTAGTCAACCTTGCTTTCAATGGTAATGAAAAAGATGGAGTCATATAATGAAAGACTAGGGATGATTTCCCCGTATGCTCTAATGGGTTCGTTGTCTTTTTTATTGAGGGCAAGGAAGTCCTTTTCTATCTTATGTTGGAGGGTGTGAGGAAAATATTTATCGATTTTTTTTTTCGGAAATCCTTCCACTCCAATGCCAAGATCTACCCCTTAAGATTTTTTTTGATAAAATTCCACCATTGATCAGCTTAACCCTCCAAACTATAAGCAACCATAAGAACCTTCTCTTGCTCAGAACATTGAAGGATGATAAAGATCATTTCAATGGATTTGATACATTGTTCGGCAATTTAGGGATCATATTATCCATAAAAAGTTGCAGTCCACTGTCTCATGAAGCTCTTGATTACGATTTGTTCTTTATTTTGGTTGTTAAACACTCCTCTTGACCCATGTTTCTATTCAAAACATGAGTTAACAAAGAGATTATAGTGACAAAGTTCATGATTCCCACTCCCATAGGATTTGGCATCTTATTAGAATAGTAATCACTTTGATTGTCACATCAATTGTTAACTCGAGTCATCCTATTACCCAACACTATCTACAATAAAAATAAATTTCTAGGTAACACGTAATGGGTAATTCAAAGTCAAAAATTGATGACTTATAAATTACTTTTATTTCATTAACTTTGGAATTTATAGGATTCGATTTATGTTATCCATTATCTACTTCCAAACTTATATTCTAAGGGGAATTTTTTTATTCCCTTAAGAATGGTTCATACTAAGATTATTAATTTTACAAAGCATATCCTGTAGGAGTGTCATATCCAAGAATGCATAAAGTCCCATTGTTGTGCACCAGTTCTCGTTCGAGTCTTTCTCAAAGCGATGTTTTCAGGTTTTACCCCTAGATACATCTGTGCCAGAGCCTCTTCTATATGCTCATATCCATACAGGGATGTATTTTCTTCATTAACCACTTAATAAATACTCAAAAACATTGAGGATGTTTTTATTATAATTACTCATATCCCTAAGTCTTTCACAAGGGTTTTATAATCCTAATCAAAAAAATAACTAAACTTATCCTCTGATACTAACTATAACATCCTTACTCTTTATTACACACATAAACATGATTTTTACATAAAATATTCAATTGATAAAACATAGAATATTGAGATTTATAGTGTATTTAGGGATTATTAACATTACATAACATCTTAAAACATAAAACACAACATCTTTATTGAAAACTTCTTTTACATGACCACACTCATTCATTCGTACATAGCATTTCCTAGGATAACATGAGGGCATGCATAAAAAAGGTTGATATATAAATCCCAGTAAAGGGGTAAACATGGAATGAAATGAATAATATAGTACATGTTATTTAATAGGAATATCAATTGATCATAATTGAAACATAAATATAAAGGTATGATATTGCATGATTATCATAATATGGAAATTTGGCATCAACATTTAAGATGGTATCAACATGAGCCAAGGATCATTGAATATGGAATATGAGTATACCCTCTTTGAATATTAATTAGAATTATTAAACCCACATTGCTCTAAAAATGTCAGTATATTAATCTTTACCTAAGGCATTTGAGCGCTACCAGGGTACACCCTTCTTAATCTTTTCATTTCATGCATAACTGTGCCACATGGATTATAAAATATGGAATCATAAAAAAAATAATTTATTACAAGATAAATTAAAATGCAATTAATACATGGAACACCATAATAAATAATTAAATTTTAATTAATGGGAATACCCTTGATAGAGAAATGGTAATGGTATTCACTACACAATGACTTTGGCTTTGAAAATCACGGTGCAATTTCGGTAGCATAACGACCTGACATAAGAATTCATAAAAATGGTTGATGGGAGAGAAATGGGAATATCATAATATGTTTATGAATTGGATAGTAACGTGGTCATATAGATACATGTACCAACTCCTTTAATTGAATCTAGATGCATAAATAAAAAAATAATTTCTTAAAAGTAAATGAGGAGAGAGAAATCCCTTACAGAATTTCGGCATAGTAACGGATGTACATGAGAGACATTAATGAGAGAGAAATAGATCTCTAATCATTCAAAAATAGGTATGTAATTATGTCGGAGGATTTAAATCATACACCAACATTTTTAATTGAATGGAAAATGGTATAGCAACATAAAGAAACTTGGATAAAAATGAGAGAGGAAGAAATCCCTTATTTGGATGTGTGATACCAAATGCTTGGGAGAGAATTTAGAGAGTCTTATTAAGCTCATGGGGAACCTTGGTAGGATTATAAAGATTCTATATAAGAGGTTGGTCAAGCTCCAAAAGATTTTAGTGAAGAGGAAGTGGGCTATTGTGTGGGTTTATATAGGAAAGCAGATGTAATTCTTCATTATTTTTGTTTTGGACACTACAAATTAAACTAATCAAAACCCAAAACCTACCAAGGGGTTTATCCCATTATTTTTTGGAAAAGGGGAGTGAAAAAAATTATTTTATAATTAATTTATCCTATCTTATAAAAATATTATCCCTGCTTATATGGAGGTGAGTCACACTCTCATGAAAATCAATTTAAAAAATTAAATGATTCATAAGTCATGGAGGGTGAACTAAAGCTTTGTAAAATAAATAAAACAAACCTAAAATCACATTATTTTAAATATTAAACATATATTTTCTGAAAATATAGTTTATATTATTTTACTAAAACACTCTTGGGTCATTATGATGTCATACAACACATAATATATTAAAACTATACTTAATTTTTACCCAAAAATTCGACTGCATCATAAAATTATGAAAAATTCACCATTATAAAATTTCCACATCCTGATTCAAAAACTAATATTTAGTTTACATAAATAATTTTATAAATATGTGAATTTTTATTTTTAAAATAAAAAATGGTATTTATCGACAATTCATGGGTTTTGACAATAACGGCTTTCAAACCTTAATAAAAAACACAATTGTATTCATAAAAATTATATGATAATTTATATTTAATATGAACTAATTTTTTAATAATATTTTATTAAAAAATTATTTATTTCAAAAATCTATTAATTCATTGAAACTTTATTTCTTTATTGAATATAAACTAAATAATACTATTTGTGCATTAAAAACAATTTACAAAGTAACACTAATAAAATGAATGTATATTATTTATTCTATACAAAAATAATGACCATAATCTTAGTTCTAGGATCTTGTTACATAACCCCATATAACACCCATATAATTCCTAAGGATATGGTGTGCGATGGTGAAATACTCTTGGGGTGGATCAGATATCATCACACTGGTGGTAATCTCTGTCAACTTCCAATTCTCGCGTAGGTGGTTCCGTTCGAGCTTAACGTGTTGAATATCTGCTTGGGGTTGGTAATGATTGAAGGCCAGTGATGCCACCTTCTTACCGAGCTATGAAAAATGGGCTTCATACAGAGAAATTCTACTGGATGGGATCATTTCTTCCTTTTTCTGAGTAAATTGGATTTGATAAAACCCTATATTTAAACTAATCATGTGATCACTGTTCAATAGCTATATTAGCAACAATCACAATTTATAACAGTATTTTAAAATTCAAAAACATAAAACCAAGTTATTGAATATATTATATAACCTTTTTACATAATAATACATTTAATTATATCAAGGGAAGTTTTAATTAAAAAAATTTGGTTCCTTATTGTAAACATAGTTGTTAACAATCGAATGTAATAAGTGACCACTAAATGATTTTTTGGGTATAAGATCATCATAAAGGTACATAAACATAGAATTAAGAAAAAATACACTATTAAACATGAATTAAAAATTATAATTAATCTAAATAAATTTCACTTAATAAATGAATACATTGTTTATTAATGCATGAGTTAATAATAATGAGTCATGATAACATAACATGGATACATTTCAACACCATATATTATGATTTTGGTAATAAAATCATGTATGAAATAATAAATTAAAACAAATAATCATAAATGTTAGATGGGAAATAATATTCATAACACCCTTATATTGTAATAACTTTAAACCTTAATTCCATCATATTTCGTATTCGAGTAACTTAACTAGTTATTTCCAACATCATAAACCTTTAATGGAATAAAAATACAATTAATCATAACATTATTTTTCTAAAGGATAAATCATTACCCAATACATTAGAGGGTTATATCATATTATCCCATCATAATATATAATTTCAAAGAACCAAAACATAAATAAAACACTAAGGGAATTACACTTACATCATAAAACTCTAAAAAACATCATCATATCTTCAAAGCTTTGTTAGATCAAGGAAAATAATTGAATTTAATGATTATCTAATAAAAATATTATTATAAAACCTCCATATAAATAAATTTCAAGGTATCATAGGAGAAAAATCCCTTTTAATTATAAAAAACATTAAATTTTGTTCATGTAGATTAAAAATACTTTTAAAAATGTATTCTAAATATCCAATTAAAAATAATTATAAATAAATTTTAATTTTTCTAATTTTTAAATATTTAAATTAGGAAAAAAATTAATAATATTTAAAATAAAACCCCAAGGAAACATTGAATAGAAGAATAATTATAAAAAAGGAAATTAAGGGGGGGAAATACAATCAATCATCAAATATTAAAAAAAATATTTTCACAACATTATAAGAATATAAAAAAATAACCCCTCCATAAAATATTAAAATATTTATCTTAGAACCATTATAATTAAATAAAAATATAGTTTTAAATAGAGTTAAATTATTTATGTAAAGAAAACAATTATTTAAAAAATATAAATAATATAGACATGGAATAAAAGGAGTTTTATAAAATAGTTCAAAACTTTTAAAGCAATGATTTTAAATAAAAGACCTTATGTATTTTGAACGAAAAATACATTAAATTAAATAACCTAAGAAGAAACAATAAATGACATGAATAAAAGAGTTACATATTGAAAATTATGTCTCAAAAAAGGAATTTTGAGATTAAAAACCCTTATGAATTTTATAACACCTCAATCAAAAACCATTGAAAGAAAAAAAATTATTTTTATTTTTCAACCCCAATAATTATATAAAATAAATATAATATTTCATCATTTGGATAGTGAACCAAATTAGAACCATTTAAAAGAAGACATAGTGCATATGATGAATCATTTCTCACACAATTATAATTTTTCCAATGAACCCTTAATAAATCATAAGATGTGATGTAAGAATATAACAAGGTATATATAATGTGAAATATAATTTAATGCACATAAAAAAATTGGAAATAAAAACAACGTTATGATGCAAAAAAATATTATAATATCATATTCAATAAAGAAATAATATAGTTCAATGAAAGTAAATTGAATTACGAATTGACATTCCTCAAATATATTCTTCATCAAAAATACTTTAAACTCATTTAAAATAAATTTATTATATATTATAAATGTATATACTAACTATATTTGTATTTATAATACTATATATAATACCTTTATATTTTCTTGTAACCCATTTAGTAATAATTATTTTTTAAAATCAATATTTGTTTATTTATTAAATTTTCCATGTATGTTTTGATTCTGTAGATAGGGTCATTTCACCGCGGTCATGGGTTCATCATGTAAAAAACTTTTATGAAGGTCTAGATTTTGTTTTTAAAAATTTTGGGAGTCCCATATCAAATTTATTGAATTTATGTGGATGGTTCTCATATAATGCTTAAAATGTTTTTTAGTGATTCTTTTATTTACTAATGATTTGAAATTATAGGAAAATATTTTTTTTAATTTCAAAATTAAATAATTATTTTAAAATATTTAATTTATAATCTTACATATTATTTCCATTATTTATGTATTCTTATTTCTTCATTAACATTATGATAGTTTTCCTTTTTGTGGTAAAACTGACCATAACAATAACACATTATAATCATCGAATGAGTAAGAAAATGTTATTATGAAATTATAAATTTACACATACAAATTATTAATGGTTTAAATTTTTTTTTAATATTTTAATTAAAATTTTTTTACATAAAGAAGATAATTCAAAGATAAATGTAAGAAGTTATTACTTACAATGTTCCATGGAATACTCATTTTAAGTGATTGAATATTATGATAACCATTTATTAATTATATTTTTATTATAATAGAAATTATATATTACTTGAACCATAATTATGTTATAGATATCATATTTATTCATTAAGTACATTTTTAAAGCCATCTATGTATGGAGGTGATTAAAAATGATATATGTGATTCATGGAGGGGATTTTTTGCACATGACACGAACAATGTTTTAATTTTCTAATGGATGTAATCAAGGTAGATATTTGATGGTACAGAAATATAAAATAATTTAATTGAAATAATAATATTTATTTCATTATTATAAATTTCTATAAAATATTTGGAGGAGGAGGAATAAGAATGAAGTTTGAAGGAAATCATAAAAAGCAATTACATATTCTTGACATATCCTTTATTGAACATCACCTTGGGCCTTGTTAGATTAGTATTTTCAGAATAATAAATTCTATATGAATAATGAAGGAGGTTTGGGTCAATTTATTTTAGGGACTAGATGATCTATGTTGCTGAAATTGAGTGGATAAGTGAGGTCATGAACGGCTCTTTTTTGTGGGAGGTGTTGTACACTTTTAATTTCTTGTTTTCCTGATATTTAATAAAATTCATACTAAAGTCAAGTGGCTCAAAATTAGTCAAATTTAGAATATAGGATAATGGTGGTAAATAATATACTCCTAAAATAATATTAATACATTTTACTATGATATTTTTCTGCTTTATCCCTTAGTTTAAACACATATTTAATCCTTTTAACAATTACAGTGGTGACTAGATTTTACTGTGGTAACATATTTTTATGAAAAAAATAAAATGAAATATTTTAAGAAAATTAATATTTTTATTGAAAATATCAAAACCATTTCAAAATATTTGATTTCTTATAGTGGTCAAAATTAATTTTAATAATATTTTGCATAATGTGTAGATATCATTTAAAAAAATCATGTTTATGTATAGAAATGGGTTTTATCTCATTAATTTCAAACTAAAATCCATTATATGAATGTAAATTTAATTTATAGAATATATTATCATTAAATTTAATTAATATCATTCAAGAATAGTGATTTATTGAATTTATTAATATAAAAATTCAATACACACATAAATAAAATTCCAAAAAATATCTCTTTTTTACCTTTAAATGATATTATATTCACTTATAACCAAATGAAAACAAATGTAATTTTTTTCGTATTTATAAATAATAAAAATCAATAAATTTATTTATTAAAATAAAAGAATTTTTTTTTAAATTAAAAATATATATATTATACAATGAAAACAATGTTTTTAAACAAAACATGTTTCCAAAAAAATATTATATTATAATTTAATATCAATACGTAATAATTACTTGGATATTATTAGTTTATTTTAATGGCATAAACTTGAATTTTTTTCAAGAAACATTATTGAAATAATTTTACAAATGTAAATATGAAAAACAATTCAAAACACCTTCCCTAAAATCCATGCTATTTTCCAATGTGAATAAAAAATCCCTTTAAACTACAAAATAATTTTATAATAATGCCTTATATAAATATTATATAGTGTTCTTTAATTTTTATAAAACATTATTGAAATTATCACTTGATTTTGTATACCACAAGCTATTGAACATAAAATATTTATTTAAAGAAAAAATTCATACTAAAATGTTGTGGTGTTAAATTATACCATATTAAAAAAATTATTCACAAATTTAATGTGTTCTCATAATATTATACATCATAAAAAATGAATAATAATAAATAAATATTTTATTAATACCATTAATTTATAGGCTAATACATGTAAAATTCTTTTTTATTAAATGAATATTTTTTAAACATTGTATAGACTATTATAATATATATACTTTTGAATGAGTTTTCAAAGGTGTACCTTGATAGCTGAGTGATATCTCCCACATATGTTATGATAAAATTATCATTAATTTTATTGAATTTTTTGAATTATTCCACCATCATAAAAATTAATATTATAATATTTATTTATTTAATTTTATTCAAATATAGAAACAAAATTTTATCCTTTGGTTCTGTGTTTTTATCAGTCATCACCTATCACTCATCTCACATGATGAATGAACAAGATGATCTTTTCATGCTTGAAGTACTAAAATCTACTATTAATGGATCATGACTTCCAGAAAAGGATGAAAATGTATTCATCCTCTTACTATACAATTACCCAAACCATTGTGGTTATCACATGTTAATCTAATTCACATTATGAATAAACCTTCAACATGTTAATAATAACACCAAATGTTCAAATTAAGTCATTCAAAAAATAATTAACCCAAAATGATTTCAAAATATGTATGGAAATGTTTGAAACCCAAAATTCTGAAAAAATGGATAATATATTCTTATGAAATCACACAAAATTTATCTTCAAACAATCTTAATCACTGAAAAAGTCACATAACAAACAACTCTATAACCTCTACACATGTTCTCCCAAAAAATTGTAATATTTATCCCAAATTAATTAACCCATAATCCAAATAAACCATATTTTCTTCAACATCATATCACATAACTTCTAAAATATTTATCTAATCCTGAATAATGTATTCTACCTAATACCATATAAAAAAACTCCCCAGAAATCATTACCTAATAGAAATGTATGGTCTATAAATTTAAAATTATAACTAAACATACATATATCAACCCATAATGGTAACTAACACACTTAAAATATCTATGTATTATTATTTCCTAACCTATAAAGTTACATAAACCATCACATGATACCAACTGAGATGGCCCAGACCCAAACAGTCAATTCCTATTCATAAAACATATTTTTTACACTGTATATTTTATACCAAATAAAATGAAAAAACTATAACCATCCATAAAAAAATACTATTAACCACTATTTATTAACATATATACCCATTCCTATTATTTATATAGTTTTAGAGAATTTGTAAAAGAAAATTAAATAACAAATCATGTAACATTATCCCATAATGGATATTTTATCCATTATTCTAAAAATATCATCTATAAATAATTCATTAATGGTTCCAAAAAAATCATCATATGATAACCTTTTAGAAAAATCATTAATAATAATCATATTTATAACACGGGTGTAGAGTTGATTAGACCACGTAGACACCTGAGGGGGTGCATTAGGTGGAAATTATTACTAATATTCCTTTTATTATTTGATTATCCACTATTCACTCTCAAAAATCTATCCAGATTAAGAATTTATTATATACTTAGTTTGAATTAAACCCTAGCATTGGTATGAAATTATTTAATAGAAAATAACAACAATGCATAATATTTTACAATGTTCAGGTCCTTTAAAAAGCCCACTCTTTATCATTTTTGACTATAGTATGTATAAATATATTAGTATCACTTTAAATTTAAGTAACTATTGGTGAATTATAATTCTCACATAGGTTTTGAACTGGTATCATCTAAATCCTTAAATTAATTTCACACCACATCATATCCTAACACCATGGTTATATAGCATCCAACCCTATGATCCAGTATAACATAAGATGTTCACTATCTCAATCATATAATTATCTATGACTTCAATTTATTTATTAAAGGGTCCTATATTTTTATTTCCCATTCATTAAACAAAACATAATTACATGATTTATAAAAATAGTTTCACATTCAGACATTTAAACAATTTTTTTTGGTTTATAGATTTATAGTATTAGGTAAAACTATTACATATATATACAGTACAATAAAAAGTGTTCACCTCCTCTCAATATCCGTTTTTTCGAAAAAATGGATGCTTAACTTAAAGCTCATGTTAATTAAATACAAACTATCTTCTTTTAAAATGAATTCTTATAGTAGAAAGATATTCCTTTTATACTTCATATACATCATTAGGGCCCGTGAAAAAAAATTAAAACATGGGTTGAGAAAAAAAAAATAAAGAAAGGGATATAAAAAAGAAACTCATAAATCCATTTTATATTAATTAAAACCTCTAGGGATGTTTTCATTTTTTATAATAAACATTGTGTTTAAAATAATCACATTCTTAGTATTGAAATCAACATTTTGAAAAAAAAAATCTCATAATACCTTTAATTCATAAGAATAAATAATAAATAATATTTCATTAGGGTTTCATGGAAAAAAATGAATGTTTTCCTTAAAAATAATATTACCCTTATGAAATCATAAATATTATTATAAATAAATGTTCATTTTCATATATTATGGAATTGAAAAATTTCCATAAAAACAACAACAATTATAACATGAAATATATCCAAAGATACAAGTATAAATAATCACATGGATATAAATAAATGATTTCATAATGATGGACTGCAGAATTCTAGATAGCATAATTATATATTCATGTCCTTTCCACAAGACATCATAAAAATTCCATCAGGTCCTCCTATGAGGACTTCATAAATAATTTGGCAGGCATACACCAAATGTCTATTCTAGTTTCTCTAATGATACCTACTGATGCATCCAGGGTAAATATATTATCGATCCTTACCCATCACTTAATATATCTATGTAATTTATCATATCAATAAAATTAATAACAAATAAAACCTTAGTCAACATAATCATTCTTATTTAAAATCTAGTATATCAGTGTTTCCCCAAGTTAATAAATACAATAACATGATCATAAGACATAAAAATAAAAAAAAATTGATGGTATAATTATATAATATCCCATTTAAATTATAATAATCATAAAAGTATGTTTAAAAACGTAAAATAACATTAAAATAACAGTTGAACCTTTTTAAATCATTAGAAAAATGTCATTTTCTTTTTATCACATTTTAAAATAAAATTTCCAGAATATTAGTGAAAATATTTTATTTGAATTTAAAAATTAAAATTATAAAGGAATCATTAAATAAAATTTTCTATATGAAGGTATGAAAATATATTCCTGTTTTATATGTTAATGGATATCATTTTTCATTCTATAGTAAAAAGTCAACAGTTTGTGGAATGGAAAACATTTAAAAATATTATTATTAATCAATTTAAAAAAAATAAAAATATGTTGAAATAGATTTAAGAATATTTTAAATATAATTAATAACATTATTGAATTATTTTTTGAACTTGGATATGGAAGATAAATATTTGTAATTGAAAACATTAAAACATGGTTTTACAGTAAAATATCATACCTTTTATCCCAAACCATTTTGTACATTATATAAATCATGAATAATAAAAATACATTAGTTTTATAATTTCATAATTTATTTTTTCATTATTATTAAATTATAATTATTATATTTGTTTCATTTATTTTTATGTCTTATTTTGTTACTAAATCATTTAATCTTATGTCATGCATTTCGAGGATGTTCAGTTATTAATTCAAAAAAACATTGATAGGTTAAAAGTTGAAATTGGTTTTATGGTTATAATATATTAATAATGTTAATCTTGATGTAAATATAATTTTTATTCATCAAATAATACTTTAAAATTGTATTTGAATGGAAAAAATGAAAAACGAATCACATCCCTCATTAGAAGAGGTAGTCCTCATATGCGCAAGAACAACATCTATATTATCAAAAGAATGGTAGGGTAAGATGGTAAGTAATATAGTATGATTAAAAAATAATAAATATTTAATGAATATAAAATATATTCATTAAATACATCATAAAAACTATATTTTTGAGGCAGTGCGGAAAAATAAAACATATCGCTTTGTGGAGGTGGTATTCCATAAATATGCATTAGTGACATTTTCATTTATCTTGACATTGAAAATAAGATTAGAATAAATTTTTTAATCTGTGTAATAAAATTAAATTGTATTTAAAATACCTAGTTTATCATACCATGATGATTATATATGATTTAAATATTCTGTAAAAAGAAATAAACTTGAAAAACTAGTCCTATTTTATACCGCTTCTTTGAGAAACATCCTTTGAATTACACCAAAATCCTTCTAGGTTTGACTTTTGTGGTGTCCTAATACTATAATAAATGAGTGGAGAGGTTATTAAGGGATTTTAATGAATTTATTTACCCAAATAGATGAATATTTGTGATGAATATATTATATAATATTCCATTTTATAAGTTCGTTGGGTGGTAATTCTCTATGTATATGAAATATGGATATATATTGTCCATATTACTCATTAAAAATGTATTAAAAGTTTCATAGTTTCTATGATAAAGGGAATAATGTTTAAATATAATCAACCAACAAAAAATAATAAAATTTTAAGTGACATCTTAAACTATATCGTTTTTAACTCCATCATTATCATTGTTTGACCTTAACTTTTATAACACATTTTTTAATAATTAATATAAATGAATTTAATTTTAAAAAAATTACATTTAACATAAATGAACCATTAAATATGGGATCTATAATTTCCCATACATTTGAGTTAAGAAAATACTTAAATTATTTTCTAATGATTAAGATATTATTTTTAAATAATAAATATCATTTAAATTCATTTCAAAACTATTTAAATAATTTTAATCTAAAGACATCAAGAAAACAAAGGAATTATAATATAAACTACATAACCATCACATTTAAATTATAATTATACAAAATATTCAACTAAAATTATAATTTATTAAAAAATAACAAATTTATTTTATAAAAATTAATTTACATGATTTTCAACAGCTTGTACAGGTGATGTGTCGGCGTTGCGTAAGAGTTCAAGGTAGTTATACCACATATAAAAAGAAGCGTTGGGGGGGGAACCAAATGTGTGGTATGCTCGGAACGACTGAATATGTGGTTTTTAAAGATCTAAATACCAATAAAAGGAAGTGTCAGGGGGAAAACCAGTTGAATAACCTTGAAATGCATTGATATCCAAATAAAAAAACTGTG
Organism: Viscum album; assembly: GCA_963277665.1. Classification (NCBI taxonomy): domain Eukaryota; kingdom Viridiplantae; phylum Streptophyta; class Magnoliopsida; order Santalales; family Viscaceae; genus Viscum; species Viscum album. Next base: position 2,141,950,341 of record OY728159.1, read on the forward strand.
GAGTGAATTATGAAATGGTCGAGTAGATGGAATGTAAATATGAGCTGGTGTTTGAATGGGAGGATCAATAATTCACTTTTAGTGCCATAGAACACCAAAATGTTCTTTTAACAAAAATATCCAATGTAAAAAATATCATAATGACTTGAAATCATAAGATAACTATCTTATTATTATTCATGATTTTTATGGGTCGACAATATCTCAATCAGACTTGTGGTCTACACGTTACGAATAAATATGTGATTTCTAGGATTTGAGGTCTTTTAAAAAGGTGCACCCTGAGGTCAAAATCCGTCTAACAGACTATGAATTCCATTAAATTGGAAAATAAAAAATTTAAAGTGAATTGTGTAGTTCTTGATTAGATGGTGCGTCTATAAACAATTTTGTTTTACCGCGATGATGGAAAATGCACTTTGGGTCATAAAACACCAAAACTAGAATTTAACACCCAGATAAATAGAAAAAAAACTTTTAATAACATGAAATCATAGTACATCCATATTAGTATTATTTAAGATGAGTACGAGGAGGAAACACATCAATCAGACATGTGGTCTTCTTGGAACGACTGAATTTTTGATTTTTAAAGATTTGATACCCTTTAAAAAGGTCTATTTGGTTTTCAAAACTAACCGAACAACATTCAGATTCCATGAAACCATATGAAAAAAACCATAATTATAATTTGAAATGGAAAAATGAAAAAATGTCAATATGAGTATTTCCTAGAATATGGAAAACACACTTTTAATGTCATCAAACACCAACACATGGGTTTAATGGTCACATTCATATAAAACAATCTTGGAATGACTTCAAATCAAAGTAAACCCATCATATTATTACTATTGATGTTGCAGAGAATACATAACATCAATTGGACATGCGGTTTTAATAGAACGAATGAATATGTGGTTATTAAAGACTTCACACCCTTTAAAAAGGTGTGTCTAAAGGTTCAAACTAGCCAAATGTCCTCTAAATTCTATAAAATCTAATGAAATCGAGTTTTGGTTGATCTTTGAAATGGTTGAGTAGATTGTATGATAATTTGAGTAAACATTTTCCCATGAGGACAGAAAATGCACTTTTAGCATCATAAAACACCAATACAGGTATTTAACGGTCAAATCCATAGTAAAAAGCATGAAAATGATTTGAAATCACAACAAAACCATATTATTATTATTTTTCACATGTAAGAGAAGAAGACGCATCAATCAGACATGTGGTCTGCATGGAAAGGTTGAACATGTTGTTTTATAAAGATTTAATGCCCTTTGAAAAGGTGTGTATGGTGTTCAACACTAGTCGAATGACCTCTAAATGCTATAAAATCAAATGACAACATATATGGAGTTAATTGTGATATTTTTGAGCAATTGGTAAATCTATTCGAGGTTTTTTTTTGACCGAGATGATGAAAATAACACTTTTAGTGTCATAAAACACCAAAAAATGTGTTTAATGTTCAGATGCATTTAAAATGACTTCATAATGACATGAAATAACATAAAAATGACTTATTATGTTTTATGTGTGTGAGTATTCAACACATCAATCAGATTTGTGGTCTGCTAAGAATAATTGAATAAGAAGTTTTAAAATTTTAAAAAAATAATATAAATTATTTATATATTTTAAAATTAATAATTTTGATCTGTTGTACAAAAATTTAATTGAAATATAGTATTAACTCTCAATTATTTTGTGAGATATTTTTTTATAAACAAATTATTTTTTAAAATTTTCTCCTACTATTCTATTTGAATATGTGTGTGCAGTTTCAAAGATGATGATCCAAAAATATTTATGTACTTCGGGATTTAGATTTTCTGGAAATATTTTTTAATTTTTTAAATAACGAGGTTTTTAAATTTTTCGTTGAATTTTTAAAAAAAAAAAAAAAATTGGAAACTGTTATATGATGGTTTCTATAGGTCATCCCGAGTTGTCCTATAGAGACCGTCGTTTGGAGGCCGCAATAGCCAATACCAAAAAGACTATAGCAATTTCCAAATAGTGGCTACTATATCCAAACTTAGGATCCTCAATAGAAACATCCATTGAGCAGTTTCTATAGGTGAACTATTACTCATCTATAGCATTCAACAAATAGAGGACTCTATAAGTAACAGTGAAAGGCATAAAGCATCTAAAATTTGACAGATTCTAGGCGACCATTATGTCCTTTAACAATGCCTTTTGGCAGTCACTAAAATTCTTTTTAATATTATTATTCCCAACAAATGATCTTGAGTTGGATTCCATGGTCTTATCTTTGAAAATATGGTGGCATTGTCACCTTGTGGAGAAGTGTAATATATATATATATATATATATTACAAAATGCTCGACGATATATTCCCTTAAAAAGAGTAAAATATAGGGAAATGAGTATGGTTAGAGATGATCAATATCTATGACAGCTCATTCGAGTACCATCCGGGGAATATAAATAAATCGGGAGATGCTCTATGTAGAAAGGGTATTGAAATTCTATCATTAATGAGAATTGAGATGGATATTAACTTCATATATTTTTCAAGGATTGACATGTGAATCATAAAAGATGGAACGTCATTAATCCTTTCACAGATGATTGATCAATCATCTCTTCTATAGATTTCAATGTACGATCATAGAGATGATGTGGGAATTCATAAGAAAGTGGAAATGATAAGAAAAGAAAAATCCATGGAGTTCAATGTTAATGAAAAAGGTGATTTATCAACACAATGTGTACCAACGAATATTGAGTTAAAGAAGGGGATTTTGGATTTTTTTCATAAAACAACTTTCTTTATCCATCCTAGAAGTAAAAAAGAGATATCAAGATCTCCAAGAAAACTATTTGTGGGACAATATGAAGAAGGATATCACGGAATATACATGAAGATACCCAATATTCTAGAAAGTGAAGGCTAAAGAAGAAAACTATAAGTGGAAGATGAAACCATTACCCATACCTTCATATAAATGGGAAACATCACCATAGAATTTTTCACCAGATTTCTGAAGGCCTCCATAGGAATCAATTCTATCTCGATTGTGGTGGATCATATTATAAATATTGTACACTTCTTTTTGATTCAAGATAACTTCTCAATGGATCAAATTTCCGGAATATACATATGAGAAGTGGTAAACATTTATGGATTAGAACTATCATTTGTATCCGATCAAGATATGAGATTCACCTCTATGTTATGGAAATGTCTTCAACATGCTCCATGCACTGAGTTGAAAAATAAAATTTATTATCACCCTCAAACCAATGGCCAATCTAAGTGGACTATCTAAACACTTGGGGACATGTTGAGAGCATGTTTAGTTATCTTCAAATGAGGATGGGACCAACATCTTCATCTGGTCTATTTCACTTATAACAATAGTTTTTACATGAGCATCCAAATGGCTCCCTAGGGATCACTGTATGGGAGGAGGTACCAAACACCTACATATTGGAATAAAGTTTGAGAATGTAAAATACTAGGTCCTAAAATGGTCAATGATACTATGGAAAAGGTTAAGCCCATTTGGCAGCACATCAAGGCTACTCATAGTTGAAAAAAGATCTATGCAAACAATAGTTGGATATAACTTGTGTTTAAGGTTGGATCTACCGTATTCCTCCACTTGTCAACAAAGAAAAAGTTATGAGATTTTAGAAGAAGGAAAAACATAGTCCAAGATACATTGGTCCCTTCAGATCCTTGGTCGCATCAGAGCGGTGGATTACCAAATAGCACTCTCATCAAAGCTTTCCCAAGAACATGATATATTCAATATATCCCTCTTGATAATGTACATTCTAAAACACTCACATGTACTCATCTAGAGGTGGTAATATTAAATATTGATCTTTCCTATAATGAGAATATGGTAATTGTCTTAGATGTTAGATACAAAGTTCTATAAAATAAGATAATCCAGCTTGCCAAATTGATGTAGAGGAATCACAAGTTTGATGAATCTACATTGGAAGTAGTGGACATGATGAAACAGAGTTACCCTCATCAGTTTTAGCGTTGGAAATGAAAATTTTGAGGGTGAGAACTCTTAAGGGGGGAAGATTGTAATGACCCAAATTGTAACGCCCTGACCCTAGCTACCCGGAGTCGGTGCATTACTTCGTAACATTGGCATGATCACAAAAGATCAAGTCTCAAAAGACCGATTAGTTTAGTAGCCTTGGAAACACTAGATACATTAATAAACATTACATTACATCATAAAAATGAAAAACTACAATAACATGGTCTCCCTAGTCCACACTCATATCCTCACTGACTATTCTTGCAAGTCAGTCATATTACACTTCTTCACAACCTGGGAAAAATAAAACATTGAAAGGGGTGAGCTCAAATGCTCCGTAAGGATAACAATATAGCGGAAACTTTCATAAGAAAACATAAGCATTTAAGTAAATGTATAACTAAAACAAAAGCCTTATTGAACTTGAACTTCAGCATAATATGGCAAAAGTAAAATAAAATAATTCCATTACATACTCACATGGATATTCTACTAGACGAATAATCATGTGAAATATCAATAACCACTTTCATAATGAGGGAATGTATAATGCCAGACATTCTGAAACACATTGTCAAGGCCTCGGCCAAGACGTCTAAAATGATTAAGGCCTCGGCCAAAACCATAAAATCAAATTGGGAAAGGGCCTCGGCCAATTCCACTTCTAGTTGTCTCATGAGACCTACCGATGCATCGAGGAGATAGAGCGGGCTCCACCCGTCACTTATTAAGTCCAATACATTCCTCATATGAATAGGTTTAAACATATCATAAACCATAACATAATCGTATCACATAAAACATTCATAAAGGAAACATAACATTTCCACATTTCGATCACAAGATATCAATACAACACATTGATATAATAAAAACGCTTTCAAAACCATTTTCAATACCAAAATAAAAGAAAGTTAAAACTTTGTATTTATTTTTCATTAAAAAAATGATGGCTTGTAGAGGAAGCCGAAACTCAAATAATGGTCACGGCGGCGGAGAAGTCGTTGTCGCCGCATAAGTACGGAAAGAAAAACATTCCCTTTTGTCGTTTAGCAAAACGCTTCGTATAAAAAAGATTCCTTTTGAATAAACGTAAAAGTCAACGGGGTTTATACACCGTATAAAAGAAAGTTGTGTATAAAACCAAATATGCCTCAATGAAATGGGATTGAGACGAAGTCCTTAAAAGATCATTTTTAAAATAAAATAGATCTATTATGTGTATTCACTATAGGTACACATAAATAAAGTAAAAATAAAAAATAGGACATAATAATATCATGACATAATTTGAAAGTAGGAGATTAACCCAAAGAATGGAAGTTGGGTTAAGAAATTCCCTTACCTCATGTCCGACTTGACTCAACCATTCTTTAACCTCCTGAATAATAAACTAGAGTTAATATCTACCTTATTAAGAACCATTTTCATTTTCATTATCCTTTTTATATCACTTATTACAATGTTATGAACGTTATGTAATTATTTAAGTTAATAACGGCCGTTTTGTCGATCTTTGGTACTTGTGTCAACAATAACCTTCTTATAATTACAAGTTGTTCATGTTTTGAAATATAAATTATATAGAGAATTATATTCATGATTTAGATATCATATATATAATATATATCCAGTATATACATTCATTCATAATATTACGTAACATTTAGAGGTAAGAAATGAAATGCACCGTTTATGGAGACGGTAAGCCGTACGTACGCATGAACGCTACTTTCATTTCTATTTCGTATTTAATGTAATGAAATCATAATTATATAAAGTTATAATATAGTTCCAGTATAATATCATATATAATATCATTTACTCCATCCTTTATACATCCCACATATGGAATTAACGATTCACATCACTTTGAGGGGGCGGTAGTCCGCACTTCCTAAAATGAAATTATCGTGTTTTACCCATAATGGAAATCATAAATTATGCCATAAATGAGAAATACAGAAGCATAAGTAAAACATAAACATATTATATATCATATATAAAAATAGTGACATCTTAATGGCCCCTTTTGAAGGTGTTATATGAGTGTTGAACAATCATCGTTTCGTGAGGTAGAAATTTGCCATCAACAGAAACCGTATGTTCTTTAACCATTAGATGTATGTGTGTGTAATTGTAGCTAGAATCCTTCTTATAAAAACATCCTAGTATATTAAGGATACTGGTTTTGTTACAAAAGAAATGAATCAAAAGAGTTTAGGGGGTTGGAGAAGCAAAATAAAACAAAAGAACATAAGAGAAAACACTACCTTTAAAATGGGTAACACTTTTTGATTTGAGGCAAAGGCTTCCTTGGGAAGAGTTCTGCCCAAAGTGAGGCTTCTAGGAGTAATAGGGGGAAGTTGGGAGAGTATTTGGGCAGAGGTTGGCCGATCTAAATGTCTATAATGTGTGAATAAGGTGGTAGAGGTGGGGGCCTTTTATAAGAGGAGAGGAGGGGCTCTTTTGGAAAGATTGAAATGTTACATTATTATACAATGATTTTCGGATTCTAAAGGCCCCACACTTATAAAATTCGTGTCTAAGGTGATAAGGGTTCTAAATCTCCTCATACAATAGGCTTTGGACAAGTGTAAGCCTTGGATTTTGCATTATCTTCTCATTTTATTTAAATCGTTAAATAATGAGGTCATCGATGCATCATCATGATGTCATAAATAATTTAATTTATTTAATGTCTAAAAATTATAAAAAAATACTATGATGTAGGAAATCTTTTTATCTTTCCAATGACTATTTATAGTCAAAATTATGACTTGTATAACCCCATATAAAAATTGTTTTAGTAAAACATTTCATGTTTGTGTCATTTTTTACTTTAACATTAAATAAAAGGTATTTATGTCATTTTACAACTAAAGTGGCTCCATGGGGTCCCCAAGTTGACCCATGGATTTTCTTGGTCGGCCATGGCACATCCAATGAGGTTAGGACATGTGTCAAGCTCATCTCATATTATTAAAACATTATTTTTACCTTAAACTACACTAATTACCTCTAATCGCGATTAAGAACTTAAAAGTTACTATTCACCAAAAATTATTTTAATCTCATTCAACCACATTTTACTTCTTAATGACAACCATGTATGTCGGATTTTTGAAAATAAAATCACAGAAGTGGTAATATTTCATTTAAACGAAAAATCAGTTATTTAACTACCACTTAGTGGTTTCACTATTCATCAAAAATTGAAGTTTTTCAGAACAATGCCAAAATTTCACCCTAAGCTATAATTGATATTCTGAATTCAAAAATGATGTCTATTTTACAAAATTCCAAACATATATGTTTCAATAATTAATTTTATAATTAATTCCTGCTGTCACAACAAATAGCGTGTTTTTAAGAAACAATTTATATCAATAGATTGGCAATTGTTTATGTCCATTTTCAATGTTAAATTAATTCTAATGACCACCTTTGGATAAAATGGTAAAAATATATTCTAATTATACTTTAAAATCATTAAATAGTATAATTTATCACTATAAATTATTTTGATTAAAAAAATTTGTTTTTAAGTATTTTTCACTATTCATAAAAAATTAGAAGTTCTCAGAAAAATACCAAAAATTCAACATAGGCTAATTTCGATATTCCGAATCCAAAAATGAAGTCCACTTTGATAAATAAAATTTATAAAATTTCAAAAAGTAGGTATTACTATTCACAACGGCTAGTTTAATTAGTTGTGGTGTGTTAGAACTCGAGGTTGCGTACAACACACGCTGCTCTATTATTCAAAGAGGAGCGTACCATGGAAGCTTGGGGTGTTACATTCTCCCCTCCTTCAATAAATTGCGTCCTCGCAATTTGATATTTTTCTTTGAAAATAAAAGGTTGAAAATAGAAAATACCTTTGTGGAAAACCCACATCGGAAATAAGATTAATAAAATTTAGCCTTAATAAGAGGGAAAGGGAAATGAAAAAGTCATCACCCAATTATGATCTCGATTAGGAGAAAATTGGTGGCAATTAGAGACATATAATTGGAGGAAAAACGTAAATATTTTTAGGGAGTGATTGAGGTCATCAATCATAATCAACTGTCAAATTGAGGGCCTCAAAGCCTTCAATCTATGTTGATTTAAAATATCATCAGTTCAACATAAGGTATTAGGATAACACATTTTTTTGTTTTAATATCCCTTTACTAAAGTTTAAGAATTGATTTATTCATTGAATAAGAGATAGGTATATATATATTTATGCTTGACAATTAGAGTTTCAACCTTCAACTCATCTTTCACTCAAAAAGATAATAGAACTCAAAAATATTATACTTATCCTAATTGTATAAGGTTCCAAATGTTAACAGATACCATTTAGATTAGTAATATTATTTTGTAATAACCAGGGACTTCCTGTAGGCTAGTGGTAGGAAATAAAGGCTTGTCGCACTATGGTTGTGGGTTCGATTCCTGCAGCTTTGTCCGACGCGACGGGTTATGCCCCACCCTGCAGGTTGTCCTTTTTCCTAAAACTATAGTATTATAATATTCCAAAAATAATCTTCAGAAATGCTTTAACATTAAACAATACTATCCATGGTTCAACTTAATCCATTCCAACCTTAATAGTTATCCAAAATACCTCCATCCAGAATTTCTCTAAAAGGTCTCTAAATTCCAAAATCAATTGTAACATCAGATTCCCCAAACAAGAAAAGTTTCTCTTATTGTCACATACTAAAAATATGATTACCTTAATCATATTAAAACCTTACTGAAATCAACAAGTACTGCAGTACAATCCTTATATATATATCACATTATTCTAAAACCAGAATATAATCCTTGAGTCCAAAAGCACCAATACATTAATTATTCCGCTTCAACTGTAGTCACAGCATAAGATTGGCCTTGATCCCTTGGCCTTTTCTGAGGTAAGTTTCCTTGACGCTTAGGACATTCATTTTCATAATGACCCATTTCTCTACAATTGTAGCATTCAACTTTGATATCCTCTTTCTTTCCCTTGCAATCACGAGCCTGGTGATCCTTTTCTCCACATTTATAACAAACTCCCATTCCTTTTAGGCACGTACCAGGGTGATTCATCCCACAATTATCACATAATGGAAAATCCTTCTTTCCCTTTTTCCCTTTATCTGTATCTTGTTCCACCGTTCTCTTATTCTCTTTCTTTACTTTGTTGTCATAAGACTTAGAGAATTCCTTTTCTGTCTTGATAGCACACGATACAATATCTTCGTATGATGAGAAGGATTGTGATACTAAAGATCGACGGAGAAATGGTTTTAACCCATCAAAGAAACGATCAATCTTACTCCTTGGGTTACGTATATAATCGGCAGCATGCCTCGCTAACCTTGTAATGTTAGCCTCATACTTTGCGACATTCTCATCCTCCTTCTGCCTCAGACTCAGAAATTGCCTTTCCATATCTTCTCGATGGTCACGAGGAAAGTATTTTTCTAAGAAAAGCTCTTTGAACTCCCTCCATTCCATATTCGATACGTCATCATCTTCCTTTGTGTTTTGAATCAGCGACCACCACTGATCGGCATCTCCAGTGAGGCGGTAAACTGCCATGACAACCTTCTCCCTTTCACTACTCCCCAAGGCATGAAATATTTTCTCTAAGGAATTTATCCATTGCTCAGCTACTATAGGATTTGTACTCCCATTGAAGGTTGGTGGTTATTGCCTCATCAAGCGGTCTAACATTGATCCTCCATGTTGCGGATCAGGGTGCTCTATACGAGTAAGGTTATTATTCATAACCTGAGTAAGTTGTCCTAGTATGGTGATTAGATAATCGGCACCAGTTGAATCACCAGCCCCACTATAATTATCTTGAGCAGGAGGGCAATCCCTACATGGAGTGCGTGCATTGATACGGTTTCCATTTCTTCCACTAGTCGCCATTTCTGAACAATGGCATAAACTAGATCAGTTTATGAATCAAAATACATAATCCCATACTTATAAAACACTTAACATAAATTGAACTATTTATGGATATAATCCATAATCATAAAAATGTTTTCTTTTAGGAAGTATATACTCATAAACCCTTCATAATGATTTGTAAAGAAAATGAGAGTTATCCTAAGCATATCCCCCGGGAGTGTCGTAACCAAGAGTGCAGCAAGGCCCATTGTCGTGCACCAGTTCTCGTTCGAGTCTAGCTCAAAGCGGTGTTTTCGGGTTTTACCCCTAGAAACATCTGCGCCAGAGCCGCCTCTACCTGCTCGTATCCATACAGGGATGTATTGCTCGGAAAACTCACAAAATCTCTACAATACCAAAATTCTAGGAAGTTCTTCTATACTAATCCTCAAAGTTCATCTTAGGTCTACGTGCTCTAATCAGAGTTTATCTAAATCTAGCTTCCACGGTTTGTACTAAACTTCCTCTGATACCAACTGTAACGCCCTGACCCTAGCTACCCGGAGTCGGTGCATTACTTCGTAACATTGGCATGATCACAAAAGATCAAGTCTCGAAATACCTATTAGTTTAGTAGCCTTGGAAACACTAGATACATTCATAAACATTACATTACATCATAAAAATGAAAAACTACAATAACATGGTCTCCCTAGTCCACAGTCATATCCTCACTGACTATTCTTGCAAGTCAGTCATAATACACTTCTTCACAACCTGGGAAAAATAATACGTTGAAAGGGGTGAGCTCAAATGCTCCGTAAGGATAACAATATAGCGGAAACTTTCAGAAGAAAACATAAGCATTTAAGGCAATGTATAACTAAAACAAAAGCCTTATTGAACTTGAACTTCAGCATAATATGGAAAAAGTAAAATAAAATAATGCCATTACTTACTCACATGGATATTCTACTAGACGAATAATCATGTTAAATATCAATAACCACTTTCATAATGAGGGAATGTATAATGCCAGACATTCTGAAACACTTTGTCAAGGTCTCGGCCAAGACGTCTAAAATGATTAAGGCCTCGGCCAAAACCATAAAATCAAATTGGGAATGGGCCTCGGCCAATTCCACGTCTAGTTGTCTCATGAGACCTACCGATACATCGAGGAGCTATAGCGGGCTCCACCCGTCACTTATTAAGTCCAATACATTCCTCATATGAATAGGTTTAAACATATCATAAACCATAACATAATTGTATCACATAGAAAATTCATAAAGGAAACATAACATTTCCACATTTCGATCACAAGATATCAATACAACACATTGATATAAAAAAACGCTTTCAAAACCATTTTCAATACCAAAATAAAAGAATGTTAAAACTTTGTATTTATTTTTCATTAAAAAAATGATGGCTTGTAGAGGAAGCCGAAACTCAAATAATGGTCACGGTGGCGGAGAAGTTGTTGTCGCCGCATAAGTACGGAAAGAAAAACATTCCCTTTTGTCGTTTAGCAAAACGCTTCGTATAAAAAAGATTCCTTTGGAATAAACGTAAAAGTCAAAGGGGTTTATACACCGTATAAAAGAAAGTTGTGTATAAAACCAAATATGCCTCAATGAAATGGGATTGAGACGAAGTCCTTAAAAGATCATTTTAAAAAAAAATAGATCTATTATGTGTATTCACTATAGGTACACATAAAGAAAGTAAAAATACAAAATAGGACATAATAATATCATGACATAATTTGAAAGTAGGAGATTAACCCAAAGAATGGAAGTTGGGTTAAGAAATTCCCTTACCTCATGTCCGACTTGACTCAACTGTTCATTAACCTCCTGAATAATAAACTAGAGTTAATATCTACCTTATTAAGAACCATTTTCATTTTCATTATCCTTTTTATATCACTTATTACAATGTTATGAACGTTATGTAATTATTTAAGTTAATAACGGCCGTTTTGTCGATCTTTGGTACTTGTGTCAACAATAACCTTCTTATAATTACAAGTTGTTCATGTGGTGAAATATAAATTATATCGAGAATTATATTCATGATGTAGATATCATATATATAATATATATCCAGTATATACATTCATTCATAATATTACGTAACATTTAGAGGTAAGAAATGAAATGCACCGTTTATGGAGACGGTAAGCCGTACGCACGCATGAACGCTACTTTCATTTATATTTCGTATTTAATGTAATGAAATCATAATTATATAAAGGAATAATATAGTTCCAGTATAATATCATATATAATATCATTTACTCCATCCTTTATACATCCCACATATGGCATTAACGATTCACATCACTTTGAGGGGGCGGTAGTCCGCACTTCCTAAAATGAAATTATCGTGTTTTACCCATAATGGAAATCATAAAGTATGCCATAAATGAGAAATACATAAGCCTAAGTAAAACATAAACATATTATATATCATATATAAAAATAGTGAAATCTTAATGGCCACCTTTGAAGGTGTTATATGAGTGTTGAACAATCATCGTTTCGTGAGGCAGAAATTCGCCATCCACAGAAACCGTATGTTCTTTAACCATTAGATGTATGTGTGTGTAAGTGTAGCTAGAATACTTCTTATAACAACATCCTAGTATATTGAGGATACTGGTGTTGTTACAAAAGAAATGAATAAAAAGAGTTTAGGGGGTTGGAGAAGCAAAATAAAGCAAAAGAACATAAGAGAAAACACTACCTTTAAAACGGGTAACACTTTTTGATTTGAGGCAAAGGATTACTTGGGAAGAGTTCTGCCCAAAGTGAGGCTTCTAGGAGTAAGAGGGGGAACTTGGGAGAGTATTTGGGCAGAGGTTGGCCGATCAAAATGTATTTAATGTGTGAATAAGGTGGTAGAGGTGGGGGCCTTTTATAAGAGGATAGGAGGGGATCTTTTGGAAAGATTGAAATGTTACATTATTATACAATGCTTTTCGGATTATAAAGGTCCCACACTTATAAAATTAGTGTATAAGGTGATAAGGGTTCTAAATATCCTCATCCAATAGGATTTGGACAAGTGTAAGCCTTGGATTTTTCATTATCTTCTAATTTTATTTAAATCGTTAAATAATGAGTTCATCGCTCCATCATCATGATGTCATAAATAATTTAATTTATTTAATGTCTAAAAATTCTAAAAAAAAATACTATGATGTAGGAAATCTTTTTATCTTTCCAATGACTATTTATAGTCAAAATTATGACTTGTATAACCCCATATAAAAATTGTTTTAGTAAAACATTTCATGTTTGTGTCATTTTTTTACTTTAACATTAAATAAAAGGTATTTATGTCATTTTCCAACTAAAGTGGCTCCATGGGGTCCCCAAGTTGACCCATGGATTGTCTTTGTCGGCCATGGCACATCCAATGAGGGTAGGACATGTGTCAAGCTCATCTAATATTATTAAAACATTATTTTTACCTTAAACTACACTAATTACCTCTAATCGCGATTAAGAACTTCAAAGTTACTATTCACCAAAAATTATTTTAATCTCATTCAACCACATTTTACTTCTTAATGACAACCATGTATGTCGGATTTTTGAAAATCAAATCACAGAAGTGGTAATATTTCATTTAAACGAAAAATCAGTTATTTAACTACCACTTAGTGGTTTCACTATTCATCAAAAATTGAAGTTTTTCAGAACAATGCCAAAATTTCACCTAAAGCTATAATTGACATTCCGAATTCAAAAATGATGTCTATTTTAAAAAATTCCAAACATATAAGTTTCATTAATTAATTTTATAATTAATTCCCGTTGTCACAACAAATAGCGTGTTTTTATGAAACAATTTATATCAAAAGATTGGCAATTGTTTATGTCCATTTTCAATGTTAAATTAATTCTAATGACCACCTTTGGATAAAATGGTAAAAATATATTCTAATTATACTTTAAAACCACTAAATAGTATAATTTATCACTATAAATTATTTTGATTAAAAAAAGTTGTTTTTAAGTATTTTTCACTATTCATAAAAAATTAGAAGTTCTCAGAAAAATACCAAAAATTCAACATAGGCTAATTTCGATATTCCGAATCCAAAAATGAAGTCCAATTTGATAAATAAAATTTATAAAATTTCAAAAAGTAGGTATTACTATTCACAACGGGTAGTTTAATTAGTTGTGGTGTGTTAGAACTCGAGGTTGCGTACAACACACGCTGCTCTATTATTCAAAGAGGAGCGTACCATGGAAGCTTGGGGTGTTACACAAAGAGTTATGAATAAAATTTCCATTTTGATTAAATTAAATGTCTTATTATCTATTATTATTGTAGAAAATTCATACACTACATTGGTTTTATAATATCCAATTGGATTGAAACAGACATTATTCATCATTATCATTGATAATATACTAGTTGAAAATTGATCATATGATTAATATAAAGATAGGGTTTTAACAAAAACAATTAACATAGACAACGAAATTGATGGCCTCCACTAGTAGGATCGTAAACTATGATGCCCATTTTTATGAGCTTCTGAGGGATATAGCATATCTGGTATTTTCCATTGATCAATCACAATATTACATCCAAAAACATAAGAATGAGAAAAAAACATTTACGGTAGATGTTTAAGCTCATCAAGATCACGGTCTGAACCATGTTTGTCGAACTACCCCGTGACAATCTCATTGTCCCACACCATACTCCTAGGGCATTCATTGATGTATTATAGGGATATGTATAAAGACCCTAAGAATATGAGTATGTACATTATTTCTTTAGAATAATGAATATTTTTTTCATCCTTTTATTATTACATTATAAATGATTTTAATTTTATAGGATTAAATAGATATAATATTTTTGGGTAATATTCAAATTAAATTAAGGAATTTATTTTGATGAATTAATAGATTGTTGTAATAAATAATATTTTAATAAAATATTTATATTTAATAATTTTTATCAATTTTAAATGATCATATAATTTTTATGAAATCTGAATTAATTTTTATAATGGTTTTAAAACTGTTATTGTCAATATACCCATCATTTTTCTACAACTATCGTTTCAAATTTTAAAATTGAAAATTCATATATTTAAAACATTATTTGGTTTAAATGAATATTTTTTTAGGAACCATAATTTTAAAAATTATAAATGTAGACATTTTCATTATTTTCTTATATATTTGAATTTTTTAGTAAAAATTAATTACTGTATAAAAATACATTGTGTATTATGGAATAATAATGACCAAAAGGTGATGTAATAAATACTATAAAGGGTACCCACGACGAAAAATATGTTTTACCTTAAAAATAATGTGATTTTATCTTTATTTTATTCATTTTATAATGCCATTTTGAATCCTCCAAATACATTATTATATTTTTTTGGTTTTAAAATAATTAATTAAGAGTATGACTCACCTCCACATAATCAAGGTAATTATTTTGAAAAGTTAGGACATCTGGATAATAATATATTGAAAACATCTTATCTTTTTTAGAAACAATGGGCAAAAATCATGGTATGGTTTGTGGTTTTTTTATTTTATTATATAGAGTCCAAAACCTAATTCTATGAAATATTAAAGAATTACCCTCTATTTTACTATATAAACCCGATGTATCTCTCACTTATTATCACTAATAATTTATTAATAACCTCCTGAATATATCATACCTTTTCTATATTCTCCCAATGTACCCCCAAAATCTAATTAATCCTCTCTCATGCTTTTGGAGTTGCACACTCAAGTAAGGGATCTTCACCGTCTCTTCATTAATCATGTTTTTTATTTGATATTACTTATATTCCCAATTTTTAATGTTGGGAAATGTATTTACATATCCCATTTACTTAACATTTTATGTAAAATTAGGATATGTCCTTTTCTCTCTAATCATCCATTTTTTATGAATTTTTATTTTACGTATTTATGCTGCCGAAATTTTAGTGTGAGATTTATTGCCAAAATATGTGTAGTGAATACACTCAACAAATTTCTATCAATTATGTTAACATTTTTAAAATTATTATTCTATTATTTGTAAATTCCATGTATCTATTCCACACTTCTTGATCATAGGATAAAAATTAATGAAACCAAATTTAATGTTTTATGATCTATGTGCCACACCTATGCTTGAGAATGAAATGAATGTGATGGGTGCGCCTGAAAATATAGTGCTCCAATAAATTTGGTAATGTTTAATAACATGATAATTATTAATGGGATAGGTATTTAATTGTATTGTTTTATGGGACATTTTCTACCATGAAGCCGTGGAGGTTTGACCCACGATCTATGTTTATGATACAATGTTTTATGTCGTGCCCACATTTTCAGTGTTATGATTATCATCTTATATCATTAAATATTATTCATTATTCTTTTAGGCCTTATTTATATGCCTATTTTCTAATATGTATTATATTATTCATGTTATTCTTTGATTATTCTATTACTGGACTTTATATATCACCCATTTCTTATGTATTTCACATGTTATCCCATGTAGTTTTATATACGTTGGAATAGTTTGATCATGTCAATCATGATTTAATAATGTTTATGTCTTCCTTATTTTAATATTGTTATGTTGTATACCTAATTCCCAAATATAGTAAACTTCTAGATCTTCCTGGTTTTATTTTTTGAAATATTATTTAATAAATCATGTATTAATATGTAATATGGAGACGTTTTTTTATAACTACCAAACTGATGGTTAGGTAATAATGGTAATATTTAAATTATGTCATTTCTATAGTATATCAAAACTCATTTATGCTTGGTTTTATGTGTGATACAATCTATAACACAAAGTATTATTCAAGGGATAATTACATATTGAAATATTGTGGTGTTACATTATCCACCTCTTATACAAATTATAAACACTCAATTAGAATTTGATTCTGTCAAAATTATTTTATCATAACATAATAATAAAATTGGATATAGATTTTATCATGGGTATTAATTTCTTATTGAATACTAGGAAAATTATTATTCATATACCTATATATGAAAATGTGTTTCTAAAAATATACCATGTTAGATGAGTGATACATTCCATTGATGTCTCAATATATTTGTCTTCGGTTTTCTTGAGTGTCATAAATTAATGTCCATTCAGATAAAAAATATAATAAAACTATCTTTCTTGATTAATTACAATTATATAATAATTATTTAATCCTTATATATGAATCATCCTAATTATGATAAAATTTTCATGCCAAATTTACTAAATTCAACCTCTAATAGAGAACAACTTCTACAAAATGATGAAAAGTTATTTCTCATGTTTCTATATATTAATCAAAACCAAAAATGGTTAGAAAAATTTAATATAATACACATTATTAATAAAAACTAAGTTGTTATGTTATTACTAAATAATAACACTAAATGGTAAACATAAATAATTCTGTAAGTAATATACCATAAGACCATTAAAAATATTCTCAATGAAGTACAAAACCCCAAATCAAAAATATTTTTTCACGCATTCTTCTGAGATCAATTTAATATTTATCTCTAAAAATATTAATCACTCATAAATCCACATACAGTAAATTTATATTCCATGATCATATAATCTCTAAAATATGATCATATTTTCTATAAATAACATGAATAACCATAAATCTATAATAAAATCATATATGCTTCCAAAAGTTAAATCACCATTTATTCTTCCAAAAAAATCCTTCATATCAAAAAAAATATATTAATTTAAGATAATCATATTATGTTCTAAATATAGTGAACTATTGAAAAAATAAAATTAATTACTTAGTAAGAAAATCACTTTTTAATCAGATGTTGATCTATCAATAAAACTTATGTTCCCAAAATACAATATACCTTTTATCCATTTTACCAAAATTACCTTAAAATCAAAGTTCATATTAACATTAAATGTTATCAATACCTTCTATATTTTTTCAAAAACTAAAAAATAATTATTCCAAAAATAAAATTTTCAAAAAAAACATATAAAACTCAAGGGTTTTATTTCGATAAATGTATCTGAAGATTTCATTAATAATCATAAACACCCATCACATAAAACCTCAAACAATTAATATATTAATTTAATATAGATAGAACTTATAGTTTTTTTACCCATAATGGTATCAAAAATTCTTAAAATATCATCATCTGAATCATCATAATCTATAAAGATGTATAAAAAAGTAATTCTATACCAACTGGAGTGCCGCGCACCTTAAACAACCCATAAGTACATTATTTATAACAAGGATTTCACATTATTTAATTTCAAGGATCTTTTGTGATTAGGGTTTTAGAGAATTAGAAAAAACACAAATATATTAAATCCTAATAATATGAATTGGAAAAATTCACCCAGTGTCTATTTTATTCCAGACACAGAAATTCTTAAATTTAAAATCTTATTTCATCAAAAATAAGTTTCATTATTTTAAGAAAATCCCCATAAATTAAATATAGTCATTTTTATAATTCATACACGTCCTTATGCCCAATAAAAAATATTTAAAATGTGTGGTGAGTAAATAAAATCAAAATACGTGATATAAAAACTAATGTAAACCTATTAATCCATTTTAAATTCATGAAAACCCATAAGTATGTTTAAAATTGATTTTAATAAACATTGAGTTTAGAATAATCTATTATGTACTATTGAAATCAACTTTTATCACAACGTTTTTGAAAAAAAACATATCGTAATCATGTATTTAGGAAAATAATAATTGACATGGCTTTCTAGAAATACATAAAATATTTTCCATAAATAAAACCTTTTTCTAATATGATATCATAATCATTATTTTAAATAAATGATCATTTTCATACCTCATTAAATCCAAATATTTAAATAAAAAAAATGAAAAACTAGAATATGAATTATATACAAAGATGAAAATATGATTAATCACTTGGATAAAAAAATTATCTAATAATGATGGAACACATGAAGTTATAAATTATAAACATACTTCTAGGGAACTAGCTCAAGATATCATAAACAAATATTCAATCCTAGATTCCAATAAATCATTAATAATTGGGTAGGAATATTCCAATTTCAAATTCATGTTTCTCTCATGAGATATGATAATAAATTTAATTTATTTTTATAACAGGCCATAACCATTACATACTTTTTCTAATTCATTCCGCATATGAGATTAATTAAAACAACATGATACATAATCAATACTATCATTCATATTAAAAAATTGGCCTATAAAATGTCAATATTTTCCCTAACAAATAAATATAACAACATCATCATAATCCATACATTTAAATAAGTTGGATGGTATCATTATCTTATATCCTAATTAAAATATAATAATCTCAGAGTATGACTACATATATTAAAATACCTTGAAATGAACATTAGAACCTTTCTTTGTAAAGTAGAGAAAATATTATTTCCTTAGGATAATGTTTTAAATATATGTATAGTATATAATAAATTCATTTCATTGAAATAAATATATAAAATATAATTTAATATTGAAATAAAATAATTTTCATGACTGTGGGAATATCAGTCCATTATTTATACTTTAAAAGAGAACATTATTTTAAAATTTTTATAAAAGTCCAAAAGTGAGTCATATAAAAAAATTTAAAATATTATTTTAAATAGTTTTAATAAAAATAATAAAGTATTTTAAATCATCATTAAAGATCATAGAATCATAAATATGAAAATTATGTAATATTTTGATATACGTGGAAAGAGAGGATATATATATTAAAGAGAATACATTAAAATAATATTTTAATTAAAAATCCATTACCTCAATCCAGAATCTATTTTTACAATCTATAACACCTAAATAATAAAAGTATACTACATTGTTCCTTTATTAATAACCTTTTTCATATTTATTATATCATCATTATTTCTTTTAATTCATTTATTGTCATAACTTTGTTGGTAAATATATAAGTTATGTTTACGTCGAGAATTATGAGGTTGTTTTATCCAAAATCAAAAACAACAATGATAGGTTTATCATGATCTAAAATTTATTAATATTGATTTAATTATAAATTTTTTACATTAAAAAAATTTAGCATCATTCATAAAATCAGTTCACAAAAAATTAATCACATCGTTTCATGGATGTGGTAGTCCATATTTACTAATGAATGACATTATCATTTCTCAATTGATGTAAGGGTAAGGAGGTAAGTGTTATATATAAAATATATAAAATCATAATCATTTCATTAATATCATATATATTCATTAAATACATCATCAAAACTATCCTTGTGATGAAGTGAGGAAAAATGAAACACATCACTTCAGTGTGGTGGCATTCCACATATACCCAACATTGAAATTTTCATTTCCCATAAGATGGAAAATGGGAGGAAAACTGGTTGTTCCATTAACATAATAACATTATAGTATATACAAGTTACCTATGATATCATATCATTGTTAAAATAGAATATTTTAAGTTGTTGGATGAAGAAATAAGAATGGGAACACTCTATTAAGAGTTGTACAACTTCGTTGAGAATCCTCCTTTGGAAATGCTTATCGGTTGGAATTTTATTGAGAATAGAACCTCTAAGGGATGTGGAGTAATTGTTGGGAATGTATTTGTACAGATATTTGTTGAGATAAATAGA
The DNA here is from genome assembly GCA_963277665.1 of Viscum album. Classification (NCBI taxonomy): domain Eukaryota; kingdom Viridiplantae; phylum Streptophyta; class Magnoliopsida; order Santalales; family Viscaceae; genus Viscum; species Viscum album. The sequence goes on from OY728159.1 coordinate 2,141,970,965, forward strand.
TAAATATTAGTGGGAATGAGAGGAGAGAAGATGCTCTTTTAAAATTGTGGTTGGTGTTATTCATTAAAATACAAGAAATATTAATATATAATATGTTTCTAAATCATTGAAAATGGAAATATGTGTCATATATTATAATATAATATGTCTATGTTCAAAATATGATCAACCAATAAAAATATATACAATAATATTAGTCATTTTAAAACTAACCTATTTTTTAATACCCTCAATAACTATTTTTATCTTTAACTATTGTAACACATTTTTTCATCTTTAAAGATTGGGGAGGTAATTTTTAAATTTTCAAGTGGAAAATAAATGAACCATTATTGATAGTATCGAAAATTTCCCATCCATTTGAGTAAATATATGTCTTTTATGTCTTTATACTTATTTAGAATTAATTTTTAATCATTAAATACCCTTTAGATTGTTTTCATGACTATTCACAAAATATTAATACAAAGGCATCAAGGAAAAAATAAAATAAAAATATAAAACATTTCTCTGTAACATATAAATAATAATACTACATTAATTTAATTTCACACCTAATTAATATAAAAAATATTACATTTAATATCTTAAAAATAATTTACTTTTTTTGTACTTCACGAACAACTGTTGTATCGTCATTGTCTCAGAATTCAGGTAGTTATACCATCTCTATAAATTAAAAATAAATATATTTCATAAATATATTTTATTATTAATAAATTTGATCATTTATATTCTTTAATATATCATTTTTATCGATATACATATTGTAAAAAAATATTTAGTGAGAGATATAGGCATTTTTTTACTTACTCTTTGCTTATTATAATATAATAGTCATAATCATAAGAAAGTGAAACGAAGTTTCTTTTTTATTGACCTTATGATTATGAAGGATGAAATAAAGAAATCTTTTGACATTAGAGAATGTATTTGAGATATTTTAAATCTTTATAATATAATTTCAAACTTGATAAATACATTTTATCATTTACCATGATGATAAACATTTACGATGGTTACTACTCATTACAACTAAAAATAAATTGGAGAATTTTAATTAATTTTAATAGGCTTATTTCCAATATAGAATCATTTTAATGATATAATTTTCAAATTTGGAAAAAATTAATTTTTATATATGTTCATAATGTGAAATGAAAATTAATTTTTTTTAAAATACTCATTTTAAGAATAAAATTGAGTTTTCACAAAAATCATGTATTATGATGATTCCCATAGAATTAATTGGATTGTATTTAATAAAATGAATCATATGGGACATTAAAAAAATAAGAAACGAAATGGACCATTGGAATTATTTGTATTTAAATTAAAGAAATGATATTTTCAATTAAAATTGTATTTGTTATTATTCATCCAAAAACCATCCTTTTCAAAAAAATCTAAAAAAATATATTAAGATTATCTTAAAATTTTCATTCAAAATATTCTAATTTAATGAATATATAATTTAGAAAATTTAAATAATTTAATTATGTTATCCACATAAATGAAAAAAAAACATTTTTTATAAAATCATTTTCTGAAGTGTAAACTGAATTTAGACTCGTTCCAATTCTATTAACAAAAAATATATGAATTTCAATTTATTTTATTTATTATTTGATCTATGAATTTCATTAGAAACATTCACATATTGTGATTAATTTAATATATTTTTATAAAAATAATTTTCTCATATAAAATAGTTTTCTGTAAAAATACCTCACTTAAACTTATATGGATTTATTTAAAATTGATTTATTATTTACTAGGAAATAATCGGTACATTTATATTAAGTTAAATTTTATTCATATATTTTATAATATATTTAATAATATTCATTCCTTTTAAACTAATAGCTAGGTTATAATTTCATATTTAAATAATAATATATTTATAGTATAATAAAGTTCATTTAAGCTCTGTATTGCATGTGGTACACACTACCAAACATATTATTAGTTAAGGTTGAATTAACTATTGAAATATTTTGGTGTTATATCCATATACCTTGTAACAAGTCATCAACTATTGAGATATTTTCAACACAGCATTATATATACAGTATTGTTCCCAACTTATTCTCACTGTGATATTTTATCATAGTGAAACTCTTAGAATCTTACTGAAAAATATAGATAACTATAATAGAATCTGTCTCATATCATCTTTCTTTTTCATCCTCAACACAATGGTTTTTTATTGGGTGAATTAGATTACCTTTTTCAGTACATTTTTATTTCATGTTTCAATGGTTTTATGTAATCTAATAATTTCTCATTTATGAACCTATATATATATATATTCATATAATAATACCATGAACATTATTTATATGATTTTATCCACTGTGGAATCTCATGAAAACATGTTCTTAATTCTAATTTAAAATTGAGGGTACATCTCCATTTAAAACTAATGAAAATTTTATATGTATTCTACACGAAGTATATAAATAAATATAACATCATTATATCCACATATCTCTTCATTTAAATCTATTTTAATCTTCCACCTTGTAGTAATGAATTCATTAAAACCCCTTGAATAACTTATGTTGTACCACTCAATGTGTTTTTCATTTAGTGTTTAGGACTTCTTAAAATGGCCACTATAATTGATCTATAGAATGGTAAATTCTATTTTTATCCCTACTCATGATAGTCTATGTTCAGACACAATGGAAATAAATATGGGTTGTTTCAACTCATCATTTTAAAAAGATAAATAATAATTTTAATACAGTCACCAAAATTCACATTGGTTGTAAACTATGACCTGGCGGTATCTTCATTTCATAGTTACTCCTAGAATAGTCATTACTTCTTCATTATGGAGAGTCTCAAACATGTCATCTTAATTCTCACTAAATCTTCTTCAATCTCAAAACATCATCTTTAGTTTGATGATTTGATTCTCAAAATCCAAAATCATTATCCATTATATTGAAAATGGTATTTCATCAATATAGACCAGGGAAAGAAATTCATCTAAACTAATCATTTTTAAAATATATAATTTCATTAAAATGTACAATACCTTTAAAAAGCCTCATCTTTAACATTAAATGGTACGATTTACCCTATAAAGACATTTACATTGTAATGTTACCATTACATGAAAGGACATCATTTATACAGGCAAGAGATGACGTTTTTAGAGTAATGGATTTTAAGGTTACCTTAATATAGTTTCTATATACCATTACATAGATTTAAAAAATAATATTACCCTTATGTTGATAATACACACATATCATAGATATATAGTGGAGTTTATATTTACAATGTTATTATGATCTCAAAATAACCTTTACATGATCTGAATTTAGCTTTATAAAGTTTCTAATTACCTGTATGCATCTTAAATATTATAGTAATACCCTTCTATAGAGAATCATTTACATGTATGTTCTTTATAAATCTATGTATTTCCTTAACATAGGGATTGTATGGATTTTATGTCAGTATATCACTTTTGGTAAAACCTTTACATGTCCTTCATAATTAATGTGTTACCTTTATACATGTAATAATTTAAATTCAAAATGAATTCAGGAATCTCTAAATAAATTATAACACCATTAAGCATCAATAAAATTTGGTGTACTTGTATTAATCACCCACAACCACTTATCACATTATATAATATGTGTGAAACAATCATATCAATTTACATGATGCTATATCTTGAGTAATTCGAAGTCTCTTCATGTTTTTACAAGAATAATCTCTAAGGTGATGCCTCAGATTCCTTGGACATTTAACAAGGAAGTGCCATTAAATCCTCATATCTACTCAATAAATCATATTTAATAACTATTCAGTGCTATTTTTAAAACACTTTTATTTTAAAACAATACTACATTTTATAGCGTATATGACACGCAACATTGATCTTAAATGAACTAAGAAATACAATTATTTTTAACATGAATTTTATTACATAGTCATTGAATTTGATTATTTAAATAAAATTAATCACATTATAAAATAAGAATATATATATTTATAATGGTCCTAAATAGTTTAAGTTTATTGATTAATTCTTAAGAAACCAATACTCAATTATTAGTGAAGTCATTTTTTGCTTTAACCATACTTTTTATTAAAAAAAATTGTTTTTATTCTTTTGAATAAATGTTATAATAAGTTTCTACCAATATTAAAAAATATATTTTATTAGAATTTTATAATTTATGAAATCATCAAAATTATACTATTTAAATGTGAAATTTAGGTATTTTCTTAAAAGAACAATTTTTCCATGAATAGTTTAAAATTAACAAGTATATAGAAAACTGTATTTTACATTGATGTCGTTATAGTGTCCCAAACTATTTTGAACTGATTTTAAAATTTTATTAGTTTATTTTCATTAAAAAACCCAATTAAAAAAAATTTAATCATTATTATTCTTTATTTTATTATGAAATTATTTATATACTTAAAATTACAATTTTCAAGAAAATAATTTTTCATCATGCATTTTCTGTTAATGTTAAATGTAATTTATAAAAATTTGGTGGGTTGAATTTGATAAAATGAGTTTATATTTTTTAATCATGCGGTCCAATTTTTTTAAATAGGTTATTTTTATTTTTGTTCGTTATGATAGTGATCGTGGTAAATATTTTTCACCAAGGGAAGGGTAAATCGGGTAACTAAGGTTAAAAGGAACATGATTATGATTTTAAAATCTATCTAACAACAATATTATTTATGTTTTATGTTTTTAATTGGACCATATTAATCCAACATACATATATATGGAAACTTGTCTTCATTTTTCTTTGGTAATGACTATAATATTATTTTTGGTAAATAATAAATCCAAAATATCATTAACGTTGTTTTAATAATTATAATATTTTTTCATAGGTTAAAAAAGTGGTTATGCATAATTATAAATTGTTATTTAGAGAATTTGTGAAAATTTTATCGTGTTAATTTATTTTTTATTTTTAGTGATCGAATAATTATCTTAAATGACCGTACATCACTAACACATTACTTGTTCAAGTAGTATAAAAATCATGTAAATGATTTTAAAAATAAATATAAATATATTTAAGAGAGTTACGGTTTTCCAAATTATTTTTAGGAAAATATATTTTGCTATTGATTTTTCAAAAATTTATATTCAAACTACATTACATGATCGATATATTTTGAAAGTTAGTTATGTCAATAGCCCTCAAAATAGTTTTAATGGAATTTTACGATAAATAATTTTTTATTAAATTATTTAAAACTCATTAAAATATTTTATTTTTGGAAATATATGGAAAATGGTCGATAATTTTATCCATTTTCCACTTATGTGTCAATTTAATTTTTATAATAAATGTCTTGATCCTTAAAGATTAAAAGACATTGATATCATAGTAATCCTCCAAAGTGATAACTCTTTATCATAACTAATAGATAAGGGTTAAAACGTCACCTAAATGTGTTAATATTTTTATTATTTCAGAGGGTTTAAAAATATATCCATAATATATTGGAAATATATTATTTTTTAGCAACATGAACATAAAAAAAATTAATTTATATTATTTAATAATTTATGTAATTTAATGGGTTCCCTCCCCCCCCCCCCCCCACCCTTATATAAAAACACAACCTATCTGATATTCCTCGCACTTCCTCAAATGATAACATTAATAAACACTAAGAAGGGTATTTTTAAATTATTAATATATATTATTTACTTCATTATATTCTAAAAATTCCATCCCTATGGTCCTTTTAGAGATATCCAAAGGAGGATTTTCAGAGTGGAGGTAATCATCATTACCAATAGTTTCATTTTACTTATTCTTATACCTCCATTAATTATATCCTAACCATTATAAGAAAAAAATTAGTATCTACCATGTACTTATATGTTATTATTTCAATTAAATAACCTTTTTTATTTCTTTTTCAATCCTATATGGAATGAAAATTTTGATTGCGGATAAGGGTGGACTACCACCTCCTAAAGCAACGTGTTTCATTTTCCATCAATTCCAATACGGGATATTTATAATAATGAATTTAATTTTTATATATGATATTAATTACATAATAATAATTATTTAAATATAATATATCATCTATTTTATTACCCTTCTAATTTTTTGAAAACGGTGACATCAATATTGTGTATATGTGGATTACCACCACCACGAAGCGATGTGATTCAATTTTATTGTATTCAATTCATGTATGGTTATATAGTTGTATTAAATGTATAAAAATGATAATTATTTCATATATTTTTTTGGATTTTATGGAGCCATTACCACTTTGATCGCATTTACCATACTAAATTTCATTATAAATTATGAACTGGATAGCCTCAAAACAACACACATGGAATTAACAGACTAAGTAAATATGTCGTTGAACTAAATGAAGTAAATGTTTTTATTATAAATTATTGAATATTTAAAATTTTATTAAACAATTAAACAATTAATATTTTTTAATTATATTAGAGTTAAGTGGCCTACAAAGCAAGTCTCGACTCAATGTAAGGGGATTTTTAACTCAACTTTCCAATAATTGTATTATACTTCAAATTCAATGAATATGTTATACACATATTAGGTGTGAAATAACATATAATTACATTATGTTTGTTTGTTCCATAAAATTCCAAATATAAGGTGATGATAATTCCAATAATTTGGAAAAAGGGTTGGAATAAATTCAGATGGAACTTGAAGAATGATGTTCAAAGGGGTGAGGCTGTGAAGGATAGATTGATCCCATGATGCGAAAAATGAATCATATACATCCTCTCTGTATTGAGTTATACCACATTAGTAATAATCTTCATTAATTAAATAGTTAGTGGGATGAGGCGGTTTTTTCGGCCTATGTAAACAAACTCAAGTCATTAGTGGGATCAAATAGTGATTTTCGCCAACACAAACACCACCATACACATGAAAAAAATAGATCACTGGATGAGGTGGTTTCTCCATCCCTAACATATGAAAGAAAGTCATTTTAAGTGTTAGATGATAATTTCCATCCCCATAAATGATATTCCCCCACTGACGAAGTCATTCCCTAGTGGGGGAATCATCCTTGGGATTCAGCAAAAGAAGGTCGGTTGACCACTGTGGACAACCATCCATGCCAGTATCTAATCCCATCATTCCTCTGTAAAAAATAACTAAGAGGAACTAAGATGAGGAGAAATATGTAATGATGGTAAAAGTGGACATATCAGGGGCAATCCTGGATGAGATCCAAATCACAAAGCTTTATATTTCTAGATGGTAAAATTCTATTGTATAACATTAAGAGTAAAATACAATATCATCTTGACAACCATGAACGGAAAAACCTTTTAGGAAACCATACCTTGGGGCATAAATGGATGGCCACATTTAATCCCATCACCCCACATAGCAATACTCTATGGGGGAGGAACCCTTCCCCGCATACAAAAAATGTTATGTAGGAGAAACCATTCCCATGTAGAAAAACACTACGTGTAAGGAATCTAGTCCCACATAGCTACATACTATGTGGGATAAACCTAGTCCCTCATAGCACCTCATTATGTGGGTTGACCGTTGGTCCATATGGAATTATGCTCTATGAACGGTACGCTCATGTGCGTAGAAGCACACTATGTGGAGGGAAACCCATGCAGCGTGCATAAAGATATAATATGAAATATAGGGCCTCCTAGGGCGTTTTGTTCACCAAATCCCCTCACTCCCTTAAATAATCTCACCACTACCCATATTGGAACCTCTAATAACCAATCTAATGGAATTAGGACAAGGAATCTTCCCACGGTTAATGACATATATGATCATATCATCAGACATATCAGCATGTCTTCTCAAGTCTACATACAGATGGTAAGTAGAGTCATGTGTGTATCTTCCATAACAGGGTGGACCCTAGAAATTTCATCAGGTAAAAATTCCCATTGTAATGAGGGTTCTGACATTTTGGTGCTCATATGAACCTTCCAATTCCAGGTATGGAGTGTGTGGATTATTCTTATCATTACCTTTAATAGGGAATGAGATCCTCACCATCCATGAATAATCCTCTAGTCATACATGAAATATATGGAAGTCCATCTCCTCTACACCTCATCTTGGTTCATAGCCAGATAGATCACTATATTTGACTATCCTAGTCTCTGAAATAAAAGAAGAGATGTGCACACTCAATTATCTCTCCATATCCCTTTGGGCTTCATAACCTCATTCATTAGTAGATAGGGTGGACAATGTGATCCTCAAATCCCTTGCTTCCTCTTATTTCTCACTCTGAGCATAAATCACATGGGATTAGTGGTTAGTGGTGATCATGACATCCATACGATCCTAAAACCATCTGGGTATTCTATAATGTGTAATCCCCAACCAAACCCAATTCAAATGGTCCTTCTCCGTAGATGTAATTCTAACCTAAATTCAAATAGGAAGCTTTAATACTCAATCGACAATAGAATGGGCCTCCTATAAGGTGCATGATATAACCTACAGAACTACATGGGCATTGAATCCCAACTAACTAGGATATTTAGGAAGTCCCCCAGAGGTCAAAACCCAAAACCACAAATTCACACTAATGTTATCTGAGCTATAAAACCAATAGGGATATATCTAACAAGGATACATCATCTCGTCTAGGTTCCCTGGGATTCCTCGGTGTAAGGGCCACAGCAAACCATTACTAGGAACCTTCCTCCCAGTCATCCTTATAACAACACATTAGTCATCATGGTTTGTTCCTTATCACATGATATTAAAAGGGGATGTTCCTTGTTATGTGGCACCAAACAATATGGGTTCTGATTCCATTCCGGACGATACATAAGAAACCCATTATATGGTCTCAATCCTAACATTAAAATAATTTTTGTCTACCAGTATGATGATAAACCCCATAATTCCCCTCTATTTGTCTTAAAATATGCATCATCAAAATAAGGGAACAAGAAATCTCTAATCCATGTACATAAAGGGTTCTATTGATGGAGAAAATTCGATACATGGAAATATCCAAATCAAATGAGATACTCTGATATATATATATAGATGATTTCATAACCATGTATAGTCATAATTGATTTTTACCTTAGGGTAATCCATATTATACACACTTTGGAACAAATGACGGTTTCACGATCATATCTTAAATCTATTAGAGAGTCCCATAATAGGAAATAGTTCCCTAGAAAATGGTGTGATGAGTCCACCATCCCATATTTCTTCCAATGTGAGTTCATAAATTCCACTGGTTATATTTCCCAATGAACTATATACTTTAAAAATATGGTCCACAAGTATTCATGGATATGAGAGTCATTGGGTATTTATGGCTCCACAAACATAACTCCATGGAGACGGTTCGAATATGGTGATCCCAATGTTAGTGATTTCAAAAAAAATTAACCCATTATAATAAATCATAGACTAAAAATTATTTTTATTAGAAAAAATGGTGAACCCAATGTGATTCCTTAATGAAGGTTGTGGTGTTAGCCCACAAAAGGCCTCATTCACATCAAAAATGGAATAGGGCCAAACCATAAAATCATTTACACAAGTGGTCATGAGATGAAACATTAAAAAGTTTTTGTTTTCTGTACTTTTCACATAAAATATAGTCACTCTTCAAAACTCTCTTCAATCCAATGTTGTCCCAACTATTTTCATGGATGCATATATCATCCACTATCATGGTCGGGTCATCTTCTAATAAGGGAACACAAACACTTACCCCACATCATTAATGATTAGTTTCAAATTCATTGGTTATATAGTACCACAAGAATGGTACTCTCACACCTGGTAGGTAGCCAGAAAATACCTCTAGTGCATGAATCCCCACCAAAAAATCCACCCAGTGACAATTGGTAGTCTCGAACTAGAACGCTCAAAAGATGTCTCAAAGCATTTAAGGAGCATGTCCTTAGAACCCAACATTGAGTTTCTCCCTTAAATTAGGGAGGATGATGAAGTCATCAACTATGGATTCATCTCTGTTTCATAGGGGTCATTCTCATGGTACCATGCTGAAAATCATCATCATCAACATCATGCGGACCAACATCCTCACAGTGAATAGGATACCGCCCCATGGGCCACAACTAAAGTCACAAAGACCCAAGTCCCTAGGGTATCCCACAATGGGTAAAGGTCGATCAATTAGAAACAGAACATCATTGTAATTCTTGTTGAAAAATCCCTCCATGTAAATGCGATTAGAAATGGGCTATTGAAAATCCATGCTCACCAATATGAATCTCATTAGTAAAATACGATGGAAAACCCTGGGCGGGAATAATTTCTTCCCATTCACATCAATCCCACCATAAAAATAAAGTAAAAACTGACCAGTAGAAGATATATATCTATTCCAATTCTCATGAATCATGTAATCTAAATACGATGTAAAATGAGTAGACACAATTCCCCTCTCACAAATATGAAGTTCATTATTAAAATACAGTGCAAAATTATAGGAAATTGAAAATTCATGGTAATGGAGATCAAACCAGTCATTTAAATATTATTAAAAACAAGCATATGAAAATATATTCTAATCAATGTCAAGTATTATATGAAAATATAGTAAAAAATTACAGGCAGATAAAAATTATTGTGAATGTTCATTATTCCCATCAGCCAAAAACGATGGAAAACAAGAATACACAAATCCATTCTCCCAAATAAGATGGATTCCAATAAAATACTATAAGAAAATACAAACATAATAAAATTTAGTATCATCCATAACAATCCTTCTATGAAAAAATAGTGGAAAATTATTGGCATATGAAAATTCATGATAATACACATAAATCATATCAGTCAAATGTGATGGAAAATGAGTAGGTGAAAATCTCTACTCAAGAATATATATTACAATAGTAAAATACATCATAAATTTATAGGTAGATATGATATCTTATGAATGAAAATCAAGAATTTCATTAAAATAAAAAGAAAAATGAGAATAAACAAATATGGTCTTCAAAACTTTAAGACTTTCAGTCAAATATGGAGGACAACTATGAATAGAATAAAATTCATGCTCATCCATATCAATCCCACTATGAAAATATGGAAGAAAATTATAAGAATATTTAAATTCATTCTCTTACAAATAAATATCTCTATACAAATACGGTGATAATTGGAGAATGCCTCAACTGTATACTAGATGTAAATCTAGGCTAGGCTTATATCAATTATGACACACAAGAGGACTTTAAGTACTCACTATAAAGAAATTCATGACCAGTGTATGAACATATTCTAACTTCAACAACAGAATGGAAATATATTCTTGTTCCTACCAAGGATGTCTCTCAACATATCTTAGAGATAATAGGGGATCAAAAATAAATTACATACCATATTCTACAGACTTTCCATGATGTAGTAACATCCATAGAAATTTTATGGAGTAGGTCCCACAACTCTACCTCCTCTTGTGGGGTAAATCCTCTACATAATGAGATGGTACCTCATGAGTAGAGAGGCATCAATTCACTCATCCAGGAGGATCATCAGAAATATTCCATGATAAAAAGAAAATACTATTTGTCATAAATATTCTTCCAACTGGAGGACACCAGTCCACTTCAGTGGTTACTCCAAAGTAGGTATATATCCCTATAAAAATTCTAGAATCCTATTCAAATTTCCAGACAGTGTTGATGGATCCACATAGACATGTACTTTTATATGAAGATCATCGCATATAAAAATCATCCCCAATAACCAATAAGAGAAAATCTAAAAATAAATCTCAGCAAAGTAATCTAGATAACTAAGGAAAAACTCATAACCCTCTTCTACATGAATCTAGGGTTCTTGAAGCCATCAAACATTTATCACTGGTGGCCCATGATCCTACTAATCCATTACCAGATTATGAGATTAACATTTTATGTTGTGATTATCCTCCCCACAACATTGTTACCAATAATTCTAAAGTCCATCCCCATAGAATCTACCATGAAGTTTTCCTTCATTGGAGCAAACCAATCAATCGTGATAGCCTATCTCTTGATGAGCGTTATAATATCCCTTCTCATGGTTGTAATTTCAAAAAATAAGATGGTCTGATCATTTTTTATGTACACCATAAAAGACATCCCTAGGGTAAACACTATAGGAATTATACCTTTATTTAGAAAACATGGCATGATGGTAGCCCTTGACATAATTAAATTCGCTACAAAGGTCCCCCCTAGTGACATCTCATTTCTATAAGATGGTACTCCCCTTGCTGAGACGAATGCATGAAATTCCTCACACTCAGAGGCAGTAGAAAAGACAGTTCCATACTTTTTAGATTCCCATTAAATGAGAAATGAAATATTTTTTCAGTCTAAGGATGTATCAGGGAAACACTTATCCTCTAGCTACCCCAAACCATTCACATACCAACAAGACCTTCGTTATCCCTGATACCTACAATAATATTTTCAAGAAGATTCCATGTTGGGATGAACAAGTAGATGACCCCCCCCCCCATAGAAGAACTCAAGAATATGTTTCTCATGGGAATAAAATTATTTGTAAGATAAACCCATTATGTTTTGGTACTCATCCACTTCTCATTTCAACATTACAAATGAATTTTTAGAACAATTAATACACAATATTCATCTAAATATCTTCACAACCCTCCACCACCTGCAATAAATATTAATGAATTATAATGGTTATGGAGACCATTTTAAATTATTGGGAGATCATTGTTGTCAAATAAACATAGAACCACTTCTATATGCTTGGAAACCACATTCAAATACATGATAACACAATCATAAATCGACATGTCTCGATTCATTTTGTAAGTTACATCCTCTGATTTTCAACACCAACCCTAGTGTCCACATCTGTGGATGGTGGGAATATGGATATCTACAAATTACCTCATGCATCTTCCAAAAAAACTAACTGGAAATGAAATGAAGTAAATTAATTAGTACAAGTCATCTAACAAACAAAACCCTTTTACCAAAAAAATCAAGGTCTATAATAATTGGCCTTGAATTAGCCTCAAAAATTTTATCCTGATAAGATCCATCCATCAAAAAAACTCTTAAAACATGAAACTATGGACATTTAGTAGGCTTCTCACTTAAGTGAATCTAATCATCACGAACTACTGATATCCCTAAAAGTATGTTTTTCACATGCTGACATGACATTATATATGATTCATTCCAGAATAAGGATGCTTGAGATTAAGAAAACAAAAAATGAATAATATGTTACTGTAGTACATGACCCACCCCATCCCATAGGGATGAGGTTATTTTTTTCACAAAACTCCCATGTGAGACCAAAAAATGTAGATTGAGGCAAAACATAAAGATAACGGTAGTAATCCCATCCCTTAGGGCTGGGGGAATTTTTCTATAACCCCCCCTCTCAATGGAAATAAGCCTTTTCCCATTTAGGGAGGATGACAAGTGGTAAGGTCTCTCATTTTTCCCTATAATGAAAGCCATTTTCCCTAGAAGGGATGCATATGACCATACTTAATATAAGTTCCATCTAAGTCACTATTCTACAAAAATATATAAGAATATTCCAAAAAATAGAGTGGTCCATCAAAAGATGCAAACAACCCACCTATTATTCAGCTTCTAGTATGATACTCACAATGTATTACTCATTGGTGAACATCAAGGATGTCATTCCTATAGACAAAACCAAAAATAATTCCAATATATATGATAAATGAGAATATGGTTTCATCTGGGAAGCGGTCCACACCGAGAATGATGGTGTATGCACCCAGAACTAGATTATCACCCTAAATTTGGGTTCTCCCATGATCAATCCAATACATCCTACTCAGAAAAACTCTAAAAAAGAATAATGGAATGGTCATATATGAACCCCTCATCCTGTGTATGAGGATGATCTCTCTAATGACTCACACGAATGGAGGAAGAGATGAAATAGTTGAGGTGAATCAAAGCTGAGTTTCTCTGAGTTAGTGTTCCTTCTAAATATACTTCCTAGGAAGTGTGTCAATGTACACATCCAGTAGGTGTACCATAGCCACAAGGATTAATCCTGGAAATTCAAGCATAAACAAGATACCCCCCCCCCCCCCCCACAACTCATCTCCTTATCCATCATATCACCTATACTCGGTCATGGAAGAATATCAATATTAACCTTCATTAAGGATACAATAAGATCAGGTTTATGGAAACATCAAAATATGTTCCCATATATATATATGTGTGTCAAATATTTATAGAACTAACAAGACATATCCTATCAATCGATAGACTTATAAATGATCTGGTTTAATAGGACACTCATCAAGTTCTTATATAAACCATTGAGTCATTGGAATGTTGATTAGAAGTCCTGGAGGAGTAGCGTGCACTAGTGTTTCCATATTAGAAAACATACCCCGAATGGGTGAGAGAAAAACATCCACCATAAAAAATTAGGAGTCCTACATTTTTTATATTCAATTTCTCGAGTGACTTGAAAAACAATATGGCACATTATGAGTCCCATTTTGATCCCATGATGGAAACTATTGAGCAATAAGAATCAATGAAACTCAGATTCTTTGTCTGAACCCTACAATGGATAGCGTTCAAATGGTACACCATTTTTTCATATCAATCAATCACTGGATGGGAAGACATCAATTGGAAGATACTCTTCTATTTTATCTCAAAAATGTAAAATAAAACAATAACTGGTATCTCTAATGGAAAAGAATAATAAAATGAGAGAGTCTTGGATTTCATTTCTAGAATGAATGGGATGACCTACTCCTTGAACTGGACACTTCCTTAGAATTGATAACCTTTGCAATGAGCTATGAATAGTTATCTCCCCAGAGAAATATACATGTGGGTTTCAGTATTTCTCTTTAATTTCCCAATGAATGGAAGAATCAATAAAATTTACTAAGATCAGGTCCCGAATACTTCCACCAATCCTAGGGAAGAGAGTGGGAAAGGTTGAGGTAGAATTTTTCACCCATAAGCCAACCTCTGCACCTACTCTAGCTCTAAAACCTTTTCCATAACATGCATCACCCTCGAGGAATCCACAAAAAACCTTGAATTTTCATAAAGTGTAGAGGGAACTCGTGAGGAATAAATTCGAGGAGAAAAGGAATAAATTTTACTCTATTTAGATGATCAAATCTATGGTTATTTTGGAAACTCCATGGAAAATTATTTACATCCCCTTCCACAACCAAAAAATACCTACTAGGTTGGTCTCGATGACCAACTTGATTATTACCTCTTTCATTGGGTATTGGGGAACACCATTCAGGAAGGATTTTCCTTCAAATACATCCAACAGAAAATGGTATTTTCCTAGAATGTAAATTTAGGAAGTCCACCAACACAAGTGGCATATATTTCCACCACTTCCACTAATGTTAGAGTTGAGTGGATACAATTTATTATTATTGTGGAATAGAAGTTTGATATTTGGATGAGTTAGAAGAAAATAAACTGAACTCATGGTATTATCCATGAAAAGTTGAAACAACCAACTATACCCCCAACCACTTCAATTGTAACATAGCTGAGGTCATCGATACCAAAAACCCCCAAAGTCTAGACATTTAGAAAGTGGTTATGCAGAGAGGGAAGAGATAAAACATAAGAGGATGAACCTACAACAAGGAACAATTTGGCTTCGAACCTATCATATTGTGTGCCCTAAGATCTGAAATAAGGGGAACTGCACACCAAATGGATCCACCAGAACTGGTTATCCATAAATATTACTCATCATATGCGATGTTTCTCTTTAGTTCCATTAATACCATTCACTTAAGGATCCCCTTGTCTGATGATCAGTATGTATATGATCCCAATTTCCCCAAACCCAATTAGGGAACTAGAGGAAGAGGCCACAGAATCTGAAGATGTTAGGTAAGACATAATCATGGAAGGAACAATAATTCTAGACACATCCTTACTCAGACTATCAATGTTGCAATAAATCATGAAAGAGCCCTTCATTGGGTCCAACACAGGTAGTAAAATTATCTTTCACCTTCTAGGATACACTCTATTCTAATCAGTCAAAAATATAAATCAGAAGAGGAACATGTGTCTAATCATCCACAGTGTGTAGGATAAGCTATTTGTCCCAACCCACCAAGGACATGAGCATCTCTTACTCTTATATTGATGGATAATCCAACTACATAAAATAATCCATCCCCTTAAATTCCTGTGAAATATTATCCCCTCACTAGGAAGCACAAGAATTTTGAAAAGAAGTATGAAATTTTGAAATTGTAATCATTTTTTTGAGACATTATATCAATCCTATATAACCTGAGCATATCAAATGTCTTCTAGGAAGCACTTATAGATCCTTTTCTAATACCCACGGAGTTTGAAGCTGAAGTGGCTACTAGATAAGACTTTCAGATAGAGATTGAAACTTTGGTATTATAAACAGTTATCTCTATCACAGATCAAGATGAAGATGTCATTGTATAGGGAAATATCTTATCCCCGTACGTGTATGGAATGATAAATGGTGTAGATGCCCAAAATGTGTTCATTGACAATGGATCTTAAGTTAACTTCATTCAAGTATGAATACATTTCAAGTTTTTGATATGATGAGGATAACCTATTACCCTATGTGATAACACTATATTACTGTGAAAAAAGTGAGTAGACACCATTTTTCCAAATCAAGCTCAAGACTCTGTTTGGAGAACTATTGGTCAACTCAGATTTTTTGGCAGAACGTGGATTTCAATGTCTTTTTAAGAGGCCCCTAGTTGAATCAACATGAATCAATACCATCATTGTACCATCAAATCATTAAATACATAATTAATGAAAAAATATAGGTGTTTCATTCTAATAATGTCCCATTATAATATTATGAATCATATTATATCGATGTATGATTCTAATCAAGGGAAAGGGTAACAACCTCTTGTTAATGGTATTACGTTGGTCACCTCCTTGAATTCTCTGAAAATGATCTCATACAACCCCTTAATGTAGATTGATGAAGAAAATGTTTTTCCCATCAATCAGGTTAAGTATATGATCCCAAATTCATGCACATATTTAGATATATTTTATGGTTTTAGCCTTGACCAATTAGTCTATCAATGTTGAAATTTTTGCTAACTCCCCGGACCGTAATGAAATATCATGTGAAAATTCCATCATTACATCCCTAAAGCTCCAAGAAGACCATAAATTTTCATCATAGGTAGAGGAGGTTGTCTCATCACCTTCACAAGTTAGATAAACAATTCCATCTCTCACTCCATCCTCTCTATATTTTCAAGTAAACCCTGTGTTTTCATCTATGTCAATGGAATTCGCTTTATCCTTAGAATTCAATGGTATTGGCACCTCCCCCAAGTCTGGAGAACATATACCACTACTTCCACCCCCTATGGAACATGATGAAGGAAATGTAGACATATTGGAATAAAAATACGAGGAGCTTTGGGATTCCCTTCTATCATTTGAGGTGGATTTCTCTACAACCATCGATGAACTCATACTAAATAAACCACGGTATAAATGAAGATCCACGACCCACCTTGATTTGTGTACCCATGTATTCTAAAGAAAAAGATTTATATAACTATTTTCTAATGAATAATAGATATATATTATCCATTAATAACACAGAAATACAAGGCATCAATGAAAAGGTGTTAACTCACCACCTAACCTTACCAGAGGACCATCAGGTCTATAAACAAACAGATAAAAGGATGCACCCAACACATGCTGCCAAATTCAGGATGAAGTTGACAAGATCATCATAACCAGATTCATTCAAGAGTTAAAATATCAAAAAAAAATGTCCAATATCGTCCCCATCAATAATAATAATGGTAAAATCTGATACTTTATTGATTTTATTAATCCCATCCAACACTACCCAAAGGATGATTTACCTATCTTGATCAGAATATTGATGATTAAAAAATAGTTGTATATCATGATACCTCCTACATGGACTAATATTATGGGTATAATCGGATCTAAATATCCTATAAATATGAATAATACACAACCTTTAGGTCCCCATAGGGTGTATTTTTCTATTGGTTAATGACATTTCACATGGAAAATGTCAATGCTATATTCCAACATGACATGAATAAAATCTTAAAACCCTTCTAGGTATTGTTTATCGAATGATATGTAGATGACCTGGTGATTAAATTCAACAATTCTCTGACAACCTATAAATTCATCAACCCATATTAAAAAAAAATATTGTATCATAGCATGAAAATGAACCCATTGAAATGTGATTTTGGCGTTACCTCAGGGAAACTTCTTAGGTCAATGTATTCCATAGTGACATTAAAGTCAACCATGTGAAGACATTGTCTATCCTCCGAATGTCACCTCCTCGCAATGTAACGGAGTTTAGAGTACTTCCTGGACATTTATCCTATATCTGATTCTTTATATCCAACCTTAATGGAAAATGACATCCCTCCACTAGGTTGATAAAAATGTGGGTTACATATTAGTGGACTGATGATTTTCCAGAAGCATTCAATGATCTCAAGGAATATCTATTGAGACCTCCAGTTATGATGAAACCTCTCAAAGTAAGACCCCATATTTTGTATGTGATAGATTTTTTGAGATCAATGGGTTACTTCCTCATAAAAACAAATGATTTAGGTAGTGAAAAAAACATGAATTGTCTTAGTAGACCCCTGATAGTTACTGAGAATCATTATTCAGATATTGGGAATAGCTTTCTAGAACTAATCTTTTTAGTCCCGATGATGAGGCACAACCTACAACATCACAAGGTATGTTGGGTTTATCTTTGAAACCCACTCAAATACATTATCAACTGTTAAATTTTGACTAAATGTCTATCGCGATGGATGGTCATCCAATAGTAGTTTGACATTTGGTTCAAGCCTTGGAAAGTGGTGAAAGGAAAAGAATTAGTAAATTATCTAGAAGAGTATATCTAAAAAATGACTTCATTGGATATAATACAATAGGATTAGGTTTTATTCTCTATTCAAGGAGGTCCTATGATATGAATATATATTTTGAAGGTGAATCTAAAATCCTAATAGGAAAGAGGATCGAACAATCTAGGCTCAACAATGTGGGGCTAGGATTTTTTTCTCATATATCTATTAATGCTATTAATACCTTTTTATTTCTTGCTGTCATAGTGGTTCATGAAAATTGAGGTTGGATAATAGGCTCTCATTGTAGGGCTAGAGCTAAAAAATTATGTGCGAGTCAATCACATGAAGATAAAAGGTGACTCAGATCTAGTTATTAAGAAGCTTAATGGTGATTGTTTTTTTCTAAAAGGAAGAGTTAAACCCACTATTGAACCATGTCGAGGGATTAATAGTGTAATTCCCTTTGGAATCAACATCGAATCATGTCACATGGTCACAAAATTCTTATGATAATGCACTACCAAATAAGGCCAGAGCTCTAGCTAATTTCATGAGTGATGAAACAGTCATCAACATTGCACATCACCGTATTGACCCACCTTTTGTTCAATCCATCACAGAAGATATCAATGAGGTTATTCCCATCCTCAAACAATATGGTCCTTCCACTAACAGGATGACACCCATTTTTACTACCATAAAAGTGAGTATTCCCTTTGGATAGATCCAGGTGATAAATAATCTTAATAAAATCCATTAACATTGTTCTATATAATGGAATGATTCATAAAAAGTTAATTTATAATATGACCCTTAATGGGGTCCTTCTTAGCTGCATTGATGGAGAAGTGACCATTTCATTCATAAGGAAGGTCATGTTGGATCTTATGGTGCTCAGTAGTTGGGACTCAAGCTTTCCCACCAATTACAAAGGCTTGGGTACTACTGGCCCACTCAAATACAGGACAACACTAAATTTACCAAAAAGTGCTATTGATGTTAGGTCTATGCCAAATTCATCACCATATCCTAGATTTTATTTAAGCATTCAAATACTCCTACACATTTTCCATATAGTTAATAGACATCATGGAATCATATCCTCCCAGTACATATAATAATTCTATGTTTATTCTTACCAGAACAAAATTCATCTTCATGTGGGATGAAGATATACACCTTAATAAAATCAGTGCAAGTAGGATTTTTATTTTTGTGAAGTCTAGTATCATCAATAGATTTGGTGTACCTCATACAATACTGATGACATATGACACCAATTTTTGTTCCACTGAATAGAAGAGGTTTTCCGAGGAGTATGACATCAAGTCTAACCACTCATCCCACTACCACAATATGGATTATAAAAAGATAGATGCCTTCATAAATACCAAATCAAATATACATCAGAAAATGCTAAAAAATGGTAAAAATTATTGGCTGGATATGATCTTACATTCTTTTTGGGCTTACGAAACAATTACATGTGATACCACACAAGTTAACCATACTCATTATTATATGGTAGAAAGGACTTCTTGCCCATCAATAGTCAGTTTCCCTCTCTCTACATTTTTATCTATGATCAACTATCCATGGTTGAGAAATCCTATAAATAGATGGTTGAATTGGGGATATTGGATTAGAAAATATTACATACATAGAATTATTTGGAAATCCACCAATACTTGATCATATGCGCCTTTAACAAAAAGTTTCAACTACAACATTTCATCAAAGGAGAGATTGTTTTAGTTTTGAGGACTCAAATTATACTTTAATAGAATAATCCCAATATGAAACAGAAGTGGGGGGTACCTTACGCCATTCATAAGGTCCAATAGAATGGTTCTATATTTTTTAATTTCAAGGGATGGACAACTTAACATGACCCCCACCAATTCATGGTTCATAAATAAATATTTCATGTAATCACATGACATCTTCATCCAGATTTCATGATGTTAAACTATGTTTTATAAGTTCGTGATCGAATGACATTAAATTATAGGGTAAATTGTCCCAACTATATGATATTAAACTATGTTATTGGTATTCATCGCAAGATCTTAAAAAACATGAAACTAATTTCCATGTCGCAAAAAATAAACTACATGATATCAATGTCTTCTCCACATGACATTAAAATACACGAGAATCATCATTTCAATCGACGATTAAACATACACTAGATAGATCTATGTTGGAGAAATATTAATTTCATGTATTCCCACATGAGATTCATATCCATGTAAGAAGCCTCTTTCTCATGAACTACATGTTTCTTTATTCATGTCACCATAGGACACATAGTAACATCTCTACCTCATGAATTCGGCCTAGTTGAAATGTTTTCCCAGTTCAACAGATTGTTTTATTAACAGGCTTTAGACCCAAGGAATTTTTCACATTGGTATTATGTTTTTCTATAGTATTCGAGATCATGCATCCCATAACATCAATAAATAGTCATCCTGGTTGCATGACATTAAACTGAACACCCATCATCATCCTCATTGTATGATGTTAAACTACTTGTCCATGTCCCAAGAATATGATGTTAAATTTTTCACTTAGTCCAGAATACATGACCATAAACTAAAAACCCAACTCCAAACATCACGACATAAAAATGTATGCAAACCCTTTCATGAATACTTATGTGGTGTGTGGGCCTCCTTGGTCCTCATTCGCATCAGGTTTGGTGTTACACCCCATTACGGACATCTATTATTTATAGTTCTCACCCCTTGGTTAGAACTATAAAACCTTAAAGTAAGAGTTAACTTCTTAATCACTTGATGTAAAACTATAATCATACCCTGAAAAAGTTATTTATGTCTCTTAGACATATAAGAGGTGATTTCTACCCCATACATTGAAGATGGTTTTCCACACAATGATCAGGGGAAGCCTCAGTTCCCTCACTCGAAAGGAAATTTTTCTACACATTGGTCATCCTCCATGTCATCATAAAGAACTAAATATGGCTTGATTCTCTTATTTATTGGATACGTTGTAGTGATGGGGTTTTTTATACTGGTCCAACCACTCAAAAAATAGCCCCACTATAGATGTGGTTCTGACCTACATAGGGGTATTTCTAACAAGAACAACATTTGGCTTGATTTGGTCCCTTTTAGGATATATAGGGACACCTATATATCTTTTCATGGTCCTAGATATGATGATACATTCTTCATGTTATGTGATCCCCATCCTCACTAAAAGGCATTAATCTGCATTTTTTTACCAAGAACAATGTGTGGATTTATTATCACTCTATGGGATATGAGGTGAAACTTGAACCTCACATACTTGAATAAGCCATGAAATATAAAAAAAATTCCCCTCCTCAGTATAAAAAAAATATATGTAGGGATACCAAAGTAAGCCCTATTTAGAGCTTAGTTTCAAGAAAACTTCCATATTCAGAAAAATTGAGTCATATATTTATAGGGAAACTTAATTAAAACTACATGTGCCTTGATTCCTATTATAAAAGGATATAAAGTGACGCTTGGGCCTATAATTCTAGGTATAGTAGTGATAATCTAATGATCGAGGGAAAAAATGTCCCCCTCTATTTACGGATCAGACCTAAAATAAGAGTTCCTTTTCAAAATAACATGTGTACTAATTATTATCATCATAGGATATGTATTGATGCCCATATCTCTAATACTAGGTCCATCTATAAATAAGGACACAAATTCCATCCTTCTTGTATATGCGGAAGATCTACACAAGGTGTTTTCTGAGAACATCATGTGGATTGATTCATGTAATCACATGATATGTCGTGATGCTATGATCTCAAGAAATGGGCCGAACCATAATGATACTTCCTTCATGTCGATTTATCCCCATCCATACCACAAGGTGTTAAACTACATGGCTCAACAAAAACTACATGTAACATTACTCTCATTATATGGGCTACATAATGATGCCTCGATGTTGGCCCATCCGTGATATAAAGAAAATTTAACCTTATCTTGTATACAAACAAAATCTATGTAGGGAAATAAAATATAGGTCCTATTTATATGCATGTTAAAATGAAATGTTACATCTCCCAGAAACATAAGTCATAACCTTGTAGGGAAGCACATTTAGAACTATATGTTGCATAATTACATCCAGTATAGGATATGTTGTGATGCTCCGATATTAAATATCAGTTCAATCCATGATAATAAAATGGTCAATGAGAAAATTAAACCCCTATACATACAGATCAGGCCTACATGTGAGTCACCATTCAGAACTATGTATTGTTTGATTCATTTCATCACATGATACATAGTGATGCTTGGATATTTAATCATGTGTCAAGCTATAATGAAGGATAAAAATCCCCTCTACCCTATCTACAGGTCTTATATACATAGGAATTTTTCATAAAATTACATGTTTATTAAATCCTATCATCATAGGATACTTAGTTATGCCTATATTCTTCATCCTGGTCTAGCCACCACAAATGTAAAATTCTTCATTCCTTCATTACATCTCCTCTATGTGGTGGAATAAACATTAGTCACCCCTTGTTTCTAACATCAACTATAGCTCATATGGTAATGGATGTTGTGAAAATGGATTACCCACATGACAAGGCATTTTCATCCACATCAGATGGTCCTATTAGTAAGTCATCAAAAGGGACAGCTGGTATTTCATTTTCATGTTAATAAACATACATTCTAGATCCATGATGTTAAACTGCATGGTACATTGAGAATTATGTTTGACTTCATTATAATTTTTAAAAGTTACATAGTGATACAAAGACCTTGTGCCTTAGTCTCATGCATGGGTAAAAAAATAACCATCTTGTATATAAAAATAAATACCTACGCATTAAATCTCATGTTTGGTGTCCTTATTCATGGATCTCTTAGAAATGACCACATATATAAGAGTTAGGTCTATGTATTATATTTTACACTCCATATTTAATAATGATCGAAATGTTTCCAACATACCTGAATACATTTCATTCATCATACATTGTTCTCGGGGAAATTTCAGACCTTAACAATATTCTTTTATCCATCATAAATTGACGGTCAATTTCCCAAGGACACATTTGTTTGAATATGAATAAAATTCCCCAGTTACATCTATATATGTATCCCACAATATTATAGACTATCAACTAAAGGTAAATTCATCTTTATAAGATTCCTCTTATATCTTCATAATGCCTAATGGCTTTTCTTCCCAATGTAATTTCTCCTGATCTAAGAATCCCCAAAATCATGGTTTAATTTTTATATCCCCCTCACATCTGAGGCATGTCAACACATCTTAGCCAAATGAGCCTCCATTTTCCCCTCATTTAAATGAAAAATGGTCCTACCTATTTGAACAAACACAAATAGACCCTTTCATATCCTTACCATATGATATTAGACGGAATATATGATAATCTAATCACATGACACTGAACTGAAAAATTTTCAAGAACTACATCTGGCTTAATTTCAATTATCATAGGATACATAAAAACACATAAATACTCTATTCTAGGTCCACACATGAGATAAAAATGTATCCCGTTTTATATTTTTTGAGTTAGACATGCACAAGAAATTTCCATACAAAAAAATATTTTCCCCTAAGTTCATATATGTACGGTATATTTTCATAGGAGGGTTTGATACATGTCTCACGCAACATAGGGGCTTGTATTCAAAATAATATTCTCCTTCCACACTCAAGAGTTTAATCGATGCATGGGGATACCTTCCAAATACTATGAATGGCTTGATTCCTTCCATTGTAGGATACATGGAAATGTCTAGATCCCAATCCTAGGTCCAACCACAAAAAAGATAAAAATCCCCCCCCCATGTGTGAAAATCATACCAACATAGGGATCCCTTTTAGAAATATGTATGGCATGATTCTTGTATAGATGAGATACATAGTTAAACCTGAACCTTACATCTTAGGCTCGACTATAATAAAAACAAGAGGTTATACATATGGGTCAGACCTATATAAGGGAAATGTTTCTACCCATTTCCAAAAAAATCAACAAGATATAGTCCTTTAACATTTTTGGACATTCCTTTTATAAAAAGGAACTGATGTCTAAGGAATTCTAAATATTCATCAACCTCCCTAGATAATTAAAACAGAAGGTTAGTGTCATGGGGAAACAATTGTTTGAATCTTCACAATATTCCCCAGTTGGCCCTGCACATGTTACCGATAAAAAATGTCTATCAGCCAAAGGCAAGTTCAACACAAGGAGATAATTTTCCTATCCCAATATTCCCCAATGACGTTTACATCCCATATCTCTCATCTGATTCCAGAACCACAAGATTCTATCTTAAAACCATTTCCTCTTTATTCATCAAGATGATGGACTATTCTTGAATATATTATAATGAAAAAGGATAATCATTTATCCCTCAATCAATGCTAGGTGATCTTAAATATTATACCTTATATTTCCACGTCGTAATACATTAAACTGCATTTTCTATTTCTTAGATAAGTGAAATTAAACAACATTATGATCTTTCCCTACCTCACACATTCCAAATTCAGGTAGGTGTGTTTTCTCATTCATGTCCAGCGGCAATACAGATTCCCCTTTCATTTCCAGACTTCTTTACCATTATAATCCACCCTATATAGTGTTGTGAAATCCAAATTTTTATAAATTAACTATCCATGAAAAATGTAGGGCCTATGTCTTTAGGAAAACATTGTTTGAATATGCACAATATGCCACATTTGGCTTTGCATAAGTCATCCACCCAAATGGATTATCAACCAAAGGAAACTTTCTCCCTAGGAGAGTGTTTTCCTACCTCCAAATTCACCCAAAAACATCATGTTTGAAACCATTCTTATGGTTACCCCTGCATACATTACCTATATCTTGAATCCAGTTTTTAAATAAAAAAACTAGGCTCAAGAAAAATACCTCATTCATGTCTGATGAATATTGGGACATTCTCGTCCAATAAGACTTATTTGGGCCATCAACCTATAATTCAGAGTCACTATTATTTGACCCAAAACATCATTAATATTAGACCATATTTCATGACTCTAAATTATCCAGCAAAAGAAACAGAAAACATTCATAGAGGAGAACCTACCAATGGTACCTTGGAAAAAAGATGAGTTCTAACACGCTAGACCTATGTTTTCCATGTTTTAGGAGAAAAATTGAGCGATCTGAAGAAAACATAAAGGAAGAAAAAAATTGGTCCAAAACATGATAAGGGTTTCCAAATTAAAATTCGAGTTGTTCCAACTAATCCCACACCGTAAGGGACATAGGAAAAACATGTGGTGGTAACTAAAATACCACAATGTTTGAAGGGTTTTCCATGTAACCCTAATAATAGTCAAAACTATTCTCACTGAGTCCCTATGATTAGGGAAAATTTATAGCATTACACGATCATGTCATTTTTTTATCCCAAAATGTGATTAAAATTCATATCCACTGATTAATATATCAAATTCATGTGAGATATTATACATCAAAATTCATTTCAATTTATGATTGATGGACATTTTAGTAAAAGATAATAGACATGAATTAGAGGGAAAACAAGTTCCATTTTAAAAAATGGGAATGGAGTAGAATTTATAACCTAGAGTCTCTCCCTGATGATAATGAAAAAATGGAAAATACATAGAAAAGTTGAAGTAGCTATAGTGATGCTCTGCTCATTTTAGTCAACAAATCGACTACTTCTTGGCCCAAAACATCATGGTTCCATTCAAAATTAGTTATTTTACCAGATTATATTTTAGATGATGAGTGAATTTTTTATGAGTTCCTTGAGATCATGATTCATCTACATTATAAAATCAAAATTTTCGATTTTTTATGATAGTTTCACCTTTATACTAGTTAAAATGACCTAACATTTCCATAGATCCGCAATATGTGTTACAACATGATCATAAGATCTTGATTAATTAGAAACCATGTAGAGTAACATAAAAGTTGTAACCCATTAGGATTTTTCATGGTAATGGGAGGAATTAAACTAAGCGAGGTCATATTCAGTAATAGCTAAGTCTTTACGGGAAATGATGATTTGATGGATAAGGATATGTAGGTGCTATTAATCACCCCCATGTCCTAGGCAAAATAAATTTTAGTGAAGGATTCTGAACGTGTTTTCATGAAACATCAAATTGATTATGTTTTTAATGATTATTTATAATATATTTCTAACCATGTGACATCTCATGAGGAGTAATGATATGATTATAGTGTGAATTTATATTTAAAAGTACTAAATGAGGGGGTTGGTTTTGAAAACAGTTTAAAACAATTATTTTAAATAGTTTAATAACTAAAAACCCATGGGGATTTTGAAAAATATGTGATAAATTGGTCATTTTGATTTAAATTCACACATTTCAAGATCATTTTTCTTAGATATTAATTCTGGTTATGAGTAATTCTTTCGATTGAATTAATTGAAATCCTGATTAATTTCTAATCTTTTATTTCAACTCATAAAGAACAAAACCTTGAAATAACTATATTTTTTCTATGTTCTGTATCAAATTCATGGAATAAGAGAATCCATAACTGATTGATACCTAATGAATGTGGGTAGGAAAATGATTCTTTTATTTCCCAATTGGAACAACACAAGTCAAAAAATCAAAACCTCACACCGATTGGTTTGAAATTATGATCATATCTATCAAATGAATCAAAACTAGCATTATAATAATAAATAATGTAAGATACATAAAATTAAATGTGTTAACACCCAAATACATCCAAAATAGTAGTTAATATATATGACAAAACTCCCTTGACATGTGTGTATCTCCCTCATAATGAACTCCCATCGTTTAGCCCAATATTGAGAGGATGAGGAAGCTCGGGTGGATCGAATTCTTCACCCTTGATCCCCTTCTGGGTATAGGGTCCTCCAAAATATCTAGGATAGGGAGAGGAATACCATGGAACACCAAAATGGAAGTACTTTCCTCCTTGTTCAAACATTTAAATGGGGTTTCCAAGGATCTATTTTATAGGAAATGTTGAATGTTATTTTGGGGACATTGATTTATTTAAACCACATAGCCCATGGATTTTAGTATAAAGATATTCTTATCTAACTTTATAGAAAAATAGAAAATTATTTCACTATATCTTGATCATATTAAACCATTAATTGTAAACGTTACAAGGTTCAATGCAAAATATATTGATGAAACACAACACACCACTTTTGACTTTGTGCAAGATCAGTGGCTTGGAAAGATCAATTTTGTTGGGGACTTTAATGGATTAATTGGGATATAATGTGGTAATAATTGTTGTATTTGAATGAATTATGGATAAATATACCAAGTTTCATCCCAATTAAATGAACATATCAATTACACAATCAGTTTGATTTTAGTGGTGTTCTCCAAATCATGCACGATTTGGCCATTTTTCATCAACATCATTTCAGGCCCTCCAAATCACCCCCATCTACAATAAAATCATTAAAAAAAGTGAAATTATCCTTTTTAATAGTGATTAAAAGATAATTTAATCAAAAATGGAGTGAATTTTTTTATTAATTTTTGAATTTATTATAAAAAATCCACTTGACACAGTGATGTAATAGTGAAAATGAAGAGTGGATCACTACACAATCACACCCTCACATGTAACCATTTTCACTCCTACGAAAAGTCACATTTCCAACAAAATCATGGAGATATTTCAAACATCATGAATATTCAAAATTAAATGAAAATTTAATTTTTTATAGCAATGTGATCAAATTAAAAAACTCACCAAGATGTTATTGTCAGTGTTTATGGAAAAATGTGTCTCATAAATTGTATCATAACAATATTCAAGGAGATGAATGATACCAATTTGAGAAAATAATTCATAAGTAAAACATTTCTAAAAGTCTCCATGTGTATATGTTGATAACATTTAATTTTATTATTTCTAATTTCTATCCAAAAAGCATAGGTCAATATAAAAAAAATATACATAAATGATTATCTCCACGAAACCATACCTAAATCATCTGAAATCCAATTTAAATACCTATTCATTTAATATTTCCTATAATTGAAACATTATGATCATAACCAAGACATAACCATATGTTGTACATTTTATCACTCCCCTCATTTATTATTATTGTTTTTATCAATAGTATCACTTGGAACAGACCTCACACTCTTCTCTCAACCCCTGTCTGATCATCTCAGAAAACTAATTATAATAGTTTTAAAAATATAAAAGTTAGAGGAAGAGTAATTTTTGACTTTTCCAATGAAAAACACATATTTTAGTTTTTTTTAATTTTATTATAAAATTTTTTAGGGGGTAAAAAAATTGGATTACAGGTACCCATGCATATGTCTATCTGGTATTATAATAAAAAAGATCAGATAAGGAATGAACTTATGGGAAAATAATTTTAGAATGATGATAAATATTAGCCAAACTTATATTTACCTTATGTTTAGTAATATTGAATTAACACTTTATGATTGGCTGTAATGATGTGTGGAGATATTAAGGGACATAATTTTCTCATAATCTACTCACACAAAGGTTACAATTTTCCAAAAGTGTTTTAAAGTGAAACAACCATTTATATAATTGAAAAAAACCAATTTTCAAGAAAATGCCTCACCTGAATGTTAAAATACTTCCAAAAACCCCATTATATTAGTATTTTTTGTTAAAATAACATTAAATAGGAAAAATCCTGAGGGATTTTAAATGATTTTCAGGAATAATAAAAAATAATTATCCATTATTATGTTAGAATCATACATGAATATTCTAGTGAAAAATTTAGTGGAAAACTAGGTTAGGGGAAGGTAAAAAAAATATTTGGCAGTCCAAAGGAGATAAAGAAGAAAGATAGTTAATTTTATTAACTAACCCTAGAATGTACCCATCCCTACACACCATGATTATGTGGTTTCATAACTATAATAAAATAGAATGTAGGAAGGAAGGATAACACCTATAAGGTTTCATTCATAATTTACTTCTTCAAATCGGAGTTCCTCTATTAGGAACTGTAGAATGGATTCAAGAAAGTGCTTCAAACACTACCCATTAACAGTGAAGGATTGTATTGTTTTCTAATTCTAAACTTGAATGACACCAAATGAACCATCATTAGTAATAGTGTATGAAAAAAAACCAGTGGTAACAAAGATTAACAAGAAGAAACTTCAGCCTTTCAATGAAAATGAGGGCCTTTTCGTAATGTGTAATTGATGATGAAGGATGAGATAGTTGTGGTCATCCTTGGATTACTCCTTATAAATCTGAGAATTCACATTAAATATCTACATATTTCCTCCATCTCCTAAATATGTATCTTCCTTTGAGCACCTAATATCGAATGATTAGAATTGAATTTTTTAATGTCTCGGGAGGCTTGGTGGTCATTATCAATATAGAGATGTCAAATATTTTCAAAAATGAGCCTATATGGTGACATGCCAATGGTTGTTTTGAAGGAAGTATGGTAAGAACATAATGAATCATGGTGTCTAAGACTCCAATCTATTCTATTAAGTTGAAACATTTTTTCACAAATTTCTTTTACCTCTCTATTGGTCACCTTTTCATGATCATTGGATTGTGGGTGATATGTAGTAAACACTTGATGCAAGCCCCATACTGATGCAAAAGTGATTGAATTGTGAAGTTGTATAAATGAGAACCCTAGTCACTAATGATGATCCTTAGTAATCCAAACCAGCAGAAAATTTGGGTTCTCAAAAATTTCACAACAGTCTTGGAATCATATATCTTCATGGCTCATGCCTCAACCTGTTTTGACATGTGATAAACATGAAGTGGAATGTATAATTTTCTAGAAAAATATGGAAATGGAACCATAAAGTAAATGCACCAAACAATAAAAAATTAAAATAAGAGCAAGGGTTGTTGTGGAATTTCATTTATTTTAGATACATTACCCATTCATTAAATTGTGAAGACAAGATTTATAGAAATCTGGGGCACCCTGATATAATGTTGGATAATATAGACCAGAATTGAGGACCTTACGAAGAGTCTGTAGGGGACCAAAGTGGCCCATCATGTGTGTGGAATATCCTAATGACAAACTGAAACTCCCTATAAAAGACACAACATGTAAGGATATGATCATTACATGTGCTCCAAAGGTAGGGGCATCCCAAATATACTAACCGAACATATGTTTTAAATAGTCATCTTCGTTATTTTTCAAATTGAAAGGAATGCAAGATGCAAAAAAATAATTTACTATTTCAGCATCACAAGTAATTTCATCTTTCACGTGGTACAATTGATCATTATGAAAAATTTTATTTATTGGAATACAGGGGGATGAGTCAATGTCTGATAATCAAAGGATCCTATTGATATGGTCAGACACCACATTCTTTGCCCCTTTTTTATCTCTAATTTATAGGTTATATTTCTGAAGTAGGAGCATCTGGCGATTGAGACAAGGTTTGGCATCCGATTTTTTATGGAGCTACTGGAGGGACGCATGGGATGAGATAACATTGACTTTGGACCCTTAATGGTGTGTCCTAAATTTATCCAAGGAAAAACTAATGGAAAAGAATCCATTTTAAGTTATGGTGTAGTTTTCAAGGGAAAGGTCTATTATGCATGAGGCATATGCTATGACATGTGGAACTCGGTCGACCTATTGTGATAATAATACCCTAACTTCATATTTATAGGTATCTCACATGATCTCAAATGGTAGATCCCAATAAGGTGGATGTATTATGAGGGGTGTCAATAGACTCCGTTATAGTTTATTAAAATCTTCCTCACATTCTTTATCGAAAACAAATTATTTTTCTTTTGGGAGTAAGCAAGATATGGGAAATGAAATATTACTAAATTCACCAATAAAAAAATGGAAATATATGGCAAGGCCAATGAAATAACTCAAATACCACACATTTTTGTTGAATAGTATGGAAAAATGACATCCAATATTGATTTATCTTCTTGGATACCATCACCAGAAATGAAATTCCCAATCACTACACAATGTTTCATCATTTAATGGCACTTTTTATAATTTAATAACATATTATTTTCAATATAGTGATGTTGTAAAAACCCAATACTATTCAAACATTCATTAGTAGAGGATCCACAAAAAGTGAAATCTTCCATGAAAACGTCAATTAAACCCTTTAGGTAATCTTTAAAAACACTACCCTTGCATCATTATAAAGTACCTAGATCTTTTAAAAGATAAAATGGAATCCTCCTATATGAAAATGTTCCAAAGGATCATGTAACGGTTTTATTTTCCCGATCCTTGGGGCAATATAGATCTGGAAGTATCTAGAATTCCCATCAAGAAAATAGTAATGGTAATTCCATTTCTAGCCTACCTAGAATATGGTAATGAATAGTAATGGGAAATTGTCCATCCTAGGGTGTTGTTTAAGTTAGTGATAGTCTATGCAAACACGCTGACTATTGTGCACACGGGTGGGGACCAATTCATTGTTTTCATTTTTAATTATAGTAAGACCAGTTTTTTAGGAACAACATGCACTGGGCGGACCCATTGATTATGATTTATGGGGTAAATTTTTTCAATAGAAAGTAATTTGGTTACCTCCTTTTTAAAAACTTATAAGAGGATTGAGTTCATTCGACGTTCTTCCTGCCTCACTAGTTTATACTCATTATTTAACAATATATGATGTGTGAAAATTGATGGTCTAATACCAGTAATATAATCATGTGTCTATCCCAAATATTGTTTATACTACCTCAAATGATCAAGCAATCACAATTTAGGATATAAAGGGAGAGAATTATAAATGATAACAGACAACTTATTTCTATTCTCAATATATGAATATTTTATATCTTGTGGTGGTTGTTTGTGTTCTATTTTAGTGGTATTTTTTATTAATTGGAGTGAATTTGAATATAACAGTTCACTGATCTCATCTAACTACTCAATGGTAAACTCCTCATATTAGGAATAATATTTACAACAATATGAATATTATTGATGATCATGGGATCATCAGTGTTCAAGAAATCACCAATTAATAAATATGCATGAAATATTTCTGGACTGGTTCAACATTCAGTGCATGAATCATTACCTATAATTTCTATCAAGGATGAAAACTCAGAAAGGGCATTAAGGGAAATAAAAATATTTTTTTGGGGAAGGGAGTACATTAATTTGGATAACTGAAAGCGAGGAATGCTCTTATGAGGGTTGATTCATGTAATCATGGATATTGATGTGGAAAACATCACCAAAAAATTCCAAATAAAATGAACCATTATAAATATTAATTTTGGTTTTGGAACATTTAATGAAAGGTCACCCTAATATTATTGGGTCATGTCCATTCATTCTACCATCATCCATTTTTTCACATAAAAATCTATAGGAAAAATTTAATTTTTCACCATCACAAGAACATCCTCTAACACACTAGTGGGGTGTGTTGTACTTCAGTTTTTGAGTTGAACAATGATTTATGTGGGTTTCATTTCTACAACCTGCAATTAATAATAAATGGAGTGAGGCATGAAATTTATAGAAGCACCAAAATCAATCACAACATTGGAAAAGGAATACTCCCATGTGGTTCATGGAATCGAGAATATTCTAGAATCAGTGCATTTAGTAGGAAGTGTTGGATCAATCAATGTTGATATGTTACTCCCCAAGCTCACCATTTCATCACTATAACATCTCCTTCGTTATGTACACATATTCCTTTGAAAAATTTTGTATCATTGAATTTTCATTTTATCATCAATAAAGGGGATGTTAACTTAAACTTTTTTGAATGTTTCCAAGATTTATCTATCATGTTCAGTTTTATTTTGTTTCCTTGGTTGGGATCCCCTTTGGGGAAATAAAATTAGAATGGTTGGGATTGGTGGTTCTTCAAATAAAACTATGTTTTCATTGATAGTAATTTTCTCAGGAGAAGGTTTTTCCTCATTTGGACCATTTTTAGTGGTTGGAATGGTGGTTTTATCCAGAGGGGATGAATATATTTGAGTTATAATTTGGATTTTAAGTTGAGTTCCACTCTAAAGGGTGATGTAATTTACATTTCCATTATCCCTAGGGTTGATTAGTGTTTGAGATGGTATATTCCCTAACATAGGACATTGAATTTCCTCCACCATATTTGGTGTTGTCCTAATTGGTTTATTAGGTATTGTATTGTGGATTATGAGGTTTGATAGAATTGGATATTATTTGCATCCATCTTTTTCATCATGTATTCTTAACTAGGCTTGGATTTTGGATGGTGTTGTTGGAAAGGCCTTTGTGGGGGTTGATGATTTCTGGGTGGTGGTGGGGTATGACTAGTCTACCCCATGTGCTTTAAATATTGTTAAGGTAGGTTTGAATACCCCCATTTTTTATAGGTTTGGATTTAGTTCCCCTAGTTTTGTATGGATAGTATGATTCTTTCTTAACAAGTTGGTTATAGGGGAGGCCTGAAAATATTGCCTCACAACTCTTAGAATTTTATCTTGGTTGAGGGAATTCGTTAGAATTGTGGGTTTCAGAAGATCAAATAACACAATATATGGGAGAAGGATATTGGTTTTTCCCTTGGGAAAGGGAAAGCTATCTTAGAATGGTATATATATCTTCAAAAATTATTTCCACATTCTTATCAAATTCAATACATTGTACCTCATGTACACCTCGAATGGGTACAATAGACCTTGAACCGAATTTTTGTGTGTTATATGAAAATTTTTAAATGAGATTCCTTATAGATATTTTAGTTTTTTCAACTAGAACACCACCTACAAAATCATCAATCATGTTACGATCAATTATATTTAAACCTTGATTAAAATATTGTATTAAAAAGTGATCATTAATTTGGTGGTATGGGAAAATTAAGAATAGCCTTCCAAATAATTTGGAGTATTCATTATGTATTTCCCCTTATAATTAACTTATGACAATGAAAATGTGGTATGATTTGGATGTTGATAGCGCAAGATATGGATGAATCATAGGACAACACTTTTGACTTTGTACGAGTTCGGTGGCTTGGAAATATCAATTCATTTGGACCCTTATTTGGAATATTAGTTTTTTATTTAATAAGAAGAGTTGTATCCCAATTAATTTGGTATCATATCACCAATGTTTATTCCAATTGAACACACCGGTCAGGAGTACTGTCAATTTGAGTCAATGGCTGTTCTTGGAATCTTGCATATTTTGGGTAATTTTCTTCAACTTCATTTTGGGCACTTCAAATAACCTCCACCAAAAATGATATCATCCAAAATAAATAAATTACCCTTTTTAATAGTGAATAACACTAACTAATTTTATTAAATAGGAAGTAAATTTTTTTATTATATTTGGAATTTATGATACAAAATTAGTTTAACATAGTGATGTAAGTGTGAAAATGAATAGTTAATCACTTCCCAATAATTTTTCTTCCCTATAACCCATTTAATCCAATGGGTATTCGTGATTATAGTAAAAATTTGGTACCAATACTATATTCACACAACCAAGTATTAGAATGGAACACAGCGATCCTTATCCCGATCACTCACATCTATGGGTATATAGTCCAGAATTGCTGCTAGAGAAGGTAATTTTGTTTTGAAAATGGACTCAAAAGTTGAAAAATATATCATCTATGCCTCCTCACCGGCTTCAGAAACCAGGATAATAGGTCCAACATCATTTTTTGGGACTCATTAGGCTATTCAACCGAGATCAGTGTCTTCCGGGCTTCCAGAGGCACCAGATGAGAACTTCAGATAAACTATGCCTTCGGCAGGTGGTTTATTCTCCACTAATATGCTTAGAAAATCGAGAAGACATGTGTTCTTACAATGAAGCCGATGAGGAAGGTGTTTTGGGCCTTGAATTGGGAGATGCTAATTATTTTTACACCACTCATATTTACCTTCCTAATATTCCATCAGGATAATATTCCATTCACATTCTAGTATAGTATTATGATAGATTAATGGTAACTCCATCACAAGAAAAGGATATTGTAACTCCATAATATTCACACATCATCATCAACCATATCTACATAAGGATAACTATGTGTGTCTCCGAAATCTGGGGAACTAGTAAAGTGGAATCCTATTTTGTATATCTGATTTGTCCCGAATATATATAAGTAGTATACAATACCCATATGGTTCCCCTGTCAAGTATGGTAGATAGAGTTCTATCTAGTAGATAGATGATGTAAGAGCACTCATATCAAGTCCCTTCATCATTATCAACCACCACACCCAAAGTTTCTAGGTATGGGATGGATGTAAAGTGGGAAAATTATCTCAAAAGGTATAAAAAATCATTAGTACCCAAGAATTTCAAGTGAATTGAGGCAATATTGATCAATGTGGGATGAAAGGTGGAATGAGGAATTATCTTTGTATACTCATATTTATATCATTGAAAGTGTTACTCCACCCCAATGTATAGGGATTGGAGTATCCCACAGAGATGATACAGTTACCTACATTCTTGCATATGGAACAATAATTCATAGATGTGAGAAATAGTGGGAACAACTTGGTTGACAGGGTTCCCATATATAATTGTGACCACCATCATCAAGGAACAAAACCTTACATTAGTATAGGCATCATGGTATAGAAAGATCCATCTACTTGAAAAAATAAAAAAATCATTCTTATAAAAAATTTGGAGTTATGTATGGTTGGTCCCTATTACCCTACATGGTATGTAATCCATATTGATGAGTATCCCAAAACAGACCATGAATTTCCCATTACTACTTAATTATATGAGTTCTATTATGGATAAATTTCATCCTTGGACTGCTAAATTTTTTAAAAAAACTTCATCCAATCATTAGATGGGATGAGAAAGTAGGTGTAGAGGTGACTCCCAACCAATTCCTCTATCATGGTCATCAAGTATCTTACCAATGGTGATACATTCTTGGTTTGTTCCTTGGTATTAGATACTGGAATAAATTATTCATACATTTTTTCAAGAATAGGGACCCCCCAAATTGGTATAATTCCCATAAGATGATCCCAAATTCACTATGTAATAAATGAAAAGTATTATTGCTAGAAAACAAATGTATAATAAATTTGGGAAGCACCTCAGGCATTGAATAAACTTCAAACTGAGATACCCACATAGCCTGATATAATCCAACAACTTCTTATCCTTCAGAAAATTCCTTGCAATTCTGGTACACCCAAAATTCCTAAGCCCATACATCTGAGAAACTCCCTCTAGACCACAAGTCACACATAATGCTCCACCCTCCATTAGGATTACCTCGCGAGAGGTTAAAAATGGATGTATATTCATGAATGGATTATTTCTAGGATATTTCATTTATTTTTTAGTTCCTTTATTTCCACATAGAACCATTCAAAACCAAGATTTCCCTTGAGTTGAAACGAAAATGATTTCCCCTATTACAGAGATATTCACTAGGGTATTATCTCAATAAATCTTGAACCTTAAAGATAACATATTCTGATCAATTGAGGGAAGGGGAGAATCATCCTGGATCCTGATGTTTTAAATTGGTAGACAATTGGAAAATGGGTAGGCAAGAAACTATTGTAAAAGTAGTTTCTTTAAAAGGCCCTTTATAGGGAAGATATGATAAGGAAAGTTGTCTTCAATATTCTCATCCATGGTAGTTTTTTCAATAATAATAGTGATTGAGGTGGAATACAAAACCATTTAACAAATGTGATAAGTTAATAAGTGTCATATGATATTCATGGGAAAAGTCAATATCAATGTTTGAAGAAGGATTCTATGTGGGTCCATGAACTGATGGTCCATGAAAGTGTTTACCTCTAAATAATCATCTCAAAAAGCATCATCCCATGAAGTGGTTTTGAATGAAGCGATGGCCTTTGGAATTATCAATGTTTGAAAAATTCCCTTGTAATGTAGAAATATAAAATTATAGTTCATGTTCATTATATTTTAGTTCGTGGAAAGGGGCATCTGCAAAGAAAATTCTAGGTGCAAGCAATGGCGATCGGAGAGTCAGTAGAGCACTCAGTTAGTCGACAAATATGAGAGAGGAAAAATGTGTTAGACCCCATATTTATAATCACGGTACCCTCATACATGTCTACTTATATACCCAAAAAAATTCAAAATAGGACATCCTTCGACATCGGACTAGTCTCCTATTTTTCTCGATCAAAACCCATTCTGATTAGTGGCATCTTTTGAGTCCTAAAAATTCTGCATAAAAGGAGAAGAGAATTCAACTAATTTAGATATTTTTTATAAATAAATTCATAAGGGACATAATGAAATAAGTTCAAAGGGGTTAGGCTCTAATGTAAATATTAATCCCAAGAAGAAATAATTTCTTCATGGATCACCAATCCGCATGGAATTTTACCACTTCACGAAGCGTATCTGCAATTCGCAGGATGATGTGGTACCTTCATCCCTTACGAAATAATAAAATATATTTACAAGGTTAAATGGTTATTTATTCCCTTGAAAATGATACTAGACCAATGAGAAAAATAGATTTTTCTATGAGTAAGTACCTCTAGCCCACATGATTGAAACCATGTTTTTTTGGGGCTAGATGGTGATTTTTGTCCTCATGAATGATAACTCCATACTGATAATGTTTTTTACAATCTAGGGCATCTTATAGGGGATTTCTCAAAACAAGGTATGTGGGTCATCATAGATGACCATCCACAATGATATCCTGTCCCTCCATTCCAATATAAAAGAACCCCAAGTGGAACCTATAGGAGGAGAAAAACATGAAGACAGAAAAGGCGGAGATAGTGGGATGAAATCCTAGATGAGGGACAAAGCATAGATTTTTTTGTTACTAATTGGTAAAATCCTATTACATAGCATTATGGTTGAAATGAAATAACATCTGGTCAATCATGAAATTAAAACCATTTATGGTAACTATGCTGTAGGGCACAAATGGATGGACCATTTTTTTTTCAAAACATAGCATATCAAAACTCTATACAGGCGAAACCATTCTCCATGTAGAAAAACTATACCAGGGAGGAACCTTTCCTTATATAACACAATGATGCATGGGAAGAATCTAGTCCCACATGTCTACACACTATGTAGGATGAACATATCCCTCTATAGATGCATGCTATTCCAGAAGACCCATGGTCCATGTAGCATCTTACTACATGGACAGCAGCCTCACTTGTGTGGAAACACACTATACAGAGGGAACGTCATTCCACATAAGAACATGATATAAAGAGTGTAGACTGCTATGTTTTTCTATTCTCCAAATCCCATCACCCCTTTCTATAATCTCATCAGGCCCTGTATAGGTCCCTATATAAACTAGAACAACTACATTAGGGAAAGGCTTCTTCCCATGTGACCTGACATGTATGATCAGACCATCAAACACATCAGAAAGTTCTCTCGAGTCTATATTCCCATGTTAAGTGGTGTTGCATTTGTTTCCTTCCTAATAAGGTGGACCCTCAGAATTTTTTCATTTCTACATTTACATAGTAACAAGGGTTCCTCCCTTGGAGTGCTGACATGAAACTTCTGATTCTATGTTGGGTTGGTGAGCATCATGCTCACCTTTTCCTTTGATAGGGAATGATATATTTCCCCCTGAACCATTTTTTGGGTATCCCTACTCGAGTAAGCACATAATAATTCATGTGAGAGGAGGTGTTATTTATCCTCTAAAACTCATCCCAGGTCATAGTAGGATAGATCCCCAGATGTGGTTATCATGTTTATCAAAATAAAAAAAGAGATAAGACCACTCAATTACCACTCCCACTACCTTTAGGCATCAATACCTTCTACATCAGCGAATAGGGTGGACCAAAAGATCATAACATCTAATGATTAAACTATTTTATCACACCAAGTGTGTGTCACATGGTCTTAGGGGATAGTGGAGATCATGACATACGTATGATCCCAAAACCAAGTGGGCCTCCTATAAAGTGTAATCCCTAGAAATAAAAAATTTCAAACGAGCATTATCTACTGTTCTAATACCAAACCTAAATTCAAAAGGGATGCTTCCATGTGCATGCTCCAACCAAATGTACTCCTATAAACTGGAAGTCCCTACCTACCGAACTACATTTTCTTTGATTTCTAACTAACTGGGATTGGTAGGACTTATACTATAGGTCTAAAACCAACACCCTAAATTCACCCTAATGTTCTCCCAGCTACATCCCCAGTAGGGTTATATCCAGCCAAAAGACCACATCTCTTCTGGGGTCCCATGGCCCCCCTTGGAGTAATTCCAACCCCAAAATAGTATAGAATCCTCTCGCATGGGCATCATTACTTAATGAAATTAAATTAAATGATTTAGTCCTTGTCACACTACCTTAAAAGGTGATGTTCCCTATTAAATGGTACTATACTACGTGGGCTTTGATTCCTCTCCCGATGAACTGTTTCGATCCCATTATATGGGTTCAAGACCAAAATAAAAATTATTTCTATATCCCTATATGATGATAAATGATATAGTTCCACATCGTATGTCTTAAGACAATCATCATTCAAAAAAGCTACTAAATAATCTCCTGTTCCTATACAAAAAGGGTTACATTGATGGATAACCTCGAATATATATATATATATATATGAATATCCTTATCAATGGAGAACCTCAATTATATAATGATTATTCTAAAACTGTGAATAGTCAAAATTGATTTTTCCCATGGGAAAATATATATTATACACACTTGGGAATGAAATATGGATTCAAAATAATATCTTAAATATATAAAAGGGTCCTATAATTGGAAATAGTTCCCCATAAAAGGGTGTGATAATCCCAAATTCCCATCCTCTTCATCAATGTGACTTCTTAAGTGTTGTTGTCCAATATTCCCAATGACATCCTGCATTTGGAATGTTGGTCCTTGAGTAGTCATGGATATGAGAGTCATTGGAAATTTCTAGATCTACAAACAAAACCCATTGGAGACTGTTTGAAGTTATTTTTCACTATGTCAGTGATTGAACATAATTTAATCCCTTGTAATCAATCATTGGGAGAAAATGTTTTTCAGTAGAAACTTTATTTTATTTACACTTTTTTGTTTTAAAAATTTTATACATAATCAAATAATCAAATAAATTCAAACTATTATGTTACAATATTTTTAAGGTTTATTCATCTCAAGATTATTTCTTTGATACATATCTTCTTTTATTACCGTACTTATTTTTATAAGGATTGTATTATTCCTATTGATATA
This sequence comes from Viscum album, assembly GCA_963277665.1. Classification (NCBI taxonomy): domain Eukaryota; kingdom Viridiplantae; phylum Streptophyta; class Magnoliopsida; order Santalales; family Viscaceae; genus Viscum; species Viscum album. The sequence goes on from OY728159.1 coordinate 2,142,012,198, forward strand.
TTATATAAGGAATGAATCATTGATCATGATATTAAAAGTTCTTTTGATTCTCTATTTTTCATGATTTATTGATTCAAATGATATAAAAGTTCCAAGGGTTTTCATGGTCATAATTTTAATTCTCTGATATATAATTCTGGTTATGCACCATCATTTATTTTATATGGTTTACTTACTGACTCATGAATGTGTTTTATCATATTATTTAAATGAATTTATTTCTTTCATAGAATCATTTTTTCCTTCATTCAATGGATTTATATTTAAGTATTACCCATGTTGTAAGTGACTCTTGTCCAAAACATCATTCATTGAGACATGTTTCAATTCATGCACTTATATTGATTTATATATTGTATAAACTGAATATTAATATTTAATATCATGACACATTTTTCATACTCATGGTATTTTATGTTACATATTATTTCCATTCTTTTAAATGATTTTTTATTTCAAATGGTCATAAATGGGTTTTTATTAAAAATTTGATTAGATGTTTTTAAAAACATGTAACAAAACTCATACTCCACATTCAGTATCATATTTTAATAATTTTATTTCTTAAAGACAAATTAATTCCTAGTGTTATTTCACATGATATTTTACTGTCATATTAAGGTGTTTAAAAGAAAATTTATTAAAGTTTTCTAGATGGTTCACCTTTGAATCTCATTACAAATGTTTGAAAAAAATGTTTATTTTTAATGTTTTTGACCTGAATATATATTCTTGTGGTTATAAACCTTTTTTTTATTTTGAAGTTTATTTAAAATTTTCCACTGATATTTTAAATGAAATATTTTAATCAATATTATTATACTTTTTATTTAATATTTTATTTGAATAAAAATAAATCTTACTTTTTCTCAAAGAAATGTCTTAAATGTTCCATTAAATGAATTTTATCTCTATAGAAATATCTTTTTAGTGTTCACGTAATCCATTGGGGATATGTTCTAATGATATAATTATATGTATATATTATTATTCTTTAAAATATATTTTTATGAAACCCATTATTTCCATGGATTAATAAAGATAAAATGTAATGATAATTGTTTTCATGTGTGTTATGTTGAAAATTGAAACATTATAAATGTTTTGTTCCTTCATAGGTAAATGGATATATGTGTAGTTTATTTATGGTTGGTTATATTATAAACCAAATATTTTTTTTTCTTTTATAAAACAAGAAGGGGCAGGTACATTATAGAGAAATGATAGGTTGGTCTGTTAAATACCTCTAATACATTGGCTAAATTCATAGAGTTAACTAGTTGGTTTTTACTTCTAAGAGATTGTAACAGCCCAATATTTTAAAATAGGAACATCATGTCAGATAGAGTATATGACATAGAATTCCAATATTTTAAGTTAATTTAAAACAATAAGAATTTAATATAAATTTCTTATTAAATAAATGAAATATATTCAATATTTTAAGATGCATGAAGTATGATTTAAATGAAACATGATACTCTATTAAAATATTGTAATTTAAACATCCCATTATAACCCAGCAATTAAGTTGGAGAGTATAAAAAGTATAATCTAATATTTGAAAAATATATTTTTTACACATTTATCAAATAAAATAAATATTTATATATTGATTATAAATAAAATAAGAATCATTTGAATGAAAAAAAATGTTTTTGTAAAACATTATTTTTTTTAAATGTCTTTTAGGAATGCTTTGAAAACATAATTTAAAATTAATTATAACCAATTTTATAAAATATATATTAGAAATAAGAATCATTTTATAGATCATCAAATCTATATTAACATAAGGTGAATTTTTTTTCAAAAAATATTTCTGTTCAAGTGAATAGTACTAATAACGATTTTCATAAAATTATGATTTCTAAATAATAAATAGAGAAAAAAATTTATTTTCATTTTTAAAAAAATTAATATAAGTATAATTTAGATATATTAAATATAATTAATTACTTTAAAGTCAACTTTATACAATATTATTGTATAACAATATTTTTAGGCTTTTAAGCACCTTTTTTCTAAAAACTGTTTTGAAGTGTGCAATGTTTATCTATTATAAATAATTAAAATAAACCCTATTCAGAACATATTTAAATGAAATTTATAGAATAAATATATATAAATATTAATTTAAATTCATCTAATTATGATTACATTTCATATATTCAATATGTTATCATCTTTTCCTTAAATATACATTCTTGAAAAACTATTGTTCAAAATGTCAATGGGTTTAATTTTAAATTAATCTACTACACTAATCTGATTTGAATTTGGAAAAATGGATTCCAAATTTGTAATAATATTAATTAATTTTATTTAATATAGTCACGTTAACTTTTTACCATAATTAATAGTAAAAACAATAAAAATTATTTATCACGGTTCAGGTAAAAATAGGATTACCGAAGAGTTAAACTCAAAAACATGAATTAAAAATTACCCAAAACATTTATAATTTCCGTTTTATGGTAAAATTTAGAAATTATACCTTCAATGGTTATAATGTGGTAAATTTTGGATCTTTTGATCATGTGAAATATGTGGGGGTATTCTTTTTTTCATGTATTCCAAGTGAGTCATCTCCCCTACTTTTAAATTTCCACCACTCTCCTCTCCTTTACACACTTACAAAACCCATTGGTTTAACAAATACCTACACAAATAAATTACCTAAACCCCTAACCTCTTCTAATAACCCTTTATTTTCTCAAAAAATCTATCCTAGTATGAATTTTGATGAAAACCAATTGTATTCTTCTGAAGAAGATTTAATGCCCTTAACCGAGGGTTTTATTTTAGTTCTTATCCACCAATTCATGATATTATTATACCATGATGATATAATAACCTTAGGTTCTGCCCAATAATGATATGTTTTTATGATATGTTCAGGACATAAAATAACAACGTCATCTCTCATATGGGATATGGAACCATTGTTTGTGTGTACGGTGGACTACCTCCTTATAAACTTATTTAATTCATTATATATCACTTCTTATATCATCTAGATACAGTTATGTATCTAATGTTTATATATTATATTTATGATAAAATTATACTTTCACAAATATAGTATCTTATAAACTATCCTACTATCTAATCTATATAGAATATGATAATGTTTCTTGTGTGTACGGAAGACTGCTGACACACAAAGTGATGTGATTTGTTCATCAATAGGTATTTATATAAAAGGTAATACAGATTAATTTAAATTTTATATGTTATATTTATAAAATATTAATTTATATGTAACATAAATATACTATATCTTTTTATTAACATATTTTCCGTTAAATTAATGATAATTTCCTTCATGTATGTAACAGACTACATCCAGGAAAAATGATGAGATTTGTTATTCACTAAAACATTTTATTAAATTTAAAAAAGGATAAATTTAATTTATATATTTGATATATCTATAAAATGATATTTATTGTATAAAATTAATACAAAATCCACTTACTTACCCTTTCACCTATTAATGAAATGATAACCTCACACATGCATACGTATGACCTACAATCTCCACAATGTGATGTGACTCATTCAACATGTTCAAAATTATATAATAATTATAAAAATGTATAAAATTAGAAAAATTATAATTATAACATTATTATCATTTTAGATATTATGTAACTATAATTTATGTTCATGATTTGAAACATTAATGAAAAAATGACCCGTAGAAAATAGGGACATTAACACACAAAATAATAGTGATAATGAATGATTACTAATGAATTAGTTATAAGATGTTATAAAAGGACCAAATATGATATTTTATATAATAATATTAATATAATATATGTCAATAAAATTTCAAAAAAATTATAAAAGAGGTTCAATGGTGCTTAACTAAAGGTAAGTGTGAGGTATGGGATTTTATTAACACAATTTCCATTCATTGGATCACATGACTACATAACTGATTATATTATGCCAAAAATTAAGTGCAAAATTTCAATGTATTGATTTATTGTATATTTACTCTATTTTTAGGATGATATTTTTTTACACCTAATTAAAAAATTTATTAATTCTCACCTCTTTAATACGAACATCGTAAGGGTTTCATCTTAAACATCCATCTTTGAGAAAAATGTTCTTTCATGCATCTAATTTATTTAAATGGACTATATACTAACCATTTACATAATATACCATGAATCCTAACTACTTTAATATATTTTTTGTTAAAATGAATGTACTTCATTCATGGGAAGTTATGATTCAAAATCAACCAAATTAGTAAGGATTTATGTTTCAACCTCATATTATTCGGGATTCTTACTCTTGAATTTTTAATGAAGGAAATAATTTAATCGTGGTATATTAATGAATATAAATTTTATTATACTATATTTTTTCAGTAATTTTTCATTTAATAGTACCAATTTCATTAGTTTTTTACTTATAATGATTGAGAAATTCTTTCTATGAAAATATGACTTTATTTCCCTCTTCAATCAAAAATACTTTTTCTTATAATTCCTTTTTTTCTAAAAATGTTTCAAAAAAATGTGTTAATATGATTTAATATAGTCATTTTTTTCAATTAATTTGATTTTAAAACAAATTAAAAAAATCTTCTATCCATTTTCTAGAATAATCATTTTTCTTTTACTATTCTTGTAAAAATGTGAAACAACTATTTGTTTTCTAAAATACTCAATATTAATGGAATTCATCTATTGTCTTGGTCAAACAATGTTATAAATATTACATTTTATGTTTTTAAGGTTATTTTAAAAAAATTGGTTACCTTAATGTTTGAATGTTTTTATGTTTTTAAATGAGTGTTTTCAAATTTAAATGTTATTTTCCTAAAAAAATATCAAAGTGGTATTTTAGAATAAATTTTCATCTAAGATAATAGTCATTGATGTTACTCAACACAAAAATGGGTATTTCCCTCAAGATTTTTTTAATGTATTTATATTCATTAAAACAACACTTTATGTTATTGGTTGTGTCCAAATTATCTATATATATCTATTAAATATATACCTAGTTTATTGTCCCTTTTTTGAAGGTGTAATACATTCCATGATATCATTTATCAAATGACTGCACAATGAAATTTCCTTTTAATATGTTGTGATGTAAGATTATGCAACCCATTTTATGGGTAATTCTTATGTTATGTATTATGATTGATTTCCTTCCTGCAGAACACATACATCATGAACATGTTATGATGGGTCTTCTGATATAGTGCTCCAATACATTGGGTAATTTTACAGTCTCATGAGGCATCATGTATGGTATTTGGGAGTAAACATAATCCAATATGGGAATTTCTACACCATATGATATTTTCTAGAATGTTACAATTAACTCATGTTTATGTCTTGTTATATGTTATTTCCTCCTTTCCTATGATCCCATTCCCTTTTGATACCATGCTCTTTATGAAATTATTTTATGTGATTACTCATCAGTATTATCTTTTAGTTTATCAGGTTATACCTTTTACTCACATGTTATGTTTTGTTATGATTTTTATTCCCAAACTACTATTGTTATGTCACCCCATTTATCTATATATTCCTTAAGCTATCCCATGTATCAAAGGATATTTAATTGACTTAACATATCATTCTATAAATAAAATATTTTTTTTATTTTTTTGTCTCACATTGATGTTTTATTAAACTAGTATCCAAAATACACTATACCTTTATGATCATTGTAATATATTAATGTATTTTTATGTTTAATAATCTTATAAGAGTATGATTAAAAGTCTTGGGTCCTCATTTATGGTATCATTGAAAGGGTTTATTTAAGCATTAGAAACTAGGAATGAGAAAACATTAGTTATATCCCTAAGGATATATATAAGGATGATTCAAATAATAGGAAAATATCCTTGAATTTTGGGGAAGGATAAATTTATCTGTTTCTAAGAAATTACATCCATCTCTAGATACTAATTCTTTATGTGGATATTTCATATAGGTTCATAAGGGTTATAACTCTAAAAATGGAACATTGAGTTGGACTTGATCATCACATAGTGCATGAAAATTGGCCTTGATACAAACCTAAATTAATACTCCCAATGAATATGATTTGTAAATTTGGAAACCCTTTATGAAACCTCATGATGGATTTTAATAATGACCATGAATAACCCTGGTCAATCCAATGGTTTCATGGATTAAAAAAAGGTGTCATGATTTAGACTTCATGTTAGTGTTTTTTCATGATTATATAGTTTTTAAATGTGATTATTGTTTCTCCCACTATTATTTTTGGTTTTATTCAATGGGATGAACTAGAAGAAACATGTTTAGTGTTGAATATTATAGAAAATGTGTTGATGAGAAACCACATTGGATGATGAATGGAATATAGCATATTATGACTATTCCAAATAGTTTATTATAATATATTATTAAAAACATTCCCCTTAACCAAATCTAGATCTCACCAAAGAAAAAATTGATATATTTAGTTTAGAGATATGGTGGTGAAAACCATTAAGGAAAGATGATTGAGTTTCTTATATAATAAGAATATGGGAAGAACTAGTCCAGGGAATAACTTTATTGAATGAGATAATGTTTTCTGTAAGGATAAAGACATAGAGTAAAAATTTTCCCAGGAAAAATTAATTATTCAATTAACATAATGGTTTGAAATAATGGTTTCCCTAACAAATAAACAATGGATGAATTTTATAAATATATAATTTATGGAAATTAAACAAATCATTTTCCTTTGTGGAAATCTCAAGAAGAGGACCACCAAGGTGGTACAAGTGATGGTTTTGTTTCTGATGAAGAAGAGACCATGAATGAAATGTCAACTGTACCAACTTTTATAATAGTATTGTTTATGTTAAATATAATTATCATGATTAAATTGAGGTTGATTATTTTTAAGATATGATTTATATTTTATATTGTAGGAAGAAGGTATTATGGAAGAATATGATGAGGCCTATTAAAGGTTTGAGGAATAATGTAGAATGATTGAAGTTTTTATGTATTGTAATTCATGAATTGTGAAATATATAACAATTTTTTAGTATATATAATTTATTAAGGATTTTAAATAATATAATTAATTGTAAAGACCTAGAATTTCCATGTAATTTTTTTTTAATAAATTTAAATTTTACGAGTCCTCAAAAATTGACTGCAGGTGATTCCGAAGCCCGGAATGCCCAGAACGAATTTCTAAACATTTTTTGGGTACGTTCAGTAAATGTACAAGCAGGTTTTTGTATGTTTTGAACTGATTCTTGGAATTGAAATCTGAGGACACCGTTGAACTCGTTGCGCTGATTTTCGCTTAAGGAGACATTCACCTCGATGGCAGTTGGTCGGGGGTGAAAGTTAGTTTTTGTGTTTTTCGTGAAACAATAAAATAAAAAAAAATGATTAACATTTTTATTTGTTGAAACCACTCATGTAGATATTAAAGATGTGGGGACCACTAGAACTAAAACCTCCCACTTATTGTTAAAGATGTAGGGACCACCTGATCTAAAACCCCTTTTTTCTCAATTCATGGTGGTGGGGACCACCCAAACCCATCTTAAATGTGGGGAAGTCCCTTGGAATCCTCCCTATTAATTGAACTAACATTAATTAATTGAATTGACACTTTTTATATAATATGTAACAACGTTGTTGGGATTTTGGAAGGTTCTTAATAAATGAACCATCATAAATTCCACGATTATTACTTACCTTTCCCCCTCTCATATTTATATGAAGCTTGGGAGGAGGATTTGGGACAACTGCACCAAGCGACAAAGCGCTGGTAAGGTGACAGGAAATCCAACACTTGGAGAAACAATACACCTCTCCAACAAAGAATGCTCTCGCTGACAAAGAACGCCTTCGACTATGATGAACCAACGAACGAGCCTGGGATCGAAGGTGTGTGGCGGACGCGACGAACACCGTTATCATCGACTTCCTCTAACATGGGATGTCTTCATCTCTGATGAATCTACGTCTATACTTTATCCTCCTTCTAATGTCATCGAACAATCCGAGGTAGGGGTTATTATTAAATTCAAGATTTATCTCATTTAATTTCCTCATTCTTGGAAAGTATGGAGAATGTGGATAAACCAAAACATGTTGATCCACGATTCGTATTAAATTGAAGAGTTTGTCATTCTTGACTACTAATTTTGTTGATATTCTTGCTACCACTCAAAGGCGGAGGGTGCGAGACAAAAAAAAGGCTCGACCCCTCCGTCGTTCTTCCTTATTGTGTTCTTCATGATGGAAGAAAGTGGCTTACACCACAACTATGAACGAAGAGAGGGCCCAGATAAACTGGTTGTCGACGAAAGTAGGACGCCCCACCACTCGCGGCCTCACCATCCAAGCTGCTGCAGCCAATCAGGATGAGCTACCACCACTGTCTAGGTTGATCTGTCACTGCCGTCTGAGACGCTTCCACCATCCGGGTTGAGCTGCCGCCTGAGCCGCCACCACTGAGCCGAGTCGCCTCTACTGTCCGTGCCACCGCCGCTATCCAAGCTGTCACCACCGTCCGACCCAAGCCACTGCCCGAGCCTCCACCATCAGCCTAAGCCACCGTCTGAGCCACCGCTTCTATCTAGGATGATACGAAACCTGAGATGCTGTCACCCTTTCAGCCAAACCACCCCGGACGAGGCACCCCGTGGCCTCACGACCTTGCGGAAACCCTCGGCCAAGACGCTCCACGGTCTCGCACCCTCGTGACACCCTTCGCGGCCTCGTGGGAACCCAAGGCCCTATTTGGCCCCTCGTGGTTTTCTGGGACCCCCAGCGGGCCGATATGAACCTAGAGAGTCTAGTCGGGTCAATCTAAACTGGTTTGGCCTCGTCCGGGTAGGACCGGACCCAGGCCCCCTACAACCCATTTACTTTATTTTGGCCATAACTTGGGCATCGGGTGTCCATTTGATAAACTGTCAGTGGCGCTAGAAATATTTGAGCAAGATGGTCCATTTGGTATACCCCACTAGAGTTTTGGATAATGTTGGGGAACGATCAGGTTGGATGGAGCACGAATCGAACCGGGACCTCAGGACTAAAAGGATAATAACTCACAGACCGGGCGTCTAAATGACACACCGTCTGTTGCGTTGAGACCCCTATGACATGGCGGTCCTTTGAGATACTTCTTCATGGGACATAATGGAAGTTGGAGAATCTAAAAATGGCTTGGGGAGCAGACTCTCTCATAGACGAGCAATCCTAGTGCATAAACCCAGTAACTGGCTGTGATGAGACGAGTTTTACTAGCTATCTTATGCAATTCAGCTCCAAGATATCTTGTGTGTGTCATCTCCTAGCGATCCTACATGGGACAAATCTTAGAGATCTGGTGTCAGTTAGCTCCTAGCAATCCTGCATGGGTCAGCTCCAGCGATCCTCTGTGGGTCAACTCCTAACGATCCTGTGTGGGTCAGCTCCTAGCGATCCTGTGTGGGTATCCTACTAACGATCATGTGTGGGTCAGCTTCAAGAGAACCTGTGTGGGTCACCTCCAAGTGATCCTGTGTGAGTCAGCTCTGAGCAATCCTATGTGGGTTGGCTCTGAGCGATCCTATGTTGGTCAGCTACTAGTGATCCTATGTGGGTCAACTCTAAGCGATCCTGTGTGGGTCAGCTTCGAGTAATCCTGTGTGGGTCAGCTCCAAGCAATCCTATGTGTGTCAACTCCAACAATCCAGTGTGGGTTAGCTCCAGCGATCATGTGTGGCTCAGCTCCTAGAGATCCTGTGTGGGTCAGGTCCTAGCGATCCTGTGTGGGTCAGCTCCAGCGATCATGTGTGGGTCAGCTCCTAGCGATTTTGTACAGGTTAATAGCAGAGCCTCTTAATGGAGTAATATGATTTAGTAGTAATAAATAATCATCTCTACTACTGTACCTAATAATATTCCTGGTGTGAGAAGAGTCAGAACCTCTGTGTTCCTTTATTATTGAGATGGATTACTTGATAAATTAGGTATATGTATGTCCATATACCTAAGTAGGGTTATCAGTTGATTTGATTCTTTGTGGTTTATCCTTGGTGAATTTTCTGAGACCTTGAGGGTATTGGGGTCCCTAATGAGTATCTTTATTATCACCCCTGTATAGGATATGCCCTCACCTTGTTGTGTTGGATGCAGACGACGGACAACGTTGACTGGGGACGAGGGTACTATGAATTGAGGTAGCTCAAAGGTGGACTTAGACGAGGTATGTCACAGAGACAACCGATCAAGAGATATACCTACCATTCAGGTAGGATCATTGGTAGGTGATCACAGGAGATGTTCTAGTTACATGTACTTTCACATGTCTTGTACATTCCAGTTTTCCTTGTACTTTCCAGTTGGGCTTGTATTCTGGCCCATTTTTACTTAATGCACTTAAACGGATTATAATACATTTTACATGAGTTCGTATATTTCTATGTTCATGGTTACATGTTCTTAAAGGTTATAAAGGCAATGCCATCCAATATATAGGAAATACGCCTTCGGTGCTAGTCGCCAGCCCCTGGCCTATGGAAGGCAGGCTTGGGATAGTCACGCCACGGGCCCCGGGGGATGGGTCGTGACAATTTGGTGTGAGAGGGAGGTTGTTCTATAGTAGAACATAAGAATATAATATTTATTTTTAATGGAAATAGTGTTAAGTGTAGGGAGTTTGGTTATCAGTTTAGGGAATCCTATGTTGGTGTGGCGGCCGACGTATCCATACACTAGGACCCTGACTTTTGATTTTCGACTCAGTGAATGAACACACTGATTGCATGTGTGTTTTGAGGAGTTTTCTTTGTGATCTCTTTGAGTCAGGTCACCAGGTATAACTTATTGACTGTGTCGCGCCTTTTTTTCAAGATGCCTCCACGTAGATAGCCAGGTAGGGTTCTGAGATTTGTACACACTGAGAGCCCACTCAGCGACGAGGCATCAGTGCACGACCCCTTTCCAGTAGAGGCACCAGCGGAGGCACCAGTGGTACCTTTACACATTGAGCCACCGATTCCACCAGCCCCAGTAGTAGAGAGTGCACGCCACTTAAGCAAATTGCACAATTTCCAGCACAAGAGGCCACCCAGGCTCAGGGGAGAGACGGACCCACCGACTGCTGAGGATTGGCTAGAGGCTGTGGTGAGAGTCTTCCGACTGGTGGGGACACCATCCGATCTCATGGTGATCCTTGCCGCTAGCCTTCTATAGGGAGTAGCAGGAAGATGGCGGAGCTTTATACTCCATGTTCACGACGAGGCGATGCTTCTCTAGGCAGACTTTGAGAGCCTGTTTCTCGAAGATTTTGTCCCAGTGACTCTTCGTGTAGTGAAAATTCTGGAGATGCTTCTTCTACAGTAGGGAAGCATGAGTGTGGCTCAGTACTCAGCGAGGTTCACTACCTCTCAAGATACTCCATGAATATGGTACGGGACCCATTCTTTAGGGCCTATAACTTCATGTAGGGGCTCAGGCGGGAGATTAGGGATTCGATGATCTCACTCAGCATCCCGACGCAGGAGGGGGTGTTAGAAAGATCTCTCTTACTAGAGAGTTTCCTTGCTGAGCAGTCACCAGCAACAAGACCCACCACCAGTCATCACATAGTAGAGGCTTCTGCATCTGGCAGCAGACAAATGTCACAGTGGTCCAAGAGGACCAGACCTACAAGTGGACGACCGCATGATTCAAGATCGGTTGTGCGGGGCACCCGAGGAAAAGCAAGTCATACCAAGAGCGGGTAGTGTTACATATGTGCTGGGTTGGGTCACATGGCTCGTGACTGTCCAAATCGTTGTATGCATGATCAAAAGATGATCTGAGGACCACCCAGGTAGAGACATAGGTTCGACCGAGGAGGTTTGTAGGGAGAAGGCGGACGTGGAAGAGGACCTAGCCATTCAGCTAGTGGAGGGAAACGATTTATAATGTTATCACCACCACCACTAGGTGGTCCACCCCGACCATAGGGAGTAGGAGGACAGGGGCTAGATCAACTTCAGGTAGCTGAGGCCTATGATCATGGTGCTCTGAAAATGATTCGGGGAATGATCTATGTCTAATCCACCTTACCTACGGTTCTTTATAGACACAAGAGCTAGCCATTCTTTTATTTCCACTGCCCTCATTTAGAGCTCTGAGATTCTGACGAAGTCGTTGGCTCGTCCCTTATGGCTAGAGACTCCTACAGGAGCGGATTTGATGATTACGCATGGGTTCCAGCTATGCGAGCTTACTTTAGGAGGTGAGAGCTTCGGCTGGGATCTCCTAGTAGCAGCATCGAGGCATTACAATGTCATCCTGGGTATGGACTAGTTATCTACAGTCCATGCTTATATAGAATATATTAGGCCCAAAGAGCGGTGTGTCCGTGTGGATTGGACCAGGTATACGTTCATCAGCAAGAAGGGAGCCTATGAAGCATGGGATGGACTTACCTAGAGGAGAGTGCAGCCGATCACTCATCATTTGGATTGCCTTACCCTCAGAGCAGTTGATGTGGAGGGTCTGTGCTATCCTGTAGGGGTGGACTTGTATGCGGATGTCTTCCCTAATGATGTTCTGGGTCTACCTCCATGCAGAGAGGTGGACTTTTACTTTGACTTATACCCCAAGATGGAACCGATTTCTACACCATCATATAGGATGGCTCCCACAGAGATTCGTGGGCTACGGGTGCAACTAGAGGACTTGTAGGGGAAGGGATTCATTCGACCTAGTGTATCTCAGTGGGCAGCCCTGATTCTATTCTCTAAGAAGGCGGATAGGAGATCGAGACTTTGTGTTGATTATCGATGCCTGAACCAGGTGACTGTGAAGAACAAGTACCCAATTCCATGGATTGATGGCCTCTTTGATCAGCTGATGGGAGCACGGTGGTTCTTGAAGATAGACCTCTGATCAGGATATCACCAGCTCAGAGTGTGAGACGAGGATGTACAAAATATAACTTTCATATTTCGTATGACCTTTACAAGTTCTTGGTTATTCCATTCAGTGTAACCAATGCTCCAATAGTGTTCATGGGACTCATGAACAGGATCTTTCAGCCATACCTTGATCACTTGGTAGTATTCTTCATCGAAGACATTCTGATCTACTCAGTTACTGAGGAGGAGCATCCCTAACATTTATAAGTAGTACTAGACAGACTACAAGAGCACCAGATTTTTGGTAATCACTCAAAGTTCTAGTTTTGGATCCGAGAGTTTCACTTTCCGGGACATGTCATATCGGAGGCTGGACTTGCAGTGGATGCAGCAAAGATTGAGGTGGTACTTACTTGGGAGCCACCCAGGAGTGTGCAGAGGTATGTAGTTTCTTTGGTTTGGATGGATAATACCAGAGGTTTGTACCAGATTTCTCCAGAGATGCAGCACCTCTATCAGTGTTGACGAAGAAGGGGAAACCCTTCATGTGGTCAGAGAGGTGCCAATAGTGTTTTTAGGAGCTGAGGTAGAGGATAAGTAGTACACCCATCTTGAGGCTACCGAAGGAGGGCATAGGGTATGTAGTCTACTGCGACACATCAGGGACCGGGCTCAGATGTGTCCTGATACAGAAGCGAGCAGTGATCGCATGTGGTTCTTGACAGCTGAGAAAGCATGAGCAGAACTATGCTACCCATGACCGGGAGTTAGGATCAGTGATATTCACCTTGATGATGTGGAGACACTATCCGATAGGAGAACACTTTACAGTGTACTCGGATAACAAGAGTCTCATGTATATCTTCTCTCAGAAGGACCAGAACTTGAGAAAGTGACGTAGGCATGAGTTCCTCAAGGACTATGACTTAGAGATAGTCTATACTCCCGAGAAGGGGAATTTTGTAGTAGATGCCCTCAACAGGAGGACTGGTATAGAGCTACTAGGCGAGGCGACGGAGTAGCTAGCTGCTTTGCAGATATCCTTTGTGGATCGGGACAGAGAATCTTTCCTTCAATCTCGTAAAGTCTCCCCCACACTTCGTCAGCGAGTCAAGGAGGCGCAATGTGGAGACTCTAACTGCAAGACTTGATGTGCTCAGATATCCACAGGGCAGGCACCTGATTGATTTTCTAAAGATGGGGATCATGTCATCCTCTTCAGTGGACGTACCATGGTACCAATGCCACTCTAGGATCAAGTGTTGAGGGAGTTCTACACATCCCCTTTAGAGGTAAATCCAGGAGTGGTAAAGATGTTCTAGGATCTCTGATGATATCACTGGAGGATGGAAATGAACAAAACAGTAGCAGAGTTTGTTTCTTGGTGTCTCACTTGTCAGCAAGTGAAGGTGGAGCATCTCGTACCAGCAGGCTTAGTTCAGCATTTAGAGGTCCCATGGTGGATGTGGGATGGGATATTTATGGATTTCATGACAATACTTTAATGTACATCTAGGGGTAATGCATCGATTTGGGTGATCGTCGACTGACTCACCAATTCGGACCACTTTCTACTGATAAGATACTAGGGTTTCGTAGAGATCTTGGGATGCTTCTATGTGCAAAAGATTGTGCGGATACATTGAGTACCCTCGACGATTTTCTCTGATTGTGATATGTGTTTTACTTATTGTTTATGGAAGAGGTTGCATGAGTCTTTTCGGACACAACATTCTTTGAGAACCACCTTCCATCCTCAAATGGATGGCCAGACTGAGTGGACCATTCAGACTCTTGAGGAAATGTTGCATGCTTCTGTCCTCGACATCAGTTGTAGTTGGGAGGATCACTTGCCTTTGGTGGAGATTGCATACAACAATAGTTATCACTCCACCATTAGGATGGCCCCATTTGATGTGTTGTACTGGCGACCTTGCATATCTCATTTATGCTAGACTGGCATGGGGGCGTCAGTACAAGTGGGACCAAAGATGGTACGAGCTACCATGGAGAAAGGGGAGATCATCCAGGAGCGGATGAAGACTGTACAAAGCAGGCAGAAGTCTTATGCAGACAAGAGGTGGATACCTCTAGAGTTTAAGGATGGTGACCACATCGTTATATGGTTCTCGCCTTGATGAGGTCTGTTGAGATTTGGCTAAGGCAGTAAGTTATCTCCAAGATACATCGGACCTTTTTAGGTCCTCAGCAGAGTTGGTGAGGTGGCATACCACTTAACTATTCCACCTCAATTACACCGGGTTCACGACGTCTTCCACGTATCCCAAATGATAAGATACGTGCACAACCCTTCTAAAATAATCAAACAAGGAGAGCTGGATGTCGAAGGTTGGGGGAATTTTATGGAGGTTCCAGCGGAGATTGAGGATCGACCAGAACGGGTCCTTCATGGACGGTCGATACCTCTGGTGCGCATTTGTTGGCAGCATGGGAACCTCTTGGAGAGCACATGGGAGAAGGATGCTCAGATTCATGCTCAGTACACCCACTTGTTTTCCTAGTTTTTTGTGATGTAGATTTCAATTATGCAAATCCCAGAGGTGGGAATAATGTAAAGACCCATAATTTCCATGTATTTTTTTTTAAATAAATGAGAATTTTACGAGTCTTTGAAAATTGACGGTGCGTGATTCTGAGGCCCAGAGTGCCCAGAATGAATTTCTAAACTTTTTCAGGTACGTTCAGTAAATGTGCAATCGGGTTTTTTTAACTTTTGGACCGGTGCTCAGAATTGAAATCTGAGGACATCGTTGAACTCGCAGCGCTAGTTTTTGCTTAAGGAGACTTTCACCTCGACGACAATTGGTTGAGGGTGAAAGTTAATTTTTGTGTTTTTCGTGAAAGAATAATATAAAAATAAATATACTTAACATTTTTATTTGTTGAAACCTCCCATGTGGATTTTGAAGAGGAGGGGACCGCCTAAACTAAAACCTCCCACTTGTTGTTAAAGAGGTGGGGACCACCTGAACTAAAACCCCCTTTTGTGAATTCATGATGGTCGGGGCAACCCTAACCCCTCTTAAATGTGGGTAAGTACCTTGGGATCCTCCCAATTAATTACCCCAACGTAAATTTATTGGATTGTCCCTTTTAAAATACTAATTAATAGAATCGTTGGTATTTAGTAAGGTTTCTAATAAATGAACCGTCATAAATTCCATGATTGTTACTTACCTTTCCCCCTCTCCTATTTATATGATGTTTTGGAAGTGGATTTGGGATAGCGTTACCAAGCGATGAAGCGCTAGTAAAGTGTTGTGATGCCCAACACTTGGAGAAACATTACGCTTCTCCAACAAAAAATGCTCTTGCCGACAAAGAACACCTTCGACTACGAAGAACCAACGAACGAGCCTGGGATCAAAGGCGTGTGGCGTACACAACGAACACTGATATCATTGACTTCCTCCAACGTAGGACGTCTTCATCTACGACAAATCTAAATCTGTACATCCTCCTCGCTCCAACCTAATCGAACAATCCGAGGTATGGGTTACTATTAAATTCTTGAATTCACTCGTTTAATTTCTTCATTATTGGAAAGCATGGAGAACATGGATCAACCAAAACAAGATGATCCACGATTCATATTAAATTGAATAGATTGTCGTTCTTGACTCATAATTATGTTGAGCTGGTTGCAACCACTCTTATGTAGAGGGTGCGGGCCAAACAAACATGGCCCGACCCCTTCTTCGTTCTTCCTTGTTTTTTTCTTCACGATGGAAGAAAGTGGCTTAAAACATGACGATGAACGAAGAGAGAGACCAGCTAAACTGGCCACTGGCGAAGGCACGGCACCCTGCCATCCACGAACTCACCATCTGAGCTTCCACTGTCGTCCGGGCCGAGCCTCCGCCTGAGTCGCCGCCGCCAGGCTGAGCCACCGCTGCCGTCTGATCCTCCCCTACCTTCTGAGTCACTTCCACGATCCTAGCTGAGCCGCCACCGCCATCCAGGCTGAGCCCCCGCCGCAGCCTGAGCTGCCGCTGCCACCCGAGCTGCCGCCGCCATCCAGGTCGAGCCGCCTCTGCCATTCGAGTCGAGCCACCGCCTGAGCCGCCTACACCCTTCTAGTTACGCCTCCCTAGGGCCTCGCACCCTCACGACAACCCCTGGCTGAGCTATTTCGTGGTCTCATGCCCTCTCGGCACCCTTTGCGGCCTCGCGGCCACCTGGTGCCCTCCGCGGCCACTCGCGGCATGTCGGGTCAGACCCAACGGTCTGGGCCACCCAGCGGGCCGAGCCAAACCCAACGGGATGGGCCACCCAGTGGTCCAAGCCAGACCCAGTGTGTCATGTCGAGTCGACCTGAACCGGGTCAGCCTAGGCCGAGTGGGGTCTGGTCAGCCCAGGACGGGTGGGGTTGGGGCAGTCCGACCAGGTGGGACCAGACCTGGGCCCACTATGACCCATTTACTTTCTTTTGGAAATAACTTTGGCACCAGAAATCTGATTGACGAACCGTCAGTGGTGCTACAAATCTTGGATCGAGATGGTCCCTTTGGTATAACCCACTAGAGTTTGGGATAAATTTGGGGAATGGTTGGGTTGGATTGAGCACGAATCCAACCGGGCCCTCACGACTAAAAGGCTAATAACCCACATACCGGGCATCCGAATGACGCGTCGTCTTTTGAGTTGAGAAACCTATGATGTGGCAGTCCTTTGAGATACTTTTTCATGGGACATCGTGGTAGTTAGAGAATCTACCAGTAGATTGGGGAGAAGAATCTCCTTGAGGGGAGCAAGCATAGTGTGGAAACCCAGTAGTTGGCTGTGACGAGAAGAGTGCTCCTAGCTGTCATATATGGGTCAGCTCCTAGCTATCCTGTGCGGGTCAGCTCCTAGCGATCCTGTGTGGGTCCGCTCCTATAGATCCTATGTGGGTCAGCTCCTAGCGATCATGTGTGGGTAAGCTCCAGCGATCCTATGTGGGTCATCTCTAAGCGATCTTGTGTGGGTCAGCTCCTAGAGATCCTATGTGGGTCAGCTCCTAGTGATCCTGTGTGGGTCATCTCCAGCGATCCTGTGTGGGTCAGCTCCTAGCAATCATGTGTGGGTAATCTCCTAGCGATCCTGTGTTGGTCAGATCCTAGAGATCATGTGTGGGTCAGCTTTTAGAGATCCTCTGTGGGTCATCTCTTAGCGATCCTGTGTGGGTCAGCTCCTAGCGATCATGTGTGGGTCAACACCAGCGATTCTGTGTGGTTCAGCTCCTGGAGTTCCTGCGTGGGTCAGCTCCAGTGATCATGTGTGGGTCAACTCCTAGCGATCCTATGTGGGTCAGCTCCAAGCAATCCTATGTGGTTCAGCTCTAGAAATCCTTTGTGGGTCATCTCCTAGCGATTCTGTACCAGTTAGCAGTAGAGCCTCTTAACGGAGTAAGATGATTTAGTAGTTACATCTAATCATCTCTTCTACTGTGCCTAAAGATATACCTAGTGTGATCTGAGTCAGAACCTCTGTGTTCCTTCATTAATGAGATGGATTTCTTGATAACTTAGGTATATGTATGGGCATATACCTAAGTAGGGTTATCTGTAGATTTCATTCGTTTTTATTTATCCTTGGTAAATTTTGTGAGACCTTGAGGGTCTCGGGGTCCCTACTGAGTATTGTTATACTGACCCCTGTATGGTATATGCCCGTACCTTGTTGTGTTTGATGAAAATGACAGATAGTGCTGATTGAGGATAAGGGTATCGGGATATGAGTTAGCTCGGAGGTGGACCTAGATGAGGAGTTCCACAGAGACGACTGATCAAGAGATGTACCAACCCTTCAGGTAGGATCCTTGGAAGGTGACCATATGAGTTGTTCCAGTTACTTGTACTTTAATTTTTCTTGTACTTTCCAGTTTTCCTTGTACTTTCCAATTGGGCTTGTATTCTGTCCCCTTTTTACATACTACACTTACTCTGATTAATATTTAGTTTACTTGAGTTTGTATCTTGATGTGTTCATGGTTTTGTGTGCTTACAAGTTATAAAGGCAATGACTTCCCAGTTATAGGTAATATGCCTTCGGTGCTAGTCGCCATCCCTAGGCCTATAGAAGTACGGCTTGGGGTAGTCACGCCATAGGCCCTGGGGGATGGGTCGTGACATGAATAGTTCTATTAACATAGAAAATCTATTTAATTGTAATGTTATATTTTAAAAATAACACTTGATTAGGGGAATATATCCATTAATATGTACCTGATGTTGACATAATGACGTCAGTATAAGGAGATAGTGGATTTGAATAAATTAAGTTGGATAGTATGGATTTCCTTAGAAATGATTAATTTTTTGATGACAATGTGTTTTATGTAATCATTTATAGAGTTTATCACATTTTTAGATTTATGGAATATATTCAATAATATTTGATTTTATGATGAAGGCATTAATTTTTTAAATCAAGTAAATTTTTATTATGGTTTTATAGTAATTCAGGATGTTACCATGCTTCAGTGTAATATATTATCAATGTATTCACATTTCTAGTATGTGACGTTAAGAGCTACTTTATAGTATTTAGGGTGTTAATATTACTTTTTCTTGGTAAATTTAGTGACCTTATTTATAAATTTTGAATTTTGGAGTGGTTTTATGGGTAACCATTAATGGAGGAGTTTACATTGAAATTTTGATGAGGTTTTATAGATTAATTTATTATTTCACAATTTGAATATTTCTTCATAACATGTGATAACCATTTTATTCAAGATATTTACTAGAGATAGAAGGAAGGAATTATCATTATTTTATAAATCTTTTTAATCATTAGTGCTTCAGATGTGAAATAATTCTCTATTAAGAGTAAGGGATGAATTGGTAATTGATCAAGGAACAAAAAATGTATGATATTATTATTATAAAATAAAATCAAAATCAAATAAGTATATGAACTCCTGAAAATTCCCCAACTTTATGAAAAGTATTATGAAATAATATTTTGTCCTATTACCTTCATATCTGATGACATAATTGAAATTTTTCATAACTATTTGGTTTATGGTTTTGTAGTTCTTGATTTGATTATGATTATTCACTTTTTTTTATCAATGATCTAAATCACTATACATCATTTTTTGGACAATAAACTTCTCTTCCATGTCTAAATCTTCACATCCCGCCTAATTTCTCTTAATTGGAAACCTAATATGTGTTATTATGGATGACCCACATGCATCCATTTGTCACTTATTATGATAATGTTTTTTAACCCTTTTTATAATGTGGGGTTACAACAAAGGTATTGTAGAGTTTTATTACCTTGATTTCTAAGACCAATATTGAATTTCTATAACACAATTTATTAATATAGGGTAGAATAGTACACCCCGAGATCATGAAAGAGGAACATCATGTTTGAAAGTGCTTATAATATGAAAAAACAAGAATATAAGTGAGTGTAACACCTCAATACTTTAACGTATATTTCTTTTTAAATAAATTTACTCCCTTTGATATTTTATAAATAACAAAACACCGGGTTTAAATGAAACATGATACTTTATTAAAATATTATTTTTTTAAACATTTTTATTACAACATATATATTATGTTTGTGGTTATGAAAATAAATAACTAAAATATTAATTTTTTTACACGTTTATAAAATAAATTCAATAGTTATCAAATTATTATAAAGAAAATATGAACCATTTTAAAGAAAAAAAATTGTTTTTTGAAAAACGGTATTTTTCTAAAAGGTTTCTCAATCACACATTATTCACATAATATAAATTTAATTTGTAAAAATTATAAAAAATTTATGTTTAAACTTTTAAATTTTAAAGTATCATATCAATATTTACATATAATGATTTTTTTTATTTTTCTGAAAATATTATTTTTATTGAATAGTGAAAATATTTCTTTTTATAAACTTATCATCACTTATTAATAAAATAAGTCAAATTTTTATTTTTATTGGATTTTAAAATAAAATATATATAATTTAGTTATTTTAAATATAATTAGTTACTTTTAAATTGCCTTTATACTTGATTGTAGTATAAGTTTATTTTTTTCTTTGAAACACCTTTTTTAAATAGTTTTAATGATTATAAAGTATATTCATTTTAAATAATTAAAATTTCCCATAATGAATAATTATTAAAATAAAATTTCTAGATTATATATACAAATATTAATTTAAATTAATCTAAATAAGGTTAGTTTTTGTATAGTTAATATGATATCATCTTTCCCTTAAAAATGCATTTCTTGAAGAACTGTTATTTTAGAAATCTTTGAGGATTTGATTTTTGAATTAAATTATGAAACTTAAGTGAGTATAGTTTGAAAAAATAGATTCCATATTAGGGGTAATAATAATTTATAATATCTATTAAAGGAATATAATTTTTTTTTATCAAAATCAATAGTGAAAATAGTAAAACTAATTTGTTGTAGTTAAGGTAACAATGGGTTTACCAGGGATTAAACTCAAAAGATAAGGGTTTAAAATAATAAAAAAACATTTATAATTCATATTTTATTGTCTTAAGTATACCTTATGTCTTTTGATGTTCAAAAATGATCCATTTGAGCTTTTTGTAATGATAAAAACATGGGTGGAACTCGTTCATTTCAAAAATTACAAGTGTGTCCTCTCCCCCACCTATAAAATATCACCTCCTATATTCTATTTTAAATAGTAGAAAAAATAACTAGATCAGATAATACCTACACAAATAACTTCCCCTATTCCTTCCACTCATCATATAAGTCTTTTGTTGGCCATAAATCCAACTTAAGGTGGATTTTGGTGAAAATAAAAAGTTGTTTTCTGAAGAAGAGGTAACGTCCTTAAGATAGTGTGTTATTTAATTTCTTTCTCCACATCCATAAAATATAATTAAACCTTGATAATATTATAAAATAATTATATTTAATTTAATTATAATTTATATAATAATATAATTACCTAAAACCAATTCCTCTTCTCGCTAAAATTGGAAAAGAAATTGTTGATCTTGTGTACGACATAATATCGCCTCATGAAACAACATAATTAATTTTACATCACACCTTCACACAAGATGATATAATGATTTATATAATTTTCATATAAAATATTTGAGATATAATTATATTTCATTAATTTTAATATCTTCTATAAATTCTTAGTAACCATTTATTAGAGAATACAATATTGTCCCTCGTGTGTATGGCGGACTACCACCTCACGAAGCAATGTGATTTTTTATTCACTTACGCATTACCTGGATGGAAATAAAGATTAATTTTATAATTATATGTGATATTGATGATATATTAATCATTATAAAAAATTAATATGTCATAAAATTTCTTACCTTACAATCCATTGAATAAATTGTAACATCGTTCATGGGTACATCGGACTACCGCCTTGTGCAATGATGCGATTAATTTTTCAATAAATTTTTTTATTGAAGGTAAAAATAGTAAATTTAATAAATATAATTGATATATATGAAGTGATATTTACTCAATAAAATTAACACAATATAAACTTTTTTACCCTTCCATCCAATAAATAAAAAATAACATCGATTCTACTTACGTATAGCCTATTGTCTAAACGAAGCGATGTTATTCATTATCCGTATTCAAAATTCATTAAATATTATAAAAAAGTTGATTAATGTAGTATTTTTACATATATTATACTATAATTAAATTATTATGAACTCAAAATAATGTTATTTAATGGTAAATTGTTACATAGTTAGGTTTTTGTGTTATTTTTAGCCTAAATGACAAAATGGCGTAATTCTGCAGTTTTAACAGATTGTTATCACAAGGGTATTTTCTTCATTTATCCTAAAATATAAATCTCAATTTTATGATTCAAATTTTTTTGGAGTAATAATGGTTCTTCCTTCAACATTGTCTTTCAGACCAAGGGCATAATCGATCATCTACATGCCTTAGAAAATAAATGAAGTTGATGTCTTTCCTGGCAGACAGCGTACACCCCACCTCCGTAACAGAATCAAAATTCTCTCTAAACACCTTAAAATGACTTGATTCCACTTGGGGAGGAAAGAATAATAAAATTTTAGTTCAGAAAATAATTTACATAAAGTTTCAAATCCATTAAGGCAGCCACAGAACGATAGAGTTTTGATGGAAGCTGCCTAGATCCTTCGTCCAGAAACAGAAACCTCCATTTAAAAATTCATAACTGATACAACCTATGTCCAAATGAGTGGAATGTTGGAGGTTGAATTCCCAACCCATTTATGAACAACTCAAATGAAGGGTTATACAAGTTAATCATCAAAATAATGGGTCAAAAAAGTGAAATTTTTTGGAGGAAATAAATATTTTTATAAAAGTAGAGGAGCTCCTACCTCTCAAATCATTCCAATACTTCCTAACACCACCTACGGCACCAAGGAGAGGAGTCAAATGCGCCATTTAGTATTTTTATTCTGTTGTCTTATTTTTATTTTAGTTTTCTTTTCTCAGGTAATGCATTCAAATTTTTATATTAAAGTGTTTCCCTTTCCTTCTTCCACACATTTTTACTTCCAATCTCAATCTCATTCACTCTCTTCCATCTTTCTATCTTAAACTCTATGAACCTTTCCATGGAAGGTGACTAACTCAAGGCTTGGAACCAGGGGAGGTTTTAGGATGTTCTTTATTATTATGCTTCAATTCAAAACAATTTATTCTATTTGTGGTGGAGGATGGAATATTTCCGCCCCCATGAAATTTTCCCGCCTCCACCACAAATAGAATAAAAAAAATTTTAATTAAAGCATAATAATTAAGAACACCATTATACCTCCCCCAGGTACAAGACTCAAGTTATTCACTTTCCGTGGGGAAGTTAATTGAGTTCACAATGTAAAGATAGAAAAGAGAGAATGTGATTGAGATTGGAAGATAAAAGGGGTGAAAGAATGAAAGAGAAACACTTTAATATAAAAAATATGAATAAATTAAATGAGAAAAAACATAAAATAAATGAATAAAAATCCAAAATTTCCCATTTTACTCCTCTCGTTGGTGCCTCAGATGGTTTTGGGATGGATTGAAATGATTTGAGAGGTATGAGCTCCTATCCTTTTATAGGAAGATTTTTTTCCTCCACAAGTTTTCCTATTTTGACCCATTAATTGGCTGATACACATGTGGAATCCATAATAAAAGTTTTTAATAAGTGTGTTGGTCATTCACCCTCTAGTTTTAAACTCATTTGGTCACATTTTGTGTTAGTTATGAATTTTTTATTGGAGGTTTCCTTTTTTGGATGACGAATCCAAACATCTTCCTTCATTAATATTTCATTTAATGGCCACCTTAATGGATTCAAAACTCCATGTGATTTATTTTGTGAACGAAAATGTTATTCTGATTTCATCCCGAAGTTTAATAAACTCATTTGGAGGTGTTTCGACTGAATTTTGATTCCGTTACGGAGGTGGGATCCATGTTGTCCTCCCGAAAAAAAGTCTTCATCTTCATTGATTTTTAAGGCCTCTAGATGATTGATTCAGCCCCTAGTCCAGAAGAAGAAGTTGAAGGAAATAAAATAAGTATTATAAGAAAATATCAATCACAAAATTTGGAAATATATTTTTAGGAAATGACTAAAATACCCTTGTGATAACAATCTATTAAAATTGCAGAATTAGGCCATTTTTGTATTTAGGCTCAGAATAACACAAAAACCTAAATATGATTCAATTTACCATTAAATAAAATTATGGTGGGTAAATAATAATTTAATTATAGTATAATATATTTGAAAATATGAGCTTCCTCATTTCCCACACACTTAAATCATGCTTGTCCTCAGGCATAAAATCTCATCATGGAATTCAGAGGACACCAATGCTACCAATATTCAAATTCAAAAGTATTAAAATTTAAATATTTACAATGACAAATAAAATTTTCAAAAATACACATAAAATATCAATTTATTTTCGAAAAATTTTAAAGAAACAATTCATTATTATATTTTACTTTTACCCATTGAAAAATGATGGAACTTTTTCTTTCATTCATTCAAGCTTCATAATTCCTTATTATAAAACATGCCACATCATGATTTACCACACCATTAAATTTTGAATCTCATCTATCATGACAAAATTCAATTATAATTATTCCCATATCTTAATAACATGCACCTTATCCATTAGCATGTAAAAAAACTACTTTATTCACTTTGTAAAGACCAAAGGCATATAAAATCATGAGAACTTTTGAATAAAGGTTCAAATAACTCTTAGGATTATGGTTGGTAGGATTTGATGTTTTAAAAATTAAGGCTCAATGGGGAGATTTATCTCTTATTTATAATTCATGATACCAAAAAGTGTAATGAAATTATCCTCTTTAAAGTAGAAACACCCACTTCCCCCAAAACACAATGTGTGGTCATGATCAAAGTAAATCATAATGAATGATTAATATACCCCCTTGATTTTTTTAATTTTTTTACTTTTTTTATTTTTTGAAAAGTTATGATTACATAGAACCTCAAATCCATCACCTAAAAACACATGATAAGATGAATATCGGTCTGGAAAATGGTGATATTGGGTTTTCCCAAATCAAAACTCAATTTTCTCAATTTTTTTGGTTCTTGTTGTATTTTTTTTAATTTTAATTAAAGAGGGGAAAACAATGAAGTACAATGAATGATTCCACAAAATTTTATAATTCCCACACTATCACCCCCAAACTTTTACTATGCAGTGTATAAAATTCTGTCCATCGTGATTCCATTTACCCCCACACTACATCTTTAAAATATCATAAAAACACCAAGAGTAGGGTAGGAATGGATTGAAATGGCTTGAAACATGGCTTATCTCAATAAAAGTCATTCATGTTCTTTATGGTCTAATAGAAGGACTGATGTAATGAAGGTCTTTGAGGATATGGTATTTTCAAAAGATTCCTCAATCATTTTAAATATGTTTTTGCATAGTCATAGCTTCGATAATTTCAAATACATGTTCTGGTCAGTGATATGTCCCACGATCACTCAAAAAATATGCTCAAGAATAAATAGAAAGTACATGTTCTTGATATCCACTGAAGAATGAGACATATGATGTTGGAAAATCACTCATGACCTGATTAGTAATGAAAAATCAATTCAAATGATTTTTAGAAATTCAAAGTATGAAAATTGGAAGGGAAATTTCATTTCCATAAATTAACTAATTCCCTTAAATCAGGATTCTTCATTTCAATATCCATGCTTCACATTAAGAAATCAATTTTTCCATTTTACTCAAATAATCTCATGAGCATTGGAATCTAAAACATGGTATCACAGGATTCCTAATAAACTCATGTATCCTATATAAGTAAACTAAAGCAATAATTAAATTGTGGGCATGAAAATTATTATAATTAAATCTAAAAACAAGATTTGTGCCAAAAAGTTAAAGGATTTTAAAAGTTTAAACAATAAAAAATGAACTCCCTTTTGAAATAGATCTTTAGTCCTCTTCCTCTATTTAAGGCATCCTTTTCACATATATAAAACTACAAAACAGAATTACTCACTTTAGAAAAAGGATCGTGTCATTAAAGTTCAAAAAGATTAGGACGAGTGGGCTGCATGTTGGACTATTCTAAGAAAGTAATTTGAAATATTAAAATAAGGTAATAATAAATCTTGTTATGATCCCCCAAGTGGGCCTTGAATTTTTACTTCCTCTGGAGGGTAGTACTAGCTGCTATCCAAAATCAGAGGGTGTATGAATCTTCTTTGATTTGAACCACCACATGTGGCTTTTCCAATCATCCACATATGTTTTATTCTATAAGATGACTCCATGTATAGAGTACATGAAATCATCCCCCTTCGTAATGTGGTACAACTTGCATGGCAGGGGTAGGATGAAGTACATAGCCTCCTCCTCATTCATTTCTACTTGTACAACGTTCTCATCATGTGCTCCCTCTAGTAAATGTTCAATACCTCTAGGGAGATACATGGGTCCCTCAATAGGTGAATCTTCCTTCTCATCCTCCAAGGCATAATAAGTGTTATCGGATTTGGAAAATTCAAAATATTTGGTAGTTATACTCAAATTAGTTTCATTTAAATTAAAACATTGTGAGTTCAAGATTATATCATCTCCATGATTTTATTCTTCTAGAATCTTTTCTTCAGTGGAGAGTGCATCTTGGAGTTGATATTCACTAGATGGAGGTGTGTAGTCAGGATCCTCTATCTTGACCCCAAATATCACCACTTGGGTGGTGTCTTCATTTAGTGGTGTTGGATCTTCTTCTTTGAAAACCCTTCGGAGATCAAGTAGTTCCTCACATTAATTCTAGAATTTATCCAATTCCTATTGACCTCCCACATGTATCTCATTATGGAATTCATCATCTTTTTCATCTACCTTAGTTAGAATTGGTTGAATGAGGATTAATTATCCTTTAGGTACCTCTATATTTACCACCTCTAGATCTTTAATAATTAGTGGTGAAATTTCTTCCACCACTAGTGCAGAAAACGTTTTTTATGTCACCATTTTTTACGTCGGTTATATAAAACCGACGTCATAATATGTAAAATGAGGTTTTTACGTCGGTTATTTCTTAACCAACGTAAAATCCTGTGTTCGGTACTCATTTAACGTCGGTTATTTTTATAACCGACGTTATTAATCGCGCGGCTTCGTTTTTTACGTCGGTTATTTTTATAACCGACGTAAAAAACGCGGTTTTCGAAGGCCCTTTGACGTCGGTTATTGAATACCCGACATAACAAACGCGGTTTTTGAAGGCTTTTTTACGTCGGTTATAAAATAACCGACGTAAAAAAAGAATCCGCAGATGTTTTTGACGTCGGTTATGGAATAACCGACGTAAAAAAACGCGGATTTTGAGCCATTTTTTACGTCGGTTATTATATAACCGACGTAAAAAATGAATCGGAGGAAGGTTTTTACGTCGGTTATTTAAATAACCGACGTTATAAATGTTTTTAAAACAATTATCACGTCGGTTATTGAATAACCGACGTGATAACTCATTTAAAAATTTACCCAGACCCGTGGATTGTCATTCGCGAGTTTACCTTCGATAGTCGCGACTCGTCTCTCTCGCGCGTAAACCCGTATCGGCTCGTCCATTTCGTTGGTTTAGATTCGTTTTGCGATCATCGTTTCTCATATTTAATCTCCTCGGATCAATCATCTAAACTCGCAGCACTCAGGTAATCCTCCCACTCATTCGTTTTTTTTCGCGGATAGTAAATATATATGTGTTGTGATTTTTTTTTGAAACTAGCTAAGATTCTTCGATTGCGAACCCTTTTAACTCGTTTTGGCACCATAATCTTATTTATCATCCCTAGATCTATTTGTTCGACTTGCAATATTGATTAATTTTATGATTTCACTAATTTTTCATCGTTTTCTATAAATCCCCGAGAGGGTTGGGGCGTGTCCATTTGGATGGGTTGCCCTTTTACAGTTGTTACTACTTTATTCACACACAACCATGGCATAGGTGCATGGATTTCGGGTCGGGGGGTGTCCAGGGGGGTTTACAAGGGGGTGGGTGGGTGTGGGGGGCTGTCCAAGGGTGTGGGTGGGTGTTGGGGGGTGTCCAGGGGGGTGTCCAAGGGGGTAGGGGGTGGGGGGTGGTGTCCAGGAGGGGTGGGGGGCTGTCCAGAGGGTTGGGGGGTGTCCAGGGGGGTGTCCAAGCAGGTCGGGGGTGGGGGGTTGTGTCCAGGAGGGGTGGGGGTGCTTTCTAGAGGGGTCGGGGGCTGTCCAGAGGGGTCGGGGGGTGTCCAGGGTGGTGTCCAAGGGGATGGGTGGGTGTGGGGGGCTGTCCAAGGGGGTGGCGGCCTGTCCAGAGGGGTCGGTGGGGTGTCCAGGGGGGTGTCCAAGGAAGTGGATGGGTGTGGGGGGCTGTCCACGTGGGTGGCGGCCTCTCCAGAGGGTATTTGGGGTTGTCCGGGTGGGTGGGGGGGGATGTCCAGAGGGTTGGGGGATGTCCAGGGGGGTGTCCAAGGGCGTAGGGGGTGGGGGGTGGTGTCCAGGACGGGCGGGGGGCTGTCCAGAGGGGTCGGGGGTGTCCAGGGGGGTTTACAAGGGGGTGGGTGGGTGTGGGGGGGCTGTCCAAGGGCGTGGGTGGGTGTTGGGGGGTGTCCAGGGGGGTAGGGGGTGGGTGGTGGTGTTTAGGAGGGGTGGGGGGCTGTCCAGAGGGTTGGGGGGTGTCCAGGGGGGTGTCCAAGCAGGTCGGGGGTGGGGGGTTGTGTCCAGGAGGGGTGGGGGTGCTTTCTAGAGGGGTCGGGGGCTGTCCAGAGGGGTCGGGGGGTGTCCAGGGTGGTGTCCAAGGGGATGGGTGGGTGTGGGGGGCTGTCCAAGGGGGTGGCGGCCTGTCCAGAGGGGTCGGTGGGGTGTCCAGGGGGGTGTCCAAGGGGGTGGATGGGTGTGGGGGGCTGTCCACGTGGGTGGCGGCCTCTCCAGAGGGTATTTGGGGTTGTCCGGGTGGGTGGGGGGGCTGTCCAGAGGGTTGGGGGATGTCCAGGGGGTGTCCAAGGGCGTAGGGGGTGGGGGGTGGTGTCCAGGAGGGGCGGGGGGCTGTCCAGAGGGGTCGGGGGTGTCCAGGGGGGTTTACAAGGGGGTGGGTGGGTGTGGGGGGCTGTCCAAGGGCGTGGGTGGGTGTTGGGGGGTGTCCAGGGGGGTAGGGGGTGGGTGGTGGTGTTTAGGAGGGGTGGGGGGGGGGGCTGTCCAGAGGGTTGGGGGGTGTCCAGGGGGGTGTCCAAGCAGGTCGGGGGTGGGGGGTTGTGTCCAGGAGGGGTGGGGGGCTGTCCAGAGGGGTCGGGGGTGTCTAGGGGGGTTTACACATCGATTTGTTTTATATTTCAAAATTGTTATATTCAAATTATGATTTTTTTCATATAAACATATATTTGTCTTATCTAAAAAATATATATATTTTTTCTATTTGTTATAGGTAATAATGAGTCGAAGTTGGATTACGGCACATCGAATGAGCAATGAATATGAGGAAGGTGTTGATGCCTTTTTGGAATTTGCTAAACGAAATGTTCCAAGTAGTGACATTTTTTCCTGTCCATGCCTGAAATGTCTGAATATGAAGAAGTTGAAAAGTAGAGAGATAAAAGATCATCTGATTTGTCATGGTTTCAATCCGAGTTACAACCCTTGGATTTGGCATGGAGAAACTGGACAGAATGTCACTGATGATAATGAATCGCAAGATGGTAACTCCGATGGAATTGAAGAAATGATTCGTGATATTGTAGCAGAACAAATTGAGATAGAACCGAGAGTTGCACGTCTATATGGTGATGCCGAAAAACCATTATATCCTGGTTGTACAGATTTTACGGTTTTGTCGGCGGTGTTAAGATTGATTAACCTGAAGGCGAAACATGCATGGAGTGACAGAAGTTTTACAGAGCTGCTACAATTGATGAAAGAAATTCTTCCAAAAGATAACGATCTTCCAGATTCACATTATAAGGCCAAAAAAATATTATGCCCGATGGGATTGGGATACAGGAAAATACATGCATGTCCGAATGACTGCATTATATATAGGAAGGAATATGAATTTCTGAAAGAGTGTCCCAAATGTGGGACATCACGGTATAAGGTGAAAGAAAAATCACAAGCTGATGTAGAGATTACAAATCTCCCTTCAAAGGTATTTTGGTATCTTTCTATAATTCCTCGTTTCAAACGTTTATTTGCTAATTCACATGATGCAAAAAGGTTAAGATGGCATGCTGATGAGCGGGTATGTGATGGAAAAATACGTCATCCAGCTGATTGTC
Organism: Viscum album; assembly: GCA_963277665.1. NCBI lineage: Eukaryota > Viridiplantae > Streptophyta > Magnoliopsida > Santalales > Viscaceae > Viscum > Viscum album. The sequence goes on from OY728159.1 coordinate 2,142,042,886, forward strand.
CACAATGGAAGAAAATTGATGCCCAGTACCCTACATTTGGAAATGAAATTAGAAATCTGAGACTAGGCTTGTGCACAGATGGAATGAATCCATACCGAACCCTCAGTAGCACACATAGTTCATGGCCTGTTTTATTGGTAATTTACAACCTCTCTCCTGAAGTTTGTATGAAGCGCAAATATGTCATGTTGAGTATCATGATATCTGGTCCAAAGAAACCCGGCAATGATATTGATGTATACTTGTCACCGCTGATTGATGATTTGAAACTTTTATGGGCTGATGGTATTAGGGTGTATGATTCTTATAAAATGGAATATTTTCAACTGCATGCAGTGCTTCTATTCACTATAAATGACTTCCCAGCATATGGAAATTTGTCTGGATACAGTGTTAAAGGGCATAAAGCATGTCCAATTTGCGAACAACAGACGTCATATTGTCAATTGCATCATGGGAGGAAAACAGTGTACATGGGTCATCGAAAGTTTTTGCCTATGGATCACCCTTATAGAAGACTAAAAAAGGCATTCAATGGCTCACAAGAATTTGATACTGCTCCTCAACCTTTATCCCCAGAATTGTATTTTGAGAGGGTGAAAAACCTTGGTGTGACATTGGGAAAGACACAGAAATCTGGTAATGATAGACATATTTGGAAGAAAAGGTCAATATTTTTTGAGCTACCATATTGGAGGTATCATGAAGTCAAACATAATATTGATGTCATGCATGTGGAGAAGAATATCTGTGATTCTTTGATCGGAACATTGCTAGATATTAAAGGAAAGACAAAAGATGGGTTGAATGCAAGGTTAGACCTACTGTCAATGGGAATACGTTTGGAGTTAGCTCCCACTCCTAAAGGAAGACGAACATTTCTTCCCCCGGCTTGTCATACATTATCGAAGAGGGAGAAAATTAGCTTCTGTCAGTGTCTTCATGATATCAAAGTGCCTCAAGGTTATTCTTCAAATGTAAAAATTTTGTCTCATTGAAAGACTTGAAGTTGATAGGTATGAAATCACATGATTGTCATGTCATGATGCAACAAATTCTACCAGTTGCACTGCGTGGAATATTGCCCATCCGTGTCAGAAAGACTATAATGAGGTTGTGTTATTTTTTCAATTCAATTTGCAACAAGGCGATTGATGTGAATGCTTTGAACATTTTGGAAAAGGATGCAATTATTATACTTTGTCATTTGGAAATGTATTTTCCTCCAACTTTTTTTGATATGATGGTGCATTTACTGATTCATCTGGTTCGAGAAATAAGGCTTTGTGGACCTGTATATCTTCGTTGGATGTATCCTTTTGAAAGGTATATGAAAATATTAAAGGGATATGTTAAAAATCCATATCGACCTGAAGCCTCCATTATTGAAAAGTATATTTCTGAGGAGGTAGCAGAGTTTTGTACGAGTTACTTGGCTACGGCGCAACATATAGGTTTGCCTCCATCTCGCCATGAACGGGTTAATAATGAGGGAAAGGGGATTCGTGGCTTGAAAGTCAAATCACTGTCAGCTGAACATATGAAGAAGTTAGAATCATACATCTTGAATAACATAGCTGATGTTCAACCGTATATCACATTGCATATTAATGAGTTGAAACAATGTCATCCAAAGAAGAAAGAAATGTGGATTTTGAATGAGCACAACAAAACTTTTTTGCCATGGTTTAAAAAGACCTTGCTTGGTAGATCAGATGTATCAGAGACATTAAAATGGATAGTGGGTGGTCCATCTTTAAATGTGATAACATGGTCCGCTTATTGTTAGGTCGGAAAAAACAAGGGAATGATGGCAAGAGGGGGGTGAATTGCCTTTTTTTAAAAAATTGATTAAGAAATTTAAATCAAAGTATAAATGCAGCGGAAAGTAAAGAGGCAAGACACAAGAACTTGATAACGGAGTTCGGCCAAAACCCGGCCTACGTCTCCGCTCCCAACTCAACCGTTGAGAGATTCCTACCGCTTGCTTTTCAATGGTTTTAGCAAGAAACCCACTAGGCTTTAAGGTAGCACTAGGACCTATTACAGCTTGCTTTTATTGGTTTAGCAAGAACCCACTTGCTTTTAATGGTTTAGCAAGAACCCACTAGTCTTTTTACGGGTGAAGACTAGCTCACCGAGACACAAGCCTTTTAAAGGAAAAGCTTGAGAAAACCTCTTCACACCTTAGTGGTGGTGTGAGAACCCAAAGAAGGGGAGATGAGAAAAGAGTTGGGGTTTGTAGGCACAAACCTAATTTTAAAGCTCAAAAAGAGATAAACAATAAAACCCGTAATGGAGAAGCCTTGGGCGCCTTTGATTGATTGATGATGTTTGAGGGCCGCTTCCAAGCTTCTATGGAGGTGCTCTTGGATGTGGAAGTTGTTGGAGCACTTTGGGTTCCCTTGGAACAATCCGTCGGAGCTTCGCCAAAGATGTAAAAATGTGTCCGGTGGCTTGTATGTTGTTCCGGGGCTTCCTAGGCCTTTATTTATAGGCTAGGAACCTTCAAGTATCCGTTGGAGGGCTTTGGAGCCGTTGGAAAAGGCCTCGGAGCCGTTGGGAGGCTTTTGGAGTTGACTGGTCAAAGCCAACGGCTAGTTTGACCAGTGCTACCGGCTGGCCGGTACAGCTCCACCGGCTGGCCGGTGCCTTGGCAGTGGAGGAGAAGTCTGGTCCAGGGGCCACCGGTCGACCGGTACATCTCCACCGGCTGGCCGGTGCCTTGGTAGAGAAGAAGAGTCTTGATCCAGGCTCCACCGGTCGACCGGTGAGGAGCCACCGGCTGGCCGGTGGAAAGACAGTAGATTGCACTATTTGGGCTGGATGCCACAGGTCGACCGGTGGCAGAGCCACCGGTCGACCGGTGGGGAGGCAGTGGCTCAGCCTTGAGTCAGGGTTCCACCGGCTGGCCGGTGGTCAAGCCACCGGCTGACCGGTGGACTGAATTTCAGTCCACTTGAAGTCCATTCTTGGGCCAACTACAATTATTGGAAAACCCGCATGACTACTTTCCTTAGGAGCATAGGTTATCCCATATATAAAATTGTCATGAATGGTTACACTTTGTCTACCCCCGACGAATCCAAATGGACCCAAGCCGACATTAGAAATTTTGAGCTAGATGGCAAAGCCATGAATGCTCTTCATTGCGGCCTTGATAGAAATGAATTTAATCGTGTATCCACTTGCACCTCCGCACATGAAATTTGGAAGCTTTTAGAAGTGACCCATGAAGGCACTAATAAAGTCAAGGATACTAGATTAGATATGTATAGACAGGATTTTGAATCTTTTTCAATGCATCCAAATGAGTCTATTTCTGAAATGTTTACACGATTTACTGACGTGTGCAATGGGAGAAAGTCCCTTGGTGATGATGTTTCAGCTGAAACTATGGTGAAGAAGATCCTATGGATCCTACCAAGCAAATGGGCACCGAAGGTCACGGCGATTCAAGAAGCAAAAGACATCAAAAATATGCCGGTAGAGGAGCTCATCGGATCTCTCATGACTTATGAGATCACGATGAGGAGGCAAGCTCAAAAGGAGGGCACACCAATCAAGACCCCAAAGAACATCGCCCTCAAGGTACAAAAGGAAGTAAGCTCCTCCTCATCTTCTTCCTCATCTCCTTCCTCATCATCAAGCGGCGACTCAGAAATGGAGAATCTCGCCCGCCAAATGCAAAAATTCATGAAGATGCACAAGAAGAAGAAGAAATCCCGCAAGCATCGAAAGCAAGAACCCACCGCAAGACCCGAGCCCAAGGTGAAATGCTACGGGTGCGGCGAAAAGGGCCATTACAAGCCCGATTGCCCACTCAACAAGAAACGGGCCACGCCAAAGGAGAAAGGAAAGAAAAAGGTCCTCAAGGCGACATGGAGTGACACCTCCTCATCCTCCTCCTCCTCCTCCTCAAGCGACAACGGTACAAAATGCCTAATGGCATTCCATGAGGTAACATCTTCCGACTCCTCCTCTTGTTCTTCAAATTCCAATTCTTTAAATCATCTTTCTTATGAAGAACTCTCATTTGCTAGAGATCAATTGGAAAAAGGTTTTCATGAACTCTCTTCTAAATTTGTCGCGTTGAAAAAGAATTTCAAAAAACTCTCCTCCGAAAAAGAACAACTTCTCAAAGAGAAGGAGGAGATGTCCCTTAAAATCCAAAATTTTCCAAATGTTGATTCCATGGAATCAACCATCAAAGACCTTAGGGAGACCCTTGCTAAGTTCACCCAAGGGGAACAAAATTTGAACAATTTGCTTGGTTCCCAACGTATATCTAGAACCACCCAAGGGTTAGGATATACCAACCGAGCTTCCTCCTCCCATGCTCAAACTGTTTTTGTAAGGGGGAGCTCCGATTATAAATTTTGTAATTATTGCAAGAAAACCGGGCACCTAATTTATGAATGTAATTGTAAAAACGCCCGGTATGGTCAACCCAAAAGTATTTTCTTTTCCGATGAGTTTTATAGGAGAAGACCCGCCATGAAACAAATTTGGATTGAAAAATCCCTTTTGGCGAGTCTCACGGGACCAAAATTTGTCACGGTTTCAAAAACCGCTCCCCGGTGATTAGTTGTTTTTATTTAGGGGGAGTTAGGTTCTTTTAAGCCTTTTTGTGAATTAAAAATTTTCTTTCAAAATTAAGCTTTTAAATTTCAAATTTTTTTTTTTTCAATCTTTCAATTTCAACACTTGGTATCAAATTTTTCATTTCAAAATATTCAATTCGAATTTTTAATTCAAAAATCTCTTTCAATTGGTTTTTGATTCAAAACTTTCAATTCAAACTGATATTCAAATTTTCATTTCAATTTCAAAAATCTCAATTGATTTTCAAATCTCTTTTTGTTTTTCAAAGTGTTCCCTCAATCAAGTTTTATGCCCCGTGCTATTTTGATAATCACAAAGGGGGAGAAATTTCTTGATTGATTGGGGGAGAATCTTTTTTATCACGCTTAGTATTTATTTTCAATTTATCATTTAGGCATGCATTTCATTAAAGTTTTTACATTGCTTGATAAGTGATTGTGATCATCAAAATAGGGGGAGATTGTTGTACCCCACACTCTTTGATTTTCATGATCACAATCACTTTAATATGTGTTTAACATTGTGTTTAAGTGTTGTGGATGATAGGCACAAGGTTGCCAAGAAGTTGGCCCAAGAATGGACTTCAAGTGGACTGAAATTCAGTCCACCGGTCAGCCGGTGGACTGAATTTCAGTCCACTTGAAGTCCATTCTTGGGCCAACTTCTTGGCAACCTTGTGCCTATCATCCACAACACTTAAACACAATGTTAAACACATATTAAAGTGATTGTGATCATGAAAATCAAAGAGTGTGGGGTACAACAATCTCCCCCTATTTTGATGATCACAATCACTTATCAAGCAAGACACAAGAACTTGATAACGGAGTTCGGCCAAAACCCGGCCTACGTCTCCGCTCCCAACTCAACCGTTGAGAGATTCCTACCGCTTGCTTTTCAATGGTTTTAGCAAGAAACCCACTAGGCTTTAAGGTAGCACTAGGACCTATTACAGCTTGCTTTTATTGGTTTAGCAAGAACCCACTTGCTTTTAATGGTTTAGCAAGAACCCACTAGTCTTTTTACGGGTGAAGACTAGCTCACCGAGACACAAGCCTTTTAAAGGAAAAGCTTGAGAAAACCTCTTCACACCTTAGTGGTGGTGTGAGAACCCAAAGAAGGGGAGATGAGAAAAGAGTTGGGGTTTGTAGGCACAAACCTAATTTTAAAGCTCAAAAAGAGATAAACAATAAAACCCGTAATGGAGAAGCCTTGGGCGCCTTTGATTGATTGATGATGTTTGAGGGCCGCTTCCAAGCTTCTATGGAGGTGCTCTTGGATGTGGAAGTTGTTGGAGCACTTTGGGTTCCCTTGGAACAATCCGTCGGAGCTTCGCCAAAGATGTAAAAATGTGTCCGGTGGCTTGTATGTTGTTCCGGGGCTTCCTAGGCCTTTATTTATAGGCTAGGAACCTTCAAGTATCCGTTGGAGGGCTTTGGAGCCGTTGGAAAAGGCCTCGGAGCCGTTGGGAGGCTTTTGGAGTTGACTGGTCAAAGCCAACGGCTAGTTTGACCAGTGCTACCGGCTGGCCGGTACAGCTCCACCGGCTGGCCGGTGCCTTGGCAGTGGAGGAGAAGTCTGGTCCAGGGGCCACCGGTCGACCGGTACATCTCCACCGGCTGGCCGGTGCCTTGGTAGAGAAGAAGAGTCTTGATCCAGGCTCCACCGGTCGACCGGTGAGGAGCCACCGGCTGGCCGGTGGAAAGACAGTAGATTGCACTATTTGGGCTGGATGCCACAGGTCGACCGGTGGCAGAGCCACCGGTCGACCGGTGGGGAGGCAGTGGCTCAGCCTTGAGTCAGGGTTCCACCGGCTGGCCGGTGGTCAAGCCACCGGCTGACCGGTGGACTGAATTTCAGTCCACTTGAAGTCCATTCTTGGGCCAACTTCTTGGCAACCTTGTGCCTATCATCCACAACACTTAAACACAATGTTAAACACATATTAAAGTGATTGTGATCATGAAAATCAAAGAGTGTGGGGTACGACACTTATGACATTAATGGCTATAGATTTCATACGAAAGCTCAGGACAACAGAAGTGCAGTTCACAATAGTGGTGTATTGGTGTTTGCAGAAGCAATGCATTTTTCGAGTGCTAAGGACAGAAACCCAATTTCGGCATCAAGTGCATATTATGGAGTGATTGAAGACATATGGGAGGCTGATTACTTTAAAATTAAAGTTCCCGTTTTTAACTGTAAATGGTTTATCGGTAACAACAGTGTCAGACACGATGAATTTGGAATGACACTTGTTAATCTGAATAGATTGGAAGACACAGCTGATTCTTTTATAATGGCAACACATGCCAAACAAATTTTCTATGTAGTAGATCAATCAGATATGCAGTGGGCTGTTGTTTTACAAGGGAAAAACCAATATGTTGGTGAGGATGAATTTGATGAAGATGCTGATTTATGTGAGATCCCTACTTCCATGGAAAGATTAACAGAACATAATGATGAGTATGTTGAAGACATGGTTTGTGCCATAAGGAACGATCACGACGAAGGAATTTTGGAAAACAATCCAACTGTACATTCCTAAAATTACAGGTAACACAAGTTTATTTCTTGTTTACATTTAGTTTTTTCATATAATGTTAGATACTGTAAATTTTTTACTTATTAAAATATGTATCAAACCAAAAAAATAAAACAATAAAAACCGTAAAGAGGAGAAGTCATGGGCGCACCGGAAAATGTTTTTATGGTTCTGGAAAACATTCAATTAAAATAATGAAATTAAGAATTCAAATCTAGATGCCAACAGAATGAAATCAGAGAAGAAATGTCTTTGTCCTAGGGTTGGATAACATGGGTTCATTCAGTATGTATTCATTATTAAAATTAAATTTGTTAATTCATTTAGAGAGACCTCAATAATGAATTAATCTCCATTGATTTATTATGCATGTGATTTTAGCATCTGTCTGACACACCAAACCACTCATCCTCCAGTAATCAAGTAGGGTAACACCTCAATCAAGAATGTTATTCCTACAAGACTGGGCTCCACCATATGTCGCTTCATCCCATATAGAAACCCCAACATGATAGTATGAAGCATTTTCCTAAGAGAAAAGAAGTAAAATTATTAATCATTGAAAAGAAATGGATTTGGAAATAATGTTGTGGTGGACGATCGCCACATCCTTGCAATATTCCCACCTCCATCACAAGTAGATTGAAAACCTTTTGAATTGAAGCATAATAATAAAGAAACAAATAATTCCTCTACTAGGTCCAAGCCTCGATTTAGTCACTTTACATGGATATGTTCATAGAGTTTATGATGGAAGAATGGAAGAGAGAGAATGAGATTGATATTGGAATGAAAAAGAGGAGGAAGAAGGAAAGGGGGATAATTTTATATAAAAAATATGAATGCATTACATGAGAAAAGAAAAATAAAATAAAATAAAATAAAAGAATAAAAATACTAAATGGACCCTTTTCCTCCTCTTCTTGGTTCCCCATATGGTTTTGGGAAGGATTGGATTGATTTGAGAGGTAGGAGATCCTCTTCTTTTATAGGAATATTTATGTCCTCCAAAGGTTTTTCAGTTGTTGGCTCATTAATTTGTCGATTCACATGTAGTCCCCTTCCTAAAAGGTGACCATAAATTTTTTGGTCATTCACCATCTAAATTTCATCTCGTTGGAAACCTTTTCTTTAAGTTATGAATCATTCATTGGCGGTTTCATTTTCTGGACAAACGATCTAGGAAACATCCATAAAAAATATGGTGTTCAATGGCCACCTTAATGGGTTCAAAACACTATGTAATTTATTGTGTGAACACTAAGTTTATTCCTATTTCATCCCCATGTTGAATAAACTCATATGGAGGTGTTTAGAGTGAATTTTGCTTCCGTTATGGTGGTGGTTTCCACGCTGTCTTCCTGGAAAAAATCTTCATCTTCATTGATTTTTTATGGCCTCTAGATGATCAATTGAGCCCCTGATCTAGAAGACAAAGTTTAAGGAAATACAATAAAGATTATAAAAAAATTTGAATCACAAAATTTGAAAAAATATTTTATAAGAAATAAATAAAATACCCTTGTGATAACAATCTGTTAAAATTTTAAATTTAGGCCTTTTTGGCATTTAGGTTCAAAATAAAACAAAAACCTAAATATATAAGAATTTACCTTCATATAACATTATAGTGGGTTCATAATAATTTAATTGTAGTATAATATATGTGATAATAGATGCTTCGTAAAAATTATATAATGAAAATGAATGATATTTATAACATTAATTTTATTCTGTATATGATGTAAATATAATCTATGTTCATTATCTGAAACATTAATAATGAAACATGTTGAATAAAACAAGGAAATTAAGACCCGAAACAATAGTGATAATAATATATTATTAATGAATGGGTAAGAAGATATTATAAAATAAAAATAAAAGATATTATAATTATAATAATATTCTATAATAGTTTAATAACATGTTTAAATACACTATATAAGAGTCTAAAGAGAAAGCAACTAAAGGAAAGTATGGGGTGTGGGTTTTCTTAACTTAATTTACATTCATCATGTTATACAACTAATTAATAGATTATATTATTAAACAATTATATGTGAAACAAATTTTTATATATTTATGTTTTATATCCATGTGTATTTATTTTTATCCAAATTTGCTAAACATAATACCAAAATTTACTAACCCTCACCCCAATGATATGAACATTGTATAGTTTTTGTCTAAAAATTCCTTATTTGAGACACATTTTCTTTTTTGAACATAATTTATTTGAATGGTTTATATACTACCCTTTTACATATTATACCATGTATATTTCCGCTTTATTTTATTTTAGGTTAAAAATTTTCTACTTCATTCAAATGAAGTTATGATTCAAAATTAACCTTGGTGGTAAGGGTTTATGTTTCAATATCATTTTTTTGGATTACTTATGCTTAAATTTTTATTGAAGAAATATATTGGTTAAATGTATAATAAACTAATTATATTTATTATTTTATGGTTGTTCATGAATTTTTCCTATAATATTGCTATTTTACCCAATTATTCACTTTAATTTATTGATAAAATTGTTATAATAAAATTTTACTTCATTTATCTATTCTGTTGAATTTTTTTCATACAAATCCTAGTTTTCTAAAAATATTAAAAATTGTTTTCAATGACTTTTTAAAGCCAGTATACCCTTAATTTGTTTAAAATAAATTTCTAAAATAAATCTTTTATTCATTTTACCAACAATGTGCTTTTTTAATTTTCATTAAAAATTATGAATAGAATCTTTTTTTAACATATTCTGTGTGGAAAGAACACTTCTACCATCATGTCAACTCAACATTTTAATTCTTCATTTTTTATCTTTTGTTGTTAATTTTAAGAATATTAAATAATGAATGATAATTTATGAAATTTTAAAAAATTTATTACAAATGAAAATGATATTTTCCTCAAGAAATTTTCAAATTGATGTTTTAAAATCATTTTCCATATAAGATGAAATCCTTTTATGTTTCTAAAAGTAAAAAAGGTTATTTTTCTAAATAATTTTTTTAAAGTATAAAACATAAAAAAACCCTTGATGATAGGGTTTTATGTTAAATTATGGATATATATATATATCACATATATACCTAGTTTACTATTCCTTAATTTAAAGGGTTTATACATTCCTTGTGATAATTTTTCAAATGCCTCAATTATGAAATCTCCTTTGAATATGATATGATGAAAGGTTATGGAACCCATTATATATAATTGTTTAATTATTATGTTATATATTATGATAGTTTTACTTTTTGTGGAAGACATAGATCATGAACATGTTTTGATGGGTGCACTTAGATAATGAATGAATGCATTTGGAAATGTTATAGTCTCATGAGGCGTTATGTTTGGGATTAGGGAGTAAACCTAATACATCATGGTACTTTTTCTACAATGTGATAATATCTAGGAACTTATCATTGACACATTTTTATGCCGTTTTTTATGTTACTATGACATTTCCTATGATGTCATGATCTTATGATTTTATATTCTTTATGTGATTCTTTTATGAGATTACTGAGGAGTCTTAACTTTTATGATATCATTTTAAACCTTTGACTCACATTTTGTGTTTCATTGTCATGTTTATTCCCATATGGGTTTTTTAAGCTCAACCATTTTTTCTATATATTCTCTAGGTTATCCCATATTGTTTAAGAGATCAAAATGATAAAGGATCTCATTTTTAAAAGTAAAATAAAAGGTTTTTTAGTCTCACTTTGATGTTTTATGATCCAAGTATTCCAGATAAACTAGGAATTGGATATCATTATGTTGTATTACAATATGGTTTTGTTTATGAATCTTGTAATAATATATATATATATAAGGATGTTTTCCTCATAGAGATGATAGAATTTACTAGTTATAGTTTACTCTTATGAGATTTGAGATTTATCAAGTCAGGTGACTCCATGATTAATATTTGATATTCTAAGATACCTTAAAATAATTATGAAGAATTTTATGATATTTAATTGATCCTTTGATCAAATATTTCTTTCATGTAGATCATTATTTCTAACATATATGACACTTTTATTATGTTAAGTCTTTATATTATCTCTCTTGATTTATGAACCATGTTTTTATATGTATGAATTAAATAATTTCGTGATCAATCACTTTGATTACTTTTTTATACCCTTATCCTCATCTGTGGATCACTAAAAATATACAATTTTTTATGTTTATATTTACACTTACTGGGAAATTAAAATCACCGTTCTTATGTTTTTTATTTCCCCAGGTTATGAAGAATGATGTTAAATTAATTAAGTCTTGAAAGGTTTCATGTGTGAATTATTTTATTTGATATGTTGAAAATATTTTACAAAATTAAAAATGGGTATAATAGGTAAAATGATAACTTAATGACATGGGTGTTGTAAATAATTGTTTTTAAGTGATTGAATATTTCTATTTGATATTCTCTGTTTTGGATGGGTAATTTTGGGTCATATTAAATTTTATTAAGTCTAGAAATGTAAAGATTATGTTTTTAGCACTAGATCTTGTAGTTAGCGTTTTGGGATGTTAGTGTTTGTATCATAAAAGGGATTAGATAGATTTTAGATTAGGATATTTCCATATGATTTTAACATAAGATTTATGGATACAATCATGGGTTTATATTCATAGGTTTGATCATATGTTCAAAGAAAAAAATAACCCTTTTGAGGTTTTATGTGATAGAATTTTAAGGTTATTAAGGATTTTTTGGGAGATATTTTGTTATGTTGATGTATAATTAACCTTTTGGTGTTCCATTGTATTTAATAATATGTATTATTTGGTATAAAACCATTATACTTTTGGGGAAGTAAGATTAAAGGTATCTGATAACCTTTTAGGTTAAAAAATTCATTAATATCGATGTAATTGTGGTGAATTGATATATAGGGTTATTTATTTATTAAATGATCTATGTTCATTTGTGGCTGTTATTGTGGATGTTTGGAGTTAAATTTATTATTCATTCATATCAAGTTTATACATTTTGGATATTATCTTGTCTTGTGATAAGTATTCTAGTTTCGGAAAATATATAGAGATATATGGAATGAATTTTTATTTTTTTATGAATTTTATGATCCTTTAGAATTTGATTTAGTAATTTATGAAGAAAAAATTCATTTTTAATATTCACTTACTGGAGTAAGAGATGTGATAGAAGTGGAAATAATTATCAAAGCAAAACCAAAGAATGAAATTGTTCTTTTAGAATGATAAAAATCCAGGATATTTTATCTTGTTCTTTATCATGATAGTAAATGAATCCCTAAACCCTAGGCTAACGATCTTGAATTAAAATTGTTATTCTATTCGTTTCATAACTAATTAGTCTATTTATTTTTCTATCCTCTAATGATTTATGATATTATGGTCGTTAAAATTATTATGACCATATTCTCTATCACTCTTTATTATTCCTTGGATTTTATATTTTTCTTCTATTCCCATATTTTCACATCCCACCAACATTGAAATTATCTAGACACTATATTATGTGTTATTTTAGATAACCTTTATTTCTCCCACTTCTAATTTTCAATGTATGTTTTATTATCCATTTTTTTACTGTGGGTTATTACAAAAGTATTTTAAAACATTAAAAACTGAATTACCAAGAAAGAGAAACCAATTTGACGAAACAATTTTTTAAGGGTGAATAATGTAATTCTATAATATTTTAAAAAATACTATTTTCTATAGCATATATAACACACAACACTAAACATAAACAAACTATGAAATAATATTCTGCTAAATATGAATGTTATAACCTAGTAATTAAATTTCTTGGTATAAATAGGAAACATCACATTATAAACAATTTTTATAATTTTACTACTCAATATAAATATATTGGTTAACACTTAGTAAATAAACACTAATTTTTTGTTGAAGTTGTTTTATAATTGATAAAAATTTACTTCAAATATGTTTTATATGAATTTTTGTGAGAAATTAATGTATTTATTTTCCTCAAATTTTTTTAGTTTTGAATTATTAAAGGGAAATATATTTTTAAATAATAATAACAAAATTATCTTATGTTGAATAATTTTATGTTTTTTGAAAATATTATTTTTTAGTGAATAGTTAAAAACACCGATTTTAAAGGAAATTGCCTTTTCTATTTAAGTATTTAAGAAGTCTAATTTTATTTTTAAATAATTTTAAAATATAATTAGTTCATTTTGATTAAAAATAATCCAATTAATTTCAACTAAATATATATTCTTATTAATTTTCTAATGAAATATTTTATATACGTAAATTAAATTTCTCTAAATAATTAATTTTTCATCATGTTTAATGGGATTATCTTGAAATTAATTTTTTCCACTTATATTTATTATATTTTATTAAATTGGTTCCATATTTGGAATCAAAATGTAAAAAAAGTATTTTATATTTGTATTTGGTCATTATGTATAGTAAACATGGTAAATCTTTATCACCTAAGTAAGGCTAAATCGAGTAATTAAAGATAAAAATAATATTATTATGCATTAAAATCTATCTTTCACCAGAATTATTTCTCTTTTATGATTTTAGTTCAACCATACTTATTTAAAATTAAAATATGTGGAAACTTGTGGCCATTTCTCTCTAATAATGACAATAATTTTATTTTTTGTAAATAATAAATCCAATTTGTCACTTTATTTGTTTTAATAGCTGTAATATTTTCATTGGTATAAAATGAGGTTATATATAGTTCAAAAAATTCTATTAAATATCAAAAGAATGAATTTTTTAACTGCAATGTTTTTTAAATTTTTAGCGATGTAATAGTTAACTTATATTCTAACGCAACACAGACTCTGTGATTATTTAAACAATCATGTAAATATTTTTAAAATCCTAAAAAGTTATATTTTTTGGATAGTTATCGTTTTAAAAAGAATTTTTTGGTAAATATAATGTATTTTTAATGTTTTAAAATTTTATATTCTAACATATTTAATCTCTGTATTTTTTGGTTAATGTCAATTGTGTGAATAGTACAGAAAATTGCTTTTATAAAATTTTATATTAAATAAAAGTTTATTAAATTACATAAACATCATGAAAATATTATATATGTCTATTTAAATGTCATATAATCTTTCAATTCAGCAATTTTAAACTTATGGGTCACTTTTATATTTATAGTATCTTTATTGACCTCTAACGAGTAAAAGACTTTAATATTATTGTAATCATTAATAGTGTTAGAAGGGGTTACAACTAAGAGATAAGTACTAAACCATATCATTAAATTTTAAAAAAAAAATATTGTATGAGATGATTATTAATAATATAAATCATATATTTTAAATATAATATTATTTATCCACTTGAACTCAAAAAATAATTTATATTAATTTAATAAGTTATGTAATTTCAATGGTGTTCATATCCTCTCTTATATAAGGACACAACAAACCCTCTCCTCCTAACACTTATTAATCCAAATAGCACAACCAAACACTATAAAACCATAATATTAACATTATTATATATATTATAGAAGTTATTTTATTTTCCAAATATGATCCCTATGGTTCTTGAGGAGATAACTAATGGTAGTTCTTCAAAGAAGAGGTAATCATCTTAACTGAGCATTTTCATTTTACTTATTCTTATACCCACTTATATTATTTAGTAACCATTAAAATAAAATAAAATCAATGCCTACCATAGAATGAAATGTTATTATGTTAATGGGTTACTCTTATTAATCTCCTTTTCCATCATATGGGGAAAGAAAACATTGTTCGTGTGTACGTGTGGACTACTACCTCCATGAAGTGATGTGTTTCATTTTCCCTCACCACCTCCAATGGTTTCTTATAATGATAAATTTAATGTATATATTTTAAATTTTAGATATAATTACTTTTATTTAAAGGTAAAATATCATTTATTTTCTAACCTTTCAATTTGTTGGAAAATAGTAACATCATTTGTGCAAGCATGTGGATTGCCACCTCCACCAAGAGACTTGATTTTTATTTCTTGTAATAATTTTATGGATTCGTATAAAATTTTATTTAATATATAGATATTAAAATTATTTTATGACTATTATTTAATAGATTATGGAAGTATAAAATATTTTACCCTGGTCAATATACTGAAGTCATTTTGAAATTTTGAACTGAATGTCCTCCAAACATCTAACATGGATATAACCAATTAGGTAATTATTTATGTAATTAAAATAAATATACTTATGATAAAGTCGTAAATATATAAAAATTTATGAAATAATTAAATATTTTATTTTATTTTATTAATTTTAATGGATATAAATACAATTTCGAGACTAATGGTAAGGTGTTTATTAACACAATTTTCATTCATTCTGTTATACTTCTACATCATTGACTATGTTTTTTCATGATACTATTTAAAATGACCTATTATTTTATTATATTATGTCTCCACTTATTATGTGTAGTATTACAATTGTTACACATTATCACTTTATTAATTAAATTCTAACTTCAATGATAAATTCTTTGAAATGATTATATGTAACAGTATTATTTCTTTTAGACGTGTCTTTTATTATGAACATGTTTACTTTTATAAGTTGTATATACTTTCTATTAATATATTATATAATTAATCAATATTTTATCTTAATATTTAGTTTTCCTTTAGTTTTCTCAGTTTTATGAGATATTGATTCAAATGAGATAAAGGTTTCATGGTTTTTCAAGGTCTCAATTTCAATTCATCGTGACATAATTCATGTAATGCAACATGACCTATTTATATGGTTAATTTACTCCTCCATTAATGTGATTTATCATATTTATTCATTGGTTTTATGGGTTTTATATAATCATGTAACATTCCCCTTTTAAATGACTATTTGATTTAAGTATTACCCAAGTTGTGAAGGTTCCTTGTCTCAAACTTCATTCATTAAGACATGTTTGGGTTGATGCACCTATATTAATTTATATAATTTATACACTAACTCTGGAGATATAATATAATTAAAATTTTTACAATAATGGTATGTTATGGTATATATTATGTCTTTATTTAAAATGAATTTTGTTTTTAAGTGGTTGTAAAATTCTTTCATTAAAAGAGTTATTTTAATGTTTTTAATGATTTTTTACCAAACTCTTCTTCCATGTTCATTATCATATTTCAATAATATTTTTTTATAAACATATATAATTTCATAAAGTTATTTTACTATATCTTTTACCTTTTTTTAATGTTCTAAAATGATAATTCTTAATATTTTCCACATGGGTCACTTTTGACTTTCATTCCAAAAATTTTGATATTTATTTTTAACATTTATGATAAGAACAAGTATTAACACTATCATAAATATTCTTTTCTTGGATATTTCCCTTACATGTTTCCATTATATTTTCAAATACAATATTTCTCCCCAAATTTTATAATTTCTCATTAAAATTTTATTAAAAGAAAAGTATATTTTCCCTATTTTCAATGAAATATCATTAATTTTATTTAAAATTTATTTGTCTTCTATGGGAATATCCTTTATTATGTTTATATGCTTCAATCTGGTTATGTTATAGTGATTCCATATTTTTTATTTCAATTAATTTCTTAAGATTTTTTAATGTTATTTTCTTGAAACCCATTACTTTCTACAGTTAAATCGAGATAAAAAATAATTTATGGTTGTTTTCAAGGTTTTTATATTGAAAATTTAAATATTCTAAATCTTTTTTCATTCTAGGGTTGTTGGAAGAATTCAAAGTGTATTTATGGATGGTTATGTTATAAAAAAAGGATGGTTTGTAACATTATAAACCTTGTATGGGTGGTTACATTATAAATTAATGATGGTTTGGTCCATTAAATCCCTCCTATGCATTGGGTAAAGTGATTGAGTTATAAATATTATGTTACTCCTAAGAGAAGATTATATTTTCCAATTATAAGTTATATCTAATAGATATGGAAATTATATATTTATATGACTCCATGATGAATTTTTGATTTTCCAAGGTACCTAATAAATTTTTTAATGATTTCTATTAGTTTTAACATATCATTTTCTCATGTATTTATTTTTCATGGATCTTTATTTTTGAATTTTATGAATCTTGTCTTATGTTAATGCTTTATTCCATGTTTCATGAGTTATGATCACCATTTTCATGGGTAGTAATTTCTTTATGTTTTTATCATGTACCAGGATTATTTTATCATAACCTTATACTCATCTTATTCATAGGAATTAAATTCAATAATTAATGCTTATGTTTTCCCTTATTGCGAATTTGAACTCACTCGTCTTATGTTTTTAATTTCTTTATATAATGAAGAATGATTTTAAATTAATTTTTTCTTGAAAGGATTCATGTTTCTATAATTTTATCAATGATATTGAAGACTTATTATAAAGTAAGAAAATAAGGTTATATTATAAAAAATTATCACTTAAAGGCAATGGTATTTTTATGAAAGAGTTTGCACTAATTATCTAAAATTTTAAATCTAAAAGGTCATTTGTTATGAAAGTGATCTAATGATTCTATTTTATGTTAAATGTTTCATATTTCTAAAGTTATTTCAAATTTATCAGTATCAAAGATATAAATATAAATATTAGTTTATTAGCACCGAATCTTGGAATGTGGTTTTTGAGATATTATACCAATTCTATCCTTATTTACAAAAATTAAAACTCCATTAAGGGAACCTCAATATCAAACTTTTTTTTGGAAATAACATTATTTTCATTTTATGTCAACATGTATGCATGAAAATTCCATTTTATTCTCCACCTTATTGACAATAAATGAATTGGATCATGTATGGTTTTTACCTCACTTATTTTCTCATTATCCTCCCCAATGTAGGTTTACTCCATTATAGCTTATTCTCCCACCTTAAATCATAACTTCATCCCAATTATCCTATTAATTAAGGATAAAATAACACAAAAAATCGCCATATAACAATATGTAATCTAGTCCAGGCCTACTTGGGTTAACCCGATGTAGAGAGAAATATATTTTTCAAAAATAAAACAAGAATACCCATAAATTTCAATGGATGCAATACCACTTCATAAAACTTTCAATTGAGGGGTTTTCAATATATTTAATAAAAATATGTATCCATCACTAAACATATAAGACATATCAAAAACATTCATTTTCAAAGTAAATAACATCCCATTTCTCTTTCAAAACACATCAATTTACACTCTCCCTTTATAAATATATATGATAAAATTATATTAAGGTTGAAAAATATGATTTGAATCCTCAACCTTAAATTTATTATTGGGATATCCTTATTTTTAGATTCAAAATAGGCTAATATATTTTTATATCCCTTCTTTATATAAATTAACCTCTTTTGAATCATCATTTTATTTTTCATTTTCCAGTTGTTTAGATATTTTTAATTGTTATGTACAAATATTTAGTCACTCTTTCTTTATAAACATATATTTAATAATGATTTTTCATGTTTCTTTTAACCTTTTTGGGATTATTTTTTTGGAAACTACATTACCACTTCTTCTAGGATGTCAAAAACTAATAGAATGATTTTATCTCTCTCATAGTTTGATTCTATTATTGAATTCTTCTTACTTAATTTAATTTTGATTTCCATGTATATCATATAATAATCCATAATGTTGACCAATTTACCACATTAAAATAATTTCCACTCTTTTCAGATATCCATTGAATCTCTCTTCTCAAACTTATTCAGAATTGTTTTCTCAAGTTTTTCATCAATAACTTCCTTCATTGCGTTTTTATTTATAATTTTATCTTAAAATAATTTCCTCACTTAGGAACCCCTTTTCTTTTAGAATTTGAATGTTACTTTATCGGTATATACTAGAACTCCTCATAGTTGTTACCACTTTTGTTGAAGTAATCACATAAGATAGTTAGGGACTCAAATTGGTTTTGAGTGACAAATTTCTCATTTTTTCTGAGTTCTAATTTTTATGATAAATTGTTCTCATTGTTTTGATCCTTCCCCCACTTTCTCCAGTAATTCTAAATTTATTTTTAAATTAAAATATTATTCAAATATCCAAGGCCCTATGTTTGAACATAAAGTAGTAAAAAATATCTTTTATATCTTTTTATCCTTAAATTGGTGGTAATATATCCATCTTTTCTATCTTGTGATTCTTATAGTTTTTATATTGATGTATCAACCTTTTTGAGTTATTTTTGGGAATATATATTTTTATATTTATTAGCCTTCACCCTTGATGTTTTTATGTTTTTCCTATAATTTTTATGTATCCATATTTCACCATATTTTTATATGATATTCATACCAAAAAATGAAACCACATTAGTAGAAACTAATTCACGGTTACATGTTACCTTTCCCTATGATTATGATATAGATGTTTCTATATATAATATGATGTTATTTTCCCACAAAATATGTCTTCATTAATTCATTACTCGTATTATAAATTCATGTAGTATTATCTCTCTTCTCAAATACTTGGGAACTTTTTGTAAATTCCAGATTTTTCATTTTTACCTAAAACTCAAGAAATTTCCTATTTATGGAGTTACTCTCATCCTTGATAAATCTAAATAATTCTTATTAAATTTTCATTATCATATTAATATTTTTATAATTCTTTTTTATAAATTCTTATTTTAAATTTTCGATGTCCATAATCATCTTTGCTTTGATTTAGAATTTTGTATCATTGACCTTAATATAATTTATTTTATAGCTTCTCCAAGGCATGAATATCTTATTTAATAAAAAATGCTACCAAAACATTCTCACAACCATTCCCTTTCAATTTTTCTTTGATTAAATAAAAATTTTCATCACAAATTAATACATATTTTCTATTTTCTTCAATAATTTATTTGAGAATGATTCCATTTTGGAACTTCTTACCTAGTGCATCTTCAATTCTTGTGACTTATTCTCCAATCTGTCCTTTATAATGGATGTTATTTTTATGAAACTAATTATATATTTGACTAGTTCAATAGGAATATTCCAAGCATTTCTTTTAAACTGATAGAAAATTCATTAATGTTTTAGATTGACTAGCCCACTTTATACTCTCTAGAGTTTGAATTTCCTTCTTCAAAGGATCATTTTAAATATATTTAATAGGCCAACAGTTTCCACATTGATCAGATTTAAGTAGTTATTGATCGTTTTTTCCTTTTTTTTATTTTTCATTATCTTTAAATTTTTCTTATCCCGACTTCTAAATTTCATAGCTGAAACCATTAATTCGTCTTCAATGGGGATGGTTGAAGAATCTTCAATCTCACACACTGATTGATTTTATTCAATTTTTTTAATTTTTATTTATCTTGTAAAAATGACTAGAAGTAGTTTAAAAATAATTATAGGTGAACTAATATTATATATGATACCACTTGAAGCACCAAGTATAAAATTCTGACACTTAAGAGGGGTGAATCAGGTGTCCCTTTTTACTTAGTTTACCCTTATTATTAGATTATCTCATCTTCACTCTCTAAAACTCTATATTAGTTAAAGGTTATAGATATACATAGATCTAATGAAACCATATAGATACTATAAAATTAAATAATTGATATGAATGAAAACATAAAAGGTTTCTAAAAGTATCATATCTTTCTTGAAAAGCCACTCCTTATCGTGTTTGACTTGGTTGAGTACACAGATTTTATTATCAAATTAATTTTAAATGATTAAAAGTGAATTAAAAGTCACACAAAAAGTTCAAGTGGGTATCACCTAAGCCCCTGAGTGAATTTGACCCCATTTCATAGCCACAAACCATATATACATGGCATCCCACCATGTGAACCAACATTACAAGGGATTAACATTATCCCACATGACATAGTCCCTATATTTGGAATATAGTTCTTTGAGGGTCCTCCAAAATTTGAATAATAAGTTTATAGATTATAGGATCTGATAAACCCAAATAAAAATAAATTTTCATTATTTTCCACTTTTTCTCACACTAATATTCCATTACAATCGATCTCTAATTGTTTTGATGAAAAACATAAATACTATAAATAGTATTAGTATCTTCTTCTCTTTCTTTTTCTTCCTCAACAATCAAGTGTATTTTATGGATATGTTGTATTCTCTCTGTTGATATATATTTTCTTCATGTTATATAAGTATTATTTAATCTGAAAATTTTATCATTTCTACCCATGTGTATATATTCCTATAATAACATCATGAATATTATTAACAATATTTTAGCATCTTTGAAATCTTCTATAAATCCAATATTCAATATTATTTAAAATTTAGATAATATCTACCTTGAAAATCCCTCAAAGAAATTATATTTATTGTTAACATGGTATAAAAATAATTACTTCACCATTTTCTCCAAAAATATTATTCATTTAAATCCATTTAAATATTCACGCCTATTTTCATGAATTCATGAAATACCATGTAATATCCTATAGCATAGCACTCACCCTACTGTGATTTCCACATCAGGGACTTCTAAAAATAGACACTATAAATAAACAATTATATGGTATATTCCATCCTGACTCCTACACCTTCTCTTATCATCGACATAAAATGAATATCTATGTTTTGTTTTGACACTCAAATTTTCAAAACCAAATTAAAATCATACCATAGCCACAAAACACACATATTGGTAACAAACAACGATAATGTGGAATCTAGATTTTATATATCCCAATGTTATAGTCGTTATTGCTTCAACATATGGCATCTTAAACATTCCAACACTGTTATCGTTGGATCATCTTCAATCTCAAAAAATCTCATGTGGGTTGATTCTTTGATTCTCGATGGGTAGGATCCATATCAATTAGATTGATCATGATATTTAATCCAAATAGATCATGGCAAAAAGATTCATATTAATTTATCATTCTTAATAGTCTAAAATATTCTACAAAACTCATCATACATATATATAACCATAACATCACCCTAAACTAGGTCCATTGCTATTGGATGTAACATTACATACCTATTTTTAATTTCAGTCTACCCTTATATGAAATTATAACTGTAATGAATTTTATAGATAACTTATACATAATGTAATGTATTTTAGAGTTACCTTTACAATGTTTCCATGTACATTTATGAAAATCCTCAAATTGAAGTGATCATTATGTGGAAAATGAACACTATCCTTATATAGATAGTGATTTATATGTTTATATGTGTATTTTAAAATTATATTGACCATTATACAATGTGATTTTATCAATATTTTGTTACCAAGTTACCTTTATACATCTTCTTAATTTCAGTAATACGTTTACATGGAGCCTCAATTTCCTTTATGTACTTGTCAGATCCCTTGAATAACATTACATAGGGTTCAGACTACAAATAAGTAGGTAGTGAACTTTGTTTATTACATTTATTCACGAAAAATAAATCCATAGATAACATTATATAGAAAATAATTTGAACTCAAAATAAATTCATACCATTCTCAATCAATCTCATGTAATTTCATCTTCTATCAAATGTGGTAGAGATTATTTCATCATCAATAACACTTTAATTTTTCTTTATGATAAATTCAAAATTCATTACAATATACATGATGTAATGTCCTGTATAATTCCAAGTCTATTAAAACATATCCCAGACTAATCTCTAAGACATAGAATCAAATTCTATTTAGATTTTATATAGTAGTACCTTCAACTTCATATAGTTTCTCAACTAAACATATTGAAAAGTTATTCAACACTAGGACCATATTTATTGACTAGAAATAAAATTATAATATGGGAACATCACTAGGAAAATGGTAAAATTATAAGGGTGATCACAAATTCTTAGTAATGTTAAATATAGTTGTTAACAATCAATGATTATACGTGAGAAAAAAAATATTATGGTGCTGAGAAAAAAAATCATGTTACTTGAATTAACATAAGTAAATAAACAAATAATTAAACATTTATCATAATATTAGAGTTATATCAAGAAGTTTGACTTAATACATGATTAAATGTAGTGTGAAAGGATGAGTCAATTATCATGATCCATGAAAATATAACATGGATATGTTTCAACATCATATCATAAGAATTACATTAAATAATCATATAAGTGAGCATAACAGAAAAATAACAATCCTAAAGGTTACAAAGAGAATCATATTCATATAACCATTACAATGGAAAAATATAACAAGTTAATTATATCAGCATTCATAATTGAATAATATTAGTGGTTAATTTTGATATCATAAACTAGTAATGGAATAACTTAACTAGTTAAATCCAAAATAATTTCTCCAGAAAATAAATCATTACCAAATAATTTTAGGGAAACATCAATCCAGCCCATTATTATATATAATATTGAAAAATCATAAATTGAGTAATAAAAATAGGTCTAGTTACATGAATTATAAAACTCATAAAAAATTTGTAATTCCTCTATATATTAACAAACATGTGGAAATGAAATGGGTTCCATGATATTTTTCAAAAAACTAATTAGAATCCATACATATAAAAAAAGTGGATTATATCATTATATTATATCACTGGAGAATTATTGTAGTCATTATTAGATATTGAAATAGTTGAAAATGTTTTTATTAAACAATTAGGAACATTATTTTGAAAAGAAAAAGGTATTTCATTTTCTTTAAAAAATTATAAAAATGTAAAATTCATATAAAAATTGAAACATGATTTTCAATGATAGCCCATGGAAATATATATAGTAATCAAACAAGTTAGTAACCTGCTTGAAAGTGAAAAATGCAGCTAGATAGTAAAGGATAAATAATCCTTCTTTTCACACCACTATAAATAATGTTATAATTACCTTGTAGGGAAACTATTAAAAAGTTTACATTTTAATAATTATTTAAAAAATATAAAGATATATAATAATGAAATTAAATAATATTATAATTTCATAATATTACTTTATAAATATAATAAATATGGACATGGAAGTAAAATATTTTTATAAATGGATTCAAAACATTTAAAAAATAATATAAAGAAATACTCTTATGGAATTTTAATTCAAAAAACATTAAATTTAAAAAATAGAAATAATATTTAATTTCCATACAAAAATTTAAATATGTTATAATTTATCAAATTTTTATTATATAAACCTTGTAAAAAGATATTGGTATATAATAATAAATATTTCTCAAATATGGGAAATTGAAATGGGAAACATTTACAACTATGGTAAAATTTTTATCCAACCCCAATAAAAGAGATAACCAAAAATACAATATTAATTTTCATAACTTAACATTTATTTTCTTTACTATTTCATTTATTTAATGTTTTCATAGTCATGTCATTGAGTTATTGAAATATATGGCTTGATTGTTGAAATTTTTGAGAGTCTTAATTATTATTTAGAATTCTTACACAATAACTACACTATTAGATTAAACTATGAAAGAGACCTTTATATTGGAATTTCTATAGTATATGGTCAGTTTACTCACTTTGGGGTTAAATATGTCATTACCTTTATATAGGGTAACTTTAGTTAAATTTTATCAGGAATAGATTTCTGGCATGGGTAGCGTACGGTTGGTTTTAAACCGTGTGATATCCAAAGGAAACCATGAAAAGAATATGTTCTATAATGATACTCTTAAACATATTTCACACAGTTAAGAGAAAATATCAAAAAGAGTGTGATTTTTTTAGATTATTTTGACATTAGTATCTTCATGGTTAGTGTATGGTTTTCGAAATCATGTGGCCAAACGATGTGAAGTTACTAGTTTTAATAAAAGGGTGAAAGGACATTTTTGACCTCCTTGAATTAAATTATTTTGTGGGTTTCCTTTATTCCCCATTAGATCCTCTAGAATTTTGAACCTCTCCCTTTGGCCTCCTCCTCCATGTAAGTCTATATCCAATGGATTTATTCTAGTTTCAAGGTGGATATTCCTAGATAATCTCTTTTTAATCTCTTCCTCTACCTCAATTACTACTTATTTTATTCATTTATTTTCCATAACATGATTTTTTCTACCTAATGTTTCCTTATTATATATATTAATTTGGATAGTTGATGTTTTTTAGTTTATCTTGATCTCATAAGTTCCCATAATCCCATTTTTGATAGATATATGTCATCATTTGTGAAATTTAAAGGATTAATGTTATTTGTACCCTTGAAAAGATATATAAATTTAAAACTAAAATATTTTGATAGTTTCAAGAATTATTTTATGAATTTTATAAATGTTATCAAGAATATTTATTATTTATATTAAAGTAAATATTTTCTAATTTATATTTCATAAATTTCAAAAGAAATATCATTTTGTTTCTAAAGTATAAATTTTAATTTAGAAATCCATGCACACCAAGTGTTTGTATAAAATCATTTATGTCTCTTTCATATATAGTTTCCAAATTATAAATTGTTTTTTGCGTCCTATATAAAACTAAATTTATTTATTAAAATATTTATGGTTTTTATTAGACTTTTCAGAATGGAATGTGATTCGTATACATTGTTGAGTTTTTAATAAATTTCATAAACTTAGTTTCGGAAATTTTTTTGTAACTTCTTATCATAAATTACACTAATAAGACCTAGTTGTGACTTTAGAATTCTTTCTAAAAATATTATTCCTCAAAATAATTCCCCTAATGTTTATAGAAATTCTATTTTTTATAATTATGTTTTTATGGATGGTTCTTGTTGAAGGGTATTATGTATTGTATGTTTGTTATGAATGAAAATATTTTGTTTCTTATGATAGAATACAAATATAGGATGTTTTCCGGTTATTATATATTATTAAGTGATTATTTTTTGGACTCCATCCTTTTAAATATAATGGGACACCATTGGTAGATAGGTGGGATGTATAGAGACAATTGTTTCACTAGTTCACGATCACAATTTTACCAATGGATCTAAGATATATGATGTTTTTTTTATTTTATTATATCAATAGTTTTGTCCAGCGAGGAAAATACTAGCTAATAGGGTAGGTTGTATTTTATCTATCACTAATCTTCCCCTTTATTGGTTGTCTTAGCTTTTATCATGATTTTCCCCTAAGATTATAGGTTACCATGATGTTAGTTTTTGTGTGTACTATATCTCACAATTTGATATGATATTACTTTCAAATTGGTCTGTAGATATAAATATTGGTTATTATCGAATACTTTCTTAAATTATATGTAAAATGTATATCATTGTTTTAAAAAGAAAAATAGGTTTAAATATAAAAAACATGATATTTAATTTACATTAATAACTGAAGGTCTTACCTTATATATTTTTTATTTTTAAAATACATCAAAATATTATTATCATTAATGGGTATGCATGGGGTGGGGTGGATACTTACCAGGACAAAATGTTTACACCTATCATCATTATTGGATAAGTTGGTTCCATTGGGCTGTAGTGGATGATGTTCTAGTTCATGTTAAAGAAAAGATGTAAGATGGATAATAATTTTCACTTGAAACATGGAGATGGTGGTTAGGGATTAAGATGTTTATTTTTTAGTACCTTTTATGCATCAGCCATTTCATCATTCAGTTTATTTGGTTTTTTATTTTATTTTTATGGAAATGTATTTATTTTTATTTTTGTTCAATTTAATTTAGGTAATGATATTTCTATTTTTAAAAATATATCTAAATTCGGTTAAATTTTTTGGGATTAATTGTATTACTATAAATGTTACAATTATATATAGAATTCCCATATATAACTTCTTGGTAGATGTTTTATGTTAGATTTTATTCATCAAGGGAGTTCATTCCCATTTTTAGTATTTTGATGATCTAGTTTTTATCACTAGCATGGGATGACCAAGAATGCCTTTTGGGTATGTCACGGGCTAGGCAATTTTCCTAATTTAGGGGTTTCCTAGGGTAGCTTATGAAAAAATTATATTTTTTCTTGGTTCTAAAGAGATACAAAGTTATATTTTCACCCTATTTAATTAGCGTGTTTGGTAATATAAGGATAGGATAATCATAATTCAAGTGGTTGGAGATGAATTTTTGCTTGGTCACAATCTCTCTAGATGATTCCTAACATACTAAGGATATTTGGGGTGAGTTTGTCTCAAATTTTATGAATGATTCTCTTTTTTATGTCCTTATTTTAATTTTTTGTTCATATTGAAAAATTTGTGAAATTTTTGAGAAACTCCATTAATGGAGTGAATTTTCTATTGTAATAGTGGGCTCTCTAGACCCAACATAAAAAGAAATTTTTATTACCATATCATGTATAAATATAGATATGGATGATATATCTTACCATTATAGTGTAAAGGTTTATGCATCCACTATTTAATGGTAATGACCATTGATTAATTTTCAAATCAAAAAGTTATAGAAGATACCATGCTATAATATGAACCATGAGATAAAATGACAATATTATTAAACAAGTGCCATGTTAACTAGATATATCTTATTGACTGAACATATTATATTTTTGAATTTCAGTTTTTGGGGACTCATAGGCATTTATATTTATTCTCATGATGTTTTCACAAGGTGATATCTTGTATTGAGATAATGAGAATAGACCCACCAATAAAAACACCAAATGTTTGTCATATCATTGGTAGTTCATTTCAACATACATGTGTATTGGTCTCCAAACATGAAATCATTACCTATGTGTGTCATATGATCATGTACTTTGATGAAAATAAAAAACCCTAATAATTAAATCATGGTGAGGTATCTTTTTGTTTGATGCGTCATTAGTGGTATCAAATTGGTTGAATGGTAGAGAAAAGATTTTTTTTATTCTAGGTTGAGAAGGTAATATATCTTAGACCATGTTGATCATAATGGTAATTCCTTCATAGGGTCTTGGACAAGGAAGTCTAGGTAAAATCTGTCCTGTTAGATAAAAAAAGAAAATGGTGATTACACAAGTGGGCATCATGATTTCTGAGATATTTAATGACAAATAGATTATAGTAAATTGTACATGTCCATACGATGTTTTCCATTTCTATGACTATCCGTATCAATTTAGGGGCCTTGATGGGTAGTTAAAACGTGCTTCTGGTTAGTGACTAATATTCACTACTATCGAGATAAGGGCTTTACAAGTGAGACACATTAACATTTTCAAGAATCTTTCATATTCAGTTTAATAGGTACATTGGAGATAGTGGTCCCCACCATGCGATCTAATAGTTTTCCAAGATATCGATCATAGATAAATAAATAGTTTTATATTATTCATGTTATGAATAATTGTGTTGAATTTATTTATATGTTATGTAGATAACATGAATAATATTAATCAAACAAATATTATTTTCATATTCTAGCTTCGTTTAATATTAAGTGTGGATTATGTGTTGAGTTAATCAATTGGTGGTTATCGTATAAAATATTTTATATATATTATAGGTATGTGATAAAATAATAAATAATATTTATGATGTAGTTTATTTCATCATAATAATTTATTTAGTTGAAGTTTAATAAATGGGGGTCACGAAACCCTATTAGGTATTTTGAAAATCCACTAAAAATAAAGAGAGATTCTCTCACACATTTAAATATTCATGGTGATATTTTCAAAGCCCCTCTCCCCACTCACACTTTTTATATACATAATCTCTCATTATAGGTGATTGAATCATGTTCTCTATCACTCATATAAGTCATTTTTATGCAGTGATTGTCAGGATGTTGAAGACGTCATCGAATCTTTCTGCTGGCACTCAGAATTTGATGATCAATGCTCCTTCAAATAAATAAAGCACGTGCAGATGATTTATATGGATTCAGGTTTATATCTTTCAATGACCTATCACCATAAATGGGTATAAGATGAGTTATACTTTATATGAGAAAAGGACTATTATATATTTTTGATTTTTGATTTTTTTAATCTATGTGAGAACCTCGGACCTGTTGGGACCACAATGTGTATAAGTTCTATTTGTTGTTAAAATGTGTCAATAATTGTGAAAATGAAAATGTAACTCCAATGTGAATGGAGATTGGTTAAATTAAGGATGCCTGTAGAATTTTTATGGATTCATATCATTGGATGAAACACATAGGAAATTTTCCTTGTTGACTAATTCAGACGATTATTGAAATTATCCAAATTTTAAATTGCGTGTGCCAAAGGTTATACATTATTTATAATAATAAAAAATGGTGAGGTATCATATAGCTAAGGATTATTGATGAAGAATGAGTATTTGAAGAAGACCATGTAATTCCTCATTATTTCATGAGAACTGTGAAAGATCTTACCTGAATAATATAATAATATTATTTTCATGAAATATAGAATAATGAATGAAGAAGAAGAGAGAATGTGGAAGGGCATGGCATTATGAGATGGTCATGCATTTGACATTATATCTAAACCAGAAGATTCTTTTATAATTTTTATTTTCCAAATATCATAAGTATGTAGAACTTGTGATGCAAGCCTCCTCATGTAAATAGGGAAAAAGGTGATACTAGTCATATTTAGTTTTTATTGGAAGGAATGATGTTGGTAGATGATTGGGAATGTTCATTACTTTTCATTGAAAGTCTGACAATGCTAAAGATGTTCGTTCAATGGATACATATCACGATAGTGTAGTTCGTGATGAATTTACAATAATGGTTATGGAATAGAGTGAAGAGAATCATGATAAAGGAATTGATGATCTGGAGGTGGCACAAAAAACATTTTTCATGTGTCATTGTTTCCTAGTGTTTTCTAGATTTTTGGGGCTAAAAATTGGGATATGGAGAAATGTGATTTCGACAAAGGACATTGTGTGCATGTTTGATGATGGATGTGTATGTTTTGGGAAAGTGGAGTTCCAGGATCTGAACATAAATATATGGAAAATGAAATATTCGTGGAAAGAATTTATTTTGTTCCCAAGATTTAATGACATTAGGAATGTTGTGCGCAAAGCATGATTCAAGGTTAGAACATCCAAAAATGGAAAAGGCATTAAATGTGAGAAATATTCATGAAGTGTTAAAAAGATGGGGTTGTCACAAAATAGACGTGTGTTCCCAATGCGGCATCAAATGGGGTTTTGCATGACGCGTCAGGATCTTGTGAAACGCATCATGGTTTTTTCACCTGGGGTTTAGTGAGGCCTAAAAATAGTAGGTGACCCCCTTTAATTTGGTAAGATCAAAAAATAGAGAAATCTCGAGCTCTGAGGCATGAAATAATTTTATATAAAGGGGAGTGTGCGAAATAAATAGAGTTATGCACAAGAAGGTGAAGCTGCACACGAGAAGATATTTTCATGCAATATTTAAGTAGTGCAAAAGAGGTGTTTCGCAACAAAAGTAAAATCTTGAGTGCATGGCATAAATTTTTTTTTGCAAGAAAGCCCTAAAGGTTGTGCGAAATATTAGTGTCACACGGGCCTTTGAATGATCCCTTGAATAGCTTCACGATGAACTGGAACCCAATAACGTGATAGGTTTTTTAAAACCCTCATTGTGATTTGTGAAGGCCCCAACATCTTAAGCTAGTGATTGAGCCTTTGTCATTAATTGAGATTTTTGAAGAGTAAGATCTGTGCCCCTCTTACACAAAGAATAACTATACATCCCCACTATAAAAAACACAACCCATGGTGACCCTGGTTTCACGAGGTAAAGAAGAACTCTCTGAGGTACGCATGTTTACACTCTACTGTTTACTGGGGTCTGTGTATTGGTGAAGAATGGGAGATTAAGATAAGGTTGGTACGTGTTACATGCACCCATGTTCATTATTTGAAGAAATATTGAGGCCTTGAGTGGTTGGTTGAAGAAGTATCTCATGCAAAGATAGGGTTTCACCCATTCAGGTTTGAAGAAACATATATATATAAACAAAAAAATTACCCTAACCATGAGAAAGAGGAATAATGAAAAGAAGGAAAAGGAAAAAAATATGAGGTTGTATGTTCTCAAAAAACCACAACCATTAGGGTTTTCACACAAATAGGGAAAGAAGAGAGTGAATTCATTCATTCATGCACTTGAATATGTAAATACACTTAAATTTAAGAATCAATCAAGGGTTTGCATGTGGGTAAAGATGAAGAAGAATGAATGGGAAAAAAGGTTCAACAATAATGTCACATTCATGATCACATGCATGTAAGAAAAAGATGAAATGAATTGACTCTAATGATTCTAACTGATCGGATCCTCAGTGTTTGAATAATCACATTGGTGTATGTGATTTTATAAAGAGAAAGGAGAATATTATTGTTGCCAATTATTACACTATGAAGAAGAAATAATAATAACTAGTTTTATTGGTTTTGCACTAAGATGAAGCGAAAGAGAGGTGAAAATTGCTTGCCTACTACTTTGTAAGTAATCATGTGAAGAGCACATAAGATGTTCAAGAGAAGAACCTACCATTTAAAGAAGGGATAATATTGTCTCCACAAGATGTATAAAGAACCGACTTGAGGCTACAAGTTGGACTAGGTTATCACTGGTCCAGAAAGAGGATTACCCCCCCTCTAATGTTTAGGGACCACACTGACTAGAGGATTGTTTTTGTTATCACTCCACTATAACAACTTATCACATTATTGTGGAGAATACATGCACTGATCATTCCCATTCATGGGAAATACGTAGCTTCTCTTATTAAGTGGTGAACCTTGTAAAAATATTGTGCGCCTATTTTTATTGCTTTTTATTATTTCATACAATAGGGAAAATAGAATATGAGAATAAATATACTAATAGGTCAAGATTTATTGGGATGAAAAGTTTTAATTGGTTTAAAAAGTCCCCAACACTAATTCACCCCCCCCCCCCTCAGTGTTAGGTATATTCCAAACCGGACCTCTCAAGATCATACTGGGGCTCGGATCATCAGAGACAATAAGTCTCATTATCCCAATGATGAAAAAAATTAAAATATATGGCACATCATCATCTTTTGTGACCCTTATACCTACAATTGGTAATAGATCCATCACATAAATTATTTATCCATAAAAAATTATGTTCTATTAAATTTCATTTGATTGTTTAAAAATAGCCTCAACGGATCTGAGCGTGATTCCATCAAAGGTTAGATAGCCATGTTATGGCCATCCCATGAAATTTTTATGGATTAAACGAAGTTGTTTTATGAGGATTAAAATTATGAACAATCTATATGTGTTTTTATTGTGAAACTCGTTGATCCAAGCAAGATCTAGCTGGTTTATATTCGCTAAATATAATACCAGTTTTATGGAAATGACAATATTATAATAGTTATATTATTATATATTTAAAATATTATATTAATAAGATTTTTGTAATATTATACTAAATATAATTCTAAATTATTATTATTATAATATTTTTCCTTATTTTGATAAAAGGATATGGTATTATCCTTAATATTTTTTGAATATAACAATTTGTGGGTGCAGAAATTTTATCCAATTAATAGGACAAATGATGTAAATAAGAAAATAATTCAAAAGGGAAGGGGTGTAAATTGCAAGTTATGAATGAATTTACATTAATTAACAAAAAAATGGGTATCAAATACTCCCCGATGTGTCTCCACTTTTTCTCTGTGTGAACCTTGGAGTCGGCACACCACCTCCCCAAGAAGATTGATGGTGAGCTGCTCTGCCGTTATGGGGATCCTCCTCCACCTCCTTGCTAAATACCAACTTGTAGAATTTCTCCCTTGAGCCAGAATGATCATCCCTACTACCTCCCTTTGGAAGGCTACCATTTACCTTGATCGACAACCTCCTTGTTCTTCCATCCTCCTCTGTGGTTGCGAACTGCCCGGTGAGTCTTCTCTTCTTCGAAGGACAAGAGGGTGGAAACCATCTGAGCTCATCTCCACATCCATGTGGCACTGCTAGAGGAAAACTCATAGAGAAATTCTATCCATCCATCGATTTTTTACATTAAATTTATCCAAAATAATCTATCAGTGTTGACCTTCTATAACTTATCCAAGCCCTAGATCTGGTGTACGACCTCTGGGCAGACCTCCATTGCTCTCCCATCTGATCGTGGAAGCCATATCTTATAAGTCATGTTGCTGTTGAGATGTGGGAAATGTTCCGTCCTTCACCTAATGATTATTATTTCATGCCATGTCTAAGTGACCCACTGATGCTTCTCTATTTTTCTAGTAAACCACCGCATTGTTCATGGTTTCTGCTTGACCAACCTCACTCGCAAGAATCATTGTGTTCTTTCCTCCGGCATAACCCAAGTCCACTAATATTATGGGTTCTCACAATTCCACAAAAATCATTGGTATGGATCCAACATGAAAATGGTTTGATCATGACAACCAAAACCATTTTGGGTATGGGTAGGTCTGCCTATCCCAGAACATCCCTACATGGTCTTTACACAACCTATTATATGTCTATATACACCGTACCTACTTTTTATTATATTACTGTTACTTCTTTTTAAGGATAAAAAATATTATAGTGTTTCCAAATTAGGATCCAAAGTTTTAGTGTCTTGGGAAAATATTTACCAAACCTAAAATTTACATAATAAATCAGAAACATTATTTAATTGTTTCTTCTCTATCTTCTTAGTGGCCTTCACATTCTCCTTTGTATGAGTAATCACCTGAGGATATATATCAATGAAATGTGTGAACTAAAATCCCAGTAAGAGGATATATAAGAACATTATTAAATATAACATGGGGTGAGAGTAATCATCATCACCATAATATACGCATAGGATAATCATCATTATCTTAGGAGGAACCATTATCTAATGGAAAGTAATGTAAAAAATTCATAAAAATAAAATATCATGTCTTAGTGGTCAAATACCTCACATAGATGTGAAAGACAACTAGCATCATGTTCACACATATTTCACATTATACCATGAGTGACACCAGGTTACCCAATTAATTAGAGAATTATATAACTTCTACCACAACCATCACATCATAACATTTACATGCGATATATAATGCTTGGTGCACTAGTCACATCATAAAATTTACATGATCATGAATTCCACATAGAACGTATATCAATATTGGACATAAAATAACCCATGGAAAATAATTAGTTTCATTTCATAAATAACACATTCATGAGTAAACATTTTAGTTTTAAAATGAAAGATGGAATAACTTACTTGTTATAATAATCATAAATCTTTATGGACAAAAACTCATGAGAAGTAGAAATTTTGTTTTTAGAAAGAAGAGTTATTTTGGAGAAACCTTGTAAATTTTCCTGAAATCATATTGGAAACTTGTATATATTAAAAAATGGTCTTTAAAAATAAATTATATTTAAGGGACATTAATGGGTAATCCATACTGAAATTTTAAATGAATTTTGAAAACCCCAAATAATGATTGTTGGTTTTAAGAATTCACCTAACCTTATATCTGAATGATTTATTCACTTTAATATCCTCAATAATAAAATTTAATTCCATAATTAACAAATAAAAAACCATTTATACATGAATTATATTTATTAATGTTTTATTTTGTTTATTTATGGTCTTTTTGATGAGTTATATAGTTTAATTTCATCATCTGGGAGTGTTCATTTTCTTGTTTTTCATGATCGGTTCTCTTGTGTATGAGTATGAAAGTTCATGTAAAATTGGACAACTATTCCTGAATTTAAATTATAGGTTATTAAGGAATATTCATAAGATAAAATGGTCTTATATATCATTTTTATATGTTATAAGGATTAATATTTATATAAATATTTAATGAAAATGATTTAATTTATTTGGCTGATTTTATGACCATTAAGAACTCATATCATTTTATGTAATATAATGATTATATATTGAATCCAAGACATTATATAAAAAATAATATGTATAATAAAATATTATTTAATAATAATAATAATAGCTTAATGACCATCTATGAATGTGGGAATCAAAAATGAATATTCATCATCCACAATGGTGGTAAATCGACACACTAGAGATGATATTTTCATATTTAGAATAAAAAATAAAAAAGGGAAGAAATTTGAATATGAATTATTCAATTAACAGAAAATAATTAAGATATAAAAAATATATTGGGGTTATAATACCACTTGGATATACGGAGGTGATGAGAGGATAAGAAAATAAAAGAAAATGAAATGAAATTAAAAGAAAAAGAAATAGTTTTTTACCGCTTAAATTTCTCCTCCTTGAGAACATCCTTAGGGAAAATGGATTAGTATTTTGATGTGACCAAGGTCTCCTAGACATGGGGGAGGGGATTAGGAAGAGTTTATGTTAGAACAAGGACAATTTTCATGGCTTGGATGGTGTGAGGAGAATTGGTGGTGAGAGGTGATATTTATAAGGGAGGATATGGTTGTTTTCTCCTTATTTTATTCAATAGTATATTATTATGGATCAAGACTATGAATAGTTTGAGCCTTAAAAATAAATATTTTAAAATAATGAAATATAATTTTAAATTTTGTGCTTACATCAGCATTACATCGAAAATTACTCAATAATTCTTGTATTTAGTTTTTTACATAAATTAGAAAAACTTATTATTCAAAAAAATCAAGTAATTTATTAAAATCCCAAAAATTGATCCTATCCATTTTTTTATTTTTATAATTCAAAAATGAACTCTATTATATGAAAAATAATTTCAAAATATAGAAATTTATTATTCAACAAAAATCATCATTTACTTGGAAAATACCAATTTTAAAATTATAACTGATTTTATAACACTTTGTAAAATTAATTAAGGACTATAAATATATATTATAATAATAATTAAACAAAATAATAACTTATTAATCTA
Organism: Viscum album; assembly: GCA_963277665.1. Taxonomy (NCBI): domain Eukaryota; kingdom Viridiplantae; phylum Streptophyta; class Magnoliopsida; order Santalales; family Viscaceae; genus Viscum; species Viscum album. Next base: position 2,142,078,836 of record OY728159.1, read on the forward strand.
TTTTTTTATAAAAATAATTGCTTATATAAGTTATAAAATTATAAATAATCATTTACGTTTTATAAAAATACCAACACTTAATCAGTCATTTTTTAAAATAATTATTTCCTTATAATATGATATAATTATATAATATTTTAATTTATAAGAAGCATAAAATTTATTTAGGCATTCATGGGTGAGGTTACTATTCAATTGGATGCTTTACTATTCGTTACGGTCACATTACTATTCCAAATGTCACGTTACTATTCTATTAGTATAGGTTCATTAACATCTAAAAATACCTTTTATTCCATTAATTATTCATTTATAAAGTTTAATTGTGTTCTCTATGTGATTTTTCATGGTTTATACAATATTAATTAATAAGAATAAGGTAATTTTGATTTATAAAATTGTGGGTTGTTACATTCTTATCCATTATGACATTTCATCCAAAATTTCATTTTAATTAATATGATGCAAACATATGGGGGTACTTCTCCATCATCACTTACCTTGGTTCCCATTGCCTCTTCATACTTATGGTTCCACCATATTACTTTGACCAGGTGAGTTGTCCTATTGCATAGAACATTATCTCTATAGTCCAAGATCTTCCCTAGAAACTAATCATTAGAGGGATCATTCTCCAACTATAACACCTATGGATTCAGTACATGTGAGGTATCTTGTATGTAATTAATCAAGAGGGATACATGGAATAAATCATGTAATTGATACATGGTTGGTGGAAGTGTCAGTTGATATGCCACATCTCTGCCACGATCAAGAATCTTGAAGGGGTTGATGTATCTAGGATTCAACTTTCCTTTATTCATAAACCTCAAAACCCCCTTCCATAAGGATATGTAGAGGAATTCCATGTCTCTATCCTCGAACACTAAGTCATGTCGATGATTATATTCATATCTATTCTGTAGACTTTGGGCTTCCTTGATGTGATGGTGAATAGTTTTCAACTTTTCCACTATTTCTTTGACCATTTCAAGCTCTAGTTGCTTTTGTTCACTAACTTCATACAATAATGCATGTATTATAAATTTTTTCCAATAAATAGATTCATATAGAACCATTTGAATGCTCGGGTGGAAGCTATTTTTGTAAGATAACTCATATAGAGGAAATTTTTGGTTCCATCCTCTTTTTATTTCCATAGAACATGATCTCATCATGTCTTCTAGTGTCTGAATAGTCTATTCAGATTTTCTTTTAGTTTGAGGATGATAATCCATACTTTAGTTCATTTAAATGTCTAGTGCATGTTGAATAATTTTCTAGAATGTGGAGGTGAACTAGGATCTTGATTGGATATAATCAATAGTGGTACCCCTTGCAATATTAACACTTCTCTAATTTATATTTGTGAAGTTTTATCAAGTATGATGTCCTCATGAATTATGATAAAGTGAGATGTATTTATAAGATGACCCAGAACAACCCATATAAATGTTTTTCCTCTAGATTATTTTTATGTTTGTTGAGATATTCAATGTTAATTTTTCCCATTTCCATGTTGGTATGGGTAATGGTATCATCACCCCCTTTTACTTTTGTCTTTCAGACATCACTTTCAGAAATACTAGGCACATTGACATATATTGATTGATCTTCTTATTCACATTGTCCCTCCAATAGTTATCTTGGATATCTCGGTACATATTTGTGCTCCCTGGGAGAATATATATGGTTGAGCTATCTGCATCATTCATAAGATACTTTTATATCTCAAGATTATATTGTATACATAGTCAAGAACCAAACCATACAATTCCATACTCATCAATTTTAAACTCTGAGGATTTACCCTTTCTAATAGCTTCCTCCTTCTTTTAAATTTATACATCATTTCTTTATGCATCTTTATGTTCTACATGCGGGATAGTTGATAAATAATTTGAGAAAGTATTAATGATGTTACTTCATTAATGATTCCAATGTATATCCTTTGAAAATATTATAGGATTGGATACTTCTTAATTCTCATCATTGATAATGTTTTTTGATGTTTTATACATAAATCATCTTCTACTTCATTATCTTTTCCAATATGTTAGTATATTGAGAAGTTATAATCCTTGATAAGCTCTAGCCATTTTTTATAGCGCATATTAAGATCCTTCCATGTGAAGATATATTTTAGGCTCTTATTATTATTATATATTTCACATTTCTCCCTATAGAGATAATGCCACATAATTTTAAACATTAAATCCTAGTTGCTAACTCCAGAGCCTACATGAGGTAATTTTTCTCAGGAATTTTCAACTTCCTTATGGCATAGGCTATCAGTTCATTATTTTGGATTAGTACATAGACTAATCCTATCTTTGAGGCATCACTGTATACCATAGAGTTCTCCACATGTTGGAAGTATGAGTACTGGTGGGGTGATAAGCTTTTTTTTTACTCTCTATAGCAGTGTTCACATTTACTAGTCTGCATAAACTTTACTCCTTTCTGATTCAAATTGAATAGTTCTATTAAATTTGAATGTTATGAAATAATGCGTAAAACTAGAATAAAATAATACATTTTCTATTCTTGAATGAATAACCATTGTACATTTCACGGAATCATTTTCAGGATCCACCATAGAAGTAGTGATGGAATAAGCCATCCCTTGATCTTTGTATTTTGTGGTTACTAACATTGATTACCCCAATAACTCTAGGCTTAGTGAAATGGATTGTATAGTTTCTTTTCTCCCTAAATTTGAAGCATTGAACAATAATTGGTGCTCTCCATTAATCCACCACATTGTCCATATTCATCATTTCTTTTCAACATTCATGAGCTTTGTTACCTTCTCTCATACACTTATAACATTTACCTTTCCCTTTGAGGAAGTTCCCATGATGCTTCTTCCAATATTTTTGACGTGTGGGTGGTGGATTTTTCTTTCCATATTTTTTAAAATATCCCCCAATAAGAAACCCCATATTTTGTTTCTTATCACCATAGACACGTGACCATTCTCCAAACACTAATTCTACATTGATATCACATCGAAAAACTTCTTTATAACTCCCAAAGTATAAAATTTCTAGAGCCTTTAGAAGGTGTGGTTACAACCCAACAAAGAATCTATCAATTTTCCAATCATTTTTTATAACAAAAATTAAATAATAACTGGAATGCCCTGTGGAATTATTTACATCGGTTTTGACAAATTCACCTACCTTTTTCTTCATCACTATTAATTCTCTCTCCATCTTTGTATAAAGAGTAATAGGTAAATATTGATTAAGAAACATTATCTTAAAGTCATATAACTCCATCTCATCAACTTTATCCTTTAGTTTGGTGTTCCATATCAATTACCACCATTGGTTGGCTTCTCCATCTAGAAAATAAGTTGTCAGAGTCACATTCTCTATCTCATAATATCAATGTAATGAAAAGATCTTCTCAATTGATTTCACCCTCTATTCCCTAATGAGTGGATTGGAATATCCACTAAATATAAGTGTTCATTACCACATAAAAGACTCGGTAGCTAGTTTATCCATGTTAGGTGAATGCGAACATTACACATTGTTTAGGTTTTTGCTCATATCATGAGATAGATGTGTATCAATCACAAAGAAATTTTGAACTCCATCATCGAAGGAATTAGTGATTTCATTTGGGAAATCACTAGATTTTCCCTCACATGGGTTGTTGGATTGGTTTCTCCTAGTTCCCACAATTTTCTAAAATAGAAAATGTTTGAACAAAACATAAGTAATAAATTCATTAATAAATAATTTATTCCTTTTATCAATTAACCCTAAAGGCATGTCTTGTGGGAACCTTTTGTTCATAATTTTTCTAAAAAAAGATTATTGGGTTCTTACATATAAAAAGTATCATACTAGGGGTTCTCACTATGGTTTTATAATCCTAATTAAAAAACTAAATAATACATTCTCTGATAAAAACTCTAGCATCACTGGTTTTTATTACATTAACATTACAACATTTTAAAGAAAAACAATATAATAGTATTACGAAACCTGAATACAAAGGTTTAGAGTCTTGGAAAAATTAGGAAAAAACATAACACTTACATAATAAAACATAGACATTATTTAATTCATAATTATCTAGCTTCTTAGTGTCCATCTCATTCTCCTTAGTACAAGTAATCACTTGATGAAATACATCAATGATACGAGTCTGCTAAAATCCCACTAAAAGGATAGATAAGAACAAGAGTCAATATAAAATTGGGTGAGAATAATCTTCATCATCATAACATAAGCATAGGGTCATCATCATAATAATGTGAGGAAGAATTAGATAAATTCATGGAATTTGTAATTATATAAAATTGACACATCGTTTCTTAGTGGTTAAATACCACACTAGTTGTGAAAAAAGATAGCATCATGTTTAAAAAATTTCCACATTATCTCATGATATACATCACCATAAATAATTAATTAGAGTGGTAAATAATTCTGAGCACACCCATCACATCATAACATTGACATGTTCTGTCTACTTCAAGGAAAACTCGTCAGATCATAGAATTTATATTATCATGCAAGCCACATAAAATGTATATCAATGCTGGACAAAAAATAACACATGGAAAGGAATTAGTTTCATTTCATAAATCATTAATTCATGAGTAAAAATAGGGGTTCCCAAAATAAATACGAGAAAAATACTTGGTATAAGAATCTTAAATAATGAGGTAAGAATAAAGAGACTCTTGAGAAGTTTGAAATGTGTTTTTAGAAAGAATAAATTTTTCTGAAAAATATTTTCGTTTTTAATAAAATCATATTGGAAGCATTTATATCCAAAAAATAAAATATAAAGATAATGAAATTCTATTTGAAGAACATTAATGGAACATCCATATTAAAAATTGATTTTATATAGGGGAAACCCGAAGGAATATAGTGGGGTTTGATAATTCCCCTTACCTTATGTATAAACAATTTGTTCAAATTAATTTATTGGATACTAAAATTAAAATAATTAATTAACGTATATATAACCTTTTATACATTAATTTGATTCATTCTAGTTTTATTATGTTTATTTTTGGGTTTTTTGATGAGTTATTGTGTTTAATTTCATTGTTCGTAAGTGTTCATTTTCTTGGTTCTCTTGATTGTTTCGCTTCAATATGAGGATGGAACTTAATGTATAATTGGAATAGTTATTAAGAATTAAAATTTTATGTTATTAAAAATCATTTTGAATATTAAATAATCTTATATATAATTTTATTATATGGTATGAGGGTGAATAATTAAATAAATAGTTAATGAAAATTATTTAACTTATTTAGCAGATTTTACAACCATCATGAACTCATATCATTTTATTTAATGTCATGTTTATTAATTTCAAAAAAAGAATTATATAAATAATAATATGTATAATAAAATCATATTTGACCATAATTATGTTTTTATAATGATCCTTGAGGGAGGTAATGAAAAATGAAAATGCATCATCCACAGTGGTGGTAAATCAACACACCTGGAATGATATTTTCATTTTTAGAATAAAAAGAAAAGTGAAGAGATTTGAATTTGAATTATTCCACTGAAAAAATAAAATTCTATTATATAAAAGATAATATAGTTTCCATGGAACTTGGAGAAGTTGAGGTGAGGATTGGATAATAAAATAAATGAAATTAAAATGAAATTAAATGACAAATAAAGAGGATTTTATTGAATTTATCCTTGAGAACCTCATTAAAGAAAAAGGGTTTGGTATTTTGATGGGAACAAGGGTTATTCAACATGATGAATATTATTAGGAAGTTTATTGGGAAGAAAATGGACATGATTCATGGCTTGTAATGTGTGAAGATAAAAGGTGGTGAGGGATGGTATTTATAGGGGAGGATGTGGGCATTTTCTCATTATTTTATTCATTATTTTATTATTTATGCTCAAGGAGATGAATATTTTGGGACTTATGAATAAATATATTAAATTAATGAATTATGATACTAATGTTTTGTCTTAAACCATATATACATCAATAATGACCAAAAAATTCATGTATTTACATATTATTTTAAATTATCGTATTTTACCGTTCGCCAAAAACTCAGGTATTTTTAGGAAAATCTCAAAAAATAACCCTAACCAGTCATAGAAAATATATATTTTAAAAATAAACATTATTTAATGAAAAAATATATTTTAAATATGATAAATACAATTTTTAATTAATATAATCATTTACATGGAAAATAGTGATTTCAAAAAATACAACTCATGTTATAACACTTCGAAAAATTAATTAATGTCTCAAAAAGATATCTTATAATTATAAGAAAATAATATTTTATTTTATATATCAATTTTATGGAAATATATTTTATTTTAAATAATTATATTAATTATAAAATTATAAATAACTTTAATGTTTTATAAAAAAAAAATACTTAATAAATAATTTATTTTAAGTATTTATTTACTTATAATGTGATATAATTATATATTATTTTCATTTATAAGATGCCTAAATTTTATTTATACTTTCAATTATGATGACACTATTCAATTGGTTAATTTAATATTCATAAAGGTTATATTACTATTCTAAACGTCATGTTACTATTCCATTGATATAGGTTCTCTAACATCTAGAAATAAAACTTATTCTATTACTTATTCATTTATAAATTTTTCACTATTTTCTCTAGGTGATTTTATGTCGTTTATACTATATGTAATAATTATATGAAGGTATTTTCCATTAATAATATTTTGGGTTGTTACATCGGGCTGGTTTGGGGCAACCCACAATGGGACAAGTTAGAGATTTGGGGCCCTGTCAATTATTTAAATTAATCAAAATCACTTTAGGTAATTAATTTATTTCTTTCATTAAATTAAATTAATTAATATTATAATTTTGGTTTAAAATAATGTTTTTAATACGCTAAATAAAATTAATTTAACATTGGTATTAAATTAAATTTATATATTTATTTATTTATTGGAACTAGAATTAAATTAATAAGAAGACCAAATATAGATTAATTTATTAAAATAATTTATTCATTTAATTTAATTAAATATAATTTTATTTAAATTAATGCAATTTAAATTTCATCGTGCTTTATTTTTATCCGTTTACTGATCTTGACCACTAACCTGTGAATGTTTGCATTTCGTTATTTAATTATTTATCACATGTGTGTGATGACTTAAATAAGTAGTTAATTAATTGATGGTATGAACATCATCGTTTTTGTTTAGTGAAAATGTATAAGGGCCTATATTTCCTAACTACCTAATGTACATTGTTCCCCTAGTTCCTCTCACCTTTGAGTGAGTATATTTTTACACTCTACTAAAGATGATAAATAGCATAGACCCTGCCAAGATGAATAGGTGCACCATGACAAGGATAGTGTAATACATAGACAATGTTAGGATGGGGGTATAATAGACACAATGTGGGCCCCACTAAGATAAGGTAGTACAATAAATGAGAAGTGAACATACTGAATGGGGACGAGATACATCATGAGTCGAGAAAAAACTCAGTTATGATACCTCTAGGTCATTTTTGATTCTCAAGACCATTTAGGTGGTTTTATTTTCTTTACACATTACGTTATTATTTTAAGCATTTTATAATATTGTAGAAAATAAATAAAATAATAATCAATAAAATGAATAAATAAACAATGAATTTTATTCTATTAAACATTAGTTGTGAGTGTGATAAAATAGATAAAAAAAGATTATATAAAGGTATTACATTGGTCAACAGAAAATAAAAAACCCAACATAAAATAATGATTAATTGAATGCCATACATCATTTAAATTTGAACAAAAATTGGTCTTTGGGGTGCCTTTAGCCAAATTTTTGGCGGCATCTTACTACATGGTAGTTCTAATGAGAGTAATGGGTTGACTTAACAAATGTTACATAAAAGAAGAAACAAAAATATAGCATGTTTTAGATTTAGAGTAAAACATTGAGAAAATAAATTTCATGGTTTTAAAATCTGGTACATCAGTCAATAGATCCAGGATCATAGATTTAATTTGTTTTTCCAATGAAACACGTACCTTTAAAAATATTAGTAGTTTTATTTCCAAAGTATGAAAACTATGAGGAGTGGTTCCAGGAACCTTTCCACTAGAATACTCAATCGATAATGTATTCCAATTCTAGTATATATGGATCATAGAATTTGATAAAATGATGGGAGACATTAAATAATATAATTAACCAATTAGGTATTCTTTGGTAATCAAGATAAAAGTACAATTTGATTGATTTTTACTTTTGGTAAAAAAATGGAAAGTAATACCACATAAATAAACTATGATAAATCTTAAACAAAGTCAATGTCTAAACCTGCATGAATTTTGAAGTGTAGTAAAAGTTCTTATGCACAATATTATGATATATGATATTCAAGGTGCTGGTGTAACCATACCTATTAAGACACCTCAAGAAGTGAGGGTGTATTACATTATATAGGAGCCTCATGTATGTTGTATATGAAGACGGCGTCATAATGTTATCATCAGCATCTGATGTAAGTTATGGTCACTATATCCGAACATGAATGATATAAAATGTAGTATCATCTCCTAGTTTTATTCAAGGAGAAAGAGAATAATTATATGTATAAGGTGTTTATTACAAAGGATAGGTGTAAATTGAAATATGGATCAAGTTATTTCACTGGATCCCTTTCACAAATAATTTTTACCAAATTACTCCATTTTCATTTTAGGTTATAGAATATGTATTATGGAGAAAAATATTCATTACATTTTAGGTAAGGTTCATCATGATATAAGAATATAAAGTAAAGATTAATATTTTGATGTTATGTTGAACAAGTTGAAAGGAAAGGCGAAAAGGAAAATGGTAAGTGTGACAACAAAAGATTCTCCATGACAGTGATATGGAGGTTGAGGTTTTGTGTTCTTATGTGCCTTCCCCATCCTCCTATCTCCTTTATATTTCTCCCCTAACCTCCTTTCCCCAACTCTAATACTACTTGAGTCTGGTCCCATTCTCCTTAGTTTCTTCATTCATAGGTTCTCTGTGGATATGGACTCTTTTTAGGTGGATCTGTTTCCTACTGATAGCCTTACGCGGTGGTTTAGATTTTCTTGAAAATGGTTATTAATTATTCAATACTTTGGATTCTCTGATCCTTCCCTGACCTTACATTCCACAATACCTCACTATGTTGAATTTGGAGTTATTTTCATCTGTGGTTTGGGTTTTGTGGTTGTATGTTCATCAGTTTTTTCAGTGCTCCTGAGTTGGCCTGATATTCATTTTAGCTTCTAGTTCTAGTCTCACTCATAGCCCTTGATAATTCTTATCCCTACCATGACCTCTATTTTATATAATATTATCTTGGTCAGATATGGAGTGATGAGTACAAATAGGTTTTGGGATATGGGGTTTGGAGGATGATGGTTCTCCTTACACATTCTATGGGATGGTCTTTAGAGATGGCATCAACATCAACATGGTTCCATTTTGTGTCACTTATTTGGTTTTTTTTTGTTATGTTGGGGGTCATCAGTGTTGTTCAGGATGCTGCACATCATTGGAGGTTTTTCATTTTATTTGGTGTTCTCATATTATATCTATGGTTTTTTTGTTGCTAGTTCAATGGGGTGTGACGATGACATGGTGATGATGTTCTACAGTGGCTCATTTGACTCTAACGTTTTTCATTTCTGGTTTATTTAGTGATAAAGATGATGACTTGGTGATGATATTTTATATCGAATATAATAGAATCAATTGTGTTCTAGTGACTAGTTTGGCATTTGGACAGTGATCTTGATGGTGGTGATAGGATGTTGATGTCAATATTGGGTTTTTCTGATGATGTCTTCAAAAAATGGGACTTCGGTTAATGAAAGGGATCACGATAGACAAGGGTTTTATGTTTTATTTTGGTATTTTTAATTTCAATATTTGAATTTGGTATCCTATTTTTTTGTGTCACATCATTTACCACTCAACCATAAAGTGGTTGCTTCCAAAATAAAATAAAAAATTAATTTTCAACAAAAACATGAAATGATAATGGAGTTTAAATGCAATGAACTAAATTTAATAACAATGTAATCACATTTTATTCATTGTATATTCATAAATTAATGTTTATCACATGATTTAGGTGTATAAAATAAAATGTTTCAATCATGTGTGTTTATTTGATTATGGTAACCATGTATATTTAGAAACATTACAAGAATTAATGTCTATTGATGAAGCAGCTCACAATGGGTGATTCCCAGGTTAGCGGTGAGAAACACATTACTTATCATTTTTAAGAAAATCATTTAATTAGAACTATTATTGTGTATCAAAAAACATTTTTCATGTGTCCATTGTAAATAAGGATACATTATTCCATGCTCAGGAATGAATGTTTCTTGTGGTGTACCATACTCAAAAAATAGTTCATAGGTACTTGAATCATAGACAATACATGAGGAATATAAAATGTAAGACTTATTTACCCAGTTCTAGAAAGATAATTCATTATCATGTAAAACAGAAAAGTGAACTCCAAACATATATACAATTGGGATTTTTTACTAGTTAGAGCTAAAAACCATTGGTATTATCTATTTTTATACTTTTTAGTTTCGAAAAATAAACCTTTATAAATAAATGTATTTCCCAATTCTTTCAGAATAATTTATAAAGGGATAATGAACTAATCCAAGGGTAAGATAGTGGTAAATAAACTTTATAATATTAATTTATGTATTTAATTAATGTGATAGTGAACTATATGCATGGTAAGAAGATATAAGATGCTTCGGTGCGGATTACCAAATAATATCTTCACCAAACATTTATAGATCAAAATAATGGAGAATGGAGTAATTTATAAAGTAAAATTACCTTCTCTACATAATAAAATTGATGTTAATAGATAGTATTGATTAAGAGTCTTTCATTTAATAATTTATCAACAAAATGTATCAAGGAATAATTCTGAAATTCACTTTTTATACATTAGATTCATGATGTATGTAATATAAATGTTCAAACATTAAAAAATCTATTATATTTCAAGATTTTATTTAATGAAGATATCCCATAACCATATGCCAACTATCATGTCAAATGGATATCATATCCGTTATAATATTATGGAAACATATCATGTCATAAGGATCTATTTTGATGCAAAGAGATAGTTAGGATAAAAACAAACATGCATCAAGATTAACACATTTTTCATCAAATTAATTATCATAACAGTTTTTTAGGATATTATAGAATCCAATATAAAAAAATATCAGTATAAAATTGATTTATTACATATATATAAAAGGGTTCACATCACTAATTCAGATAGTGGGAGCTAGATTGAATAGGTTTTAGGCAATGCCAAAGATGCACATTTAGTTGGTATAGGAACTAGTTCCACAAGTGTATCTGGAACATGAATGTTTCAAACACATAATATGTAGGGTGGTTAAAAACATAGTGATTGTATTATATTCACCATAGTCAGTGATAAATTATTCATTGTGAATAATAAACCGTACAAGTAAATAGTATATGGAAATTATTTATGATTTATAAGATTAATTAAAATCCAATTCTAGATTCCATGTATCAAAGTGAAAAGGGGCTTCTTATATTGAATACTTTCGTGAGTATTCAAGTGAAATGATCCATTCATGGTAAAAGTGTGGTACCAATAAGGATTGAGTGGTTACACCAAGTATGTATGTCTAGATCTACAAGAATTTTACTTGACATTTCTAATTTCTAATATCATTTAATGGGATATTGGATGTCTGGACCGACCTTATTGGAATATTACTATACGATGAAACTAGAAAGGGATGGAGACACTATATGATTCCAATGTGGGTTTCAAGTTACTAAAATCTAGTTTAAGATTAAAGTAATCAATTTGATCTTATAAAATACATTTTTAATGAATATTTTCTATTATCCCACCATAGGTTAGTGGGATTTTTAGTGTTTTCTAAGTTAAATATGATCGAAAACATATAGAAATAGATATTGGTCATACAGTTATTTAAGACAAGGATAAATTTAATTACTGGGATATTGTCTTCAATATGTAACCAAATATATAGGGAACATGATTTACTAAGATATATCTAATTGTTTCTTAGACCTAGTTAATCATAAATATAGTGACACGGTAGTAAAAAATAAAAGTCTGATCAATTCATGAGATAATTGTTACCAGTGTCACATGGAATAAATCTCTCCAAGGAGACATGAAATGGTATAGGAGGAGATTAATGTTGTCAGTTGGATTCTATATGGTTCAAGGATAGAACAATAATGTATTTCATGATATGTAAAAGAATTGATATTTCCAAGATATACATTATTGTAGGGAAAAATCCGTTATATCTAGGAGAACTGAAACTGGTGTATTTAGAACTATCTAGTTATACTTGGGTAGTACAAATGATATGTATCGAGTAAGTGGAGAAGAAAGGATATTAGTTCTGGTGGGACACAAACTAGTATTCTATTGGATAATTATTATCTAACATCACAGTTATCTTATGGTGATGAGTGAGAAAATAATAAAAAATCTTGTGGTATCCATACCTTGAAAACTGAGTATGTTACAACTTCAGAGGAAGCTAAGAAGAAGTTATTAAATGCCATAATATGTTCCTATTATGGGAATCACAACTAACAAGTAATGTTTTATCATAATAATAATTCTATTATTGGTATTATACAAGATTTCAATTTATGACTATGGAAAAATGGGATGCACTTGGGGTATACCATATCTTGATAATTTTTACTCAATGAGATGATGTGGCATATAGCATAATAGCTACATGGTGGAAATCTAGTAGACCTGGTTGATAATGTCATCACTCAGTAGAAACATTAGCTTTATCATGTGAGAGCTAAAAAGGTTAATTAGCTAGTTAACTCTAATGATAATTGATGTGTTGTAATAGTGGTTTCCCTTTACTGAACCTGAACAATACTTTTGATTACCATATTTTGTATGAAGATAGATATACATCATGTATTATTACCATTATTGTATAGATGTTTCTACGTCCACTATTTAAGGTTAATGTCCATACAGTAATTGTTTCATCAAATTGATATTGATTATCTAAGGCTATATTGGATACTGTAAGATACCATGACATTAGTCTTAAATAAAGGTATTATATTCTATATACATCTTACTGACTAGTCCCAGTAGATGTTTTACTATCAGGTGATGGGGTCACATAATTATTGAGACGTATTCTCATGATAATTAATCTTGGTGATCTCTAGTAGTGGGATCATGTGGATAGACCCAGAAATTGCAACACTACTAGTTTTGGGTGTCATCAGTCATTCCTATTTACAGACATGTGTATTGGTCTCTTGTGTGTATATAATTAACAGTGAGCTCTATTTCATCACATAATTTTATGCATGTAAAAAATAAATGATAATAAAATCATTATTAGGTAGATTGTTTTAGGTTCATCATAGTTGGTATGGCATATGTAGAATGGTCAAAAAAGGATTTGTCTCTTTCGGGTTGTGGGAGTAATATATATTAGGCCTTGTTGATCAAGATGGAAGTACCTTCATATGTCCTTTGATAAAGTAGTATAGGGTAAATCCATCCAGTTATAAAAAAAATATAAATAAAAAAAAGGAAATGGAAAATGTATGCATCCTACTTTATGATATATTTAATGATAAAGATATTATAATACACAATACATGTTTGTAGGTTGGTTGTTGTTGTTATGACTATACTTATCTGTTTAGGGGACTTGATGTATTTTTGGATCTTCACTAGATCTATGAATATTATTCACTACTATTGTGATAATTCCTTTGAGGATCACATGTAATAGTGCATTCAAGAATCTTCTATATTCAGTTAAATAGGTATATTGGACATGGAGGGCCCCACCACAGGGTCCAAGTGTTGTCCATGTTTTTGATCACTGATAAATAAATAAATTCATATTCTTCAAGATATGAATAACTATGTTTAATTTATTTATAATTTAGGTAAATATGAGTAATAATATTAATCGAATGATTATTATTTTAATATTCCATATTCGTTTAATATTAGGAGGGAATTATGAGTCAACTTAGTGACTCGAGTTTTAACACACAATATATCTTATAAATATAATAGGTATGTGATAAAATGAAACATAATATTTATGATTCAGTTTAGTTTGTCTTAATTATTTATTAAGTGGACATTTAATAAATGGGGGTTTGAGAACCCTACCGGGTATTTTGAACATCTACTATAAATAGAGATAGAGGCTCTAACACATTGAATTATTCATAGTGAGATCTCTAGTTCTTGTCTCTCCTCTCCCACTTCTTAGAGAGAGAATATCTTGATCCATGTGATTATATTGATTTATCCCTCATGTATCAAAGGCAGATCAATGCAGTGCTCGTTAAGATTTCTATGTTGTCATTGGATTTTCTTGCTAGCACCTGGAATTCAATGATCGATGCTCTTGTGGATTTTAGAATCACATCTTGATGATCTAGAGGGATTTGGATTCAAATCCTTCAATAAATGATCAGCAGTGAAAAACAGATGTCAAGCACTGATTTTGATCAGAAAATGTTTATTTTTAACTTATGTTTTGTTCTCGGTTTAGTTTATCAAAGATCATCATACCACAACGAGACTCACATCATAGTATAAGGCAATTATCATCATCTTAATGATGAAAAAATGTAAAATCTCCAACCCACCAACTTTCTTTGTGACCCTAGTACCCTCAATTGAAAGGAAATCACAGGTCACACAATCATTATTCATGGAATGGAAAACCATGCAAAGACCATGATTCCAGGTCTAGCTTACATCTAGTGGGATTTCATATGGTCGGATGATTTTCTATACTATTCACAAAGCCACACATAGTTTTAAAATTTAAATATTTCATATTTTTTTATTTTTTGAACCATTAAACTGATTTTTTATTCTTTTTGAATGATTTATGATAATTTAATAAATTTTATATTAGATATTATAGTTAATTGTATTGAATTAAATCATAATTATAAATAAAAACCCTTGTTATTTCATTTAATATAGTGTTTAAATTCATTAATGGTTATTCATCTTACTTATTTTTTTGGATTGTTAAATAAAAATATAGGTTTAAGAAGTTTTTTTTGTGTTAAAAGATAAATTCTATTGATCATTTTAAATATTTAATAAGAAATTGTAAATGATAAAAAATTGGAGGCCTTTTAAAGGGTTTTAGTTTTAAAATATTTTCAAAAGGTGATTATAAATTTTTTGAACATTATGAATGGTTTTATTTTAAAACGAAGATGTGTTAAATTGATAATTAAATATTTTATGTTCTATTAAAAAGGGTTTTATAATGTTTTCCATGTTTAAATGAGACATTAATTTGAGTAATCAACTTTTAGATATTATATTTTGATTAATTTTATGTGGTTTTGAGATTTAATTTCATCTTTAAATGATATTTTTAGAGTGATATATTGATTTATGTTTTGGAATATTCATTATGGATATAGTGTATTTGGTAATAGTGTTCTATGTTACTTTCATTTAGAGTTCACCCACATCAAGTCTTATGGAAACTGATGAGGGATCTATAGATTTTTTCCCATATGAATTCCCTTCTATTGATCAAAGATAATATAAATTGATCAATTAATTCACTTTTGACATGGGGATTGACAATCATTCTCCCTTAATTCAACATCAAGAATTTATTTGGAAGTTCTTGTATTTGAATCCTCATCACTTCGTTGGTCAATATAAATTGAAGAATGTGGGAAAATGGTTGAAGATTATTAAAAGGATGTTTATCTGGATTAAGATCCTAGAGTCCCTTAATATCATGTTTGATACCCTCGTGATAGAGGTTCTAATATGGATGTGTTGGAAGTACATTATTTGGTTAAAACCATATAAGGAATATTATTTAGAATCTGTTAATTCT
This sequence comes from Viscum album, assembly GCA_963277665.1. NCBI lineage: Eukaryota > Viridiplantae > Streptophyta > Magnoliopsida > Santalales > Viscaceae > Viscum > Viscum album. The sequence goes on from OY728159.1 coordinate 2,142,094,815, forward strand.
TTTGTTCCTTTAATGGTACTTCCTTGATTCTCAGGACGATTCCTTATGAAAAATAATTATATGTTTTAATGAAAGCTAGATAAATTGTTTTAGAGTATTAAAATCATTTAATTGAGATCGTATAATAACAATATGTTCTAGTGGTGGGTTAATCCTTGATGTCTTAGTATTTATAATGATGTCTCTGACTAAATCTTCAATCTGTAGTGTATTCTATCAAATGCTACACTTATGAAGAGATAGTAAAGAATGTTGTTTTGTTGAAATCTGACATATTAGGGATTCTAATGTCTATTGATGTCTCTCTTTTTCCCAAGAGTGTTGAAGGAAGATCTAGTACATGAAAGTAGAATCAATCCATTTTTGGGTTATTGTGTAGTAGTATTAAGAGGATGGCATACTTTTTTTCACCAACATCTTCTAAATGTTAGTACTTTGTCTATGGTATAGGAATGTTGACTGAATGAAGAATTCATGCTAATATACCACCATGATATTCCATATGTATGGATATCTAGGTTATATAAAAACATTATGTAGAGGAATTACACATAAGATACGTGGATCCATATCTAACCCTTAAAAATATTTCTAGATTCAATATATTTAACTGAATGTTGAAGTGGTGGATGTTTGATATTTTCCACATTTTGTTATTTTTCATTGGTCATAAGTTTATATCCTTTTTTTATTATTACTAGTTTTATATTTTTTTTGAAAAATATGTCTGTGTATTTATATAAATTTATTTACTTTTGGAGAAACATTTCTTTTAATTCATAATATTGTTGCCAGTATATAGGTTTTTCAATGCCATACATTTTTCTTGAGTTTTTGGGTTTCCTTGGATACTTTTTTGTCTTCTTTGAGCTTCATCGATTGGATTTTGATAAGGATTCTAAATATTTTTGGATACAACTATAGAGAAATCTCTTAGTTATCCAAGTGCATGTGCCTCTTTATTTTCCCATTAGGGCATTGGAATCAATCTATGGAGGAAAATCCATTGTTCAAACCCAAACTGACCCCAAAAAACTAGTTTGAGTATCCTTGTTCAAGGATCATGTTATATATTCTATTTTAGATCTTCAAGTAAGCCCTAATATGTTTCCTTTTTTGATCTATATTTGTGTTGGATTGTCCATGGTCTGAGGTTATACTTTTAGGAGTTGGTCTCATTCTTTTATGGATATTCATTTTATTAGCCTTGAATCCATGGATGTATTCCTTCACATCTTCTTCTTATTTAATTAATCTAGTTCATTGTGTATAGTATCCTTATTATTGTATTTTTATTCTCTCAAGACATTTATGTAGAGAAGATAGACCCTCGGTTATTGTCTTGATCAGTTGATTTCTATTGTACTTTTTAGAACTATAAAAGATTATGATGGGGATAATTTTTACTCCCAGGCATTTATTTTTCATATTATTACATTTATTTAATATTTGTTCATCTTACCTTTGAGTTTCAAATATTTTGGGCTGGGATTTTTAAATTTTATAACATTTTTATTCTTCAACACAATTCATACAGGATCAAAACATGTTTAGAGTAAACCAATAAGTTGAAAATTACATATGACTCTCCATGGAACATGATTAGTGTTCATAGTTGGGAGAAACCACGTGACTACCCTTACATATGTGTTATTTATTTAAATTTTTCTAACATAGTTATCATATATGTGTAGCATACTGTTGAGTTTAAACAATTAATGATATAGAGTATATTGTGTGATATATCTGGGGTGTAATGATACTAGAGTATGGATTCCACCTAGATTGTAGAAACCCAGATGAAATCATGTAAAATAATTCTGCACTTTTACTATAGGGATCTATATGGCAGGTGAAAGGTTTTCTAAATCATGTGTAGTGCCCAATTTCATTTAACTTGTGAAATTAAATTTATGACTACCTTAAATTAAAGACTCTAGAGGATTCCTTTCTTCATAATTAGACACCTCAGTCTCATGGATCTATCCCCCTTATATCATCCTCCTTCTTAGAACATTTCTAATGGTTTTTTCAAGGTTTTAGGATAATTTTTCTAGGTTATATCCCTCTAATATATTCATCTCTATCCATTCCTCTTTCATTAATTCTTTTTTACAAAATAATGGTCTCATCAATATAGGGTTTCCCTTTCCTCAAAATTTTATTTTTGGGTTTTCATGTTTTAGGTTTTCTTATCTTCTAATGTCCTATATGCGGAATTTTATCATATTTAATCCTTAATTTGTGAAAGTGAAGTGATTAAAGGAAGGTGTTTCCTTTAATAGATCCTTAAATTTAAAACTATGATTTATGGATTGTTTTACATATTTTTTCAATTATTTAGAAATTTAATCGATTATATTTAATATGCTTTTTAAAATATGGGTTCTATTATTTAAATTTCATCAATTATTAAGGAATTTGGTTTTGTTTCTAAAGTTGATAATTTATTTTGGAAATCTATGCTCTCCAAGTATTTGTATAAAAAAAATTTCTAATTTAAATTGATGTTTATAATAATAAATGATGTTTTGGGTGTTATATTAAACTGATGTGATTTATTTTAATATTTATTGGTATTTTGGGTATTTAAAATGAAATATGATTCATTTAAATGGTTTAGTTTCTAATGGATTCCATACATTTTGTTTTATGAAATATTTTTTCTAACTAAATTTCATAAAGAAAAATTGTAAGGCTAGGTTTTAAATTGCTAATTATGTTTTAAAAACGTAAATCCCTTGAATTTTGTACCCAATGTTTACAGAAAATTTTTGTTTTAGAAATATCTATTAGTAGATGATGCTCAGTGAAGGGGGTTAATATATGATTTGTGTGTTTTTATTAAAATGAGGTTGTTTCTTTCAAGGGGAATAAAGGTGATGGGATGGATATTTTATGATTTTTATTATTATATATTATTATGTTATTATTTTATAGAATCAACTACCTTTGCATGTAATGGGATTATATGGGAAACTTGGTAGGAAATCCAGAGACACTTACTCCACTATATCACAATCATGCTCTGTCTAGTGGCCCTATAATATAATAGAATCTTATTATGGGATTTCCCCCCCCCCCCCCTCATTTCAGATAAAGATGGAAATACTATGATTTTTTTGGTAAGACAGTATCTGACACAAATTTTTCCCTTTTTTATTTATGTTAGGTTTTTCCTAGATTGTTCTCTAGGATCCTAGAATTCCTTGATGACTCTTTTTAGAGTGTAATATATCTCACAATGTCTTATGGTACTAATTTTAAAATGTAATTTTTCCACTCATTTCCTTTCTTATATAATAGTTTCCAAAATACTTTGTAAAAATGGATATCTTTGATTTAAAATAGAAAATGGGTTTTATGTGAAAATGAACATGAAACTTATTTTATATGAAAAACTAAACTGTCTACCTACTATATGTGTAGTTTGAAACTAGAAAAAATGGTTTTGTCATGAAAGGGTATGAAAAATACGTGGAGTGGATACCTACCAAGAAATTAAACTCACACTTATAATCATTACATATTTATTAGGTTCCACTGGGTTAGATGCATATGAGCTTGTGTTGTGTGTTTATGTAGGGATAAAATCTAGGGAACTATTAAAACTTAGAGAATGGATATTTTTATTTGGGATTCAGATAATTTTTAATTATTTTTGTACATTAGATTTATCATCAATTTTATTCTTCAAGTTATTTTCATTCGGGTTTTTTTTATCTTTTAGTTATTGTGATTTTGGTTTTTTTTCTTTATATAGTGACATTCATATTTTCAAAGTTATGTATAGATTTTATTCATTTTATTGTGATGGTTTATTTTACTATATCGTGTGAAATTGTTCCCATTAGTTTTATTGTCATGCCCCGACACTGCTTGGAAGCCTAGGAAGATCAAGAATTCCACTTGTGTATGTTGTGGGAAATCCATGGTTCTCATATAATGGGTTTCCTAAGTTATATTGGTACATTAAATACCATTAATAAAGAGAGAATAAAGATATATAATTACAAGTAATGATTATATAAACCATATAAAATAAAAAATTTCATTATTAAAAAACATGACTCAAAGAAGGAAATTTGAAAAAAGAAACCATTATGGGTTTTATAACACCTTAGTGAAAAAAAGTGAGAGAAATAACTTTATGTCAATTTTTTAATCCAATAAATTTCATGAAAAACATGTTATGTGATATATATGGTGTAATAAATCAAAATAATATCATATAAAAGGAAACAAAGATCACATTACGAAACATGTCTCAAGAGATTTAAATTGAGACCAAAAACTCTTAAAAAGATCATTACATGTGAAGAAGGAATATATAATGGTAGATATTATGTGAAAAAAATATAAATACATAATTAAATATAGTATAAATAATAATAGTTTATGATTCAAATAATCTTAAAATATCATAACCGGTAAATAATGAATATAACTCAATGAAAAGAAATTATGGTAAGAATCCCCTGAATTTGGAAATCCTCATGGTTGAACATAATCTAACCTATTGTATAATAAATTTATATTTATTATAAATTTAAATTAAAAATATATTTAATTTTGTAATACTAAATACAATTGACATTTAATTTAATTTTTTCTATTTGGTAACAATTTTTTATTAAAATAAATATTTTTGTGTTAACTATTCAGTTTTATACACATTTTCCTTTTTGGAGGTTCTTGTCCTTTCACCTTGGTCGTGGTTTCATCATATATAAAATTTTCATGAAGGTTTGGATTCTGTTTGATATATTTTTGGAGTTACATATCAATTTCTTGGAACTTATTGGGATAGTATGCATTAATCACATAAAAATTCATTTTTCATTGATTAATGAAATAATGAAAAAATTAATGTTATTGATAAATATACTTTTGAATATTAAAAATAATAAATTATGAAAACATTATAATTCATTATTATTAAATATTATTACCATTACTTTTGTTTTCCCAATCATTCTTAAGATAAACAGTATAACTACATTATTGTTGGTGATATAATCATCCAAAACATGAAAATGTTATAATGGTTGAATGAGTAAGAATAAAATAACATTTTCTGATTATATAACTTCTAAAATAGAAAAAAAAATATTTAATAATATTGAATTGATAATCAAAATTAAATAAGTTTTATATGAAAAATATAAATGAAATAGAAAGGTTATAAGTTATTACCTATAATGTGTCTTAGTATGATTTTATGATGACCATTTATAGTTAATGTTATTAATATATTTGAATATTATCTTTACAAAACACTAATAATGTTATAAATATAAAATTTGTTCATTAAATTTATCTTTATAAGAAATATTTTTTTAGGAGATGAAAAATATAATATATCATCCATAGAGTTGGTAGTATGCATGTAACAAGAGTACCATTTTCATTTTTGAATGGATAGAATAAAATTAGGCCTTTTTTGTTATATCAACATGATAACGTTTCATTAAAATAATTATTTTGATTTCATTATTTAAGTATGGTTATAGAATATGTGGAGGAGATGGATAAAAAATAATACAGAAAGAACATTCTTAATATAATTACCACTTCATTCAATATCATCCTTCATACATCTCCTTAAGACTTATTTGGCTAGTATTTTAAGAATACCGGAAACTATAGGACATGGGAATGAGGATTGTGGAAATTATTTTTATTTCATGGTTTAGATATGTTTTGACACCTTCTATATCATATGTATGTTATATTTTGATCGTAGTTTAACTCTTTCAAGATTCTAAAGTCCTTCACGAGTTGGAGGTTGACAATTTATATTTTTTTCCAATATAATACTGGTACATGTTCTATGAATGATTAGTGATTACAACTTGGTAACTATGAGATATGGATCATTTTGTTTTAGGAGTGATTATCATGGATTGAAATTCATTCATTTAACATTGTCAATCACTTCAAACCCATACAAATGAAAAGGTTTTGGTCCAGAGGATAACGCATGGCTGGTACTTGGAAATTATAATAATGAATTTATTCCCAAGATACCATGAAATATAGTTTTCAAGGGGTTAGTAACTACCATTCAGTTACCATATAGTTTTTCTAATTGTGTGACCAAATTGTGCAGCACGTATGTGTTTCATAAAATTAGAAAATTACTCTAATAACCTAGCTTAATTTTACCTCTAACATCCACATAATTCATTATTAGCTAACTCATCCTCTCATTTATTATCTGTATGGTTGTTCCCTAGGATTTTAGTGATTTTTAATTTATTTTGGTGGATCTCATCAGTATATTTATGAATATACTCTCAATTTATCATCTTTTTCGATTGTTCTTCTCTTGAAATCTCTTATACATTATTTAATGGAACCCTGACATGTTGTGATTATTTGATCTAGATGTTATTAGGAAAAATTTATTATGTTTCTTATGGATATATGAATGTTAGTACCCAATCGTTTCATTTCTAATTATTTTCATGGAAATCAACTATGTTTTCTTTGTTGGCAGGGCATGTGTCTCAATACTCTGGTAATATCCCACTATTTAATTGATGTCCTTGTAAATTAAATTGGTTGGTTTTATTAAATTAATTAAATTGATATCAAAGAAATATTTTTTAAGAAAATACATCTTAGGGGACTTTTAAAGTGGTTTTAAATGGTTGTTTTCTTCAAAAATAGTATTATTCACATCATATGTTTGATGAAATTCTACAAACAAGGTTTTGACTCTTAAATGATTTTTCATGCATAGGGGTGGTGATACTACACTAGTAGGAATGTTTTATAAAATTATGATCATGTTTTGTTTGAATGTTTAATTAAAATATGGTATATGCATGGGAACCTTAGGTATATTGGCTTATGAATATTTGAAAATCATAGTGACTGTCAAACCGCTAGGGGTAATGATTGTGATATCGATAGACATTATTAGGACTCAATGTCGATAGGGTTCAAGGTATTCCTATCTTAGTTTTCCTTCCATTTCCTTGTATGTATTCTCATATACTAGGTCCCACATGGTCTTGGTTTTATACATGAGGATATTTTTTTATACATCATTACTCATATGATTATCTTATGGTTTTTTTCATGGATAGCTTTTGGTTATTTCCCTCTATTTACCTTTCGATGAATTTGGTAATATTCATGATCTATCTGAATATAAGATATTATATAGAAAAAATGAATATTTTATAGAATTTTTTATAAAATGAAATATTTTTTAAACAATTTTTTTTAAAGCTAGAATAATGGTTTGTATGATGGTATTATATAGTCTTACGAGGGAATCATATTTGGAATTTTTCTCACACCCTTTATATTAATTCGGGTGTATGTAGATTTGGTTTCTCATGATATCAGTAAACGTAAGGGGATCATGTAGCTCACTAGTATCTCTTGGTTGATATCTTTATCATAGTGGATTGGGATGGTGGTGATGGGTGGTTACATAAAGATTTAGTTCTTGGTTTTGTATATTGGTTTATCCTTTTGTATTGGCTTTTTTATATCTCATGGATCTGTACTTTTTTCCACAATATACTCTAATTTTTTTCATTCTATTTTAACTTTATATATCTTGAATTTCATTTTTGAGGTGAAATTTTCTGCTTGGTTGTATATGTTAACTCCCAAGTGTTTATCTTCAGACCATGGGGATCCAGAACGTGCTTCGGGACTTAAGGTGAGCCGTCAAGGGTGATGTGTATGGTCTACCTTGGTTAGTTAAATAGAAAATTGCATAAACATCCATGGTTTCCTTTTGGGATTGGTTGGTATACAAGAGTAGGATAATTGAAAATCGATCATTAAGTGTGGAAGGGTGCTTTAACAATTCACTTTCATATCTAAATTTGAGTTACAATGGGTGGTTAGATATTTTTTATCTCTCTTGAGATTGGTTTTAGGGTTTTTTAAATAAACCAAATTTTATGGTTTATATTGATGAACCTTATATTCTATACTATTTTTTTCTAGTGTTTTAATATCTCATTCATTGAATCTATAGTTTGCTTTAATCCTCATTGATTAAAGCATTTAATATGGATTATTGATGTCCATATTTATATTTGGAGATATGTTACTATGTAAATGTGGTGTTATCTTTTCATTTAATAGAAAATACCTCCTAGAATAGTTCTTCCAAATCCTGGAGAGGAAGCTACCATATAATTTTTATAGAAGAATCCCCTAGTAGACACTTAATTAGTGGAAGAAGTCAATTAGAAAATACAGACTCTATGTTATGTTGGGGTTGGAAAATTGGAATGGAGGGTGGAACGTGCATAAGAATTTACCAAGTAACAACCACAAATATTTCATGGTGATAAAATAACCAATGAACATGATTGATGACATGTCTGGATTGAAATAATTTTGAACTTCTTAAAGACACTATATGACTCAATAGTGGGTTTTCCATGTATATTAATGAAGGAATATGAAAGAAATGTTGGTACAACCTCATGAAAGATAAGATGCATGATTATCTTACTTTTACTACCTTAAAAAAGGTATTCAATCCATATTTTAATCTTGATACATTTTTTTTGTTGGAGAAGAATGAATTTATGACCATTATGAAATGAGAATCTTCAGTTATGTAGTATAGTGCTCATTTTTCAAAGATAGTGAAATTATCACCCATGCTTATTTCTAATATATAATTTAAAGCGTGAAGTTTTGTGATGGGTTTGAGGGATGATATTCATTCAATGGCGATTCTATTGTGTTTGTAGACCATTATTAGGGTGTTTTATAAAGTAGTTAATGATGAGGTATACTTAGCAAGGAAGTCAATTTAGGTCGAGATTTTTCTGCAGTAGTAGGTATTCAGTATGTGTAGTTTTTCTAGTGAATAATGCGCAATAATAGTTATTAGTTTAAAATACGATAAATTTTTGGGTATTCTTTGGGTAAGTAATAGGTTACTTGTTATCAGTTTTGGAAACCTAGTCATAATAGAAAAACAATACATAGTCACTATGGGGCTTCCATCATTTTGAATAGTTTTTTTATCTTAAATGTTTTTTTAAAAGAATATCCTAGGGTATTAGATCTAGATACACTCTTACTAAAGGATCCCATACATGTTCTGACATCATAAAGAGTGATGGGACTCATTCTCATTAAAATTGGTCTACCCACATAGTGAAGAAATATTAGGGAGGAGCTAAGGTTTGATGTATTTATATAGTTGTAGAGACTCGTGTTTTTGGCCTTGTAAGACTTTGGAATATTTCTATGAATAATTTCAGAGCTAGGTGCGAAGACGGCGTTCGGTTCTGAGGCCCGGTGTGCCCAGAATTAATTTTATAAAAATATTAAGTATTATTATACTATGCACGTGGTGGGGTGTGATATCTCTTAAATGGTAGCTCAGAACGGGAATCTGAGGGAACAGTTGAGTCCGTAACATGCATTTTACCCTAGGCGAGGTTTAAACATTGTGGGCGCGGGTCTGCGGTGGAAAACGTCACCACTGGCATTTTCGTAAATAAGTGGAAAAGTCCATTTATGAGCGTCGGCTCGAATAACTTCTGAAGGGAGTCTCGGATCACAAATATGAGTCCGCCGTTGCATTCAGAACGGTGTGTTCACCCTAGGGGTGACCTTACCCTTGTCAACATCGGGCGCGGAGTCAGGAGCGTGGTTTTAAATGATGGTTTTTAAATTAAAAAAAAAATAAGAAAAACCTATCTCTCCTCCCCTCTCACCACCAACGCGCAGCAGACGACACCCCTCCTCCCTCCTCCATTTCTTCGCCAGATTGAGCCAGAATCGTCAATTTTCTGCGTCGTTCGTCAGCGGATCTACCTTCAGGGCGTCGCCGGCGTCAATCTGCACCCGAAGCTTCGGCATTTCACCCGCGAGGTAGGCGGTATGCGTTTTAATCCCCTGATCCCGTTTTTGTTGTGAATTGCTTCGTTTTGAGGTCGTTCCCGAGAAGTTCTCATCCCGGGGGGTCATACCTGTGATTTCCAATCGCAAAACGGACCACCGAGGTGCCCCTGACGGTCCGCGGAAGGTCCGTCGATGCGGCGGCGCCGGCAGAGCGCGGCGGAGGGCCGCCGGCCAGAGCGGGCCGGTCTCGGCCGGTCCGACCTCCTTTTGTCATACGAGGGTCTTTAAACCCCTGTATCATGCAATCCGGGTGTCGGATTCGCGTGCCATTTGCGGCGATGCGACCCTGACGACGAGGCGGGCCCACCTGCATGGGTTCAAGGGTCTAAGGGTTCGGGATCGTGGCCCAAGAGTTAGAAACGTCGTATAAAATAATATTATTTTATTATTTTACGAGTTCGGGCCGTTGTAACTTCTACCCAGAGCGTCTGAATGACGTTCTGTCAGTGGCGTTGAGACCCTGATGGTACGATGGAATTTTTGAGATGGTTTCCGGGTGTTGGGGCTGAGAAAGGGGTGTGGGGCCCATGAGGCTGGGTTTTAGCGTTTACGGAGAAACCTAGCTTTCGCACGAGGAGTCCGTTTTTTGCGGATGAAAAGTCAATCCTGTGTTTTTTTTCGATAAAATCGCAATGATGCGATCCGTTCGATGTGTTTCGGGATCGAGGCATGGGCCCCACCTAGGTTGGCCTTCGGTGAATAGTGCCTTTTTCACCGAGTGTCGGTTTTGGACAAACGAGTAGTCGATTCCGCTTGTTTTTTCGAGGGGATCGTCGTCGTATGGTCCAATCGATGGGTTTCGGGATCATTGTGTAAGCCTCGCACGAGCTAGCTATGGTGAATAGTGCCTTTTTCACCGGTGCTCCGTTTCGGGCGAGTAAACAGCCTATCCTGCGTGTTTTTCTGCGTAGAACGTGATAGTGGCCTCGGTTTTGGCATTGGAGGTGTGCAGTATGGTGTTGTTGTGGGTCGCTCGGGTTAGCGATGTTTTGGACCAGCAGTGTTTGAGGGTACTCCCTTGGATTGTTCCCACGAGTGTTCTTGTGGCATCACAACCTTCATATATGTTTTTCATCCTCTCGATGGGATTTTTAAACTGTTAGAGTTATGGCATCCCTCCGGTGGGCCCGAAGCAGGATCCTCTAGCATCTTTTCCCTAGATCGGGTTCTTGGTATCGCTGTGACCGCTTATTCATGGGTGGTGATCCCCTATCTAGTAGGTTAACCTTGTAGGGTTTGTGGCATCATCAGGATTATGATCCCCTACGCAGTGGTCCATGCTCAGTAGGGTTGTGGCATCGTCGGGTATATGATCCCCTACTCAGCATGAGGTGTATAGTAGGGTTGCGGTATCGTTGGTTATGTGATCTCCTACTCAGCATGTGGTTTCGGTAGGGTTGCGGCATCATCGGTTCGATCCCCTACATCATGAGTTATACCAGATAGGGTCCTGGTATCGTCGTGACCACCTTTATATGGGCTATGATCCTCTATTTGAGTGAAGTTATTCTGTCGATCGCCAGATCGGGTTGTGGTATCCCCCAGTGGATCCTAGGAGTGATCCCCTATCTGTTAGACCTATGAAATCCATATCAGGTCGTGGTATCCCCCAGCGCATCCTTGGAGTGATCCCCCTCTGTGAGATCTTCATCTACCGGAGTGGGTTTTGGTATCCCCTAGCGGACCCTAGGAGCGATCCCCTATCCAAGGAGTTTGGTGGTTATGTTATTTTAGCGGGGTTTTCCACAGTGACAGAATCTGACGAGCGTGGTCTCTCGAGTGAGCGTATGAAATGTTTTCTTGGGTCCTGATGGAGTGTATCTCTCGGGCGTGCATCATCTGGGATGATAGTGTTCTTAGAGTGTACTCTCCTGGTTGTGGACAGTTGCTAGTGTTGAGGTTGGTACCTCACGTGGCTTATTGCGTGAGGTGATTATATATGGATTGTTCAAGTTGTATGTATGGGCATACACCAGAGATGAGCTGACGAGTTGTGTTTAGCCGATGATGGTCACGAGATAGAGTTTCTCTCTCGTCTGGGTTCCCTCTAATGGGGATGAGCGGACTGTTTCCTTTCAGTTTCTCTCTTTGGTTTTGGGTTTTTGGGGTGCCTACTGAGTATGTTTATACTCACCCGTGAACGGGATTTTCCAGCACATGTTTGTGTCTAGTGCAGACCATATACCTTTCGACAGAGTCCCAGGAGGACCCAGAGCAGGCGGAGCAGAGTGAGTGAGTTTTACCGGGGTCCTTACCGGTGCGGTGTCGAGGGAGCTTTCTGGTGGGTGTTTGTGGAAGCGTTCCCCTTCTTTAGAGCAGGTTGGATGCACTTTTGTAGTTTTCTTTTGGTGGGCCCTGTTTTTTGCTTTGTACTTCTGTTGTACTCTAGTTGTGGGATACTGTATGCATGCATTTTCTTTTCAGTCTTATCTATCTCTGCACTATTTCATGGAGGTGTATGTGGGTGCGTGTGTACAGGTACCTTAGGTTAATGCCTCCCATGTGTGTGATAGCCTACTCTGTGCTAGACGCCATCCCCTGGCCTATTGGAGGCGGGATTGGGGAGTCGCGGCTCGAGCCACGTCGGGTCGGGTCGTGACAGAGTGGTATCGGAGGAGGTTCCACCTTTGGGATCTCAGAGCGTAGCTGGTGTAGCTGTGATTTTGTTTTGGGTTGCATAGCGGCAGTGTTAGGATGTTTCGAGTTCGTCTTTCAGGTCAGGGACTCCAGTGTTGGTGCAGTAGCCAACGTATCCATACACCAGGACTCTGATAACCTGCCTTTCGACTCAGGACATTCGTACACTGGTCGCAGGGACATAATGGTACATGCATCATATTGGACTGGGTTTTTGGATTTTTCCTTGTCCTTCTTGAGTCAGCTCTCCAGATATACTCTTTGACTGTGGTGAGTCTTGAATGTATTTCAGGATGCCTCCACGATGAAAGCCAGTGCGAGTTCCGCAGCAGTATTGTGTTGACGACCCACCCCGTGTAGAGGCTGTGGAGCAGGGCGCAAGTTCTGAGGTTGCACCTCGAGGTGGTCTGCCAGTTGATCAACCACCTGTCGAGCAGCTGGTTGTGCCGGAAGTGCAGGACGAGGTTGCGCGCAGGCTGAGTGCACTGCATGAGTTCTAGAGGCAGCGACCTCTGAGGTTTCGGGGTGATCTAGATCCCCAGGCAGCCGATGACTGGATTGAGGCAGTCACCCAAGTTTTCCGCCTAGTGAAGACACCCCCAGATTAGATGGTGGTCCTAGCGGCGAGCCATCTGCATGGTTCAGCCGGGAAATGGTGGAGCCTGGTGATGCAGTCCCATGACGAGGAGACGCTCACGTGGGCAGAGTTTGAGTGGATCTTCAGGGAGGAGTTCTTTCCCGTGACGCTAAGGTCAGTGCGTATTTAGAAGATTCTGTAGCTTTGACAGGAGGGCATGACCATGTCGGAGAACTCAACGAGGTTTACGGACCTTTCGCGCTACTCCCTGGATATGGTTCGAGACCCATTATTTAGGGCTCAGACCTTCGAGCAGGGCTTACGTAGGGACATCCAAGCAGATGTGGTTTCCTTGTGCCTCCCCACCTATACTGGAGTGTTGGAGCGAGCGTTGGTGGTGAGAGTTTTCTGGCTGAGCAGATTCCCCCTGTTAGTGCTGGGCACGTGAGAGCTGAGACTTCGTCAGTCGGATCAGCATCTGGTAGCTGACGACAGACTTAGGGGTCTAGACGCGGCCAACGTTTCAGGAGGCGACCCCAGGATAGAGGATCTGAGTCTCAGGGATCACACGGCTCACAGGCCAGTTTTGGTCAGCCGTAGGAGAAGCGGTGTTATGCTTGCGATGGTCGGGGACATCTTGCTAGGGATTGTCCGACCCGACGTGCTGCTGAGAGGGAGTTGGTCGATGGACCGCCTTGGAAGAGGCAGCATCTTGAGCATGGATGTCCGCTGGGTGGCGGACGTGGCAATGGAGCTGGTGCAGCATGAGGCGGTGGTAGGTGGTATCAGTTGCCACCACCCCCACCCCCAAGTGGTCCACACCAAGCTTAGGGAGCTGGTGACCGAGGGTGAGGACAACTGCATGCCCTGGAGGCTGGTGACCCAGCCACTCCACGGATGGATAGAGGTATGCCTTGTGTCTTTTCTACTTTCTGCAGTAGTTTGATAGAGGCTGTTTAGCGGTACACTTTCCTTTCCATTGCTTGATCGAGTTTTGTTCAGGGCATTGGTAAGACCATGTGTGGGTGTTGTTCAACGTGCTTCGAATGCATGATGAAGAGGGCTCATTCCCCCACTGAGACGCATTTTTGTGACGTGATTAAAACCTTTTGGGCGAGTTAGTGCCGCCCAAATCAGATAGTATCGAGGTGTCATGGATGAGTCCCTCTGACTTATGCATTCGGGCAGGGGTGTGTGTGAGACCCAGTTGATAGTCCAGTCACTTCCCATGAACTTAGGGCTTTTCGGGGACGAAACGTTCTAAGCGGGTGAGGATATAGCGACTCGGTTTTTTGGCCTTGTCAAACTTTGGAATATTTCTATGAATAATTACAGAGCTAGGAGCGAAGACGGCGTGCGGTTCTGAGGCCCGGTGTGCCCGGAATTAAATTTATAAGAATATTAAATATATTTATAATATGCACATGGTGGGGTGTGATATCTCATAAACGGTAGCTCAGAACGGGAATCCGAGGGCACAAATGCATCTAGAACGTGTCGTTTACCATAGGTGAGGTGTAAACTTTGTGGGCGCGGGCCTGCGGTGGAAAACGTCACCCAGGGCGTTTTTGTAAATAAGTGGAAAGTCCATTTACAAGCGTCAGATCGAATAACTTCTGAATGGAGTCTCGGATCGCAAATCCGAGTCTTCCATTGTGTTCAGAACAGTGCGTTTACCTTAGGGGTGACCTTACCTTTTTCCGCGTCGGGCATGGAGTCGGGAGCGTGGTTTTAAATGAAGGTTTTTAAATAAAAAAAATAAGAAAAACCTTTCTCTCCTCCCCTATCACCTCCAACGCACAGCAGACGGAACCCCTCCTCCCACCTTCGTTTCTTCGCCAGATCAAACCTCGTCCGTTTTCTGCGCCGTTCGTCAGCGGATCCAGCTTCAGGGTGTCACCGGCGTCGATCTGCACCCGAAGCTTCGGCGTTTCGCCCGCAAGGTAGGTGGTTTGCGTTTTAATCCCCCGATCCCGTTTTTGTTGAGAAGTTCTTCATTTTGAGGTCGTTGCAGGGAAGATCTCGTCCCGGGGGTCGCACTGGTGCTTTCGGATCACAAAACAGACCACCGGGGTTCCCCCGGCGGTCCGCGGAAGTTCCGCCGGCGCCGGCGGAGCACGGCAGAGGGCCTCCGGCCAGGGTGGGCAGGCGGCGGTGGCCGGTCCAGGCCGGCCGGACCGGCCGGTCTCGGCCGGTCTGGCTTCTTTTTGTCATACAGGGGGACTTTAAACCCTCGTATCTTGCAATCCGGGAGTCGGATTCGTGTGTCGTTTGCGGAGACACGACCCTGACGACGAGGCGGGCCCACCATAATGGGTTCTAGGGTTTAAGGGTTCAGGATCGTGGCCCTGGAGTTAGAAACGTCGTATAAAATAATATTATTTTATAATTTTACGACTTCGGGCCATTGTAACTTCTACCCGAAGCGTCCAAATGACGTGTCGTCAGTGGCGTTGAGACCCTGATGGTACGACGGACTTTTTATGATGGTTTTCGGGTGTTGGGGCTGAGAACGTAGTGCGGGCCCCACGAGGCCGGGTTTTGGCGATCGTAGAGAAACGCAGCTTTCGCACCAGGAGTCCGTTTTTGGCGGATGAAGAGTCGATCCTGTGTGTTTTTTCGAGAGCATCACAATGATGCGATACGTTCGATGTGTTTCGGGATCGAGGCATGGGCCCCACCCGGGATGGCCTTCGGTGAATAGTTCCTTTTTCACCGAGTGTCTGTTTTGGACGAACGAGTAGTCGATTCCGCTTGTTTTTTCGATGGGATCGTCGTGGTATGGACCGCTCAATGGGTTTTGGGATCGTTGTGTGGGCCCCGCACGAGCTAGCTACGGGGAATAGTGCCTTTTTCACCGGTGCTCCATTTCGGGCGAGTAAACAGCCTATCCTGCATGTTTTTTCACATAGAACGCGATGGTTGCCTCGGTTTTGGCCTTGGAGGTGCGCAGTGTGGTGTTGTTGTGGGTCTCTCGGGTTAGCGATGTTTTGGACCAGCAGTGGATGAGGGTACTCCCTTGGTTCGTTCCCACGAGGGTTTTTGTGGCATCACAACCTTCGTATAGGTTTGTGATCCTCTCGATGGGATGTTTAAACTGTTAGAGTTGTGGCATCCTTCCGGTGGGCCCGGAGCGGGATCCTCTAGCATCTTTT
Organism: Viscum album; assembly: GCA_963277665.1. Lineage (NCBI taxonomy): Eukaryota > Viridiplantae > Streptophyta > Magnoliopsida > Santalales > Viscaceae > Viscum > Viscum album. Next base: position 2,142,111,087 of record OY728159.1, read on the forward strand.
CCCTAGATCGGGTTCTTGGTATCGCTATGACCTCTTATCACGGGCGGGGATTCCTTATCTATCAGGTTAACCCTATAGGGTTTGTGGCATCATTAGGATTATGATCCCCTACACGGTGGTCTGTGATCAGTAGGGTTATGGAATCATCGGGTATACAATCCCCTAATTAGAATGAGGTGTAAAGTAGGGTTGCGGTATCGTTGGTTATGCGATCCCCTACTCAACGCGTGGTTTTAGTAGGGTTGTGGCATCGTCGGTTCGATCCCCTACGTCACGAGTTATACCAGATAGGGTTCCGGTATCGTCGTGACAACCTTTATATGGGCGATGATCCTCTATCTGAATGAAGTGATTCTGTCGATCGCTATATCGGGTTGTGGTATCCCCCAGCAGATCCTGGGAGTGATCCCCTATCTGTTAGACCTATGAATTCCAGATCGGGTCGTGGTATCCCCCAGCGGATCCTAGGAGTGATCACCTATCTGTGAGATCTTCGTCTACCGGAGTGGGTTTTGGTATCCACTAGTGGACCCTAGGAGTGATCCCCTATCTGAGGAGTTTGGTGGTTATGTTGTTTTAGCGGGGTTTTCCTCAATGACGGAATCCAGCGAGCGTGATCTCTCGGGTGAGCGTCCGAGATGTTTGCTTGGGACCCGATGGAGTGTATCTCTCGGGTGTGCATCATCTGGGATGACAGTGTTTGTAGAGTGTACTCTCCTGGTTATGGACAATTACTAGTGTTGAGGTCAGTACCTCATGTGGCTTCTTACGCGAGCTGATTATATCTGGATTGTTCATGGTGTATGTATGGGCATACACTTGAGCTGAGCTGACGAGTTGTGTTTAGCCGAGGATGGTCACGAGATGGAGTTTCTCTCTCGTCTGGGTTCCCTCTGGCTGGGATGTGCAGATTATTGCCTTTCAGTTTCTCTCTTTGTTTTTGGGTTTTTGGGTTCCTACTGAGTATGTTTATACTCACCCATGCACGGGCTTTTCCCGCACATGTTTGTGTCTTGTGCAGACCACATGCCTTTTGACGGAGTCCTAGGAGGACCTGGAGTAGGCGAAACTGAGTGAGCGAGTTTGACCAGGGTGTTTACCGGTGCGGTGCTGAGGGAGCTTTCCAGTGGGTGTTTGTGGTAGTGTTCCCCTTCTTCAGAGCAGGTTGGACGCGCTTCTGTAGTTTTCTTTTGGTGGGCCCTATTTTTTCCTTTGTACTTCTGTTGTACTCTAGTTGTGGGATAGTGTATGCATGCATTTTCTTTTCAGTCTTATCTATCTCTGCACTATTTAATGGAGGTGTATGTGGGTGTGTGTGTATAGGTACCTTAGGCTAATGCTTCCCATGTGTGTGATAGCCTACTCGGCGCTAGATTCCAGCCCCTGGCCTATTGGAGGCAGGCATGGGGAGTCGTGGCTTGAGCCTCGTTGGGTAGGTTCCTGATAATAGTGGAGTGTGCACCAGAGGGATCTGAAGTGGGACTAGATACTGTGAGTGGTATAGTATTTATTTCATCCTCTATATTCATCAATTTATATGATACTTGTGCATCTCATTTTTTATATCATCCATGATGATTGATGTGTTAGGATTTCACTGGGATCGTATTCTATTTATAAAGGATCCTTCCTCTCCCTAGAGAAAAATTGTGTAATAGGTTTTGAAATGTTGTCATTGCCCAGTTATAATCATTGAACATGAGGTCATGTGAGATTTATTAGTATTGGATCATGATATTTTTTAACTCGTTATTGGAATGTATGAGATTGTTGGTTTCAAATCTGAAATTGATTTTTATCATCATCAGGTTTTGTTTCTATATCATGATTGGGTTAGCTGTTTATTTCACCAAGAGTGGGATCCAAGATATGGGTGATCACGGCATTTCATTCTCGATGTTGGAACGAGATCATTTCATTTGTATAATATTCTTCTCTATGTCATCAACTAGGGTTCAAATGGTTTTTTACCTATCTTGGGGGATAAGTACCTAGACGTTTTCACTTATTATTTTTTATGTTACCTTCCCAGAGAGTGATAGATTTTTCTATTGAATTACTTCGGAGGATAAGTCCCATATCTATTTTATATTATCACATGGAAACCATAAAATTAAATGATTTTCAAGCCTATTTTGGTATCTTGAGGACAAATTATTTATTCATCCAATTGTGTCACCTTGGTTTTGATTTATTCTATTCATAAATTAGGTGTATAAAAACATATAACTTTGTATCGATAATCAATATAACCACCCATAATTATTATACATATATATTACATATAAATAGAATAATATTCATTATGTAACATAACAGAACCATGACCAAACCTTATTGGTTTAGTTTCATTATAGACTTGAAAACATAAAAATCCTATTCATAAAACACCTACATCGTCTCCTAGTTATTCCTTCATTACTAAAAACCTTTTTGACACATCTTACATAATACCTTTCTTCATATCCTATGGAAAATAAACATAAGAAAGGGATATCTCAAGTGTTGATTGATGGTAAACAAGGGATATATCTATCATTCCATGATCATAATACATAATAACATAAAAAACTTTTTAAAATCCTATCCTACATATCAATGATCCCGATATCCGGTCATGGAATAAATGATAGAAGATCATAGAGAATCAAAGAACATATTACATAAGGGCATAACATAAGACATGGAATTATGGAATACACATAATCATATAAAATAATTTCTATATTAGTCAAAGATCATTTCTATGACCATCATAGTAGATATAGTCCTTTACTAAACCAGGTTCACTCCCCATTCCAATCATGTATTTCTAAATCGAGTTCATTCTTCATTATATTCTTGCCTACCTCTTGAGATATAAATCATTACCCAATGAATTTTAAAGAGATATTGTTCATACACATCATGTAATGAAAATCATACATATGTGTTTCACAAGAATATATTTCACTCATAATATCAGTACCCATAAAAATAAATGGGTTTCATATTCATCGTATTATAACCCATGGAAAATAAATAGGTTTCGTTAATATCATTCCATTATAAATATAAAAAAACATATAAATAATAGTGATAATATCATTGAAGAAAAACCCTAGTAAATAATAATTAACAACATATAATTTTATCTAACAAGTAAATAATATTGATAGATTACATGTAATAATTATTGAGGAAAATATCATTTCCCTCTTGAAAACTTTTTGTCGTAAAATGAAACACATTTTTGAAATAAAAACATTCCCTTAAAAATAATTTGGTAACACTGTAAGGGAATATACAAGGAATTATGGTTTCATGAAATCATAAAAATATATTCACATCATATATGTTAAAAAAATTCCTTTCATTAGTCTTCTAGAAATGTCACAAAGAACCTCATTTGAACAAATGACAAAAGATTCCATTCAAACTGTTTAGTAAAATTTCATACATGTGTAAAAATGAAATAAAAATTTATATAATAGTATTGAAAATATTTAGGAATATATTTTTAGGAAACATGGGCATGAATATAAATATTCCATAGAAGGTACTTACATATAAACAATATTGAATATAATGAGACTGTGAAATTAACGCATAATTTAGGCCTGATTTCCTTATTACATATCTGAAACACATGTATAATGGTTTAAATAATGTTATTAATTTAAACTATAACCATATTCATATATATTATAAAATATATAATCATCTTATGGCATCTGATCACCCTTTTTTAATCATTATCATTTCAATTTTTATTCAATTAGGAGAAGCATTAAACAATTATCTCCAAAAGGAAGGGGAGGAGCTTTAGGTGGTATGAAATGGTGAATTGTAATGGAATCCCCTATAATAAGGCTAATCCCATGGGGATTCAATGCTTGAACATTATTTAAACAAACAGGTCAGTTCCAATGACCTCAAGGGAAGAAAGGATATCCGCGACATGGTTACCCTCGTGCCACGAATGCATAACTTTGGTGTTGTTGATGATCACGCCCCATCACTTTCTGATGATACAGGAAATTGACCATGTGGTTGGGAATAGGCTATGCAAGATGAAATGTAGTATTTTTGAGTTCATTTCAATGTTGGATATATAAATTTTCTTCTACCAGAAATGGATGAGACCTTGAAGTAGAGCCTTGGCTTTGGCTAAAAGAGAGGATTTGTGGCCTAGGTGAGAGGAGAAGGCAAAAAAGACAGATCCCATTGAGTCTGAGATAGCCCCACCATCGTCAAAGACCCCAATGCTAGAATACCCATCTATATTGAGATTAAGACCACTAGATGGGGGTTCCATCTAACCTAATGGCTTCTAGAGCTACTGTTAGCCAACTTGATATTGTGATACCCTGCGTGCATCCAACGGAGAGAGGGAGCCACCCACCAGTAGCTAAAGAGATGGTCCAAATAAATGAGGAGATTATATGTCCCGATGACGATAGACTTATATGAGGATAGGACTCTGTCATGCCTTATCCTGTTTCTAGATTTCTAGACACCCCAACACCCTACCTATAACATCAAGGTGCGAGCCACTTTCTCTTCCCCCTGTCTCCGATGTCATGATACCATATGTACAAGAACGGAAGGTCCTTCATGTTGCGAACAATGAGTCTAATGAACTCCTCAAAGAAACTACACACATCACCTTCCTAGGTTTCTTGAATGAAGAGGTGTTATGTACATGCCTCCTTTCTAGCTTAGAAACATGGGCATAAAGACACAATTGAAACTCTAAATCGTTTGATGCTCTTGTCTTTGGGTATGGCCCTGCACTTTATCCTTCATAGAAAAAATTTATATTTTGAGGGGATGGATATGGACCATAGAGTATCCTTCCAATTATCAGCATACTTCGTAATATACCAGGTGCGGAGGTTGTCCTGAGCAGTGAAAACCCCTTGAGGAAGAAGGAGTAAACACACATCAATTAGGATCTGAAGATAGTTTGATGAGGTTGAAGGTGTACTGCTACTTTTCAACTAGCACAGATTTGATGAGGGACAAATACAATCTGGCTTCCCTAAACATAAGGGTGTGAGTAGGGAAGCCAGAGAACCCAATCACCTTCCCAACCCAGTTGTGATTCTTAAACTAGATTTCTTCCCTCGCAATAATATATTGTGAATACCAATGATGATTGAAGATTAAGTGATATATATCAGATCAGAATGGAGAGCACCGACCTTCCACCTAGAGCTGATTAACATACTATGAGTGCATGGTTTTGCAACATAGTGTTCAATATTCCAAAACATCCTTGGCTAGTTTTGCATGCATTCATTTAAGAGTATCTTCAAAACTATGCACATTGATACCACCTTCCCAAGTAGTCCATTCCACCCCATATCATGAATCATAGTTTTGTTTCCCTTATACCATAGGGTCCCAAATGAAGCCATCCACTAGCTTATCATTGTTGGTGATGGCACACTTTGGGGCATTAACTGCAAATAGAGCATGGTCAGGAGTAGCCAAAAGGAAACTATTCGCGTGGGCTGTGTGGCCGCTAAAGGATATTTACATGTTATTCAAGGTGAAGATTCAATACATAATATATTTAGTGAGAAAATTGAAATCTCAGATCCATGGTCTACTAGAGGAGATAGGAGCCTCGGGGAATTCCAGGGTGAAATTCCTTCTTTTCATGGAAAGGGTGTGTTGGATCATTGAACTCCACCTAGATGTGCATTTGTTGGAGATGTATCATAGTATATTTTATTTGTTAGTCAGTTGTCCACTCCAATGGTAGTGCTACTCCAGTAGCTATTTCAAGCCTCTAATCGAATATCTACTAGCACTGATGAAAATTATGGTATCATTAGCAAACATCAGGTGAGAAGGGGGTGAGCTCTCATACTCTTCTCATAGGACCGACTCTCTCAATTGTTTATTCTCATGTGGATGAGTATGATGATAACATCTTGGTCCAGAACAAAGATGCTTGGAGACATCAGTTCACCTTAACTTAGACCCTGAGTATACTTGAAGAATCCATAGGGCTTCCCCATTAATGGAATTTCTATCCATGATGATCTATCACATCTGAAAATAAGATCTATATTCTCGGAGGAAAATCCATTACCTTCTAACACCTTGCCAATGAATCTCAACTCCACTTGGTCATCTTCTTTAATCATGTCCACCTTAATAGTGACATTAGAGTCTAGGTTTTTATAGTTAATATCTGTTATCATTCCTTGGGAAAGAGAAATGCACCATGTATTGAACTACCCTTCACGAACCCATGCTGCTCCTAGGAGATCCACCGTGTAAGATGAGTCGCAAAACTAGCATTGATGATACTCGCTAAGATTTTATATGGGAACTTGCACATACTCACTAGTCTATATTACATGATAAAGGGGGGTTTCTTGGTTTTAGGGAGAGAAAACATGGTAGTGGCACATGAAACCCTCTGAAAAATACCTTCCTTAAAGAATTCCAATATATAAAAAACAATATCCACCTTCACTGCATCCCATGAGGCCCTATAGAAAGAGACCATAAAAAATTTGATCCTATGACACTATTTTTATGAATGTTCTACATGGAGTTATAGAAATTCTTTTCATCAGGTACAGAACTCATCCCCTCATTTTCCTTAACAGAAACACAAATGGGAATAACCTCGATGATCCCTTTATCCCTTCTTATACACCCATTGGTCATTTAAGAATTAGGACCAGCTAGAAGATCCTTGAAATAAGAGTGGGCCAAATATCTCACTATATCTATGTCCTCGGTATATGAACTATCTTTTAGAATAATATTAGGTTTGATAGGCCTATTTCTCTCTTGGATGCAAGCCTGAAAGAATACAGATTTTTTGTCTCCCTCTCTAAGATATTTAATTCTTGAAGCTTACCTTTCCATGCATTCTAGATATAGGAGCATTTCCACTACATATTCCTTTATTCTTTATAGCTCCTCAAAATTTTGATCATCCCATGCCTCTTCCTACCTCGACTCGAGGCTTTCCACCTCCTACATGGAGCAATTAATTCCATTACCACTTGGGTTTATTTCTTTCCCCCATGCCTAAAATCCGATCTTGAAACCCCTTAGTTTATCATGTATTTCATCCCATGTGCGTCCATATGAGTGTTTATTCTGGATTTCTTGAACAATGTCCCAGTACCGCAGATAGTTAACCCACTATTGGTAGAAGTGAAATAGTTCATGATGCTCCTACCAATATGATATGGAAACCAACAACAGATAACAATTATATATTCCTCAAACCAAACGACCGACCTTCGTATTAGATAACACGGTAGTCTCTTGCATGGTGGTCATACACCTATCCAAACAACTCCACAAACGATGGGGTCCCCATCGGTTGTTGTACGAGGTGAAACAGTCACCTAAAAATTCTTGGTCAATAAGGACTTTATCATCCATGAACTGAACAAACACCCCGTTGTCCTTCCTTTGAAAATTACATCTTTGTTTCCTTTCCTCAGGGATAGTCACAACATTAAATTCACCTCCCATAAACCATGGATGATTGTCATGATCAATGGAACTTATGTCACTCTATATATTTCCCTTTGCTGAGGGTCACAACTCCCATAAACAATAGACATGAAGAATGATATGTCACCATTGGTCATGTTGGTAGTGAAGAATTGTATACCATAACAAATCATCTCAATTTCTTAGTCCTTATTCCAAAACACATGAAGAGTACGTAGAAGAACAAATAATCTTGAAAGATTTGATAAACATGATTACATCTTATTTGAAAAACTTCCTTTAGATATCCTCTTATAGAAAAAATGATTGGTCTTTTTAGAAGACAAAAAAAACAATAGAATGTGTATACGGAAGTTTAGTAGATAAATTTGTAGGTTTGGTTAGTCTTTAAGGATCAATTTGATGGTGAGGGAGGACGTTCCATTTTATAATTGAAGTGGGGGGTACTTTTGGAATTTTAAAAAGAATATTAATTTATAATAAATTCAATCTAAATCCATATACCACCAAAAGTACATAGATTAAAATAAAATATGAGAGAAGTTTATTATCTCATCAACCAATGGATTTTAGACAAGATTTGGTATTATATTAAACCATATCATTTTTATTAACACTTAGTTAACCTATTTTAATTTTAACAATGGTGACATATTTTTCAATATAAAGAGGTTGTAAGTTTTACTTATAATATTTCAATTAGATAGTAAATGAACATTTTATATCGTTTTGGATATTTTATACATATTTTTTTTAAAGATGTTTTAAAATTTTTAAATAATTTAATAAAATATAATTTTGGTAAAATATAATTAGTGTCAATTTTGAAACTATTTTCTCTTTTATTATACCCCTAAGAGGTCAAGGTAATCTATAAAATTATTTGATAACATTAATTATCTCAAATTATATTTATTTTAAATTTCTTAATAACATTTATTTGATATATCAATTAATAAAATAATTTCTACATCAGCATTGTGTAATTATTTATATGCAAGTTTTCTCAATAAAAATAAAAACAAATACCATTATGAAGATAAATATTATATATTTAAGAATAATTTTTTTATTTTAATATATATTTTTGGAAACTTAATATTAGAAATGATATAGTCTTAAAATAATGAATGTGACAACATCAAATTTTTATTAAATAAAATATTATAAATCTCTAAATCTCATCTAAGTGGCCCAAAAATTACAAAATAATTTTTTTCAGGGAAATATGTTAATTAAGTTAAAAATGTACATCTTGATTCGTTAATAACATACCTTTTTCCCATGTGGACACATAAGGTATATTTAATACAATGAAAGTTACATTTTGTGACTTTCATTGATTTAAATATTATATAAGACATTTTCATGGATGAGTGTCCATTAAACAGCATAATTTAGATCCTTATATTTTAGTGGTTTAATTATTTTCATAAAATTAAATTTAATCATGTGTTGGGTTTATTTTATTGTCTTAATTTTTTAACCTAAATTACCCAATTTACCCTTTAATGTGGTCACAAACATTACCAAGATTACTATTCATATTGGCCAAAAAATTAAAGGGACTTATTGTCTAAATTTTTCCCTTGTAAAAATAAATTTGATATTTATTTTTAAAAATTTAAAACACTGGAATATTAGAATATAATTTAAAATAAAATTGGTAATATTCGATGAAAAATAGTTTTTTAGAAAAATGACCCTTTAAACCATAAAATGTTTCTGAAATAATTATTTTTATAAAATACGTTTCAAAAAACATAATTTTATTTTTTAAAAAAATTAAAATTAATTAATTAAAATTTAGAACTAAAAAAATAAATATTTTACATGATATATACATTAAAAGAAAATACAATTTTTAATAAAAATTAGTATTTTCATTATTCCTTAAAAAATATGTCTCCAGAAAATTATAAAAAACAATTTTAATATATTTTTTACATGATGATATTAATTTTTCTATGTCATTTTTCTAGAACATATAAATATTCTCTCTTAAAAAAATTAAAATCGTTTTTGAAGAAAATGTTTTTTTAAGAACAAACTGGTTTTACTAAAAATTGTGTGATTATTTCCAATGAAATTACAAATAAATTCATATTGAGTTAGAACATTATTTTTATTTCATAAATTATAAATTAATATTTATTCTCTCCAATTTAATTTCTAGGTTATAATAGTTATTTTACAATAAGGGTGTCTCGTGGTTTGTTTGAACTCATTATTGTGTAAAATACAAGCTATTGAATTAGTAAGAAAAATTAAAAGAAAAATTTATTAAAATATTGGGGTGTTACATTCTACCCCCCTTGAAAGAAATTTCACCCTTGAAATTCCTCACTTGATACAAACATATGAAGATACCTCTACCTCATCACATCCTTAGGTTCCCACGTAGCTTCCTCATACTGGTTGTTCCGCCATAAAACTTTAACCAAGCAAGTGGTATTATTTCATAGAAATTCTTCACTATGATATAGAATCGTTATTTATTTTTATTAATAATAATGATATCTCTATGGTATTATGAATTTTGATTTTAGTACATGTGAAGGATCGGGTATGTACTTTCTTGGGAGAGATGTGTAGAAAATATCATGAACTTGAGAGTGATTTGGTGGAAGTTCCAATCTATAATCTACCTTCACAACATGATCAAGAATTTCAAAAGGACCAATATTCCTAGGGATTATATTTCTCTTATTTTAAAATATCATCTCTCTTTTTTGAGGGAGATATTTATAAAATTACCACTTCACCAACCTCAGACTCAAGGTATTCTCATCGATTGTTAGGATAAATTTTTTCTAAAATATGATGTGATCTTATGTGTTGTTTAATAGATATAACCTTCTCTATAATTTCCTCAAATATGTCTAGAATCAATAGAATTATTTCACTATCTAAATTCCGTCATGTGGAATTTATAAACTTCTTACCATATAGGTCTTCATATGGAGCCATCTGAATACTAGAGTAAAAGCTATTGTTGTACAAAAAATGTACCAAAGGAAGGTCTTCATCCCAACCACCTCTAAAATATATATATAAATATCTCAACATTCTTTCTAGAGTTTGAATTATCCTCTCATATAGACCATCTGACTAAGGGTGATATGCAGTTCTATAACTTAACTCATTATCCAGATCCTTCATAATGATTCTCTATAACATCAATGTAATCTTAGGATCCCAATCATATATAATGGATAGTAGAACTCCATAAAATATCACCACTTCATTAATATATATTCTGGAATAATAATCAAGGGTTAAATATTCTATGATATTATTGAAGTGTGTTGACTTGGTAAGGTGACCAACTATAACCCGTATAGAATTGTGGTTTTTATATTTTTTGGGAAGTTTGAAGAAAAAATCCATGGTGATGTTTTCCCATTTTAATTTTAGTATAGGTACATAGTGGTTGTTACATTCCCTTAGACTTATATCTCTTAACCATAACTTGTTTCCTAACCAGGTACTAAGAAACATACTCTTCAATATCTCTCTTCATTTAATCCCACCATAAATACTCTTTCCGGACACTATACATCTTGGTGATTTCATGATGAATATAGAATGATAAACTATGAGCCTTATTCAAAAACTCCATTAAATATGGTATAGGAGGGACAAAAACACGGTTCATGGACCTTATTATTCTATCACAATCAAATCTGAACTTAGGATATTTTTTCACCATTCTTTTTAGGTCTATATATTCCATGTTCACCTCTTTAATAATTACAAGAAAAGGTGGATGAAAATTCATTTGATCTGAATAATATTTCCCCCCTACATTAATAATTACATTTGAATCATTTGAAAAATCATAAATATTGGATCTTTTGTGATCATCATCATAAATAGGCGAGAATTTTCCTTTCGACTCAAAGTATCTTCTTCCTTGTTAACATTCCTAGGGTGGTCATGTATTGAGCTGTCAAAATATTTAACCAAATATAACCATTTTCGTTAGGACATGTTCATGTCCATTTGAGTGAAAATATAATATAAACTTTAATGATAAGTATATATGTCACATATTTCTTAATAAATATAATGAATCCATATCTTTATTTCAAAAATTACTGCATCAAACTCCAAATCTTGAGTTGGGTAATTTACTCATTTATATTGAATTATTAAGAGGAAAAATCTATAACCATGTCATTTTTAATGAAAAAACTTCTTATCCCCTTCATTAATTCATGACTATATATCAATAACTTTTCTCCACTATAAGGTAGTATGAACATAGTTTCACTGACTAACCATCATTTTAGATCCTTGAAATTCTCTTCATATTCCTTCATTCATGTGAACTTCACTTTTTTCTATGTCAACTTGTTGAGTAGATCAGTTAATTGTGAGAAATATTTCCCAAAACCTCAATAATATCCAGCCAAACCAATAAAACAGTATATCCTGGTTATCGTTGTTGGTCTAGGATAACATTCAATAACATTCATCATTGCTGGATCTACAGATATCCCCTCTATATAGATCATGTGACCCAAAAATGAAACATTACAAAGACAAAATTCCTACATGGTAAATTTTTCATAAATCATATCCATTATCAGGATATTTATAATAATCTTTAATTGATTTTCATGTTATTATTTTTTTTAATATACAAGAATATATTCAATAAATAATACTAAAAACTAATTAAGATAGTCTCTAAATTATCTATACATTAAATTGATAATGATATAGTAGGAATTAGTATGACCAAAATGCATCACTATAAATTCATAGTGTCCATTATTTGTAATTAATTATATCTTGGGTATCTCCTTATTCTTGAACATAAATTCTTGATATTTGTAATGAAGATGATTTTAAGAAAATTATTTATCACCACATAGTTGATAAAATAAGTCACTAATATAGGGGTGTAGATATTAGTTCTTGATAGTGACATCTGTTAAGTTCTCGATAATCAAAACAGGGTATCATTGATCCATCTTTCTTACTAATAAATAGAAGAGGTGTACCCCAAGGTGATTAACTAGGGAGTATTAATACCTTGTCAAGATTCTCTTTGATTTTTTTATTCAATTGCTATAACTCAATTGGTTCTATTCAATAAGAAGTATTTTAAATATGCATATAACCCAAAATGAGTTCTTTTGAAAACACAAATTCACAATTAGGTGGAAGACCTTGAAATTCATCTAGAAATACATCTACAGAAAACTGTAAAATAGTTTTATCTGTAATGTTGAGTTTCTACCCAATCATTTGAGATAATTAGCCTTCATTTATAGAAATTGAGACCTAGATTATGGAATTAATTTGAAATGTAAGTTCTTATTCATCCATGCATGAATATATTATCATAGATTCATTTGGAATTTTAAATATGACTCACTTCATAGGAAACTGATATGATATCCATATAGAGAAATCCAATCCATGCCATGAACCCCATAGAATTCCATTAAATGAAAGATCAAAAAATTCAAGAAGCACTTTATGCAATCACCAACCAGAGAATAATTATAAACTTATGATGTGATTGTGATTCTATTAGGATTTTTCACAGATAAATGAAAAACTAATTATTGAGGAAATATAGATATACCCTTAGAATATTCTATATAAATAAAGTAGTTGGTTGATCCAGAATCAATTAAAGAATTAGTTGTTTTAGATTGGATAGTATGTGTACTTTTCACCACTTAATTTTCATACTCCACTTCACCAGACGTGGTCGCATGAAATTTTCCTTTGCCTTCAGCCTTAAGAGCTTTCTGACATCAATCATTGTTGATAACTCTTAGATTTGGTAATTGGTTACCATAATGCTCATTTTCATTGCACATGAAGTAATTATGTGAGGTAGGTTCACTCAGTGTAGCCTTTTCAATATTCGCCTCAATATATATATTTTTCCTATAACTTCAGAAGCTGATTTACCAATGAAAATACTTCCCACACTTAAATTACTAGTCCAATTAAGATAGTTTCCTCTTTATTTCATTCTAAACGTTGGGAATAATTTTAGGATAATATTTTATTAATTATAGTTTTTATATTTTCCCTTGAATTACATATTTCTATTCTTATCAAATCCAAAATATTGATATGTGACTCCAATATCAATCATAGCCTTGACTGTACATCGAACAGTGTCTCTGTAGCTTCTAAAGTCCCTTATGTATAATTCCCATAAGGGAACTAGTTTTAATTCAATATAAATTAGATCAACCTTACTTACAAGATTGATGATAATTCCAAACGGATACCTTGAAATTCTTGTAAAATTTTCTCCATTGGTACCAATAGATTTTTTATCCTTTTTATTACATTCAATGAACTCTATATCCATATTTGTATGAAGAATGTGAGTAATTTACTTATTGAAAAATGAGTTCTTGAACTCATCCCATTCCATTAAGTAAATTTTATCGCATTGCCTTGTATTCATTATTAGGTTCCACTAATGATCGGATTAACCCTTTAAATGATTGAATGACATGATTACTTTCTCATGTTTTGATCATTGGATAATAAAAAATATCTTTTAGGTGGTATTGATCTAATGCTCAGTGGAAAATGGATAATAAGACCTACTAAAATAAGGTGGACATTGCCTCATGAAGGACTTAATAGAATTTTGTTCCCTTATTTTCTCATTTGAATGCCCTGCAAGATTCATAGATTGAGAATGTTGTGTGATCATAGAAATAAGATTTTTCATTCTATATTCTATAACATTTTTTTCTAAGGAGGAAAAATATTTCATTTTGGATCTCATTCAACATTAACATGGTTCCTTCTGGTTCTAGCCATTGACTAAAACCAAAAATAATAGTGTGGGAAATACTAATCCAAGTAGGAAAACCTCATAATCAATGATAATTAAATATAATATTCCAATTAAAGACACAATAGGTTATATAATAGGTTATTAAATATCATTACCTGAACACTAGGATTGTATTTTATACTTACACTTATCCTTAGGATTATCCCAGTGGTTTTATCATCCTAGTGTCCAATGGTTAACTAGTTCTTTCTATGATACCAACTATAACAGCCAATACTTTTCATACATGGATATTACATCTAAATACAATAATATTAATTAAATTACATAGAAAAAACATGACAGAGCCATATAGGTTTATTTTCATTGGAAACATGTAAACATAAAAAACTTATTCATAAAACATCTACATCATCACCTACTTATTACTTTATTAAAAGAACCATTTTTGACACATCTTACTTAATGTCATTCATCTTATCCTAGGGAAAAGAAACACATTAAAGGGTGAGATCATATCCTCAGTAAGGGTGATAAAGGAAGATATCAATCATATAATAATCATAATACATAAAAACATAAAAAAAAATTGAATATTATATCCAACATATCAAAGATCATGATATCATGTCATGGAATAAATCATAGAATCTCATAAAGATTCAAAGAACATATTCCATGAGATCTTAACATAATACATGAATTTTTGGAATACACATATTCATATAAAATATTTTTTATTTAGTCAAGACTAACTACCAATTCCATAATAATGGAAAAATTACTTTACTTAACTGAGTTCACTCCCTATTCTAGTCAAGTATTTCGGAACTAAGTTTAGTCCTCATTCCAGACATATCAATCTCATGATTTATAAATCATTACCCAATTAATTGGAGAGATATATAGGTCACACCCCTCACATAATTAAAACCATACAAATGTTTTACACAATAATATAATTCATTCATCATATTAGAACCCATAAAAATAAATGGGTTTCATAAACATTATTCCATCATAATATATCCCATGGAAAAGAAATGGGTTTTAGAAATATAATTCATTCATAAATATAAAGAAACCATAGATTTAATTGGGAATGTATCAATTAAAAATATCCCTAATTGATCATAATTAACATCAAATAATGTTATCTTAGATGGAACATAAATTTTAGAGATCACGTGAAATCATTCATGAGGAAAATACATTTTCTGTTTTGAAAAAAAAAATAAAAATGCCACCAAATTTGAAAAGAAAAATTTTTATTTGAAAATAACCTTGTATGATCATAAGGAAATAATCTATGAATTAAGGCATCATGTAAGACGAAAAATCAATTCATGATGTATAAGTTAAAAATCATTCCTTTCATACTTTTTCTGGAAAATTCACAAAGAACCTCATTTGGAAAATTTCAAAATGATCCCTCTAAAACCAATTAGTAAATACTTCCACCTATATAAAAATGACTTTGAAATTTTTTAGAAGAATAATAAAAATATTTTAGAAAATATTTTTTTGAAACATTAACATAGAAGATATATATTCCCCAGTTGATACTTATATATAAAAAATCTCAAATAATAATCATATTGTGAAATTAACCCTTTCCATATGATTGATTTTCTTTACACATATCTAAAACTCCTGCCTAAT
Source organism: Viscum album (assembly GCA_963277665.1). NCBI lineage: Eukaryota > Viridiplantae > Streptophyta > Magnoliopsida > Santalales > Viscaceae > Viscum > Viscum album. Next base: position 2,142,127,018 of record OY728159.1, read on the forward strand.
GGTTTAAATAATTTTATTAATTTATAACAAGACCATATTTATATTTATTATATCATTTAAGATCATTATATATGTTCTTATCACCCATTTGTTAATAATATTTCTTTATTACTCTTCTAGCTGGTGTTATCTACTTAATTTTCCTACACATATTTTATCATATAAGTCTCATTTAATGTTATTAAGAAATATTTAAATCATTTGAATAAGGATATTAGGGTAATATATATCAAATTCATTCATTATATACATTTATATAGTCATTCATTAATTGTGAACAAGGAAAATGAATCACATCGCATCTTGGAGACAGTAGGTTGTACGTACGCATGAGCGATGGTATCATTCCCTTCATGGTAAAATTATAGAGATGTTGATAGTATATTAATCATATTATCATTATTATATATATCTATTATTTCCATCATTATACCTACCCAAATCAATTCGTGATGAAAAATAGATTACACCACGACTTGGAGATGGTAAACCATACATACACAGTCAATGTGTTTTTTTGTAGGATAGATTAAAGGTGGAATTTGGTTGTTTCATAATCATAATAATGTATCAAAATATTGATGATACTATAGTAATTACTTTATAATGGATACAACACATGAAGAGGATGTATAAGAATAAATAATCTTGGAGGAGTCTGTTAAGATGATTATAACTTCTTTGGTGGACTTTCTTTAGGTCACCACTTAGGGTCACTAGGGTTGTATTTTGAAGGGTAAATGTGATGTGAATGTTTGGGGGAGGATTTACCCTTATATAATTAAGTTGAGGGGCACTTTTGTAATTTGAAAAAATATTAATTTTAGTAAATTCAATATAAATCCAAATATCTCCAAAAGTCCATTTATAAGATGATAATAATATATAAGGTCGTTATAACATCAAAAAATATAAAATACACATGTTTTAGTATTATTTTAAACCTAATCACTTTAATTATCATTTATTTAACCTATTTTAAATTTATCTAAGGTAACAACTTTTTCAATATTAGAAGTTTTCATGTTTTAATTATGTAATGTAAATTATACCATAATTGAAACATTTATAATTTTTTTGACAATAAATAAATTATTTTTTATTTTTAATTATGTTTTATAATGTTAAAATAATTTTAAAAAATATTATTTTTTTAAAATATCATCACCAACAAATTTTGAAACTATTCATTATTTGGACTTTAAAAAATAACAAGATGACTAGTTAAATTCGAATAAAATATTTTATTATATCCCTAGAGATCTAATTAATCTAAAAAAATGTTGATCACCTTAATTATCACAAATTATATTTAATTTATTGTTTTTAATAACAGTTCCTTGATATTTCCATTCATAAAATTATTACTACATTGGTGTTGTGTAATTATTTAATATACTTATTTATTCACTAAAATTTAAAATATAATACCACGAAGAAGATAAATATTATATATTTTAGAATAATATTTACATTCTAATATATATTTTTGGTAAACCTGTATTAAAAATGATATAGTATTTAAAACAAGAATGTGACATCTTTAAATTTTTTCCAAATAAAATATTATAAATATCATAATCTCATCTATGTAGCTAGAAAAGCTAAAAAATTCATAAAAATATATTTATTGAGATAAAAAAATTTCATTTATATTCTTTCATAATATAAGTTTTACCCCATGTGGACACATAAAGGATATTTAAGGTAAAGAAAGTGACATGTTGTGACATTTTTTTTTTAAATATTATATAATTCATTTTCTGGGACAAGTGACAATTATAAAACATAATTTTGATCCTTATGTGTTAAATTTATAATAATTTTCATCCTATAAAATTTTTGTGCATGTTAGGGTCAGGTTATAGTCTTTATCATTTTATTGATAACCTAAATTACCCAATTTACACTTTATCGTGGTAAGAAAATTATCTAAGTTTACTATTAAAATTGGCACAAATATAAAAGGGACCTATTCACTATATTTGTACATTTGGAATAAAAAATTTTAATCCATTCTATTAAAATTCTATGAAAAACTATTTTTTTTTAAAAAAAATCATCTTTTACAAATTCAAATTTTTTGTAATTATTTTTTCTATAAATCATTTTTAAAAACATTATTTGTATTATTTAAATTAAAATGAACTAATTAAAATTTAAAACTAATCCAGAATATAATTTTACTATGTAAATACTTTAAATGAAATTAATTTTGTTAATAAAAAATTTTATTTTCACTATTCCTTAAAAAATAAATGTTTTTCCAAAATTATAAAAAAAATAATAAGACAATTTTAACATGATCATATTGATTTTTTGAAATCCATTTTCTTGAACATCTAAATATTCACTCATAAAAATAAAATTATTTCATTTTTTAAGAAAACATAATTTCAAAGAATAACGTGGTTTTAATTAAAATTATGTGATTATTTTCTAAGAACAAACCAATACATTCATATTGAGTCATAAATTTTATTTTAATTCATAAATTTATTATTCATATTTATTCTCTCCAATTTAATGGTTTGGTTATAAGTGTCATTTTATACTAATAGTGTCTCATGGTTCATTTAAACTCATGGGTGTGTCCTAATAAAGTTATTAAATAATTAAAATTATTTAAAGGGAAAGATTTATGAAAATACTAGGGTGTTTTAATAAAAGGATTAATTAGGTGATTCTTATGACCATAAATCCTTTTCCTATGATTTATGATCTATTTTATCAACTTAGTATAGCCTCATGGTTTTTTTTGATCGATCATCCTTTTGGGTACAGTCATTTAATAGTTTGAGGTGGGTATATTTTTTAGATACAGTTCATGAGAAGTTATGAAAATTATGAACATTTTATTGTTCCATTTTTTATTACTAACACTCATATGGTGTTCATTTAATTAATTAATTAGGTCATCTATTGATTCTTAAACTCTTTAATCATTGTGTTTTTGGATGATATTTTTTTGTATTTTAAGTCATAGGATTAACACATGGATCATCTAGATATTGTTCTTAGGACTCTGAGAGAACATATTCAATATAAAAATATTTATACATTTTATTATTTGTTATAAGAAGTGAATTTTAAGGGCTATTTTTTATCTAATAATGGAATTTTAGTGAATCCTAAAAATATTAAAGTGGTGATGTTATCATATTATGTGTTTCTGATTCAGATATTCTTGGGTGTGCTGGTTATTATTAGTGGTTTGTTTAGGATTTCCTCAAGATTGCATTTCCATTGACATAATTAACTTATAAGGGTTTTCATATTAAATCAAATAATAATTTTAATAGATTATTTGGGAAACTAATGGTGTGCTTGACTTCATCTATGATTCTTATTTGTAACACCCCAAGCTTCTATAGTACATTTCTCTTTGAATAATACAATAGCTTGCGATGTACGCAACTTCGAGTTCGAATATACCATGACCAATAAAACTAGCCATTATGAATAGTATTAACCCCTTTTTAAAATTTTATAAATTCTATTTTTAAAAATGGACTTCATTTTTTGATTCGAAATATCAAAGTCAGCTTAAGGTGAATTTTAGGTATTTTTCTGAAAACATACTATTTTTTATTAATAGTTAAAAACAATGCATTATTGTTTAAAACCGACTTTTTTATTAATTAATTATTTATTTTAGTGAAATTTATTATAAACAAAAATAGATACATAATACCTTTATATGTTCAATATAATTCATAGGAGACATTTTATAATAATATTAGATGTATAAAATTTTATTGAACTTTTTACCGTCTTTTACCCACCATCTAGGCACATTTGACAATTTTCATAAAACGTAATTTTACTGCTTATGTGATTTCAATTTCAAAAATCGAAGAGACATGGTTGACATCAGTTAGTAAAATGTGGTTCAATAAGATGAAAATATTTTTTGGTGAATATTAATTTTTTTACTTTTATTTACCGCGGTTAAAAGTAAATAGGGTAATTAAAGTTAAAAAATTATATTATAATTACATTAAAACATGTCCTAATTCTATTGGATAAGTTTATTTCGACTAAAATTAACCTTTTGAATAAAATATGATCCTTTTGGTTCACTTGGATTATAATATGACATTAATTTTTATTTTATTTAAAGAAGAGTTGAAAGTGATTAATTCAATGTTAAATAACTAAAACATTTTTAATATAGGGTTATAAGTTAGATAAATTCAACTATAAATATTAATTAGCAAGATAAAAATATTTTCTACATAATATTATTTTATTTATAATTTCTATAAATTATATAATTAAATATATTTATGACACAATGATGATACAGTAATTACCTTATTAAGGATTGATTAAAATAATTGATATTATAAATATCCAAATAAATGTAAATTTAAACTTCTGATGAATTCCAATAATTCTATAGGATAATATTACATGATAGGGTTTATTAAATAAATTTTTTCGAAGTAATGAAGTTGTTATGAATTTCCCAAAAACAAAAAACCAAATTGTCTCAAAATTGACAAAAATGAGTTTTTAAAACAAATACTATATTATTAATTGATATAATATTCCTAAAAATATAAGGATCAGATAAAGGACTTAGATAAGGTTATATATATAAATAATTATACACTTGGGGTTCTCTTGACTTTTTATAGTATGTTTTTTAACTATTTATTATAATAATACAAGAATACATGGTAAAAGTTATACTATTTAACAAAGAGTTAAATCTAAAAGAGATGGTTAATATTGTGACCTAAACCGGTATAAAAACTTTTGGTTGAGAGGTTTTCGACACATCCACACCTTAGCCTCAAAATAAATCATTTTGAGCCATTATAAATTGAATATGATTGTATAATAAAATAATTTTTCAAGATTTTCATAAAGTGACCCTCACCACTCTTATAAAAGGGTACTTCCCCTTCTCTTAATTTCACTCCTCCAAAGCCATTTGTCTCGGCCAACCCCTACTCTAATATCCTCCAAACTACACTCACTTCTACCTATTGTCCTTACATTGATCATAAAGCCAACCTAAGTAGCCCTTTTGATCAACTCAAAAGGAAAGACCCAAAGAAGTGGTAATAATTTCACCACCTCTGTCAAAGTTCTTTTCTTCTTCCAAGTCCTATTTCTTTGTTGTTTCCAAAAAAAATAATAAATATAGAACCTTATACATACTGTGATTTTATTATTAATATCATACAACCATATTCATTATTCTATCCATCATATGAATGACATCTAACCATGTGTGTGTGTGTGTATGGTTTACCATCTCTTTATTGTGGTGTAGTTTGTTATTCAAACACTTCATTGTTTTTATGGGAATAATGATGAGTATAACTGATGTAAATAATAAATATAACATGTTAATTATTCTGTATATATGATATTACATCCAATTACATATGATTTCACCATCAATAGAATGATATTGTCACTCATGCGTACGTACGGATTACCGTCTCTATGAACGCGGTGAAATTCATTCCCCATCAAAACCATTAATTAATAATTTTCATTTTATGATTAAAAATAATTTTTAATAACATAATATTATTTTGGATATGAATCAAACACATGTTATACATAACATACATGACTTACGTAATAAAAAATATAAAGGAAAACAAATCAGTCAACGCCCAAAACAATGATACTACTAAAATATTATTAACATTGAAATATTAAAATTTCATATTTGATATCATATTTATGTATATGGTTATTCTATAATTTAATAAAAATTATTTAACTGTTATATAGAAGGTTAATGTACACTCGATCAAGGAAAAGTACAAAGTAAAGGTTAAATTTCACAATCCCATTATTTTCTAAGGTTGTTTATAGGTAAGTATCTACTGGGACTTCTTTATCATCCACATCCATGTTTCTTAAAAATGTAATTGAAAAAAAATTTACTATTTACTATACTATGTTATAAAGTCTTTTATACCCATGATTTACTTTTTATAAAATGTTTTGAAAGGAATATTTTCATCGCTTTCCAAAACAAGGTACTTTATGACCTTTTTGAAAAATTAAGGAAAGAATGTTTTTTAACTTATACATTGGGTGAAAATATTTCCCACCATTATAACACCTTCGAATATTCCCTTACAAGATTCAAAGATTATTTTTAAAATAAATTTTTTATTTTATAATTATGGTATTTTTAAATTATTTCAAAATAAAAAGAGATATTTCTCTCAAATAGTTTTTATTTCATATATGTCAACATCCTTTGATAGATTTTACACATATTTGAAGTTGATTTATTATAATATAATCTTCAAAATTGTATTGAAGTTTTTGTGATATATTTGAATGTGGATGTGTTATTTTTATACCATTCATGTTTTATGGTCAAACTATTAACATTTCATATGATAGTTTTAATATGAATTTCTATGTTATGTTTCAACATTTTCTTATGATGAATGCATTGGACTTAGAAGGTGACAAGTGGAGCCCGTTATAGCTCCTCGATGCATTGGTTGGTCTCACCAGAGAAACTAGTGTCTTGGAACAAGGCCTTGACAAAATCTTTTTTGTACTCTTGTAACTATACCTTTACTATGTGGTTATGATGTCTAGAAATATGCATTACATCATTATGAAATTTTCTATTGATATTACATGTGATTATTCAACAAGTAGAATATCAATTTTATTAAGTAAATGGCATTATTTGATTTATCCTTTCCATATTATGTGGAATTTTATGTTTAAAAGGCTTCTGTTTTAGTCTTATACATTTCATTAAATTTTTATGCTTATTTATGAAAGTTTCTGTTGTATTGTTATCCTTACTGAGCACTAGAACTCAACCCTTTCTATGTTTTATTTCTCCCAAGATGAGAAGATGTATGTTATGACTGACCTGTATGGATAGTCTAAGGGATATTAATGTGTTAAATGGAGACTCAATGTTATTTTTTATTTCATAATGTAATGTAAAACTTATGTTTGTATCTAATACTTCTAAGGCTACTAAAATGATCATTCTTTCAGGATTTGATCCCTTGTTATCATTCCAATGTTATGTAATAATGCACCGATTATGGGTAACTAGGGTCGGGGAGTTACCTTATTCATCTAAAAATGATTTTGGGTTATGATTTTTATTAGGAGGCATTATTTTTGGGATTGGGATGTTTAATAATGTAGGGGAATTAGATTGTGGAATATTGTAACGCCCCGACCCCAGCTACCCAGAGTCGGTGCATTACTTCGTAACATTGGAATGATCACAAAAGATCAAGTCTCGAAAGACCGATTAGTTTAGTATCCTTGGAAACACTAGATACATTCATAAGTGTTACATTACATCATAAAGTAAAAAACTAATAACAAAGTCTCCATAGTCCACACTCATCTCCTCTTATGACTATCCCTGCAGGTCATTCATAAAATACTTCTTCACATCCTGGAAAATATTAAAACATTGAAAGGGGTGATCTCAGATGCTCAGTAAGGACAACAATATTGCGGAAGTTTTCATAAATAAACATAAACATTTAAGGCAATGTATAACTAAACAAAAGCCTTATTAAACTTGAACTTCAGCATAATATGGAAAAAGTAAAATCAAATAATGCCACTTACTTACTCACATTGATATTCTACTAGACGAATAATCACATGAAAGATCAATAACCACTTTCATAATGAGGGAATGTATAATTCCGGACATTCTGAAACATTTTTTCAAGACCTCGGACAAGACGTCTAAAATGATTAAGGCCTCGGCCAAAACCATAAATCAAATTGGGAAAGGGCCTCAGACAATTCCACGTCTAGTTGTCTCATGAGACCTACCAATGCATCGAGGAGCTATAGCGGGCTCCACCCGTCACTTATTAAGTCCAATACATTCCTCATATGAACAAGTTTAAACATCTCATAAACCGTAACATAATCGTATCACATAAAACTTGCATAAATGAAACATAACTTTTACACATTTCAATCACAAGATATCAATACAACACATTTATATAATAAAAACTCTTTCAAAACCATTTTCAATACCAAAATAAAATAATGTTAAAACATTGTATTTATTTTTCATTAAAAAAAGGGTATGGCTTGTAGAGGAAGCCGAAACTCAAATAGTGGTCACGGCGGCGGAGAAGTTGTTGTCGCCGCATACGTACGACAAAAACATTCCCTTTTTTCGTTTAGTAAACGCTTCGTAAAAATATTCCTTTTGAATAAACGTAGAAGTCAAAGGGGTTTATACACCGTATAAAAGAAAGTTGTGTATAAAACCAAATATGCCTCAACGAAAGGGGATTGAGACGATGTCCTTAAAAAGACCATTTTTTTAAATAAAGTACATCTATAATGTGTATTCACTATAATTACACATAAATAATGTACAAATACAAGATAGGACATAAAAATATCATGACATAATTTGAAAGTAGGAGATTAACCCAAAGAATAGAAATTGGGTTAAGAAGTTCCCTTACCTCGTGTCTGACTTGACTCAACCGTTCTTTAACCTCCTGAATAATAAAATAGTGTTAATATATACCTTATTAATAACCATTTTCAATTTCATTGTCCTTTTTATATCTCCTATTACAATGATATGAACATTATGTAATTATTTAAGTTAATAACGGTCGTTTTTTCGATCTTTGGTACTTGAGTCAACAATAAACTTCTTATAATTACAAGTTGTTTATGTGGTAGAATATCCATTATCTCCAAAATTATATTCATGATTTAAATGTCATATATATCATATATATCTAGTATATACATTCATTTGTAATATTACGTAACATTTAGAGGTAAGAAATGAAATGCACCGTTCATGGGGACGGTAAGCCGTACGTACGCATGAACGCTACTTTCATTTCTATTTCATATTTAATGGAATGAAATCATAATGATATAAATGTATAATATAATTCCAGTATAATATAGTGTATAATAACATTTACTCCATCCTTTATACATCCCACATATGGCATTAACGATTCAAATCACTTTGAGGGGGCGGTAGTCCGCACTTCCTAAAATGAAATTATCGTGTTTACCCATAATGGAAATCATAAAGTATGCCATAAATGAGAAATACAGAAGCATAATTAAATCATAAACATATTATATATCATATATAAATATAGTGACATCTTAATGGCCACCTTTGAAGGTGTTATATGAGTGTTGAACAATCATCGTTTCGTGAGGCAGAAATTCGCCATCCACAGAAACCGTATGTTCTTTAACCATTAGATGTAGGTGTGTGTAATTGTAGCTCTAATCCTTATTATAACAACATCCTAGTATATTGAGGATACTGGTGTTATTACAAAAGAAATGAATAAATAGATTTTAGGGGGTTGGAGAAGAAAAGTAAAACAAAACAACATTAGAGAAGACATTACCTCAAAATCGGGTAACTCTTTTTGATTTGAGCCAAAGGCTTCCTTGGGAAGAGTTCTGCCCAAAGTGAGGCTTCTAGGAGTAATAGGGGGAAGTTGGGAGAGTATTTTGGCAGAGTTTGGCCGATCCAAATGGATTGAAAGTGTAAATGAGGTGGGAGAGGTGGGGGCCTTTTATAAGTGGAGAGGAGGGGCACTCTTGGAAAGTATAGAGAAGTCACTTTATTATAAAATGAGTTTCGGATTTTAGAGGTCCCACACTTATATAATTCGAGGATAAGATGATAAGGGTTCGAAATATACTCATAAAATAGGTTTTTGACAAGTGTACGCTTTGGATTTTACATTATCTTTCCATTTTATTTAAATTGTTAAATAATGAGGTCATCGCTGCATCATCACGATGTCATAAATAATTTAATTTATTTAATGTATAAAAATTATAAAACAAATAATATGATGTAGGAAATCTTTTTAGATTTCTAATGAATATTTATAATCAAAATTTGGACTTGTTTAACCCCACTTAAAAACTTTTTTAGTAAAACAACTCATGTTTGTGCCAATTTAATTTTAACATTAAATATATATATATATATATATTAATGTCATTTTCCAACCAAAGTGGCTCCATGGGGTCCCCAAGTTGACCCATGGGTTGTCTTGGTCGGCCATGACTCATCCAATAGGAGTAGGACAAGTGTCAAGCCCATCTCATATTATTAAAACATTATTTTTACCTTAAACTACACTAATTACCTCTAATCGCGATTAAGAACTTAAAAGTTACTATTCACCAAAAAATTATTTTGATCTCATTGAACCACATTTTACTTCTTAATGACAACCATGTATGTCGGATTTTTGAAAATCAAATCACAGAAGTGGTAATATTTCATTTAAACGAAAAATCAGTTATTTAACTACCACTTAGTGGTTTCACTATTCATCAAAAATTGAAGTTTTTCAGAACAATGCCAAAATTTCACCCTAAGATATAATTGATATTCCGAATTAAAAAATGATGTCTATTTTACAAAATTCCAAACATATAAGTTTCATTAATTAATTTTATAATTAATTCCCGCTGTCACAACAAATAGCGTGTTTTAAGAAACAATTTATATCAAAAGATTGGCAATTGTTTATGTCCAATTTCAATGTTAAATTAATTCTAATGACCGCCATTGGATAAAATGGTAAAAATATATTCTAATTATACTTTAAAACCACTAAATAGTATAATTTATCACTATAAATTATTTTGATTAAAAAAATTGTTTTTAAGTATTTTTCACTATTCATAAAAAATTAGAAGTTCTCAGAAAAATACGAAAAATTCAACATAGGCTAATTTCGATATTCCGAATCCAAAAATGAAGTCCATTTTGAAATATAAAATTTCTATAATTTTAAAAAGTGGTTATTACTATTCATAACGGCTACTTTTATTAGTCGCGGTGTTTTAGAACTCGAAGTTGCGTACAATGCAAGCTATTGCATTATTGAATGAGAAGCGTATCATGGAAGTTCGGGGTGTTACGTTCTGCCCTCTTTCAATAAATTGCGTCCTCGCAATTTGAAAATTTTCTTTGAAAATAAAAAGTTGAAAATAGAAAATACCTTTGTGGAAAACCCACATCGGAAATAAGGTTAATAAATATATAACATTAAAAGAAAGAAAGATAAGTACAAAGGTCACCCGATATAGCCCATTCTAGGATTCTATGAAAATGTGGATATGGAGGAGAAACAAACCATCAAGGTCTGATGGAGAGTTATAGAAAATAGGATTAGGAGAAATTTTAACTACAAGAAAATCACAAACATGTGATTGGTTAAACAGTCATTGAATCCCCAGTTGGAAAAGTTAACCGACAACATTTTTGTTTTAAGTTACCTTTTATAATGTTGAGGAATTTATTTAGGAGATTTACTAAGAACGTAAGGGAATATACATACTTGTTATGTATACTTTCATTCGTTAATAAATTTTTACCACAAACCCAACTTTTACTCCAAATGGTAACGGAACTCAAAAATATTCTATTTATCCTAATTGTATAAGGTTCCAAATGTTAACACATACCATTTAGATTAGTAAAATTATTTTGTAATAACCAGGGACTTCCTGTAGGCTAGTGGTAGAAAATAATGGCCTGTCGCACTTTGATTGTGGGTTCGATTCCTGCAACTTTGTCCGACGCGACGGGTTATGCCCCACCCTGAAGGTTGTCCTTTTTCTAAAATTATAGTATCATAATATTCCAAAAATAATCTTCATAAATTTTTTAACCGTAAACAATACTATCCAAAGATCAACTTAATCCACTCCAACCTTAATAGTTATCCAAAATACCTCCATCCAGACTTGCTCTAAAAGGTCTCTAAATTCCAAAATCAATTGTAACATCAGATTCCTCAAACAAAGAAATGTTTCTCTTATTTTCACATACTAAAAATATGATTACCTTAATCATATTAAAAACTTACTGAAATCAAAAAGTACTATAGTACAATCTTTATATATATCAAATTATTCTTATAACCAGAATATAATCCATGAGTCCAAAAGCACCAATACATTAGTTATTCTAATTCAACTGTAGTAACAGCATAAGATTGTCCTTGATCCCTTGGCCTTTTATGAGGTAAGTTTCCTTGACGCTTAGGACATTCATTTTCATAATGCCCCATTTCCCTACAATTGTAGCATTCAACATTGATAGCCTCTTTCTTTCCCTTGCAATCACGAGCCTGGTGACCCTTTTCTCCACATTTATAAAAAACTCCCATTCCTTTTAGGCAAGTACCAGGGTGATTCTTCCCACAATTATCACATAATAGAAAATCCTTCTTTCCCTTTTTCCCTTTATCTGTCTCTTGTTCCACCGTTCTCTTCTTCTCTTGCTTTACTTTGTTGTCATAAGACTTAGAGAATTCCTTTTCTGTCTTGATAGAACACGAGACAATATCTTCGTATGATGAGAAGGATTGTGATACTAAAGCTCGACGGAGAAATTGTTTTAACCCATCAAAGAAACGGTCAATCTTACTCCTTGGGTTACTTATATAATCGGCAGCATGCCTCGCTAACCTTGTAAAGTTAGCCTCATACTTTGCGACATTCTCATCCTCCTTCTGCCTCAGACTCAGAAATTGTCTTTCCATATCTGCTCGATGGTCACGAGGAAAGTATTTTTCTAAGAAAAGCTCTTTGAACTCCCTCCATTCCATATTCGATACGTCATCATCTTCCTTTGTGTTTTGAATCAGCGACCACCACTGATCGGCATCTCCAGTGAGGCGGTAAACTGCCATGACAACCTTCTCCCTTTCACTACTCCCCAAGGCATGGAATATTTTCTCTATGGAATTTATCTATTGCTCAGCTACTATGGGATTTTTACTCCCATTGAAGGTTGGTGGTTGTTGCCTCATGAAACGGTCTAGCATTGATCCTCCACGTTGCAGATCAGGGTGCTCCATATGAGTAAGGTTATTATTCATAACCTGAGTGAGTTGTCCTAGTATGGTAATAAGTTGATCAGCACCAGTTGTATTTCCAGCTCCACAATAATTATCTTGAGTAGGAGGTAAATCCCTACACGGAGTGCGTGCATTGATACGGTTTCCATTCCTTCCACTAGGTGCCATTTCTAAACAATGGCATAAACTAGATTAGTTTATGAATCAAAATACATAATTCCATACTTGTAAAATACTTAACATAAATTGAACTATTTATGGACATAATCCATAATCATAAAAATGTTTTCATTAAGGAAGTATATACTCATAACCCTTTATAGTGGTTTATAAAGAAAATGAGAATTATCCAAAGCATATCCCCCGGGAGTGTCGTAACCAAGAGTGCAGCAAGGCCCGTTGTCGTGCACCAGTTCCCGTTCGAGTCTAGCTCAAAGCGGTGTTTTCAGGTTTTACCCCTAGGTACATCTGTTCCAGAGCCGCCTCTACCTGCTCGTATCCAGACAGGGATGTATTGCTCGGAAAACTCACAACATCTCTACAATACCAAAATTATAGGAAGTTCTTCTATACTAATCCTCAAAGTCTATCTTTGGGCTATGTGCTCTAATCAGAGTTTATCTAAATCTAGCTTCCAAGGTTAGTACTAAACTGCCCTCTGATACCAACTGTAACGCCCCGACCCCAGCTACCCAGATTCGGTGCATTACTTCGTAACATTGGCATGATCACAAAAGATCAAGTCTCGAAAGACCGATTAGTTTAGTAGCCTTGGAAACACTAGATACATTCATAAGTGTTACATTACATCATAAAGTGAAAAACTAATAACAAAGTCTTCATAGTCCACACTCATCTACTCTTACGACTATCCCTGCAGGTCATTCATAAAATACTTCTTCACATCCTGGAAAATATTAAAACATTGAAAGGGGTGAGCTCAGATGCTCAGTAAGGATTACAATATTGCGGAAGCTTTCATAAATAAACATAAACATTTAAGGCAATGTATAACTAAACAAAAGCCTTATTAAACGTGAACTTCAGCATAATATGGAAAAAGTAAAATCAAATAATGACACTTACTTACCCACATGGATATTCTACTAGATGAATAATCACATGAAAGATCAATAACCACTTTCATAATGAGGGAATGTATAATGCCGGACATTCTGAAACATTTTGTCAAGACCTCGGCCAAGACGTCTAAAATGATTAAGGCCTCGGCCAAAACCATAAATCAAATTGGGAAAGGGCCTCGGCCAATTCCACGTCTAGTTGTCTCATGAGACCTACCGATGCATCGAGGAGCTATAGCGGGCTCCACCCGTCACTTATTAAGTCCAATACATTCCTCATATGAACAGGTTTAAACATCTCATAAACCGTAACATAATCGTATCACATAAAACATGCATAAAAGAAACATAACATTTCCACATTTCAATCACAAGATATCAATACAACACATTTATATAATAAAAACGCTTTCAAAACCATTTTCAATACCAAAATAAAATAATGTTAAAACATTGTATTTATTTTTCATTAAATTAAGGGTATGGATTGTAGAGGAAGCCGAAACTCAAATAGTGGTCACGGCGGCGGAGAAGTCGTTGTCGCCTCATACGTACGACAAAAACATTCCCTTTTTTCGTTTAGTAAACGCTTCGTAAAAAAGATTCCTTTTGAATAAACGTAAAATTCAAAGGGGTTTATACATCGTATAAAAGAAAGTTGTGTATAAAACCAAATATGCCTCAACGAAAGGGGATTGAGACGAAGTCCTTAAAAAGATCATTTTTTATAAATAAAGTACATCTATAATGTGTATTCACTATAAGTACACATAAATCATGTACAAATACAAGATAGGACATAAAAATATCATGACATAATTTGAAAGTAGGAGATTAACCCAAAGAATAGAAATTGGGTTAAGAAGTTCCCTTACCTCGTGTCTGACTTGACTCAACCGTTCTTTAACCTCCTGAATAATAAACCAGTGTTAATATATACCTTATTAATAACCATTTTCAATTTAATTATCCTTTTTATATCACTTATTACAATGATATGAACATTATGTAATTATTTAAGTTAATAACGGTCGTTTTGTCGATCTTTGGTACTTGAGTCAACAATAAACTTCTTATAATTACAAGTTGTTTATGTGGTAGAATATCCATTATCTCCAGAATTATATTCATGATTTATATGTCATATATATCATATATATCCAGTATATACATTCATTTGTAATATTACGTAACATTTAGAGGTAAGAAATGAAATGCACCGTTCATGGAGACGGTAAGCCGTACGTATGCATGAACGCTAATTTCATTTCTATTTCATATTTAATGGAATGAAATCATAATGATATAAATGTATAATATAATTCCAGTATAATATAGTGTATAATATCATTTACTCCATCCTTTATACATCCCACATATGGAATTAATGATTCAAATCACTTTGAGGGGGCGGTAGTCCGCACTTCCTAAAATGAAATTATCGTGTTTACCCATAATGGAAATCATAAAGTATGCCATAAATGAGAAATAAAGAAGCATAAGTAAATCATAAACATATTATATATCATATATAAATATATTTAAATCTTAATGGCCACCTTTGAAGGTGTTATATGAGTGTTGAACAATCATTGTTTCGTGAGGCAGAAATTCACCATCCACAGAAACCGTATGTTCTTTAACCATTACATGTAGGTGTGTGTAAGTGTAGCTCTAATCATTCTTTTAAAAACATCCTAGTATATTGAGGATACTGGTGTTGTTACAAAAGAAATGAATAAAAAGTGTTTAGGGGGTTGGAGAATAAAAATAAAACAAAACAACATTACAGAAGACATTACCTCAAAATCGGGTAACGCTTTTTGATTTGAGCCAAAGGCTTCCTTGAGAAGAGTTCTGCCCAAAGTGAGGCATCTAGGAGTAATAGGGGGAAGTTGTAAGAGTATTTGGGCAGAGGTTGGCTGATCCAAATGGCTTGAAAGTGTAAATGTGGTGGGAGAGGTGGGGGCCTTTTATAAGTGGAGAGGAGGGGCACTCTTGGAAAGTAAAGAGAAGTCACTTTATTATAAAATGAGTTTCGGATTTTAGAGGTCCCACACTTATATAATTCTAGGATAAGATGATAAGGGTTCTAAATATACTCATCCAATAGGTTTTTGACAAGTGTACGCTTTGGATTTTACATTATCTTTCCATTTTATTTAAATCGTTAAATAATGAGGTCATCGCTGCATCATCATGATGTCATAAATAATTTAATTTATTTAATGTATAAAAATTATAAAAAAAATACTATGATGTAGGAAATCTTTTTAGATTTCTAATGAATATTTATAATCAAAATTTGGACTTGTGTAACCCCACTTAAAAACTGTTTTAGTAAAACAACTCATGTTTGTGTCAATTTAATTTTAACATTAAATATATATATATTAATGTCATTTTCCAACCAAAGTGGCTCCATGAGGTCCCCAAGTTGACCCATGGGTTGTGTTGGTCGTCCATGACTCATCCAATAGGAGTAGGACAAATTTAAATCCCATCTCATATTATTAAAACATTATTTTTACCTTAAACTACACTAATTACCTCTAATCGCGATTAAGAACTTAAAAGTTACTATTCACCAAAAAATTATATTGATAGCATTGAACCAAATTTTACTTCTTAATGACAACCATGTATGTAGGATTTTTGAAAATAAAATTGCAGAAGTGGTAATGTTTCATTTAAACAAAAAATCGGTTATTTAACTACCACTTAGTGGTTTCACTATTCATCAAAAATTGAAGTTTTTCAGAACAATGCCAAAATTTCACCCTAAGCTATAATTGATATTCCGAATTAAAAAATGATGTCTATTTTACAAAATTCCAAACATATAAGTTGAATTAATTAATTTTATAATTAATTCCTGCTGTCACAACAAATAGCGTGTTTTAAAAAAACAATTTATATCAAAAGATTGGCAATTGTTTATGTCCAATTTCAATGTTAAATTAATTCTAATGACCACCATTGGATAAAATGGTAAAAATATATTCTAATTATACTTTAAAACCACTAAATAGTATAATTTATCACTATAAATTATTTTGATTAAAAAAGTTGTTTTTATGTATTTTTCACTATTCATAAAAAATTAGAAGTTCTCAGAAAAATACCAAAAATTCAACATAAGCTAATTTCGATATTTGGAATCCAAAAATGAAGTCCATTTTGAAATATAAAATTTCTATAATTTTAAAAAGTTGTTATTACTATTCATAATGGCTACTTTGATTAGTCGCGGTGTTTTAGAACTCGAAGTTGCGTACAATGCAAGCTATTGCATTATTGAATTAGAAGCGTATCATGGAAGCTCGGGGTGTTACAAATATGTCTCTCAAAAACTATATTCCCATGTGAATAATCGTCCCACATATGATCTATAGTTGATTATAGTGATGAATTGTCTCAATAAAATACACCACTATATCATTGTAGATATATTTACTATGTATTTATTTCATAGGATCCTAAAGTATATTTTTACCCAGAGAAAACTAAACAAACAAAAAACATACTAGTTTAGTGTCTCCATACTTTTTATTTTATTATTTCATAAACATAATAAATGGTTTTGGTGGTCAATGAAACGTTGAGAGGAAATTTACCAACCCAATCCTTGAAATAATTTGTAGTGGAGTGTTATTTGATGAGTTTTTACACCAAGATTCACTTGGATATGGGAGAGGCATATAGATAAGTGTTCTTAGATTATGTAAAATGCAATTCATCATTTGAAGATATAATTCATCTTTGATAAGAAATAAAAACCAATTGTCAATGTTTTAGTGAAGTCCTTTATCATGGAGAGACCATAGGTGTCTTGTCTCGGTCACCCGATAGTGTGTTGGGTATAAAAGGTATACATATCATTCTAAAATATCTAAGGTAATAGTTTATAGATAGTTTACACCTTTGTAGTTGGTCTCTAAACCTTGGGACTAAAATTATGTATCATGGTTTAAAATGTAGTTATTGGTTTTTTGGGGTGATTTGGTAAATTGAAAACTTCTTACCATGGTACCTTATAAGCTAGAATATTAAGGTGGACCATTAGAGACCTGCCTGCTTCTTACAGACTTTACCAATAATAGTATGGAAGTGGGTTGATTTATTTATGTTATTCATTTTCATTTAATGTGGTACTCTTAGTGGGAGTGGTGAGATTTTTGTAATCTCTTATTATATTACAAAATAAGTAGATTTATATCCAATTAATGAGACTTCAAAGGTGTAATTCATCAAGCACCTATATGTCCATGTGATTTCTAAGCTCACTTGAGTGAATTATGTTATTGTTTCTGACATAGAACCATGGTTTTGATCATGGTTTGGGAGAGGTTTGAAAGAGGTGAGGGGTACCCATTTGAAGTTGATCATGGTTTATGACCCTCATATGGATGGATATAATGAGTGAGCCATTAATATTCTTAAGGATATTCTTCAAGCCTTCATTCTTGATTTCAGTGGTTTGTTGAAAAAAATTGGTCTTTTGTTAAATTCTTATATAATAAGAGTTTACAAGATTCGATTAAAAAGGAACCTTTTAAATATTTCTATGGGTGACTATATAGAACTCTTATATTTTATCAATATTTGGGAGAATGATCTATGATTTGAGAAATTCGTGTTCATGAGATGATGAAGAAAATGATGTTGATCTGAAAGAGGTTAGTGACAACTCAAATTCAATAAAAATATTTTACAAACCATCTGCATTTCCTGTTAGAGTTCAAGGTAGCTGATCGAGTTTTTATCAGAGATTCAAATTATTTGGGACATTTTCATTTGGGTATGTAGAGTAAGTTGTTACCAATGTTTTTTGGACCTTTTAAGAACAAAAAATTACTTTTAAAGGTGGATTATCACTTAGAATTTTTATCTCTCTTAACACTGGTTTATGATGTGT
Organism: Viscum album; assembly: GCA_963277665.1. NCBI lineage: Eukaryota > Viridiplantae > Streptophyta > Magnoliopsida > Santalales > Viscaceae > Viscum > Viscum album. Next base: position 2,142,145,902 of record OY728159.1, read on the forward strand.
TTCTTCTTTCCCCATTAACTAAGTATTGAATGGACCTTTCTAAGGTTTTATAATAGTATAATATTGATCTTTATCCCAAAACCATAGTGTTTGAAAATCCATTTCAAATTATGGATCATCTATATAAGGTGTTACGTGGTAAAAGAGTTCATTTGATCTATGTGCTATGGAAGTATGGATAGGGTAGCTACAAGGAGAGGGAGTGGGAATCATTCATGATGTAGTAGTGGGATTCTATTTTTGCGAGTCAATAATCTTCATTTATTTCTAAAGTTATAAAATTTCATGGTGGATAGAACTATGAATTCATTCATGTCATAAGTATTTTTTATTTTGATTTTAGATTAAATATTTTTAGATTCCTAATTATTTCAAGATTAGAGGGACAAAATTTTATTTTTTTGGAGAAATAAAATAGGTGAATGGTCTACATATAATTAGTACTAATCATGCAGTAACCATGTAATAAAACGATGTTTGTTCTAATGGAGATTTGAAAGTTTTTATAATAACATCTCTAACTATGTGAGTCACCATGAAAAACATATGTGTGAAAGGGTTTGGGTCTTGATGATGACATATATCTTGAAATAGTATTTTAAACTATGTGAATATTCCCAAGTAACCATAAACATTTTTTTCTATGGGTATTTGATACCCCCAAATTTTCATATGTTATTTTAACTATGTGACCTAACCATGTGGCATGTACAAGTTTCCTATATTTATGAAATTACCTTAATGATTATTCTCATTTTAACCTCTTATATGCTCTTAATACCTTATTAACTTGAATTTTCTAGTCTTTGTTTCTCAAGAGGTTTCTTCCATTTGATTATTAGTTAATAACCATAAATTTAGGTGGATCTGTTCATTGAATGTATGAATATCATCTTGGTTTCTCCTCCTTTCTCTAAATCTTCTCTGGTTATCTATTCCCTGGATATGATGGAATCCTAATGATATTTTATTGCTAGATCTGATGGTATTGATGTGAAATTAATGATGCTTCCAATCTTTCAAGTCCTGTGAGAACTGGATCTCTTCATTTCTAATTCCAATTTTCAAAGACGAGTAAGTTTTCTCCACTATATAGGTAGGTTTCTTTATACAATTATTTGACATCATGATTTACTTAATGTTCTTTTAAATTAATTTCATTTACATTATAATAGTGAATAACCTCATTTTTTTGACAAAATGTGACTAAATTCATAACAAGGAATGGTTGTTTTGGAAAATTACATCTTGAGAGTCATGTAAAGAAGTTCATAAAGTGTTTTTTATTTAAAAACAATTTTATGCATATCATGTGTTTGAAGAAAATTTTTATATATGGTTTTGACTCTAAAATTATTTTTAATCATTGGAGCATTGATTATTCACTTGCATAAATGTTTTGTAAAATAATAAGATTTATTTTGATTTTTGTGAGAACGTGGAACATGGTAACATTGAGTGTATTAGGTATTACACGTATGAAAGACTTATTTATTGTTGCACCAAAATGAGTTATGATTTTGGTATAAATATATTGGGGATGGATTCGATATCAGATAGATTCAAAATATGTCGGATTTAGTATTTCTTCACATGTCCTGGTATGTATTACAATAGGATAGGGCCCATTTGTGATTGGTGTTGTATATTAAGGAATTTTTTATGTTATATTGATCAAATTTTTATCATTTTGTTTTCATATTTATAACGCTTGTTTTTTCCCTCAATTTACCATTCATTATCTTTAGTAGTATTCCAGGTCTATAAAAATATAGCATGTTTCAAAAGAAAAGTGAAAGGATTTTTTTGTGGCTCCCCAAATGATAATTGTAAATTTGGGGCTTAGAGAAACTCCCCAAAACAAAACTATTATTTTCCCACAATGTAATTAAGTAAGAATCATGGATATATTGTGATCATGTGCATTAGTCACATGAGTCATGTGTTCTTCAATAAGACTCACCTCACATGACCTCTAGGACATCATGTAAAGGGGTTATCCACTTCCCATGATATATTCACTGATCACGTAAAGCCATATTATAAAATATTTCAGCATTAAAAAAACCCTTCAAGAGAGTCTTCTCAATAATGTGAAATATGAATTGAAAAATACCTTAAAAATATGTTTTCACTAAGTGTTTTTTTATTATTTTGAAAATTTTTGAATTTTTTTTATTGAATGTTTTATTGGAAATAAATAAAATTAGTTTTTATTTAGATGTATTTCATTGATGTTAAAAAGAAATAATTTTTTCAATAATTTTATTTTGGAATTATTTTATAGTTAAACTATATTTGGTTCAATTATTTGAATTCAGGAATTATTGTCTAACTTTTTCTTTGTGCGTGGTCTTTAGTAAATAAATTGGCCAACCTCAACAAGCCCATGGAGAAATACCTCAACATCATTTGAGGACACATAGGTAAACCTTATGGGAGAGAAAACCACATACTATCCATGGTGGCTCACAGGTAAGTGGGTGGGCCCATGTATAAGGCCTACAGGAGCTCACTCGGGTGAAGGGTGTATAGTTAGGTCTAGGTTTCTGGTGGAACTATGTGTGTTAGGAAAAATTTGTGTGTTCTATGTGTACTTTAATAAGATATGATCCCTCATATCCAACTTGACTAGTTTTGGTAGACCTTGATTAATATAGCAAAGGCTACGCTAAAAATTTCTCTAATGTGGGACAGCAGTGTGTGCAACACTATTCTTCTTTCACAAGAAAGATGGAAATTTTATCACCCAACTAATTGAATCCATTTCATCCATCTGATCTCCCATATATCATTGGGTTTTAATCAGTCATTATCTTCATCCTCCCAACTATATAAAATTTTGAGGTTCAACAAATCTCTTAGCTGGTCATCCTTCAATCAAAAGTAGAACCTACATTCTTTATTCTTTATATAAAATAATGCCTCATAAATATTGATGTCATTATTTTTTCATGAGAAATAATTCAAGAAGAATATGTTGGGTCAAATTTAATTCCTACTATTCCTCTAAAAAATCTTCATATCCCAATTAAAATATTGATGTTATAGGAGTTTGTTCGTCTTTTTGATTCTTAGGAGGAGTTCATTTTTGAAAAATTTGTTAGTTCAGGCATTTAAAATCATTACACGTAAATAACACGTCAACTTCATTGAAATACTACATAACTTTAACATACCATAAAATTGTAAGTATACTGGTCATGTGGTCAATGCACTACCTTACCATATGTTATATCTACTTACGGTGAAATGGTATGTTTGATTACCATGAAGGTGACTTTGATAATTATATCTTCCTTACCATGTGTAATAACTAATTACTATAAAATGATAAGTTTGATTACATGGAAGGTGATCCTGATCCTTCTATCAAACATACCATGAATTAAATTTGTTCTTAGTAAGAGACTGTAAGTATACTTACCGTGAATCCTCCAGCCACCCTGCCTCTTTAGATATATAGTAATTGTTAATTAATGTTTTTACCACATGTAAGTGCATGATCAGTATACCAACCACGAACATTAAGTATACAAACCACATTCTACCACACAATTAGTTTTTTATTTTATTATTGTATAAAAATTTGTATTTTTTATAGAAAACTATATTTCAGTGTTATATTGTTAAATTGATTTCCTAAAAACATAATGAATTTTTTTGAATAGTAATTTTCCTTTCTAAAATACTTCTATACTATAACATTCATGTTTTATACTGTATATTACGAAAAAATTGGAAATAAGAAGTTTCCTATTTTTTATTTCAAACTTAAATTTATATATCAATGGATATTTAAAATTACTACAAGTCTGAAAGAAAATGTTCTTGTAGACCCCGGAAAATGCGTCCCCAAAATTTTCCAGATGCTTCCATACATGATCCAAGATCTTAGACCGTTTCGCAAGCTTGGATTTTGTAGGTCGTAGAGCCCGAATGGAGTTACTGATTAGGGGTTATGTACATTTGAAGTTGGGCTGGAAAACTGGTTCGCGAAGCCCACCGCCGCGAAGCTAGAGAGGCAGGATGCTCAGCGAACGAATTTGACGTTCGCGACACTGCCGTGAAGCAATGCAGGCAAGACACTCCGCGACCCCAGTTGACATTCGCAAGCTCGCCGTGAAGCAACCCGACCCCTCTTTGTGTCGAGCGAGCTTTTCTTCACGGCACCCCTTGCCTATAAATACCCAGCTCACCCCCCCTTCTCAAGATGGAAACTTCTCCCCTCGGGCGGCCGATCTCCCGGTTTGTGGAGCTCCGTGAGCAGTGTCCTTCACGATGCTGCTCCACGAGCCCATGCTCCATGCACAGCATCCTTCGTGATGCTGCTTCGAGAGTTCATGCTCCACGAGTAGCTTCATTCGCGATGCTGCTCCATGAGTCCATGCTCCGCGAGTACTCCGTGAGAGCCCTTTGCTCCGCGAGATCCCTTTTCTCTGTGAGACCCCTTTGCTCTGCGAGAGACCTTTGCTTAGAAAGGCCATACTCCACGAAGCTACTTCACAAAGACCTATCCTTTGCGAGACTCCTACTTTCGCGCCCACTAGTCCATACCATGCGGCCTGCGCCCCCGCACCCCCGATGGGGTCCCTGTCGGGCTTCCGTCCCGGCCCTCCGGGCCTGTCCCTTCGCTACTGTCACAGACCCCCAAGAAAAGTGGAGAGTCGCACTGTGAACTTTTCGGACCGGGATGTAGTGATTTTCCATTGTGCCCTTATGTGCACCCACCTTCCACCTGTGGAATACCATGATTTTAGAGACTCTTCTACACCCCATGAAACATCTTCAGTTGATGTATTCCTCTTGGTTTGTTTCCTTTGTCGTCAGTTGAGGTTCTCATCATCAATTCCCAGAGTTCCTTGAGTCGAACCATTCTTCGAGAAACTCCTCCAAACCCCATCACTTGGCTCAAATGCCAGGTAGAACTAGAAAGGGAAACCCTTGTGTAAGTCCCAACACCAACCATTGCTTGGCGCCTTATTCCCAACAATCCTCTCTAAATTACTATAAAATATAGTGTACCCTATGATCCAAACATAGGACGCCTCTTGCTTCTAACAAGGGATGCCTTATGCTCCAAGAATGAGAATCCAAAGTCCTATCTACATGACTCTAAACTTTAGTACACCCTATGTGCCAATCATAGGATGCCTCTTACTCATAATAAGAGATGCCTTATGCTTCTAGAATGAGATGCCAACAGTCCTCTCTACATGACTATAAGTTGTAGTGTACCATATGATCCAAACATAGGACGCCTCTTGATTCTAACAAGGGATGCCTTATGCTCCAAGCATGAGATGCCAACAATACCCTCTACATGACTATAAACTATAGTGTAGCCTATAATCCAAACATAGGACACCTCTTACTTCTAACAAGGGATTCCTTATTATCCAAGCATGAGATGCGAAAAGTCCTATCTACATGACTCTAAACTATAGTACACCCTATGTGTCGATCATAGGATGCCTCTTGCTTCTAACAAGAGATGCCTTAAGCTCCTACCATGAGATTCCAATAGTCTTCTCTACATGACTATAAATTGTAGTGTACCCTATGATCCAAACATAGGATGCCTCTTAATCCAAACAAGAGATGCCTTATGCGCCAAGCATGAGATGTCAATTGTCCTATCTTCATGACATTAAACTGTAGTGTACCCTATAATCCAAACATAGGATGCCTCTTGCACCAAACAGTAGATGCCTTATCCTCCAGGCATAAGATTCCAATATTCCTATCTACATGACATTAAACTGTAGTAATCCCTATGTTCCAATTATAAGATGCTTCTCAATCCAAACATGAGATTCCTTATGCGCCACGCATAAGATGCCTAATTCCATGATTATAGTGGCGTAATTTCAAGAGCTTTGGAATCCGTTCAAACATTCCATCACTCCAGCTCATGATTTGCATGTCCTACATTCGGATCCTCATCCACTACCATGTCTGGAGGGACCCCCTAAGGGCCTAGTCCCATGCCGTATCAGCTCACCTACCGTCCTGGGCCAATGCCCTGGAAGACTTTAGACAACATTTGCGGCAGGTCCTGTGTTTCGAACACGGTCAGCAGTCGACCCTCATTTGTCCATCACCATTTTAGGCTAACGTGATGTGGATGCGGCGTTTCTGCCACGATCAACATCTATCCTTCATCTCCATGCCACCCTCATTGCATTCCAAATATTAGGAATGTAATTCAAACTCTCCATCTACCTTTTTTTGGACTGATTCCATTGCCCTTGGAAATATCCCTCTTGTGCACCAGCGCATAGGTGAAGACCTCAATCCACCAGTGGGATGGGATGCCATCATGGCTAGACAAGAGGAAGACATTCCGAGAAGCTTCCTTGCATAATCCCCAACACGATTGTCGCTCCATAGCGGCACCCAGGCAGTATCCTTTCATAAGCCCCATCCATTGTTGCTACTCCTTAGCGGCACCCGGGAAGATTCCTTTCATAAGCCCCATCCACGATTCCTGCTCCATAGCAGAACCAAGGAATCCATCTTCGTATAAGCCCCTATCTATTCTTGCAGGAGGCAGTACCCCTTCTCCTCCTCATTTCCTTAGTGCCAAGGCCAACAGAGGGCGTGATAGGGAACAAACCTCTTCCTTCCTTCGGTCCCAATCCCATCTCCTACTGTGCTTTGTCACCATCGGGCCGCCATCCTAGAGTATGTCCCGGCACCGTGGGCCACTCAACACATATACCCCCCCTCTCCACATCCCACGACCGCACCTTTCACGACATGATGGTCAAGTCCCTGCTGCCTCTTATTTCTCACACCGAGCATGACTCACGTGAGATTACAGTAAGCATCAACCATGACAACACCCTCATCCTACATGATGTTAAACAGCATTCCACCCCCATCCCGCATGATGTTAAACTACATTCCACCCTCATCTCGCATGATGTTAAATTGTATGCCCAAACTATGAGTAATTTGATCCATTTCAAGGCATGGTACGTAGGAATCCTCCACATGGTTCAAGCCCAACAACCATTGGCCCCGACCGTCTCCGTATTGGTGTTCCAAGAATCCATTCTGAACTACGTGGATGTTGATCCATGTCAAGGCACGGTACGTAGGAAGCCTCACGAGGTTCAAGGCCGCCATCCACCTGGACCAAGGTTCTTATTCACATTGGTTCACCGACACCCTTTCCTGAACTACATGGTCTTTGATCCATGTCAAGGCATGGTACGTAGGAAGCCTCCCTGAGGTTCAACCCCATCACACATCAGACCAAGGTCCTTATTCACATCGGTTCGCTGACACCCACACCATCATGAACTATGTGGCCTTTGATCCATGTCAATTCATGGTATGTAGGTAGCCTCCCTGAGGTTCAAGACCATCACCCATCAGACCCAGGTCCTTATTCACGTCGGTTCGCCGACACCCACACAATCCTGAACTACGTGGTCTTTGATCCGTGTCAAGGCATGGTACTTAGGAAGCCTCCCTGAGGTTCAAGCCCATCATCCACCCGGACCGAGGTCTTTATCACGTCGGTTCTCCGACACACCCTACCCGAACTATGGGGACCTTCATCTATGTCAAGGCATGGTACGTAGGAAGCCTCGCGAGGTTCAAGCCCACCACCAGTGGACCCCCGGGTTCACCATCATGTCGGTTCTCTGATGAAACCCTACCAAAACTATGGGTACATTGATCCATGTCAAGAAATGGTACGTAGGAAGCCTCCATGGGGTTCCCACCACCCGGTCATTCCGACCCCCTTCATGTCGGTTCACCCCCGTCTCAGATGATGTTAAACTACGGACCTCCATTCAGTGGTAAGCCATTTTCATTACAGTGTTAATCCATTGCGACCTCATCCAGCTGTAAGTCGTTGAAAACCCCAATTGACGGTAAGCCACAATCACATGAACTACGTGGACTTTGATTCCCTACCACGGGAATACATAAGAAGCCTCTCTGAGGCTCAAGCCCATCGCTCATGTTTCATCCTGATTTCTCCCTCGAGCCTATGTGTCTCAGGAAGCTCATGCCCCAACCCAGAGGTTCCACTTCTTCTAGGTCCCATATATGCGTCCATTCTCATGGGTCACCTCCTCTGGTGTCCCATAATCCTACCGAACTACGTGGACTTTTATTCCCTGCCATGGGGATATGTAGGAGGTATCTTCGAGGCTCAAGACCAACTTCATTGTCGCCCTTGCGATGGTCCCATTTCATTCCCCCTCCACTTCATTCAACTCTCCATCATCCATCCTGATTCTCACCCAGGCTTCCAAATCCCGGTGTGATCATTCCATCCACCTTTTCGCGGCTCCTAACAGTACTTGGGCCGCTATCCATGCATAAGCCCTAGCATGTCTCTGGGTCGTTGTCCTTTTTGTACACCCTGATTCATCACCCCTTCGAACTACGTGGGTTTTTATCCCTATCCTCTACACAAGGTATGTAGGAAACCTCCATGAGGTTCAATCCCAGCCAATGGTAATCATTGGTGTCCCCCATTCTGGGGTGCACTCTCCTTGATCTGCCCTCAATGGTGTTCAGATCAGCCATTACGGTGTGACATCTCCCCTCCTTGGGGCACACCACCTCGGATCCATCCTAATTGGGCATTCTGATCCAGCCATCATCTAGGTGTTCCCTCAATGGGATGTACCAATCTGATCTGTCTCTATGGAACGTTCTGATCACCCATATTCCGTCTCCACAAGACATTAAACTCGCGGCCTACCTCGTGATAAACATTGTAGGATCGAAATATAGTATGAGATGCTCAATATACAAGAGGTGGGGTGAACTGTATACTTTAAAAATTTCTTTGGAACCTTTAAAGTTAGTTAAGAATAACTATGTTTTCCTTAAACAAAGGAAAGGACTAATTTTAACAAAGTTAAACTAAGTAAATTCACAACACCTCTAACACCGAATGCAAACTAGGAAATAGATTCCGAATGAGGGTTCCGGAAATATGGATCCGGAAATTGAATCTTAAAAAATGATTTCAATATGAGTTCTTACCTTAAAGCGTATAGAATCTAAATGAAACAGAGTACAAGTAAGGAAGTATAAGAAAGTTATACTTTCCTTATATTACAAAATGCAGCGGAATAAAAACAAGTAGTAAAACTACTAGTAACAAGATATAAGTCTTTTAACCCAATGAGATGGGTATCCAACAACCTTGGATAAAGGTCCCTTGATTTATACTTTCAAGCAAGTCTGTCTTACCCACACCAGGGTAAGCCCTCGATACGAAGATCGGAGTCTCTGTCTTGCTATCCCCGCAAGCCCACAACTTCAAGGTAGTTGGAAACCTCTGTCTTCCTCAGCAAGGAAGCCCTCGAACTTTAAGGTAGTCGGCAACCATTGTCTTCCTATCCCCAGAAGCCCTCGAATGTAATCACCAACATTCGGAGTCGCACGAAGATTTTGAGAGTTAATAAGAGCCTCTCTCTCTAGAAATCACTTCAAGCAATTTAGTCAGCCTTTCAGCACTTTCATCAGCCATCAGCAGTATGGAACTCTTTCAAATGAGCTCCTATTTATAGGTAAGGTCGGCTCCTTCTCCAACGGTCATATTTTCCTTAAAGATCGGAGGGACCTGTACACGTGTCACTTAGACAACGGTTAGTTTATAACAAAACAGACGACATCGTTTTATAACAAAACAAGTGTAACAGAATGTACGACATCGTTTTAAACTCTAACATAAAAGTTCGGAATGAAAACTTCGGAGTGAAGGTTTGGAGTGTAATGAAGATAATAAAGAGTATAAAAATTTTAGAAGTGTAAGCAATATAAAAGTTCGGAGTCTAACAAAGATATTTTTCGGAGTCTGAATTAACTCAGAGTGTATAAAACAAAGATACTCAAATTCTGTTTAATAGGTGAATTCGGAATGGGAATTCGGAATAGGAATTCATCATCAGAAATCGTAATGAGAATTCGTCATCAGAATTCGTAATGAGAATTCGTCATCAAAATTCGTAATGAGAACTCTTCATTAGAATTCGTAATGAGAATTCGTCATCAGAAATCGTAATGAGAATTCGTCATCAGAATTCGTAATGAGAATTCATCATCAAGATTCGTAGTGATAATTCGTCATCAGAATTCGTAATGGGAATTCGTCATCAGAATTCGTAATGAGAGCTCTTCATCAGAATTCGTAATGAGAACTCTTCATCAGAATTCGTAATGGGAATTCGGAATGGAATTTCTTCATTAGAATTCGTAATGAGAATTCTTCTTCAGAATTCGTATCCTGAATCTGGAATAGAACATAGTCAGAGTTCATATCTGGAATTCGGAATGAAACTTCCATATAGTTCTTATCCAGAATCTGAATCCTAAAACAGAATGCCTTATATCAAAGTTTCAACAATTCCGAGAAAATGAATCCGAATCTCATACTTAAAAAAAATATGGATGAAAATATGATAAGGATAATTTTTCTTATAAAAGCGATTTTCCTTAAGAAAGCAATTTTCCTTATAAAAGCAATTTTCCTTAAGAAAGCAATTTTCCTTATAAAAGCAATTTTCCTTAAGAAATCAATTTTTCTTAAGAAAGAAATTTTCCTTATAAGATAAAATTTCCTTAAGAGAGCAATTTTTCTTAAGATAAGGTGTTTGTGATTTTCAAAACAAGAAGGAATGGAAAAGTCATAAGGAAAACCTTATTGACTCAACAATCTCCCCCTTTTTGGAAAGCACGAACATCCTTACAAAAATGAAATTTTAAGAAGAAATAAAAACATTAAGGCTTATCTCCCTTTGCTTTAAGAATATTGATGAATACGACTAACTCCCCCTTAGGCTTTGAAACTCTAAGGATCGTATTCAGATTTTCGGAGTGATAGATAAGAATGTCTTCTTTAATGAAAAAGCTCCCCCTTAAACAAACTCTTATTAGAGTTTTTCTTTTTCTTAAGGATCCTTTTCTTCTCCCCCTTTGATAAACTCTTATTAGAGTTCTTCTTTTTCTTAAGGATCTTTTCCTTCTCACCCTTTGTGATTTTCAAAAAGAATTTGAGGGAATGGAAAAAATAACAAAGTACCTGAAAAATTAGTAATGACAACAATAGAAATGACAAGCACAACTTTCATTATTTTTGAAATCTCAGCAACAAAAAGAATATAACAAAAATATCGGATTGGATTATTTCGGATCTTTCTCCTTCGACATGAGCCCCTTTAGAATAGTATTGATCTTCTTTAGGTCTTTATTATCTTCTTCAGCTTGCTTCTCTAAGGCAACTATTCTTTCGGATTGAGCTTCAATCTTTTCTTCCTGGGCTTTCAGCTTTTCTTCCTGAGCCTTCATCTTTTCTTCCTGAGCCTTCATCCTTTCTTCAAAATCGATCCGATAATCCCTTTAAATTTTCCAGTTTTGAGAAACGGAATTGAGCTTCCCATTCAGATCTCTCACTTCTCGAATCTGGAAGTTCGTTTCTTCTATCAGCTTCTCTTTAAAGGATGCAGTTAACTCTTTTATCTTCTTGTCCTCGGTCTCAAAAGCATCTTTAATGTTTTATTGAGACTCATCAAGCAACCTCATCTCTTCCACAGTCTTCTTTGACCAACTTGTCATCCTCTTGCAAAACCTTTTATGAGCTTCGTAACCAACAAAGAAGGTTTTGAACTGAGCCTCAATCTCAACGCACTTATCCATAACCATAGATACGGAGTCTGTTTTCTGATTCAACGCATGTTGGAGCATCTGGCATCTTGAGTCGATACTAGAGAAGGTCGGAATGGTTCCTACCAACTTCTTTAAGGACTGGACAACAAAATCATGCCCCAACGAGGATGACTCCGAATCCGAAACTTTACTTGGAGAATTTTCTTCCTCAATAAGCTCCAGCTTCCTTTTAGATGAATCACCAAATTCCCTTTTCTTGCTAGCCACTGATTTCGGAGTTTCAACAAGGAGTTGCTTTCCCTTGTCTTTTTTCGGAATTGAGTCATGTTCCGGAGTTCTCTTCTTACTATCAGAAACTTGAACGACATTATCTTCATCAGCGACTTCTTGAACCCCAATGATTTCCTTCTGAGTAACATCAAGTAAAAGATGTTCTTATTCTCCATGATAAGAAACTTCTTCTTCTCCTTTCTCTTCTTCCATTGCTGGAGTAACTAGCTTCAAAGATTCAGATTCAGAAGTTCGGAGTGATAAGTGTTCCGAAGGTGTTCCCTTGTAATCATCTACTTGTTTCAGCACATCTCCGGTTTCACCACTTCCTTCAGCACCCTCTTCTACTTGTTCCACTTGCTGAATCTGCTCAATTTGTTCAACATGCTCAACTGTAGTCACTTCCGGAAAATCAAGGTTTCTTCCTGGAGTCTCGGGTAGAGATTCCAGGGAGAAAGATCTCAGAACTGGGATGCTTCCGGATACCAACTCATTAAACTTTAACAATGCCTGAACTGCCTCGGCTTCTGACATCTTCTTCTTAAGCTTTTTTTCCTTTGCTTGTTTTTCAAGCTCATCAGCAGTTCTCTCCTTTAATGCCTTAGCTTCCGCAGGGTCCAATCCGAACTGCGGATCCCCTTCTTTCCTTTTCTCTTTATCAGCTCTCCACTTCATAACAACCTCATCAGGATAGGATTTTTTCTTCTTGGGCTTTGGAGGTGCGGAGTGGACTTCCTTAGACTTGGGATTCTCGGCTTCTACTAACACTTCTTTTAGCTTTCTCTTCCTTACCGGCTTAGAGGATTCAGGATCAGCAGCTTTCAGAGCCACTTCTTCTTGAGCGGGTAGATCAATAAACTTTCCAAACTTCTTGTCAAAAGCTACATCCATTCTTTTAAGAGTGTCATCACTAACCAAAAATTTTTTGCATACCCTCGGCTTAGATCTGCAAGCTTTCTTGAAAGATTCAAGGCACCGAACTATCAACTTCGACAATATTGCTGGGTACATTACGATCTGTGCTCTGAGATTTACTTTGTTAAGATTCTCAATGGTTATAAGAATATGCCTCATGAAATTAAACTTCCTTAGATTTATCAGGAAATCTAGGATATATATCTCACTCTTCTTCAAGCTGTCTTTATCGCCTTTCCTTGGTACGATAATTCCTTGCACCCACAACTCTAGAATCCGGAAGTTTGTGGATAGACTTGCAATCTTCGGAGCCTTGTCATCAGCCAGTCCGAGAGTTTCTAATACTTTTTCCTTGTCGAAGCTACCCTTAGAGTCCGGTAAAACGTGCGAAATAAATTCTGCTTCTCCTTCATAAGACAATCCTACCAAGCTTGCAGCCTTGGTGTAAGAAAGTTTGTAGGTCTTTCCATACGAATTGAAAGAAAACTTCTCCCTATCATCTTCCTTAAAGAAGGAAACTGATTCATAAAACTCGACAAGTAAATCTGAATATACTTCATCTTGATTCCCGGTTTTTGACACCGCAACATCTTCCCAGCCATTCAACTTAATATTCTTCGAGATAAGGGAATCATAGTTGTTGAAGAAATCTGGATGGAGTAACCTTTCTCTGTAAACTAACCATTGAGAAATAGGCTTGGTTGAAGACATTTCTTGAGACGCTAACTCCGCAGACATTCGGATCTGTAATCCTTTGAGAAGTTCGGAACGGAGACAACTGTAGTTCGGAACGGCCTTAAAACAGAGGGTCAGTGCTTCAGGATGCAAGATCTTGAAACCGATGTGGGATGAGAATTTGGGTCCCCTTTATATAGGCAACGAGATGACGATTCAACTTCCTCGGTTGATCTAACGGTTGGAATAAGCTGAGATCAGATCTGACGGTTGAAAACTTGAATCCGATCTTTTTGAGGTTTTTATTAAAGTAAAGATTTAAGAAAACTATAATTCGAAAACATAGTACAAGAAAATGCCAGCAAGTAAAATATGACTACAAAAACATGAGTAAGGAAATCATACCTTTCGGATTGGCTTAGGGGATTATTCGTAATGGCAGATTTCGCAAAAAATTTACTATGGAAAATAAACTTAGTACGAAAAACTCAATACTAAAAACACATTAAGAAACATTCATTACGGAAAACTCAGTACGAAAAACAAACTTAGTAAGAAAAAAAACAGTACGAAAAACTTAGTACGAAAAATACATTACAAAGAATTCGGTATAAAATCTGGTTATGAAACACCCGGTACGTAATTTTCATTCCAGAAATTTTCAATACAAATACTTCCATTTCAAAAGTATTCTGTACGAGAATGTCCAATCTAAACAATTTTAGTTACGGAAATTCCATTCCGGAAATCTTCATTCCGAAATGTTTGAAAACAAATCTTGAAAAACTTTGTTAAACAAAAAATAAAATGTACTCCCCCTATGAAAAAGAGTTTATTACTGTAAGGATACTTTTTCAACAGAAAGTTAATTAAGAAAGATTACCTTACGGTTATCATTCCTAACTTCTGTTTAATATATTCAAATCTATCAGAAGGCAAAGATTTTGTGAAAATATCAGCAAGTTGATCTTGCGTTCCGATAAACTGAAGAATAATATCTCCTTTAAGTGTGTGATCCCTAAGAAAGTGATGCCTAATATCTATGTGTTTTGCACGGGAGTGATGTGCAGGGTTCTTACTGAGGGCAATGGCACTTGTGTTATCACACAAAATTTGAGTTTTAGTAAAACTCAAGCCATAGTCTGTGAGTGTGTGTTGCATCCACAACACTTGTGCACAACAACTTCCAGCTGCTACATATTCAGCTTCAGCAGTGGAAAGTGCTACAGAATGTTGCTTCTTGTAGGACCAAGAAACTAGATAATATCCTAATAAATGAAAAGTTCCGGATGTACTCTTTCTATCCATTCTACATCCACCAAAGTCAGCATCAGAAAAGCTTTTTAGAACAAAATCATTTCCAGAAGTATAAAATAATTCTAGATCCTTGGTTCCCTTAAGGTAGCGAAAAATTCTTTTTACTTCCTTTAAGTGAGACTCCTTTGGATTGGATTGATATCTTGCACATAAGCATACTGAAAACATTAAGTCTGGTCGACTAGCTGTTAAGTAAAGTAGACTTCCTATCATACCTCTAAAAGATGTTTGATCTACTGGTTTCCCAGCTTCGTCAAGATCTAAAGAGTTTGAGGTACCAATGGGAGTACTTATACTCTTAGTGTTTTCATAACCATACTTTTTAAGAAGATCTTTAATATACTTATGTTGAGATATGTAGGTTCCTTCTGGTTTTTGAGAAATTTGAAAACCAAGGAAAAATGTTAACTCACCCATCATACTCATTTCAAACTCAGATTTCATTAGACTAGCAAAAGAGTGAGTCAGAGATTGCTGAGTTGAACCGAATATAATGTCATCAACATAAATTTGAACAATCAAAACATTTTTCATATCTTTCTTTATAAAAAGGGTTGGATCTGCATTTCCCTTAACATAGTTATTTTGAAGCAAAAATCCAGTGAGTCTATCATACCATGCTCGTGGGGCTTGTTTAAGGCCATACAAAGCTTTGGTAAGTCTAAAAACATGATCAGGAAGTTTTGTATCTTCAAATCCAGGAGGTTGTTCAACAAAAACTTCCTCTTGAACATAACCGTTAAGAAAAGCACATTTCACATCCATTTGGAAAAGTTTGAAATTAAAGAATGCTGCAAAGGCAAGTAGGATACGGATAGATTCAAGTCTAGCTACTGGAGAATAGGTTTCTTCATAGTCTATTCCTTCTTGCTGATTATAGCCTTTAGCAACAAGTCTAGCTTTATTTCTAAAAATGACTCCATTTTCATCACATTTATTTCTGAAAACCCATTTTACTCCAATAACAGAAGTTTCCTTAGGTCTTTCAACCAAGGTCCAGACTTTATTCCTTTCGAATTCATTTAGTTCATCTTGCATTGCTTTGATCCAATCATCATCACCTAAAGCTTCATCTGTGCTTTTAGGTTCTAATTGGGAAAGAAATGCTAGATGTTCTACTTCATTTCTTAAGGAACTTCTAGTCCTTACAGGTTGATTTACATCACCAATGATACTATCACTGGGATGATTCTTAAGAAACACCTGATTTGGGTTTTGTAAAACCTGTTCATCAACATAGGGTAGAAAGTCTTCTGGGGTAAATGTTTCAGAAGTATCTTCTAGAACAATTTCCTTATCAGAAGGTTCTTCTATCAAAGGATGACGATCAGTTTTTGAAAACACATCCGAAGATGTAAGTTGAGATGGTTTAAAAACAAAAGGATCTGACTCATTAAATTTTACATGTACTGTTTCCTCAACAGTACAAGTATTTTTATTAAAAACTCTATAAGCCTTAGAGGTTGTGGAATATCCTAAGAAAATTCTTTCATCAGAATTTGGTGCGAATTTATGTAAGTTATCTTTAGTATTAAAAATGAATACTTTGCAACCAAAAACCTTAAAGTAGGAAAGTCTTGGTTTTCTACCATTCCATAACTCATAAGGAGTTTTATTAAGAAAAGGTCTAATCAAAACTCGATTTATAGTATAACAAGCAGTACTTACAGCTTCAGCCCAGAAATGTATAGCAATAGAATATTCACTCAGCATGGTTCTAGTTATTTCATAAATAATTCTATTTCTTCTTTCAACTACACCATTCTGTTGAGGAGTTCTAGGTGCTGAAAAATTGTGAGTAATACCTTTCTTACTACAAAAAGTTTCAAAATCTGAATTTTGAAATTCTCCTCCATGATCACTATGAATAGTTTTCAATGGAAGGTTTTTCTCATTTTTAACTTAAGCTCTAAAACTTTTGAAATAAGAAAAAGCTTCAGATTTCTTTGCTAGAAAATAGACCCAGGTAAATCTAGTGTAATCATCAACTAGAACAAACACATAGTATTTTCCTCCAATACTTCCAGTTTGTGTTGGACCAAAAATATCCATGTGCACTAACTGTAATGCATTAGTTGTTGAGACTTCACTGATTGACATAAAACTAGATTTATGTTGTTTGCCATATTGACAAGGATCACAAACTTTAGAAGAATCAAATCTAAGCTCCGGTAGATCCTTAACTAGTTTCTTCTTAGAGAGTTTACATAGGTTTCTCATATAACAGTGTCCTAATCTTCTATGCCATAACCAAGAATGATCTTCCATTGCACTTAGGAAAGGTAAATCTTGGCTCCTAAGGTCTTCTAGGTTCAAAGTGTAGACATTCTCTTGCCTATTGGCTGAGAGAATAAATTCTTCCTTGGAATTGTGAACTAAGCATTTATCATTCCTAAAATTCACAAGGTAACCTTCATCACATAACTGACTTATGCTAATGAGGTTGTGCTTAAGACCTTTAACAAAAAGAACATTTGAAATCAAGGTTTTACCAAGAAAAACAATATTACCAATACCAACAATCTCTCCCTTAGCATTATCTCCGAAAGTTACCTTTCCTCCTTTCGTTTTGATAATATTTTCAAAAAATCTTTTGTTACCAGTCATGTGCCGGGAACATCCACTATCCATGTACCATGTATTGTTGCTGGTACTTTCTTTATTATCCTGAAATCAAGAAGAAAATTAAACTTTCGGAATCCAAACTTGTTTGGATCCGAGATTTCCAGACAATAAAATTTTAGGTATCCACATTTTCTTAGAAAAGTAAGCTTTGTGAAATCATAGAAATTGGGTTTTGTTTAAGGAACAATTCTTCGCCCAGTGACCACCACATTGACACTTGGTACAAAATGGGGCACTTTGAGGAACAAAATAATTGTTACTGAAAATAGGTTTTGCATGGGTATAACCAAATCCGGATTTATTTCTTAAAGGTCGAATTTGGGAATACATCTTATCAAAATTTTCCTTTCCATGGGTAAAGTTTGATAAACACTTCTTTAAGGAAAAAATTTCGGACTTGAGTTTTACAACCAAGTTTTTATCCTCAAAATCATTAGTTTTAGAACTAGACTTAGGCTCGAAAACATTTTTATTAGAAATTACTTTTTCTAACTCTTTAGAATGTTTGTTCTTCTCAGAACATACTTCCTCAAGATTTTTTGAAATATTTTCAAAGTCAGTATTTTTCTTATCAAGATCTTTAAAAAGATCTGATATCTCTTTTGTAAGAATAGAATTCCTAGAGTTTGCCTTATCAAGTTTCTTATTGAGTTTCGAATTCTCAATCTCAAGAAGTTCAGAAAACCTAGAGACTTCTTCATAGGTAGGTAAATTATTTTCCTCATCAGAAGATGATTCTTCATCAGAAGAGTTATAATACTTACTATCATTAGAATTTAAAGAAACATTGGTCAAAGATTCAGCATTTCGTACCTTAGCCATAAGACAATGATTATCAATAGGTAATCTGGCTATAAGACCAAGATTCTTCTGTCCTGAAGATTCATAATCAGAAGATTCGTCTGAAGAGTCACCACCACTGGCACTCCAAGTGTCATTAGCTTTCAGAACTTTCTTAGCTTTAGCTTTATAATACTTCTTTATGTTCCTGTCTGAATGTCTTTCCTTCCTTTCTTTCTTTTTGTGCATAGGGCAATCTGGTCTAATATGTCCAGCTCTCTTACATTCATAACAAGTAACTTCTCCATCTTTCTTATCTTTCCTGTCCTTTTTCTTATACTTATATTGAAAATTTCTCTATCCAGCTATCTTGTTCATCCTTCGAGCAAGATTGGATAATTCATTTTCTGAGACTTCACTCTCACTAGATTCGGATTGGAAAATGACTTTCTTAGACTTGGATCTGGTTACTATCTCAGGAGTCTTATCTTTCATCTGATTTGAAGTTGTAGTAAAAGCAACAGTGCCATTTCCATTCTTCTTCTTGATGTTGTAAGCATCTCTCTTCATTCTTGTTTCATGTTGTAGAAGAGTTCCAAATAATTCATGAAGAGTAATTTGAGTAACCTTCCTGTTCTCATCTATAGCTGTTCTCTTGGATTCCCACTCATTGGGCATAATATCAATTATCTTGTCCACAAGAGCTTCATCATCTAAACCTTTCTCACCCATAGATTGTAGACTGTTGACGATAGTCATAAATCTTTGTTGAACTTTACAGATAGGTTCTCCATAAGGAAAATTGAAGCCCTGATATTCAGCTCTAAGCATAGCTCTTCTATTCTCAATCACTTTAGAAGTCCCAAAGTGTGTAACTTCTAACTTCTTCCATATACAATTAGCTGCTTCACAAGAAGAAATTTGGCTATATATTTTTCTAGTCATTGAACATAGTAAAGTGTTGCGTACCTTATAGTTTAGTTGATATTCTTGCTTTTCCTGGTTAGTAAAAGATCTGACTTCCTTGTCAGGAATTTTATAATCACCAGTAAGCATAACAAAGTTGTCTACTCCAGTATTGATAACAAAAGTCTTCATACGATCTCTCCAGTATTCATAGTCATTACCATCAAATATAGGTGGTCTTGTTGGATTTAGATTGTCAATTGAACCAACATTAATTCCTACCATACTAGAAATAACTTTGCACACAAACTTGTTAGTAGCAAAGAATCATAATAACAAAGTTCGGAATGGGAAATTTTGTAATAAGATAGTTCTGAATGATAAAATGAGCAAGAAAAACTTGTATGTGAGTACAAGTCTTTCAGAGACCTGCTCTGATACCAAGTGTAAGATTGGTATAGAGTAAGAGGTTTCCAACCTCTGATACCAATTGTAGGATCGAAATATAGTATGAGATGCTCAATATACAAGAGGGGGGGTGAATTGTATATTTAAAAATTCCTTTGGAACCTTTAAAGTTAGTTAAGAATAACTATGTTTTCCTTAAACAAAGGAAAGGACTAAGTTTAACAAAGTTAAACTAAGTAAATTCACAACACCTCTAACACCGAATGCAAACTAGGAAAGAGATTCTGAATGAGGGTTCCGGAAATATGGTTCCGGAAATTGAATCTTAACAAATGATTACAATATGAGATTCTACCTTAAAGCGTATAGAATCTAAATGAAACAGAGTACAAGTAAGGAAGTATAAGAAAGTTATACATTCCTTATATTACAAAATGCAGCGGAATAAAAACAAGTAGTAAAACTACTAGTAACAAGATATAAGTTTTTTAACCCAAAGAGAAGGGTATCCATCAACCTTGGATAAAGGTCCCTTGATTTATACTTTCAAGCAAGTCTGTCTTACCCACACCAGGGTAAGCCCTCGATACGAATATCGGAGTCTCTGTCTTTCTATCCCCGCAAGCCCTCAACTTCAAGGTAGTTGGCAACCTCTGTCTTCCTCAGCAAGGAAGCCCTCGAACTTTAAGGTAGTCGGCAAACTCTGCCTTCCTATCCCCGGAAGCCCTCGAATGTAATCACCAACATTCGGAGTTGCACGAAGCTTTTGAGAGTTAATAAGAGCCTCTCTCTCTAGAAATCACTTCAAGCAATTTAGTCAGCCTTTCAGCACTTTCATCAGCCATCAGAAGTATGGAACTCTTTCAAATGAGCTCCTATTTATAGGTAAGGTCGGCTCCTTCTCCAACGGTCATATTTTCCTTAAAGATCGGAGGGACCTGTACACGTGTCACTTAGACAACGGTTAGTTTATAACAAAACAGACGACATCGTTTTATAACAAAACAAGTGTAACAGAATGTACGACATCGTTTTAAACTCTAACATAAATTTTCGGAATGAAAAATTCGAAATGAATGTTCGGAGTGTAATGAAGATAATAAAGAGTTGACAAATTTTAGAAGTGTAAGCAATATAAAAGTTCGGAGTCTAACAAAGATATTTTTCGGAGTCTGAATTAATTCAGAGTGTATAAAACAAAGATACTCAAATTCTGTTTAATAGGTGAATTCGGAATGCGAATTCGGAATAGGAATTCATCATCAGAAATCGTAATGAGAATTCGTCATCAGAATTCGTAATGAGAATTCGTCATCAGAATTCATAATGAGAACTCTTCATTAGAATTCGTAATGAGAATTCGTCATCAGAAATCGTAATGAGAATTCGTCATCAGAATTCGTAATGAGAATTCATCATCAAGATTCGTAGTGAGAATTCGTCATCAGAATTTGTAATGAGAATTCGTCATCAGAATTCGTAATGAAACTCTTCATCAGAATTCGTAATGAGAACTCTTCATCAGAATTCGTAATGGGAATTCGGAATGGAATTTCTTCATTAGAATTCGTAATGAGAATTCTTCTTCAGAATTCGTATCCTGAATCTGGAATAGAACTTAGTCAGAGTTCATATCCGGAATTCGGAATGAAACTTCCTTATAGTTCTTATCCAGAATCTGAATCCTAAAACAGAATGCCATATATCAAAGTTTCAACGATTCCGAGAAAATGAATCTGAATCTCATACTTAAAAAAATATGGATGAAAATATGATAAGGATAATTTTTCTTATAAAAGCGATTTTCATTAAGAAAGCAAATTTCCTTATAAAATCAATTTTCCTTAAGAAAGAAATTTTCCTTATAAAAGCAATTTTCCTTAAGAAAGCAATTTTCCTTAAGAAAGCAATTTTCCTTATAAGAGCAATTTTCCTTAAGAAAGCAATTTTTCTTAAGATAAGGTGTTTGTGATTTTCAAAACAAGAAGGAATGGAAAAGTCATAAGGAAAACCTTATTGACTCAACAAACATGAGATACATGTAGAAAACCTCAGAAGGAACGCATTTGGCGTAACCATCTCTGCATGACGTTAAACTAATGGCATACCCCATGTTAAAAATGGGAAGCTGAGGAACACCTCAGAGACATGACTATGTCATATGATTCCCTGAATTTGACACGGGATGCCTCGGGTTGTGCACTCTTGAGATGCCCTCTTATGAGGAAGAATATAGGTTCCCCAATGTCCATGCATCCAGATATTCCCCAACATGCCTGATGTTGCTGTCTACTCCGACCGAAGGTTGCTACCATGTCAAGACCCCATGGATGGTCTTGACGGAAGTAGTGTAGGTAACCGACATCCATGATGATATGGCACCAGGTATGAGATTCACGAACCACGACTTAAATCTATGAGGTAGACCCAGACTAGGTGACGAGTTCCGAGGAGGAATCCATGGATGGAAGAACCGACATCCCATCATCCTGTTTCGATCAAGGAGAAAACATCCCTAAACATGGAGCGAATACCTCCCACCTTTGGAATGCGGGAATGCAGGGTAACAAAAGTCACACCTGTCGCACTCAAGAAGACAGACGTGCACGCCCCGATGAAAAGTCAGAAACAGTTCTAAAATGTTTTATTCATTGTAATGAGTATCATTGATCTTAATAATATTTTTGAAAATTATTGGAAATTAATTTCTTGCAGAATTAAAAGAGATTGATGATTCAATGCATTAATTCAAATTTCTGGTAAAGGTATTATTTTTTGTGTTTTTTATATTTCAAACATGTATTTTTTTATTAGTTAATGAAATTCTATATAAAATTTGGAGTCATTGACATAAATCTAGTCATTGTAATGAAAAATAATTAATATAATAAAATTTCATCCAACAAATATTTAATATAAAGATTTTAGACACTGATAGAGGTAGATAAATACAACATTCATACTAACATTGTGAAGTACTGTATCTAGACTATGACTACTATATCATTTCCTTGATCATCAAGGACTTCATCATTTTCATCATCTTGTACTGAAGTGATCATAGAACCTAAGCTGCATCAAATTTCTATATTATCTAATCCACTTCTATTCTGAATTATTTCTACACATCCCTTATGTATTTCTTCTTACCCTCTCTTTGTAACCAGTAGTTTGGTTTACTCTTTTTTCATCCAAAAATAGTCATACTGGGTAATTCCTTCAGTATAGAAGGATTTTCAAGATATTCCCTATAAGAAAAAATGGATGTTAGGTTGTTAGTTCTTCAAAAGTCATGGGTTATACTACCAAGTGAGAAAAAGGTAGGCTTGTTTTTAATCAGGAAATCACTCCATAAAAAAGAGAGGAACTAGTAAATACATGTCTCAAAACTTAGTAGATCAGATTTAATAGTGGAATAGGATCTTAGTGATATGAACCCCTATAAAATCATCATATCTTATTTTTTAAAATTATGTTGCACATTTAACATGGTTTGGAACTCTGATAATCATAATTGTTTGAATAAATTTTAAAATCAATATTCACCCACTCTAGTCAATAATGCCATATATTAATACCTAACAAATGTTATTATAGAATGGTGCCTTTTTTGGAATTGGTTTTCACCATTATATTAACTTTTTTTAATAACCATAATCCAAGAGTTAATAGTCAGTGGAAAGATCCCCTTTTTGTTACAGTAAGTTAGGAATTTGATATATTGATTTCAATCAGACTACCATAGTACAATGGAAGTGACTGTTTATAGGAAGGATTGAATGGCAGTATTTCCAAAAAATTATTGGTCTCAAATTCAGGGAAATTATTTCAAAACCTTACAAATTACCAATTTTTTTTTAAGAAAATTTTACATGTAATGATTTAAAAAAATGTGTTATAAATTACAAAGATATAATTATTTATATTTCTCTTTAAGTAGAAATATGTATTGTCATATTTCATCATGTAAAAATGATTTTGATAATTGGAGGACTTTAAAAGTCACTCATCAAGGAACTAACAAGTTGTAGAGAACCATTTTTTTCAATTCACAGAGATATGATTCATGAATTCATAATAACTAATCAAGATAGCATCAATGATATATACAATATATTCACCAAAATTTTAAACAAAATATTTTCACTCGCGGAGATTAGGAAGAATGAATATCTTATCGAAATATTACATTGAGATCTACAAAAAAACTTCCTCTCCATAAAATTTACAATTTAAGAGATTAAGGATTTTACTGAATAGTAAATGGATGATCTAATAGGATCCCTCCTCCAGTATGAAATGGAAATAAGGAATGACAAAGATGTTGATCATGTTAAAAGGAAAGATCTATAATTAAAAGATAATATTAAAACTTTTTCTAATTCTTCTAATTATGAGTTATAGTAAAGTGAGATGTGTTACGTTATAAATTTCACTAAAGGAGTATACAAGTACAGGCAATGAAATACTATCATTAAGTAGTATCACTGAATATATTATCAAGAGGGTGACATAAAGGGATGTAAGAAAGGTAAAGTACAAAATATTAATTTTCTGAATTAATATACTATTAGTATAGGAAAAGGGACATATAAATTTATAATATTTAAAATTGAAGTACAAAGGGAAAGATAAGAAATGAAAAAAGGAACAAAAAATAATATATCATGATGGGTATAGTTGTATAGAAGAGTCAGAAAGTATTATTCATCATTAAAAGAGTGAAAAAGAAATTAAAAATGATTTAATAATAGAAAAAAATAACTGAGTAAGACTGATTCATATTATAGTTCAGGTTATGAGTTAGATATTGAAAATAAATTTTAGGAATAAAAAACAAAATGAAAATTTTCAAAGTGATATTTTTTTAATAGATGAAATATAAAATATAAATGAGACGAGAACATGAGAAATTTAAATAAGTTTAAAATGTTGTATATTCTGAGATAATTGAGCTTCAAGATGATAATGTAAGAATTAAATATTTCATGTAAAAAATGATGAATCTCTTCATATGATATTAAAATTATTTTTTGATGATTTATATAAATTTTAAAAAAATGTGTGATGTATAAACATGAAAATAAGATAAAGAAAAATACAGTATCATAATCATCTATGAAAATAGGTTAGGATCTTGATTTTATTATAAAATATATATTGAAAGCCGTAAAAGGGAAATAAAATGATTAAAAGATACCCTATATGATTTTGTTCAAGGAAATTATAAATTTTATTAGATGATGGATTTGAATAAAACTAATAACTATAAAACTAGATTTAGATATAATAGATATATTTCTAATAAGTACTAACCATATTTGGTTAAAATTATTAAACGAAAAATTTCCAATGTTACTTACTTTAGATGTAATATTAGAGGTAATTAAGAAAATTAATTTTTGTTAATAATTACTCAATCAATATTCCATACCAAGACTTTTATATTAAATAATATATCCTCTATATTAGCATATAAATAATTACATAAAAATTTATGGGTTTTTAAATGTTTTGTTGTTAATCTTGTAGGACCCAAAATATCCTGGGTACAAAAAAAATAACCTAATTAATCTATTTTATTGGAAAATCACCAAATCATTTATAAAGATACATGGTATTTGTGCGGATTTTTCCTTAGGAACATTACCAATAACATATATAACTTTTTATATTTTAATTCTTTTAATTGAGGCACTGTAACTTTTGGTGAAAGCTCAAAATTCATGGTAAAAGGTTTTATAGAAGTAGGTATATTAAAATATGTAATAATTTCAGATGTATTATATGTAAGAGGGATTAAAACACAATTTAATTATCATATCACAGCATTGTGATGATGGAAAAAGTGTAATGCTTGAATATAAAAAATTATTATTTATAAACATAATATTATTTTATTTAATCCCAATAGAAAAATAAATATATACTCTATAGATCTTTCAAAACATAACCACGAAAATGTAATGTGCCTAAATGTTTTGGAAATACACCAAATTCATTTTTAGGTAGGGTTGGTATATGTTAATCATTGATAATTGTACTTATTATAAAAATATGTATTAGTTCTGAAACATCCAAATTTTAAATCAAATATATTTTTTATGTGATTTTTTTCTAATGGTTAAGAATTTCAAAGAGTATTTTATATCCGTTAATAAGGTTAACAGTTTTAGATTCATAAAAAATATTCATATTAATTTATTTGAAACATGATAACTACTAATTTAGGTAGTGAGAGATATGTGTTTATAATTGTAGGTGATTTCTGTTGATTCACATGGACTCTTTTCTCATACCATAAAAGTGAAACCTTGATCAGGTTTACTACTATTAGTAATAATATTAAAAATAAAAATGTTTATTTAATAACATATATTAGAATTTATAAAGGGAGATGATTATATAACTTATAATTTAGAAAAATCTTGAATATAATAGATATTTCTATAATTTTATTGCCTCTAAAACAACACAAAAAATGGTGTAGTAGGGAGGGAGAACAAAACTATTCAAGAAATGGCATGGAAAACACTTAATGAATTCATCCTAATAAATATTTTTGTCCTTAATTAGTCTAAACTACATGATATATCTTTAATAGAGTTTACATTATAAATTTTTTAAAGACAACCCCTTATGAAATATTTAATGAAAAGAACCCAAATACCATCTAAGCTAAATTCTTTGGCTATAGAATTTATATTATGAATACTAAAAATAATTAAGTCCAATTTGATGCTAAAAGTTATGAGGGAGTTTTTTAGGATATCCACACAATAGTAAAGATTATAGAGTATATAACAAGAGAAATATGTTAACAGAGTAATCTTTACATGTGAAATTCACAGAAAATAATGAAAAAAAATATTATAGACTCTGTTGATTCTGTTGAAGTTTTAAGAGAATTAAATTTTGAAAAAGATAAACCTAAAAATTATAATATATTATTTTATGGAAAGATTATATCTTATTAATTTGATCTTTTGAATTTTAAAACACATGTTTATCATTGATTATAAAATGTAATTATAATTGTTGATTCTAGAATAAGAACTAGAGAATCATTTTTAAATTTTTATGTTAATTATGCCTTTGTAGCTGATTTTTTCTTGTTAATATTAAATTACATTTAAAAGATTGAAAATGGATAGATTCTATAAATTATGCACGTATCCATTTTGATAAAAATAAAGTCCATAATTTAGATGAGTTTTCTAAAAATAAACTGTATATTGGTACCAAATGGATTTTTTGAAATAATATTGATGAGTATAGTTATATAGTGGGAAATGAGGCTAGATTTTTTTCCCAATGTTATTTACAAGAATATTTATATGACTTTGAAGATTAATTTTCACTAATTTCTATATTAAAATATATTCACACTATATTTCATTTTTCCAATTTTCAAAATTTTATAATATTTCAAATGTATGTAAAAAAATTAATTTTTATATTTTGTAATATCAAAAGAATTGTATGTTAATAAATAATTTGGTTTTGAAAATGATGAATTTACAAACAATAGTTTTAAACTGTATAAAGTATTATATGGTCTATGGAAATATCACAGAACATGGTATGATATAAAGATAATATTTTTAATTCAAAATGATTTTCATTATGGAAAGGATAATCAAACCTTATTTATAAAAATATTCTAATGATATTTTAATTGTATAAATATTTTTTTATAATATTTTTTTTTCAACAAATGAATTACTTAGTAATGATTTTTCAAAATTAATGACTGATGAATTGGATATGATCCTATAGGGGGAATTTAAATTTTTCCTTGGATTTCAAAATTACAAAGAAAACTTGGTATTTTTTTAATTTGATGAAAATATAATGAATATTTAGTAAAAAATCAATAATCAAAAATGTAAAACTATGAAAACCTCATTGAGAACTAATTATAAACTAGATATTGTTGAATATAAAAATCATTTTAATGATAAATTATATATGGGAATGATAGTAATCATACTATTTCTAATTTTATCAAGGCCTAAAATTATGTTTGTTGTCTATATGTGTGCTAGATAAGACTATATCCCAAAAGCGAGTTATTTGAAGGCTATTAAATGATTAATTTGATATCTTAAAGAAAATATTTAGCATGAGTTTATTTTAATAACAAACTATTTTAATCATTTAACTTTTTCTTATTATGAATTTTGAGGATGTAGGCTAGACAGAAAGAGTACATTAGGTATGTGACACTTATAAAGTAAATTGGTAATTTCATGGGGTTCCAAAAATAAATTTTCAGTTTCTTTTTCCATCAATATGGTTGAGTAAATTGTTGTTATAAATTTCTTTCTCAAAGAGTCAATGTAAAACAAACTCTTCAGGATTTTATTGTTTACATATATAAAATTCCTATATTTTATTATAATACATCTACTATTTTATTTCTAAAAACCCTGATAGTATTCTAGGACTAAGCATATAAATATTAGATTTTATGTCTTGAGAGATCATGTTAATAAAGGAAAAATTGTTTTGGAATACATTCTTGTATAAAACAAACTACCTTCCATATTTACTAAATATATTGATTTTTTTAGATTTTCAATTTTTAAATTTGAACTGGAATGATGAAAATATTATTTTTGAAAGATTATTAAACTATTTTTAGTGTTTTTACTTATGTAATTTTAGAATTTTATAATGTCATATCTCATTATTTTTTCAAGTAAGTTCATTTTTTTAGTTTTTCCCTTTTTTCTAGGGTTTTAAAGAGTTTGATTTTGGTTTGTAAGTATTTGGAGGTGGCCATATATTATATGTATTATTTTTTGACTGAAAAACTATCATCAAAAAATTTATATCCCATGTAATTCCCCAAGAAGTATATTAAATTTCCTATGAAGTAAATTTGGGTTTATATCCTTCATGCATCCTTCCTCCTCCAGATCTAATGTTGACTCTTGACATGTTGGTATAAATTTATTCATCTTTCATTGTTGAGGAGTGGTGCTAGATACCCATTAAACCCTTTTTTCATTGGTTTCCTTATATTCCTCATTCCTCTGATGAACTCGTTGAGTCTTTCACCATGGTGAGTAATTGGGGTTGATCTTAATCCTAGGTTTTGTTTCTGATCTTCATAGCCATTGTGTATTCCACCATTCTCCATCAATTTGGTTTGGAGAATGTTTGTCAATGATGTTGAGGTAGGTGGTCTAAATTTCAATTCCCATAGTCTTGGATTATAATTATATGTATGTATTCTGAAATTTCATTTTCCACTTTTGGAAATTGAATCTTGAATTGGGTTAATTAATTGGGGAATTAATTAAGGGAAACCTAGAATTTATGAGTTGAATTTTTGTTTGATGATAAAATGGATTAAAGCTTTGGAAACTGAATTTCATAATTTTGGTTATGAAATTGATGATTAATGAATAATGATTTGATTGATAATAGGAATTAAGGTATGTTTTTATCAGTGTTAAGGGGTTAATTATTTTTATGATTGAATGGTTTATTGGTGAATTGATATTATTTCATATGAATCAATGTCATGAAACTTGTTTGGATGTTAAATTGAAAAGGTACACTTTAGTGATAATGTTTGATAACTAGGTTAATGATTCTTAACTTTGATTTATGTAAAAATTTTATATATTTAATATTGTAATAAATATGATATACGTGTGTGGGATATGGTCTAGTGCTTAAAAATATCATATGGGATTGACTAATACATGTGTGTGGGACATGAAATGATGTTCTAAAATCCCATAAGTGGTAAAAAGTGGTTATGGGACATGGAAGGATTCTTTAAATAGATACAAGGTTCTAGACAAGGTGTTCTAGAACCAAAATGTTGTCATTCGACTATGGTTCAAAGTATCCATGTTATTAAATTGAATTGAAATGAAAAATGAAAACCCATGAGTTATGTGATATTTAATATCCCTTAGGGATAGATCAGACTCTAGATTAAGAAGAATTAGGTATTATTGGTGTCAGTGTCATTATAACCCTAAGGATTCAAGTGGTTAAATAAATAATAATTGATTATATAATATTTTTACTTTATCACTTGTATCCCATTCTTTATAAAACTGCATAAACTATTATAGACTAGAATTTTTTTTACACCAATGGTTATGGACTATTATGTTTTACTCACACCCTCCTTTGGATTCCTAATCGGCACACAAATTGACATCATGTTTGTGATATAGGATCTGGACAAGGGCCCTATGTTTTATGGATTAGTTGGGATGAAGATTGGGTGAGGGAACTAGGCTTGGTTCCAAGACCCACTTGGAAGTGTTAGTGTGTCTTCACTTTGGATTTCCATTTGATAGTAGACATATATATGGTATGATGTATCAACTATTTTAGTTAATTATTATTTTCTTGTTTCGATTAATCATGTGTTACTAGTCTATATATGGTTGATTCATTATTCTAGTTTTTGGTTGTATCTTTTATTTATTTATTTATTTTATACTATTTATATAAAAGGGGGTTTTCTTTTATTTTTCTTTCTCTTAATATTTGGGAAATGTGGACAAGAGATTAATATTAGTGGGGACTTGATTAAGAGCTCATTTATGGGAGTAGATAACCCATATATGCAGGTAAAATCCACGTACCCCTAGGAGGGATTATTTTTATTGATGTTTGTAGTTACAATAACAAGCTATTTCACCTAGTGTGATATTATTATTTTTTGGGATTTTTTCATCATGTCCCCAGTATGGCATTATATTTTTGTAAGCATGCATCAACCATGGAACTCAGGAATCATTGTGACATGAATCATTTTAGTCATGCATGGAAAACAGGTTTTGGGGTAAATTGTCTAAATAAAAATTAATTGTATTGTGTGTGTAATTTTCAATGAAAAATGTGTCTAATTGGAAATTTTAAATTTTAAATTATGAAAAATGTGATAAATTTATATGTATAAATGGTTGAATAATGATAAAATTATTTTGTGAAATTATTTTACACTTTTTTGATCAATGACTTAGATGAGGGATGGTTGAGGGTAGTGATAATGCCTTATTTTTTTCAATGTTGTGTGGAATGGGATATAACTTGTTATGGATTTATGTTAATACATATTATGTAAATGTTATAATAATTTGTTATATGTCCTAAAACATGTGTTTTTTATTGTAGATAAATGCCTCCATGATGGTTCTTTTTGAGAGGGCGATAAGTGGATATGGCTAGAAATGTGCCTCTAATATCAGAACTAGATAGTTAAATAGTTTCAGGTGAGAAAGTAGGAGAGAAGTTCCATGAGAAATTTTCTCATTTTCGGAATTCCATGGAAAGAGACCCATGGTGGATTGTGAAGAGTATTTTAGTCCTACTAGAGGATTTGCAATTGTAGTACCCTCATACTTTCACAAGAGAGAGTGGACCTGAGGCAGTTGAGTTCTAGATTGAGTTTGTCCAAACAATTATTGACCACTTAGATACTTTTACTAAGAAGATATTCAATATAGAATCTTATAGGTTTCAAGGATCATCCATGAACTGGGGGGATATTCAGGTTCAGATTGAGCAGTAAGAAAACATTATATTTAAGTAATTCCAATAGAAGTTATTAGATAAAATTTATCTAGATACACTAATCCAATAGAGGGAAGAATAATTTATGAGGCTTGACTAAGGAAGTTTTTCTACGATGGACTACGTTGGTCACTTTATAAACATTTAGGGTTTTTCCCTATTGTTAGATGGGGATGAAGACAACTTTGTAAAGATGTTTTCAGTATGGTACTAAATTTGAGATTATGTACTATGTTAACATATTTCAGTTAAAAAAAATTTCTAAGGTTGTGGATCAGTTTCTCATATATAATAATAACATTAAGGAGGATTCCAGTAGAGGATAGGTGGTTTTTGTTGGATAGCCATGATGTATGACTTTTGAGAGTAGGAATAGTCACTTTGAGAATGTTGACTAAATTATTGTAAAGAAGAGTGGTCAGGGGAAGGGATAAGTTACTCAAGATCTTACATGAGTGATCTGCCACTAGTGCAACAGGCCAGGTCATATTCATATGAAGTTACCATAACCATTGGTAGATTTTCGAGATTTCAGCAGGATGGGACATCTACAATGGTTCAGCAAGAACTCGTAAAAGACTGGTAATGAAAGAGGAGCTAGGAGGAACCTGAGTATGATATTGGAAATTCTATACCATTACATTCTGCCAGTAATAGTTCGACTATCCATGCAAGATGAGGTTGGGGATGTGGTACATTTTGGAAAGAGTTCTTGTAGAAGTATAGTGTTGTAGCTCGAGGGAGTCAGACTACATCATAAGAAAGAGGGGAAGGAGAGTTTCATGATGTTTATACTATATTTGTGGATATCAATTCTGGACCATTTATAGGTAGAAAAACTATTTGGGTAGTATATATCCTTGATAGTGCCGTATCTGATATCAGTTCCCCTCATTCTATTATATATATAAAATTTGTGAATGGTTTGATCATGGAAGTGGAGTTTGTCAGTGGGGTTATAACAATTGATACATCATTGGGAGTATAGTAGAGAGACATCTATTTGTGCAAGGGGTTTCCTCTTGAGGTTAGGGGGTATCATTTCAGTTGGTATCTTTACATCCTTAGTAATTCTATTTTTTACTTGATTATTGGTATGGGATGGTTAATAGTATATCAAGTCCACATTGATTGTTGCCATATGACAGTGACATTTACATATCTTGAGGGTGATAATTATGTTCATCATGGTGAGTGGGATATCAAGGTGGGTTATGTAGGTAATGTTCATCATTAACTGGGTGATATTACTACCTAGGTTTCTAATCAATTGTTAGATAATGGGGCTGTAAATCTTGATGTCTTTCCACCCATAGTGGACCTATTCTAGGATGTGTTTCTTGAGGAATTCTCAAGGATTTTTACTAAGGTATATGTGTAATTTATAATTGATCTCATGAAAGGGGTTGAGCATGTTTCTATTCCACCATACATAATGGCAATAACAGAGCTTCCAAAGCTCGTGTCTCAACTAGAAGAGTTTACGGATAAAGAGTTTATCCAACTGATTACATCACCTTGGGGTTCTCCTGTCTAGTTTTCTAAGAAGAATGATGAAACCATGTTCTTATGTTTTGACTATAGGAATTTGAACCAGATGAATGTGATGAATTGGTCTCCCTTTTTCTGTACCAGTGATCTCTTTGATTAGATGAGTGAAGTTGTATTCTCTAATATTGACTTGAGATTTGGGTATCATCAATTGAGTGTTCATCTTGCTGATATACCAAAGAAAACTTCTGGAAGTTGGTATATCCCTTATATGTTTTCCATGATGTAATTTGCGAGGATTAAAACTACGATAGTGTTTATAGAAATGATGAACATAATATTCTTCCCATACTTGGACCATTTTTTGTTGTTTTGGTGGATAAAATCTTTGTATACTCTAAGACTCATGATGATCATGCCCAACATCTTGACATCATCCTGAGTACACTTAGAGAACATTGAATATATTATAAGCTATCTATGTGTCAATTTTTGATTGATAAGGTACATTTATTGGGTCATATCATCTCATATCAAGGTGTGTTAGTGGACTAAAAGAAGGTATGAATAGTTTTTTCCTGGGAGTAGCCAAAGAATGTGTTCGATATATACATCCTTATAGGGTGTGCGGGATACTATCAAAGGTTCATCAAGGACATTTTCCATATTGAATAACCACTTTAGAGCATGAAAAATAAGTTAATTAAATTTTAATGGTTGGGATAATGTGATAATTATTTGTATATGTTAAAGAATTAGTTGACTACCACCCTGTTATTAGGCCTACTTGAGCCATGGGAGAAGCATACAATATTTTTTTTATGTATATAGGATCAGGAATGGAGTAGTGTTAAAGCATAGGAATCATTTTTTGGTAAAAAAGTCATGTATTTTGATGCACCATGAATGAAACATCCCTACACATGATCTCATGTTTGATGCAGTGGTTTATGCTTCGGGGTTTTGGTGATATTATCTATTGAGTGAAAATTTTAATGGGTATACCGACCACAAGATATTAAAGTACATATTTTCCAATGATATTTGAATATATAGAAGAAATTATGGGTAGATTATATTAATTTATTTTATTTTGGGTTGGAATATATTATTGGTAATAGAAAAAATTATGTTGATTTAAGTTGAAAACAAAAACTCAGGTAGTTCAGGAGTCTAGCTCTCTGGGGAATATGATGAATTTGCTAACTGAGATGCATGTTGTGGTTTTAGTTTGATTTGAATAGATGAATATCATTTCCATATCAGTGAATTCCACACTTTTGAGTTAGATTATGGAAAGTAATTAGGAGGATTTGGAATGTTTTTCCTTGATGAAAATCCATGAAGTTGGGGAGTCACCTTCTGATTGGACCATAGATGAGGATGAGATCATCTATGTATATGGACATATTATTGTTCCAATATGTGTATATGAGGATGTGATTCATGAATTTCATGCTGAAAAGTGGTTGGTGTATCCTACTTTGAGTAAAATTTTACATTTTTGATGTCGATAGTATTGGTGGTTGGCCATGAAAACGGAGATTGTAGGATTCATTACATGGTGTTACACCTGTCAACTGGTGAAGGATATACATCAATGACCTGGTGGTTTACTATTGTTTTTTTCATTCCAGAGTGAAAGTGAGACATAATTACTTTGTACTTTTTAGAAGGTATTTTGAGGATGCCTCAGTATATTGATTCTATTTGTGTGGTTGTACACTGAATTATCAAATTAGTGTACTTCATTCCTATATGGGGGACTTTAATAGTAGATTAGTTGAGATACATTTACCATCAAGAGATAGTCCTTTTGTATAGGGTTATGTGGGGCATAATTCTATCCCATTACTCAGATTTCACTTAGCACATCTTGAGAGGCATGCATAAGGTGCTTGGTACGCATGTATTTTTGAGTACATATTTCCACCCACCGACAGATGGGAATTTTGAATTCACTATTCAGGTTTTGGGGGATATTCCTTGTTCATGCATTCTAGAATTTGGGAAATATTAGGAGAAGAACCTAGTTCTCGTTGAGTTCTCCTAATACAAAATATATCAGGATAAAATATAGATGTCACTATATGAGGATCTTTATGGAAGGCCATGAAGATCCCCTCTATAGTGGATGAAGGCTGGTGAGTCGGAGATTTGGGACCAAGTCTTTTATAGAGCTTTGGAATTGGATGGATCTTTTATATATAATGTTTGGACTGAAAAACTATCTATTGAAAATTTACGCACCATGTAATTCTATGACACATTATGTAACATTTTAATTAGGCTAAAATCTTCCAAAGGAATGGATTTTTCACTGTAAACCATTAAAAAATTAACATGAGGTTTAATTGAATTACACATCATGTATTTCCATGAGTAGAAAATTAAAAGTTAAAATCAGTTCATTTTTGTTTATTTCCATCAGGAATCCTTCCTCCTTCTAAATCAAGGGTGACTCTTAGTGGATTTGGAATGATTTATTGATCTTAGGTCATTGCATATTGGTTCTAGATACCTAGAAATCTCTTTAGCTTTGGTTTCATATTATTTCACATTCCTCCAATGAAGCGGTTCAGTCTATAACCATATTGGGTAATAGAGATTGATCTCAATCCTAGCTTGTGTTCCCATTATTCTTATACATTGTGTATTAAGGCGTTCTCCATCCATTCAGGGTTGTATTCTGGTGAACATCCATCAATGAACTTGAGGTATATGTTTTAAATTCAATTCATATAGTCTTGAATGGTAATTGCATGTATGTATTTTGGTGTTTTAATTTCCTTGTATGGATGTTGAATCTTGAATTGGATTAATTAATTTTTTAATTAATTAAGGGAAACATAGAATTTAAAAGTTGATTTTCCATGTGATAATTAAATTGGTTGAACCTGGGGAATTCAATTTGGTAATGGTGGTTATGAAATTGATGATTAATGTTGTATGATTTGATTGATAATGGGAAGGGATTATTGGATTGACCTTAAGGTTTTATTGGTTTTTATGTTAAATGGTTAAATGGTGAATTCTCATTTTATCCCATGTGAATTAAAGTAATCAACCTTGTTTGTTTTATAAACTGAAATGGTATAATTTAATGAGAATGTTTGATAAGAAAGTTAATGGTGCTTAACAATGATGTATGTTAAATTGTGATATATGTGATGTTGTGATAAATATGATATATATGTCAAGTACATGGATAGATTCATCAAAATATAATATGTTATTAAATGATTTAAGTGTGTGGGACACCGACTGATGATTTAAATATCATATTTAAAAACAATGGGTTGTGAGACAAGAAAAGATGCTTCAAATACACATTGGGTTCTAGACATGGAATTTGAGGAACAAATTGTTTCCATTTGACTATAGTTCCATGTATCAATTTTATTAAGTTAATATGAAATAGTAAATTAAAACCCATAAGTTATGTGTTTTTTTATATCCCTTGGGGATGGTTCAGACTCCACTATAAGCTGAAGCAGGCATTGTTGGTTTCTGTTTCATCATGAACCTAGGGATTTATGTGCTTAAATAAAGAATAATTTAATATGTAAACTATTAACATTATCAATTGTATTTTATTCTTTAAACAACTACATCCCCTGTTATAAACTGGTTATTGATATAGACATTGTTGGTGGTGGCCTACTGAGTTGTACTCCCACTCTACTTTTTCTATCTGATTGGTACCAAATTAGACTTCATGTTAATAGTTATGATAACGGCAATCTCCCTATGCTAGATGGTTGAGTTGGGATGGAGCATGCATGAGGGAATCAAACATGGTGGCAGAAGCCTCTTGGTAATTTTAATGTTTCTTTACTTTGGTTTTCAATTTGACACTTGGCACGTATATGGAATGACATATCAACTATTTTAGATGAATTTTTTTTCTGTTTTTTGTTTATTAGGTGTTACTGGTTTTTATTTGGTTATGGAATTATTCTATTTATTTGTTATATATTTTGGTTATTATTTATTTATTTTCCATTTTTGAGATTATTTGATAAAGAGGGTATAATATTCCCAAGTTATATATTAGACCCTCATAGCCTGTCAGCAACCTCTAGTATATGAGGAGGCATTCCTGAGTCCCTACAACGAACCGACTTGGGGCCCTGGTATGTGGCACCTGGTTTAGGACATTACACAAGAACTTAGGGGGAGTTATCCATTGAATATTATTTTTTGAATCTATTATCTTTAGTTTATTTTTCTTTTCTTATGTTTTTGATGATTTTCCCAAAGGGGGAAAATTTTGGGAGAGATATGGGGAGAAAACTAGAGATGGAATTTGGGACATCAAATTTTGGATTTCATAAAATTAAAATTAAATTTTTTTTTACAATTTCGGAAAAGTGGGACATTTTTTTCACTAAGTGTTTATGTGGTTTTTTTGAAAACTATTATATTCCTTTTAGTTTAAATGTTATATTGAAATTAAATATAATAATTTTTTATTTATATGTATTTTTTTGAAGAAAAAAATAAATTAATTTTTTATTTATTTTATTTTGGAATTATTATTTAACTAAAAAACATTTCATTTTATTAATTGTATTTCAGAATTATAGTCTAACCATATCATTTTATGAGGTATTTTGAAAAAATATTCATTCTACAATGAGAATACCATGGTATAATCCTTCAACCACAGTGGGTAATGGATTCTGAGACCCAATGTGAGGATGTTGTAATGACAGGTATAAAGGATTTTTAATCAATTGGTGAGTAGTTAAATGTTATAAGTAGATAAACAATATAAATCAATGATATGAATGTACATTGTTTACTCACATACCTAGCAACATCGTTTTCCATAATTCCACCTTCAGGGGAAAAAGAAACCCCATATAACAGAATGGTGGAACCATCGATATTTTCTCCATCATCGTACATTTTACATCGCCTTTATGATATTCATGTTTAAGGAAATGTTAATAAATATTATTAGGATTTAATGACTCATTGAGTTAATAAGTAAGAAAATACCCTCACCTAATGACACCACCATAAAAATGAATTCAACTAAAAAATAGCTACTAGCATCAGTTTCATTTAGAACAGCATCCACCCATGTCAAGTCTAAGGGAATGATTTCTAAGGCATCAGCAGTATACAATAGGTCTAACATTGCTAGATCCTTAACCTTATCAACCTCATTTTAGGTCGTGCCTAGTGATAAAATTTCTATTGTAGGGGATGAAGGCTCTTTATTATCCCCATGAATATATTATTATTCCACCACATATATTTGGTGAGGTACTACAAATCTAGTTGGTTGAAATATACTATTGATATTTCCTAGGAATATGAAAAGGTAATGTGTAACAGATACTTGATGATTCTGGATAAGAAATATCTAACGATTTCGAATGCTTTATTTTCCTCATCCACTATAGGAAGGTTTCATGTAAGTGGTGACACTGAAAGAACTAAATATGATACCAATAGCGGTGTGGATCTTTATGCCTTTGTTCTGTAAAATTCAACTATTATTAGATCCATTTGAACAATGGCTCCATCATCCTCAATCTCCTGGCCATCTTCCAGAACAAATCCAATAGTAATATCCCAAAGGAATACATTAGATATTCTAGTGGTAACATGGTACCTTAAGCTTATATAAATAGTCAATGAAAAACAAAATATATCTATGTGTGCAAATCCCAACAAGTATATTTCCACCTGATTAAATTAAATCTTATATTTTAGTATCATATTTATCTTCCATCCAAACTACCCATTTCTAACATCTAGTGGTAAAATACAACACATTCATGGCATCATTTATGGGAACATTTATCATTTTAGTTATATCATTTGGAAGATTTCCCATTATAAAATGGATTCTAGACTCCTTAATTCTTTGTGAGAAATCTCGGAGGCTCTAGGAATTATTGAAGAAATAAACTTATCAGACCTAAAATTGGATTTAATAATTGGTGTGATCTATATGGGCATAGAAACCAATGCAGATAGTTTCTCATTAAGTTATGAGTGGAGCATCATCATACCCCTAATACAGACAAATCATAGTACTAGTTCTAGGGAAATTTACAAGAGTATTAATATCCTCCCTAGTAAACATTGACCTAAATTGAGGATCCCCCATCAAGTGTCTTTCAAATAGGGCATACAGAGGAGTATGAAATCTTGATTGAATACACTAAAATTGATTCCAAAACCACCATAGAGCTTACCAATCATAGTGTATTTGACTATCAATCCACGTTGAAAGTGAACCCTCATGAATTGTAATCTTGTAAGCTCGAGCTTCAAGATCACCCTCTCCATTTTCAATGATACTGCTAGTTGTTTTCTCATAAGATATGAAAGATAAATGATCATAGCGCCTCTAGTGGTCCTTAATTTCCTAGATGTTTATCTTGATAGGCCTCGCTCTACTGATGTGTTGAAAAAAGGGTTTGAATCCAACACTAGGGATATTTTAGGCACTTGGATATTAATATATGCCTAGGGGATCCCCCATATAACTCCAAAACACTTAGAAGTGGGTAAAGACTCAATGTAGGGGATTTCCCCTATAAATATAAAGTAGAATGATTTATAATATCAATAATATAAGAATAGACAAACTAAGGTTCCATCATCTTGGCATGGTCACCTCCATTATGAAAGTGTAAACCCAACTCCACACTTATTCTAGGAGGGGAATCAAGTAACTACTCAATTACATGGTTAATAATCCATACAATTGAATTAATCAGTCAATTTCATGAATAAACTCCCATACCAAGCTGTTAAACATACCATCCTTGAATATTTCCCAGTAAACATATAACGAACCAAATTCATATCAATGAAATTTTTTCCTTCTTATAGTAATATCATATAGTACAAATCATATAAAATAAGTTAGAGACCATAATAAACACTTTATAAATAAATATTTGATGAAATAAGAAGTGTTTCTAGAAGTTAAGGAACCAAAACTGATGAAATAATAACTTGAACACAGGAATAGTATTATGCCCCTAATAAATAGTAAACCACCCAAATGAATAGTAAGCACACCCATTAATGTATAAATAAAATTCATTCATATTAATAATTATATTATTGTATAATTATATTATAGGGCATGTAAATAAATGTTCTAAAAATTATTAATTAAGTATTGACATTTTTGTAAATATTTAATTGAAATTTATTATTAATTCAGTAATTTAAATAATTTTCTAAAACATATATTCATACAATAATACTATGTTGTATTATAGTTTTATGATAATTTTATGAGACCTTAAGTAATTTTTCAAAGTTTTTAAAAATTATTTATAATTTTAAAATCTATATTTTCCAAGTAAATGAGATTTTTAATTAAAAATTAAATTATATATATTTATTAAATTATTTTTATCAAATTGTCTTATTTTTGAATTATACATGTTGAAAAATGGTTAGGATTATTTTTTGGTATTTTTATAAAATACTTTAATTTTTATGAATAGTAAAATATTATAATTTACCAGAAAATCTAAATAAATGAATTATGGAGTCATAACTGTTTTAATGATTATTTAAAATCAAAATCTAGAACTATAAATAATAATTTTAATATATTTAGAGATAATTATCTACCTATTAATATCATTGATCCAAAATAATAATCTAATGGATATAATAATTAGAAAACACTACTCTCCTCTACTATAAATACCACCGGGTCTCCCTCTTCTCCTCACACATTACAAGATTTGATCCCTGACCAAATTATAAAAAATACACCTCACAGTCCCCTCCCTCACCTCTATGTTCTCTTGGTCTTGTAAAAATTCAAAAACCCTTTACCTAATTAAGTTCTCAAGGTGGATAGATTAAAGAGGTAAACTCCTCTTCCTTTTTCATTTAAATTATTTTAATTTCATTAAATTTTCTTATTCTCCCCTAAAATACTTCATCAAAATGGAATTATAGATCAATTAACATAATATACTATAATAATATCAACTTAATGGAATACCCATCCTTAAACTTCTCCCTCTCCCTTTTATTTTATAAATGAAATTGTCGCATCTGATATGTCAATTTACAGACATAATGGATGATGCGCTTTCAATTTCCATTAAACTCTTCAAGGATATTAATAAAATTATTAAATTTTTTAAACAATATTTTAATTTTCATGTTATAACCTATACTATGTTCTGTAGAAACCCTGTATACATAATACTAAATGATAAAACAAAACGAGTTCGTCGTGGTCGAAAAACCGCCAAAATTAACCTAAAACGATCATCATTAACTTTTCTCTTATGATTCATCCTAATATCATATAAATAAATTCATTATAAGATTATATAATATTATCAAAGATTATAAATACCATATACTAAAAAGTATGGTTATTTATATACATTTTACATGAACATTCATTCATGTATTCAAGTGAACAAATCATGAAGACCAAGAAAATGAACACTCCCAAACAATGAAATTATACTCTATAACTCATATAAAAAAAACATAAATGAACTAAATAAAAACAAAACGAATCAAATTTATGTATAAATGGTTCATTATTTGTTAATTAATGAATCTAATTTTATTATAAAGGATATTAAAGTAAAGGAATAATTTTTTCATATGGTAAGGGGAATTCTCGAACACAAAAATATTTATTTGGGTTTAAATATTTCACCAAATTTTCAGTATTTATATTCCATAAATAACATATATTCATAATTATACTACCTTTTGTGGGATATACATGTTTTTTACTATAGTTTATGAAAAACAATATATTTTCTAAAAGAACTCTTCTTTTGAAAAACACATTATTTACTTCTTGAGGGTGTTTCTTCTTCACTCAAGCTTGATGATTCATATATCAAGTATGTTATTCCATATTTCATTTGGAAAGATAATTTTTATTAATTATGATTTGTTAAGTGAAACTCATTCCTTTTGTTGTGTTATTGTATGTCTAAGATTGATATATGTTCTATGTGGCTTGAATGATAATGTAAATGATATGATGTTACATGTGCACCTAAAATTATATAGCATAATGTAAATGTTATAATGAGTTGGGTGTACTCAGAATTATATAGCACTCCAATTCATTGGGTAACGAGATGTATCCCATGATAAAAGTGGGATATGTAGGAACATGATGTTATCTTTGTTCAAAATTGTGTGTTGTAGTTGACTACTAAGACATGATGGTTCATTATTATTCTTTGTCACAGTTCATGAATTTATTTATTTCTTCCTCTCATGAGTATAATTATGTTGTTATGATTATGATGATCCCATGTTATATTATTTCATGTTCATATCTATCCTCATACTAGGCTTTAGATCACCTGTTTCTTTGATGCAAATCCTCATGTGTCTACTTGTACTAAGGGGAATTCAAGGTCTAATAAGAATCTAGAGATGAAGGAATTAAATAAATTATTTTGTTTTATTTTGTAAATTTTATTTATGATCCTAATTTTCCCAAGCCTTTTAACCCTGGGATCCTAACCATGTAATGATTTTATTTTTTTATCATTAAATTGATGTAATATTAATGTATGAAAAACGGGGTTTCTATTGTTGGTATTAGAGAACATTTTAGATGATTTGGGAATTATGATTAAAGAATATTAGTGAAGAAAATTAGTATGAGACTAAGTATAAGTAATCACCCAAGAAGATTTGTTTTTGAAAATGATAAACAAATGGATCCGACAAGATATTCCTTTGGACTAAATTTCATAAAGGAATAAATTATTTATTCATGACTTTTTGACTTATGCTTTGTTAAAACATTTAATGTTGAATAAAATAGTGGTAAACAAGAGAAATTGGGCCAATAACCCATGTGAGGGATGATGCAGTGATTTCCTGAATGACATCCCAAATTCCTTGGGAGGTGAAGTTCAAAATTTCATGGTGAGGCTTACCAAAATTTCTTAGGTTATGAACAATGACCTGAATAATGTGGGACGTAAACCTTCACTTAAGAGGATGAAATTGGATATCGAGTGTTTTATGCAACAATAACTACTGATTTTTAGTATATCTTCCAATCCACAAGTTGTAGAATAGTGGGTAAACTCAATAAGGAATATATTTTCTATGATTCATTTTTTTGAGATGGAGAAGGTGTCTCTTTCCATTTATCAACTAGATGGGTAGGTAGACCAATGGTGGGAATTGATTAAGAACACCAAGTTATGGGATGAAATTAAAGATATGGAGTGGGAATAATTTAAGATAAAGTTTCATGACAGGTATTTACCTCAAACTATTTTTACTAAAATGGAATATATTTCATAGAGATGATGCAAAAGGAATTAGAATCTATCTTGGACTACGAAGTAAATTTGACAAGGATTTAAAGGTACAAATCGTGTTTTGTTATGAATAATGATTTAAAAATTGATAGATTATTTAGTGGATTAAAACTCGGGCATTGAAAGGCTCTTATAATTCAAGACGTTGGGAGATTTAATGAATTTTTTCATTGTTCTATCAAAGTGAAGATGATGTTTGGAGAATGTTATAATAGATATATTGATATGAAATCAAATATGGAGTTTCGAGTCATAGGATATAATCAGAAAGATGGAAATAAAACTCAACCACTCATATAGTAAAAATGTTGGAAGAAGCATCATGGTAATTACCTCAAAGGGATTGTGAAATTCTTTATGTGTCAGAGAGAAGGATACTAAGCTCATGAATGAAAAAATCATGAAAATTTAGGATAGTGTGATTAAGGAAAGGAGAGAACCACCCATGTTCTAATGCTACCACTATAGGGAGAAAGGGAACTATGCAATCTAGTGCACTAAACCTTGAGTTTTTGAGGGTAATCAACATCATCAGTCACCAATGCCAAAAGATAAAGGTAAGGATTGTGCCATCACTACTATAGAACTAGACCAATAAAATTAAGTTGAACAAGGTACACTTTCTATTCACTAAGTAATAAAAAAATTATTATTTGATTCTAGTTCAAAACACTCATTTATATATTGCAAGTTTAATAGAATTATTGAATTGGAGACCTGAAACCTTGAATTAGAGATATATTTAAAAACACTAAGTGGTGAAATCATTACAACCCAAGTGTTTTAATCTTCTATTGTTGGAATATGTTGGAAGATTATTCTAGATAATCTTATGATACTTCCCTTAGGGAATTTGACACTGTAATGGGAATGAATTGGCCCTTGTTATATATAGAACACATAAAATATCAAAAAAAGTAATGATTTTTTCATATTTTGAACCATCCATGCTCCTATATATATTCATGGAAGATCATGAATTTCGATTGAAAAATTCTTCCATGGTTTGGGTGTTGATTCCCAGTGAAGAAGCACACATTGCTCAAATGGTTGAGTCAAAAGAATGTATCAACCAAGAGGAAATTTCCAATGTGAGGGAATATGGTGATGTGTTTCCTTAAGAGTTACACAGTCTTCCCTCAAATCATGAGGTAGATTTCATAATATAACTCATACCTAGATCTACTCTTATCTTTAAATGTCTCAGTAGGATTGGTCCTATCAAACGAGAGGAGTAAATGAAGCAGATTAAATAGCATTTGGACAAAGGGTTCACACACCCTAGTACATCACCTTGGGGTGTGCAAGTGATCTTTTTCAAGGAGAAGGATAGATCAATGATGTTTTGTATCAGTTATTGGTAACCTGACATGATCACCATAAATAAATAGTATCAAGTTCAATAGATTGATGAATTTTTCCATCAGCTACAAGAAGCTCAATAATCTTCAAAGGTGGACCTTTATCCTAGACATCGTCTTCTAAAGGTGAAGAAAGAATATATTCAGAATACTGCCTTTGGTAAAAGGTATGGGCACTATGATTTTATGGTGACCCCCTATAAACATTATAATTCCCCTAAAATATTCATTGATTTGATGGATAGAGTCTTTAGACATTAACATAATAAATTTTTTGTAGTGTTAATCTATGATATTATCATTTACTCCAAGAGAGAGGAGGAACATAAAGAATATATTAGTTTGTTTTGGTGATATTGAGGAAGGATACGTTGTATCCCAAGTTCCAAAAGTGTTACTTTTAGATGTAGTAAGTCACAATCTTGGGACATGTGATCACAAGTGAGGGAATTTCTATTGACTCCTAAAAAAGGTAATTGAGGAATTCCTCACACCCACTAGTGTCACATAAATCCACAGTTTTCTTATACTAGTTTGGAAATACCAATGTTTTGTGAGAAATTTATCACAATTATATAACTCTCTAACTAAGTTAACAATAAAAGGGGTAAAGTATGTCTAGATTGATTAATTTGAGGAAGGATTCAAGGATCTCAAGAGGTGGTTGATCACTATATCTATACTCATATTACCAAAAAGTGAATAATTTTTTGTGATATAA
This sequence comes from Viscum album, assembly GCA_963277665.1. NCBI lineage: Eukaryota > Viridiplantae > Streptophyta > Magnoliopsida > Santalales > Viscaceae > Viscum > Viscum album. The sequence continues at coordinate 2,142,190,895 of OY728159.1, forward strand.
AGTTATTATTAAAATAATGTATTGGGTTATGTACTCATGAAAAATGATAATGTGATAGCATACGCCTCATTGTAGTTAAAAAACCAAGAGCAGAACTTCCCAATGCAATATTTGGAGCTAGAATCTATGTTTTTTTCCTTGAAAATCCAGTGACACAACCTCTATAGTGATACTTTTTACATATATACCAATAATAAGATCCTAAATTATATATTCACACAAAAGGATCTCAAAATGAATCAAAGGAGATGGTTAAAGCTAATCAAGGACTACGATTTCTCTATTCATTGTCATCCCTTCAATGTGAACAAGGTAGCTGATGTTCTTAGTATAAAATAACCTACTACTCTATCCATGATATGGATTGAGAAATTCCTATATTTATGGATTTTAAAAGAATGGATTTGGAAATAATAAGGGCATTAAATAAATCATAAATTTTCCAAATGATTTCCCAACCATCTTTCTAAGAGAATATTAAATAGGCATAGAGGGATGATCTGGAGTTACAAAATAAGGTCAATTTAGTAATGGAATTGAAACTACAAGACATCCAATTCAATTATGATAGTGTTCTTTGATTTGAAATGAGGATATATTTGCATTAATAACATAGGATAAAGTGTGAGATATTGGAAAATGAACATAGCTCAACATTTTGTATCCACCCTGGGAGTATAAATATGTATTGTGATATCCAAGAACACTTTTGGTGGGACAACATGAAGACAGAGATTTTGGATTATATCTCATGGTGTTTGATACGTAAACTAGTTAAAGTAGAGTGATAGAAGTCCAAAGTTATGATGAAGAAATTTCCTATACCCATGTTGAAATGGGATAAAGTCACTGTATAATTTTCCATGGGTCTTCTAGTTAAATCCAAAGGAAAAAATGAGATATGGGTTGCGGTGGACCAAATCCCCAAGACTCTGCACTTTATCTATATTGTTAAAGATCTCTCACTTGAAAATTCTTCAATGATATATGTGAAAAAAGTGGTGTGACTACAAGGGTTCCCACTCTTGATTTTCTTTGATGGGGATCCCAGGTTCACATCTAATTTCTAGAGGATTCTTCAACATACATAGAGTAATGTATTGAATTTTATAATGGCTTATCACCACCAAACTGAGGGAAAATCTAAAAGGAATATTTAGATAATCAAAGATGCACTCAGAGAAAAATCACTAGAATTAAAATGTGGATGGGATTAATATCTTGTATTGGTTGAGTTCTCATACAAAAATATATTCCACTCATGTATTCAGATGGATCAATATAAAGCAATATATAGAAAGTGATGTATAACTTTGACTTTTTTGGATAAAGTTGGTGAAAGAAATATAGTTGGACTTGATCTTTTAAAAGATATGATAGATACGGTTCAAGACATCCAAAAATATATACAAGCTACTAAATTCAATAAAAATAGTTGTGCTGACAACCATCAAAGGGAATTGGAGTTTGACTTCAAAGATAATGTCTTCCTTTGTATATCACCATAGAAGAGAGTCATGTTGTTTCAAAAGAAAGTGAAAACAAGTCCAATTTACATTATAACCTTTGATATCCATGATCAAATATGATCCATGGCCTATAAACCTTCAATTTCACCCAATATGGACGAATTTTAGGATCTGTTTCAGGTATCACTCTTGAAGAAGTACATACCAAATTCCTCACATGTACTGAACCTATAGGTTGTACTTCTGGATGATGATCTCTGTTATGAGGAGTATCCATCAAAGATTATAGACTATATAGATAAGGTTATATGTAGTAAGACAACCCACCTTTTCAATGTGTTTTGGAGGGACCATATGTATGAATAAGAAACATGAGAACTGGAGGAGGTGATGAAGGAGAAGTACCCTTACCTGTTTATGTAAAATGAAATTTCAAGGGTAAATTATCAAAAAGGGGGAAGAATGTAACAACCTAAACATTTAACAACATAAATTCTCCCTTATCATAGTAATTTCATATATTATAATTCACATAAATTTACATAGAGAGAATAATAAAACTTTATAAATGATTTTTTTTTAAAATAAGAAGTATTTCTAGAATTTAATGAACTAATACTGATGAAATATTAACTTGACCTTATAAAGAGTAATATGAACCTTATGGATAGTACACTGGCCAAATTAATAGTAAACACATCCATCAAAGTAAAAAATAAAATTTTTCAATCTTTTAAATTAATGAATTGTATAATTATATCATATTCTAAGAAAATAAATGTTTTAAAATTATTTATTAATTGTTAGAATTTTTTAAATATTTAATTACAATTTTATGATTAATTTAATACTTTAAAATAAAATTTATTTTCATAAAATGTATTCATAAATTAATACTTTGATGTCTTATTGTTTTAATATAATTATATGAGACATTATTTAATTTTTTAATAGTTATAAAATCAATTATAATATTAAAATATGTATTTTCCTAGGAAATAATGATTTTAATTAAAAATAAATTACTTATATTTAGAAATTTATTTTCATAAAATTGAGTTTTTTTAATTCTACACATTGAAAATGGTTATGGTAGATTTTTTATATTTTTCTAAAATACTTGAATTTTTTATGAAAATTAAAATAAACTAATTTATAATAAAAGCTAAATAAATTAATTGTGGATTAATAAATGATATAAGGTTGATTTAAAACCTAAATATATAAATATCTTTCATTATATTAATATATTTATATATAATTCTACAACTATTCATAGTCTAGAGCCGAAAATATTAAACTAATGAATATAATAATGAGAAAACACACCTCTCATCCACTATAAATACCACTTATTACCCTCTCATATAGTCATACCATACAAGCATTAATAATTCCCAAATTTATGCCCAATAATATTTCCTAACCCCTACCCCACGTCCAGGATATCCTTGTCTCCTAAAAATACCTAATCCCTTTCTTTAAAAAGGTTTTCAAGGAGGAGATATTTAAGAGGTAAAATACCCTTCCTTTTTCTTTTAATTTATTTTAATTTCTTTTATTTTTATTTTTCTATCTTTAACTCCCTACATAAAAATGGAGTTATAACTCAATTGCCTTACATATAATTTAATTATATCATGTTAATTCAAGACCCATAATTAAATCTCCCTCTCTCTTATTTTTAAAATGAAATCGCCGTCTCTCGATGTGTCCATTTACTGACATCATGGACGATGCACATTCAATTTATGTTAACTCCTTCATTGCTAAAAATAATACCATTAAATGGTAAAAAAATATTTTTATGTGTATTTTATGACCCTTTTATTTTCTGGAACTAACTTATATACATAATACTAAATGATAAAATAAAATGAGTTCATTGTGGTTGAAAAACCGCCAAAATTAACATAAAATGTTCATGATAAAATTCTATCTAAGCATTCACCCTCATAAAATATAAAAAACTCATTATAAAATCATTTAAAATTATATAATATCATTAATAATATATGATAGAAATTACGGATATTTATACATATTTTACACGAACTTCCATTCATGTATACAAGTGAACCGATCATGAAAACCATGAAAATGAACACTCTTGAACGATGAAATTAAACTCTATAACACATCCAAAATCTCATAAATGAACTGAATAAAATCACCATGAATAAAAATAATTTATAAAAGATCGGTGATTAATTAATTAATGAATATAATTTGATTATATAGGATATTACGTGTAAGAAGCATTCAGACATAATGTAAGGGGAATTCTCAAACCCAACTCTCCTTCTCTATGTTTTCCCTCTTTCACCACATTTTAAGTATACAAATTCATTAAATATAATTTCATAATAACTATATTACCTTTTTTGTGATATACATTTTTCTTAATTGAGTTTATGAAAATCACAATGTTTTCCTAAAGAACACTTCTTTGAAAAAAAACATACCTTTTACTTCTTGAGATTGCTTCTTCTTCACTCATGGTTGATGATTCTAATTTCAAATATGTTATTCCCTATTTAATTTTGTCAATTAAATATTATGAATGTATTAATTATAAAATGAATCCCATTCCTTTACATGGGTTATTTTATGTCCAATATTTATATAAGTTATATATGTCATGCATGATAATGTAAAGGTTATGATGTGATGGGTGTGCCCGTAATTATATACCGTAATGAAAATGTTTTGTTGTGATGGGTGCACCAATAATTATATATTTCTCTAATAAAATGGATAATGTTATGTATCTCATGATAAAAGTGAAATATGTGTTAAAATTATTCTTGATTTTTTTCATAACTATGTGCGGTAGTTGACCACTAAGACGTGATGTTTCATTTTTATGAATTGACACATTCTAGGAATTTATCTAATGATTCTTATAATGATTATGACGATGTTGTTATGATTATTCTCACCCCGTATTATATTGTTTAATGTCATTATAAATCCAATTATTGGCCTTTTATATCACCCATTTTTTATGTATATCCTTAGATGACTACTTGTACTAAAAATAATTCGAAGGTCAATAAGAAGCTTTTGATGAATGAATTAAATAAATGTTTATGTTTTATTTTTTAAATGTTATTCCTGATCAAAATTTTCCCAATTCACTAAAGCATTGAATCCTAGTCATGTAATTTTTTATATTTTTTATCGTTAAAATTATATAATATTAATGTCAGAAAAATTGGGCTTCTATAATTCCCCTATACTCCATATGAATTTTATGTCGGTAAGGCCTTCAGCTTATTAATCAATGTTTCAGAACAATATTTATGGATATAGAATGTATCTCATTTCCTAATTGGGATGTTATCCCCTGAATATGGTTCCTTATAGTGAGTGTTCTAAGGTATACTAATTAACTCCTAATCAATAGAATGGGTTTTCCCTACATCATCTCGTGTAAATAATTGGGGAAGAAATTATTTATACATATTTCATAAGATTGGAACAGTGTAGATACGCTCGACATCTCAAAGGATTATGGAAAATTCATCATGTCTCAGACTAAATGTATTTGTTTCTTGACTCCGCTAGATGAAAAAGTCTCCCATTAGCATCCTATACCAATAAAAAATGGTTTGGGAGATCCAGACAACATCATACATGTCATGGAACACCCCGACCCCAGAAGCTCAAAGTCGGTGCAGTACTTTATTACATTGGTATGGTTATAAGGAATCAAAAAATGAAGGAATGACTATTTTTTAGCTTTTTTAAATCTAGATTACATACATTTTACACATAATACATTGCGAAAATAAAGAAAGGCATAACACGAGTAAAAACATAGAATCCTTGACACTCATTCAAAGGATTCCTCGTCATAAACAGAGGAAAGTAAACATAATAAGGGTGAGTTGAAATGCTTAGTAAGGGTATGTAACATGGAATCAATAATGAATCAATAAAAATAAATGAACATAGAAAGGTAAATAACTGAGAACTAATTTCATTTAAATAACTTTATAATGCATATTCAATATAGTATGGTATAAAACTAAAAACACATTCCTTTTAATCAATAAACTATGAATGAAATATATCCATGTATTTTTAAATAGTGAAAATATCATGGATAATAATAATTATAATTGATATATCTGTTAATTAAATTCTTAATTGGTGGACATCATGTCTGATTCACTTTAGAATCAATATCGTCAAGACCTTTCAAAGGATGGTTCAAAACTACAGGTAGAACTAGTTTAATTCAACATACTTGTACTTCTAATGTGAACCTATAGATGCTTCAAGGGGATATATAATGTTTTTACCCACCTTTAATTTCCATTTCAATGTATTATTGATATGAAATAATCAAAATAAACTATATTCCTTATCAAATATTTGTATTGAATAATGAATATGGATTTATCAATATTACCCCAAATAATCAAATAACTATAAATGTAAATATATTTTGCAAAAATGTTATATGTTTTAGAAAATAATAATATCTATAAACCAATAATTATTATATTTAATGGAATATACAATTATAAATTATTACAATAAAGAGATTGTTCATGAGAAAGGTAATCATCACAAAAGAAAGTGAGATTACAATGAAAACTTTTACCACATGGAAATTTTCAACCTAAACCCCATGGGTGGTTTAATTAAAAGTGAAACATAAAATATCATGAATATAAAACAATTTATTATATAATATATCAATATGGTAATTAGATAAACAAAAAAATATAAGTAAGTGGTGAAAATTGTATATTCCACCTAGATAGAAAAGTGAGCAAAAATATCTTATATTGTGTTTCCTTTCTCGTGGATGTACATTAACATCAGTAATAATGGTTTTAAACATGTTACTAACTTATTATAGAACCATTTTAATATTAATTATATCATATATGTTCTCCTTGTAATATATTATTACCCATTTTTTAGTAATCTTCCATTATTTTCACTATTTTATATGTTAGTTTCCTAGTTTTTTTAGTATGTTTTGACCTCTTACTTGTGGTTCCTATTACATAGATCATGAATTAATCATCTCAAAAATGTAAACCATGATTTAATAAAAATATATATTCTATGAATATTTGTTTAGAATAATCCATTAATTTTTTAGATAAGAAAATAAATGCACCATTCATTGATACAGTAGGTCGTACATACTTGTGAACACTGCTTTCATTTCATTTTCATATTAATAGAATTGAAAGTAAATTATATAAATATATATATATATATTTCAATATTATAATTCCAATATCATATTTTTTTCATATATGTTAAAATTTTTATTATAACTATCCTTTATACATTCCAAGTATATTGTGAATTATTTACATCACTTAGAGGAGGAGATAGTCCACACTTCTATGAACGATGTTATCGTATTCCCACAAAATTAAATGTATAAAGGTATGTGTTATATAATAATTAAATAATCATAAATACATTATAAATATCATATATAAATATATATAAACATGTTTTAAATCATAATTATCAACAATGAAAGGTAGTAAAAGAAAAAACAAATGACATTATTTCGCGAGGCGGTAGTTTTCCATACCCAAGAATGGTATGTTTGTTACCTATTAGATGGATGTGGGTGTAAGTGTAGTTATAAAAATTAAATTAACAACATATAATAGTATTTAGGATAATTATTTTATTAAATAATCATGGAAAATGAATATTAAAGGGTGGTGAATGAAAATAATATAAAAGCGCTTGAGGAAGATTGTTACCACTTCTTTGGGAAACTCCACTTGGTTTTCACCAAAAGGCTACCTTGGATGGATTTCTTCCTAAAAGTAGGAATCTTGGATGAGGTTAGAGATGTTAGGAAAATATTTTATTATATTTTGGGTGGTCCAAATGGATATAGGTGTGAGTAAGTGGGAGGGGTGAGTGCTTTTTTTTATGGAGGATGAGTTTCATTCTTGTAAAATTTTTGGAAGGGAATTCACTAAAAAATAATTAGCTTTTTCCAACATAGGTATATCTGTTGGTAAAAGTGCATTTTCTGTTGGTAAAATGTTTTACCAACAAAAATTGTCCTGTTACTAAACTGTTCGTAAAAACTCTGTCGCTAAATGTTATTGCGACAGATAAAATAGTTCTGTTGGAATTATAATAATACTAACCGATAATATATGTATTGGTCAATATGTTTAGCAACAGATTTTATGACAAATTTACTTGTTGGTAATATTATTATCAAATTTCATAACCAATACCAATAATTAATATTTGTTTGTAATTTATATTTTAAATAAGATATTTTTTTGTATTTCAATATTTATTAAATAAATTTTATATTATATTTATTAATTTATCATATACAACACAACTGTTTTAATTATCAAACCGAAGAAGATTTTCACACATGTTAATGTTTAGAAAAATATTAATCATATTAATAATGAATGTTAATACAAAATGAGTCAGTATATAGTTATGATGATTGATACCTAAAAAGATCATAAAAAATACAAAAAACCCAAGATCCACCACCCCACCCCACTCGCACACCAACCCACACCCGCACCTGCACCCCCACCCCCACCCCCCTAAATGAAAAAGGGAATATCGTCTCTTGAATCCAATCCTCCATCACCATCATAGCAGAAATATAGTTACTCCTGTCAATGATCTTTCATCACCCCCAAGCAGGTCATTATAAGAAACAAACCAAGTCATCTCATGTACCAATGAGTAACCTCAAGTCATTATTCCACACCCTTCTGCTCCAAGATCTACACCGCAAATAACCAAAGGACATACCCACAAATCAGTGAAAAATAAATTTATGAATTGAAAAAAAATGGAAGTATAAAAAAATAAATTGCATATCATGAGCATTTTTCATTCATCATCCCTCTTGACCTATCAACAAATCAAGTCATCTACAGTACAAGTGAGGAATGTCAATTCGCTGTTATGTCACACCCTTCATCACTACGATCTACACCACAAACAACCAAAGATAATACCCACAAATCAGTGAAAAATATCTACATGAAATCAAACTAAAATATAAATAAATTAAAATATAAAAAATGATATGCATATAGAGTTGTGTTCATTCATCATCTCTATTGGCATATCCACAAATCATGTTAGATCGAGTGTCAGTGAGGAGCCTGAAATCAATGCTATGCCACACCATTCATCTCTAAGATCTACACCGGACATAACCAAAGACCATAGCCACAAATCCGTGAAAAATATCTGCATGAATTGAAATCAAAATACAAATAAATAAAAGTAATAAAAAATGAAGTGAATGTGAATGACATAATAAGAATGAAAACATTATAGAATTCTTTGAGTTCCCTAATTGAAAGTGTTTTTCAAGATGGTGGATAGATGAATTAACTAATTTTGATCATGATTTTCATAAGAGAATTAACCCAAAGAGAAGCAACATACCTGGCGATGCATTTCTGCTGAGAGTTTATTTCAACTGAAATAACCATCACATGGCCCCAACAAGCTTCCCCTCTACTTTCTCATCTCACATCTTCAGCATGGACCTTCGAACATCGCACTAGACCTACACCTTCATGCCCAGTTTCCACACTAAGATGATGTGCATTTGATCCTACTGTTGTAGATATCTGTTTGGCATCCGGTAACCCAACATTCCATATTGAAACTTGAGTATTAGGAACTGAAACCAAAACCGGCTGGGGAAGCAGCATATAAGGGACCTTTGGTTGCTAAAATGCTACTACTGGCCATAAGATACTGTCTATTACTGATGGCCTTGGGGAGTAATGTATGTGAAATGAAGTTGGTAGGTTTAAGTTATTGATGCCCGAATGAACCAAAAATAGCCGGATGATCTTCAAACCTCTTAACCTCCACCATGAGTTTCTTACCAGTGAGATGACAGTCCAGAACCTCTTGCGGGTCACACATCACGTTGCACAGGTCATAGATTTGAAATCTATTACAACAGTATCAATGACAAAGCACATTCATCACATGCTTTTAAGGGCCCGTAATAGGAAATTCATAAAGAAATTAACCTTTGAAAATAAATTATGTTCGAGGATAGAGAAAAAAAGGAAAATCCAATCAGTGAACAAGTTGAACATTGTTGTCAATGTTCTTTGAGGTGAAACCCAAAAAATATCAGAATTTTTTGATAGGGAGAGTCCATGTTATACTACTTAAATCATTGCTCTTTGATTCCTAGACCACATAAAACACACATAAATTGAATTAAAATCTATAAAGCATTTACAACAAAAATACATGACTATTAATGCAGAACAGTCATAATATGATATTAATGTTGAACAGTCTACTATAATATTAAAAATACAGAACAGTCTACCATGAATAAAGTACTTGAATAGTTTTTTCATGTAAACATCTAAAATATGATCAATGTTTGGACCATCAAAGGAAGTTTTACATTAAGAGAAGCTAAAACAACTAAACAACTGATTGAAATGTGTTTGTGTGTGTGTGGATTCTATGGTATTCATATGTCATTCCTCAAAGAGAATATATAAAAATAAAATGATGTTCTACATCTAGAGGATCAAACCTTGGTGATTTTCATTTAATACAATTATTCTCTCTAGTTGAAGGATTGTGTCAAAACCACCATGAAAACTATGGAATTCATGTTTGAGTCTATTCAATGCCAAAAAACACCCTTATTTGGATTTTTTGTCAAAATTTTCATGAAGGTCAAAAAAAATATCATGTGATGAGAACCAATGCATGAGGTGCTTCCTAATATTTATACAGCACTCCTCCATTTCATGAAAATCCAGAAAATATTGATCAAGGGTTCAGGTCATCTCTCTTAGGGGAACTTGGATAGTTGTGCAAAATATGGGAATCATCTCAACCATGAAACGTGGATTGAATGTCATTTTTAGAGAGTTAATCAATCCAAACTGATGGTCCACCAATCCCTTGTTCTTCTGGGTGAGGTGCATGTCCAGGAGCTGCTTTTCAAAGCATCATTGGATTCCATTGATGCGATGGATGATGATGAAGATGAAATTCTAGATCACATTCTATGGATTACTGAAGGAATAAAGAAGTAATGAAGAAGAAGACGAATTACTCATGACGTGTTAAGGGTACCTGTAGAGACCCGAAACTTGACATTATTGGACATTACATTACTTTTTTGGAATACTTAATACATAACAAAAATAGACACACAAGGACCGTAATAGTTTAGTGTCTTTGGAAACTTGGAACGTAATCTTCTAATCATGGTGAAAGATCTTCAACATCTCCCATAAAGATCTTCCACTTTTTGTTTCCTTACCTAAAACCTTTCTTTTAATCCTGGGGGAAAAGAAAACATAAAAAGGGTGAGCTCAAATTCTCAGTAAGGGTAAGCATGGATAAAATAAAACATACCACATATATTTGAACTTAAAATCGTGAACATAATGTTTAAACATCAAAATCTTGAGCAACGACATAAAACATGGAAGTACATAAGGCATAGATCATAATGGAACATAAATCATGATAAAATAGAATGGGAATAAAACATGTAATTGTGGAATCCATTAAGCACATGTAATGATTTCCATAGTAGCCAAGGCATTGCTGCCAAGACCATCTTAGTGGACAAAGTCCCTTTCTGAATCGAGTTCACTCCTCATTTCAGTCATGTAACACTGAACCAGATTAACTTACCATTCCAGCCATGTCTATATCATGAGATATAAAATCTTTACCCAATGCATTGGAGGGAGATATAGGTCCCACCCATCTCATAGTGAAATCATTCTTACTTGTGCCACAAAATAAACTTAAAACATTCATCATAACCCAAAGAATAAAATGGGTTTCATAAACATCATCCCATCATCTCATAATCCATATAAAACAAATGGACATTTCATCATAAGAAATTTGAAACCATTTAAATCATAGAGACATTAAACTTGAAACATACACATATTAAATAATGTCATCTTATATGGAAAATTCTTTTGATAAAACATTTGAAATGAATTCTTGAGGAAAATATCATTTCTTCTTCAAAATCAATTTCTTTTCACAAAACGTCATGAAATTTTAAAAGAAGAATATTTTGTTGAAAATAGTCATGAAATATTTTGGAGGAATCTTCATGAATATAAGGCTTTGTAAAACCGTAAAAATCCTTTCATGTTGTATACATTAAAAAAACATTCTTCTTGTACTTTTGTCGAAAAAGTCAAAAAGTACCTCATAACGTAAACAAAAGAAAGATTCCTTACATACCATGTATTAAAAGTCAAAAATGGGTAAAAAGGACTTTAAACATACATGAATACACTTTTATAAATCATGGACATGGATGATAGAAATAACCCCAGTAAATACTTATGAATAAGCAATCTCGGATAAAAATGAGATTTGCACAATTATCCCTTACCTTGGGTCCGAATTGCTTCGTAAGTGTTCGAACCTCCTATATAATGATTTAAATAATGTCATTGACTTATTCCAGAATCATACTCATTGTTATGATATTATATATGGTTCACTTATGACTTTATATTACCCGTTCTTTTGTAAATTCCATGTTAAAGAGCGTTTTGGGTAAAATCGTTTCATTTGTCATCCGTGATTTGACTTGTAATTATTCATATGATTACTTAGATCATGATTACATAATTCCAGGATATAAAACATGATTTATATATAATTTATATTCAGAATATACATATATATAATAAATTAGTAAATCAAAAGAAATACACTGTTCATGGAGACGGTAGGCCGTACGTACGCATGAACGCTGTTTTCGTTTCCTTATTGAGTTGAATGGAATTAAGTAGATGACATACATATATATACACATATATTCAGTATCATTGTTATGTCATATATTTCATTATTACTTATTATATAAAATTTATAATCATTCATGAATGGTTAACGTGGAGAATGAATCTCATCGCGTCGTGGAGACGGTAGTCCGTACGTACGCACGAACGATGATATCGTTCTCATGATCGTGGAATTGTATTGGAGTGTATTTATACTATTTCAGAATCAATATCACTTTACAATAATCATATATAGTTATTATGTACACCATTATACCCATCCAAGTAAGGTGGTGGTGGAAAATAGATTACACCATGGCGTGGAGACGGTATTCCGTACGTACGCACGCGCGGTGATTTCATTTTCCGTAGGATGGATAGATGGTGAAATAGGATTGTTTAATAATTATAGTAATATATCAGTATATGAGTGATACTTATGTTATTAATTAATAATGAAACAACATAATAAGAATAAGTGGAAGAAGAAGTAAAGTTGAAAGAATCGGTAAGAGACATTACCTCTTCTTTGAAGCGCCTCTTTGAGTCCTCCTCTTAGGGCACTAAAAATGGTCTTTGAAGAAGACCAGGACCTCTAGGATGTTTCTAGGGAAGTGTAGAAGAGAATTTTTCAGGGTTTGGATGATATTTAAGGCTCAATGTGGTGTGAGGAAGAGAGGGAGGAGGTTCCCTTTTATAAGGGAGGAGAGGGGCACCTTTGGAAAACTAAAATTATTATTTTATTATAAAGCCAAATTCGGTTTTAGATAGCTCCAAATTGATTTATTTTGAATCTAAGGTGGGTATGGGTCTAAATAATCTCATCCAATATAATTTAGACAAGTTTATGTTCCTATTTTAAACTTATCATTTAGTTTTAACATTAAGTTAAATAATTTTACTTTTACCGTGTCTTCTTGTGTTCTTACACTATAAGGTTAATAAACATACTATAACAAGACAAACGAACCCCAAGTTGTTTATTATTAATATATATAACCTTATCTAAGTCATTTTGCCGAACAATAGATTTTTAGGAATAAAATAACAATTAATAATATAATATTTGTTTTAAAAACTATTTTATGTCAATTTTGACACTATTTAGGAATTGATTTTTGGGAAAATCATAACAGAATGATTAGTTCGAAAAAAGTTAATTAAATAAATACTAACATGTCATATTAACCTTTAAAATTAGTGTAATTCATAAAAAAGTCTCAAATTACATTTATTTGGGTATTTAAAACATCAATTATGTCAATATTTCATTAATAAGATAATTACTGCATCATTGTTGTGTCATAAATAAATTATATTATTTAATGTCTAAAAATTACAAATAAAATACCGTTATTTAGGATATTTCTTTATCTTTCTAATGAATATTTATAGTAGATTTTATATTATGTATAACCCCATATTAAAAATGGTTTACTTATTAAACTTTGATTTTAACTATTTTAACCCTTCTTTAAATAAATTAATAATAAATGTCCTAATCTAATCCAAGTGGGCCTAAATGGTCATATTTTATTCCTAAGGTTGTTTTTGGTCGAATTACACTTATCCAATAGAATTAGGATATGTTTTAGGGTAATAATAATATCTTTTTTACCCTTAATTACCCTATTTACTTTTAAACCGTGGTAAAAAAAGTAAAAAGTTACTATTCACAAAAAAATTATTTTCATCTCATTGAACCACATTTTAGTCCTTGATATTAACCGTGTCTCTCAGATTTTCAAAATTCCACTCACAGAAGTGGTAAAATTAAGTTTTATGAAAAATTCAGTTTTTTTAACTACCACTTAATGGTTTCACTATTAATCAAAAAATGAAAGTTTCCAAAAAAATACCAAAAATTAGGCCTAAGATATATTTGATATTATGAATTCAAAAATGATGTCTATTTTATCAAATTCAAAACATATCAGTTACATTAACTAATTTAAAAAATAATTCCCATCGTCAAAACAAATAGCGTGTTTTTAAGAGATAATAACTATCAAAAGATTGACACTTGTTTATAATTGGTTTAAATGTGAAATTACATCCAATGACCAACATTGTATTAAATTGTAAAAATATATTCTAAATATACTTTAAAACCACTAAAATTAATAATTTATCACTATTAATTATTTTGATTAAAAAAGTTGTTTCTAATTAAAAATTAGTAATTTTCACTATTCATCAGAATATGAAAGTTATCCGAAAAGTACCAAAATTTCACCCTAAGCTAATTTCGATATTCGAAATCCAAAAATGTAGTCCATTTTGAAAAATAAAATTTACAAAATTTCAAAAATTGGTTATTACTATTCATAATGGCTAGTTTTAATAATATTTTAATAGCATATCATTGTTTAGTAAAACCCAGTTTTGCGTACTACACACGCTATCGAGGAAGGTCATGATTGCGTGTAATGCAAGGCAAGTCAAGGATTCGTGTTGTGCAAGATCCTTTTGGTGTAGCGTACAACACAATACATTAATAAAATTAAAAATAATAATTTTCATAAAATCTTGGGGTGTTACATTCTACCACCCTTAAAATGAATTTCTCCCTCGAAATTCGTCGGGGTTATAAATGGTTTACTACTCGAAAGTTTCTTTAATAGAAACCCACATCTTAAAAAGGAATACCAAAACCAATCTTTAAAAACAAAAGTATGAAACGTAACGGTTACCCAAATAAACTAATCACTGGGTTTCCACATAAGTGAAAATATGGATATGGAAGAGAAATCTAACCACCATGTTCTGATGGAGAGTGGTAGAGAACATGGCTATGGAAAATCCAGCAATCACAAAGCCATAAATTTTTGATGATCTAAGGTACCATCTGATTCATCAGATATAAGAGCACTAGGACAACATTTTTGGTTTTCAAGATCATTTCCCTAAAGTTGATGAAATTGGAATTAGAAGAAATACTTTTATGATTTTGGTACAGTCTCACCGTTGGTCGTTCTTTGGAAAATTTCCACTTCATCTCTTAATGAAATGAAGTTGAATTTGTCATTCGTGATGTGTTAGCAGATCATGTGATATAATGATGGGTCATTCCATCTGTCTCAAACAAATGTTTAGAAAAGTTATCAAAAAAATACATAAGTCCATCTATAGTGAGATTAATCATATATGGTTCCCAAAATGGACTTATACTTCTTATATCATACTGATTAATATAATAAAACTAGTTTCTACTAAACAGGGACTTCCTGTATTCCAGTGGTAGGCGATAAAGGCCAGTCGCACTTCGGTTGTGGGTTCGATTTCCATAGCCTTGTCCGACGTGATGGGATGTCGCCCGTCCTGCATGTTGTCCTTTTTCTAAATCTATATTACTATAACATCCCATCAATAATATCGAAAAAAATTTCTATCCTTAAACAATAATAACTTATGTCCAACATAATCCATTCCAATCTTTAGGCTTATCTAAAATACTTCGGTCCAAGCTCATAGTATAAATAAAACGATTACTTGAAATGTCATCAACCAAGCATGTGAATACCATCATTTATCCCCCATATATCTTGTTGGTCACATTCCAATCCTGTGAATACATTAATCATGTATTCTCTTGAAAAATGAATACCCATTAAGCCTTAGTGAAAACATGAATACTGTCAAAAGTTAACTCGTTCCTCATACCAAAATCCAAAAATTCTATATACTCAAACCATGATATAACCATCTCCTTATATCAGTCATGAGATCATGAATACTATCAAACATTTAATTTTCTCCTTATCCCTTCATTATGTGCATATCATCTACATTACAAAAATATCTAAATAACATTTCATAGATACTGGTACCATTAATCATACACTTTCGAAACTCAAGGAAAGACAACAGTGTAACAATCCTTAGATGCCTCTTTATTCCATAGTACTATGAGTTTACTTAGACAACATTACACTTAATAAACATGTAATCATTCCACTACCTTCTTAAACCATTGAACGAGCTTCAACAATTCTTTCATCTTGCATATCATTTGTAGTATCTTCATCATCATCAACATAAATACTACCCATACGACCATACTGATTCTCTTCATGAGACATTCCCTTAGGGAATTGGTTTGCATAATGCACGTACATTCCACATTTAAAACATTTAACCATTGTTGATGTCGTAGCAATTCCATTATCCTCATCCATGGTGTTAACTGAACATTTTTCTTTTGCACTTACACGCTTTGTGTCCTTCTTTTCCACACCCAAAGAATCTTCCAGTTCCTTTGAAACATTATCCTTGATGCCTCTTCCCACATGATTTAAATAGGGGAAATTGAACTTTCTTTCCTCTATGATCATCATGAAACTCCGTCTTTCTCTTATTAGCCGAGTCAGGAAACTTACCAAATTTGAGTTTATTGATGATATTATGAGATTGCTGATTCAGCATAATAATTATGTTTGGACTTTCGAATCCCGTTTCATTTGGTTTCTCATGAATAATATCATTCCATTGTCCGTCATATCCTCCATTATCATGAATCTTCCTGTTTCCAGCCATTTTCTAAAACCCAAAAAGAATAGTGTGAGAGGTAAAAATCATGCTAGGGAAAACAACATAATAAAGGGGTAGTACCTTCAATATCTAACATCATATGTTTAATTCTAAGATCATTAGTGTAATTCTAGGACTATAACCTATACTTATACTTAACCATAGAAACATCCCTAGACATACCTTAGAAATATCTCTAGGGATCTCACTAAAGTCCTCGCATCCTAGTTTTCAAAGGTTGACTAAACCTTTCCTCTGAAACCAACTGTAGAGACCCGAAACATGACGTACATGGTCATTACATTACTTTTGAGGAATACTTAATACATAACAAAAACAGACACAGAAGGACCGTAATAGTTTAGTGTCTTTGGAAACTTGGAACGTGATCTTCTAATCGTGGTGAAAGATCTTCAACATCTCCCATAAAGATCTTCCACTTTTTCTTTCCTTACCTAAAACCTTTCTTTTAATCCTTGGGGAAAAGAAAACATAAAAAGGGTGAGCTCAAACGCTCAGTAAGGGTAATCATGGATAAAATAAAACATACCATATACATTTGAACTTAAAATCATGAACATAATCTTTAAACATCCAAATCTTGAGCAACGACATAAAACATGGAAGTATATAAGGCATAGATCATAATGGAACATAAATCATGATAAAATAGCATGGGAATAAAACATGTAATTGTGGCATCCATTAAGCACATGTAATGATTTCCATAGTAGCCAAGGCATTGTTGCCAAGACCATCTTAGTGGACAAAGTCCCTTTCTGAATCGAGTTCACTCCTCGTTTTAGTCCTGTAACACTGAACCGGATTAACGTACCATTCCAGCCATGTCTATCTCATGAGATATAAAATCTTTACCCAATGCATTGGAGGGAGATATAGTTCCCACCCATCTCATAGTGAAATCATTCTTACTTGTGCCACAAAATAAACTTAAAACATTCATTATAACCCAAAGAATAAAATGGGTTTCATAAACATCATCCCATCATCTCATAATCCATATAAAACAAATGGACATTTCATCATAAGAAAATTGAAACCATTTAAATTATAGAGACATTAAACTTGAAACATGCACATATTAAATAATTTCATCTTATATGGAAAATGGTTTTGATAAAACATTTGAAATGAATTCTTGAGGAAAATATCCTTTCTTCTTCAAAATCAATTTCTTTTCACAAAACGTCATGCAATTTGAAAAGAAGAATATTTTGTTTAAAATAGTCATGAAATATTTTGGAAAAATCTTAATGAAAATAAGGCTTTATAAAACCGTAAAAATCCTTTCATGCCGTATACGTTAAAAAAACATTCTTCTCGTACTTTTGTCAGAAAAGTCAAAAAGTACCTCATAATGTAAACAAAAGAAAGATTCCTTACATTTCATGTAGTAAAAGTAAAAAATGTGTAAAAAGGACTTTAAACATACATTAATACTCTTTTATAAATCATGGACATGGATGATAGCAATAACCCCCTCAAATACTTTTGAATAAGCAATCTCGGATAAAAATGAGATTTGCACAATTATCCATTACCTTAGGTTAGATTTGCTTCGTAAGTGTCCGAACCTCCTATATAATTATTTAAATAATGTCATTGACTTATTCCAGAATCATACTCATTGTTATGATATTATATATGGTTCACTTATGACTTTATATTACCCGTTCTTTTGTAAATTCCATGTTAAAGAGCGTTTTGGGTAAAATCGTTTCATTTGTCGTCCGTGTTTTGACTTGTAATTATTCATATGATTACTTAGATCATGATTACATAATTCCAGAATATAAAACATGATTTATATATAATATATATTCAGAATATACATATATATAATAAATCAGTAAATGGAAAGAAATACACTGTTCATGGAGACGGTAGGTCGTACGTAAGCATGAACACTGTTTTCGTTTCCTTATTGAGTTGAATGGAATTAAGTAGATGACATACATATATATACACATAAATTCAGTATCATTATTATGTCATATATTTCATTATTACTTATTATATATACTTTATAATCATTCATTAATGGTTAACGTGGAGAATGAATCTCATCGCGTCGTGGAGACGGTAGTCCGTACGTACGCACGAGCGATGATATCGTTCTCATGATCGTGGAATTGTATTGGAGTGTGTGTATACTATTTCAGAATCAATATCACTTTACAATAATCATATATAGTTATTATGTACACCATTATACCCATCCAAGTAAGGTGGTGGTGGAAAATAGATTACACCACGGTGTGGAGACGATATTCCGTACGTACGCACGCGCGGTGATTTCGTTTTCCATAGGATGGATAGATGGTTAAATAGGGTTGTTTCATAATTATAATAACATATAAGTATATGAGTGATACTGATGTTATTAATTCATAATGAAACAACCTAAAAAGATTAAGTGGGAGAAGAAGTAAAGTTAAAAGAATCGGTAACGGACATTAGCTCTTCTTTGGAGCGCCTCTTTGAGTCCCCCTCTTAGGGCACAAAAATTGGTCTTTTAAGAAGACCAGGACCTCTAGGATATTTCTAGGGAAGTGCAGAAGAGAATTTGGCAGGGGTTAGCTGAGCTTTAATTCTCAAAGTGGTGTGAGGAAGAGAGAGAAGAGGTGCCCTTTTATAAGGGAGGAGAGGGGCACCTTAAGAAAACTAAAAATATTATTTTATTATAAAGCCAAATTCGGTTTTAAATAGCTCCAAATTGATTTATTTTGAAGCTAAGGTGGGGATTGGTCGAAATCGTCTCATCCAGTAGAATTTAGAGATGTTTAGGTTCCTATTTTAACCTTATCATTTAGTTTTAACATTATGTTAAAAAAATTTACTTTTACCGTGTCTTCTTGTGTTCTTACACTATAAGGTTAATAAACTTACTATAACAAGCCAAAAGAAACCCAAGTTGTTTATTATTAATATATATAACCTTATCTAAGTCATTTGGCCGAACATTAGATTTTTAGGAATAAAATAACAATTAATAATATAATATTTGTTTTAAAAACTATTTTATGTCAATTTTGAAACTATTTAGTAATTGATTTTTATGAAAATCATAACAGAATGATTAGTTAGAAAAAACATAATTAAATCAATACTAACATGTCATATTAACCTGTAAATTTATTGGAATTCAGAAAAAGTCTCAAATTACATTTATTTGGGTATTTATAACATCAATTATGTCAATATTTCATTAATAAGATAATTACTGCATCATCGTTGTGCCATAAATAAATTAAATTAATTAATGTCTAAAAATTAAAAATAAAATACCATTATGTAGGAAATTTCTTTAACTTTCTAATGAATTCTTATAGTTGAATTTATCTTATGTATAAACCCATATTAAAAATTATTTACTTATTAAACATTGATTTTAACTATTTTAACCCTTCTTTGAATAAATTAATAATAAATGTCCTAATCTAATTCAAGTGGGCCTAAATGGTCATATTTTATAACTAAGGTTGTTTTTGGTCGAATTACACTTATCCAATAAAATTAGGATATGTGTTAGGGTAATAATAATATCTTTTTTACCCTTAATTACCCTATTTACTTTTAACCGTGGTAAAAAAAAAGCAAAAAGTTACTCTTCACCAAAAATTATTTTCATCTCATTGAACCACATTTTAGTCCTTGTTATTAACCGTGTCTCTCGGATTTTCGAAATTCCACTCACAGAAGTGGTATAATTAATTTTTATGAAAAAATCAGTTTTTTTAACTACCACTTAGTGGTTTCACTATTCATCAAAAAATGAACGTTTCCAGAAAAATACCAAAAATTAGGCCTAAGCTATATTTGATATTATGAATTCAAAAATGATGTCTATTTTATCAAATTAAAAACAAATTAGTTACATGAACTAATTTAAAAATTAATTCCCTTCGTCAAAACAAATAGCGTGTTTTTAAGAGATAATAACTATCAAAAGATTGACACTTATTTATAACTGGTTTAAATGTGAAATTATATCCAATGACCAACATTTTATTAAATTGTAAAAATATATTCTAAATATACTTTAAAACCACTCAAATTAATAATTTATCACTATTAATTATTTCGATTAAAAAATTTGTTTCTAATTAAAAATTAGTAATTTTCACTATTCATCAGAATATGAATGTTATCCTAAAAGTACCAAAATTTCACCCTAAGATAATTTTGATATTCCAAATCCAAAAATGAAGTCCATTTTGAAAAATAAAATTTACAAAATTTAAAAAAGTGGTCATTACTATTCATAACGGCTAGTTTTAATAATATTTTAATAGCATATCATTGTTTAGTGAAACTTGGTATTGCGTACTACAAACGCTATCGAGGAAGGTCGAGATTGCGTGTAATGCAAGGAAAGTAAAGGATGTGTGTTGTGCAAGATCCTTTTGGTGTAGCTTACAACACAAGACATTAATGAAATTAAAAAGAATATTTTTCATAAAATCTTGGGGTGTTACAGTACCCATTGGTCGCATCCGGTATTTATTACTCCCCCCCAGAGACTCTTTAGAGAAGTATGCTATGATATTAAAAATGCAGAAAATTCTACTATGATATTAACCCGGAATAGTGTACTATGATAATCCAGATTTGTCTCTTTCAATAAGACCATTAAAGCAGATCAAAATACTATGATATTAAAAATACAGTTTTCAAAGTGTATAATAAGCTACGATGGCAATACAGAACTAAAAAAATAAATCTTGCAACAACATAAATATTTAAGTCACAAGATGCTGGAATTCATGGTCGTAATGTTGAAGTGAATCTGATATGTAATATCATAATCCTACTAAGTTAAACATAGGTTGCTTTTGAATATACTTGCAATGTTTCATGTGGTGCTCAGCAACACCCGTCCAATCATCAGCTACATCGATTCTCTAGTAGCATCAATATCATGCGGCCCTGTTCCACATATCTATTTCATACCAACCAGATAACAACCCTCTATAAAGAATGATATGTCATCAACACCAGCGCTCCACCATAAAGAACCATTATAAACAAGTGTGAGAAATCATAAATGAACAAAAATAATAAATAACAATGAACTAAACCTTTTTTTAACATGAGGGACCAGATGCCTTACATTGGTGCTCGTAAGGTGTGGATGGGTCTGTTTAACCACCTCCATGATCTGTATTAGGTACAGAAGGCTGAACTGGTCGATGTCTAGTGGGTTGAGCCTATGATTCAAGGGGAAGTGATGCAAACCCACTAAAGTTACTTTTTTTAAAAATACTTTAATTTCATAATGCTCCCATAATTATTAGTTCTCCACCTTAAAGCATCGTAATTTGGGCAACTATCAAGGAAAATATTTCCTTATGAAAAAATTCAAAATCATCCAAGAATGCAACAATTCTTATTATAACCATTCCAATGATTCTTTTACTAAAAATTAAGACATGATTTTTCTTCCCAACCCATCCCCCTCAAAAATTTAGTAAATAACGTGAAGTATACAGTGAAAACATGAGGTGAAATGAGCATACACCATCAAGGAAATAAAAGAGATAACAAGCAACCTAATATGAAACACACTTTAGAGGAGATACCATGACAAGATGTTTAATCAAGTCTCTCCTCAGGCCATCCCCAGGTGCAGCTCAGACCTCCCAGGGCAGTGACACTAGAATCTCATAATGTATTAGGTGAACTCCAACTCTTTGAATGATGAATCATTTCCAGCTTCATCAGAATGTCATTACAGCCTAGCTAGTCCTCAATTAAGCAGATGAGAGCCATGATTTCTGGTAACTACAAAATGATAAGATGGTAGTTATCATCAATAGAAGAAACACCTTTTTCCTTTGATACATTCAGGTGGAGTATGAAAAATATCCTTTGGGCGCTTGTTAGAAGAAGATTCATGATGATTTTTCAGACTGCCATATGTATATTGTGAAATAGCCTAAAAAGACACACAAGTTGTGCCATTAAACTCCAAAAAGCATTCAATAACATTAGCAGTGGCACTAGAGCAGAAATCCCTCTAACAAAATAACATATATTACAAACATTTTCATCATTTGTATCTATTTCAAATAAATCACCAGTCAAAACTTGAAACTTCAACACAAACCAAGAGAAAATTCAAAACTGGCCCAAAAAACATCAAAGAACCATATCCAAACTGAGAATCCTTTTTTAGCAGTGAAAAAACAAGCATGCAATCTTCAAATAGGGGAGAAATAAAAATAACTCATTGCTATGGAATTTCTCGGAAATTAAAGTCAGGATTTCACTTAAATTCCACAACCATAGGTATTACTAAATCTTATTACAGTTTAATATTTATTATAAAATTAATTAACATGGAAACTAAAACTAGAAACTTTCTATCATAAATAGAAAAAAAACTAAAATTTTATATTAATTTTTCATTTGTTTCATAATTTTTTTAGGGAAACCGAAGAAATTGATAGCTTAGAAAATAATTAGCACTCGTGCAGTAGAAGATAGGGTGACAAAGGGCCGCAGTAAAAAATGGTTTATTGAAATAATGAAGAGGATATAATATGAACGAAAGTAAAAAAAACTCTAAACTGAAGATGAACAGTTTAACAGGATGTGAAAACTGAGTAACAGTAACCATATCATTTAGGGTTTCCATATTACCTACTAGGGCATTGAAACAGATTGGATTTTGTGTCACCGGAACATCCTTGGTGATGATTTGGGATCGCGGGGAGATTTCATGAGCGCGGGAATGGATTGGAGGTAGAGACTATGTGGGGCTGACTGATCGAGGCCAGAGATGTGTTGGGGTCTCTAGTCGAATGGTAGGGGATAATTATTTTTAAAACTAAAATCAAATAATTAAAATATCAAATAAAAAATATGATTTAATATTTTAAATTAGAAAAATACGAAGTATGTGTATGAATAATTCCAATTTGAAAAATAAAATTACTAATAGAATAATGTTACTTAATTTATTGTTATGTTTTTATTTATTATATTTAAATAATTTCTTTTTTGAATTTATTTTAATTAGACTTAATTGTGTTTATTGAATTCAAATATAAAAATTAAATTATCATGTATCAAGGATTTCTATAAATATATCAAATATAGGAATGATTTAAATTATTATTTTTATAAAGTATATAACAACATTGAAAAATAAAAAAATTATTAATATTTGGATAAATTTTAAAATTAAAATTAATTAATGAGATTTTTTTAATATAACTCTAGTAAATAGATATTGACTTTGGTCATAAAAATAATAATTTGTATAATTTTTTTGCTTCTATTAATTGGATATTGATAAAATATTTTTTTTATTTAGTGGGTTGTTGTGAAAAATTTTATTGATGGTAATAGGTTTGTTGGTAACAGTTATTATTAATAACATATTTATGTGTCGATAAAAAAATGATGGTATTAATATGATAAATAAACATATATAATTGTTGTTAAAAGATTCGTTGGTTTTGAACCATTGATATCAAAAGATATATCTATTGGTAAAAAAAGGTGTTGGTAGTCAAAATTAATTCTAGTAAAACATAATATCTGTTGGAATTACTCTTTTTTACCAACAAATATATTATCTGTCAATAAATTTTTGTTGGAAAAAGTGAAATATTTTGTAGTGAATCCACCAATGTTTTACCCATTTAAAGTGGATAATATATTAGTCAAAATTCAATTAAAGGGATTTTATTATTAAAATATGGACATAATATGGAATTTGGATAATTTTCTTAGTCATGTAGGTCCTTATGTTTAAGTATTATTCTCTTATTAAGCTAATTTTCTTATTAATTGTTGTAATTAATTTTAATCACATTTACTAATATTATTGATAGAAATTTAATTTATCATATTATAAATTATATATTATTATTATTATTAATACGGAATCCACTTTTCCAAATTCTATTAACATTGGTGGTTGAAATTAATTTAAAATTAATCCCATAGAGGAGATGAAAATGTTGGTTTTTAATGGAAAAAAAGATCAAAAGTTTATTATGTTATTTTATCCAATATCAATGTGAAATTGTTTCTAGTCACCTAAAATAGATAAAAAGATTTAAAATTAATATAATTAATATTTAAATGAAATCAAAAATTTAATTTATCGTTATAAATAAATTAGATGAAAAGGAAGTATTGAATTAATTTTCAGTATTTTTTTCTCTTCATCAAAAAATGAATCTTAATAGAAAAATACCAAAAAAATCAACCTAACCTCATTTTTAAAATTAGATTTTAAAAAATAGTTTATGTTTTCATATTAAATTCATATAAGTGTTAAAATTTCTATTTAAATTAAGTTTCCATTAAAACGTAGTAAAATTGCCTTTATAAAAATTTATATTTGTATATATATTATTGTGTTTTTTCTTATCTTATATATATAATCTATTATATTAATGTCAAATAAGAATTATTAAATATATAAAATATAGATTAAATTAATATCAATAACTAATTTTAATTAATTTAATTTATTAGGATAAAACGACTTTGTTATAATAGAATTATTTTTTATAAAAACGTACATTTATATTTATATGGTTCTTATATTAATTTATAATTAATTTTTGAATAACTAATTGAACGATATATTATCATAAACTAGTAAATCTTATTCATAACCATAAACTGAATGGCTAGGTTTTATCTTATTTAATTAAATATTATTATTATTATTTTGTAAAACTCTGTCTTGTGTGTTACACATGCCATTGATGAATGTCAGTCTAGCCTGTAATGAAAACTTTCCTCAGTGTTCCATATAGAGCAGGATAAACATTATATTGTGGGTAACATAATTTTAACTTGGTGTTTCATTTAAATAAATCTAGGAATAAATATTTAATTTATTCTAAAAGGAATATAGTATACATTCTTAAGGTGTTACATTCACCCCACCATAAAAAAATTTCATCCTCATAATTAAAAATTGATCTACATAATGAAGGGATTGATATTTGAAAATAAAATATTATTGGAAAACCCACATTGTGAATAGTTTTAATAAAAAAATATTTTTAATTAGAAATAATGGTAAGTAAAATGGTCACGTAACTATATTCCAAAGTAGGAGAACATAATTGGAAAATGGAAATACTAATACAACAGGAAAAACTAACAATCAATTTATTATGGAGAGCGATAAAGAGCATGTTTAGGTAAATTTTTATGACCACAATGCCTTAAACCAATGTTATGAAAAAAGTACGTTGATATCATCAATAAAATTAATTACAAGACATTTTTTTAATACCATTTATCCTATATTTGATGAATTATTTAACTCTATAAGTATATAAGTAAATGTACATTTATATATCATAAACACAATCTTATCCATTGGTTGTGCCTTGAACTATTTCTAAGTCATTTCATAGAACATGGTGAATCATCTAATGATGTAATACATTAACCTCTAAAACATCATCCAAAAATCAACTTAAACCATTTCATAAATGGATTAATTTTCAAAAATATTATGATACAACACTTTTGGAACAAGGACATAAAATTTACAAAATGAACTTATCATTAAACTTTAATCAATATAAACTGGCTATAAATTGTCTCATTTCAAATATGTGAATACCTTAATTATGTATTCTCATGGTATTTAGTAATAACTTGAATTATTGTAAAGGATTATTGAAAACATGAAATATTATTTATTCCTCAAGTAAGACACGTGTTATTAGATATATTATATACATCCATAAGTTTTGTAACCTCTGTCAATGATAGCATACCCCACTTTTTCACTAAATCATTACTCAGTTCCTAGGTAGTCACCACTTATCCAATTTATGTTATGCAAACCAATAATTTATTTTTCCAAACATCATTATATAATAATAAATAATGTATTATGGAAGACCTTTACCTCAACCATTTGTTTTCAAAAAAGTTTCAGATTCTATTTGTTTATTTTTCTTGGTACCATTCAACACATGATCTCAAATCCTTAATGAGATAGTACTAAATTACAATCCTTATAAATTCCAAAATTCTTATACCTAGGACATCATAAAAAATAATCATTTGCAAGATTATTCAATTTTCTAAATACATGAGAAAATTAATCATTCCATTTCATTATATCAATAGCATAATCTTGGTCACCTCCTCTAGGCCCCTCATGTGATAGATTCCCTTTACTCCTGGAGAATTCATTGGTATAGTACCCCATCTTCTTAATGTGGTAACACTAAATAGAAGTTTTTCCTTATTGCACTTAAATTATTTTTCTTGGTGACCCTTTTTTCATAGCATATAACTAAATCCCAATCCTTTCAAGAATTTACTAGGGTGATGCTATAAACAATTATCACATATGAAGAAATATTTATTTCCCTTATTCCCTTTATCCATTATTTTCTCTACCATCAACTTATTAGAATTCCTTCATTTGAAGCCATATTACATGGAGAATTCATTCTATGTCTGTATAATGCACAAAACTATATCATCCTATGAAAAAATGGTATGATACACCAGTTACCTTTGGATTCATGGCTTAATTCCTTCAAAGAAACTATAAATATTGTATTCTGTGTTGTGTATTAAATCTGTAAAATACAATTCTAACATAGTAAAATAATATTCATACTCTAGAACACTTTATTTCTCCTTTTTATTCAAAATATGGAACATTTTGATCATGTCACTTTTTTATCATGAAGGAAGTATTTATCAATGATTTTATCCATAAAATTTATTTATTCTATGAGTTCTATTTCTTATTTCTTCATGGTATTCTGGATCAAATGCCATTATTATTTTACATCACTATGGAGACAATAAATTTCAAGTGTAACCTTTTACTTTTCACCATACCCCAATGCATGAATATCTTCTCAAAATACAAAATCCATTGATCAATTTCCATTGGTTAAATAGTCCCACTAAATGATGAGGGACATTGTTTCATAAAGTGATATAAAATAGGATAACCTCATTGTGGAATAAGATTCTCCATATAGTAAGGGTTATTTTTTATAACTTTATTAAACTTCACTAATATATCCATAATATGCTCTGTTACAATATTAGCAACATTGACTTTCTCAACAGGGTGACCTCTACATTGGCCATGGGTACTAATACCATTATTCCATCTAGGATCCCTTTATAAAAATTGAAAAATAAGGGATTAGATCATAAAATTATGTGTCGTAATGTATAATCCTGAAACTAGTGAAACACTAATCATAAATTGAAAATGTTTTTTGTAACTAGTCTCATAATAATAAACCTGGTTTCTTTTGGATATCTTTACATTCAAATCATTCATACTAGTTTGTGTTGAAAATGTGAATTACCAAAAGTGTATCCCCTAGGAGTCCTAAACTAGGTTCAATATAAGGCCCATTGTCATGTACCAGGTTACATTGAGTTAGGTTCGATGCACCTTTTCAAAGTTGTTACCCCTAGGTTCATCTGTACTATAACCAAATCCACATGTAGTATCTAAACATGGATGAATTTATAGGAATACCCACATGTTCTCTAAATTAACAAAATTAAATTATACTCTTCTATTATTACCCTCAAATCCCATCTTAGGGTTTTGTTTCCTAATTTATGTTTTCTAAATCTAGTTTCCAAGGATTCTGCTCAACTTCCTTTGATACCAACTATAATGCATCTACCCTAGATGCCTAGAGATAGGGTAGTAATTTTTTACATTGAAATGATTATAAGGAATCAAATCTTAAAGGACCAAATAGTTTAGTAGTTTTGGAAAGACATTTTTCATACATTATAAACATAATACATTAGAAAAATAAAATAAGGCATAACATAAGTAAAAAACTCAACATCCTTGAAAGTCATTAAAAGGATTATTCATAACAACATGTAGAAAGGAAACATAATAAGGGTGCTCTGAAGTAATCACTAAGGGTATGGAAGGAGAAATAAATTATGAATTATTAATAATAAATCAACACATTAAGGTAAGTAACTAATAACACATTCCATTCAAATAATTGGATAATAAATAATCAATATGGAATAGTGTAAAACTGAAAACTCATTTCATTTAATCAATTAACTAAGAATGAAATTATTTTGTATATTTCTTCACAGTGACAATATAATGGATAATAATTTTGATAACTGAAATTTCTATGAAGGAAATTCTTAATTATTGCACATCATTTCTGAGGAATAGAAAACCTATACCAGAAAGACACTTCACAAGACAGTTTAAAACTACAAGTAGAAAATTGTTTAATTTGGACAATATATTGGTTTCATGAAATCCTTTGTATGCATTGTGGTGATATATTAGGTTTGGTCCCCACATTCCATTTCCAATCCAAAGCATTCCTCATGTTAAATAATCTATATAAATAATATTCTTTATCAAATATCTGTATTGAATTTAGAAAATGTATTTATCCATATTTCCCAATATAATCAAATAACTTTCAAAGTAAACCTCATATGTAAAAATAGAATATGGTTTAGGAAATAATAATATCCGTTAACCAAGAATGGAGATATTTAATGCAATATCCATTGAAAATGATTAAAATAAATTGATATTTTCAAGATAATGAGAAAAATTACAAAATAATGTGATATTACAAAGATGACTTTTACCAGTTGGAAATTTTCATACTAAACCCTATGGGTGAGGTAATTCAAAGTGAAAATAAAAATGCAATGAAAATAAAAGAATTCATGATATAATATTTAAATATGGGTAGTAGATAAACCACACGAATGAAGTATGCGGTGAAAATGTTTTATGCATCACTAAAAGAAAAGTTATACAATATTCTCTTACCTTGTGTTTCCTTTCAGGTCAACATCACTACTACAAAACAGGCCTTTAATGGTATCGGCATTTATCAGTGGTAGAATAAAATAGTGAAAGACGGAATATTTATGAGCGCTTATAAATTTAATCTTTTATCACTTCTTTTTTTTAACATTGATAAAAGGATCCTTTATCAGGGCTTTATTTTTATTGATGAAAAAGGGAACCTTTATCAGAGCTTTATTTTTTAGAATGATAAAGGGAATCCTTTATCAATGTTTTTTTCAGTGATGATAAAGGGTACCCTTTATCAGCACTTTATTTTTAACAATGATAAATATTTATTTCATCAAAAATTTAAAAAAGCGCTGATAAAGGTCTGAATAAATAAAAATAAATAATTAAATAAATTTGAAATAAAAAATGAGTTTATTAAAAAAAATTAAATTTTTTAATAATTAAATAGTTATTGATAAAAATGAGTAAATTTCTTATACATTATTAAATATTAAGTAATTTATTAACTAGATAATTATGATAAATAATGTTATTAAATTCTATATAATAAATATATAGAAATATATTAATGTATATAAATATGATTTATATATTAAAAAATATTTATGCACATAGAATTAAATAGAAATATATTTTTTGAATAATGGTTTATAATTAAAAATTAATATGAATTAAAAATATTGACTAATTCTTTAGTACTCGACATATAATTGAATGTCATCGGGTTTTTCAATTTAACATAGATCAAATTTATGTTATATTTATTTCACATATATATAATTAATGAATTTTTATATACAATTCATAAACACAAAACATATCCTTCTGTTAATATTGATAAAGTGTATGTATTCTTAATTTATTCAATTTCACTAATTTGAAACATATATGCATGCACATAAAATTATATATTCATTAATGATGTTAGAATAATATTTTTAAAATTTTATAATAAATAAATATATTTATAAATATACATTTACTATATTTATAAAATTATATATTTATAATTATAAATATAGAAATATTTTGTTAATTGTATTTATATAATTATAATAAATAATTATATATATTTAAATAATAATTAAATTTATAATAAATTTACTTAAATAATGAATATATTTATAATATGTATATTTATATATATTTATTAAATATATATATGTATGTTTATATACATATAAATGATGATACAAATATAATTCTATAAAAATATTTCTATAATTATAATGAAATAATTATATAAAATTAATAAATATATTTAATATATAATTTATTTAATATATCAATATTTATATATATTTATTAAGTGTACTAATATATAAAAACATTATTTATAATTATAATTATAAATCATTTATCAGCACTTAAGTAATAAGGATGGAAAAAATCATCTTTATCAGTGTTGATTTTGCATTGATAAAGATGCTGATTTATCAGTGCAAAATAAAGAACTGATAAAATGAATATTTATCAAGGATCTAAATTTATCTCTGATAAATAATGATTTTATATGCACTTTTTTAGCACTGGTAAAGACCTACTTTTATCAGTGCTAAAAAATCACTAATAAAGAGTCCTTTTATATGTTCTTATTAATTAAGTGCTTTTAAAAGTGTCCTGATCTCTTAAAATCTCAGACCATTTGTGACCCATAACGATATTAAAATCCTTCTGTGGAAGCCACCTGCTGCCATTGTTCCTCCTCGGTGAATCGAATCCTGAATCCCATAACTTGACTACCTCTATTTTCTCAAACATCTCGTCTGACATCGGGTGTCCTATTACAGTTAGGTTTTTTGAAGAGGGTCTCAGATTTTCTTCAACCTAGTGAGGTAGACCTTTAGATTTTATTTATTATGTTTGGTTTCATTTTTATTTCTTCTTAGATGATGTCTTTATTTGTGGTCCATGATTGTATAGTATTTTGATTTTTGAATAAAATTATAATGATTTGTTTGTGATCTATTGTTTACTTGACTACTATTGTATCGACCCTTTCGATATATGGTATTCTTGGTTATATCTGAAACTAAACCTTAGATTTATTCATTCTTATTTTACTTCCATTTTTTATATCTTCTTTCTAAATTATTTTTTTATATATGTAAATAAATGTGTATAAAGTTTCATGTATATTCTGGTTTATTTCCTATTGATTTGAGGAAAAATGGTGTTTTTCTAATGATTATATATATGTTGACACCTTTCATGGAAACCTCAATGGATAAGAAGCTTCAGATGTTATTTTTCAGAAACCATGTTAGTGGCGTGATGTATGTTCCTCTATTGGATATATATATTTTATGATCTAGTTTCTCTTAGAATTCACTCTTGTCCTTAGTTTTCTTACAGAACAGATTCAAAGGGGCCATCCCCAGTTAATCATGTTTAGTTTTATCACATCAATACTTCACTTTTTCAATCATTATGGTGCCTTTAGTTCACATTATGTCAGAATATCATGTTTTTATCAATTTGATATTCCTTATAGACTATATGTAAGTTTTTATACTGGAGTGACTTGTATATGATTCTATATATCTATTGAATCATTTACTATCATATTTGTTTGTCTAACATGTAGGCCTATATCGGGTAAGGATTATTTTGGGTTTCCATGTCCATTGACACCAAGGGCCATGCTAGAATTTTTTTTGACTTCTGGCACTAATATTTTTTGGGGGGGGGGGGTCACCTCCCATTTATGGTTCCTTGAACCTATGTTTGAAACATACTTTAGTAAAATTGAGGTGTGTTGGAAGTCATACAATGATCTCACCTAGTTTTTTTTAGGTAATTCAGGCTAGGTTCGTTACACTATCCATATTATGGTTCACACCTATAAATTTTAGTGATAATATCAATTATTATCTACTTTATCTCCCTCTCATTATCATATAATTCCACATCATTAAATACAGTGCCTCCATAAATGACTTTATCTTATATCCTAAAATCAGATATATAACAAATAACATGATTCATTATAAATATGATGCTTCCCCTATGTGCCTTCTATTGGAATCATTCTCACCCACACTCTCTCTTTGTGGTTCATAATCAGGTATAAGGGATTCTAAAAAATTTAAATTCTATTCTGGGTATAATATAATGTGTTATTTTCTATACTACTTCAAGAAGTTTTCACTGGATATGAGATTATTTTTATCCAATTATGATCATAAGGAAAGTGATATAGTCAAGTAACTTTCCATTATATAAAAAAAATATTTACTAAATTTTAATGATTACTGATTTTGAAGTTATTAATGATTATATTGTATCTCCCACTATTTTTTAGAATCCCTACAACACCTATTAAATGATTTTGAATATCTAGGTGCTCAGATATTCTAATCGTAATGAACTGAATTTCCCTTCTCATAACATAGATCAACGCATTATCAAATTACTTTAATATTTTTTAAGTTGGAATTTTTATTTATAAATGAATTAATTCATGGTTCCATGAAATAATTATTCGATTTTCCAATCCTCAAATTATATACTTTATTTTTTATACACTTGACTTTGTGTTACACTAAGCATGGAAGGCATTAGTACAGAAAAAAAAAACGAAAAAAGAATCCTGGGGAGCCCGAGAAGCAAAAAAGTCAGCCTCTTTTTTTCCCTCACAGCATGTTTGAGTAATGACAATGTTGTTGGTGATAACAATCTACAATTTCAAACATGGTAAGTGATGTTACAAGGTATGGAGTTGTGAAAATGCAGAGAATTGTAAAGATATTGAGAGTTGATTTCATACATAGAAATCCAGATATTATTAGTTCTACATAGATACAAACGGATTAATATACTTTTGGATTCTGAATGAAGAGAGTCACCATTCCCATAGGTAGTCGATAAAGAAAGGATAACTAGTCCTTTATTGTCTCAAAAAAACACTATCTCCCCTAATTTCACCCATGTTATATGACCCATCGATGCTAATTATGAAACTAGAACAAGGAGGGAGCCAATAAATTCAGTGGCCAAGGAACATGTTGAGGAAAGTAGTTAGGGAACTCCTAGTGACCTTGAGGAAAATAAGATATGGAGTAGTATCGAAATACTTGAGAGACTATACAAAATTTAGAAACAAGCATATAGTTTTGAAAATCACAACCTTCATTGAAGTATCGATACCCTTGAACCAAGATTTATTCCTTAATTTCTAAATGAACCAAAATGCTAGAAGATTAATTATAGTTATCTCCCTTTTATTATTATAGATATTCCTTGATCTATGAAACCACTTATCTAGTTTATTTAATAACAATTTATTATTCTAATTTATTATATTTCAGTTTCTTATTACTCTTTAATTTACTATATTATATTTTCATTGGTTTAGGTGATTTATGAAATATTTTATATAGAGTAATTATTTTCTTAAATTCAATTACCCAATTTTTTCAACATACTTAAATTCTTTTTAAAATATCAAATGTTGAGTTTCCCTTATTAGATTTTTCTATGACATTCACTTTTGATAATCAATATCTTTTGTGTATTTATTTATATACTATATAAAATTAATCTTTTGTGAACTCAATAGGATGGATATGAAACAAAAATGTATACCCACTAATAGTTTTATAAATGAATATGAATATGGAGTTAAAGGGTTCATCATGTTTTCAAGAGAGAATGTAGAAGAACCTTCGAAAATCCTCTATCTGGGTTTAAATTACTGTTATTTGAGAAAAATTAGTCCATAATATTTGGAAGAACATTTGTTTTTTCACATAATTGATCAAATCTATAAATTTTGACCTAAACATAGGGAAAACTGAATTTTTACATCGATTGGGATGATACTATGTTTTATGAATCATTTGATATGAATACCTTTGTAAAATATTATAGAGGTCACATGGAAAAAATGACAATGGAAATTGAAGATAATCTTCATGATTGTCCCATTTTGTATAAAGAGGTAAATATTTCTACCAAGAAACCATTGTGTATCAGTTGAACTAAATAAATAACATTGTAAACTATATTCAAGTTATATAAATTGAAAGCTGATAGTGGATGGAGTGACAACATCTTTACAGAACTACTTGGTCTTCTAAAAGATATTCTACCAGAAGAAAATTAAATACCATGCCAAACATATGATGTTAAATGAATGTTACGTTCAATTTCTATAATCTCTAAAAAATACATTCATTTCCAAATGATTACATGTTTTTTCCAAGGACTATGAATCACGAATAAAATTCCCTAAGTGTGGTGCATATTTATACAAGACAAATGAACTATGTCCTTCTTAATATGTGTAGTACTTTCCTATCATTCCACTATTTAGAATACTATATGAATGTTAGGGAACCATGAAATAATTAACATGGCATGAATATACGTGAATTTAAGATATTAACCTATGTCATCTAGTGGATTCTCCTCAGTGGAAGAAAATTGATTACAATTTTACTAAATTTTTATATGTTCTGAGAATCATTTTCTCAAATTATTTATAGATGGAGTTAATCATTTTTGTTTATAGGTAATCACTCATAGTACATGTCCCATCATGTTAGTAAATTATAATTTGTCACCACGGTTATTCATAAAGTTCAAATGCATTATTTTTTTGCTTATATCTGGACCAAGGAAACCCGGTAATGATATGGACTTCAATTTGGATCCATTGATCAAAGATATGAAATTATTATGGGATATAGATGTCACAATACATGATTCCCATTGAAGTGAAGAATTTACATCGAGGGAAATTTTTTACACAATGAAAAATGACTTCCCTGCTTATAGAAATTTTCAGGCTATATCATTAAAGGAATATTGTAGTGTCCCATTTGAGAAAAACACATAAACTCGGTTTACTAGAAACATTCCTCAATGAATATGTTTTAAGGATATGGTAAATTTTTACCTTGAAAACATAAATACTAATCATGGATGATAAAATTCGATGGAAATAACGAAAAAGTTACAACACTATCTCTGAAAGTTGTGATTAACTATACAAAAAGGTAAACAAATATTGACACTATTTTCAGTAAACCATTTTTGAAAAATCATAAAAAATATGGTTGGAAGAATAGAAAATTTTTCTTTGAATTACTATATTGGAATTGTTTATATGTTAGAAATTTTCTTGAATTCATGCATGTAGAAAAAAATGTATTTGATAGTGTTATTGGCACATTTCGAAATGTTCCTAGAAAATTGAAACATGGAATCAAGGATAGGTTGGACTACATGGAAATGGGGATAAGGTAAGAGTTGGCACCAATGAAAGGTAAAAGGAGGAATTTTATTCCTCCAATAGCTAACACTCTATCTAGATATCAAAATTTGAAATTTTCCCTTTTTCTTAATAGTGTAAATATTTTACATGGGTATTCATAAAATATCAAGAATGTGGTGTCATTTACTAATCTTTTGTTACATGGACTAACATCACATGACTGTCACGTTTTGATGAAAAATTGAATGCCTAATTCTTTCCATTGTATTATATTTTAAAATATATGACATATGTTAAGGAGAATCTACTTATTTTTCAAAGCCATACGTAGTAAAGTTGTTTAACCATAGAATATCCCCATCATGAATAAAGAGATTGTAGTCATATTATGTGAATTAG
Organism: Viscum album; assembly: GCA_963277665.1. Lineage (NCBI taxonomy): Eukaryota > Viridiplantae > Streptophyta > Magnoliopsida > Santalales > Viscaceae > Viscum > Viscum album. The sequence continues at coordinate 2,142,227,150 of OY728159.1, forward strand.
AGATGTTCTTCCCACCCTTATTCATTGATATAAGAGTCCACCCGATGGTTTCCTTGGTCATAGGGGTTCAACTATGTGGTCCTGCCCATTACAGATGGATTTACACCATTGAATGGTATATAAATATTTTGAAAGTTTATTTAAAAAATTGAAGTTGGACAGGAGGTTGTATTGAAGAATGATATATTTTTGAAAAGATTTTGAACTCTGTAGAAATTACATATTAGAGGTTGAAAGCATCAGTATCTCAAAATCTCTCCATAGAGAAATCCTAATGGGTGAAGGGATTTCCAGAAGAGATGTTTTTACAATTAATTTGATAGAGTGGGAGAAAGAAAATCTTTACATATGACATAATAGTGAATATGTTGATCCATACATTAAAGCCCAAAAATAAATTCTTATAAATTTTAATCCATCAACCGAGGAATGATAAATATAAAATATACATAATCAATAGTTCATAGAAAAGTTCAAAGAGAAAATTTCTATGGAGTTATCTGAAAATAATAACTCGATTTGAAAACAACTTCATTGAATATCTAGAGGACTAAATGAAAATGTTATATCTTACACTAGTTTTGTTATCAATCGTTATACAATATATAAAAAATTACATGATCACTTTAGTATGATTAAAAATGGTGGTGTTCCACTTGTGGCTAAAGCAATGAACATATATGCTCCCAAGGATAGAAATCTAATTTATTCAAATATGTTATATTTTTTCATTATAGAAAATATATATGAGTTGGATTATACAACATTTCAAGTTTCTCTTTTCTTTTGCAAATGGTTTGATAATATCAATTGAGTGAAAGTTGATGAAATGTTATTTCTGAAGGTGAAATTTAGTGCGAAAGTGGAAAAATTTGATCTGTTCATAATGGCATCACAAGTAGTAAAATTCTTTTATGTCTCCGATCTGACAAACATGAATTGGTTTATTGTCCCAGTAGAGACAAAAACAAATGTTGAGTTAGATAAAAATTCAATCGAGGATGACCCATACATTGGGACATTACAATCATTTCATGTTGGTCCCAATGTAGAAAATTTCTTGTAGGTTAGAGGCGACAAAAAATAGGGATCTTGGATTCGTGATAGAGGAACCAAATCCTTCATGCCTTAAAAAAAGACAGTTCTTTGAGAATGTGGATGTTTTTTTAATATATTATATTTTTCCTCATAATATTTCATTTTCTCTACTGCATTAACATAATCTAAATTAAATGTTTGAATAATCAATAATATAATGCATTCTACACATGATGATGTTAAGAATCCCTATAAAGAACAAACTATAATGAAGGAAACCCTTTGGAAAGATGTAATGGGAATGTTATGATATACTTTCACTATTTCACAAACAAATTATATAATGGCATGTTGATTTGGTTTTCATTATTCCTCAGAAAGATCATATATTTTGTAATATTTCTTTCTATGTGTTATTCCTTTTTAATAAGATCAATGATGTTGTCTCTGCTCAATTGGAGAAGTAATTTTGATGTTTTCATAGTAAAATCATTGTCCATAGAATTAGCGTATTATTTCAAATATATATTTTCTTTATTTCTTTTTAGTATCAGTCACATAATAATTATTTCATTATACATGTGGATTATTTAGTTCTAGTTTGGGTGTAATGTCTATATTTCAATCCACTCTACACCAAAACTTCTTGAATTCTTCTCCCTAAAAACCTTTTCACCCCTATAGTGTTTCATTTATCACATTCATTCTAGTGTTTTCCACTACCTTTACAAAAAATAGAAATGACACTGCCTATGCTCAATGACAGATGTAATTTTGATGTTTCCATAATAATATCATTATCCATAGAATTAATAAATTATGTCATATTTATGATTAATTTGTTTCTATTTATTATTACTCATATAATAATATTTTTCTTATACAAGAGAATTCTTTTTTCGATTTGAGTGCTTTTTCTATCTTTCATGCCTTTTCGCCAAAAAATTCATAGACTTCTTCTCCCTCAAACCCTTTTCACAACCCCTACATTGTAACATTTATCACTTTCCTTCATGTTCCCCCCACTGCATTTATAGGAAGAATAACGATGCTTCCTCTACTCAATGACAGAGGTAATTTAGACATTTTTATAGTAAAATCATTGTCCTTGTAATTAATGTATTGTTTCAAATTTATGTTTAATTTATTTTTTTTAGTATTAATCATAGAATAATTGTTTTCTTATTCATGTGGACTATTTTGTTTGATTTGGGGTGATCTTTCCATCTTTCATGTCTTTCTACACCAAAAATTCCACAAACTTCTTCTCCCCTAAAACCTTTCACTCCTATAGTGTCAAAATTTATCACTGAAATTCAAATTCCATATATTTCTTAATAACAGAGGTAATCTTAATATTTTCATAGTAAAATAATTTTCCATATAATTAATTTAATATTTCAAATTTATGCTTAATTTATTTCTTTTTAGTTTTACTCATAATAATTATTTTCTTATACATATGGATTCTTGTTTTCAAGTTGTGGTGGTTTGTATAAAAATTCCCATTAAGTATTAGATGTTCAATAAATAATGTTAATGTAAATCATGGTAACATTAATAGTTTTAACTGTTTTGAGACTTTGGTACTTGTAGGAATTGGACAAATCTCAGTTTGACACACAATCAACAATTCATTTAAGATGTGTTGGAATCAATCGTACCTTAATCAGACTCATGGTGTGACTAGTATGACTCCAAGTGCATATTTTTATTTAAAATTGACATCAATTTTAGTAAAATTAACACTTTATTTTAATTTATTTAATTATATTATTATTAAAATAAGAATATTTTTTTATATAGGTGGATTCTTTTTCTCGATTAAGTGGTGGTTTGTTCGGAAATAGCATGAGTTAGACGAGGATTAAAAGACAAGAGAACATCAATGTTTTTGATTGTATGTTATAATTTTTTTATATGAAATTGTATAAAATAAAGTTCTAAATTTCTATAATATAGTGTTATTTATTATATTTTTGTTATAAATTTAATTTTATATAAATTCTATAACGGTACTTGTATTTGTTGATATTCGGTGTGTTTCTAGTGCTTCGGGTGCTACATTGTGCTGTTACAACACATTGTAGTGGGGATACAGTGTGTTTTTACTACACAGTAGAGTATGATCCTTTATTAGTGCTTTTAAAATAACTATTAAAAGACTTGTTCTGGTAACCTCGCTCATGTAGTCATTATTTTTACAGCGCCAATAAATGTCATTTCTAGCGTTGTTAAAGGCCTATTTTATATAAGTGAATCCTTTAAATTCCTATATAATGGTTTAAAACATGTTAATAACTTATTCTAGAGTCATATTAATATTCATTATATAATATATTATCACCATATAATATCTTAATACCCGTGTGTATGTAATCTTTCACAATTCTCACTATTTCGGGTGTTAATTGCATTATTTTTCAAATATGTTTTTACTAATTACTTTTTTTTCCTAATACTCAGATCATGATTTCATAATCACCAAAAATTAAATCATGATTTAATTATTATATATATTAATTATATTTTTATTTATAATAATCCATAATATTTGGAGATAAGAAATGAAATGCATAGTTCATATAGAAGGTAGTTCATATGTACGCATGAACGTTAGATTCATTTATTTTTCATATTAAAATAATTGAAATTAAATTATATATATGTAACTTAAATTATAGTATCATATTTATTTTGTATATTTTACTTATTTTTATTAAAACCACCCTTTATACATTACTTGTATAGCATTAATGAATCACATCTTTTTTAGAAGATGGTAGTCCACACTTCCAAAATCGATGTTATCAGATTCCAAAAAAATGGAAAACATAAAAATATGTATTATATAAGAATTATTGAACCATAAAAAAATTATAAATATCATATATATCATATAAAAACTTGGTGTTCATAATAATTCTCAACCATTAAATCTGGTAAATAAAAAACAAATGGAATCATTTCATGAGGATGTAGTTCGCCGTTCAGAAGAATTGTAATTTAGTTCCCCATTAGATTGAAGGGTGGGTATGTGTAGGACTCAAATATATATTAAAAACATATAAGTAAATTTAAAATAATTATTTTATTATAAAATCATGGAATAATAATAGTTGAGGGAATGGAGAATGAAAATAATATAAAATATCTTGAAGAAGAATTTTACCTCTTCTTTAGGTATTTCCATTCAGTTCACACCGAAGGGATTCTTTGGATGAATTTATGAAAAAAGGTAGGATTATAGGTTGATTTAATGGATTTTAGGAACTTATTAGAGCATATTTTTTATGATCCAAATGGATTGAAATGTTTGAGGAATTGGGAGGGGTGATTTCCTTTTTATAGTATAGGAGGAGTTGCATGTTTTTAAATTTTTTTAAAGGGAAATACAACGATGTTTTTTTACAATTCATGTGGAATAAATAATGGCACAAATTCTATAAAAGTGAATAAATATTTGAAATATTTCCTTTTAATTTATTTTTAAAAAATATATGTGTCATTTTCGGTGTTATGTTTATGTTTGGGTCTCTTGGTAAGCTATTTTACCTCTCAATCACTATAATTATTTTTAATCATGTTCACTAATATTTTTTCATCAAAAACTAAGTTTAAATTATTAGAAATTATAAATTATTATGATTCCAAATATGGAATCCATTATTTTAAATCCATTTCATATAATTGGAAGAAATTGATTAGAAATTAATCATGTATACGAGATGACAATGAGGGTTTTTAATATAAAAACATTCAAATGTTTTCTAAGTTCTTATATCAAATTACATTGTGAAATTGATTCCAATGAATTAAATTGTATAAATAGATGTAAAATTGATATAATTAATATTTAAAACCAACCAAAAATGTAATTTAATCTTATAAATTAATAGGGTGAAAAATCTATTTTGAATTAAAATTCAGTATTTTTCAGTATTCATCAAAAAATTAATCTTCACAGAAAAATAACAGAAAATTTACTCTAACATAATATTGACATTTATAATTCCAAAATAATGTTTATTTTTTCATATTTAATACATAAAAGTTTCCAAATTTATATTTAATGTATATGCACCATTAAAATGATATAAAATTACCTTTATATAAATATAGGTTTTATGTGTAATATTGGGTTTGTTCTTTTCTTATGCCTATAAAATATATTGGATGAATGCAAAAAAATATTTCATTGAATATATAATATATATATATATTACTTTAATATAAACTAGTAATTGTTTTTAATTTAATTTATTATGATAAAATGATTTTGTGAGCATAAAATAGTTCTTTATAAAAACATTTTTCTTATATTCCATTGGTGCTTATATTCAATTCTAATTAATTTTAAACCAATGAATTACACAATATATTTTGATAAGTTAGTTGATAATATTCAAAACCATCAACTTAACATATATTTTTTATCTTATTATATTAAATAATATTATTCTTGTTCAGTAAAACTCAATCTTGTGTATTAAAAAATCTATTGAAGAAAGTCAGTCTTGTGTGTAACATGAGATAACCTAGGTGATCCGTGTAGAGAATGCCAAAAATTATGTTATGTGTAACATTAATTATATTTTTGTTTCATATAAATTTTTATAGGAATTAAAATTAAATTTATTCTAAAATGAAAATATTGTAATGTTTTGGGTTGTTAATTGTTAGTCTGTTTTAGCTCAGTAGTAAATTTTATGGATGTATGTTGCACCCAAATGGGTCAGCCCCAATTCATTTATAAATACCCCCTTGATCAATGATCCAAGGTGGGTATCCATCCAAACTTATTAATCATGTCCTACTTCTACAATATTGACTGATACATATGAATTTAGGGATTTTATTTCCGATGGACCCCTTCAAAATTTTTAAGCGTGTACTTCAACACATATCCATAAAATATTTTTTCCTTTGTAAAAAAATTTCCAACATGATAAAATATTTCTCTAAATATATTATGGGTCTTAAAATTTATGAAGGGAATATAATCTCTAATTGTGGTCATAATATAGGACAATTATTTTGGAGTCCAAATCAATAGAGGGGTAATGATTAAAAAATGTAAGTCTAGAATATTTATCCTCATCAGGTTTAACAATGACTTATAAGATGACTGGATGAAAAGACATTTGTCGGTGTAAATATTTGAAACCATATCACTTCAATGATCCATTACTACTACAAAATATTTTATTGAATCCATCTAGATTAATACATAAGAAGTAGATGTCAGGAGAAAGGGGAACTAAGTCAAAATTGGAGTGAATTTGACAACATCATTTGGACTGCATTATCTATTATGGGTCTCACAATAATGTAAACTATTATGAGTTTCATGATCATGTGACCTATTATGAGTCTCAATTTTGGGAGCTCAAAAGGTTTGAATCATAAGTTAAATGGCTATCCCTTAGACCATGTATTTATAGGGAACCTTGCAGACTACCAAAGGACTCTCAGAATACCAAGAGCTGCTCAGAATACTATATGGAGAAATTCTAAGTGGAATAAATGGTTATTTATATCCTAATAACCAATTAATATTTCCTTCCTCCTTGTGAACTTCTCTTTTAATGGTGGAATATGTTAACACCCACAAAATGGGTATCATCAAAATTTGGGTTGAAAAAACCTTCCAAATCAAATGTTTTATTTTCTTACAAAGGAATGATGGAAAGAAGCATGTCTATATAGAGTTCAAATACCTAGGTCACATGAGTCTTGTTAACATCAATAACACTCATGATCTCATGGCCTTTAGGACATAACTTTAAGGAGTCATGCACTTCTCTTGATCCTTTAATTGATCATTTGATTCCCCATTAGTTAAATGTTCCTGATCACATGATTCCCCATAGATGAGTCTTCCTGATATTTAAAAATATAAATGGAAAAATACTAACAAATATTGATGTGTTCACATGAAAAAAGAATAAAATTATGGGATCCTTATGAGAAGTGAGTTACATTGATCTTCATTTGAATGGTTCATGCACTCTATAATATTGATTCATTGATCACATAAAGGGCCCCAAAAATATTGGTCACATTATTTAAAAGACCATGGATATGTCAACATGATCATGTGATGCCCTGGAAAACAATCGGCAGACTACCATTTGGAAATCACTAAAGGTTCCACATAAATAATGATGGAAATTATGATATCATTATATAATATAATTTAGATTGTTTCTCTTGATATAAGATTATGTTCATCACTTGATAAGTGCATTGATCACATTAAGGCACTCTGATATTTCATCTCAATCATGAAAAATACATTTGATATGACCAAATGGATCTCATGAAGGCTCTCTAACACACATAATGTTCTCACAAAGAAACTTATAAATGTCATCCACATCTGATGAAGGATATTTCGAATATAGGTTTGATCACACTGATATCATTTGAAAACCCTTTGGTTTTAGAATTATGTTAATAGTAGAGTTATCATGCAGTCATTGTTTATCATGTGATAAAAGGATAACATCAGTGATATTTTGTGGCACAATCATGTGAAGAGAATGATATATTACCAACATAGAATAAGGTTTCTTCAATCAACTCAAGAAAATATATGACACATAATTATCATACAATAAGGCACACATATGCGGCTATAATTACTATAAAATTTCACCATGACACAAGAAACACAAGCACATAGAGAGATAGTGGAAAGAGTATACTTTCAAGAGTGAAGGGATGAATGATCTCAATATCCTTCTATCCAACATGTTAAGTGAGTATATTAAGTGATTGTGTGGTAGTTTTAGGAACATCACTTGATCAGTTCAATGATTGTACAAAGGATTGAGAAAATTCCCTTCAGGGTGTTGTCCTAATCACATGATTCTTAAGTTGGAAAATTCCTAGAAAACGTTGAGTCATGCATGTGATGAATGATGAAAATGAAGGAATATACATATGAAGATAGATACAATATTTCATTCGAATGGATTATTCTTTTCATAGGGTTTATTAATTTATCCCACAAAAACCACTTTAAATGTATCACTAGATCACATTAAAACATTCAATCATGTTGTAATGGATCATGTGACATCCCTTGAACATTTTATAGGGTTCACATGACATCCCTAAGACATGTCATCATGGTTAATAAATAATCCCACAACATGTTATCTTGGTTAAAGTGAATTCTTCTGAACATGTGATCTAGATCAAGCAAAGATATATTGACATGTCAACCTTGATCATGTGAAAACCTTTGTAGATATTATCCATATTCACATGAAGGAATTCGTAAATGTTATCTTGATCACATGAAGACATTTGGATGTGTCTTCCACATTCACATGAAGGACTATGGACATGTCATCCATGATCACATAATGACCTATGGATAAGTTATCTTGGTTCCTGTGAAGAACATCAGAATTTTTGGCTAGTTCAGTGTAAAGACATTCAAAATTGTTAGGAAGACATGTTCAGACATGTTAGCCTTGTCAGATAAATATCCTGAAATATGTTAGGTACAAATTATTGGACATTTCAGCCTTGTGAGATCGACATCAATAGACATGTCTAGATACACATCCTCATACATGTAATCCTTGTGAAGAAGGAATATTTGGGTATGTCCCCTCAATCCATGTGAACCTTCAACATTTATTATTTGGTCAAGTGTTCCCACTATGTGGGAAATGTCCAAAATGGACTATAATCACATACTCATGAAACTTTATGCATGCCTTGTCCTTGATGGGAGTTTCCATGCCCCCAATCCCACTCACAAAACCTTTCATGGTACCCACTCTTTTTCCTTCAATGGATAAGGGTTGGAAATGTGATAATGGAATCAATAATTTCATAAGTCCCTCTACATCCCATTAATTATAACATATAGGGACCACCTCTTTTGGGCCTACAATATTTTCTCATCCAGCAGCAGATTTGGAACTAAAGTAAACTATGAGGACTCTAATTCCTATTACAAATAGAATACATAAGATGAATTCTTAAGTAACGAGCTCCATGTGAAACATGAATATCACACCTTCCATTATGGGGTCATATTCTTCAAAATGTTTCTAATCATATTCTATCAATTTTTCATAAATTTATATGTCCCACGTATATATGTAATTTACCTGATCTCTTGCTATATTTTTTTTCATGATGAGAATGACTCAAATGATAATAGGGATTTAAAAATATCTTTCCATTAAAATAATTATAATTCCCTAATAATACAAACCTTTGAGTGGAAGCCCCACTAGGGAACTACAATGAATCTTATTCTTGTTATAAACAGGATATATAAGATGGATTATTAAGGCTCAATCTATAAACTCAACGTTAAAATACCCATAAACAAATCATTTTTCATGAAATTAAATTACATAGTATGCTCCAAAATGAACTAGTTGGGTTTTGATTTCTATTCTCATCAGATACTTAGGACTCCTCAAGGAGGATTAATCCTAATTTCAAAACACCTATCGATATTCTGTATGAATGTAAACTCTAGATTATAATCCATGTAACTTAAAAGCATTGTTATACCATTATTATTTAGTAATAATGGAAAAAATATAGGGAAATTTTTTTTAAATATATATGGAATCATTATTAAAATACCCCCATGTATATACAATAAGTTAATAACTGATTATTATATTATGGAAACCAGCCCCATATAGATATTTGGAAATGATTCCTGAAAATATCATAAATCTATAAGAGAGTCCCAATGTAGGAAATAATTCCCCCCAAAATGGTGTGATGATTCCCAAATCCCATCATCTCAACTGATGTGAGCTACTATGTACCATTGGGTTTGAATCCCCAAAAAACCATGTGCCTTTGGAATAAAGGCATGTAACGTTTTCCAGACATGGGAGCCATTGGGAGTTTCCATTTGAAACATAATTAGTAAACCCAATATATAACATATATAATATTTCAATTCATTAATTAATGTAAGAGGATAAACTATCAAGTTTATTTGGGTCTATTCAATTTTCCACTACCATTCTTCAAAAATAAAATTTTATGTGAAAGGATTTTAAATGAAATAGCTTTATGAAAATAGTTTTATTTTATATCTAGAACCAACAGTTGTCTAGAGATAAAAATTTTATAGATTCATGATCGTATCATACAAGGGAATTTTGTGACACCTTATATAATCCTTTAGGTATATGGAATTTTTTTAGGATATAGGTAAAGGGAAGGGAATATTGAAACCAAATAACTTCTCTTTTTTTATGTCTTCATTATAGTGGTTTGGTATAGCGGTGACAAATGGTCACATCACGATTTGCTTTTGGTTTTTTTGGGATTATTCAATTTTCTTAGATTTGAATATATCATGGGGGTTTAATTTTTTTTCACCTTATATCGTGATTATTCAACATTATATTATTACATGATACATTTTAAGTTCTGTTTTATGGTTAAATCGTACCCATGGTTGTATGTATTGATACACAAGTGCGTTTCTCTTGACAATGGTTGTTGGGAATGAATATTATACCTTGTGGTGAGATATACTGGGTGATATGTCAAGTCAACCCAAGTTGGTTCATCACATAATATTCTCCAAGTGTTTATATAATTGAGGTGGTGAAGGAATCCTTTTATAAGTGAGGGGAGTGACACTATTGTAAATATGTGTTTTCATAATATATATTAAATGTCATACTCAAGTCAAGTGGACCCAAATTAGTAAAATTTAGACTGTGAGATAATGTTGTTAGAGAATAAACTCATCCAATAAATTTAAGACATTTTTTGGGATATTCTAATCTGTATACCTTAGTTAACCTCCCCCCACCCTGTTTAACCCTTTAATCCTTTCCGAAGTGACTAAATTTTATCCTGTTGATTTATTTTTATGAGAAAAATTAAAATGAAATATATTCATATATTTGAAACTTATGATTATAAATTTGAAAAAAATTTTATAATATTCAATTTCTAAATGTGGTAAAATTTAATTTCAATATTAGCATAGATAATGCCTAAAACCCCTATTTAGAAAAATGCATCGTTAAGCATAAAAATAAATTCATTCCCATTCCTTGCATATTAAAATCCATTAGTTGATTTCTAATTTATTATATTTAATATATTATAACTATATTTCATTAAAATGATTCATCAATGTAAATTAATTTAATTTATTAATATTATAATTCACTTCACACATAAAAATATTTTTTGGAAAATTATATATTTTTTACATTAAATTGATTTTACCTTTATTTATAAACATTTAATAATAAATTTATAAATGAGTATTAATTATAATATATGTATAGAAAACATTTTAGTAAATATAATACCTAAAATTAGAGAAATTTTTATTTTAATAAAAACATATTATATATAATAATAACAATGTTTAAAAACAAAACATTTATGTTTACAAAAAATTATAAGAATAGTATTTCCAATCATTAATGAATCATTCCATGGATATTATGAATTTATTTTACTAATCATTACTTGAATATTTATTAATAAAATTTATTGATATCATTTACCAAAAGTAAATACCAAAAACTATTGAAAACATTTTTCCTAAAATCTATGGTATTTTCTTTTGTGAATCCAAACTTTTTTTAATTACAAAATAATTTACTAATAATTACTCATTTATCTATATTTTAATGTTTTAAAATTAATATATTAATTTAATTTATTTATCTCTGTGTTTTATGTATCACAATATACCAAACACATAGTATATATTTTTGAAAAAATATATACTAAAATCATTGGGTGGTACACATATAATTATGTAAAATTTTGTAAGAGACAGAAAAATAGTGTATTTGGTTTAAATACAACTAATAGAGAGAAATATATAAATGGAAAATGATACGAACTGAAAAAATATGGTTGATAAAATAAAAATGATGAAATAGATGTGGTAGAGGATGAAAGTGAAGATTCCAATTTTGTAAAAGATGGTCTAGTGGAATGGATTACTTATGTTAAAATCTATTATTAGATCCAATAAATATAGGAAGTGAAGAAGGTTTTATTTGAATAAATTTTTATTGAAGGGATTTTCTAATTTACAAATATATCACAATGGATCATCAATCATGAAATGATATGGAAATAATTTGAAGATTAGTAAATTAGTAATTATGGTAGTGATTTAGAAGAAGGCTCATTGATGTTTAGAAAATAGTTATGGTATATCAGTTATTTGTATATTTAGACCAAAAAATTATAATATATATCTTATCAATTTATGAAATTTTATTGAAATTTAATATATTATTTATTTATAATAGAGTTTAATCTTATGATGTAGATTTTTTTAATGATTCAAAAACCAAAAAAATAACATGATATTTTAATATATATCTGGAAAACATGAAGTAGATTTGTTGGTGAAAGATATAATCAAAAATTCTATAATAATGTGTAGGATATCATATTCTCTATATGAGTGATGTTTACTATGAAGATACTGAATCAAACTATAAAAAATATAGAGGGGGTTAAATTTTTCTACCTCAATATATAAAATGGAATATTAAGCCTTGGATTTATACTAAATAGTTAGTTTTAGACTCATGATAAAAGATATTTTGGTTTGATGCATGTAATTTTATTGGTTAATATTTCTGAAGATAATGGTATGAATAATAGACTCAAAGACAAGCTAAATAATTTTTTCATTATTATAATTATTTATATGTTATGGAAGTATAATTCTAAAAAATATGTTGAATTAAATATTTACATGAAGATGTTTATGATATGTATTTATACAAATACATAAAAATCACTAAAAAATGTAGATGGACTAGATTTTCTAGTCAAAAAATAAGAAGAGAGTATTTTTGTGATGATTATAATGTTACTGATGTTCACATTTCTTTAATTAATTATTACTATCATTTTTAAAAAAAGACCAACATTAATTTGTGTATATTAAAAAATATTTTTGTTTTTATAAGATGGATTTATTCTTCAGGATGATATAAGTGATGTTTTAATTCAATCTCAACAAATTTAATCAATACATGTGAATGAAATGAGTTGAAAATGAAATAAATATTTTAATAACATGACATGATTATAAAATTCTTGAGAACTAATCAAGATCATCCCAAGGCCTTATGTGTATCACCTTGGTCACCAAAGGATAGAAAATTTTGATTATGAATAAAAAAATCAATTGGGAAATTATTTTTCCTCAAAAGGAATATATAAAAAGGGGTAAATAATTTATGTTTGTCTAAAATTATTTTTATTAAAAACCAATTAAAATATAAATTTATTGTGGAAATATTTTAGTTTTAATAAATAACTTTGAAGGAATTTAAACAAGATTGAATGAAGACATAAATAAAATAGTGTTATAAAATTCCCCATACACCAAATCCTCTACCATATCTCTAAAATTTATCTATGACTAACCACTAATAGTGAGAAAACACCTACCATTCCTTGTATCATGACCAATAATTAATATATTTCCAATATGTATTACATGTAGAAAATGATTATAAAACTCAGTTGGTTTTTCCAAATACCTCTGAAGTGTTCTTATATATGAGTATTATAAACATTAAATGAAAATTTTGGGTTTATAAAACATTTAAAAATAAATATATTACAAAAAAATGTGAAAACACCATCTTATCCCAATAGGTGATAAGGTAAAAATAATTTTAATTAACTATTATTATTCTATTTAAAATATAAATGATGATAACTCTCGATAGAATAATATTCAATAATAATTCTATCTTGTCATAAAAAATTAACACATCATATGAAAAATCATGCAGTTTTACATTATATGGATAAATATCAATAATAAAACCCTCATAATATAAATTTTCAGGTTTTGTATTAGGTATCCATATTTTTAGGTAATGATCACTGATTTTCAAATTTGTTTACTAAGTCTCGAGACATACTAGAAGTATTTTGATCATTTAGTCCTTTTATTTTATACCAAATTATTATCATCAGCATCAAATAAAATTTTTGAAAACACACCTTCTAGAAATCTAATCCCAACCAAAACCACTTTCATAGTTTTTTATATAAAGAATTTTATCACTCATTTATACACCCTCCCTCATACCCTTCCATAACCAAAAAAATATTATAAATTATAACCAATTAAATATGGATATTATCCATTTTCTATATATTAAATAACATAAATCAAAACATTTTCAACTAAATAAAAATCAGTGGATATATATTAACATTATTTGGAAAAAAATTAAAAATTAATTCCGTAGACAAATAAAAATACTCTAACATTTTACTATAAAAAATATTGTAAAATATTTCTATAAAATCCCTATATAATTAAAATGAAAAAATAAAAACAATTATCTAAATTTAATTATCAAATCCATCATTAAAATACATCATAACATTATTTTACATATAATCATAGTATAACAAGAATCATGGTGGATGTCAAAAGAAATATTTTATTATTAATTATTTTTTATCAAATAATGATTTAAATATGAATATATAATATTTTTTTGTAAATCATTATTTTAAAATAATTTCTTAAATTATTATTAATATTCATAACTAAATAACCTCAGGATAAAAATAAGCTAAATCAAACAACTGGTATACATTTTAATGAAATTCCATAGGATTAAAATATGATGATCTTAAGCATGAATCATATAATTTTATCATAAAAATCACTCATTAAAATGTAGATAATAAATAAAATTAATTGAACATATGTTAAAACTATTTTTAACATTTCCTTAACATATTTGAAATTTTAAATTTTTATAATTGTCATGGACCATTACATTATAGAACAATCCCCTTATAACTCACTAGATTTAGAGTACATGACCTTCAACGAGTGGTATGACACTTGTGAAACCTAAAAATACCCATATGTAACTCACTATTTTGAGGTAGAGAAGGAGGAATGTCAAAGAAAAATAGAATAATAATGGTCAATGACCTTACTCCATTTTGTTAGCCCCATAATAAATGTCATAAAATATAAATTAACACCATAGAATTTAGAGTTTTAAAATCATAAAATTTGATGTATTTGAACCTTATAAATCACTATAAATAAATCATATCAAATATACCAAATAA
Source organism: Viscum album (assembly GCA_963277665.1). Taxonomy (NCBI): domain Eukaryota; kingdom Viridiplantae; phylum Streptophyta; class Magnoliopsida; order Santalales; family Viscaceae; genus Viscum; species Viscum album. Next base: position 2,142,242,306 of record OY728159.1, read on the forward strand.
TTTATTCCATGTACCATTATAATGTAACTGATTCTCTATCATCCAATCACCAGTCAGCACAACATGCACTACTATGGAAAATTAGTGAGATCTCACAGGATAGGAATAGATGAGTGGTGTTGGGAACTTTATTTATTCATAAATTATTTCATGAATCCCAATCATTATTCAACTAAATTCTATTATCATATTAAGTGACTAAAAATTATATACATTTCTCCTTTTTATAATAAACATAATACACAAAGTAGAAATTGTCTCTTAATCCTCGAATTTAGTATTTGATGATAATAATTAACAGATTCAATATTTAAAACATAAAATTTTCAAATAAATATTCAAATATATCATATATAATTTAATCTCACATTTTTCACTTATTAAAAATATAGATTATAATTTAATAACAAAGGAAAATTATATTTTTACATGAAAATTACCCTTCACTAAATAAACTCAAGTCATTCTCTATATTCATTATTTAAAATCAAAAACATATATTTTATAATCCACACATCATAAAAAATTTCAACCTCTAGAAAGTCACGTGACATCTATAAAAATATATATTAATTGGTTATGCATCTTAAATTACTTCTATGATATTTATTATTAAATATTATTGTGTTATAAAGGTACTAATACTATTCAAATAGACGTTCACCTTATAGTTTTCAATTATTATTCAAAAATTTACATTTATATTTAAAAGAAAGTTATATCGAGTTTTAAGTCAATCATATATCAATCGATAACATGGGATAGATCTTGCTGTTATATTGTTTACTATGATACATGGAATATGTTATGAACTACATTATATCCTAATGAAAGTTCCACTTATTATGCTTATTCACTAATTTAGTCAATCACCTCAAATAGATCCAAATACCATGGTTCTTATTTCTCTTATTCCCAAAGTCTTCAACATTGTAATCAAGAAAACATCCATAGAAGGATATAATCAACAACACTATATCTCAATGTTTATCACCACTAATTAGATTATGAATTTTTATAAACATCACCATAAATCATCAAATAATATTAATTTGATTTTAAATTTATTATTCTAAAATTAGTCGAAGTGACCTGTTATCAGATTCCATTAAACTTAATTATGATTCATAAGTTTATATTTATGAAACATTAAACAATTTCTTTTGAATTGAATATTAATATTTTTTATAATAGTAAACATAGGAAAATGATACATTATATGACCATGATATTCTAAAATTAGTTACATGTGCCAAAAGCATATCATTTAATATCTATAGAATTCAGTATTTTTCCTTCCATATATAGAAGATAAGTCACATTCATCCATATATATGTACATATATCATTATAAATTTCCTTTTAAAATTTAGGTATGGAATATTGATGTCTCCCTAAAATAATTGAATTAGAAACTCTATGAATTTTAATAACCTAATAGATAGAAATAAAATCATGATCCTCACTTGAATATCTCTCTCAAATAGGTTCAAAGTGTAATGACTTATTGATTTGACAAACTAAAAAATCATCATGATTTATGGGTAATTTAGAACCACATAAGGATCAAAGAGAGATCACTGAGGGGGAGTGAATTAATGATCAATACTATTTTTATATTTACTTCAAAATAACCATCACCATCTGTTAGGATGTTGGGATAATTTCCGCAACTCACCCTAACACACACCAACACAAGGGAGGATGCCATATTTTCATTTTTCACCTCTAAATGTGAGAATTATTGTCCTTAGTGTGATATGAGTTCTTCTAGTATCACTTTACCCACTAAAATCATCTTAAGAGTTGAACAAGAATTTTATAACCTTGAAACCCATGTTTTCCCATCTCTTTAATATGCTTTGATGCATCCCAAGAACAAGTGAATCCCATATACTATAATGATAAATATTTTTGTGACAACAAAAAATTATTTAGTCAAATAAAATTCCTATAATTTATATAGTGTTCTAAATTTTTCCACTTTAACACAACATAAAATTCAAGGAAAATAATTATGAAATATTCTTCATACTTTTGAAAGAACAGATTTCTTTCTCACTTAGTATACACAACAGATGACCACAACCACTTTAATAATCTTATTCTTCTTATTCTTTTATTATTATATTTATGATAATCATAGAATATTCATTGTAAAACACAAATCCAGAACATCAAATTCTATTATATCTCTATACATTTCATTTTCCTCAATAATACACTTCAATAAATTATTCACAACAATCCATTCTTCAAGAAATTCATATTTTAATTTTAATTTTATATTCAAATACACTTTTAGAATCAAAACCATTGAATCATTTCCCTTCAAAATATTTACTATTATATTAGAAAGTTTAGATAAAATAGGATGAAATGAGAACAAAACTTATAATATGAATCTATGTTAGAAAGCTTTCCAAAAAATGACCCAAATTCACTTCTATGGTGTGTTCATCTCCACTATAGTAAAACACAGTGGTTCAAACCATTAATTTTTTAACTTCTAAAACATTCTATGGGTTGATAAATATTCTTTAAAATAGATGTCCTAAAATTTATAAAGCAACCAAAAAACAGCCTAATCGCCTCAACGAAGTGATATTTTCACACTATCATAGTCCCTTATATTTTCATTTGATTATGGTGTGTAAAATTATTAATGTAATGGAGGTCCCAAAATTTTCAGAGCCACTAAATCCAATTAAACCACCTATAAAGTGCGGTCTTACTTGTATGGTTTGGAGATCTCTGATTGAGTCTTCTATGTGGTGTAGACACTTATACTATGGAATGAGGTCCTATATATCATTTTCCATCCGAATTGAATTTTAAACATCTCCATTGTATAAAAAATATATTATGGTGTAGTCCAATTTTTTTTCATTTGGTTGCGGAATCTATATCATTTATTTCACAGAACATCTTCTACAATCTACTTCTATGATGCAATACCATGCTTTGTAGCATGGAACTCCTTGGATCGGTCCTTCAATTTTTTTGTACCATGAACTCATTCCATTATGTTTAAAAACATTTAATTGGAATAAGAATCGTATAAATTAATCTCGAAGCATATTTAGGTCATAATAAATGTGAGTTTGAATATGATTTAGGTATTGATAAAAAAAATCACCACAAATTGACATATCCACTCAAAATTTATGAATAATGTTGCAAAAAATCATCTCAATGCCTCTTGGTCTGGAAAATCATCCCATTTGAATTTCTTTTAAACCTAGAAAAATAAATCAATTAAAAACATTAAGTTTTTATAAATGGATCACCATTAAGTAATTCTAATCCTGCATGACTGAACGTAGCGTATAACACAATAATATTGAATAAATAATACAATTTTTCCCTTAATAGAGATGTGATCATGAATCAAATTTATTTAAAAATAACCAAATAAATTGATGAATAAATGTCACTTTTATATACATCATCATAACATATATGTAAATCAATAAAATGTTAAAATAATTCACACACATGCATGACTGTTAAAATCACAATGTACCCATTTTTAGAACAATCCCTGAATATATGCTTCCTCTTTTAAGAGAAACATTAAAAAATATATACTCTACCAAATAATTTTATACCCCCTATAAAATAATTTTTAAGGAGATAGCTAAAAAATAATGATTTTGATTGTCATTTTTCTCCCCGTTTGAAAAAAATACACAGAAAAATAATAGTGGGGACAAATAACCATACTTTATCAATGAGAAAGATAGGGTTGAATTCCCAACATCAACCTTATATTCTGAAATGATTCTTTTCAAAATTTCTTGGTAAAAACATCATGAAATTGTTCCATCATAAGAATAAATTCCACATGTAAATTATTTATCTACACAATTTCCTTGATGAAATGATATGAGATATTAATGCTCTGTCTTCATAAAAAATTTACTAGTTTCTTTGATAAACAAATAGCACATTGATTATCACATCCCAAGGGAAGTGTAAAATTCCCTTCATATTTGAAATCTTCCAATTTTTTATTCATCTACAGTAATATAATCATTGAATGAGTTTCAGAAAAATGGTATTCTTAATACAAGCTTAATGTCATAGAACGTTTCCTCATATTGTTCCAATAAACACCCCTATATCCATGATTGAAAACTCCACTGGATCTCAACAACATGTCATCAATAGAGCCGACCTAATCTGAATTTTTATAAATAAAAAGAAAAATTATTACATTAATATGAAATTTCATACCAAAATATATTGTGTCTTTTAATTATCTGAGAATCCAATTTCATGAGTTAAAATTGGTCTCTTTTTGTTCACTTTTATACTAAGCACAAAGTACAACAACATACACAACATATGGTATCAAAGTTATTAACAATTGTATATTTCCAATTAGCTTCCAAAATTCCATTGGATCCATATCTTTTCCATATTAATCATTGAACAATTTAGTTCCTAATATAATTTGTGTACAAAATGGCTTCAAATACTCTATAAAATACATTTTTATATGTTCCTTAGCATAATTTTTATTATAAACAAAAAAACATCTTACTTTTGAGAAATCTATAAACCTAGAAAATAGTTAATTTCTCTAAGTATATACACCTTGAATGACTAAGTCATCTCCCATGAAATCTTATCATAAACTACTTCTTCATTTCCACTAAATATGATTCAGTATACCAAAACAATAATAAGAAGACATATTTCTATGACATCTTCTATGTAGATTGTAATGACCCGCCAATTCTCATTGGCTTGAGAGTACCATGATTCATTACTAGGCCCTAAGATACATCCCCAAGGTGCCAAAGGCTGGGAATAAATGCAAAAGGGTTTCAAGTACAAGTGGGGGATGATTTACCCTTTAATAAATAAACCCATAAACTAACCATCACCAAACATTCACTGTATGATGCATGAACAAATTAAAGACCAATAAACACTTCATTTATATCAAATTACATCAAAGTTCACAATATAGGAAGACCAAACTAAGAATCAAAGTACACAGTGGATGAACAACTCAAGACTCCCAAAAGAAACTACAACTCCATGAACCACAATATCCAAGAACCACAACATCTCCCAAGAATCACCACAAGACACTTGCAATAAGATGATTTACCTTTACCTGCGTCCCGGAATACAACATCTGTAAAAGTTCCAACGTGCCAAAGCAGGGGTGAGTATAAAACTCAGTAGGTTTTCCCCAATGACTTCCCTACTCACGCCACTAGGATAGATTAGTTAGCCACATTTATATTAAAATATTTTACATAAAACATTTTCTCAAAAGTAGTTTATAACTAAATATAAACAAGTTTCCAAAACCATTCATAACCAAAGGCATTCCAAGAGAAATTGAAACCAATTTTCCAGCAAGTTATTTTTCCAGAAAAATAACCAAACAAGATTGAGAACCATTTCACAAACATTCCTTTTTGGCATACCCAACCATTTTCCAACCCATACTACCAACCATTATTGCTTTGTTATGGCAGTTCCATACTCATGAGCGGTCTCTCATCGATCTACCAAGTCGTCACAAGGTCATTGTTTCCCATGTACCATCAATCCTTTGGCACCAAGAACAAGTTTATATTTCAACCAAGCCCCGTATATGTAATTATCATGTGCCATTAAACCTTTGGCACTGATCACAAGGTCTTATTTCAACTAACCCCCGTATATGCAATATGAACAGACAACACATATTCCCAATGATCAACCTAAAATAAACCATTCAATAAAAACACCTTTTTATTGAAAACTATTTCCGTCGACACCATTTCAATGACAAAACATTTCAACTATAAACCATTTCAATAAAACTCCATTTTCATTTAAAAACATTTCTATCGAAAATCACTTTTTCATCAACCATTTAGAAATTCCAAAAAATCCATAATTTAAAATCATCATTTTAAATTAAACCCCCTTTTTCACATCTATTGACCAAGGTCACGCAATTTCACAAAAACCATAAATCGTCACAAATGAATATTTTTTTATGAATTTCACAATGAATAAACCAATTTGAATCTAATACAATCAATTATATCAAGAGGATTTGAGAGAGAATCCGCCTACCTCAAAGGTCTTGACAAAACATTAACAATAGACGAAGAACAAACAAGAAAGCGGGTCGATTCTACAAGAATGGGCCTATATCTCTTATCCTAGAAAGATCACAAATCAACATTGAAATATTTGGAATCTAAAAAAGAAGATCTACCCACTATAGGTTCATATCGGAGAAATAATGGAGATCGGAGTAGTAGATCTAAGCAGATCTAATAAATAATGACAAATCCGTAAAGAATGGTGACATACCCCAATTATCGGACTTGAAATCAAAAAGGTAAGGCTTAGGAATGGCTTTAAATCATGTGTGAATGGTTCTACAGACTTCTAGGGAGATTAATATTGAACTAAGGGCGTTTTGAATCCAAAAAGAAATAAATAGAGAAAAAACGAGCAAGCTCCTAGAAAATACAATCTAGATTTGACCTCTGTGCAAGATTTGACCACACAGTTTGTGCCAACTGTGTATGGATCGTGTGACCTTAATTATTGTACCAAAACTTCTTATAAAACCCCAAAACTATCCCATCCTTCACCTTTACTATTTTTATGGAAACACAATTTTTATGCAAACATCAAACTTTATGGAAACACCCCAATTTATGGAAACAACCAACATTATGGAAATATCCAAATTTATGGAAATAACCAACATTATGGAAATATACAAATTTATGGAAACAACCAAAATTATGGAAGCATCCCAATTAATGGAAACACTCTATATTATGGAAACACTCTATTTTATTGAAACACTCTATTTTATGGAAACTCTCTATTTTATGGAAACTCTCTATTTTATAGAAACTCACTATTTTAATACACACCAAATTACAAAAACAAATGAGGAAATGGGTTATTTACCCGAAACCGGGGGTACTACATTCTCTCCACTATTGGTCTTTCCATCCTTGGAAATTAGACAACCCCTGCTGGACAAAAAGAGTTTCGGCCACTGCTCTTTCATTTTCTTCTTACGTTCCCAAGTCTCTTCCTGAATCGGACCATGTTGCCATAAAACCCACACTAGGCCGATGATTTTCCCATAAAATACTTTCTCTTGTATATCCAGGATCCTTAATAGAATATATACAAGTGATGAATCTAGTTATAGATCAACGTGATCCCATCTGATCACATGGTCAGGATCTGGGTGATACTTTTTCAACTGGGATACATGGAACACATTATGCACCGAACTAAACCGTGGTGGCAATGCCAAACGATATGCCACCTCTCTAACCCATTCTATTATTTCAAAAGTACCAATGTATCTAGGAGATAACATTCCATGATTCCTGAAATGACGATTACCAAGCCTTGGAGAGATCCTCAAGAATACATGATCACCAACAACGAATGACAACGGCCTTCGACGGTGATCTGCATAAGATTTCTGACGACTCTGAGCAGTCTCCATCCTCTTTCTAATCAACTGGATCTTCTCTGTTGTTTTTTGTAAAAGTCTTGGCCCGAATATTGAAGCTTCACCTATTTCCTCCCAACATAGTGTAGAACGATAAGGAGACCCATACAATGCTTCAAACGGAGCCATGAGTATTGAGGCTTGATATATGTTATTGTATGAGAACACCAATAAGGGTTTATGATCCTCCCATGAGCCACCAAAATAAATTATAAATGACCAAAACATGTCTTCCAATGTTTTCATTTTATGCTTAGATTGCCTATCCTTTTGAGGGTGATATGTTGTGCTCATAGTCAACCGAGTTCCAAGGGCTTGTTGTAATGATTTCTAGAAACGAGATGTGAACCTCGGATCTCTATCTGAGACTATTGAAACTGGTACACCATGCCTCTTTACCACTTCTCGGATATAAATTTTTGAATGATCCTCCACCATATGAGTTTCACAAATCGGGATGAAATGTGCCGACTTGGTTATATGATCCACTATCACCCAAATGGCATCGTGTTTCTGAACCGTTCATTGAAGACCTATAACAAAATCCATTGCTATATGATCTCATTTCCACACATGGATAGGTAAAGATTATAACATACCAGCTGGTCTCTGATGCTCTGCTTTAACCTACTGACAAGTTAAGCACCAATAGATGAACTCAGCCACCTTATGTTTCATGTCGCTTCACCAAAATTGTGCCATCAATTCCTTATACCTCTTCTTTGTACCTGGATGTACAACCTATCTTGGATGGTGGTAAGCATGAAGTAGTTCTTCGGGAAAAACCATAGGTATGACCATCCGATCACTAAAAAACAAAATTGAACCCCCATCAAGTTTCAATCCATCAATGGTCTCCCCACCATTGAGTTTTGAACTTACAACTAGACATTCTGCATCATACATTTGTGCCTCTTTGATCATTTTTACTAAATCAATAACAAGCTTAGCTGAGATAAAAACAGCTACATCACCTCGGTCTTCATATTACACAATCATATCGGCTAAAACCGACATCAACTACCATTCATCTAAATCTTCTTTCGCCAACTGAGCATATGAATTTCTACTCAATGCATCCGCCACTGAATTCCCTTTCACCGATGTGTACATCAAGTCCAAGTAAAACATTTGGAGATACTTAATCCACCTCATTTTCCCCAGATTCAAATCTCGCTATTAGAAAATGTTTTTCAAGATTTTTTGATCCATAAACACAGTAAATTTCTCACCAAAGAAATAATTTCTCCATGTTTTCAAAGAATTGATGACTAAAGATAACTCCAAATCATGTGTTGGGTAATTCTTCTCATTCACCCTCAACTTCCTTGAACCATAAGCAACCACGTGATCTCATTTCGTGATAACACAACCCAACCCTAATCCTGAAGCAACAAAATACACCTCATACCCATGTCCTGGTTCTAGAAAGATCAAGATAGGTGCCGATGTAAGCTGAACTTTTAGTTCCTAGAAAGACTTCTGACATTCCTCCATCCATTGGAATATAGCATTCTTCTTTGTTAGAGATTTCATTGGTGATGCTAGTCCTGATAAGTCATGCACAAAGCATTGTTAGTATCCATCAAGACCAAGAAAACTTTGTATCTCGAACACATTCTTCAGTGGTTGCCAATAGATAATGGATTCTATCTTTTTAGGATCAATAGAAATGCATTTCTCATAAATTACATGGCCATGGAAACGTACTTCTTATATCCAAAATTCACAGTTTGATAATTTGGCATACAAACAATGATCTCTCAAAATTTGTAACAATGTTTCTAGGTGCACCTCATGATCATTCCTTGTCATTGAATAGACCAAAATGTGATCCACAAACACCACAACAAATGAATCTAGATATTGTTTAAATATCTGATTCATCAATGCCATGAAGACTGCTGGTGCATTTGTTATAACGAAAGGCATGACTACATATTCATAGTGGCCATATCTACTTCTGAAAGCTATCTTTGGAATATCCTCTTTCAAAACTCTCAATTAGTGATATCCTGATCACAATTCAATTTTGGAGAACCAATGAGCTCCCCTTAATTGATCGAATAGATCATAAATACATGGAAGTGAATATCTATTCTTTATCGTAACTTGGTTATGCTTACGATAATCAACACACAGCTGAAGAGTTTCATCTTCCTTCTTTATGAACAAAATCGGTGTTGCCCATGGAGACGTACTTGGTTGAATGAAACCCTTTCTTTCCAGCTCCTCTGGCTGCACTTTCAATTCCCATAACTCTGTTGGTTCCATCCTATATGATGGAAGGGAAATAGGACTGGTACCTAGAAGGATATCGATCATAAACTCCACTTCCCTTAGAGATGGTATCCCTAAGAAGTTCTTGGGAAACACATCTGGAAATTGATCCACAACACCTGGAAAACTATTTTCCTCGATCTCTTCCATTGATGCCAAAGTCAACGGTTCCAATTGGTAAGATATAGTTCCCACCATTGGTTCCAACAAGATCTTTTCACCTTTCTTTACAATACCCTCTCCTCTAAAGAGATGCTTGATAAAGTCCTCAGTCATAAAACTAATTGTTCTCCTATAACAGTCGATTTGAGCCTTGAACATTGTCAGCAAATCCATACCTAGGATTACATCATAGACATCCATATCCAACATCGAGAAGTCCCATTTTAACTCATCTCCATAAACAGTTTTAGCATATGCTCTACACACAAAGGCTTGACATTCTCTTTCACCAAGAGGAGTTTTCAGTTTCAAAACCGAAGGCATCATTTCCAGTTTTAAACATAGCAAGTCAACATCACAAGAAGAAATGATGAAATGTGATGAACCAGAATCAAACAACACTTGAACAAAGGTAGAATTCCAAATAATCATTCCTATCACTGTATATGGTCTATCCTGATCATCGACAATCATCATCTCAGCTCCATACATTTTCTTCTTAACTATATTTTTATCCTTAATTCCTAGCTGAGGTTTCCCTGGTTGAGGAGTCATGTTGTTTCTAGAATCACCATGGCAAGCTCTACTCTGCTAACGAGACTGATTCTGATGTCCTCATTCAGTCAAAGAATATGATGATTGCAATAGCTGAGAATTGTCTCGAGCACCAGACCCTGGAGCACTACGACAATAGCACTGAATATGTCCCATATTGTTACAATTATGGCATGCTCTAGGTTGTTCCATACAATCTCACTTTATGTGGTCAAGAAAACCACATTGAAAACATCCTTCTTTGCTCTGGGGTCATGGAGGAAGTTTTACTGATCCAGCTGTTGGGATCTGATTTCCACTTGCACCATGGAATTAGGTGTCACTTTTCCTCTTGTTCCCAATGATTTACTTTCCACCATTTCCTATAGGTATTATCATTCCTCCTCCCATAGATCCTGAGATATCATGTTCAGACACAGTAGCTTTATTCACCATCTATGTATAGTCTGTGATACAAATTATGGAAATCCTTGATCGAATCTCTTTTTGAAGCCCGTATTCGAAGATGCGTGCCTTCAAAGAGGCACTTGCCACAACTTCTGGTGCAAAGCATACTAAGTTCATGAACTTAGGCGCATACTCTATGACAGAGAGACTCTCTTTTTTCAGTCTAAAGAAGTCCATAATTTTCTGGATCTTGAACGTGTTAGGATACAATTGTTTGTTGAAAAATTCCCCAAAATCCTCCCCTATAATTCCTTCATCCAATTTAGCCTTCACCACTAAATCCCACCACTAACGTGCAAGATCATCGAGCAATTCCAGTTTGATCATTATCTCAAATAGTGTGTTGATGAAGTCGAAGATATGATTCATCCTACAGAGACACACCTCTGCCTTCTTGGGTACAGAATCACCCTGGAAATTAGGTCTTTTATGCTTCATGAACTGGATGGTATGATCCACATATCGTGGCTCATCATCTGGTTCCATGTGTCCACAGCTTGAAAATCTTGGACAATACTTTGAACCCGCACTTGGTTCACACGTGGTTCAGGTGCAACCACATTCTCCACAGCCTCTTTGGGTTGGTTTCGAGGATGCCTACCAGGTTCCATTTTCTAATCTAACAACAAACGCTGTCAATCTAACTCTCTAGAAACTGATATCTTAGAATTTCAAATTCTATCACATTATCTATCACCAAATTGTTTTCAAAATGACCTTTTCCCCATGTTCAAACATTTTTGAAAACATTCTTCATGCCTTTTGAAAATCAACCCATTTTCAAAATACACCAAATACCCTACTTTCAAAATATTTTACTTGAAAACAATTTCTGAATTTTTCAAAAAAATTCACCTTTCACAATATCCGTACTCATTACTCACAATGAGATATGCTATCCTAGTGAGAAGTCATTCCTTTACAATGCATGTCATGCTCATATCATTGTATAAACCCATCACAATGAGATTTCCCAACATTCTAGATGTGTATCCAAAACACTTATGTACCCAACACCCTGGTTACTTGAAGTTCAGCATAAACAGGTAAGCTACGTCCTTTTATGCTATACATTTCAAGTTCCGACAATCCTACTCATGTCTAAGATTTTGACCCATGTAATAGACAATAATGAATTTCAACTCCAAGACCAAGAACATCGATGACTACTTGTTAGGAAAGGACCAAACAAGATGATAACATTTGTAATGACCCACTAATTCTCATTGTCTTGAGAGTACCACGAGTCATTACTAGGCCTTAAGCGACATTCACAAGGTGCCAAAGAATAGAAATAAATGCCGAAGGGTTTCAAGTACAAGTGTGGGACGATTTAACCTTTAAGAAATAAACCCACAAACCAACCATAACCAAACATTCACTATATGATGCATGAACAAATGAAAGACCAATAAACACTTAATTTATATCAAACTAAATCAAAGTGAACAAAATAGGAAGACCAAACTAAGCATCAAAGTACACAGGGGATGAACAACTCAAGACTCTCAAAAGGCACTAAAACTCCCTGCTTCAGAAGATACAAGCTCTACAACAACTCCCAAGCATCCCCACAAGCCACTAGTAATAAGATTCTTTACCTTTACTTGTGTCTCAGAATACGACATCTATAAAAGCACAAACGTGCCAAAGCAGGGGTGAGTATAAAACTCAATAGGCTTTCCCTGATGACTTCCCCACTCACTCCACTAGGATAGAAGAGTTAGCCACATTTATATAAAAACATTTTATATAAAACATTTTCTCAAAAGCAGTTTATAACTAAATATAAACAAGTTTCCAAAACCATTCATAACCAAAGTCATTCCAATAGCAATTGAAACTAATTTTCCAGCAAGTTATTTTTCAAGAAAAATAACCAAACGAGCTTAAAAACCATTTCACAAACATTCTTTTTTGGCATAACCTACCATTTCACAACCCATGATACCAACCATGTATGCTTCATTATGACAGTTTCATGCTCATGAGCAGTCTCTCGTCGATCTACCAAGTCTTTAGAAGGTAATTTTTTCCCATGTACCATCAATCCTTTGTCACCGAGCACAAGGTAATATTTCAAACAAGCCCCATATATATAATTCCCATGTACCATTAAACCTTTGTCACCGATCACAATGTAATATTTCAACAAAGCCCCGTATATGCAATATGAATACACAACACATATGCCCAACGATCAAGCCAAAATAAACCTTTCAATAAAAACACCATTTTATTTAAAACTATTTCTGTCAACACCATTTCAATGCTAGAACATTTCAACTCCAAACCATTTCAATAAAACTACAATTTTATTGAAAACCATTTCTATTGAAAACCACTTTTTCATCAACCATTTAGAAATTCCAGAATATCCATAATTTAAAATCATCATTTTAAATTAATCCCCCTTTTGCACAACTATTCACCAAGATCACGCAATTTCACAAAAACCATAAATCATCAAAAATGAATATTTTTCCATGAATTTTACAATAAATAGACCAATTTGAATCTAAGACAATCAATTATATCAAGAGGAGTTGAGAGAGAAGTCCTCTACCTTGAAGGTCTTGACAAAACTTTAATAACAGACGAAGAACGCACAAGAAAGTGGGTCGATTCTCCAAGAGCGGCCTTAGATCTCTTATCCTAGCAAGATCACGACTCAAAATTGAAAGATTTGGCATCCAAAAACGTAGATATACCCACTATAAGATAATATTAGAGAAAGAATGGAGATTGGAGATGTAGATCTAATAAGATCTAACAAATCATGACAAATCCATAAAGAATGGTGACATACCTCAAGAATCGGACTCAAAATCACCAAGGGAAGGATCTCGAATGGCTTCAACTCATGTAGGAAGGGTTATCTAGCCTTATATAGAGAGTAATATATAACTAGGGGCGTTTTGAATCCAAAACGAAATAAATAGATCAAAAAACGAGCAAGCTCCTAGAAAATAAGATCTAGATTTCACCTCTGCGTAAGATTTGACCACACGTTTAGTGCCAATCGTGTATGGGTCGTGTGACCTTAATTATTGTCCCAATACTCCTTATAAAACCCCCCAAACTCTACCATCCTTTATTTTTACCCTTTGTATGGAAACACATTTTTTATGGAAACATCACACTTTATAGAAGCACCCCAATTTATCGAAACAACCAACATTATAGAAATATCCAAATTTATGGAAACAACCAACATTATGGAAAGATCCAAATTTATGGAAACAACAAACATTATGGAAACATCCAAATTAATGGAAACACTATATATTATGGAAACTCTATATTTTATGGAAACACTCTATTTTATTGAAACTCTCTATTTTATGGAAACTCTCTATTTTATGGAAATTCTCTATTTTTATACACACCAAATTAAAAAGACATGAGGAAAGGGGTTATATACCCGAAACCAGAGGTATTACATAGATAATTTTTTTCACTCTTCCTTTTCTAAAATTTAAACCCTTTAAGTAGTTTTCAAACATTGAATACCAGGATAGTGAGGATTTTTTTAATCCCATATAAATAAATTTGCAACATGAAAACTAGATTATCATCATCTATGAGTAAGAAACCACATGGTTTCTAAATAAAAAAACCCACTTCTAATTTAACATTAGGGAAGGATGACATGACATCTATATGAATAATCTTGTATTTACTTTTTTCTACAGTAGAAAAAAAATATTTGTATATTTGAGCCTTGATACTAGTGAAAAAAATCATTAAATATACTCCACCAACCATTGAAATAAAATTGCAACCCAATATTGATTTATTTCTTACCACTTCACCTTTCCCATTCTATTTGTTTTGGAACACCCACATTGTTATGATGATAATAATTTATTTAGGATTGGCTAATGACCCCCAAGGATCATTATTCTCAATTTGATATTATTCTTCATTAATATCAAAAATATTTTCCTTAGGTTTCTTATCTTATACATATATCAATGTTTAACTTGGGAATTGAAAGAGGTATGATTTCTTTTCCTCGTAGTCCTCCTAGTTTGAACTTATTTTCCATGATCCCTAATGATGTTTGGAACCTAATAATTCCTTATTTTCAATGGCTGAGTTGAATGAATTTGTTCCCCACAAAATTAAATGTTTCAATATTCTTATCCAACCTACAAAAATTTGACAAATTCATCTTTTTCTAGAATTTAGTCCAATTTTTCAATAGAAACAACATCAACAAAACTTCTAGAAATTGTTTCATTCAAAGTAGTTTCTCTATTTGATTATTCCATAACACTAACATCAGATGAATAAATTATAACATTACTTTATATTTTGAAATTATCATAAACTCTTTTATTTAGAGGATATCCAAGAAAAATCGCATCAACTAATCAATTGAAAAACATTCCATGATTATCAACTTTTATCGTGGTTACACAAAGGCTAATGTTGGCACCGAAATTTGGAACGAAGAAAAGGCCCCAAGGCGGGCCCACGAACTGCCTCGCGAAGCCCCTTCATGGAGTCCCCAGCACCACTGCCGCCATGAAGAAAAGGAGGTGGGACCCTCCAGGAATGAATTTGACGTTCGTGACCTCGCCGCAAAGAAAAGGAGGAAGGACGCTTCGAAAACCCATTTGACATTTGCGAGCCCGCCGCGAAGCCTCCAAGCCCCTCTTCATGCTGCGTGATCTCCGCTCCGCGGTGCCTCTTGCCTATAAATACCAAGCTCCCCCAGAGCTCTCTGGACATACAATCTGACATTTCGACTTCTCATCTCCTGAATCACGAAGAAATCTTCTGCTCGGTGAATCATGAGTTGTGTGAGGTACTTCTGCTTCACGAAGTGGCTCCCAATTGTATCGTTTTCATCCCCTCTTCCGAGAGGGATGCCTTTCACGAAGCCTATGGTCTTTCACGGAGGAAGGGGATCCCCAAGGGTTCCTGGGTCATCACGGAGCATTTATGCTTCGTTAATCACCCTTCATGTACACTTGACCCATTTGCTAAGGCAGGATCACTATACTTCGCGAAGCACATTGCTTCCCGACATCCTACTTCTCGAGGCACCTTTTTTCTACAAGGTTGTTCTCTGCAAATTCCCTTCCACTTCACAAAGCACCTCCCATTTTCACCTCTACCCCATGCTAAGGCTAATGAACCCCACTTTGTGAAGCACACCCTTTCACAAGTTCCCTCCACCACGCGAAGCAACATAGCTCCACAAGGCCCCTGCCTATGGACCCCTCTGCTTGGAAAATCATTTTCTCGTGCAACCCTCTAGGTTTTCATGATGTGACTTCACAGTCCCTTGGATGATGTCACCTATAGCGTTGTTGCACCTAATGCTTCTTCTCATAGGCACGCTAATGGCTATTGCTTCTTCGCATATCCACACTAACGTGGACCCCTCGATGGTTTCCTCTGAAACACCCCCTTAGAATGGCCTTGTTGATGCCTTCCCTCCCCCAAGGAGAAGAGGGTAACGGTTATGTAAGTCCTAGGGGTGAGGAGAAAACCCACCTCGTTCGAGATGCAGGACGTTAAATTTCAAAGAGCCATCATCCTCAGCACATGATGTTAAACTGTGACCTCGCCCTGTGCCTTACACACAGGGACCCCCACCTCAGACATTCTCCACACCCCCTGGTCTCCAAAGGGGATGATATCATTCTTCTTGGAGTGGCGTTTCTCTACAGGGAAGGGAATACACCATGGTGTAATCCCCTAGCTTTTCTTGAAGGAGGTTGCACCCCTACTCCTCCTCACTTCCTTGGTGCCAAGGCCAGTGGAGTGTGTGATAGGAAATGGGGCTCGTCCTTTCGTCGGTCCCAAATCCCCCTCCAGCTGCTCTTTGTCGACCCTCATGGGACTCCATCCTGGAGTAATCCCCGACCTTCAAGGTCCTCCACCCTAGAGTAAGTCCCAATCCCTCTCTCCCTAGGCCACTCCATGTGTAAGACCTACTACACATCCCATGGATGCACCTTTCGCGACGTGATCGTCAGGTCTCTACCACCTCTTGTTTCTCACACCGAGCACGACTCACGTGGGCTTAGAGTAAGAATCGACCATGACAACAGCTCGTCTCGCATGATGTTAAACTGTATTCTCCACCCCCTTCTCACATGATGTTAAACAATACTCCCAAACTATGAGAACTTTGATCCATGTCAAGGCATGGTACGTACGAAGCCTCCCTGAGGTTAAATCCCACCACCAGGTCTTTTCAACCCTTTTTCACCATTTGAACTACGTGGTCTTTGATCCATGTCAAGGAATGGTACGTAGGAAGCCTCACGAGGTTCAAGCCCACCACCTGGTCGTTATGACCCTTTTTTTTTGAACTACAGGGACTTTGGCCCATGTCATGGCATGGTACATAGGAGGTCTCCCTGAGGTTCAACCCCACCATCCACCTGGACCAAGGTCCTTATTCACGTCGGTTCGCCGACAAACTGCCAACCCGAACTACGAGGACATTGATCCATGTCAAGGCATGGTGCATAGGAATCCTCACGAGGTTCAATCCCACCACCTGGTCGTTCTGACCCCCTTCACATCAGTTCACCAACTCCTTGGGCAGCGTAGAGTGTAAGCCCCACACAATGTGAACTATGTGGTCTTTAATCCATTTTAAGGCATGGTACGTAGGAAGCCTCCATGAGGTTCATGCCCAACACCCATCGGACCCCCAATCCATCTTCACATCAGTTTTCCAACACACCCCATTCCGAACTATGAGGACTTTGATCCATGTCAAGGCATTGTACGTTGGAAGTCTCTTTAAGGATAAAGATCAAAACCATCATCCATCCAGATTCTTAACCGGGCCACCACATCCTAGTGAGATCATTCCACCCCATTACCTGCCACAATACTTGAGAAGCCGCCCTCATGTTGGCCCCAATATTAGTGTTCCCTCCAGGGGATTCCTCTGTCTGATCCACTCTAGTCAGTGTTCTAATCAGTCAGATCTATCTCCGATGGACGTTAAACTTGAGACATACCCCATGTTAAACACAGGAAGCTGAGGAAAACCTTAGATAAATTCTTATGGAATATTTTTCTCTGTATTCGATGTGGGATTCCTCGGGCTTCCACACCCTCGAGAAGCCCTATAATAAGGGACAGAAGAGAGACACACCAATCCCCAGTGTCCAGACACGCCAGTGATGCCCCAACTTGACTAATCCCCTAATCTAAGGTTGCTGCCCTGACCAAACCCCTTAGAATGACATGACAGAATCAGAATAGTTAACTGGCGTCTATGAAGATATAGCGCCGGGAAGAGTTTCATGAAGAAAGTATTAAATCATTGAGGGGGACCCGAACTAGGTGACGAGTTCTGAGGAGGAATACATGAATGGAAGAACTGACATCCCATCATCCTGTTTCGATCAAGGAGTAGATGTCCATGAACAAGGATCGAATGTCGCCCGCCTTTGGAAAGCAGGAATGTGGGGTAACAAAAGCCACATCCTTCATCCTTGAACGAGACAGATGCATGCACACCGATAAATGCGTCAGAAACGGAAATGGTGAACCTGACGTGAAGTTATTCTCCTCAATATGGAGATTAGTAATGCTCAGGGAATTTGTGGATTGACATGTCACCGGATCCAGCTATCCGGCATCGGGTCCCGCCAAGCAAATAGTAGGCCTAGCATGAAACTCACCAGAAGTTGGCGCAGTAGAACCTTGGGCATCCCATTCTGAGACATTGTCAGGGTCGAAACCTCTTATTAGCCACAGAAGACATAATGGAATTGGGTCACTGGTTGTTGATTTATTTTCCTAGTAGTATTAATGAGTTAATCTCCCTACTTCTAAGAATCAGGTGTCTACCATGGGAACGTGATCACCACCTTCCTTCCTACACAGGGGTAGGGGAAATGCCAGCATATCTACTATGCATGGCTCCACTGTTGCTGCAACGACATCTGCGTCCACGACCGTGGGGCACCCACGCCCCATATCTTCATCATATGTCATCCAACGAAGGGCAATTAATGACCTCGTGCATCGTTAAGAGGAGAAGGGAATAATCCCGACCCAGGATATGGCCCGCCTGGACCTAGAGGCATCCATACCATGCCGTCAATGTCAACCCTGAGGGCCGCATAGGGATCCGCTGCTCCCCACCCCAACATTCAATCATTTCGGGAGCCTACCTCAGGAGGGCTTTGACGACTCCCTGACTTACACTGATGAGGTGGGTGAAGTCTGGCCCAGCCCTGTTAGAGTCTTAGTACAGGGGCTCCCAGCAAGGGCACCCACCCGGCCGCGTCAACAATGCTGCCCGGCCTTCCCGGAGGAGAAGGTAAGTTATGCGCCGGTAGAACCATAACCGGCTCATCTGACCCGACGCCAGTGTTGGGCACGATATGAGGATGCTCGCCAAGGGGTGTCAACGTCGACGGCTACTATGGCCCAAGCCAGCACCGTCACATTTCATCAAGTCCCTTCACACACTAAGAACGTGTGCTTATATGCCCAACCAGGATCGAGGCCTTAACCGCCCCACGGCCAGGCTGGGTCGACCCTCTAGGTTGTAGGCACGGGAGGGGGTCACTGTGAACCAACCCGCAGCGATGCCACCCCGTATGGAGGTCCTCCCCATACCACTACTGTAGAGAGCATGGGTCCTACCCACTTTGAAGATCAACATAGAGGTCTTCCCCATGCTACCCCCAATCTGAATTAAGCTCTGCCCCGCCGCAGTGATGTTCGATATGGAAGCCTCACCCGTTCCCATCACACTGGGTATGGAGTCCTTCCTCCCGCCCTCGACCATTGATGTAGAGACGTTACCCATTCGGTCCCTCTCCAATGTGAGGATCCTCCCTAAATTCTCTCTGTTGTGGGAGAAGGTCCTCCTCGCCCCATCAACCATAGGGGTGAAGGCCAACCTTGGTCCACATGTACCAAGCATGGAGGTCCTCCCCATGCTCATGTAGGTTCCAGTGGAGTTTTTTCATGCTCTAGTTTTGTTCATGGAGGTCATCCCCATGACTCTTTTGACATTTGTCACGGTGCTCCTCGCACCTCGGCTGTCTCAAGGGAAAACCCTCTCCACCCTGGCATCAATATGGACGACGGACTACATATCGGAAATCAACCATGTCCCGAGGAGCCACCCAGGGGTAGGAGGGTGGGTCGTCACCGCCACCAGAAGAATCTTGGGAAGGCCTGGACTGAGATCAAATCGGTTCACTTCTCAGACTTTGAAGTAGAGTGTGAATCAGCTCAAGAACCCTACCCTCGATCATCCAAGTCAAGGGTCGGGGAAGGGATGAGGCGCATCATCCTGGTACTCCCAGAATGCGAGGTCCACAAGATTCCCACTTTCCTCCGCAATATTATCTAGGTGGATGGAAATATGGTGACCCCGCAGGTTACGGTCGTGAAGTCACTAAACTCATCACCGGAAGTGATTTCTACCTCCAAAAGAGATCACAGAGATCTATTCTGGGGACCAATGGCGGGTGAACAGCATCACGACCCACCACCAGCAGCCCTGGCCCCTATGCCAGGAATGATGACTTCTATCCTGTCTTATCGCGACGTAGAGTCTAGGTCACTACACTCTTCAGAGGACAGCCCGAGAATAGGTGTCTAGTCATCCCATTCGCCATATTCTCCACCGGCAAACCTATTATCCTAGCGGTCTTCCTTAGTACCACTTCAAGTTCCTCAACCACCCCCAGTTGGAGAGTGGGGCATTCAAGAGCCAGACCCTGAATTTAAGTCAAGGAGCTTCTGGAGCATTCTTACAGCGGACCACTTCCCTGAGAACTTCTGGACCGCAGCAGAATGGGATTTCTGCATACCTGAGTCCCTCACCCCAGAGGAAGTTGAGTGTCTCTGCTACACCCTCTTTGTGACGCATTTTAGTCTCTTTCCTCAGCGTGTGGTATATTGATCGTACCATGATTCACTGTTTCATTTTCACCCTTACACCGCTGTGCTAAACATATTTTGTATTAAAAATTATAAAAATATTATCAAATTGTGCATCATGTTTGATTAAATAATTTTGTGTTTATAACTTCTAGAATGGTCAATGTTACTTGTTTTTATTGTTTCAATGTAGGTGGAGGTGATTTGGAGGGCCCTTGATTAAGTGAAAGAAAAATGGGCCAAAATTGCATGGATCCATGGACATCTGTCCACTGTTTTGAATAGTACACAACATCCGTGCATCCAAATGGGATGAAATTTTGTGGTCCTGTCCAAAATTCAATTGGCTACATTTCATATATAGGAACCCAATCTTGATTAGGCTTTTATGGGGCCCATCCGAACTGATCTGTCCAATACACCTAATTTGGACCAAATCAAATGCAGTGTTCTGTATTTTATCAATATATTGAGTTGTAGTTGTCCAAACTATTCCAAACGTTCGGTGGAGACATTCAAGAGGTAGGGATACAACTTTTCTATTTTCTACAAAGCGAGATAGGACGTTCTGAAGGCCGAAACGCATCATGCCTGTGGATTGATGAAATCTGTGTGCCCAAAACCACCTCCCACATTTCCTATAAAAGGGCACCTTGGGATCCTCATTTGTAAGTTCGGCCAAGAGGCAAGGTGCTGCCATTTTGGAGTCCCCAAGGAGTCTTCTCAACATCCCTAGAGGTTCTGGAGGCTATGTGAAGTTCTACCCCAACATCTTTCTCTTCCTCCTCTCCCATGGGTTTCTAAACCCCTTGTGATCACCCGGGGAGGAATGTGATGTACATCCCGAGCTTCATGTTTGTAATATTTGAATGATCTTTTAAGTTCCAGATTGTTGTGTTGTTTTTCATCATCCTCTATTTTTATTTTATTGAGTTATTTACTGGTATGTCATGCTCAACTCATATGATCATGTTTGGGGGTACCCATTCATGTGATGTTTCACACACCGTTCACCACTTTCTTTCCCCCTTTCAATTGCGGTGTTTGTGTGGTTTGTATTGGTCAACTGAACTCACACAAGAACTGTCAAGGCCATGTACATTTATGTCATGGTATCACAAAGAAATAACATACAAATATGGATATCTCATCGAGTTTTTCGTGTGTTTCCTTGGTGAGTTTTGGTTATGAAGTCAAACACAATTCATTCAATCATCGGCAGTGTCCGGTGAATCATTGTGTGTTTTTGACTGAACCCTAGGAGGTATCCTAGTATAAACTCAGTAACATTATAGTTCTAGGTGTTACAAACCACGGATTAAATGATCATAACCTTATATCATGAAGCGATGAAGGATAAACATCATACGAGTACCCCGGGTTGATCATGCTTAATTAATTCTGTTAACCTATACTTTGTTTTATAGCTTCTATTTTCTATTGTCATCTTTAATCATCAAACCCAAGTATTATAAATCCCCATTTCCCTTTTTAATTTCATAATCGTAACCACATTTTAGAATTAATGATCTAAGGCTCCTTCGAGAGACGACCTAGGGTTGCTGCTATACTGCAGAAATTCTAGTCAAAATTAAACAACTAATTTGACGCGTTCGACAACGCGGTCAAATTTTGGCGCCATTTCCGGGGATCCAAGATCATTTTTTTCTTTATTTTATTTTTTTATTTTACTTCTTAATTATTAATCCTTTAAATACCCACCCCCATTTGATTGTTTTTTTTTGTTTTGGGTTTTGTCTTTATTTTTGGTTGTTTTTTGGTGTGTTCTTTATCTCTCTCTCTCTCTCTCTTCTTCCACATCTCCCTCTCTAATTCTACAGTATAAAATTCTATTCTTCTTTCACCCTTCCTAAGTTTCTCTTTTATCCATCTTAAATCAAAAAAAAAAACACAACAAATAATCAATCAATCAAACTGGACATCATTGTTGCATGACAAGATCTGGTAAAGGAACACTACTTGAATTTGATCCTGAAATTGAAAAGTCACTTCACACACAAATCAAGGCATCTAGAGAAGTTCAATCAAATAACATTGTAGAATCCCATTTAGAACCTCAAGTGGTTCTAAACGAACCCAAAATTGAACCCAATCAAACCCAAGAAAACATGGCTGCAAATAATCAAACATTAAAAGAACTTACTACCCCTGATGTAGAGTAACAACCTGCGTACATCCAATATCCCGAGGAAGCATCCAAATTTGAGCTTAGATCAGGTCTCATCCACCTTCTTCCAAAATTCCATGGTCTTCCCGGAGAGGACCCTCACAAACATCTAAAAGAGTTTCACATAGTGTGCTCCACCATTATACCCCAAAATGTGTCTGAGGACCTCATTAAGTTTAGGGCCTTCCCTTTCTCCCTTGATGGTGTAGCCAGGGATTGGCTATACTATTTTCCTTACACAATTGGGGGCTGGAATTACCTAAAAAGAATTTTTCTAGTGAAGTTATTCCCTGCCTCCCGAACAGCATCAATTTGGAAAGAAACTTGTGGAATTAGGAAATCGCAAGGAGAGACCCTTCATGAATACTGGGAGATATTCAAAAGACTTTGCTCAGGCTGCCCCCACCACCAGATTAGTAAACAACTTTTAATTCAATACTTCTATGAGGGACTTATCCCCATGGATCGTGGAATGATTTATGTTGCGGCTGGTGGTGCCCTAGTTGACAAAACTCCTTCTGCCACTCATGACTTAATAGCCAACATGGCTCAAAATGCACAACAATTTGGTACACGAGCTATTGCACCAACCCAAGGAGTTCATGAGGTAAGTCATTCA
Organism: Viscum album; assembly: GCA_963277665.1. Classification (NCBI taxonomy): domain Eukaryota; kingdom Viridiplantae; phylum Streptophyta; class Magnoliopsida; order Santalales; family Viscaceae; genus Viscum; species Viscum album. The sequence continues at coordinate 2,142,265,958 of OY728159.1, forward strand.
TCCATAGAACAAAAGGTAGATACTAAACTTGATGAGATGCATACCCTTCTAAGGCAATTAGCTCATGCACAAGGTAACTCACTCTCTACTTCTATTCCATTACATTGTGGGGTTTGTTCTAATAACACTCATTTTTCTGACCAGTGCCCACAACTTCAAGATTCATCTGAGTCCTGTGCAGTTGTGTTCCCAGGGCGTCTATTCCAACAAGCACCTCCCTTCAAGCAAGAACAATTCAGGCCAAATCCAAATCCAGGGTGGAAAGCACAACCCCAATACCGACAAGGAGGAAACTCAAGCTACCCAAATCAGAATTGGTATCAACAAGGCCAAGGTATGAAACCTTCTTATCCTTCAACTTCTCAAAACAATCATCCTCCTCCTCCTCCCAAATCTGAACCAAGACTCGAGGACATGGTGAAACAAATGGAAACCCAGAACCTTCAGTTCCAACAGACCACACAATTAGCTATTCAAGACCTACGAACCCAAGTGGGACAATTGGCAAACACCATCGGTGAGCTTAAGATGCAAGGTTCTGGACAACTACCATCCCAACCCATTTCCAATCCATAGGACAAAGGTAATGTATGTGCAGTTACACTTCATAGTGTTAAAGAAGTTTCTCCTTCTACTGATTCTGCACAGCAGGTATGTCCCCCTCATGAAAAATCTATTTCCCAACCTTCAAAAACTTCATGTAATGAAAAACAAGACAAAAACGGTAATCGAATAGTCATTGATGATTCAAATGGAGAATCCATTCCTCTTCCTTTCCCTCAAAGACTCTCTAAATCTAAGAAAAACTTTGATAATGAGATTGACAATGAAATAATGGATACATTTAAAAAAGTTCAAGTTAATATTCCATTGTTGGATGCAGTCAATAAAATTCCCCGTTATGCCAAATTTCTTAAAGAGCTTTGCACCCATCGACGATGGTTGAAGGGGAATGAGAGAGTCAACCTGGGAAGGAATGTCTCGACCTTGATTCAACCAGCAATGCCAACCAAAGGCAAGGATCCTAGCACATTCACCATACCTTGTACCATAGGGGAGACCTTCTTTTCTGATGCTATGCTAGATTTAGGTGCTTCCATTAATGTAATGCCTCACTCCATGTATACTTCTCTACAGGTTGGAGAGCTTCAACCAATAGGAATTGTTGTGCAACTTGCCAACCAGAGTACAACACATCCAAAATGAGTGATTGAGGATGTCCTTGTTAGAGTGAAGAATCTCATCTTCCCCGCTGATTTCTATATTCTTGAGATAGAAGATACCCGAACCCAAGGGCATGCCCCTCTCATACTTGGGAGTCCATTCCTAAAAACAGCAAAGATGATCATCAATGTTAACAATGGTATGTTGTCCATGGAATTCAGAGGAGAAAAGGTATGTTTTAATATCCTTGAGGCTATGAAACACCCCGTTGAAGAGCACTCCACTCTTCCTGTCTATTCGATGGAAGTGCTCTCAAACGATTCACACACACACAATTCTCTCCTCAACCCAAACTCTGATTCTTTTTTGTTTTCTTCACCCTTGGGTGATTTGAGTTTTGGTTCTTCTTTTGAATGTTGTGTGGGTTCATAAAAATGTAAATTTTGTGCTTTAATTTATGAGTGTGTTTATTCTGAGGTACCCATGACTATCGATGATTCTGCAAATCTCATTTCAATATATTCTCTTTCCTTTGAGAATAAACATGAGCAGATAGATAGTTTCATGGACCTCACTCTCCCTAAATCCCCTCCCTCAATCCAGAAAAAACTGGTTTTTGAACTTAAACAACTTCATTCTAATTTAAAATATGCATATCGTGAGGGTATTGACCAATTGCCCGTCATTATTTCCAATAACCTCTATTCACAACAGGAATTGAAACTGCTCAAAATTTTGAGATAGTGTAAAAAGGAAATAGGATTGACATTGGTTGATATTACCGGGATTAGCCCATCTATTTTTATGCACCATATACTTTTGGATGATGAGGCTAAGCCCATAAGACAATCTCAATGCCAGTTGAATCCCACTCTCCTTGAAGTGGTAAAATTGGAAGTCAGTAAATTACTTGTTGCAGGGATCATTTATCCTATATCTGATAGTAAATGGGTTATCCCCATGAAAATTGTGCCTAAAAAAACAGGAATAACAGTTGTGTCAGATGAAAGGAATTAATTGGTTCCAACATGTGTGCAAAACTGTTGGCGAGTCTTTATTGACTACCGTCGACTGAATCAAGCCACGTGGAAGGACCACTTTCTTTTACCTTTCATTGACCAAATGTTAGAACGATTGGATGGTAAGTCCCATTATTGTTTCCTTGATGGCTATTCGGGTTATTTCCAAATTCATATAGCCCCTGAGGATCAAGAAAAGACAACATTTACCTATCCATTTGGCACATTTTCATACTGAAGGATGTCATTCGGTCTATGTAAAGCTCCTGGTACTTTTTAGTGATGTATGTTGAGTATTTTTTCTGAGTACCATGAGAGTTGTATGGACGTCTTTATGGATGATTTCACGGTTTATGGTTCTTCTTTTGATGATTGTTTGGAAAACCTAGGTTCTGTCCTCCGCCACTACATTGAAAAAGAACTTGTTTTAAATTATGAAAAATGTCATTTCATGGTTGAGCGGGGGATAGTTCTTGGGCATATCATTTCAAATAAGGGAATTCAGGTTGATAAATCTAAAATTGAATTAATTTCATCTCTTCCATATCCAAAATGTGTTCATGAGGTGAGGTCTTTCTTGGGTCATGCTGGTTTTTACCACCGATTCATTAAAGACTTTAGTAAGATCGCACTTCCCTTATCTCGGTTGTTACAAAAGGATTCTGAATTTGTTTTTGATAAAAATTGTGAGGATGAATTCAATTCACTAAAAAAGAGTCTCACATCACCTCCCATAATCCAACCACCAAGGTGGGATCTCCCCTTCGAGCTTATGTGTGATGCCTCTAAATTTGTAGTTGGAGAAGTTTTATCACAAAGGGTTGAAAAGGCTCCTCATGTCATTGTGTATGCCTCGCGTACCATTGACCCTGCCCAAGTAAACTACACAACCACAGAAAAAGAACTCCTTTCTATTGTGTTTGCCGTGGAAAAATTCTGTTCATATCTTCTTGGGTCAAAATTGATTGTGTTTTCTGACCATGCTGCCCTTCATTTCCTCCTAAAGAAACTTGAAGCCATGCCCAGCCTCATTCGGTGGATGCTCCTCCTCTAAGAGTTTGACCTTGAGATTATAGATAAGAGAGGAGTGGAGAATTTTGTAGCTGACCACATTAGTAGGATTTACCCACCATTGGACCATCATGTTGACTCACCCCTACCCATTGGAGTATTATTCCTTCATGAGAACCTTTGTGATGTTGTGGACCTTACCCCCTGTTATGCGGACATTGTGAATTTTCTAGCAACATCTAGGGTCCCCACTGATTTTATCACTTCACAATCCCATAGACTTAAACATGATTCTCGATGGTACATTTGGGATGACCCATATTTGTGGAGGATCTGTAGTGACTAGGTTGTTCGTAGGTGTGTCCCTGACCATGAGTTCACCTCTGTTTTGACCTTCTACCACACCTTGGCATGTAAGGGCCACTTTGGCTTTCAACGTATAGCTCGAAAGGTCCTTGACTCAGGATTATATTGGCCAAAATTGTATAGAGATGCCCATAGGTTATGTAAATCATGTACTCGATGTCAATTCACAGGGAATATCTCCAAGAGGAATGAAATTCCCCAACAGCCCATGTTATTTTTTGAAATCTTCGATGCATGGGGCATTGACTTCATGGGGCCTTTTCTAAATTCATTTGGATTTGTGTACATCTTATTGGTTGTTGACTATGTATCTAAATGGGTGGAAGCAAAGGCCACCAGGACCGATGACTCTCGAGTGGTTGTTGATTTTGTGAGGTCCCAGATTTTTAGTAGGTTTGGTCTCCCATGATTCATCATTAGTGACCAGGGTTCACATTTTTGCAATCGTAACATGAAAAACTTGCTTCGTAAGTATGGGGTTGTTCATAAAGTCTTCACTTCATATCATCCCCAAACTGACGGACAAGAAGAAATTTCAAATCGGGAAGTTAAGTGAATCTTGGCGAAAACGGTACAACCCAATAGGAAAGATTGGAGTTTGTGCTTGGATGATGCACTTTGGGCGTACCGTACTGCTTTTAAAACACCGATCGGAATGTAACCATATAGGATTGTGTTTCAGAAATCTTGTCACCTCCTGGTGGAGGTACCGTGCATATTGGGCTATTAAACAATGTAATATGAACCTTTTAGATGCAGGTGAGGAAAGAAAGCTACAGATTCAAGAGTTGGAAGAAATTCAATGTGATGCATATGACAACTCCCGAATCTATAAAGCGAAGACAAAGGCTATTCACGATATCATGATTCACCAACGGAAGTTCCATATTGGTGAGAAGGTCCTCATGTACAATTCCAGGCTTAAGCTCCACCCGGGTAAGCTTGATTCCCAATGCCTCGGTCCTTATACTGTTACTAATGTTTACCCTTTTGGTGAAATACAGGTTTTTCAGGAGCAAAGTGGATGAAGTCTTACCGTCAATGGGCAGCGACTTAAACACTTCTATGAGGATTTTCCAAAGAATACGGTGGAGGAAATCCACCTTCTCGACGCATCATACCAATAAAACACACCAGGTTTTATCCTTCCTTCTCACATTTTCAATTATTTCAGTGAGGACACTGCACATTCTAGGTGTGGGGGTTGGATACATTCCTGGTTTAGTTAGGATTTTTCATCGTTTTCTCCTTTTTTTTCTCTTTTTGGCCTTCTTTATGGTATTTTTATTTTTCCCCATCAACAATTTAGAAATTCCATGATGTGGCGACCATATAGTGGGGAAAGTCAAACTACCATAACAAAGGCTAAAAAGAATTTTTGTATGAGATTACCATCAAGGAGTGATTTTTAGTGAATTGATTTTTTGTCAATGATATAAATGGTTGTATCTATGTGAAACCTTTGAGATAATTGATGCCCTTTGTGTGAGTGGTTTTTTGGAAAACTGTTTCACTAATATCTCCAAAAAAAATTGCACCAAACCACAAAGTGTGATTATTTCTTACTTAATATAAGGTAAATATATGCTGGGTTAATATTTTTCAGCATTAAATGATATTTCCATACGTTCGTTCCTTATCCGATCTGTTTCATTACTGTACCAGATTGACCTATGCGTCTATACCTAATGTCCGACTGTTGTATACCCTCAAAAAAAATTGTGTCTTGGGAAGGTCAAAAACCACTCCTCCTCAACCTTTTATCTTGTTATAACTATTTCAATTAGTGTCATGAGGAGATCAAACAAGGGTTGAGAGATGAGTGTGAGATTTTTTCCAATTGCAACTTCAAAAAAAAGAAATAATAAATGAGGGGAGTGATGAAATGTGCAACATATGGGGATATCAAGGTTGGGAGATTATGGTTTGACTTCTGGGAATTCTTAAATGAGTGGGTCTTGAAATATGATTGCAAAGGATGTAGGACAGGTTCAGTGACAAAATCATTTAGGCTGAAAAATGTTAAAATACCATATATTTATTGGATAGCAAATGGAAAGAATAGCATGGAATGGTTTTCACACACACACATGGAGATTTAGTGTCATGTTTTACTTCTGAATTCCTTCTCAATTGGGTATTATGAATCTTTTTGAATTTCTCTATGATATGATTTATGAGACATCTTTCTCTATTTTCACTAGGAAGAACTCCTTTGTGTGGTTCATGCATTGATCACTTTACTTTAAATAAAATTTCTTCAAATGACAAATCTTCGGGATGTTGGAAATATTTATATATATATATTCATCATTGTATTTGGATATGTGACCTTTCCCAGGAGTGCAAATGTTTAGGTTTGGGGGTGTGATCGTACCACGATTCACTGTTTCATTTTCACCCTTACACCGCTGTGCTAAACATATTTTGTATTAAAAATTATAAAAATATTATCAAATTGTGCATCATGTTTGATTAAATAATTTTGTGTTTATAACTTTTAGAATGGGAAATGTTACTTGTTTTTATTATTTCAATGTAGGTGGAGGTGATTTGGAGGGCCCTTGATTAAGTGAAAGAAAAATGGGCCAAAATTGCATGGATCCATGGACATCTGTCCACTGTTTTGAATAGTACACAAAATACGTGCATCCAAATGGGCTGAACTTTTGTGGACCTATCCAAAATTCAATAGGCTACATTTTATATGAAGTAATCCAATCCTTATTCGGCTTGTATGGGGCCCATCCGAACTGATCTATCCAATCCACCGAATTTGGACCAAGTCAAATGCGGTGTTCTGTATTTTATCAATATCATGAGCTGTAGTTGTCCAAACGGTTTCAAACTTTAGGTGGAGATATTCAAGAGGTAGGGTTACAACTTTTATATTTTCTCCAAAGCTAGATAAGACTGTCAGAAGGCCGAAACGCATCATTCAAGTGGATTGATGAAATCTATGTGCCCAAAACCACCTCTCAAATTACCTATAAAAGGGCACCTTGGGCTCCTCATTTGTAAGTTCGGCCAAGAGGCAAGGTTCTGCCATTTTGGAGTCCCCAAGGAATCTTCTCAACATCCCTAGAGGTTCTGGAGGCTATGGGAAGTTCTACCCCAACATCTTTCTCTTCCTCCTCTCCCATGGGTTTCTAAACCCCTTGTGATCACCCGGGGAGGAATGTGATGTACATCCCAAGCTTCATGTTTGTAATATTTGAATGATCTTTTAAATTCCAGATTTTTGTGTTGTTTTTCATCATCCTCTATTCTTATTTTATTGAGTTATTTACTGGTATGTCATGATCAATTCATATGATCATGTTTGGGGGTACCCATTCATGTGATGCTTCACACGCCATTCACCACTTTCTTTCCCCATTTCAATTGCAGTGTTTGTGTGGTTTATATTGGTCAATTGAACTCACACAAGCACTATCAAGGACATGTAAATTTATGTCATGCTATCACAATGAAATAACATACAAATCTGGACAGATCATCGAGTTTTTTGTGTGTTCCCTTGGTGAGTTTTGGTTATGAAGTCAAACACAATTCATTCAATCATCGGCGGTGTCCGGTGAATCATTGTGTGTTTTTGACTGAAACCTAGGAGGTATCCTAGTACAAACTTAGTAACATTCTAGTTCTAGGTGTTACAAACCACGGATTAAAATATCATAACCTTCTATCATGAAGCGATGAAGGATAAACATCATACGAGTACCCCGAGTTGATCACGCTTAATTAATTCTGTTAATCTCTACTTTGTTTTATAGCTTCTATTTTCTATTGGCATCTTTAATAATCAAACCCAAGTATTATAAAACCCCATTTCCCTTTTTAATTTCATAATCATAACCACATTTTATAATTAATGATCTAAGGCTCCGTCGAGAGACGACCTAGGGTTGCTGCTATACTGTAGAAATTCTAGTAAAAAATTAAACAATTAATTTGACGCGTTCGACAACGCGTTCATATATCCAAGGAGCCAAACGCGTTTTGAACACATCAGCAAGAAGTTTCGTCTAGTCGATCTGGCCGCACTCCCTGTGGCCCAGCGCCCCGAGTCACCAGGTCATCATGAGGCTCTCCCGCAACAATGCATTCGGAGTATCAAGGTACTCCACAAAATTATCAGGGAAGCAACCCTCCACGTGCAAGTTTGTGGTTGGAGGCAGTATGATGCCCTCCTCTTCAGCCCTATCTGACGGCATCCCAACTCACTATGTGATATTTAGGACATGCCCCCAGGAAGGGTCACGATCCACATGGCCGACGTCGTGGACAAGGAGGACGATATGGAGTTTCTTGATGGAGACTTTCCCTTTGAGGGTGTGCCACCACCATTGGACCCATCAGGGAGGATTACTCATCAGAAGAGGAACCTCCTAGGTCTCCCTGCGCCCACGAAGGCGTTGGTACTCATCCAGAATGCTGGTAAGGGAAAATATCATGTCGGGGTTATCATGAACTCCGAACCGTACGCCTCAGTGCAGAAGAAGGAGGACCCCAAGATGGCCATGTTGCGCCAGTAAATTGCTGAGAAAAAGTGGTTGGTCGATGAACTCCTAGCTGAACATGCGATAGAGCGACGACCCGACTATGGTGATGCTAGGCCGAGGCATAAATGGTAGGAACAACTTCCCCCCCAGCGATATACCTCCAGGAAACCCTGATCATACAACTCCCTCTGACTGAGATGAAGTCGAAACTCACGGCAAGAGGGCTCGGTACGTCTCACCACACCCTCCCGAGCGGCGCGAAAATCTGAGGAATCTGGCCCGGGTTCCCCCAACTGCCCCATAGGATGTCCCACCAGTCCCTCCACGAGCTGTTGAACCCGTCTACCATGTCGAAGATCCCGGAAACACAATCATTATTAGGAACCCCGTCAAGACAGGGACCCCCACCTGGATGATCCTATGGTGGCACTCATTGCCCGCCTTGAGGCATTGGAAACATGGCAGGTGGCAATCCCACCAGATGGAAAGCCATACCCGGTCTGGGTGGATGATATGCTAGAACCTTCGGGTTTCGATTATCCCACATTCTCCCCCTTTAAAGGGACAGGGGACCCGCCACAACATCTAGCCCACTTCAACTCAAGGTGTGGGCCCATGTTGGGGACTCCAGCGTAACAGCAAGCCACTAAGCTCTGCTTTTTTGTTCAGATGCTGGAAGGGTCGACATTCGTTTGATACTGCCAGATCCCCGTCAGATCTGTGGCCAGTTGGGAGGACCTTCATCAGCAGTTCCTCTACCAGTTCAACTATACCACCCATAAGATCAGCATCGCAGACCTCTTCACGTGAAAACAAAGGCCTGATGAGCGAGTCGTGGACTTTATCGCTCGGTGGAAGGGGCTCACATACTCCCATGAAATGCCATAGAATCAAGAGCAATTACTGACGATGTGCGTTGGGAATGTCAAGACGGAACTGTTTCCCTCCCTGATTACTCCAAAACTACCCCGTAGGGTTTCAAGACTTCTTCGACAAGGCCCAACACCTTGAATAATCCCTGCAATAGGCCAGGAAGGCATGTCCGCTGCACCCTACATTCCTAGAAAAGAGATCTTTCAGAGCCAAGCCCACCATAGTGGCCCAGATAGAGGCCCCCAGGAAGCTATAATTGTTACCAGTAGCACCGGCCCTACAGCCTCATAGAGGCCCTCTACCTCAGGCACAGCCTCCAGCTCTACAGCATCCACAGAATCGGCAGGCGCCTCGACATAATGCACTGCCACCGCCCAGGTGGGACAATCAGGGTCCACCTCCTCGACAGGCCCCTCCGGCTCCTCGTCAAGGTCAGGCTCCAAGGGATTTTTATCTGGAAATAAGACAGCAGACTTACTCGTTCAGTGAGAATCAGGTCGGTGGTTACTTCCATAGTCCCCTAGAGCAAGGGACTGTATGCTTGCCTAAGTGTAGAAGGCTGGAAGAGGCCAATATCACCGATTTCCCCGACTACTGCCCCTATCATCAGATTCTGGGCACACCCTCAAGTAGTGTTATGGGTTTAAGGACTTGCTCAAAGGCCATTTCAATAACAACATAGTCAGGCTAGGACCGGCCTCGAAAAAAGTGGCAGGTGTCTTTGTGAGGTCAGATAGCAGTAACGATGGGGAAGGTGAGTGGTAGCAGGTTCCCAACCACGGATCCCAGAAGTAAGATGACTGTATAGATCGTAAAACGGTTGTTCACGCCCATGGCATCATCCACGCATGCCTGAATCAGTCGGATCCTTTAGAATCTGTGGTCACCACTTCTGCATCATCATCTCAGCTGGCCTCTTCCTAGAAGAGAAAGCATCGGTGGTGCAAGAAAAATCAACGCACCCCGCCAATGTCATCTTCGTCCCGCACTCTTGGTGACTTCATGCCCCCTGAGATGGGGATCCCCATATGAATTCTCCCAATGGTGGATGATTCTTCGATTGACCATCAAGGGTACCCTTCGGTTAACACCGTCGAGTAGGTAAACCCCTATATGACTCCCGACGAGGGGGAACTCTAGGAGAACCTCCCCAATGTCTGCATCTGACGCCAACATCGGTAGAGCTGCGGCTACATGGGTCATCAAGGTGCACCATTCGGCACCTCTAGCCAGGTCGTGCATACCACAAAGACTAGACAACAGGCCCAGCACAGAGCTCAACACGTGTAATATTCAAGAGGTTCGATGTATTCAAGGCCACTTAGCCTACATATGTTGATTCATTGCAAATTAGGTAGTAAAGTGTAAGCCCTTTTCTTGGATAATGAAGTAAGGTGATGCCTAAGAATGGGATGAAGAGTGTCAGGTCACCTTCGTGGAAATCAAGCAGTATATGCTCCAGCCTCCAGTCCTGATGCCACCGTTCTCTAGAAAGCCGCTGATTCTCTATTTTACTGCCCTAGATTGATCTCTCGGTGCCCTTATTTCCTAGAAGAACAACGAGGGGAAAGATAACAACCTCTAATACCTCAGCTTCATGCTCCTCAATACGGAGACCAGATACTCCCCCATTGAGAAGAACTTCCTTGCACTTGTATTTTTTGTACAGAAGTTGCGACATTACCTACATCACTATGAGGTAAAGTTGGTCTCTCGGTTAGTCCTGATGATGTATATTCTGAACCACCCCATGTTGACTGGTCGTCCAGCGTGTTGGGAGGTAATTCTTTAGAAGTTTGATATCAGATTCATGCATCAGAAGGCTATCAAGGGGCAGGCATTGGCATACTTTCTAGCTGCCCATCCACCCTCCTTGGATCAGTCCCTGGACCTGGATTTTAATGATGAGGAAATCCCCTCAGTCGATCAAGTCGTCCCATGTTAGTAGATGCATTTTGATGGTGCCTCCTGGATCCCTACTAGTAGGAGGCTCAATGATCCTAGGCTCAACAGAGTAGGCATGTGCCTCATCTTCATTACCCTGGTGCAAACCATCCTACCATATTCATTCTTGTTGTCAGAAGGCTGCACCAACAATGAGGCGGAGTATTAGACTCTCATTATTGGCCTCAAGCTGGCCCTCGAGATCGATGTGTCCCATTTTCATGTGAAAGAGGATTACGAGGTGGTCATCAAGCAAGTCAACGACGACTATGTTGTCAGAAAGAAAGAACTCGCACCATTTTTGGAGTGCACCCTCCATCTAATGGCCCAGTTCCCTTCTCGACCAGAGGTTACCCATGTCCCTCGATCTTAGAATAGTCGAGCATACGCTTTGGCCAGCCTAGCTGCATCACTTTCAGAACCCGAGCAGGATGATCTGATCATACATGTGGCACACTGGAGAGCCATTGACCCCGTCACCCTAGAGGATGACGACAGCCTGCGAGTAAGCCAACTTACCACTGGATCCTCCATGTTAGGACTGCTAGGACCATCATATTCAGTGGTTTAAGTGACTCTCGACTAGAGAGCCCCTTTTGTCGAGTGTCTCCAAAATGGTTGCCTCCCGGCTGATCGGGCCGAGCGCGAGAAAATCCGACATCGCGCGCTGCAGTTTACCCTCCAGAGTGGTCCTGGTCTTGAGAAGATCCTCTATAAGCGCGGTTTTGATGTTTTTATCCTCAGTTTCATCCAAGGAGTCGTGATTCCATAGGTCAAGAGAGAGGTTCACGCCGGTTCCTGTGGTGACAACCAGGCCGGGCCGAAACTGTCCCATCAAATCCGAAGACTGTGGTACTTCTGGCCCTCTATGATCCATGATTGTATCGAGTTCACCAAGAAATGTCACGCATGCCAAGTTCATGCTAACTTACTACATCGGCCGCCAGAACCTCTCCACTCCACCAAGTACTCTTGGCCATTTGTGGTGTGGGGGCTCAATGTCGTGGGACCATATCCACCGGCGGTAGCTCACTAGTGCAGATTCATCCTGACTGCCATAAAATTTTTTGCCAAGGGGGAATAAGCGGTTCCACTCAAGGAGGTCAAGACCCATTCCATCGATGACTTTGTGAGCTCCAATATCATCCACCAGTTTGGAGTCCCTCATGTTCTCCTCACCGATAACGACACGAACTTCTAAGAAGCCAAACTGAAGAAATAGTACGCCAATTACAATATCCGTTAGAACCATACCTCCCACTATCATGCACTGGAAAATGGACAGGTCGAGGTGTTCAACAAAACCCTATGTAACATTTTGCAGAAAATGGTTGGTCAGAATAAGAAGAGTTGGCCGGACAAGCTCCCCAACGCCCTCTGGGCTTATCAGATGATGACTCGCAATTCCACCTAGGTGACCCCATATTCCCTAGTGTATGAAGCTGAGGCCATCCTACCCATCAAGATCCAGCTGCCTTTGTTACACACTGTAGTCTATGACCAGAAGACCCCAGATAATGTAGTCGTAATCCATCTATCTGAATTGGAATCACTTTATGAGAATAGGCTCTGTGCCCAGCACAATCTGGAAAGGCATCAGAATAAGATGGATTGAGACTTCAATAAAAAGGTCCACCTCCACTCTTTTCTGCAAGGCGACCTGGTATTGGACATCTGGGTGCCAATGATCCCTGGCAGGAAACCACCCAAGTTGGAGCCCAGATGGGAAGGGCCTTACATAGTCCACAGGGTTTACCCCAATGGAGTATACTCCTTGGTAACCATGGATGGTGAGCATATAACTCCTCCCACCAATACCAAATTCCTAAAGCAATAATTTTCATGACCCCCATGGTCCTGCATGACCTTAAACTGGACAATCCTGCTTTACCCTAAATGGAAAAATGGTCCCGCATGACCCTAAACTGCACGATGCTCCCACATGACCTTAAACTGTCTAGTCCTGCATGACTTTAAACTGCACATCATCATGAATGATGTTAAACTGCATCTTGATAAAGACGTATGGCTTGATTCCAATCCTTGTGGGATATGTAGGAACGCTCAGACGATTTGTTTTGATCCCAACCCCAAACTCTTCTCTTCGGTTATACCCCCTTCGTATAGTTCTCTTGGAGGATCCTTGCATGATATGGGCTTCCTCAGCCCCACTCATACAAGGGTTTAATGGTCACACCATGTGCCCACTCCCATTATTCTATCCTCCCACGTCCTCACCACAAGACGTTAAACTGCATGGCCTTCAAGAACTATGTATGGCTTGATCCCCATCCTTATGGGATACGTAGGAACGCCCAGACATTTCGTCTGTTGGCCCAGCCCAAATGCCAAAATCTTCCCCTCTGATCAAGATGTATGGAAAGGATGGAATTTTTACCCAATTCACATAGAGCTAAATCTCGATCCAGCTATACATTCCGCTCCCTGGAGACGTTCTCCTCTTTTATAGATGGGTACAGCTATGCTTCACCCACTCCTTGACTGGGATTCCATCACCTTCCCCATCCGGAAAGCCCCTGAATGGTATGGATTCTAGGACTAAGGGATCTCTTACCACTTTGGGACAACACCCTTGAGGATTTCGAGCAACAAGCTGATAGAATTCCCACGTTTCGAATATGGTCAGCAGTCGATGCTCATTTGTCGCTCTCATTTCTGGTCACTTTAGGGACGCTGTGTTTCGAACATGGTGAACAACTGTCCTGGATCGTTAGGGCCACCCCAAGATGTCCCAGACATTGACTGTAGTGTTTCATTCTACCATGTTGTATCTCCAAGCGATGAACTCCCTCCGAGCGAGGCCCAACCTCAGGCCCCTTGGCCATTTCGGGCCCCCGGCCCAGGTTATCTCTTATGGGATTGTGTGGTGTGGTATGCAATTATGTCCTCATTCATGTCGGGTTGCTCAACGTGTCGTACACATCCCTGAATGAGATATATTTTCCTCACCTCATCCTCACTTCAAGTTGTTCGGGCCTTCTTGACCAAGGCCCAACCTCAGGCCCCTTGGCCTTTTTGGGCCCCGACCCAGATTTTCTCTTACGGGAATGTACGGTGTGATGCAGGATTGTATCCTCATTCACGTTGAGTTATTCATCGTGTCGTACACCCCCCTCATTGGGGTATCTTACCCCTAGGATCTATTAATAACTATGTGTGGCTTTATTCGCATCCTTATAGGATACGTAGGACCACCCGAATATCTAGACTTCGGGTCCATCCCCATCTCCCAGAAATCTCGATTTCACCTTGGCCCCTTGGCCTACCCTCCCCCGAAGAGGGGATTATATGGTGTGGTATGGGATTATGTCCTCATTCCCATCAGGATTGTAACAACCATGCCTTGTACCTCTCCCTCCTGAGCACCCTCGTCGACCCTTTTCATGAGTTCACCAATTTTCCTATGGGTACTCTGGTTTAGTACCTAGAATGTCGGACTCTTCTTGGACATGATTCCATCCATTTTTTAGGCTTTTTGTTTCCCTTCATTAGGGATTCCATCACCTATCACACCCGAAGGGACCCATGAGTGGCATGGATGCTAGGCCTAAGGGCTCTCCTACCATTACAGGCCAACGCCCCCGAGGGTTGCCGACAACAAGCCGAAACAAATCCCACGTTGCAAATATAGTCAGCGGTCAATGCTCGTTTGTTTTTCCACTTCAGGATAAAGCGATATGGATACTGTGTTTAAAACATGGTCAACAGTTATCCTTCATCGCCACTCCAACCTCATTAAGCCAAAAATGTCGGCTATAAGATTCACGTCCTTCTCCACCTTCTCAAGTCCAAGTAGAACTTCAAAACTCTTAGTACCATTCCTCAGTGCGCATATGCGCATTAGGAGGACCAAATCCATGATAAGGGAATCATTCAAGACTACGTACCGATTTCCATTTGTCATGCATTCCATGTATTGCAAAAAAACATCTACCCCCCTTGTTTCCCACACCGAGTTTAACTCACGTGGGCTTAGGGATTGAGTTGAGGTATGCACTTACTTGGAGGGTTTTCACTCCATCCATGGTTTGAGCTCTATGACCATAAACTAAGATCCCTTCTAGAACTACATATGGCTTGACTCCCATCCTTGTGGGATACGTATGACCACCCGAACGTCTCGTTTTTGGGTCCATCTCATTTGGGAGCAAGTTTCCCCTCCCCCCTTTTCCCACTTACCTATATGTAGGCCCCTTGGCCTGAGGTCCCCCTCTCAAAATTGCGTACGGTGTGATACAGGACCATGTACCCATTCACTTCGGGGATGTTTTATTTCACCATACACATTCCCCATCTGGCATCGTCTCTGCTATGTCTGTGTTGCACGAAATTAAAATGCATGCTTGTTGCAATCACATGACCCTAAACTGTGATACTATCATCCTGGTCGCACAACGAAAAATGTCACTGCATTGGGATAACCTCATCATAGAGGACATCACATTGGGTATTAGGCTCACGCCATACCATTTTTCAATTCCTACTATGGTTTGATTCTTGTGGCAACGTCAGGGCCTTCAACCCTAGGCATGTCACTTAACAAAAAAACCACTCACCTTAATGGACAAACAAGATTTATCAAATACCACTTCTTTTGGTGCGAGGGCCATGCCCGCGCGCCCCTTTTCTCTGGCACTGGTACCTCATCGTGCCCCCCTCAAGAACTACGTACAGCTTGATCCCCATAATCATGGGGTACGTAGGAACACCTGTACACTTTGCCTCGGTCCCATCTCAACTCTCGGTTTTTGGTCCCTTGACCTAGGACCTCTCTAAGGAACACGTGATGGTCGGAACCCCTAGTTCCCATTCAAACTAGGTATTTGTAGTTACCCCACCACGTGCCTCCCGTGTTTCCTACCATCTATGGTCCAAGTTCTATGACCCTAAACTAAGATCTCCCTATGGGAAGGGGCTCGACCCCCTCTATCTACCACGTCTTGTTGTCGTATTTAGATGCGTTTGACAAAGAGTCCGAAGTGCGGAATTTTCATGGGGACATTCCCCTCATTCCATGACCAAGCTATGTGAACTCGCTATTTGGATCCTCATCCTCTTACACATCTGAAGGTTCCCCCTAATGGCATGGTCCCATGCTGCATCAGCTCACCTACCATCCTGGGCCAACGCCCCTAAGGATCTCTGACGACATTTGCGATAGGTCTCGTGTCTCGAACATGGTCAATGGTTGACCCTCATTGTCTGTCACCATTCCAGTCTAATGCGATTTGGATGCTGTGTTTCCACCATGGTTAACAGTTATCCTCTATCATCACAGCACCATCATTGTGGTCCAAATTTTGAGCGTCATGATTCACACATTTCCACTTCCTCATGGTCAAGTTGAATTATATCATACTCGACTTTATCTCTTCACACGTCTAGGTGCCCTACATGGACGTGTTAGAATCACTGGTCTGGCATTCACCGAGCGTTCATTCCCCCTAACATGTCTTTTCCTATGTCAAGAAAGCCCCGCCACTACTTCTTATTTCCCACACCGAGAACTATTCATGTGGGCTTAGTAGTTTTGGTAGGATGTGCACCGGTGCAACCAGGATCCTCATCGTCCCGCATGACATTAAACTATACTTCTAGAACTACGTCTGGCTTGATTCCCATCCTTATGGGATACATAGAGGAACCCCGGTATTTCGCCTATGGTCCAGCCCTAGGAATCATAAATTCATGTTCCTCCCCATTTCGGACCTCCTAGCCAAGCCCCTCGTGGGAAACCTTGTAATTGAAATTTTTCCCCGAACAAGTTCGGGATGCCCCACGATGGCATTGGGAAGCGACAGTAACCCTCGCCAGAGAGGCTCTGTCTGAAAGAAGGAATGATCCATGATCATACTGATGCATTCATCTAGTGTGCTTCTACCACGGTGGCATAATTTGAAGAGTGTTGGATTCTGTTGGAACAAACCCTCACTCCACATTCCACACATTGTGTGCCCCTTATTCGGACCCTCGTCCTATTTCATGTCTGGAGGAACCCCCTAACAGTATGGATTCTCGGGCTATAGCATGCCTACTGTCCTGGTCCAATGTTCTGGAAGACTAATGGATGGCATTTGCGACAGGTCCCATGTTTCGAACATGGTCAATGGTTGACCCTCATTTGTTATCCTTACTACAGGATAATACAAAAAGAATATTGTGTTTCGAATGTAGTCAATAGTTGTTCTTTATTGTCACGCCACCCCCACAATGCTCTAAATCTTGGGTATCATGATTCACACTTCATATTCCCATCTGTTTGGATCGATTTCAATGCCCCTGGCATTACACCGTTCATGCACAAGAGCATACTGGAAAAACGGTAATTCGGATGTTTTGATAACGTCATTCTCCAGCCAGTTCTCTCCCATTTCACGGAAATATGGACTGGTTGTCCAAACCCCTGATACCCAAAGCTTGGTTTGCAATCCTATGTTTGGATGGGGTGATTAGGTGGCTATCCCTTTGTTTCTCAAATCGGGCTTGACCCATGTGATCTTAGGGAATGGTCGCTGGACGCTCCGCGAACATCATAAGGGTGTAGTAAATCAATGTAAACAATGGAACTCGTGCATGTTATGACATTCAGATAATCGAATCATGAAATTATGTTTGAAGGGTTTATAATCATTACAGTATTCGGGGGTTGACTCCCCTATATACGGATTGACCTCGTTGAAGGAACACTGCAGCTCTGCCACCCTCTAGCTGGTGGCATCTTGGAGATGCTACCGATTGTCCACCTCTCGCTCCTCCTCAGTGGCGAGAGGGCGCAATTCATTGGCCGTAATCTGGGACCGCTCCACGTCAGCACGAATGGCGATCATCTCCCCAGAAGCTCACCTCAAGCCCTCTTCGACTTCTGCCAGCTGGGCCTTCAGTCATGATATCAGCTCAGATTGCACCTTGAGGGAGGTCAGGTGCTCGTTTGCCCGATCCTACAGCCGCTGGACCTCGTCTTCATCCTTCTGAAACCACTGATGTTTATCACCTTCTTCCGTTACCAACCCATGCCAAGTCCGCAGTCGTACTCCCGAATCTTTTCTGCTATAAGATCTTAGATGAGCATGTGAGGACGTCGGGCATCCACTCCCCCAACGCACAGTTCACGTAGTCGCGAGCAACGTCTGTCCATCTCATTCAACCATAGCGCTTGGGGGTGTCATTGATGAAGCACGTCATCAGCTTACACGATTGGCAACAAAATATTTTGTTGTCCTCATCGTCAGAGGTCATCTTATCTCAATCGGCAGGATTGGTGGGATCCTATGTAGGGAATTCCCCTAGGAACTCGGTCGGGTCCATGTCTAGCATCAGATCGGGCGTGGCGGGACATGAATCATCTGTTTGATCCTCATCATCGGATCCCAACTCGATGATCTCAGGTGCAGTCCCACTACAACCCCCGTCGGTGATTAGGAGTGCTACAATTCGGTCAGTTTGGATGTTCACCTCCACAACCATCGGCAAGCCCCTGGGAAGGGCGCTACCAAAATCCCTGACCAACTTCACCGAAGCAGCCCAGGACAATTGAAAGACTTTACACGCCAATAAGGGGATGTGAATGTCAGTTAATGTGGTCATGGGATGGTAGTTGTGAATGCGGTAAAGAAGAGTTACAGAGGTCAAATCTCTAGTCTTGCTCTTGGGCAGATGTCGTCGGATCCCCGAGACGCAGCCCCCCGTATATGGTTGGTAGGTCTGGAGACTCCTGAGAAGCCGCCTTGAGTGTCCCGGCCCCGCCAGATGCGAAAGTTGATGCAGCCACAGGTGGGGATCCCGAAGGTCCTGCGTCGGCACCCATCGAGGGGTGAGAACGAGGTCTATGCACAAGGTCCTCCTACACAATACAAACACTAATACAGAATCCAAAGTGGCCTAAGGGAATACTCTAAAGAAGAAACTTGGGATTTTACCTTCAGAGCCTCTGCGAAATATTCTAGATCCAAGGACTGGTCGCCGATTTCACCCTCCTCCAGCGGACTTTCTATACTAGCCTCGTCTCCCCCAGAGGACTCGTCCGATTTTTCCGGCAATGGGAAGCACTCCCTCATATCAGCAGCTGACAGCTGCGGAGGGACCATGCAACCTAGCAGCACCCTGACTCAGTCTGTCATCCGGTGCAGGGTGCCTCAATAATTGATGATGTCCTCCATCTAATCTATGTATTACTCCACCTCCGCCTGGGATACTGCAAAGACGACTCTAATAGGGCCAATCCCCGGCAAGTCCATCCCAAGGTGGTTAAGGTGCTGCCATAACTCGGATGTGAAAAGGAATTTTCGGTTGACTTCCCAGATGTCCCAGGCCTTAGAGAATACATCATTCTCTGGCATGTCAATGTGGCGTAGCCATTTCCCCAATTCCTGCGTAGAAATCCTATGGAACCCTCTCAGTGTCCACCCCTCTGGATGAATCTGTTCCCTTGGGACCACTAGCTCCGCTGCCACTGTCGGATCCGCTGCTGTCGCTCCCTCCTCAAATGGTGCGAGCACCGCCATTACAGCAGCCCTGCCACTACGGGATGCCCTTGTCACCTGTCGGCCTCGACCCTGAGATCGAGGAAGCTCACCCTCACCGACCAAGAGGGTTGGCTGCTTTAGCATCTCCCCTGGGTACGCCGCCTCCCAGCTCTGGGCATATTCTGTTATCATCCCAAGGACGACAATCAGTGGAGGAAATACAATCCACATATTCTCATATTCCCGTGTGAACATGATCCATATCTGCCTCATCACACACTGGTGATCCTCGTAGTACACCCCCAGATAGACCTGCGGGGTCAGCCGCTATAGGCACCGTAATTGTTGGGCGAACCGTTGTGGGGTGTATGGCTCTTAGAGACGCTCTATGTCCACCCTAACCACCAGGACTCCACCTCGAAAGGCCAGGATTTAGGCTCAGTGCTCTTCTGTTCCCTGGCCATTATCTGTGAAGGCCCCCGTCAGTAATGGGAATGGGTGTAAATTGAATTCTTCCACCCTCCACACCAAGTTTAGAACCGATGGTGCGGTTATCTTGGTCGGAAATCTCCCCACGACGTTCAAAATTGAGGGATGAAAGTTCAACCCTGAAGGTGAGATGGGGTTCGGATACTCGTAAATCCCCCTGATGTGCACCGCCATCCATCCGTATAGGAGGTGGAATGGCCCGCATACCCTCTATGGACTTTTCCCCTTGCTGATATGCCACAACATTTTGTACAACTTGGAGAGCATCGAGATCCCCAAGTTGACCCGCCCTCATGTCACCAAAGTGGATGCCATGACGAAAGTGCTTGGCCGCACTCCCATGTTTGTATCCCTCACCGGTAGGATCCAACCAAAGATGTGGGTTGCGATTAATGCCGCAAACTTGAATATTGGTCGTTGTCCAGTGCTGACACTGAACCCCCAGGTCTTCCACTGGATATCCAGCATCAACCGCCAGTATGAGTTTTCCTTACTCTGGGCACCCTTCGGGCATGTTCTAGGCCTCGCTGGTAACTATCTGTTTTTTGGGAAGTTCAAGAACTTCTTGAACTAGTTCTTGAAGTGGGCTCCCTCACTGCCTTCTTATCCTCCCCGGGAACGAACTCCATCAGTGTCATCGCCAGACGCAACATCTGCTCCAGATCCTCCCATGCACCCATAGCTGGAAAGAATCCATCATACATCACCCCCAGTATCGGGACCCCTGAGATCTGATGCACATCCCATAGGCTGATGCCGACCTCCCCATGATACAGGTGAAAGGTATTGGTCCCCGATGACCACCGGCTCAACAGCTCTAGCATTAATAGCTTCGGATGGTATATATGGAACTAGGAAGCCCAAGATACCTCATACAGGCCCACTCTCCTCATTTCTTCCCCGAAATCCCCACACGAGGTGCCTACCCAGTAGGCCCAAGCCCAATCGTCCATGAAATTTCCGCCCTGGCGCTGGTCCCATTCCTCGGACCACCCCTTCTTCAGTTTCACCATCGCCGCCTTAAGGATGTTTCGGTACAGGGAAGGGGACGTCTCCAGCTGTAATGCCCTCCCGTCGACATTGTTCAAAGGATTGTACATATAGTCGGTGACGACAGGCGTGAAATCCTCTCGAGAATGACCATTGGGCACCCTGAACTATTGCTGCTAACACGGTGTGTTCCGGAACCAGTAAGCTAGCTCATCCCTACCTTTGGTAGGGATGAAGATGTCATCCCTCAGCCCGAAGCCATATAGAGGCAACCTCCGGCACATCAGATAGTTCTTCTGGCTCTCCAAAAGAAGCACCACCAATTAACTATAGTCTGAGTGGATCCGAACTAGCTCTCCTAGTCCTAGGTTGTTCTCTATTTCGTCCCTCTAGGCGGTATCCACAAGGACCCCCTAGGAGGCTTCTTGATGGGCCATTCAGTTCTGAAACTTGGACGTTTGGTTGGATGGTTCGCAAAGATCGTTCGTGAAGTGAGTTCACAAAGGCCGCTCTTGAAGACTGTTTGTGGGGACGCTGCCTCAGCATTCAAAGCCAGATCGCAGAGCGCAAACACGGAGTCAAGGACTCATTGTGTGCCGTGAAGAACTGATTCGCAGAGATCACTCGTGGAGTATGTAGAGCTTCATGAATCGAGAGCACATGAAGACAAGATTGCAGAGAAGGTAAAGGACAAAAGAGATGGCAGACCCCTTATTTATAGGCGATGGCCTTTGGAGCTTCGCGGCGCATCCATCCCGCATGGAGCTTCACGTCGCGCCCAGGCCGCATGGTCCCTGTTCACCTCGCAAGCGCTCTTCATGAATCAGCACCGCGAACGGCCGAGTATTTTGGTGATTTCCCTCAGACTTCGACCCTTGATCCCTCTACAGCTCCAAGTCTGAGGGGGGGGGGCATTTTTTGGCACCAAAATTTGGAATGAAGAAAATCCCCCAAGGTGGCCCCACGGACTGCCTCATGAAGCCCCTTCGTGGAGTCCCTAACACCGCGGCTACCGCAAAGAGAAGGAGGCAGGACCCTCCATGAATAAATTTGACGTTCGTGACCCCGATGTGAAGCGAAAGAGGCGGGATGCTCCACGAACCCATTTGACGTTCGCGAGCCCACTACAAAGCCTCCAAGCCCCTCTTCGCACCACGTGAGCTCCGCTCCACATCACCTCTTACCTATAAATACTAAGCTCCACATGAGCTCTCCGGATGGACAATCCAACCTTTCGGCTTCTCATCTCCTGAATAACAAATCACTCTTCCACTCGGTAAACCATGAGCACCGT
The DNA here is from genome assembly GCA_963277665.1 of Viscum album. NCBI lineage: Eukaryota > Viridiplantae > Streptophyta > Magnoliopsida > Santalales > Viscaceae > Viscum > Viscum album. The sequence goes on from OY728159.1 coordinate 2,142,288,096, forward strand.
GAGGTACTTCTACTTCACGAAGTTCCTCCTCATTGTCTCATTTTTATCCCCTCTTTTGAGAGGGATGCATTTTGCGAAGCCTAAGGGGTTTCGCGAAGGAAGGGGATCCCCAAGGGGACCCGGGTCATCGCGGAGAATTTATTCTTCACGAAGCACCCTTCTAGTACACTTGATCCATTTTCTAATGCAGGATCACTATACTTGGCGAAGAACATTTCTTCCCGACATCCTGCTTCACGAGGCACCTTTGCTCCGCAATGATGTGCTCCGTGAATGCCCTTACACTTCGCGAAGCACCTCCCATTTCCACCTCCACCCCATGCTAAGTAAAAGGAACCCCACTTCGCGAAGCACACCCCTTCGCAAGTTCCCTCCACCACGCGGAGAAACAGAGCTCCACAAGGCTCCTGCCTATGGATCCCTCTTCTTGGAAAATCCTTTTCTCGTACAACCCTCTAGGTTTGCATGATGTGGCTTCAAAGTCCCCTGGACGATACCACCCATAGCATTGATGCACCTAATGATTCTTCGCATAGGCACAATAATGGCTATTGATTCTTCGCATAGCCACGCTAAGGTGGAGCCCTCGATGGTTCGCTCCGCGACACCCCCTCCGAATAGCCTTACTGATGCCTTCCATCCCACAAGGATCAGAGGGTACTGGTTATGTAAGTCCTAAGGGTGCAGAGCAAACCCACCTCGTCCGAGCTGCTGAACGTTAAACTGCCCAGCACCATCATCCTCAGCCCATAACGTTAAACTGTGACCTCTCCCCATGCCTCGCACGCAGGGACCCCACGCCACAAACATTCTCCACTCCCCCTGGTCTCCCTAGGGGAAGATACCCTCCTTCTTGGAGTGGAATTTGTCCACGGGGAAGGGAATCCACCTTGGTGTAAACTCCTAGATTTTCTTGCAGGAGGTAGCACCCATGCTCCTCCTCACTTACTCGGTGCCAAGGACAGTGGAGGGTGTGATAGGAAACGGGGCTCCTTCTTTCTTCAATCCCAAATCCCCCTCCCGCTATGCTTTGTCGATCCTCACGGGCCTCCATCCTAGAGTAAGCCCCGACCCTGATGGGCCTCCACCCTGGTGTAAGTCCTAATCTTTCTCCCCATGGGCCGCTCCACGTGTAAGCCCCACTCCACATCCCACGGATTCACCTTTCGCGATGTGATTATCAGGTCTCTACCGCCTCTTGTTTCTCATACCGAGCACGACTCAAGTGGGCTTAGAGTAAGCATCGACCAAGACAACACCCCATCCATCATGACGTTAAACTGTATTCTCCACCCCCATCCCGCATGACATTAAACTGTACTCCCGAACTACAAGGAATTTGATCCATGTCAAGGCATGATATGTAGGAAGCCTCCTGGAGGATCAAGCCCACTACCTAGTCGTTTCGACCCTTTTTTTGCCATATGAACTATGTGGTCTTTGATCCATGTCAAGGCATGGTACGTAGGAAACCTCATGAGGTTCAATCCCACCACCTGGTCATTCTGACCTTTTTTTTCCAAACTACATGGACTTTGATCCATGCTAAGGCATAATACATAAGAAGTGTCCTTGAGGTTCAAGTCCACCATCCACCTGGACCAAGGTCCTTATTCACGTCAGTTCACCGACACACCACCTAACCTAACTATGAGAACTTTGATCCATGTCAAGGCATGGTACATAGGAAGCCCCATGAGGTTCAAGCCCATCACCTGTTCCTTCTGACCCCATTCACATCGGTTCACCAACACCTTGGGCAGCATAGAGTGTAACCCCACACAATCTGAACTACGTGGTCTTTGATCCATGTCAAGGCACTGTACGTAGGAAGCCTCCATGAGGTTCAAGCCCAACACCCATCGGACCCCCAGTCCATCTACACATCGGTTCACCGACACACCCATTCCCGAACTACAAGGACTTGGATCCATTTCAAGGCATGGTACGTAGGAAGTCTCTATGCGGCTCAAGATCAAAACCATCGTCCATCCGGATTCTTACCTGGGCCGCCACATCCCGGTGATATCATGCCACCTCATTCCCTCCCACATCACTCGGGAAGCCACCGACATGCTGGCCCCAATATCGGTGTTCCCTCTTGGGGACTCCTCCATCTGATCTACTCTTGTTAGTGTTCTGATCAGTCTGATCCATCTCTACTGGACATTAAACTTGCGGCATACCCCATGTTAAAAATAGGAAGCTGAGGAAAACCTCAGATACATGCCTATGGCATATGTTTCCATGTGTTCGATGTGGGATTCCTCGGGCTTTCGTGCCCTCGAGAAGCCCTATAATAAGTGATAGAAGAGAGACACACCAATCCCTAGCATCAAGACATGCCACTGATGCCCCAACGTGACTACTCCCCAAATCGAAGGTTTCTTCCCTAACCGGACCCCTTGGAATGTCCGGACAAAAGAGGAATAATTAACTTGTGTCCATGAAGATATGGCACCAGGAAGAGTTTCACGAACAACGTATCAAATCTATGTGGGAGACCCAGACTAGGTGACGAGTTCTGAGGAGGAATCCACGGAAGGAAGAATTTACATCCCATCATCTTGTTTCGATCAAGGTGCATACATCCCTGAATAAGGAGAGAATGTTGCCTGCCTTTGGAAAGTGGGAATGCGGGGCAACAAAAGCCGTGTCCTTCATCCCCGAATGAGACGGATGCGCGCGCCCTGGTGAAAGCTTCGGAAATAGCAACCAAACACTTGAAGGGAATTCAAACATGGATATTTATTATAATACATAACTTATGGGGAAATATGTGAGTTTGGTATATGTAAACGTTGGTTTTTGATAGGAATCATTACACCAATATCTTTCCTTATTTTGTAACAAGAATTATTATACTCTGCTGGCCTTGTCTGAGCCATCTACACTAAAAACCAATTCTTCTGATCAGCCACAACATCATTTGTGGTGGGTCTGGTGCACTTAGTTCAATACAGATGACTTAACTCTTATGATATACCTCAAACTGTCCTTTTTATACTCATTTCAATTATCATTATCAGTCTTCTTGAGAGAGAAAACACGTACTTTCTCTACACTTCTTCATAGAATATTGAACTTCTATAAGGCTATTGATTTTTGTTTCATAAGAATATAATTATTAATACAATAAAATTCATCAATTAAAATAATAAAGTAAATATATTCAATTTTATATTAATTTATCATGGTCCCAATATATCTAAATTAATTTTATCCAATGGTTGATTAGATAAAATATTTACCTTTTTGTGTGAATAGTTAATGATATTCCATTTTTGACATACTGAGCACATCCAATATATTTCTATTTTCAGTAAATGAACATGGTAAAAATTGTACCCTCTAGGTATAAAATTCTTCAAATTTTGGACAATATTGGAAATCCATAGATTCCACAGATCTTTTTCCTCTTGCATACATAGATAGAATGAGTTTCAAGTATCACCTTCTTGAAATTAGTTTACATTAATTTGTTGTCCTTTTTTCAAAAAAAATTCATCTTCAATATTACTAATAAAGAAATTGTCCTTCTTAAAGATCACTTCATTTCATTTATCAAATATTCATAAAACTCTTAAGAGTTTTTATTTTAATCCATTATTAAATTGAGAGATCCATTATTAGCAAAGGTCACTGATCCATATTTAAAATTTTTATATTTTTTAATAGATTCAAATTTAGTTTCATGTAGTATGATCATATTTTAACTAAGAACCATGTAATTTCCCAATTATAAGATTTAAGATCTACATTAAAAATTAAATAATTATATTTTCATTTGTTCCTCCTATTTTGAGGATTTTAAGTACTGATACTCATATTTTATAGGATATTAATGTTTTTAAAAAATCATTAGAATATTGATCCGGATGATCAAACCATATATATAATTCCTCAAGTAAATAAAACCTGTTCTATGATTTTTTTTAGAATTCATAACCAGTTTCTAAACATTGTCTATTGAGAAGACTGACTCCCCAACAAACCTTCCATATCATTCTTTATAGCCTAATTATGATATTGGTGACTTAACCAACACATATTTTCTATATTCACAAATCTCCCACAATACCAATATTAACCAAAGAGAGCTTATTTACCTTTTAGTTTTATATTTTTTCCATATTTTTTAACTATATTTTAACCTTCTTAGAGTCAAAAATATTAACACCTTTTTTTAATAGAATTTTGAAGAACTTCTAACTTTTTAACCATTATATGAATCATTTTTCATTTCTTTAGGATAAAAAAGTTGTATAATATTTTCCACTAATGTTGGTGCTCCAGTAATTTATAGATTTTGGAATATCACTTGATTTATCAAAAATATTTCTGTTCCGAATTATTTCTTCTTCACTAATTTTTCACCAACATTTTAAAAACTATTTTCATATTTATTAAATGACTTATTTTGTTCTAATTTAGCTTCAAAATTCCTCATACATTCTCCAGATTCTAAAATGTAATTCTAAACATTTTACATGTATTTCTTTAAATCCTCTTCAGTTTTGATCAGGTTTTTTTTGAAATTGATCGAAATAATTTTATTTATCATTAAATATTTTTACAATTTGACTTTAAGATATTTCTAATCATCAAGAAATTTCTCACATTTTTTTACATCATCAAGTAATATAGAATTTTCCATTGAAAATAAAGATTCATATCTATTAAAATATTTTATATCAATCCTAAATTTTTTGATCTCCTTACCTAATTGGAAATATTTTAGAGTCATTATTTTAATTCTATCTTAATCATGAATTCAATATTAGTCACTTATTATTCAAAAAATTTAAAACTATTTTCATAACGTGAAATATTTTTATCAATCACTCAATCAATGATATGTTTTTTAATATATTTACCATTAAATGAAAATTCATCTTTATATTCATTTTCATTATCTATAAATTATATATATAATAAGTTTCTTCAATTAGATTTTGTGAAAATATTAACATTATAATTCAGATAATCCTTTGACTTATTGTGTTTCTTATTTGAAAATATTCTAGGTGTATCATCATCAAAATCACTATATTCATTCCTTTTTTTTATTTTGGAAAATGTGTAGCATAATATCCAATATCTTCAAACCTAAAACATTTTAGGAGAATATTTTCATTGAAACTTATTTTACTTATTATCATGTTTCTTGAGATAATATACATATATTCATCAAACTTCCCCTTTAAATAATCATTAGAATATGAATAATAAGATTCTTCTTCAATAGAAACATTCTTCTTTAACTTCCCTTTAATTGTTGCTTTGGATGGGATTTATTTTTCATACATCATCTTCTTATTGAAATCATTTTATTTATTCATTTCATTAGACACCAAGATACAATACAAACAATAAAAATAAATATCAATTTTTATTTTTCTTCTAAATAGTAGACTTTATAATCAATATTATCTTGTAAGATACATGGAATCTCATAAATAATATCAATATATTCTAACTTTTCACCATAGACTTTTATGGTTCCAACAAATTCATTCGCCCTTGTAAAGAAACTATCAATGATTTCATCATCATACATCCATATATTTCATACTTATGTTTCTAAAATAGTAACTTATCTCACTTCACTTTTGTGTTTCTATAATAAATATCTATAGTTTTCCCAATATATTTTTATTGGTTTTGATTCATCTAAATTTCGTTAGATCGCATTATAATGGTAATGATAGAAAAAAATTATATGCCCTTCATTTTACAAATTCCTCTCATCTACTGTTGTCCTAGAAACACATTTAAACCTGGGAACAAACCCTTTAGTTTTGAATTAAAAGACATCAGAATAGTTAGATAATTGGTATGAAATAGTCCTTTTCATCCATATATGATAGCTCTTCCCATAAAATTCTAGATTCACCTTATAATTCACTAAATGTAAATTATCCATTGTAGTTAATACTAGTCATTGATTTTTTCTTTAAATTGATAGAAATATACTGCTGAAACTATTAGCTTTTAATAACCAATAATAGATGAAGGGGACCTATTGATATTAAACCAATTATAGAACCACTTCATGATCAATGAGAGATCGTTGAGATTATAGTGAATTAGTGATCAAAACTATTTTTATATTTATTTAGAAATAACCTTATCTACTTATTATGTTGATGTAATGATTGTTGAAACACTCCCAAAAACACACCAATATAAGGGAACACAACAAATTTGCATTGTTTTCCTCTCAATGTGAGACGGATAGTTCTTAGAGTGATAAAAATTCATCAATGATCAAACAACCCACTAGAATCATCATGTAAGTATAATGAGCAAGGTATAACCATGAAAACATTTATAATTCTACCAAATATACTTCAGTGCATCCCGCACTTTATAATGAAAAATGTATTTGTAATAAAAGAATTATATTCCATCAAATATTCATCATCTAAGTTATTCAGTGGGCTAAAATATTCCAATTACACTATATGTTAAATATAATGAAATAATAATAAATTATATTTTAAACATGCACATTAACATGTTTTTTCTTCACTTTTTATGCACAATAGATGCACATAACCACTTAAATATAATTATTCCTCCATTATTATAATGTGTATAATCATAATATAATAACTATATAGCACATATCAAGAACTTGTTCTTCTTCTATCCCTTTACACACTTCATTATTCTGAAAAATCCACTTTAATCAAATCTATACAGTATACAATTCTTCAGGAAATTATTATTTGAATTTTAATTTCAAATTAAAATCCATTTTATAAATCATAACCCTTTTATAATTTCCTTAGAAATCATGACCATTAAATTCGAATTGGTATTTAAAATAAGTTGGAATGACCACCATATTCTTAATGTGAATCCAATTCTAAATTCCTACTCGAAACATCCTTGAATTCACTTCCATGACATTGTATTCCCAATTATGGTGTAGAACATTGTTTTAAACTTGTTATGTTTTAACTATCAGAACATTATGTGAAATTAAAAAGATTCTATAATGTGTAGGCACTCAAATTTTTAAATCCATAAAAAACCATCCTAATATCTTCCACTGCATGGTCTATGTACTATATCATAGTCCTCCATATTTTCATTTTTCTATGCTGTAGAAAATTATGTGCAATGTAGGGGTCCCATTTTTTCTAGAGCCACTGAAATTGACCCAGCCTCCTTTACGATGTGGTCCTTATACGACATGGATTACTTTTATTGAGTCTTCCCTGAGGAATAGAAACTTACATTGCTTCATGAGGTCCTGTAGAACGTTTTTCATCTTGTATCCATTTTTTGAATCTCTATAGAACTGAAACATCTACTATGGAATAGTATAACTTGATGTTAGTTGGATACAGTATAGAAATCAGTTGTAGTGTATAACATCTTCTTCAATCTACATCTAGGATGCAATACCATTCTTTTTAGTATAGAACACCTTTGAATGCATCATTGATTTTCTTATATCTTGAATTCATTCCCTTATGTGTAAACACTTTGGTCCAACCTTACAATGATTTAATTATTCTTCATGTTTCTTTACCTCAAAATAAATGTGATTTTAATATGATTTATGTGTTGAAAACAAATTCCAACACAGTGTATCATATCCACTCTAACATCATTCAACAACTACTCACAAAATCATGCTAAATCTACTTTGTATCAATAGTTAATAATCCAACTATGATTTATATATACATTTTTTCAAACTTCTTTGTTGATAGAATAAAACTCTTTAATAACCCAGTAGGACATTGTTTCTTTTCATTCACCAATATTCAAAATATACATTGGTAAATGTACTAAGCAATATCTTTCTTCATACCCCACCACAAAATTTTTTTGATATCATGGTATATATTATTTGTCCTAGGGTACAATATTAAAGTTTTTTGATGAAATATTTTTATAAATTATTTCTATGAAGGAACATAAAGAAACCCTAATTCCATAAAAGAAAGAGTTCAGTCTAATTTCATTCTCCACAAATTATTAGTCTCCCTATCATTTAATGTGTCTTCCATTCCATTACATTCTATGTTAGAATAATATGACTCTTTTAATTATTCAAAAATCATAGATATAAAATTAAAAAAAGAACAATGAATTCCATTATCACAACCATCAATCTCTAAATATAAATTAGTTATTATTTGCATCAACTACCAATTCTCCCAAAAATTAACAACTCCTTGATTTAGATTATTCCAAATCAAATCATCAACTATAGTATTAAAATTTAATGGAATATATTAATGATTAGAAAACAAATTTTTGATGATAGTATACCCATCTTCATTTCCTCAAGATAATATACTATGGTGTTAATATGTACATAAAAATTTAATGATTTTTATACACAATTAACATCTTAATAAAAACATGATACCTTCAACTCTTCAAATCATTGTAATTATAGATACTCATGATTGTGCATATGAAATTTATTCTTGATTATTTTTAGCTTCAATTACCCATATTCCTTATATTTTTTTAATTTTATAGACTCACACACTAAACCTACTCCTAATGAATATTATTACACTTTATCAGCATCACTCTTCTCTTTAAAAATTATAATTTCTACTGAATAAATCCATATCATTGATTCTTCAGAGTCTCATTAACAACTACAATTACACTTATACCCTACTCATTTACCTATTTATTTTTTCATTATTAAATCCAACTTATATAAGTACCAAATAATCCTCCATCTATATACATCTAGTCAAAGAAAACTTAATATTTGAATGATGTTCCTGGGCCTTTTCCCAGACATCATAGTTTTAAAATTATCCAAATATAAATTAATTCCATTTTCTAAAACCAAATTCCAAAGAAACATTACCTATTAAATCCAAATTTTGAATTTACAAAATAATTCATACAACTCATCCTCGTGATAAATTCAATAATCAACTTACAAATATCTATCATTTTCTAACATTGATCTTGAATAAATATAGATATCATCCAAAAATATTACCCAAAAGGTATAAAAATTCTTATATATAATTATATTAATTGAATTCATGAACATTACAATCGGTTTAGTGACTCTATAATCATTCACTAGAAACTCACAATAGGCCTAATAAATTTAAAAAAACATCTTATTTATCTATTCATCTATTATCTTTAATTGATTATATCTAGATCAGTTTAAAAAAATATTAATTTCATTTTAAAGCAATAAAATTGATCTTTGTGATTGGGTAAAGGATATTTATTTTTATCTTCACTTGATTTAGCTTTATTTATTCAATACACTACTAGAAACAAACATCTTTTTTGTTATAACATAATAATTATTACAATTGATGTAAAATATTATGTCTAATAAGTATTTTTTATTCCAATTATACCAATTATATATTATATTTCTGTAACACTTATAGTATCATTTAATATTAATGTGTTGAAATATAATTCATTTAATAATTAATATTACTAAAAAATTCTAACTATTTTTTGGGATGTAATCCTAATAAATACTCTATCAATACACACCTTATTTTTCAACAACTAATAGAAGTTTCTGTAAGATATAAATATCCTTAGCTTAAAAAACATACAAATTGATATGAAATGGATCAAATATCTCAAATAATTCGACTAATATACTTGTATTGACACCTTATTTTCTATTAAATTTTTGTTCTACTCTATCTAGTGAAATAAAGATAACTATTTTGAATATTCAAAATCATTTTTAGCCATGTACTAGATATCAATATCTACTTAAATAATAAGGTTATCTGTTTTAATCACAAGAACTATAAAATTCCATGGGACATCTTTATGTTCCCATGTATTTTAGAATGATAAAGTATATGCTTGACATGTTATATTTTTTCAATGATTAAGAATTTTGGATTTGAATATATTGATGAGTTTGGTGTGCTCAGTGGAGATCAACATTCTATGCACAATATGTATGATTTGTTATGAATGATAGAACATAAATTGGATCATAATAATATGATAAGCAATATGAAGGGAAAATTTTAAATTAGATCAATGAAGTTTAAGAATCATATATGAGATGATTATGTGTCGATTTTCTAATAATCAATATATGTCATAAAATATTTTGGGGCTTATTATATTCCTCATTGGATATTATAATATACTCATGGGGAATATAAACACTTTTAGTATGTATTATATTACACCTTATATATTCTTTGGCCAGAAATAAATTTACTTTTAGTCAAAACATGTGTAATTTTATTGTTTTTTATTGTTAGAGGAGTTGTAAAATGTCGTACATCCAATTTCGAGGAGTTGGTCTTAGTATGATAAATATATCTATGAGGAAGATGGAACCAAGTACCTAATTTAATAAACTGGGAATTCGTTGGCCCCAAATATAATAGGAAACCCTAAGGGATACTAGTAATATAGTGTCCCTATAGTTAGAAACTATTGAAAGGGGACTGTGTAACCCACGGTGGCCCATGTATGTTTTAAACACATTATGTTATTTTGATTATATTTTAATAAAATTTTCATATAATCACCCCTCATATTTCCCATCCATGTTTACTTTACCTTTCCCCCTTATCACTTGTTTTCTTCTCCTTCTATGGATTGATATAATTTCCTTATAGTCGAATTGAAGTGTCTTCTATCCTAGGGAAGTACTTCATATAATGATATCAACCCTCCTCTATCTAATATATGTTTCTCTTGTAGATTCATCATTACTCTTAGAAAATCCATAATATTTCTGTTTGTGAACATTATTTTAATGTCAAACATTGAGAAGCCTAGTGGACTATGAAAACACACCTTGGAGTGGGTGACTCAGGAGTGATAAATTTTTACAAAGTCCAAAATATTTTTTGATCTTATACACTTTGGTATTTGAACCCCGAATTTCTATTATGATATAAAGATATCTTTTATGATTTGCAGAATATTTTATAACCACATGCAATGTATAAATGTAAATATAAGGTCAACACATCATAATTTTACAAGGTCCATTCCCAATGTGGTGAACGAGTAGCTTTCTATGTTAACTCCCATTAATACAAAAATTCATCACTATAATTGAATCTCCAATTACAATGGGTGTCTAAGGATCATCTTGTAGAATGGTTTTCCATATTACATAGTTGGGGTCTCCATATTACACAAGTGACGGGCCTCCATTATATAACAAAATTGAATGTGATATTTATACTACTTTCAATGGTCTTCATCTCTGGGTGGTATTCTTTTTCCTTCCACTTTCTGAGGTAGATCAAAATTTGTTCAAGGATTCCTCTTCACCACCAAAGATGATTAACTTCCTCAACACTGAGTGACTTAAACTATAAATATGCTTTCAAAAAGCAAACTTGCAACTAAACATCTTCACTATATACATCTTTTATTTCATTACATAATCAATTTTTGGCTACTCCTCTCATTTTTGAAATACTAAAACGATCAATAAAAAAATCAAAACATGAACTACCGATCAGTCTCACCACTATTTTAAAGACCCATATTTTCCATGTATTTTTTTTTAATTATATGGAAATATTTTGAGTCTGAAAAAATTGACGGCACGTGATTCTGAGGACCGGTGTGCCCGGAATGAATTTCTAAACTTTATTTAAGGTATGCTCAGTATACGTGTGAGTGGAATTTTCTATCTTTTGAATTGGTTCCAGGATTTAAAACCTGAGAGCACTATTGAATCTTCAGTGCTGGGATATTCTTAAAAGAAGATTCAATTCAACCACAGTTGTTTGGGAAAAATATTGATTTTTGGAAATTTAATGAATTAATAAAATAAAAAAGTTATTTTATTCCTCTTTTTTCTTTTCCTTTTCCCACGGACAAGAAACGACGGTGATACCAACGACGTTTCAAGCCATTAATTGTCTTGACTCTTAAATTATATGTAATAACATTCTTTTAATTAAGAAGGTTCATTAATTAATTGAACCCCATTAATTCCACATGTGTTACTCACCCTCACCCTATTCTATTTATATGGATTTTAGGGAGGAGTATTGGCACGACATCACCAAGGAAAAATGTTCTGATAAAGTGTCGCGACACTAACCACTTGGAGGAAAAAACCGGTTCCGGAGAGTGGTGAAGAGATCCATTGAATCATGAATAGAGTAATGACAATTGACCAGCATCATTAGAGGTTTTTTGCAGGAACAACAAACACTGACTCTTCCTCAAATACGGGTGTTCTCCAACAATTTTGAGGTATGGATTTATCTTGTTTTAATTTCTTGATATTGTTGAGTCAAATTATTCCCTCATGATATAAAAGCTAACGTGGAGGGCACAGGACAAACGAACTAGGCTTGGACCCTCTGCTTTTTTTTTGAATTTGGTGTGTTCTTTGCGAGCATTTAATTTGGGTTGGACAAAACTCAGAACACCGAGTGATGGCAGCAGCCAGAAACAGCTAGCCACGGAGGAGATAGTGGCACACCATTGCACACTGCCGATGGAGAAGGTAGCGGCCATACCAGCAGCAGGTGAAGGCAGAGGTCGTCTTGGGCCAGCTGTAGAAGGTTGAGGCATAGCAGTGCACCGTCGTACGCTACTAGAGAAGTCCGCGGCACAAATCCATGGCGGTGGAAGAGAGAATTGCCACTGTGGGTCCCATGCCAGTTCCATGTGGTGCTGCTTCTCCATTACCCGAAGGGCATAGCCATTCGGGAGTAAAGGGGGAGTGTTACTTCCCCCTATGCATGTTAGCGTGATCCCCAGCGGGCCGCGCCTCTAGCAGGTTGTGCCCCTCCGAGGGTCGGGTCATGAAAACCCCAGTCGGCCATGCCTCTAAGAGATCACGCTCCTATGCGGGCCAAGATACACGAGCCCAATGGGCCATTCCACATGAGCCCAGTGGGTTGCGCCCTTCGTGGGTCGGGCCACGCCCCTCGGTGGGTCAGGTCATGCCTGCCTAGCGGGGCGCACCACCCAGTTCGGCCAGCCTGGTCCACAGCACAGCCCAACTGGGCTAGCCCAGGCTAGTTCGGACCGGGCTGGGTGAGACCCGAACTAGTTCGGGTCGGCCCAGACCGGGTCGGTCTGACCCGGTGGGTGCGATAGGGTCGAACAAGACCCAGAGCCTTCCAAGCCTAGTTTCTTGAAAAGAGCCAAAACTTGTGAACTGGGCTTCTGTTTGATGAATCATTTATGGCGTTGGGATCCTTTGAGTGAGGAAACCCATTTTGGTATACTCCAGCTGATTTTTGGAGAAATTTGGAGTACGGCTGGGTTAGATCGATCTTGAATCCAATCGGGCCCTCAGAACTAAAATGCTTATAAGTCACAGATCGGGCATCTGATTGATGTGTCATCTATCGTATTGGAACCCTTCCAACATGGTGGCCCTTTGGGATATATATTCTTGGAACTTGATGTCAGTTGAAATAAAACTAATGGCTTGAGTAGCGGTTCTCCCATAATAAATCGTACTATGAGCAGGAATCTAGTGGCTGGCAGTGAGGTAGAGGAGATTGCCTGTGATGTGGAGAATGAATAGAAATCTTCTTTGGGTCAGTAAATTTTGATACTCTTTGGGCCAGTACTCAGTGATACTATGTGGGTGAGTGCATACTAATCCTATATGGGTCAGATCCTGTGTGTCTTAGCACTTATCGATCATGTGAGTGTCAGAGCATATCGATCCTGTGTGGGTCAGCAGCAGAGCCTCTCGACATAATAAGATGATCCAGTGATATGTCTAATTATCTGTACATCTATGCTTAAGTTATATACCTATGTGAGATATGTCTTTCACCTGCCGGTGTTACCTATGTAGTACTTTTATCTTCATGTTGTTACCTTTGTGGTGTTCCTTTGTGGTACTTTTTCCTTCGTGGTGTTACCTTCGTGGTGTTACCTTCATGGTGTTACCTTTGTGGTAATTTTTCCTCTGTGGTGTTACCATCATGGTGTTACCCTTGTGGTACTTTGACCTTCGTGGTGTTACCTTCTTGGTGTTACCTTTTTTGTACATTCACCTTCATGGTGTTACCTCCGTGGTGTTACCTTTACGGTATTCTTACCTTGTGGATCAGTTGTTCTAATGGATTAGAATTTGGAGCCTTATGTTCCCTCATGTATGAGATGAATATATCGAGATAACATAGTTATATGTATGGGAATATACCTATGTAGTGTTTTTGATGGATTTGTGCCCTGTGGTTGAGGTCTTTCTTTATGGTTTTTTCATTATGGAACTCTAGAAGACCTTTGGGGATCTCAGGGTCCCTACTGAGTATTGTTATACTCACCCCTGTATGGGATACGCCCGCACCGTGTTGTGTCTCGTGCAGATGATGAATAACATTGATCAAGGATAAGGGAACCAGGATTGGATAGTGTTCAGAGGTGTACCATTTGACATAACATGTCATAGTGACTACTGATCATGAGTTGTACCTACCCTTTAGGTAGGATCCTCGGTGGACGTTCTAGGAGTTTTTTTCTATTTCCAGTTGTACTTGTACTTTCCTGTTGGTTTTGTATTCTGGCCCCTTTAATTTTAGTACACTTTTTACTACAGTAGTTTACTTCATGGTTTCTTCTAGTTGTGTTCTTGGATTGTTTATCGGTACAAGTTTAAAGTCAATGCCTTCCTGTTATAGGGAAATGCCTTACCGGTGCTAGTCTCCAGCCCCTGGCCTATGGAAGGCAGGCTTGGGGTAGTCAAGGCATGGGCCCCAGGGGATTGGTCCTGGCAAAGAAGTATCAGAGGAGTCGGTCCTACCGAAGAACTATGACTCTGATCTTTTCTATGTGGTAATTGTGTAAAGTGTTATGAGGATGGTTTTTCGTTTTGGGGAATCTAGTTTTGGTGTGGCGGCCGAAATATCCATACACCATGACCTTGAATCCGATTGTTGACTAAGTGCACGAAAACACTGATTGTATATGTTATTTAAAATTTTTCTTATTATCTCATTGAGTTAGCTCACTAGGTGTAACTTATTGATCGATACGCACCTGTTTTACTTCATCATTTTTTTACACAGATAGAAAAAATAGGATTCTTGAGAGAGTACACGATGATTCCCCATAGTGCGATGAGGTCTCGGTGCAGGGCCCTATTATGGTGTTAGAACCATTGTGTGTTGTACCAGCAGCACCACATCCCATTGGGCAGCTGTTTCCACTAGCCCCACTAGTAGAGGGTGCATGCTAACTGATCGTGTTGCTTGAGTTTCAGTGGTAGAGGCCTCCAATTTTCTGAGGCAAGATGGATCTGCAGGAGGCTGAGGACTGGTTGGAGGTGTTGCCCAGATTTTTTCTCTTAGTAGGGACACTAACTGATCTGATGGTGGTCCTAACTGCCAGTCTCTTCCAATAACCAGCTGGGAGATGGTGGGGTCTGACACTCCAGTTACACGATGAGGTGACCCTCACTAGGGAGGACATTGAGGTTCTTTTCAGGGTATATTTCATCCCAATGACTCTATGATAAGTGTATATACAAGAGTTGATGTACTTACAGTAGGGCGGGATGATTGTGGCCTAGTACTTGGCAAGGTTCGTTGATCTCTCCCCCTACTCCACCGACATGGTATGAGACCCTTTATTGAAGTCTCAAACCATTGAGTAGGGTCTCCGATAATAGATCAAAGCATTTATGATATCGCTTTGAATTCCAACTCAGTGTGGGGTGCTAGAGCAGTCACTTTTGATGGAGAGCTTCCTATCTGAGTAGGAATCGATAGTGAAAGCAACCACTAGACGCTAGGTAGTAGATTCACCCACATCAGGTAGTATACGGGTGACATAGGGGTCTATTTAGGACAGAACTTCTGGTGGATGACCTCAAGATAAAAGGTAAGTGGTTAGGGGCTCACGAGGTAGAGGAGACAGATGAGGAGCAGGCAGTGCTACTCGTGCGGCGGGCAAGGCCACCTAGCTCGCGACTGCCCAACCCACCAAACGGACGACCGGCTGATGGTCGAGGGACCACCACGGTAGAGGAATAAGTTTGAGCGAGGAAGTCCACAAGGCAATGGATGTGGTAGAGGAGCTAGCCATGTAACAGTTGGTAGGAGGCGATTCGAGGTTCTACCACCACCACCTCCATGTGGTCCACCTCGACCACAGGGTGCATGTGGACATGGATGAGCTCAGCTTCAGGAAGCTAAGGCCTATGACCACAGTGCTCCAGAGATGATTATAGGTTTGATAATTGTCTACTGCACTCTAGATGAAGTACTTATAGACACAGGTTCAAGTCACTATTTTATTTCCACAGCCCTCGTTCGAAGTTCGAAGACTCTAATAGATCCATTGGCCCGATCCTTGAGATTAAATATTCCTACAGAAGAAGATTAACTGATGAAACACTGGCACCTACAATGTTATAAAACTTGAGGATGTGTGATCTTTGGCTGGGATCTTCTAGTAGTGGCATCAAGGCCTTACGCCGTTGTCTTGGGTATAGACTAGTTATCTATAGTCCATGCTCAAATTGACTATATTAGGCGCAACATGTGGTATGTCTAGGAGGATGGGACCAGGTTTTCCTTCACATGTGAGAAAGGAAACATTGAAACACATAATGGACTTTCCCAGAGGAGGGTGTAGTCGATTACACATCAGTTTTCTAGCCTTACCCTCAGATCAGTTGATGTTTAGAGTCTGAGCTATCTTGTAGTGGTGGAACAGTATGTCGATGTCTTTCTTGATGTTGTTCTAGGACTACCTCCATGCAGAGATGTAGACTTTTACATTGAAATGTACCTCAGGATGACATGGATATCTTAACCATCATATGGGATAGCTCTTGTGGAGCTTCCTGAGTTATGGGTATAGCTGGAGGACTTGTAGTGGAAGGTGTTCATAAGGCCCAGTGTGTCTCCATGGGTAGCCCTGATTTTGTTCACCAAGAAGGAAAATGGCAGTTTGAGACTCTATGTAGACTATCAGTGCCTGAACCAGGTGACCATTAAGAACAAGTATCCAATTCTGATGATTGATGATCTCTTCGATCAACTCAAGTGAGCTTGTTGGTTTTCGAAGATAGACCCCAGATCAGGCTATCATCAGATCAAGGTACGAGATGAGGATATGCAGAAGATAGCCTTCAGATGTCGGTATGGCCACTAAGAGTTCTCAGTAATTCCATTTGGCATGAACAATTCCCCAGAAATGATCATGGGACTCATGAGTAGGATCTTCTAGCCATACCTTGATCGCTTCATTGTGGTCTTCATCAACGACATCTTGGTGTACTCAGCGACAGAGGAAGATCATGCCTATCATCTTCAGATAGTTCTGGATACTCTCTGAGGGCACCAGCTTTATGGTGAGCTCTTGAAGTGATAGTTCTAGATACGAGAGGTTCACATTATGGGACATGTTATCTCAGAGGCTAGAGTTGTAGTGGATCCTGCAAAGATAGAGGTTGTGCTTTCTTGGGAGCCACCCAAGAGTGTGACCGAGGTGTGGAGTTTCCTATGGTTGGATGGTACTACCGAAGATTCGTACCTGAATTTTCAAGAGTTACAGAACCCTTTTCAGCATTGATGAATAAGGGATATCCCTTCTTGTGGATGGATATATTCCAGTGGAGTTTCCAAGAGCTAATCCAGAGACTGAAGAGTGCCCCCATCTTGAGGTTATCAGAATAGGGTGTTGGGTATATAATCTACTAAGACACATTAGGGAATGGATGTGGATGTGTCATGGTGTAGGAGCGATAAATGATTGCTTATGGTTAACTAAAACTAAAAAAATAATGAGGAAAACTATTCTAACCATTATCTGAAGTTAGCAGCAGTGGTCTTCACCTTGAAAATGTGGTGACATTACTTGATGGATGAACATTTTACAGTCTACTCTGATAACATGAATCTTAGGTATATCTTCACTCAGAAGGACCTGAACCTGAGACAACGATGATGGCTAGAGTTCCTCCAGGACCATGACTTAGAGATATTCTACACTCCTGGGAATGGGAATATAGTGGCAGGCGCACTCAGCATGAGGTCTAGATTACAACTTCTATGTAAAGAGACAGAGCAACTAGCCACGTTGCCGATATCCTTTGTGGATAGTGATGGAGCAGCTTACCTCTAGTCTATGACTGATACTCCCCCACTTCATCTGTATGTTTGGGAGGCACATCTTGGGGGAATTGACTACGAGACTCGACATGCTCAGATATCCTCAGGACATAAACCTAATGAATTTTATGAAGTTGGGGATCACGTCATCCTCTTCATAGGATGCACCGTGGTACCGGTGGCACTATGGGAGGAGGTGTTGAGGGAGTTCCATATGTCTCCTCTAGTGTTACATCCCGGTGTGGAAAAGATGTAACAGGACCTCCGGTGTTAGCACTGGTGGCCAGAGATGAAGAAGGTTGTGTCATAGTTCGTTGCATGATGCCTTACTTGTCAGTAAGTGAAGGTAGAGCATTATTTTCTATTAGGTTTAGCGCAGCCACTAGAGGTGTCAGGGTGGAGGTGGGAAGGTATTTCTATGGACATTGTGAAAGGTCTTCCACATATGTATAGGGGACATGATTCCATCTGGGTGATCACTGACCGACTCACCAAGTTGTCCCACATCCTACCTATCCGAGAGCAAGGATTAGTAGTGGGATTGGGACACCTCTATGTATAAGAGATTGTGTGACATCATGGGGTTCCATCGATGATCGTCTCTGAACGTGATGAACATTTTACATCCTGGTTTCTTAAGGGATTTTAGGAGGCATTCAGGACTTAGCAATGTTTGAGTGACGCCTTTTATCCATAGATGGATGGTCAGACGGAGCGGAACATTCAGACACTTGAGGACATGCTTCGTGCTTATGTCCTTGATTTTTGGCCACAGTTGCGAAGACCACGTGCCACTGGAAGAGTTTTCATACAATAATAGTTATCACTCCACCATCAGCATGGCACCGTTTGAGGCCTTGTATAGTTGACCATGCAGATCACCTCTATGCTAAACAGACCCAGGGGAGTCAGCAATTATGGGTCCAGAGTTGGTATGGGCTACCACTAAGAAGGTGCTTATCATCCAGTAGCGGATGAAGACTGCACAGAGTAGACAGAATTATTATGATAATAGGAGACAAAGACCTCTGGAGTTCGAGGAGGGGGGCCACGTATTCTTTTGATTCCCCCATTTATGGGGACTATGGATTTTTTTCAGGGGTGGAAAACTATCACTGAGGTTAATTGGACCTTTTCAAGTTCTCAGCAGAGTTGGTGAGGTGGCATATCACCTGGATCTTTCCCCATAGATACACTGGGTGCATGAAGTTTTCCATGTGTCATAGCTGAGGAGGTACGTGCATGATCCATCACACGTCATCGACTAGGGCCAGCTGAACATCGACAATGTGGCAAATTTTATAGAGGTTGCAGTGGATATTGAGGATCGACAAGAGCAGGTCCTTCATGGATGATCGATAACTTTGGTGCACATTCTCAAGCAGTAAGGGAACCTCCAAGAGAGAACACGGGAGTAGGAGGCTCAGATTCGTGCTCAGCACCCACATTTTCTCATTTAGTCTATTTGGTGGCTTTCAATGACAAAAATCCCTAAGGCGGGGAGAATGTAAAGACCTGAATTTTACATGTAATTTTTTTAATTATATGGATTTATTTTGAATCTAAAAAAATTGACAGCCCATGATTCTGAGGCCTGATGTACCCAGAATGAATTTCTGAACTTTTTTTAAGATGCGTTCAATAAATGCGTGAGTGGAATTTTATATCATTTGATATTGTGCACAAATTAAAAATCTGAGGGCACCAATGAATCTGAAGTGCCAGGATTCACTTATGGAAGGATTCACTTAAACTACAGTAGGTCTAGAGAAAACAATATATTTTTGGACTTTTAAAGAATTATAAAAAATAACAAAGTTATTTTATACCTCTTTTTTTCTTTTTTTCTAAAAGAAAAGAAGTGATAGTAGAACCTACAATGTGTCAAGCCATTAATTGGATTGACTCATTAGTTTTAGTAATGACGTCATTGGAATTAGGAAGGATCCTTAATTAATTGAACGCCATTAATTCCATGTTTTTTACTCACCCTCCCCCACTATTATTTATATGGATCTTGGGGAGGAGTATTGGAACAACATCACCAAGAAACGAAGTTATGACAATGTGCCATGACTCCAACCACTTGGAGGATGTAACTGGGTCCAGTGAGAGGTGACGAGTGCTAATGATTCATGAACTAAGTAATGATGATTGAGTGGCATCGTTGGGGGCTTGTTGCGGGAAAAATGAACACCAACTCTTCCTCAAACATGGGTGTCCTCCAATGATCTTGAGGTAAGGATTTTTCTTGTTTTAATTTCAAGAGATTATTTAATCCTATTCTTCACTAATGATATCAATATAACATAGAGGTTGAAAACCAAATTAACAAGGCCCCAACCCTCTGCCTTTTGTTGGAATTTGGTGAGTTCTTTATGATCATTTAATTGGGGTTGGATGAAACTCATAATGCTAGGTGACGGCAGTGGCCAGTAATGCCTGTCTATGTAGGAGATGGCCTCGTGCCATCGTGCACCACTGGTGGAGAATGCCGTAGTCATAGACATGGCAGCGACCGGATTGGGCCGGATGTGGAAGGCGGGCGCTGATCGGCGCACTGTCTTTCACTACTAGAGATGGAAGTGGCAAGAAGCCACGACAATGGAGGAGGGACCCGCCCCTGCGGGTCTTGCAATGACCGGGCAGTGCCATGTGGTGTTTTGGCTCCATTACATGAACGGATTATCCATTCTGGAGTAAAGGGGGGAGCACTCCCCCCCCCCTGTGCCAGCTAGTGCGAGCCCCAGTGGGTCGCACCCCCAGTAGGTCGCGCCCCTTTGAGGATCGGGCCGCGCGATCCCAGAGGGTTGCGCCCTTCACAGGTAGACCACACCCCTATGTGGGTCAGGCCACAACACCCAGGTGGGCTAGGCCAGTCTACGGCCCAGACCAACAAGGCCGTCCCAGGCCGGTTTGGGCCAGACCAGGTCGGTTCCACCTTGTCAGACCGGACCCGGACCCTTCCAAGCCAAATTTCTCAAAAGCGCCATAACTTGTGAATAGCGCATCCATTTGATAAAAATTATATGGATTTGGGATCCTTGGAATGAGATAACCCTTTTTGGTATACTATAATGAGTTTCAGAGAATGTTGGAGTACAGCCGGGTTGGATCAAACCCGAATCCAACTAGGCCCTCAGTACTAAAACGCTTATAAGTCGCAGACTGGGCATCCGATTGACGCTTTGTCTATCGCATTGGAACCCTTATGACATGGAGGTCCATCGGGATACCTATTTGTGGAACTTAATTCCGGTTGAAATACGAATGAAGTCATGGGGAGAGGTTCCCCCACAGTCACGTGTAATATGAGTGGGAATTCAGTGGCTGGTAGTGAGGTGGTGGAGATTGGTTGGATGTGAAGAATGAATAGTTATCCTATGTGGGACAGTACCTTTAGTTCTTGGGTGGGTTAGTGCTTAGAGATTTTGTGTGGGTCAGCACATACTGATCATGTGTGGGATAGATCTTATGTTGCTCAGTTCTTAGTGATCCTATGTGGGTCCGCACATATCGATCATGTGTGGGTCAGCAGCAGAGCCTATCGAAAGAGTAATATTATATAGAGATACGTCTCATAATTTTTACTTTTGTGCTTAAGTTATATACCTATGTGAGCCGAGTCTTTCACCATTGTGGTGTTACCTATGTGGTACATTTACCTTCATGGTGTTACCTTCGTGGTGTTACCTTTGTTGTACTTTTACCTTCGTGGTGTTACCTTTGTGGTGCTTTTACCTTCATGGTGTTACCTTTGTGGCACTTTCTCCTTCATGTGTTACCATAGTGGTGTTACCTTTGTCGTATTCTTACCTCCTAGAACAGTTGGGCTAATGACTTAGAATTTGGAGCCTTATATTCCCTCATGTATGAGCTGAGTATATCATGATAACTTAGGTATATGTATGGGCAAATACCTAAGTAGGTTTGCTGACTACTTCACACCTTGTGGATGAGGTCTTTATTTGTGGTTTTTACTTTTTATAACTATATGAGACCTTCAGGGGTCTCGGGGTCCCTACTGAGTATTTTTATACTCACCTCGACATGGGCTACACTTTCACCTTGCTATGTCTTGTGTAGATGACTAATAGTGTTGATCGAGGATGAGGGAGCTAGGACTGGACGGTGCTCAAAGGTGGACCACTTGACATGACGTGTCACAGTGACTACTGATCATGAGCTATACCTACCCTTTAGGTAGGATCCTCAGTAGATGTTCCAAGAGATGTTTTCCATTTTCAGTTATACTTTTACTTTCTAGTTGTGCTTGTATTCTAACCCCTTTACTTTCAATACACTTTTTACTACAACAATTTACTTCCTGGTTGCTTCTTTTTATGTTCTTAGATTGTGTGTTTGTATATGTTTCAAGGAAATGTCTTCCCATTATAGGTAAATGCCTTACCAGCAGTAGTTTTCATCCCCTAGCCTATGGAAAGAGGGCTTGGGGTAGTCACGGTACGGGCCCTGGGGGACGGGTCATGACAACTATTCATATTTATTTTTTTCTCTCAATATTGTAATCTCCTGTAGAAAAATAATTTAATGGACATAACCTTAGCTTCAACATCTCAAATACTTCTTCTATTCCCCAACATCATTTCATCTTTTTCAATACCTAGTAGGTTCCACAGTCTCTTATCATGTTTATTTTTCTAAAATATAGGTTATAATAATTCATGATTCTTATTATTTATGATATAAATATACATAGAAAGATTTATTACTTCTTAGTTCTCTCAGTTCTACTAACACCTCCATGTCATAATATCACTCACTCAATCTACGGTATGGATGCATGGATCCTTGATATCAGATCCCCTCAAGATCCACACTTATTATGTGCATGGGTCACTCAATAAATTCATTCTTTCTATTCCTATTAACTTAAATGGTAATGTGATGGGTTGAATTATCCTCTATCCCAAAATAATCATTAATGAATAACTAATTTTATACTCTATGAGATATCAATCACACATTTTCAACTCAATAGATATTCCATGAATACTTCTAATTAATTTCTTCTCATTAGTTGATTTTATTTATTTTTTATTCTCATGTTTTAGATTATTCTTCCTCATAGTATTCTAAAATAATATCTATATATGAATCTTTATAGTTTTAAAAAAAAATTATAGCACTCACATATGTGGTGTTGAACTATTTCTTTTAGTGTCAGAGTTTCATATGAATCTTGTACTGAACTCGTTTTGAGATTGTTTAAATAGTAGTAAATTAAAACTATAATTACTTTTTTTATTAGTAATTTCGGTTCATAAATGACTTAAGTCACCAATGAAAAAAATATTATACCCAACAATATCTTCATTATTATTGTAATGTAGATAAATACATTTTGGATCATTTAAATGTTGAAGTCATTCTTTGTTATTTTATATTCCTCTCCTCTGTCTCGAAGATCCACAACTCAGTTTTGGATCATGGATTTTGAATACTTATTGATATTATAAACACCTAATAATAGTTTCAGAATAACAAAATTTTTCATTATTAAGAATTTCAAAAAATAGAAACATTATATTTATTTCTTCTTAGATCTCAAAAATCTTATAATTAATTTTTCTTATGATCTCATATTTTTTTAAAATGAGGATACCTTTTTTCCTTATAAAAAACTTCATAGGATAATTATCATATGGTATGACCATGTTTCATAATTCCATTTTACATCTTTCTTCATACATTGGAATTATATATGAATTCACTCAAACAATGTAATTTTCTCTTATGCATGTATTAAATTACATACGCAGTACAAAATTATCATATTCCCAGTATAATAATCTTACACATGATCCAATTATCTAAAATGTTTTGTTATACCATCTATCATAACAAAAATATCTTTTTTATTTAACTATTTTTAAGATGTATTTCCTTATACAGCTCCTGATGTAGCTCAACTCTCTTATGTGTTGCATCATGTAGATGAATTCCTTTACAATTTTTCAAAATTCTAGCACGAGAAGTGATAATTCCAAAAAAATGAACTCTGAATAACTTTGAATCATCAACAATACATCTTCATTCATCTCAAATAAACTAAAAACTTCTTCAAATAATAATAGGAATTATTCAAATAACTCAAAAAAACATCAAGCATATCTCTGATGTGTTGGTCAATATAAGACACTCATATTATTGTATTCCTATTAATTCATTTTATAGATCAATTGCATCTCTTCTTAAATAAATCCAAATCAATATCTACTTAAATAATACTTCACCCAAAAGTGTTTTTCACTTAATGAAAAAACCAAAAAGATCATTAACCAAGTATTTATTCTCTATCTTCATATAGGTTTCTCCAAACATATACAATAATCTAAAAACTTATTATATGTGTCTTTTAAAATATGTTCAATAGAATTTGTGTATCTAGATCGTTATTTGGATTCTTCACATATAGTAAATGGTGTAGATAGTACATTCAACCTAAAAATAACATATCATAGACATACAAACTAACTAAATAATCATCTGATGTCATTGGTCCATAGAGTATTTCTATCCATCTATTCTAATGACATATGTTCTTCTCTTTTTCTGTGTAACGATCTCCTATCATGGGTGGATACTAATATATTTTCTTGATTTAACACCACAAAATGACTTATAAATTGAAAAGAGATAAAATCACAATACAAATGGAACTTAAATCTCCCCCTTTATATTTTTTTTGGAAATAATCATGAATATAAAATGTCAATGTCCTCTTATATATCACCCCCTTATTGAAAATAAATCCATAGGATAAGTATTTTCCAAACTTTATGAGAAGGAAGGGAAGGTTTTTATCAAATCCCTATCTCTTTTATGATATCATTAGAAGGATTACCTAAATAAACTCTTCCCAATTTGAGAAACTAATCTCTTATTAATGCGATTCTGATTTGATTTTGATATATTAAATTAATTTCCACTTGAGAGAATAAAATGGTAAGAATAAAAAATTATTCAATAAAAGTGATTATAAAAACTTTAGATCCATAGAAAATCATTAGAAATAATCTTGGAATCACATTTTTTTAGTTACATTCTATTTACTAATCAATTCTAAGTCAATGTGGTAAACCCATTATAGAAAACAAGAGTGGAAATTTCAAACAATAAGGTTGTTCATATCTTTACTACAAGTAATAAATTTTTCTCTCTTTCACTTCATAGCGGATATACATCAAAATCTTTAAGAAGGTATATGAAACTACACACACTTGAACACACACATCAAAAACATTCAATTATATTGTATTCCTTAAATTGTTAGATAATCACTACTCCTTGATTAACATATTCACTACAATTTATAAACAATGATGGTAGAATGAAATAATACACCATCCTTTAGATTTTAAAAGTTCTATCTGAGTGACATATTTTGGGATATACTTACCACAAAGATGGAGTGAATTAATGTGGGGGAAATTTTTTCATCAACTATTAATTTTATCCATTTTACCTCTTAAAACATTTTGGATCTTGGTTCTCTTATTCTATTTTTCTTATCGTAAGCAAGTATATGAAATAAGACAATGATGTAACGTGATATATTTGAAATGCTCACTACTCAATATGAGTGTCTATTCTTTTCATGGTTTACAAATAATCTAATACTACACAACAACTTGAAAAGAATCCATTAAATTTGGTTACAGTAATCATGGAATAACCATTCACTTGTATTTCACTATATTCAAATGATAGTGAATGTTTTACAGATCCTAGATGGTTATTTATACTACCTATGAATATTTTCACTACATTCTTAAATTGTTATAACACTTGAAAATTATTCCACCAGTTGATAATTCTAATGGATGTCACAATGATTCATTTCTATTCACTTACTTTTTCTTCGCATGTTACTTATATAGTAACATGAAAGAAACTATCCTTATTTTATTCATAGTATAAAATAGATATTTTAATCACACTTATTTATTCTAATTTCTTTCTTGATAATATGAATTTTATGTGGACTAAATATCTCATTATTCATCTTCAACCCAAATGATAATCGACTGAATATATATTTTACACTAACTTTTTCTTCTTGAATCCTTTGAGACACAATAATATGTAATAGTGAATTAGTGTCATATTTATTTTCTTCAATACACAATATAAATAATTGAGTATTTAACCAATTTCCTAATAGTGAAATTTATTATTTGACAACACTACTTACACATCAATGAACATCTCATATCATATTTTTCATGAATTTTAGATGCATTACATTATCTCCGCAACTAAAATCCCAAAACAAATAATATTACTATTGTTTAATGTGATATTTAGCAATTGAATTTATCCAAGTTTCCATGAAATATTTTATTCACATGGTTTGGATATCTAAAATTATTATTGTTTGGTTGACTTCTAAAGTGTTTAATAATTCACATATACATGCAATTCATGCAATGTATTCTTCCTATTTCTTACACCCTTGTTCATTAAAACTAGTATAGGTTCTTGATCTATATTTTTTATATTCCACATACACAATGTATTCTCAATCTATTATTTATTACATAATACATGGTGCTTCACAATTTGTAGTGTCTGTGTTTAAACTGACTCATAGTGCCTCAATGAATTCTCACTAACCTAAAGGGATTCATAGAACTGATTATTCAAATAAATCTTCTATGATAAACACAATTTGAGGTATTGTGGATCTCATTCATAGTTTTTTAACATAATATTGTATAAATATATTATACTAACACTATTTCATTGAATGTATAATCTATTATGTAGTAATTAAGGGAAAACATAGTATGACTTCATGGGACATATTCTTCTTCTTGAAAGCAGTGTGCAGTTCTCCATCATTGTATAAATCTATGCATGGAACTCCACTTCTTCATGTAGCTGAGAGGCTCAACGAAATTTTCTTCTTTATGTAATAGAATTAGTAGATATGATATATTTTTATAAAATAAAAGATATCATATAAATCATGAGTTAAGTAAACATAGTCTTGTATTTGTGCTTGTATAATTATATGTGAATTCACACTACTATTACACTACCTCCAATATCTAAAAATAATGTTGTGTCATACAATATATTGAGTGTCTAAATATATCATGATTTTGGTAATATATACACATAGTTTTCCTTATATTTCTTTATATCCTCTTAATTTTTAGAATAGTGGAATATTCTAGATGAATTTTTTATGTTCATGTGGAAATTATTTCATGCATCAACTTGCATGTATTCAGGTATGTTAATACTATAAAATTATTTCATATCATATTTGGATGAAGAAAATTAATCAAAATCCTGATTGTATGAACATCACAGACTCATATTGGTTAATCTATTATATTATTATCCAAATATCATAAGCGTACTATGATCTTTAGCTTAGCTCCATTCATGGATAATTCTGAGATGTAGCACTCTGGGATAAAGGAACCCTTCAAGAGTTCAAGGTTAATAATGACGATATCGAGGAAATAGATTCATTGGACCTTTTTTTATCAAATGGATGTGATATATATTTATGTTTTAAACATGGATGCATAGTGATCCACATGACCTCATCCCACATAGAACTCTCATGTGGTTGGACTCTTATTTAAAAACATTTATGTGTCACCGAGATTCTAAGTTGGCAGTGTGGTTTGGCACCCACAACACATCACACACCATGCCTAAATGGGACTCCCCACACTATTTCGTAGTCCACAAGAACTCTACCCATTCTATGGACACACCATTCATGATCCAAGTGGTTGTTATGAAAACCATCTCCTCTTCTATGATGTGGGAAACCTTGGATGGCCCCCTTGAATGGTTGATCCTTGCTCCCATAATTTCATGGTTGATATATTCATGATGGTTGGCTGTGGCTGGACAATGTTTTGGCCAACCCTTAAAGTATATCTAAGTGAAATATCTAATAATTTCAAACTAAAATCTCAACAAACCACTATGAAATATGTGATATCCCACACATTCAAAATTCATGGACTCATTAATTAAATATTTCATGGTAATCTTGAAAATTTTCTATTCTACTTCTTCTTTTTTGAATATAAATTCCAAATAACTCTTAAACATAAAATCATCATGGTTCTTCACATATGTTTCCTTGTTTTAAATAATTTTTCATGTCAAAGTACTTAATGACACATGTTTTAAACATTAAGAAGAATGAAACAATCATTAGACTGGTAAACTCAATGTCATTAAAATAAATTGTTTAAGATAACATGACTTTATTACTTTATTATTCATCCAATTTTCCGAGAAACATTCACTCTATAATAAATATTGGATACTAAAGTAAATTCTTTCTTTCTGACTTCTTCAACATATTGATAACAATGAAATCGTGTTTTTTCATTGACCACTATTAAAAATCAATGAAAAACATTGACAAAAAAACAAACAAAATAATCAAAATGGGCTATTCAATCTCCCACTATTTATTATTAGAAATGCCAGAAATTTTCTTTCTAAATGAATAATTCAATATATGAATCTATTCCCTTTACTTTTCCAAAAATTCATTGCACTTTTTGTATCCATTATATATAGGGAATAAAAAAATCATGAAAAAAATGGTATCATTTCATAGTTAAGAAATTTTTCATCCATCACATCACTCTATGTATATGTGATCCATTATTATTATAGAAAATAAAAGGATTTGATTTAGATGACAAAGTTATCATTTTAAAACTAATCGTGTTACCTAATGAAATGATAACTCATATACATTTCTTCATGGGATATCTACATTTATTCCAGAATAAAGATACACAAATAATTTATGAGTCTTTTGTAAAATATATTAGCTTGAAACTCCTGTACTCAATAAAATAAATAGATCAAAAATATAAATGTGAAACAAGTAGTATAAGAGGCCATGGAGTGCTTCCATACTTCCACTTTTTATATGTCAATGGATAATTAAATTAAACCCCGTTTTTTTTATTTTTGTACATAAGGATGATAGATTAGAGAAACATAACTTTTTCAATCAAATTATCTTCAAAAACATTATAGAATGATTATATTTGATTCCAATTTAATTAAATATTCTGGAAGAAAGATAATTTTTCTTTATTTGAATCCCACTAAATGGGAAAACTCTTAAAAAATTGTATAATTTTCATGAATGGGTTTCAAGATGTTACAATATAGAGAACACACTAAATGGATCTTTAACTTGTGACTACCTAGATTTCACAACTTCCATAACATTACCATGATTGATCTTTTTCAGTGCTTATTATTCATGATACTAAATGTAAGATCAAAAAATTATTGTATATTACTTATCCTTATTTTTCATTATATGATAGAAAATTCACCATCATCATCAAAGATGATCCTCTATTATATTTTTATTTGAATACAAATTGAAAAATAATTCAAGGATTGTGACTTCTTCGGATTTTCTATTAATAATTGAAAATACTCACTACTTCTTAGGTTCTCCACCTGAGGACTTGAATCACCTTTAATTCCATACATTATAAGCATGAATAAAATAAAAAAATTGTACACTTTTTTGTCGTACAGACTTCTCTATGTAATCTATTTTTGCTTCCAAATGGGTGATTTTTTCCTAGATACTTCTAAAAACTCCACAAACAAGTGGGAATATTTCTATTGAGATACAATATATAATTTCTCATAATATATAAAATTATATATTTTATGAATTTATATATTGATCATTATCATCACTTATACTAGGATCTTATTCCTAAGGATATTTTGAACACGAATTCTCACGTACCTCATTATCCGTTGAGATATGAATGTTGCCCTTCTCCTTGATGGAAAAATCATCCACCTACTCTTCATTTTCCAATACTGATATCTCTTTATTGTTTGAAATTCGTGGAGATACTAATAATTCCTTTTCATTAGACTATATAATTACTTTTTTTATATTTATTTTCTCTTTCATTATATTGTTCATCATTGTCTTGGTAGATATAGACTTCTACTCAAAGATAACTAAATATTCACCATAACTACACTTCATTGTTAACACAGTAAAAAAATCAAATCATCAATAGATAATAACTATAACGTTTGGATTTTAATAGGGTTTAACCTTATCTATGATACAAATGTATAGTATCACTTAATGATATACACAACACTAAGTGGTCATAATTTAGTATTGGGGTTTTTTCTCACATATTATTATTTTTATCCCATTTTCCTCTGAGAATTGTTTTGATATTTATTATCTTATTCTATTTTCTTATCATATTCATATATATATATGTAGATAAATATGGAAAATTATATTTTTAGAAGGTTAGATACTTAATAAGTGTAGTTGGTCCTTAGAATGGTTTAGAAAAAATATAATACTACAAATCAACTAGAAAATATCCTTTATACATGGTTATTGAAATAAGGGAATAACCATTAACATTCATTACACTATTTTCAATTGACATTTCATGTTTTATAACTCTTGGATGGTTCATTATACTACCCTCAAAGATATCTCCTCTTTCTTAAAGGTTTATAACTCCAGGAAAGTCTTACACCTATTGAAACATCTAATGGATTTCACAAGGATAATTTACCATTTACTTCCTTATACTTAACTTGTTACTTACAAAGTATTGGGTAAGTAAATCTTTATATTATATTAATAGTATCCTAATGATATGATACTCTTTTCTTAGTTAAAATTATTTCATGATAATATTAATATGTTGTAGACTGAATATTTCAAAATTATTATTTAACCCTGATGATAATAAACTAAATATAGAATAAACACTAACTTCTCATTCTAGTTATCTTCTACAAACAATAATATGCAAAAGGGAAGCAGTTTCACATTAACTTTATTCAATACAAAATATCAACAATTGATTGTAGTATAAATTTCCACTTAGTGGGAATGATTATTTTTAAACACTACATATTGTTCCTTAAACATCCCATGTTACATTATGCATCTATTTTGGATACACTTCATATTATCCTCAACTGAAACCCTATAATATAAAAAATTGAAATTATTTAATTTTATTTTTAACAAATTTATTTAGTTGATCTTCATCGAACAATTTGATGCACATAGGTTGGATATCTCAGTTCATTTTTCTATTTCATTTAACTTTTCATGTGTTTAAACATTCATGTATATATTCAATTCACTCACTATATTATTCTTATTTATTACACTCTATTTCAAGAAAACCAGTATAGATGTTGATATATGTTGTAAAAAAATTATTCATAGTGTATGATGATGCACTTATTTCATGCATGTAATAGTATACATCATGAATTACAATTTGGGTGTATAAAGTGTATTGTGGCATCTCAAACAGCTCTCACTAACCCAATGAGAATTTCATTACTTATTTTTTGTGAAGTGGTTCTTGAGTGATAAAAAACAAGCCAAAGGCATGTAGATCTCATTCATGACTTCATCATGTAACACAGTTCGAGAATATTAAAGTGACACTGGTTTGAGGATTTCATAAACCATCGTGTATTCAAGAAGGAATAAATACAACAAGATAGAATGGGTATTATTCTTCTTTATTAAAGCAGTGTGCAGTTCTTCTTATTGACATAAATTATTACACGTAACTCCCCTTATTCACATAGTCGATAATCTCAAATAAATATACTTCCTTGTATAAGATAATGAAGAAGATATGCTCTATTTTCAGAAAAAAAAAGAGTGTTATTTAATAAATACAAAGCTGAAAAAACTTAGTCATATCTTGGTTATTAGATATTTATGGGTTAGTGCACACTAAATCAAATCACTGAAATTAATACCTTGCCAATAAATATCTTGAGTGTCCAAATATCTTGTCGTTTTGAAAATATTTCGATATAGGTTTCCTTCTTTTTATTTTTCTCCTCTTGACATTAAAAAAAAAAATTGTATTTGCAATTCATTATTTATGTGCATGTTATGATGATCACATCCATCAACTTTCATGAATTACATTATGTGAATAGATTTTCATAATATTATATCATCCTTGGAAGAATATATTTTGTCAATCACATAATTTCATACACATCATAGAATCATATTGTATGATCTAGTATATGATCATCCAAAGATATTGACTGTATATAAATATTGAGCTTGGAATCATTCATTAGGTCTTTCTTTGTGAAACACTCTAGAATATAGGAAAACTTTAAGAGTAAAAGATTGAAGACAATGATGTAAAGTATGGAGAATAATTTTATCTTTATTGATATAAAAATATGATAAATAGTTATGTTTTAAACATAGATTAATAGTTCAATGCAAACACTCATCCCATATTGAACACTCAAATGTTTAGGTTCTACTTTATAAATATTTTCTTGTCACTATGATTCTAAGACACCGTTATGGTTTAGCACCTGCATCACATCATGTACCACTCCCACACGAAACTCCCTACACCATTGAACCGTCCATAGGTACTATTCCCACACCATGTGAACACCATGTGAAATCTAGGTTGGTGCTACACAAGTCCTCTCCACTATCACAATGTGGTCTGGTTTGACAATCTCACATTCATGGCTAGTCCTTACTCACAAAAGTTCATGGTTGAGTTAGCTACCTAGTAGGTTATGTATGGAAACTTTTTTTATTAACCCTAAGAATATATCTAAGTGAAATATTCCATATATTCCAAACCAACATCTCAAAAAATAATTATGAAAAATGTAATATCTCATGAATTTACCATGAATGGCCTCTTTAAAATGCATTCATGACTACCTTCCTCTTTCTTTATGAAAAATAAAATTTTCTATTTTATTCAATAAAACACCTCTTGAAATAATAAAACATTACACGAGAATCTTAATAATTATCTTTTCTTCATATATTATTTGTAATATAAATTCCAAATAACACTTTAACATAAAATCATATTTATTTTTCATATTGTATTCCTTATTGAAAACAATTTTTCAAGTAAAATAACTTAGTGAAACATGTTGTAGACATGAATAATTGTTAAATAGTCATCATACATTTTTTTTATTTTTTTTTTATTTTTTTTAAATAGTCATCATACATATAAACTCATAGTATTAAAAAAATTCCCTTAACATAATAAAACATGATTACTTCATTCTTCATATATTTAGACAATAAACATTCACTTTATCATCAAGCATGGATATCTTGGATTCTTTACCAACTATATTCTTTAAAACTTCTCGAACATATTGAAATCATTGAAATAGTTCAATTTCATTGACCAAAATTGATAACTAATGAAAAAATTGAAAATAACTAAAACTCATACACAAATTATTTTCTTCACTATCCAGGTTTTTAGATTCAATGGAATTTTATAAGACTCTAGAAACTTGGTCTCTTTTGATATCTCCCCCATAAGGGATTATCTATTATGATAATCTCCATTAATTTAAATAATTTAAGCACAACCATGGTAAAATTAGGGTTAATTTGGATCCTACAACAACTCATTTCCAACATAAATAGAGATGATACTGATTTATTAGCCTAGAAACCTCTTTTCATTAAGGTTTTAAATGTATAAAACTCTACAAGCTTACTCCCTTTTTTATTTTCCAAATATACACTTATCTTAGTAGCATAGACATCGCCCCTCTTTCATCATTCTATTTAGTTTAATTAGAATTCATGAAATGTTAAAGTTGATAAAAATCATTCATTCCATATTTATCTATCCTTTTATCCATCTCCAAGTGATACAAACATTTGTAAAAACTACATTTAGGTACATGATCATCCTTTTTCATGGGTGTATATTCCTTCTTTTTAGTGATTGTTTTAGAACATGATCCCACTATTTGTTTCCCTTTAAATTTCATTAACTATTATTGTTGATGTATCCATGTCATACATTTTGATAAAATTATGATCAACATTCCTAAACCTTACAAAAAACATAATCAACTTTTACCTTTTCTTTCCTAGGAAGCTTCTCACACTATTCATAAGGAGTGTAAAAAACCATTCCAATCCTACTACCACTTTCTTAGACTAACACCATTATTTATTTTAGTTTTATCTCATTCACTTTTTTATTTATATAAATATTTCATGGATCCATGGTATAAAATCTAATAAAAAAAGAATCATTTTCTTCTAGTTGTTGAGAAACATTGACCATCTTTTTTTCTAACATCTTGGGAGAGGTCTCCTTGACTAATTTATTTCCTTAGTAAAAATCAATCTATTTATTTACATTCTTTGAACCCATGGTGATTATTTTTGGCCTTTAATAAATTCATGATACCTAGAAATTTTATACTATAATTCATTCGAATAACAACCATAAAAATTATACTACTATAATGAATTTTTAAATGATTCATATATGTTTCTCAAGAATAGATTTTTCATTTTCTATGTTATCTATTTTCATTCAGTGGGTTCTCTTATTTCATCATGATTTCTCCATATGAATTTAGATATTCTATAATTTCAATATATAGACATGATATTTTAGAAATTGATTTCTCTATACCTAAATTTACCACAACACCAATATGTTCTAATTATCCTTTTTCCTTTTCCCATGAATGAAATATATCCAAACATACATGATTATTCATTTTGATGGAGAATGAAAATTTTGGGATCCTTTTTGGGGAAATAAATTCTTCGAATTTATCACCTAAAACCTGTAAATATTATTGGGTTTCATATTATTTTAATATATCCACATTTTTACATAATTTTTCATTATTCTTGTACATCCAGAAAAAATTTATTTACGATAACTAGAATTTTCATAGTGGTTGGATACCTTTTTGTATTATCTGGAGGTTGATGCTTCTATATATTTTCACATATTCTATTTTAAACTACTTAGAATCTTTCAAAATTATATAATCACATTTAAGTTTGTGTGGTAGTACATATCATTTTATAATGTTGGGAAGGTCCAAGTTTTACTTATTTTATATTATTCAATTGGATTTTTAGAACTAAAAATTTAAGGTTTAGGGTGTTCTTTATATCCTTCACTAATCTCAACTTATCTTCCCAATCACTCTTAAACTTCTAAATTTGAACCTTATACAATTTATTTATCTATAATAAATAATTATTCATCTATTTCACTATTTTTTATTTAACTTCTAGTTGGGATAACATGAGAAGCGTATATACCTTATGATGGTTCTTCAATGAATCTAAAACATCCTTAAAAATTCCCAAAACAAAATTTCTCACAAGAATTATTTACAATTATTTATTAAATATAGAAAACAAATTATTTTAAATCATGGTAGAATATTCCTTATCTTTTCCTATCTTTTTTAGAGTGTTTTAGGAACTAATATTTTTTGTTAATGCTTCCTCCATAGAAAAATATTCTCCTTTCAGCTATGAATTTTCATGACTTAGTCCTCTGATTTATGAAAATATTTGTATAATAACTTATTATAGGAACTTATTATAGTGATAGATAACTTCAAAAATATAATTTTTCATGTGAGTCATTAAAATCATATTCTTATATTTTATTATATTTCACTGGTGGAATCATTATCAATAGATTTATCAGAACTATTACCACTATTACTAACTTCATCCAATGGTTATTGCTCTTCCCACTTCAAACATGTTATTTTGTTTCATGACACGGTATTCTACCAATTACTAAATGTTTTAGAGAAAATATCAAAATCTATTTAATTATGGTTAAAATTAGATTCTTCTATCTTTGTATCATATTCAACCATCTAAAATTTCCACTTTATGTGTATCATGTAAAAAAACTAAGAAATAATTTTTAGTCCAATCAGAGTAACCTGTTTCTTTGATACAAATTAAAATAATAAAAAAGATCAAATATGAGGAAACTTGTGATATTAAAATTAAGATTCCCAATGGACCATTTAGACACACCTAATAGGAGTAAACTAAATATGATTTTTTTTCCATTTCAAAAATATTTTTTTAAACTACCATTATTGTTATTTGAAATTTTTATATCTATTATAATATAAATGGATCATTTTTTTACCTAATGTATTACAAAACCTATAAATGAATAAATTTAAACAAGACATCAGCATGTTGTATTTTTATAAGGTTTTTCCTTGATGTGGGAAACATAATACTTGTTTTATTGGCTCTCATTAATTTATAGAATCTACACTATAATAAAATATCCAAATTAAAATAGATGTAAAAGGATAATATTTTAACATGTTAGACCATATTAGAAAGGTATGTTCACCATATTTAATGGATGAAAACTCTCCTCTATATTTAATAAGAAAATATATCATTATACTATTATCCAAAGGCATTAGATCACAATGGTATTATACTTTATTCCTACTTCTGAAGAACATCACAATCAGTTTGGGGATATTTCTTCACCCACAAAGATTTTCTATTTCCTCAACTCAAATTGAATTCCTCTGCAAAAATGTCTTCAACAAACAAACTTAAAACTCATCTTTAGCTCTATATATATCTTCAAAATATTTACATAAAATATTCTTGGTTACTCAACACAGTTATAAAATTATAAATTGATTGACACAAAATGTCAATACTTGAACTACAAATTAGTATCCCTTTAGTTATTCTTTTCGTATTTTTCTCTTAGTACTATAAGCCTGGAAGTGAAAATAACCAAAAAGAAAAAATATCATCTTAGTTTCTCAAAAAATACTTCTCTCTGCCAACTTATTTTCTTCCTCTTTGAGACCCAGAAGGTTGTATAGGTTCATCTCACTTTTCTTTTTCATTATTATAGAATATAGTGCTTCGTAGTACATATGCACTCTGCCCATTATATGGACACACCATTCATGATCCAAGTGGTTGTTATGAAAACCCTCTCCACTTATACAATGTGGTAAAGCTTGGATGGCTCCCCTGAATGGTTGATCCTTGCTCCCATAAAGTCATTGTTGATATATTCATGATGGTTAACTATGGTTGGCCAATGTTTTGGCCAACCCTTAAAGTATATCTAAGTCAAATATTCAACAATTTCAATCTAATATCTCAACAAACCATTATAAAATATCTGATATCTCACACATTTAAAATTCATGGACTCATTAAAATTAATCATGTCCACCTTATTATTTCCTCATGAAAAATACATTTTTCATGGACTTCAATAAAACTCCTCATACATTAATTAAATATTTCCTGCTAATCTTGAAAATTCTCTATTCTTCTTCTTCTTTTTTTATAATAAATTCCAAATAACTCTAAAACATAAAATCATCATGGTTCTTCACATATTTTTCATTATTTTAAATAATGTTTCATGTCAAATTACTTAATGAAACATGTTTTAAACATTAAGAAGAGTGAAACAATCATAAGACTTTTAAACTCAATGTCATTAAAATAAATTCTTTAAGATAACTTAATTTTATTACTTTCTTATTCATCTAATTTTCCAAGAAACATTCACTCTATAATAAATATTGGATACTTAAGTAACTTCTTTCTTTCTGACTTCTTCAACATATTGATAACAGTGAAATAGTGTTTTCTCATTGACCACCATTAAAAACCAATGAAAATAATTGACAAAAAAATAAACAAAATAAACAAAATGGGATTTTCAATCTCTCACTTTTTATTATTGGAAATGTCAGCAATGTTCTTTCTAATTGAATAATTCAATATGTGAATCTATTCTCCTTACATTTCCAAAAATTCATTGTACCTTGTGTATCCAATATATATAGGGAATAAAAAATTCATGGAAAAATGGTATCAGTTCATAGTTAAGAAATTTTTAGTCCATCCCTTAACTCTATGTATATGTGATCCATTATTATTATAGAAAATAAAAGGATTCGATTTGGACAACAAAGTTATCCATTTAAAACTAAACTTGTTACCTAATGAAATGATAACTCATATACATTTCTTCAAGGGATATCCGCATTTATTCCAGAATGAAGATACACAAATAATGTATGAGTCTTTTGTAAAATATATTATCTTGAAACTCATCCACTAAATATAATAAATAGATCAAAAATATATATGTGAAATAAGTAGGATAAGCGGCCTTGGAGTGCATCCAGACATCCACTTTTCTTATGTCATTGGATAATTAAATTAAACCCCCTTTTTATGTTTTTTATTTTTGTACATAAGGATGATAGATTAGAAAAACATAACTTTTACAATAAAATTATCTTTAAAAACATTATAAAATGATTATATTTGATACCAATTTAAATAAATTTTTAGGAAGAAATTTAATTTTTCTTTATTTGTATCCCCCGAAATGGAAACACTCCTAAACAACATGATAATGTTCAAAAAGGGGTTTCAGGACGTTAAAATATAGATAACACACTAAATGGATCTTTAACATATGACTATATAGATTTCACAACATCTATAACTTTTCCATGATTGATCTTCTTCAATGCTTATTATTCATGATACTAAATGTAAGATCAAACAAATATTGAATATTATTTATCCTTATTTTTCATGATATGATAGAAAATTCACCAGCATCATCAAAGATGATCCTCTATTATATTTTTATTTGAATACAAATTGAAAAATAATTCAAGGATTGTGACTTCTTCAGCTTTTCTATCAAGAATTGACAATACTCACTACTTCCTAGGTTCTTCCCTAAGTACTTGCATCACCTTTAATTCCATACATTATAAGAATGAATAAAATACAAAAAAAATTATCAGAATAAGGTGGTTATTACTTTATTCTCAATGTGAATAGTAAGGTTAATATATTTTTCTCAACCAAGTTTCTCTAATTCATCCATTATTCATGCATGCACATATGGTTATTTGTTTTGATTTATGTTAGGTAATATTAGATCACATCACATACTCTTATTATTTCTCTGGAAATTTTTTATTATTGACATAATTCATAGAAGATGGATTATTACTCCTCTTATGGGATTCTTATTTTCCTGTCAGATTAGTTAAACTATATTTTTCATAATGTCTTAATTAATTGAATCTATCATAAATAAATTCCTTAACTTAAGAGTTGTGTTTTGTCAAAAAACCTCACATGTACTTTGTCTCCAATAAGTAAAATATTTTATTATTCTTTTTCCCTAAAATTTTCATGTGATTATTCATTTTTACTCATCAATTATAATTATTAATGATAGATAACTAATATATACATTGGAACAGAAGAATTCAATTTGGTTCATCTGCTTGGATTATTATTAGTAATGTCTTTTTTATTAGTTTTTTAAAAGATGATTTTTTCTTCCGAATCTATGGTTTAGAATCATATTTCTTCTCATTATTATTCTCTGTTTCCTCCTTGGTAGAATTATTATTTATAACATTTTTCAAAAATATTCCTAAGGATGATTATTCTTTATTATCCAACTTTTTTGGTCTTGTATTCTAATCGAATTTGGATAACTATTTTTCTTAATATGAGGTTGTTACTTCTCTAACTATTGCTTACTTCCCATAATAATCGTTTACATTATTATTTTTCATTTAAAAGAGAGTACCAAAAGTCTAATGAATGATGCCTGAATTTATTGCATCACCAACATTGACTGACAAACATTGATCTTTTTATTTCGTATGTATGATGTTTTTGGGTTTTACTCATAAATTTTTGGGATCTTCATGGGGAACTGTCTTCCACACTCTTTTTACAATCAGCTTTATTCATGGTGGTAGGCTTCTCCTCACTTTTCTTTTTCCATACAAGCATAATTTTTTCCAACATGTACTATTCATGAAAACATATTTACAAGTATTTTTACATGTTTTTCTAGGATGGTACCTATTTATTATTAGGTTCTTAACATAGATCATTGAAAAAAGTGATGATCTTATTATCATATGTTTAAGGTATTTCAACCATAGATTCCTCCAATGATAATTGAGTAGCAGCATCAACTTTGTCCTTCTTCGGTGAAATCTCATTATGTGTCTTCTAAATATAGGAAGAATTGATCTTAAAATTCTAAACATCTCAAATTGAATGTGTTTTTTGATCTTCAATCATAATCTCCTAAACTACACAAGTCTTATTTATTCTTCCAAATTACTCTTCTTGAGAGTTAACATTGTTTGGTAATAATGATCCAAGTTCCTCGGTCCTATTTTATTTTTTTACAAATTTCAAATCATTGACATCAATTTTATTTTTCAACGTTTCATCAAATTCATACATATTTTCTTCTAGATACTTTATGACTCCCTCTTTCTCATAAACTTATTTGAGTAATTTTGAGGAACACATTTCAAGTTACCTCTTTATTTAATCAAAGGCTCTAACCAGTTTGGAGTGCATTAAAATTGTACAATTTTTTGCGGTATAGACTTCTCCATGTAATCTATTTCTTCTTCTAGATGCATGATTTTTTCCAAGATACTTAAAAAAACTCCACAAACAAGTGAGAATATTTCTATTGAATTGAAATATATAATTTCTCATAATCTATAAAATTATATATCTTATGAAGTTATATATTGATCATTATCATCACTTATACTAGGATATTATTCTTAAGGATATTTTTAACAATAATTCTCACATACCTTATTATCTATTGAGGTAGGAATGTTTTCCTTATCCTTGATGGAAAAATCATCCACCTACTCTTCGTTTTCCAATACTGATATGTATTCATTGTTTGAAAGTCATGGAGATACTAATACTTCCTTTTAATTAGACAATAAAATTCCCTTTTTTATCTTTATTTTCTCTTTCATTATAATTTTCATCATTGTATTGGTAGATATAGACATCTACTCAAAGATAAATAAATATTCACCACCACTACACTTCATTGTTAACACAGTAAAAAAATCAAATAATTAATAGATAATAACTATAACGTTTGGATTTTAATAGGGTTTAACCCTGTCTATGATACAAATTGAGAGTATCACTTAATGATATATTCAACACTAAGTGGTCATAATTTAGAATTGGGTTTTTCTCTCAACTATTATTATTTTTATCCCATTTTCCTCTGAGACTTGTTTGGATATTGATTCTCTTATTCTATTTTCTTATCATATTCATATATATAAATGTTGATAAATATGGAAAATGGTATTTTTAGAAGGTTCGATACTTAATAAGTGCAGTTGGTTCTTGGAATGGTTTAGAAAAAATATAATACTACAAATCAACTAGAAAATATCCTTTAAACATGGTTATTGAAATAAGGGAATAAGCATTAACTTTCATTAC
The DNA here is from genome assembly GCA_963277665.1 of Viscum album. Taxonomy (NCBI): domain Eukaryota; kingdom Viridiplantae; phylum Streptophyta; class Magnoliopsida; order Santalales; family Viscaceae; genus Viscum; species Viscum album. The sequence continues at coordinate 2,142,329,379 of OY728159.1, forward strand.
ACTATTGTCAATTGACATTTCATCTTTTATAACCCCTAGATGGTTTATTATATTACCCTCAAATATAGTATCCTCTTTCTTAAAGGTTTGTAACACCAAGAAAGTATTACACCTATTGAAACATCTAATGGATTTCACAAGGATGTTTTACCCTTTACTTCCTTATACTTAACTTGTTACTTACACAGTAATGGGTAAGAAACTCTCCATATTATATTAATAGTAGCTCAATGATATTCTACTCTTTTCTTAATTATAATTACATAATGATAATATTAATATGTTGTAGACTGAATATTTCAGAATTATTATTTAACCCTAATGATAATAAACTAAATATAGAATAATCACTAACTTTTTATTCTAGTTATGTTCTACAGACAATAATATGAAATAGGGAAGCAGATTCACATTCACTTTATTCAATACAAAATATCAACAATTCAGTGTAGTATAAATTTTGACTTAGTGAAAGTGATTATTTTTAAACACTACTTATAGTTCCTTGAGCACCTCATGTTATCTTATGCATGTATTTTGGATACATTTCATAGTCTCCTCAACTAAAACACTATAATATAAAATATTAAAATTATTTAATATTATTTTTAACAAATTTATTTAGTTGATCTTCATCAAACAATTTGATGCACATATGTTGGATATCTCAGTTCATTTTTCTATTTCATTTAAATTTTAATGTGTTTAAACATTCATGTATATATTCAATGCAATCACTATATTCTCTTTATTTATTACAATCTCTTTAAAGAAAAACATTATAGATGTTGATCTATGTTGTAAAAAAAATTATTCATACTGTATGATGATGCCCTTCTTTCTTGCATGTAATATTATACATCATGAATTACAATTTGGGTGTATAAATTGTATCGTGGAATCTCAAACAGCTCTCACTAACCCAATGAGAGTTTCATAAATTATTTTTTGTGAAGTGGTTCTTGAGTGATAAAAACAAGTCAAAGGCATGTACATCTCATTCATGATTTCATCATGTAACACAGTTCGAGTATATTATATTAACACTGGTTTGAGGATTTCATAAACCATCATGTCTTCATGAAGTAATAAATACAACAACATAGAATGGTTTTTATTCTTCCTTATTAAATCAGTGTGCAGTCCTTCTTATTGACATAAATTATTGCACGTAACTCCCCTTATTCACATAGTCGATAGTATCAAAGAAATATACTTCCTTGTATAAGATATGAGAAGATATGCTCTATTTTTAGAAAAAAAGTTCTATTTAATAAATAAAAAGTTGAAAAAACTTAGTCACATATTAGTTATTAGCTATTTATAGGTTAGTGCACATTGACTCAAATCATTGAAATTAATACCCTATCAATAAATATCCTGAGCGTCCAAATATCTTTTCATTTTGAAAATATTTCGACATGGGTTTCCTTATTTTTATTTTTCTCCTCTTAACATTGAAATAAAAATTGTATTTACAATGAATTATTTATGTGCATGTGATGATGATCGCATCCATCAACATGCATGAATTATAGTATGTGAACAGCTTTTTATAATATTGTATCATCCTTGGAAGAATAAAATTAATCAAACAAATAATTCCATACACATAATAGAATCATATTATATGATCTAGTATATGATCACTTTAATATCTTGAGTTTTTAGAAATATCGAGCTTGGAAACATTCATCGAGACTTTTTTTGTGCAGCACTCTAGAATACAGGAAACCTTTAAGAGTAAAAGGTTGAAGATAATGATGTAAAGGCTAGAGAATAATTTGATCTTTATTGATATAAAAAATATGATAAATAGTAATGTTTTAAACATGGATTAATAGTGCAATGAAAACACTCATCCCATATTGAACACTCAAATGTTTAGGATCTACTTTATAAAAAAATTCATGTCACTATGCTTCTAAGACATCATTAGGGTTTAGCACCTGCATCATGTCATGTACCACTCCCACACGGGCCTCCATACACCATTGCACTATCCATAGGCACTATTCCCACACCATGTGCACACCATGTGAAATCTAGGTTGGTACAACACAAGTCCTCTCCACTATCACAATGAGGTCTGGTTTGACTATATCACATGCATTGCTGGTCCTTACTCACACAAGTTCATGGTTGAGGTAGCTACCTAGTTGGTTATGTATTTCCACTTTCTTTATCAACCCTAAGAATATATCTAAGTGAAATATTCCATATATTCCAAACCAACATCTCAAAAAATCATTATAAAAAATGTAATATCTCATGAATTTACAATGAATGGCCTCTTTAAAATGCATGCATGACTACCCTCCTATTTCTTCATGAAAAATAAAATTTTCTATTTTCTTCAATAAAAAACCTCTTGCAATAATAAAATATTACACAGGAATCTTAATAATTATCTTTTCTTCTTATATTTTTTGTAATATAAATTCCAAATAATACTTTAACATAAAATCGTATTTATTTTTCATATTTTATTCCTTATTGTAAACAATTTTTCAAGTAAAATAACTTAATGAAACATGTTTTAGACATTAATAATTGTGAAATATTCATCATACATATAAAATCATAGTATTAGAAAAACATCCTTAAGATAATAAGACATGATTACTTTATTCATCATCTATTTACACAATAAACATTTACTTTTTCATCAAGAAATGGATATCTTGGATTATTTAGCAACTATATTCTTTAAACCTTCTTCAACATATTGAAATCATTTAAATATTTATATTTCATTAACCACCATTGAAAACTAATGAAAAACATTGGAAATAACTAAAACTCATACACAAATTATTCTCTTCACTCTCAAGGTTTTTAGATTCAATGGAATTTTATAAGTCTTTGGGAACTTGGTCTCTTTTGATATCTCCCCCATTAGGCATTATTTATGACTATAATCACCATTAATTTAAATAATTTAAGCATAGAAATGATAAAATTAGGATTAATATGGATCCTACAACAACTCCTTACCAATATAAATAGAGATGATACTGATTTATTATCCCAGAAACCTTTTTTCATTAAGGTTTGAAATTTATAAAACTCTACATGCTTACTCCAGTTTTTATTTTCCAAATATACACTTACCTTAGTAGCATAGACTTCACCCATTTTTCATCTTTCTATTTAATTTAATTAGTATTCATGAATTGAGAAAGTAGATAAAAAATCATTCGTTTCATATTTATCTATCCTTTTATCCATCTCCAAGTGATATAGACATTTGTAAAAACTACATTTAGGTACATGATCATCCTTTTTCAAGGGTGTATATTCCTTATTTTTAGTGATTGTTTTAGAACATGACCCCACTATTTTGTGTCCCTTTAAATATCATTAACTATTATTGTTGATGCATCCATGTCATACATTTTGAAAAAATTATGATCAACATTCCTAAACATTACAAAACAAATTAATCAACTTTTACCTTTGCCTTCCTAGGAAGCTTCTCACACTATTCATAAAGAGTGTAAAAAACCATTCCAATCCTACTATCACTTTCTTGGACTAACACCATTCTTGATTTTAGTTTTATATCATTCACTTTTTCATTTATAAAATTATTTCAAGGATCTATGGTATGAAATATCAAAAAAAATAGAAGCATTTTCTTCTAGTTGTTGAGACACATTGACCATCTTTTTTTCCAACATTTTGGGATAGGTCTCCTTGACTGGTTTATTTCTTGAGTCAAAATCAATCTATTTATTTACCTTTTTTGACCCCATGGTGCTTCCCTTTGGTCTTTAAAAAATTCATGATACTTAGAAATTTTTTACTATAATTCCTCAGAATAATTACCATAAAAATTATACTACTCTTATGAATTTTAAAATGATTCATATATGTTTCTCAAGAATAGATTTTTCAGTTTCTATGTTATCTATTTTCATTCAGTGGGTTCACTTATTTCATCATAATTTCTCCAAATGAATTTAGATATTACCTAATTTCAATATATAGACATGATATTTTAGAAATTGATTTCTTTATACCTAAATTTACCACAGCATCAATATGTTTTAATTTTCATTTTTCTTTTTCCCATGAATGAAATATATCCAAACATACATGATTGTTTTCTTTATGATAGAGAATAAAAATTTTGGGATCCTTTTGGGGAAATATATTCTTGGAATTTATCACCTACAACCTTTAAATATTATTGGGTTTCATAGTATTTTAATATATCCACATTTTTTACTTAATTTTTCATTTTTCTTTCAAATCTAGAAAAAATTGATTTATTATAAGTAGAATTTTCAAAGTTGTTGGATACCTTTTTGTATTATCTGGAGCTTGATGCTTCTCTATATGGTCACATATTATATTTTACACTATTTAGAATCTTTCATAATTATATAATCACATATAAAGTTTCTGTGGTATCACATCTCATTTTATAATGTTGGTAAGGTCCAAGTTTTACTTCTTTTATATAATTCAATTGGATTTTTAGAACTAAAAATTTACGGTTTAGGTTGTTCTTTATATTCTTCACTAATCTCAACTTATCTTCCCAGTAACTCTTCCACTTATAAATTTGAACCTCATACAATGTATTTTTCAATAATAAATAATTATTCATTTCTTTCACTATTTTTTATTTAACTTCTAGTTGAGCTAACATGAGAACCATATATACCTTATGATGCTTCTTCGATGAATCGAAAAAAACCTTAAAAAATCCCAAAAAAAATTTCTCACAAGAATTATTTACAATTATTTATCAACTATAGAAAAAAAAATTTAAATCATGTTAGAATATTCCTTATCTTTTACTATCTTGTTTAGAGTGTTTTAGGAACTAATATTCTTTGTTAATGCATCCTCCATAGAATAATATTCTCTTTTCAGCTACGAATTTTCATGACTTAGTCCTCTGATTTGTGAAAACATTTTTACAATAACTTATTCTATGACCTTATTATAGTGGATAATTTCATAAATATAATTTTTTGAGTGAGTCATTAAAATCATATTCTTATCATTTTATTGTTTTTCACTGGTGGAATCATTATCAATAGATTTATCAAAACTCTTACCACTATAACTAACTTCATCCAATGGTTATTGCTCTTCCCACTTCAAACACATTGTTTTTTTTCTTGACACTGTATTCCACCAATTACTAAATGTTTTAGAGAAAATATCAAAATTTATTTAATTATGGTTAAAATTAGATTCTTCCATCTTTGTATCATATTCAACCATCTAAAATTTTCACTTTATGTATATCATGTAAAAAAACTAAGAAATACTTTTTATTCCAATCAGAGTGACCTGTTTATATGATATGAATTAAAATAATAAAAAAGATCAAATATGAGGAAACATATGATATTAAAATTAATATTCCCAATGGACCATGTAGACACACCTAATAGGGGTGAACTGAATGTTATTTTTTTCCCATTTCATAAGAAAAATTTAAACTACCTCCATTGGTATTTGAAATTTGTATATCTATTATGATATAAATGGATAATTTTTTTAACTAATGTATTAAAAAAACTATAAATGAATAATTTTAAACAAGAAATCAACATGTTGTATTTTTGTAAGGTTTTTCCTTGATGTGGGAAACCTAATACTTGTTTTTTCTGGCTCTCATTAATTCATAGAATCTACACTATAATAAAATCTCCAAATCAAAATAGATGTACAAGGATAATCTTTTAACATGTTTCTCCATATCAGAAAGGTATGGTCACCATATTTAATGAATGAAAACTCTCCACTATATTTAATAAGAAACTAGATCATTATACTATTATCCAAAGGCATTAGATCACAATGGTATTATACTTTATTCCTACTTCTGAAGAATATCACATTCAGTTTGGGGACATTTCTTCACCCACAAAGATTTTCTATTTCCTGAACTCAAATTGAATTCCTCTCCAAAAATTTCTTCAACAAACACACTTGAAACTCAACATTAGCTCTATATATATAACTTCCAATTATTTATAGAAATCATTGTTGGTTATTCAACTCAGTTCTAAAATACTAAATTGATTAACACAAAATGTCAATACTTGAACTACAAATTAGTATTCCTTTATTTATTCTTTATTATTTTTCTCTTAGTATTATAATATTGGAAATGAAAATAACCATATAGAAAAATTCTCATCTTATTTTCTCAAAAATTACTTCTCTCTGCCAACTTACTTTCTCCTTCTTTGAGACCCATCAGGTTCTACAAGTTCATCTCACTTTTCTTTTTCGTCATTATAGATTATAGTGTTTAATTTTTATTATTCATGTTATTTTTATTATAATTATTTATTATTTTTTTTATTCTTATTTGAGAGGGAGATCAATCACTTCTCATTTACCTCAGTATTACTCACACCTTAATACCACAGTGCCACTCATGTATTTTATAGTATAGATGCATGGATTCTTTGTCTTTGTTATCCTTGATATACCCAATTCTCATAATAATGGAAATATAATTAAATGTTTTATTTATTTTCCAATTACATAAATAGGAAAAAAGTGTAAAAATAAGTTGATGTACCCAAAGATGCACCATATAATAAAAAAATTTGTTCTCTCTTTGATTTCATGAATAATTTTTCAACTCAATGTTCCCAGAATATCCCTAATGAAATGATCTCCATTAACTAATTTTATATTTCTTTTATTCTTATCTTGGATCTACTTATTCTTAATCCAAAACCTCTATGATAAGATCCACATATTAATATTTACATTGTATAAAAATATACAACACTCATCTCTATGATGTGGAACTTAGTCCTACAACATGTGATCATTAGTTAAAACATGTATATAACTAGGTTTTATTCTAAACAAATAGCATTAACTTAGTACTTTTTTTCTTTCTTCTTCTTAACCAACATGTTTCATAAATGACTTATGGTGATGAACATAAAATCTTCAAATCAACAATGTATGAAATATTCTTGAAAAGAAGATAAATTCATTCCAACACATTTAAATGTAAAAACCATTATTTATTAATTGATATTCTTCTCATTTGGATCAATGGTATACAACTCAGGCTTGGATCATAACTTTCAAAAATATTCATGATATATAAAATACTTGAGCATAACTTCAGCAACACTAGAATTCTCATATTTCAAAATATCATTATTTTGGAAACATGATTTTCCATTATAATGAGATTTCTGAAATCTTTGATGTTATTTATCATATGATCATATATTTTCATGAAATATGGATAATTAATTTACCTTATAGGTATATTTATTTAATAATTATCTTATTGATGACCACATAGAATAATTACCTTTTTTCATCAAAATTCTTGAAGTGCATATGACTTCACTTAGACACTATACACTTATCATCTACTTAGACGAATTTATTTATGTGGGAAAAAATTATCATCCCTATAGAATATTTATATTGTGTGTGTTACATTACTCTTTAGTTGGATTAAATATATTATATTATAAGTGGAATACATTTTTTATTTCACTCCTATATAGATTGATTGTTATATGAAGTGCCTCACATAACTCAATTCTATTACATGTTGTATTGTATTGATGAATTCCCTTTACTCTATTCAGAATTATAGCTTGGGAAAAGATAATTCCAAAAAAATGAACATCTAGAACCTTTGAATCAGATTTGGGCCTTCTATATTATTCCTGAATCATCTCAAAACATCTTCAAATATTTATCAGTATTATTTTTATTACCCCAAACATTTTCTATCAAATCTATGAGGTGTTTCATAATATAATATACCCAAATTTCGGTATTCCTATGAACTCTTCTTCACGATTTAGTTAATCACTTATTAAATCAATATTGGGACATATCTATTGAAATCTACCTTCATCCAAGATTGTTTATGACTTATTCCAGCAACCAAAATGAATGTTACTCAATAATGGATTCTCTATCTTCATCTATAATTCTCCAAACACATCAAATCAATTAAAAACATAATAAATGTATATTTAAAATGTTGTTTGAAACAGATATAACTTATAGATCCTCCTTCATCCTCTTTACTTTTTTCATGGTGTATAGAGTGAATTAAACCTCAATATAAATTTTTAGGGTCATAAAAACCATATCAACATTCATTTGATTTCACTGGTCCGTGGAATTTATCTAGCCAATTATTCCAGATAACATTGTTCTTATTCATTCCATGTAAACATAATGGTAAAATATGAATCTCTTTTCCTGGGTGTATACTCATATATTCTCTTAATTCATCAACTCACATTGAAATGTAATTTGAAAAAATACAATAATAATAAAAAGTACCCTTCAGAGGTTAATTCAAATTATGATATTCAACGTGATGGGTTATTTTATGATGAAGTAGAAGTTCCTTAATATTTCCTATTAGTCTATATGAGATTTCATGAGTTCTATGATGTAAATAACCCACTAGAGAAGTATGAATGAACTAATGTAAAATAATTTGAGGTTTCTTAAAATCTAATAAATGTAATAATAATGGTTAGGTCTATGATTAATCTTTTACATATTTTTTCTTGACATCATGGTTTTTAGTGACCATGATTTTGAAAAAATAATTTTTGAAATGGGGAATAAGAAGCAATGATGGGTGTTCTTTGTTGTATTATAATATAGTGTACCTTAATATGTTCCCCAGTTTAGCCCTTGAGGATAGGGATAATATGTATATTAGGATATCTTGATTGTAGCGTTGAATGGATTTAGAGGTGGGAAAGAGTTTGTGTATGGGTAATATAACCTAATGAATGGTAAATGTGAAGTTGGATAGATGTAAACCCATACTTATTCATTTAATATATTTTTAACTATGTGACATGTCTCTTTATCCTTGTTGGATTTTAAGAATTGGTAGTTATGTAATAGTTTTTTATACTTGGAATGTTATGAAATCATTATGATTTTGTGTTATGTGGTTTAGTGTAATGACAACCCGAGGTTTATTTTATGATGCAGTTTTTTGTAATGTAAACCCAAGGTATTATTGGGAAATTTACAGGTGTGATGTAAAGCTACAATATATTTTATAAAGTGTTTCTTTTTAATTATAACATAGTCATTGCTGGGTGTTTTTGAGAAATATGGTTGGGTATAATGCCAATCCATGGTGTTTTTTGGTATATGGTTGGTTATAAATCTATCCAAGGGTTTCATTTTTAATATAGGTGGGTGTATTTATAATGTATATTATAGTTGGTATATGGGTTTGGTTTACATACTTTTGTGATCACTCTTGTTAGGTTTGTTTGGAATAATGAAAACATGGATTTATTTCCAGAGTTGGGTGTGTGGTAAATAATTCCATGGTGATGGTGTGTTATAGGTGGATGTCAGGTAGACCCCCATTTTATAATTTTACATATTTAGACAAGTAATTGGAACTAGATAAAATATGTATAGTCAATCATGATCCTGAAACTAGTTCCCAGGGACATGGTGATCATTTATTATATTTTTTATTATTTACATGTCACTTTATCATTCACATATATATATATATAGTATTTTGTAAGGAACATTATTGGTGGTGACATATTGAGTGATGTTCACACCCTATAAAGGAATATGAATACTTATTTATATTTCATGGAGAATGAAATTTTTATGGGAAATAACCTTGTATTGGATTGATGATCTGGAATGACATGGTCAGATTCACTAGATGGGATCTGGTAGGGATTCAGTTTTAGTTTTATATTTTTCTTCATTTTTTATATTTTTTTAACATGATGTATATAATTATCCCACAAGATATATTTTTTCACAATATATTCCACGTACGAAATTATCATTTCTCATTTTCATATATCATGTGGTGTGGTATTTATTTATGGTAAAATTATATCTAAAACGCACATGTTATGCTATCATAATATGTTTATAGTTTTTTATTATTTATTTTTTGGTTATTTATGGATATTCAATATAGAGAGTATAGTCTCCTCACATTACTATTATACCCTTGATTTTAGCTGAAATACTCTTGTATTTTAGGAGGTGTGCATGAGTTCATATAGGTCCACTAGTTTCATCCCATTTTGGGTGAACCAAATCATGGATGTTACAAAGTAGTATTGGATCCCTGTTTTTCTTTCATCTGTTATATGGATATGGTTGTTGGAGGTAATATATTGTTATGGATTGGGATAAACCATATACCTAGGAACAATCGACCAATATATAGGGGAAGTTTAAGTTTCCATGGTTAGAATTATTCTTTATTCTTTAGTATTATAGTTTTTATAATTTTAACAATATGGGATGTGATTTAGGGATTATTATTTTACCCTTGGACTGATTTGAATTAGTTCATATTTTTATGAATCATCATTGTAAAATAGAATTCACATAAAATTCATATAAAATCTTGTTACTGAGAAACATAATTATGAAATGGGATTCAGTTATTTGGTGTGTCAACAACAACTTATATAGTGTTTTTCTATATAAATTGACGGTGTTTTTACATGACTGATCAATGTTCCTAGTTATGTTTTTATTCATTTATGGTTTATTATGTGCATCATATGTGTGTCATTAAACTCCTAAAAGTGGGTAAACAAGAATATATTTAGAACCAAAGTTGTGTGAGACCCTTATATCATATGGAGTGTATACAAAATACAGGTATAAAATTCATATTACTAATTAGCCTAAACTATTATATCACGAACAATGATAAAAACGTGTTCTAAATTGTGTGCTTAAAATTATAGTGGATTTCTTCCATGTGGTCTGCCAATAGAGTGCTAAAAGGTTAGAGATGATCATTCCCAAATTGAAGCTGATCCAAGTCCCCCTATTGTGAAATTACTAGTAATAGGGGAGAAACTATAAGAGAGTATACTCTATGTTTTGTAGTTTATCAATAGAGAGGATTCACACATTGGTCCTTTTATGTTTGATATAATTGAATAGTTTTAAATGATGCCACCCCCATCTTCTTGGGTGAGGGTGGCACATGGACTGATAAGTTCTGGTAGAGTTTATATAAGATAAAATTAACCTACTTGAGACACCCATGTAGAAGAGGGTAGATATTGAGAGATAAATTTTATAAGAATAATAAAAACAAGTGGGATTAATTGGTGTATGTGTTCCAGGTAAGGACTCCAACTTTTCTATAAATGAAATTTTCCCTCTAAATAAACTTGTGTTCCATATAGTATAATATAAAATGCATGCATTACAAAATAGAAACCAACAAATAATTATTTTATAAATTTAAAAACATTACATTTAGATAATGATAATATCTAAAAAAATTAAAATATTACAAAATTATAACACACAAAAAATAATAAAATAACTATAATAAGAAAATTTTGACCATTAAAATCTTCTAAAATTATGACACTCATGAAAAACACTCCAAAAAGGAAAAAAACATTAGTAATGAAATCAACATTTCCGAATAAAAAATATATAACCTTGATAGGAATTAAAGTGACTAAATAATAGAGGAAATAAGAGTTATTTTTATGATTTATAAAACTAATATGATTATTAGAATAATAAAACTGCCTTATAGGAATTGTAACATGGCTATTGGGAATAGTTATATGACCATTAAAATAGTAACATAATAAATAAAATAGTATAATGAAATGTAAATTATATTGAAAATAAATAAATTAATTAAATTTACATATTATAATTCCATAAAATAAATATTCAAATATAAAACATAAAAAAAGTATAAGTACATTTTTTTTAAATTATATTTTAGAATATTTATTATATACTATATTATTAAATTAAAAAATTTACCTATGTTATAAAATTGTTTTTATAAAATGAATTTTATTTTTAGAATAATAATGTTAAAATTGTTTATAGATTATTTTTTGATATATTTTTTGGAATCTTTAATTTTTAAATGAATAGTAAAAATATTATATTTCAAAATATGACATGTTTTGTGACATCCTAATGATCTAATAATTACCTAATAAATAAAAAAATTAGTTTTATAGACATGGAATTACTTTAATAGAATAAATGAGTAATTTAAAAACAATAATGTTTATTTCTAAACATAAAAAGTATTTTTGAAAGTCTAAAAATGTAAAGTACTTCATTAAAAATATTTTTTTATTTTTTTCTTCTTTACTTTTGTATTAAATAATAAATTATATGATAAAAGGTTTAAAAATTCTTAAAACATGTAAATTGAAAATATTATTCTTTATAATGTTGAAAATATAATTATTATAACGTTTAATTTAAAAATATTTATTTATTCATTATTTTAACCAAAAAATGACCTACTCCAAAAGTATAAATATCCTCTTTCCCTTAACTTGGAAAAACCACTTCCCATTAACTTATAAAGGACTAATATATACACAATTCCATTATATTAAGCCTCATATTACCCTTAAGTATGTTATAGAGACACATAATTTCAATCCTTCAAGGTGTTAAGATCCAAGCAAGAGAGAGACATCATAAACATGGTATTCTCCTCTTTTTTATTTGTCACAATTTTAAACTTTTATTTTCTAATTGTCCCATAAATTATATAATATATATTCGATAAATAATTAGATAGAATATAAAAAATATATTAATTATATTAATCTATTATTAAAATGTAATTTAAATATATATACATAATATCTCTCTATCTTCACCTCTTTTCAACACGCTCCATTAATGGTAGTTTTACTCACATATTAGAACATTATTAATTATGTAATTATTATTTCCTTAATTTATCATTAGTTTTACTAATAAATATTATATAAATATTAAAATATTTATATTTATAATCTTGTATGTTTAATTTTACTTATTTATAAATAATAAAATACAAAACCAAGTTATCGAATCAAAAACTAAAAAATTTAAATAAACATGTCGTTGAGTAATTACCTCTTCAAAAAAAATTAGAATAAACAAATTAAAATTATTTTAATTAATAATTAATGATAAAAATAAAAATAGTAAACTTTTGGGTTTAAGTTTTAATAAACATATTTTTTTATATTGGAGGTATAAACATGATGAATCAAAACATAATAATCAATTTAATTATTTTAAAAATAACATATAATTTTATTTCAATTTCATTTTATTATTCTTGATATATCTACTCTTCTACTTCGTTGATATGATTTCTACGCAACCTGTAAAGATATTTTTCAAAAATACATTATTTTCCAAAAACATATCATTAATTACACATGAGTTATTTATATAAACTAAAAGAACTATGATATTCTTATTCCAATATTTAATGAAATAATAGGTTTTCCCTAATTCATTTTGTAACTTCCCCATTCATTCATTGAAATATACTTTAGGAAATATTTATGGAACCCCTTATTTTTCCATGGCTTTATGTCATGATTATGATTTTTATATTTTTCCCTTCTATACAGAATGTCTGATTTTGTGAATTTTTGGACGTGAAGGGTGTTAAAAATTATATATCCATCCAATGTATTGTTTAATGACGTATATCTCATAATATTTTGTGCATTTCCTATGAACATGTTTCTATATTTGTTCAAAATTTATGTATTGTTTATTTTAACATATATATTATTCTTGAACATTATTCTAGAATTCTTAAAAACATATTTATGGGCCTTGAAAAAATGTTATGATGTTTTAATCTTATGAATATGTGATATTCTATGTATTTTTAAAATGATTCCTCATTCTTATAATTTATTTATATTAATTATAATATGATGAAAATTATTCTCACCCAAATACTATTTATTTGTATCTCGTGTTCCTTCTACATTATTCCTCCCCTTAATAAGATTTTAGATCTCCTGATCACTGATGTATATCCTCAAGGTATCACATATACTAAGGATAATATGGAATTATTTTATTATTACTATAAATGAGTATTTAAATAATGTTTAATTTTATTATATACTCATGATGTATGAACTTAATTTTTCTAATATACTAAATATTCTAATATTAGATTGTATTATTTTTATATTTCTTTTCTATAAATTATTTAATAATAATTTATAAAAGTGGAGGGTCTCTATATTTGGTGTTTGAGAAAGTTTTAGTTAATTTGATAATTAATTTTGTATAAGATAGCCTATTTTAAACATACGGATCCCATAATAAAATACTTATGAAATGATTTTCACAAGTGAATACTTTATTTATTCATCTTTCTATGACTAAAATTTTTTTCTAAAATTTTTTATTTTTGAAAAGAATGGGAACTCGGAGTAACAAGGCCAATAATCAAAGTTGTGGAAAATTAAATAATCATTATAATGGTATTATCAATACAATGGGTGGTGGAGTTCAAAACCTTATTGATGTATTTACCATAGGGTATTAGGTTATTAAGAATAACTTAAACCATGTGGAACATCAAAAAAACCATTGAAGGGTAAATTATCTATTTAATCCTTTATTTACCAATGACTACTAAAATTTATTGGATCTTCTAATCCATATGTTATTGAATAATGGGTTAACTCCATGGAAATTATCTTTCTTGTGATGTACTTTTACCAGAAGAAAAAGGTTACTCTTATCATCTACCATTAAGAAGGATAAGTGAATCAATTTTGAAAATTAATCAAAAATAAGAATCCAAAGGATGAATTTGATGACATGTACTTGGATGACATTAATAAAATATTTCTTAACATGTGTTTTTCATAAAACATTCTCCAATATATAAATAAAATTTTTATAGATTAATAAAACATATATTGAATATTTAACAAAAATATGAGGTGAATTTCATAAGGATTTCTATTTATTCCTTGGGCATTGTTATCAATAATTATATCAAAATACATTAACAGTTTTGTGGTTTAAAACCATATTCATAAAAGGCTCTATCCATTTGAATCTTTGGGATTTATTAAGAAGTAATTTAATGTGATATAATATTATAGATGGAGTTTATGTAAGATTCTCATAAATAAAAATATAATAAATGATGGATGGATTTTCAAGAAAGATGATCAAATGATAAATTAGGAATGAAGATACAACCATCTATAAGTTAGAGATATCAAATAAAGCACCATGGTAATCACCTGAAAGTAAAGATAAAATTATTTTAGTGTGGGATATAATGGAATAACTATTATTCATGTCATAGGTATATGAATAAGAAAATAAATCTTATGGAAAAAATGAAGGCACTTCCCAATTAACCACAAAATGACTAATGATTCAACAATAAGGAATAAGGGAACTCTGTATGATAGTGAACTAAAACAACATATTTCCATAGGAATCAACATACCCAACCAACTATTGAAATGTAATAATGTAAAGTGTATTCCATCATCACCGATAATGTGGGGATATAAAATAACTTATAATAAGATAAACTTATTATTCACTTGATAATGGTGAAGGTTTTATTTGATTGAAGTTTTAAACATTACTTTATATCCTTCAAGTTCTAAAGAACTATTAACTCACCTTCTTATTACCTTGATATATATATATATAGAAACACCTAGTGATGAAATCATTATTACCTAGGTGTTAAAATATTCCCCAATTTGCATCTATGGGAAGATTCATCAAGAAAATCTTATAACAATTCATTTAGTAGAGTTTGATTCAATATGGGGATTTGATTGAAATTATTTTTAAAGATCTCACATCAACTTTGAGGAAATGTAAATCCATTTCGATATCTTGAAACATCCTATTCTCTCATAAAAATTTAAGGAATATTAAAAATATCCTTTATAAAATCCATCAAAGGTGTGGGTGTTGATACCTAATGAATAAGAATATCTTTCTCAAAAGTTTGAGTTAAAGGAACGCATCAACCATGAGGAAATGAAAATTATTAGAAAAAAACTAATATATTTCCTAAATAATTTTAATTCCTTCCAACTAATCTTGAGTTAGAGTTCTCATTATAACTTATACCAACAAAAACACTTATATAAGGAAGTATTTATATGATGTCCATGATAGAACGAGACAAGTTAAAGAATAAACGGCAAGAGAATCTCAAAAAAGGGTTCATACAACCAACTAAATCTTCTATAGTTGCACCAAATATATTTTCTATGAAGTAGAATTTATTAATGTGGCTTTTCATTGACTATCAAGAGGTCAATAAGAATACTATAAAGAATAATATCACTTACCAATTACTTCAGAATGTTTTTGTAAACGTTTAAGATATTAGTACTTCTAAAAATTGGATCTTTATTTTGTATATCATTAACTAAAGGTGAAGATAGAATATGTTCAAAATATATAGTTATGTATGATATATGGACACTATGAGTTCAAAATTATTCTTTTAAAACAAAAAAAATTCCCTGAAAACTTTAACTACTTAATTAATAGAGTCCTTAGAGAGTAGCCTGATAAATTTGGGGTAGTATTTATTAATGATATAAATATATACTCTATGAAAAAGAAAGAATGTAAAGAGTAACTAAGGATTGTGATGGATATATTAAGAAGTGGAAGTTGTATGCTAAGTTCACTAAGTGTGATTTTTGGTTGCATGAAGTCAAAATTTCATAGAATGTGATAATAGGTGGGATAATATCTATAGATCTGTCAAAGAATTAGTAGATTGAGTAATTTAATAAACCTACCAATTTCATAGAGATCTACATATGTAATGTATTATTTGGGTACCACCAAAGAATTGTGTAAAAATTCTCATGATTTTATATTCCACTAACTAAGTTAACATAGAAAGGGATAAAGTTTATCTGGATGAAATAATATGAGTAAAACCTTAAGGACCTCAAGAATATGCTAACAAATACACCTATACTCAGAATACTTTCAAGTGTATAAGGTTTTGTGATAAAAATAAATAAATCAAACAAAGTCTTGGGTTGTGTAATTATAAAAAATTATAAATTAATAGCCTATGACTCATAGTAATTGAAGATACAAGAGTAGTACTACCTAATACATGATTCAGAATTTGTTTTTATGATATTTTCATTGAAAATTTATAGACACTATCTTTATGGAGAGAAGTGTTATATATATATATTTATCATAAGAGTTTAAATTATATATCCACAAAAAAAGATATTAAATTTTATCAATGTATATGGTTGGAGTTAATCAAGGACTATGGATGATAAAATCACTAGCATCTCTTAAAGGTGAATAATGTAGTTGATAATTATAGCATAAAGGAACTTTTTCCCCAATAAATGATGAGGATTGAGAAAGACCATATCTTCATGGATATACAAAGGGTAGATCTAGAAATCATAATGTCAAAGAGAACATCCAAACTTTTCCAAAATATTATCAAACCATCTATCTAAGAGAAGATCAAGGATGAAGAAAGGGATTATTTGGAGAATAAAAAGTGGGTGAGAGAAGAAAAGGAAAGTATGATTAATTAATTTAATATTAATAAATATTGATTCAATCAATTTCGGATGAGAGTTTTTGTTTTATCATTACTCAACAAGAAGAAATATATGTTTGATAATATACATATCTCATCTTTCACTACCCACGCAAGAAGAACCATGATTTACTGAGATCTTTGAGAGTTATGGTAGGAATATATAAATAATACTATGTATTAACATATATCAAATTTTTATGTATACAATTAAGTGAAGGGATAAAGGATAAATTCAAAATGGATTATGCAGCCATTACCCATTCCTGCATTGAAATGGGAGAACATCACCAAGGATTTTTTACAATGGCCTTCCCAAAATATCTAAAGGAAATAACACCATTTGCGATGTAGTGGTTCGTCTTAAAAATATTGATCACTTCATAAACATTTTAGATGACTTCTCACTAAATAAAATTAAAATGATATAAATTATAAATGTTATTTTTCTTCATGGAACACCTCTATCTATTCTATATGTTTGAGATCAAGGTTTCGTCTCAATGTTCTTGACAAGTATTTAGCATTACTTAAAAACATAAATGAAATTTGATATGGACTATGACCTCTAGACTGATATAAAATCTATAATGTACTATCCAGGAACATTAGGATATGTTAAGATTACACATTATGTACTTCATGTGAGGATGGGATCAATATATTCCTTCGGTGATATTTTCATTTAAAAATTGCTTCCTCTAGAGCATTAAAATGAATCCATCAGAAGAATATATAAAATGAAGTGTATAAATATAATATATTTTTGTAAATTTAAATAATTTAAACATATTTGACCATTAAATTGGCAAGGAAATAGAATAAATGATTAAATACATTTAGTAATACATTAGAGCTTCATAGAGTTGATGGAAGAGTTATGATAAAAAATTGCAATGTGAATAAGAGTTTGATGTTATAGATAATGTTTTACATAAAATATCACCCAATAAAAGATCCATATTGTTTGTAAATAATGAACAATTATGCTCGTGGTATATTTTACCCCTTATGATCCTTGATCACATAAGAGTTATGGCCTATCGACTAACAATTATACTAAATCTGGATCATGTGCATGATGCATTTCTTGTATCATTCTTGAGGAAGTGTATATCTGATCCATCACATTTACTAAATCATAAGATGGTACTTCTGAAATATGACCTATCCTATTAGGAGAAGTAGGTGAAGATCATGGACTATAGAGACAAATTTTTATGCAATAAGACAACTTAACTTGTCCAAGTACATTGGTGGATCAACAAATATAAAGAGGAAACAAGGGAACCTTGGGATGTTAAAAAATATAAGCACCCTTTATTATTCTCAATTAAGGATATGAGATGAAATTCTGAGGATGAAATTTATAACTAGGGAATAATATAACATCCATTAATTTTATATAATTTAAATTTTCTTTCTGAATAAACATGTGTGTCCTTTTTAAGAATTTAATATAATATAATACACATAAGTAAATACTAAAAACCAATAAAAAAAAGTTCATTAATTGAAAAAAAAATTATTAAATACAAGGTAAAAAATATTCTCAAGGAGGACTATAATACTGAAGTTAAAGAGAATATTCTAGAAAAATATCATTACAGTAAAGGGTGATGTATCCAGTATTTGAAAAAAAAATGTCACAAGTTTTATGGTATCACCTAAATAAAGAACAATATCAATTTATACGTTCCTCTCATGCCAAGTATGGAAAATATCTACATATTACTTAATCATATTTCAACAGGACATGAGGTAATAGTTAACAGACCAATGAAGAGGAATGTTTCAATTCAAGAAGTTCTCTACTAGATCAGAGTCAGTTTCCAACATTTGTATGGAAAAATTTTAAATCCTACAAAAAGAAAAACTAGTGTTCATGTCTCGGGCCTATTCCATAAGATAATTTTCCAAAACATAGTGAGTGTTGAAAGAATGTATAACTAAGAAATGTGGATCTTTAGTAACACACCTCCATTTATTTCTCTAAGTACACAACCCGATTATTATTTTGTTTTTTCATAGTTCAAAGGGACTCAAACCTACCAATAGAACCCTAAGTCCTCACATGATTATCTATAGCTTTTAGGGAATATTTAGGAATGATCCTACCCGTTGATTGAGACATGTCATTTCCTTTGATTAGATAGACCAGATCAAAAACCAAGGACATGATATGAACTTTAAAACAATCCAGTGAACATTTAGTCTTATGGTACTGATTTTTATTCCTATATTCCATATAACCCAACATCCAAAATACAAAATAATTCTATTAACTATGGGTTCTCTAGACCACCACTTGTCATCAAAAAATAATGAATATAGAAACAAATCAAAGGATTCAAGATATAAAAGACTCTTGAAAAAATCCCCAATGAATCTATATATATAACAAGACCATTCGTCTTCTATATTTAGATGTTTGATCATTTCATCATTCCAATAATAAAAACACATACATCTTGATTATAACACCCCATGATTTTAAAATAAGAACATTTTATTTGATAAAATATGTAACACACAATACCGAGCTAATAAAACCTAAGAAACATATTTCACTAAATTTAACACATTAAGATATCTTTCATTATATGTGACACTATATTTAAATGAACTGCAATATACTATTAAAATGTTACTATTTATTGTGACCATTTTAATATAGCCATTAAATTAGCGGGTATGAGTAGGATTAACTAAATTATAAAAATTACATAGTTTTCACATGTGTAAAATAAATTCAAGGTTTATCTATATATTATAAACAAAATATAAACAATTTTAAAGAAAAATATTTTTTTTGAAAAAAAAATGTATATTTCCAAAAGGTGGTATCGTCATGCTTTGTGCACATAAATTAAAATTTATTTTTACCAATTTTAAAAAATTATTTTACCAAATGAACTGAATTTATTAAATAAAATTATAAAAAATACTAATAAGATATTTTTTTTTAAATTTTCTGAAATTATAAATTTTTTGAAGAAAATGAAAAAATACTTTTTTTTATTGAAAAAATAATTTTCGTTTAAAGAATTTAAAAGTTACATTCTTATTTTAAATAATTTTAAAGAAAAAATTACTAAAATTATAATAAAATTAATAAAATTTAGTACATTTATTTCAAATAAATTTTGATTTTTTATATTGACACTTTCTATACTTATAAAAAGTTTCTCTTTAGAAAATCGTATTTTTGTTTCCCCTCCTTGTTTAATTTTAAATTAAATTTTGTCAATTTTGTTAATGGAATTTTTAAAATGTATTCTATATTTGGAATAAAAATAATTAATATTATATTATTAGGGTATCATAAATTTTTTTTAAAATAATAGTAAAAATATATTACTGGAGTTAATGATGAAATAGGTTTTTCAAGGGTTAAACTAAAACAGATAAGGCTTAAATTAGCCCAAATAATTTTATAAATCATTTTTTATGGACATACGTAAATCCTTATAACCTTAACCTATATTTTTATGTGTTTTTTGGATGTTTTTTATGAAATCAATCAATATAATAATTTATTTCATTAAATGAAAAAAAAATATCACCCTCTTGCTTTTAAATATCAATTATGTGATCACATAAAAAAAAGAAATATGTGAATGAATATTAATAGTAATTTTTTGAATAATGAAAATAATTTAATTAGGTTAATTTATTTTTAATTTTTATTTATTTTATAATTTCTTTAAATGCTGAAGAAAATACTACAAAATAATTATTTAAATAACAGAAAAATAAAATAAATGATACTAAAAATAATAAAAGTAATATATATTCAATGAATTATTGTATTCAATGAATTTTTTATATAAATAAAAAATTATATATAGGTTTTGAAAATGATATATTAAAATTCCACCTTTGTCTTGATGTTTTTAAATTTAAATTAACTGAATAGTTTCAAAATTTATCGTAATGTTATTTTATAATAAATAATATTTTATTAAAATATATAAAATTCCAAAAACAAACTATTCTGTGGAAAATTATTGGTACATGTTGAAAAATATAAAATTCCATACATTCATTTTCAAATGTTCCTTTTATAAAAATTATTTTGACCCCTAAATTCTAAAATCATCATTTCCATTATAAAGGGTAAAACATAGTTTTGAGCATTACATGATCTTCTGTTAAAATTAATATTCCACACATGGAGGATTTTTTAAAAAAATTAGAATTCATAGTAAGAACCATTGTGGACAAATTATCTAATTATTATCATTTATTTTGAGTCTTAAAAGATAAATTACCTTGAAAAGAATACTAGTTACTGTAGTGAAAACTAAAATGGTAAAAGTAAGGAAACATTGAAGTTAAGAAACAACATATTTAAAACAATTTTTTCCTTTTTTTTGGAGGTTCTTATTGACAATATAATCACTTAAACATATTTAATTGTCCATCATGGAGGCATTTGTGGTGATTGTGACTTCGCGTTATTGAATTGTTTTGTGTATTTACAAAAATTCCACTCCATCTCCATTATAAAAGAGAACTTCCTCCCCTCACTTATTCACACCTGTTATTCTCTTTGGCTCAAACTGAGAACAAAAATATCTTCCCAAAAATCATTATAAATTTTATATATTATTATTTTCTTCCAAAAATAAAAATCCTAAGGTCCTTTATAAGAGATCCAAATGAGGTTTTTCTAAGATAAAGGAATTGTCTTCACTAAGAATCTTCCTGGGACTTCTTCTTTTACCACATTTATTCATGTCATAAGAATTGAAATATAATAAAATTAGTATATAACATATAATTAGATGTTATTATGTTAATTACATAACCAATATTTTTCTCATCTTCCATCAAATGGAAAAAACCATCAATCATGTGTGCGATAGACTACAGCCTTGTGAACCGGTGAAATTCATTTTCCATCACCACCCTTAAAGGCCAAATATAATTATATATTTAACATATTTAAATGATATATTTTAAATTAATATAATTATTTAATTATAATATCACATATTACTTATTACCTCATAACCCATTTTAAAACAATAACATCTCCTATGCATACATTTGGACTACCGCTTCTACACAGCGATGTAAAATGTTTTTTTATTTTATTTTCCCATGGATGGTAATAAGTATATACTTAATGAATGTAATCGAAATATTTTATATAATAATAACTTTGTAATTATTAATAATTATTTACAATTTTAATATTTTATATGTCTTAAAAATAGAAGCAATGTTCATGTGTACGTACGACCAACTATCTCCATGAATGGTGTAACTCATTCTCTCATATCTATCTTTATTGGTCTTTTATAAATAACAATATAATTAGTATATATTATATTTATATATTTTTTTAAAAAAATTAGACTATTTATCCTAGATAAAAGTAAAATTATAGAAACTTATAAAGCAAAACATTCATGAAAATGGATCAATTATCACTCAAAATAGTGATTTTAACAAGGGAATATTAATAAGTGGTTCATAAAATACAATAAATAAATCATATATGGTATAAAATTTTGGATAAAGGTTCAATAGTATATTGATAATAAATCCATATATTTTTTATATTGTAGGTCCAAACACGTAAAATGGAAATCAAATCTAAGGTAAGGGGTTATCATCTCACTTTTACTACCATAAGACATTTTCCATATTCAAAATTTACTTCTTTTGTGTGGTGTATATACTTACCCATTAATATTTTATATCATGAATCCATTTTTCCTCATGTTATTTAATGTTTCATTTGAGTTTATGTCTTTCATGGGGTGTATGATTAATAAGTTTCCAAAGTGGTAAAAATTTATGTTACAAAATCATTGTTTATAAGGATTGTTTATTATTAAGATTGGAATGATTAAATATTATGATCCATATTTCAAAAAAAAACTCATGGATTTTATTTTCCAATGATTATTTATATAGAAGGAATTTTTCACCCATTTTCCTCTCTTTAATAACAAAATTGGTCAAAATAATGTTTTTAAAAGAAAAAGGACTTCATTTATCTTTCTAATAGAAAAAAAAATTTCTTACATATCAATGTTTTCTAAAAATGTGTACAAGAATGTTTTAAAATTTATAAAATTGATTTATTAATGACGTTTTTGTTTCTATAAATTTTTTTTCAAAACACTAGAATCTTTCTATAATTTTTCAAACAAGGTACTTTTGGACTTTTCTTATAAAAATATTAAAGGAATATTTTTTTAACATGTATTACATGAACATATTTCTTTTCATCTTGATAAATCAATGTATTAAAGAATCCTTTAAAGGTTTTGGTATATAATTTTCAATGAAAATTATTTTTGCAATATTTTTTCAACTTTTAGTTTTAGGAAGTTGACTTTTAAAGTGGAAAGATAATTTTCCTCAAGAATGTATATAATGATATCATTATTTAATATCAATTATAAAATTTCAATAACCCTTATTCTAATTATCCTCAATTTGGGATATGTTGTAAGTATAACATTCTAATTGTTTTTATTAATATTTTATTATCAATTTTACTGGAGATGTACAATTTTTATACCATTGATATTATTAGGGATGGTTTATGAGGGTGTTTATTAACTAAGGTAATTATTAACATTTAGAATGATAGTTTTTTAATATCATTTTTTATATTGATTATGATTCAAAAATTTCATATGAGGAATTAATTAAACTTAGTTAGTGATGTTCGGGTCCCTATATATCCCCTTGATTCATTAGTATATCTCATGAGACAAACTAGTTTGGGTTTTTTCTAGGGATTACCCATTTATATAGATTTATTGGCACATGGATTCTTTGATATGTTTTAGATGTAACAAATTATGAATTCCATCATTATGAATTTATTTATTGATGTCCATGTGATTAATTTACTTATTATGATTTCAATGGATGAATTTATAGCTCATTATATTATTTATGTGGAATTATTTGATTATAATTTGTTCATGAAAAATTATTATTGTCTTATTAGATTATATTGTATTATTACCCTTACTGGGCATATAATATCAACTCTTTACTAGGTTTCCTTTCCTTGGGATTCTAGGAAGTTTTTTAGGATTGATATGTAGGGAAATTCTAGATGGAATAAAGATGATCTCATATAAAATACTTTCTTATATTTTATGTTTTCAAATTTAAGGGAAATTAAAGTATGTATCTATTTTACCAAGGATAATAAACTATCAGTTACATCAATATGTGATTCTCTATATCTTGTTCTAAAATAAAAAAAGCATCCACCAAACTCGGGCTACTAGGGTTAAGATGTTTATAATTAGAATCTGGTCAATTTTAGTACAATCCTTCAGAAATGGATTTAAAAAAACATAAATTAGGTAAAATAACCCATTGATATATATTAAAGATAAGTATATAATAACATTTTAGAGGTTTAGTGATAAATAGATTTTTTGTTTTCTGATAAATACATCCATGTCTAGATACTAAAATTAGACATTGTTCTAGAATAGATGTACCTAGGAGTAATAACTCCAAAAGGCTTGTTAGTCTTGACATGAGTGGTATCAGGTATACAAATATAGGACTTACTGTGAACTTGGTTTGAAACTCATGGGGGATCTGATTAGGTTAATAAATTTTTTTATTACAAACCATTATAGAGGATTTGAAAATATTTTTATGATTTGAGAACTTTCCCAAATAAATCATCTTTAGGGTTATAATATTAGCTATGCGTACATTTTTCAATTTATGTTACATGTTTCACTTGTTTTGGTATTATACATTATGTTTCACAATGTTATTATTTAATCTAGTGTATTCCATTTTTTGTAAATGATTCTGAGTGTAAAGAATGATAATTTATCAATTCACATATTCCATTTAGAGATTGTCCTCCTAAATATAATTAATTTAGAGTTTCAGATGTAGCTATAATTGATCAAATTATAACCATCATGGGGTAGCTGACTCGGGTTATGAGTAATAACCTTTACCATGTGAATCATTATACTAATCCACCATTTTGTGCTACAATGTTTGACCGCTTCATATGTTGGTATCCTCTATCATTCAATGGGACTACAAATCCATTTTTACCTAAGGAAAAGATATGTTCTTTAGAGAAGGAATTTCATTCTCTAGGATGTAATTAAAGGGAGAAGTTTTTCAGGGAGGTTTATCATCTCATAATGGATATAGATCAATTATTACCATTTACTCAAAACACTAAGGATAAATAATAAATATAAAATATATAGTGCAAGTATTTTAAGGTACTTTTCTTGGGAAAATATTTCCATCATAATTAATGAGAATATATAGAGGCAATTCCTATGTAAAATTTAAAAGGATAGTACTAACTATAAATCTAACTCTATGAGGTTATAAAGGAATGTTTAAGACTAATTATATAATCAAAAGAGAAAAACTGTCTATTTTTGTATTTGATTAATCCGGTCCATTGAAGGGAACTAATCTCTAAAAGATTCTCATCATATGAGGATATACTATCATGTTCTATTAATAAAAATAAATAATTCTCCAATTCTTATGGATTTAAAGTAAATTAATATAAGAAGAGGAAGTTAGTGAAAAAATTAATAAGGGGAATAATGGAACAAAAGATTTTCCCACATGTGAAAATTATGGAAAGAAATACCCTAGTACTTTCTTGAAGGTAATAGAAGTTTTCTTTAATTTTGAAGATAAATTACATCATGCCTTTAAATGTAAGGGTTATAAAGAAACCGCTAATGTTCAGTGTTTCAACTATGAGTAGATGGGTCACTAAACAAATTAATGTACGAAGCATCAAGGTAATGTACCTCTAAAGAAGCTACTAGGTAAAGTTCAATATTTCACTATTGATTATATTTAAAAAGTATTTTTTAAAATATTATTTTGGTTATAGGAATCCTAAAACAATTAAGGACTGTACAATAATTGTTTTTTTATAAATATTTGAAATAATATGTTGAATTGTACCTATGTCCAAGAAAAGTGATTTAATGACTAATATTAGTTTTGAGTAAATTTATCATATTTTTTTGGATCATTATAGGAATTATTTTAAAATAGTTTTAGAAAAATGATATCATGTCACATCTGGTAAGGCGATAGGTCTTGAACCCATAACTAAAGGGATATAAGGGTGTATCACCTACCACTAGACTATATAATGTTATAGTTAATATGAAATTGTTTTTTCATATAATATTTTATGGATTAATACTTATAGAATGGATTAAGTTGATGTTTGGGTGTCAATAATTAGGTTTAGAGATTAATATATTTTACTAGATGACTCATTATAACCATTTTGGTTTTTATTTAGAGTCATATTTAACAACTTTTCACTCTTTTATGGATCTTATGACCCATTAAATATAAATATTAGTGTTTAAAGCATAAAAACATTTTCATGGATATTCATTTTTTTTGTTTTAAATTAATTTAAAATTGATTAAATCACAACAAAAATATGAAATTTTACCTATGAAATAGAATGATATCTACTCACTATATTTCCTTATGTCCTTAGTCTAGATGGTAAAGGAATTACTTAAAGTTAGTAAAAGGACATTGAAAATAAAATTTTATCCCATTACATTCAATTATATCATAGATCCATGGCTTTGTGGTTATTCACTTTATCTTGATCATTCATTTTTTTCTGATAAATGATCTCTATCACTCTCTATACATATTTTTTCTTTTCCTCTTTATCATTATTTTAACTTTCCATGAATTGTTTTTCTACTTGGAAACAATTTTATGTGTTATTATAGATGACCTTTATATTTACCATTCCCAATTATCAATAATAAGTTTTATTAACTCTTTTTTATATGGTTTTTCAAAAAAAGGATAGACTTATGATGAAAAAAATAGAGTTTTGAGGGCATAATTTATTTTAAGGGGCTCGAATCTAACTCATTGAGAATATAAAATAATACTATGTTTGATAACCTATGTGACATGAAATAAAAATCTTAAATGACCCAACAAAAATATTTATTTAAATTTAATCCCTTTGATAGCTTGTGTTACACACAACACTAAGTTTAAACAAACCATAACATACTATTAACATATTATTATTTATTTTGATCATTATAAAGAATCCATTAAATTGGTGGTTATAAATAAGAATAAAAAAATTATGAAAAGAATAGGGCATAAAAATGTATAAAAGAAATTCAATGTTTATCTATTGATTAGATATATAAAAATAATCCTTTAAAAGAAAATGAAATGTTTTCTGAAAAAAAATATTTTTCTAAAATCTGGTCTTGTTGGGCTTTATGTCCATACATTAAAATAATTTTTTCTACCAATTTTATTAAATTAATTTTAAAAAAATAACATAAATTTGGAAAACACACATTAAAAATTTTCTTATATTTAATTTTTTATAATTTTCTTAAAAGATTAATTTTTTTATGAATAGTGAAAAATACTAGTTTTATAGAAAACTACCTTTAGATTTAAATTCTTTTAAAGATAAATTTTTAATTAAAAAATTTAAAAGCTAAATTATTTAAATTATATTATAAAAAATAAAATTTAGTATATTGGATTCAATTTCATTTTTATTTTTTATATTAATACTTTGTGTACTTATAAAAATTTTGTCTTTGGAAAAAAACTTTTTCATATTATCTATAGGTAATATTTTAAATTAAATTCAGCCACTTATATAAATTGAAACAAAATAATGGATTTAATATTATAAATCACAATAATTAATATTATATTATAATTAAATCATAATTTTTTGCAATAATGAATATTCAAAATAGTTAAAATTAATTATCATGGTTAAGGTCAAAATAGATTTTAATAGGGGTTAAACTAAAACAAATATGGGTTAAAATAGCTCAATTCATTGTCTAAATCCAATTTTATGGCCAAATATAGAGCTTTATTACCTTATTATCTATTTTTACTTTCTATTTGGATACATTTCCTTGAACTTGAAAAATATAATAATTTAAATAATAAAAATGACAAAATATCACCTTCTTTCTTTAAAATTATAATTATGTGTTCACAAAGGGAAAAATAAATATTTGAATGAATATTTGGTATTTTTTGAAAAATGAAATTATTTTCATGGGGGTAATTTTATTAAATTTCAATTATTTATATAATAACTTTAAATGCTTAAGAAATGTGAATACAATAATTCTTTAATCAAAAGAAAAATAAAATAAATTAAACTAAGAATATTAAATGTAATGTAAATTGAATTAATAATTGCATTGAATCAATATTTTAGATAAATATAATATTATATTTAGGTTTTAAATTTATAAATTTGAATTATACCTTTTTCATGACGTTTTTAATGTCAAATTAAATTCATAGAGTCAAAATTGACATTAAAGCAATTTTATATTAAATAATATTTTATAAAATAATTTAAAAATCATAAAAATCATATCTTATTCCAAGATATTTTTATACGCTTAAAAATATCAACCATAGTACATTAATGGACCAATGGACATTTTATAATATTTATATTGACCCCTAAATTGTAAAAACTATATTACCATGGTAAAGGGTAAAACAGAGTTTTGTGTGTAACATGTGCTGGTTTTAAAATTAATTTTTCACACACATTTTATTTTTCATAAATTTTATTTCATATTTATTACTATTGTGTAAAAATATCTTATTTGGATTTTTATTTATTGTCTTAAATGTTAAATTACTTCAGTAAGAAGACTAGTTATTGTAGTGAAAACTAAAATGGTAAAAGGAGGGAAATTTTGGTATTTAGGAACAACATGTTTAAAAAATGTGTTTTTTTGTAGTGTGGGTTTTTATTGACCATAAGATCCCTAAAATCCTTAATTATCAATTTTTTAGGAACTTGTGGAGAGAGTGACTTCCCAATATGGAATAGTTCTAGGTATTTTCCAAAATGCCACTCCTCCTAAATTATAAAAGGTCACATCCTCCCCTTGATTATTCAAACCAATTAAGACCATTGGATCAACCAAATATATCCAAAATATCTCCCCCAAAACCCTTTTTCATTTTATAGTGTTTTCTTTCTTCCTAAAAGACTAACCTTATGGTCCTTAATAAGTGATCCAAATGAGGATTTTCTAAGAGATTTTAATTATATTCATTGAGCTTCCTCTTTTTAATTATTATGTTACCTCCTTCAATCATGTATTAATAATTAAAATATAATAAAAATAGTATATAACATATACTTATATTTTATTATTAAAATTAAATAACTGATATTTGTCTCCTCTTCCATCATATGGGAAACAAAACCATTGATCGTGTGTGTGGTGGACTACCACCTCACAAATCGATGTAATTAATTTTCCATCATCGCCACTGATGGGTCTATATGATGATGGATTTAACATATTTAGATGATATTTGTGAAATTAATATTCTAATTTAATTATAATATCACATATACCTCCATACCATGTAGCTCATTGGAAAAAATAATGTCTTTCATGCTTACGTGTGGACTACCACTTCTATAAAATGATGTGAAATGTTTCTATTTTTATTTTTACATGGATGGAAATAATGTTATATTTAACTAATATAAATTAAATATTTTATATAATAATGTTTTTTTAATGACTAAACATTATTTACCTTATTTACGTTCCATCTTTTCAAAAACAGAAGCAACATTTTTGCGTATGTACGGCCTAGCATCTCTAAGAATTGTGTAACTCATTTTCTAATATAAAAATTTTATATACTATTATAAATACTTATATAATGATTATATATGATATTTATATATTTTATAACATTTTTTAGATGTTTTAACCAAGATCACATTTAAAGGACCAAAACTATAGAAGAAAAATAGACATGAAAATGGAGCAATTGTCACCCAAAAGAGTGATTTTAACAAACAATTATTAATAAACGAGTTATAAAAGACTATAAGTAAATCATATATGGTATGAAATATATTATTAGGGTTCTATAATATATTTATAATAAATATATATTTATTACATAGGAGTTATGGACACATACAAAGGATATTCGATCTGAGATAAGGGTCTCTCGTCTCACTTTAACTTCCCTAAGTTGTATGAAATATTCACCCGTTATTTCCTTTGTGTGGTGTATATACTACCCCATTTATATTTTATATCATGAATACATTTTTATTCATGGTATAAAATTTTTCATTTTATTTTATTTCATTCATGGGGCTTATGATTCATAAGTTGAAAAAGTGGTAAAGATTTATTTTTAAATATCATTGTTTATTGGGATTATTCGTTATTAAGCATCCAATAATGAAATATTTTGATCTATATTTTATGAAAATATAGAATTTTATTCTATTTATTTTCTTGAGAATAATTTTTTTCCCTCTCATTTTCCCATCTTTCTGAACACAATTGGCCAAATTTATTTTTTTATTAAAACCCAACTTTGTTTACCTCTTTGTTTGAGAACACTTTTTTCCCATATCCATGTTTTAAAAAATATTTTTGTAAGATCACATATTTCTATAGGTACATATCTCTTTAATTTTTTTGTTAAATCTCTTTGTGTAGAGTTTTTTTTGTTTTATCAAGGTTTTTCTATCCTAGTTCGGATATTGGGTAAGTGTTTATGCAGTGAAAATGGAATAAGAGGTGAGTTCTAAATATAAGAAAAAAATTCATGTCATGAAGCCAATTCATGATGTGAATTGTTTTGGGTAGAACCTGTGAATTTAATTCACAACCTAAATTAATTTACACACCATACAACATTTACAAACCCTATAATTTTTACACACCATATAATATTTACACACCCTATAAACATACCTTGAAATTTAACTCATGCCATGAATATTTTACACAATGTGAAATTTTTATTTAATATTTTTATGTTGGAAATATAAAATTGAAAAAATAAATGGGGAATTGACACTTAAAAGACATGAATACAATTCTCATCTTGTAAAATTCGTGTGTGTTATTTTTCAAACCCCTCCAAGTTTGGGTAATACTAACGTGCATCTTCTTTATCACTGTAGACCTTCCATGGAAAATTTATTAGAATCCACATCAATCAATTTTCAATATCACAATGGATATTAGTGTTTTGGAACATGATTTTTATTGTATGACATATGGTTATTCTTCCACTACTTGATACAATGCTGAAATAATTTCTAGTTCTCATTGAATGGAAGAAAGAAATCGATTGTTACCATGGATGTGAGGTTCTATCCTCGCTTTCTCCTCTTTTGATGTGGTTGGAACAAATCTTGTCCCTTTTGTCTCATTTAATTATATATATTATAACAGATATGAACTATCACGTCATAATATTGTGAACATGACCAAATAATTTTGATAATCCCTTCTAAATTATAATATTTTCATTCATATTGTCTATTGGATATCATTGGGTCCATAGGCATGGATACTATGACCTTCATTAACCCAATAGTTTTTCCATACTTATATATTATTGAGAGTTGGTCAATTATATATTAGATACCTTAGATATATTGGATAAAATTGTTGATTATTTTCTTAATCTTATGAATTCTCATAACATATAATTTTTTGATTTATTAAGGTAGAAACTCTATGGATAATTTGGTTTAACTAAAATGTTAATGACATTGGGGTTAAAGGATAAATGAAACAAGTTTTATATAATTATGAAGATAATTATGAAAATGGATTAAATAAATGCATTTTTTTATAAAAATTGAAATTTGAAAATTTTATCATTGTGTATTATGATGATATGTATCATAAGTTTGATTATGTAATTTCAAATTTATTTTCTTAGATCTTGGGATAATATGACATTGATATGATTGATTCCTAAGGGAACAATGCTTGTTAAAATGTTGTGTTTTTTTATATGTGAATCATGGTTTATGTTGACTCTTGATGGGTTAGTGAAAGATTTTATACAACTTTATAGATGTGAACATAGTTACTTGATGCCCGATGTCAAATTATATGATTACATGTTATGTATGAGGAACAAATGCACATTCATTGGATGTACAAGGGTAAGATTTTGGATAACCAATGGGAATATGCCATTAGTTTATGAGATTTTATGAGTGAGTCATCCTCAAAAGGAGAATCTTATATTAAATCAGGTGATGCATCCTAATGTTGGAGGACCCACCCTTAGTCAGAGATATCTTGTAGGGTACTGAAGAAGGTCTGGTTGGCCTTGGGTGATATCCCATCTCTTAAGGGTCAACATGTTTATTTCATTCGGGGTATTAATTTATTAAATCAAACCCCTGTTATTATATTTATTGCATGCACTATATTTCGCATCCTAGATATATTTGTATCTAGTGATGTCAACCTATTGATTTATACTCACACCCTGCATGTGAATCCATTTAGTACCCAGAAAAATCTAATGGATATGGGTTTGGACAAGGTCAAGAGACCTTGTTTTTGATATATAGATGGCTGGATGGATTGGAGAATAGAGATGGGGATTATATGGGGTTTGGGATTGGGTTAGTTGGAGTCTCTATTTGAGTTTGGTCAGTCTTCTATCTTCATGACTTGTATCATTTCATTTAGTTTTATTCATCATGGAATTAAATTATTCTATTACTATTATGATTTTTTATTTGAACCTTCACAGAATTAGTTTCCTGATTATTTATTAATATTTTTTCTTCTATTTCTTATACTTTGATATTAACTTAATCTTTCATTTTTATTCTATATTAGAGGATAAAGTCTTCCCATAATATTATTTATACCCTAATTACTTATCAAAAGCCTATGGAATATATGGAGCCATGAATGAGGCCACATAACCAATCAGATCAAACACATGACAGAGCATAGGGTTGGGGACATTACAAAGTGGTATTAGAGGCATTATATTTCTTTAAAATTTCATTACTATTTAAGAAAAAATAAAAAAGAGGCTAGGATGTTTTGAAACATGGTAATGAGCATGTACAAGGAAGTATCTAACCCATGTATAAGATAAAATTCAAGTTCCCAGGTATGGTGTGGGATGTGTATCCATGTATCATGGTAGGAAAATAGAGATATATATTAACATGTATTGTCCACGATAGGGAAATATTTATTACATGTGATATATTTTCATGTATAAACTATGGAATGAGATACCAATTATATATGATGAGAAATAAAATAAATGAACTATTATGTCATTCTAATTCACTTATTAATCTATGTTAGATTGACCATGAGCCATTTGTTCTCAATTTTTGTCACCTATTGAGGTTGAACTTCTTGATATCCAGTGTTCTGCGGATTTTGTTTGTCTAGTATTGAAAATGAATCCTTGACATTTTGAATCACTACTATAATTTGGGTTTATATCCATGGATTTAAGGCCATAGTTTATAAAAACTATGGTGATATTCAACCTAAATTCATGAGGACCGTGGATTCACCTCAGCCCCCCGTGTTGTCTCCTTCCCCATCCCCCTCCCTCCCTCATGATTCCACCCTACCCAAAAACCCTATTCTACTTCCTTCCCTTGCAATTCTTCACATAAGTCTCCCTCTCTTCCTCTCTGCCTCCTCCATTTATGACCACCATCGAGCCTCCCCTTCCCTCATCCACATATATGCCTCCTCCTCACCTCACTTGGTCACTACATCCTCCTCATACTTCTAGACTCCCCTCCTCCACGCCTCCCCCTTACTACACCCTCATCCAAACATCCCCGCCTCTTCTTTCCCATATCTATGTATCTGCCTCCCTGCCTCCTCCCCTCCCTGCCTCCATCGATTCTCCCCACCGTTATCAGCTCAATTTTTTGATCCACCTCACAGATCATCCCTATCAATATCCCTTACAGATCCCCTCCCACATGGATTTCACATCACCTCCCTCATGAATCCCATAAACCATAGCCACCTTCCACTTGCAGGCTCTTGTCCTAAAAAACCTTATGAAGTTTTTTATTTCATTATCCCCGGATTTAAAATAGAATTTCAACTTCTATATTTCTACAATTTTTAATCCCTAATCTATTGTGTTAAATATTCTCTTAGTTGATGATGAAAAATGACCAATATCCAGTTTCCTAATCTCCATGCTTCAGTGACCCAATAATCATGTGGTTACAGGAATGTAGGAAATCTATAATTCTTTTTTTAGTGTATTTCATTATAATATTGTTTAGTTGTTTGAATTTTCTATGATATTTTTGTATAATTATCTACTTCCTCTTACTTCTCTCATTAATTTCTTCAAAAAAAATTTCATTACATCATATGTATTATTTTATAAATTTTTTTCCAACATAATAATTATTATCAAGAGTGGTATGTTTTAAAATAATAATTTGTAAGTGTTTTGAAATGTTTTAAAGGGTAAAAATCTTTAAAATTATAAATTAATTATTATATAAGTGGTTTTAAATAAATAATATCTTTATTAATCCCTTGGGTGTTTCTTATTTTAAAAATGTGTTATTCCATTTTTAATATATGTTAAAAGTTTTGAAATTCCATAATGAAAATTATGATTTTTAAATGAATCATGTTGTTTTTTAATGGTTGAGTGTTTTTTAAAAAAGTATTTTTTTAAAAATATTGATTCCTTATGTAATAAAGTTTTTTTAAGGAAAGTGTGATTTTGGATAGACAATGTTTTTAGGTGCTTTTCTTGGATGAATCGATGCTTTTAAAATTTTTCCCATGGTGTACATGGCTCTTTCATTTGGTTTGGTAAACATGAATTGCTTGGATTCATGTTTTTTATTACTTGAGTATACTTCTTAGAAAGATTCTTTGGACGAACCTTATGGTGAATCATTTTATTGCTTGAGTGAGGTCTTTTTAGCATTTGGAACTACCCAAGCATTAAATAGGGTGTAATATTCTATTGTTTCATCACATCATATACTAGTGCATCATAGAAAATTATTCAAGATTGTGTTTTTTGTGCATTTATCCTCATACTATACTTGTTAAGAATCAACTATTTTCTTGAGTACTCTTTTAGGGAAGAAGAGTAGTGAAGTTCAATGGCAGTTGTTTCTTAGTTCTTTAGAGGAGGTATTTAGTTCAACCTTAGTTCTTTTATGTGATTTAATATAGAACCACAATCATTTTAATCTCAAATGGTGTTTATGTCTTATAATTTATTAGAGGTTTATACTCAGTTAACCATTAATAGTTTCATTAGGATTTGATGTTGGGTGAATTTTTTATATGGTTGTGATTTGGGTGGTGAATTTCATTAGGATTCTTGTTCAATGATATTAAAGTGGTTATGGTTCTGAGGTGTCCTTTGTTTAATGTATCCTTTTGGTTACCTTGTGGATTGTTCTTATGTGAGTGGTTTTTATTTTTGTAACTCTCATGACACATTGGTTTATGATGATCATTATTATTCATTCATGGTTTAGACAATGGGATGCGGTTTTTTTGGTGGATAATATGGGGATTCCTAAGGAACGTGCTAGGGTAACAGAGATAAAAAGTTGGTTTCCGATTAAACCTTGAATTCGACCATGTTATCATTTTCTATTAGGATCACCATGGGTATGTGTTCAATGATTTTGGAACAAATTTACCCTCCATATAGTTTTTTGAATCAAGGATAGAGCCATGTTATTCCATGATGAGTCGTGTTCATGATTGGTGTCTTCCTTCTATTAATAAGGGATGTATTGGATTAGTAACCTAGTCTAGTAACCTCTTAGATGTTTTTTGAGAACTTTATTCATTTATTTATTTGAGATGGCCTTTATTGGTTTCCTATGGTTGGTGGAATCTTATCATTTCCTTTTATTATTAGTGGAAATATGGTTATTTTGGTGATGTTTCTCTAATGGGTGTGTATATCCTTTGTTTAGCTCATTCAGATTAATTCTAAATGGTGGAATGACCTATTTTAGGTATTAATCTTATTAATAGATTAATGTTATATGGTTGTGATTTGGTTTATTCTTGAGGTGGTTTTATAATGCTTAATGATTCATTCCATGGATTTTGAGGAAAATGTTAAGGTTGGTGTTCCTTTTTATAAGAGTTTCTTTATTTTATTTCTCAATGGCTATTTTGGATTAATTTAGGGTTTAAGTATGTTCTAATCAAGGGTTTTCTGTTTTCATGGGTTTTTATAGGTCATACCCTTCCTTGGTTTTTCTTCCTCTCTTGAAGGCAACATGTTGGGACTTGTTTCCTCTTGTGTTAATGAAGGAGTTTCTATTTAGTTTCTTTATATTGCATTCCATGTGTATCTTGAATGTTTTAAAATGTTATTATTTACAAAATATACTAATAGGTGTTACAAATGAGGTATTTTAAATTGCTTTCAAATGGTTTCTATACTTGGCATGGAGTTATTGCATGCCATGTGTTTCTGAAAATTCTCGAGTGGATCTTTAAAAAGAATTTAAGTATTTTAAAACGATGTTTTACACCTATTATGTTTTCAAAGTGGATGATTTTGGCATTTTAAAGGATTTATTTATAAAAATATGGGTTGTGTCCCTGATATTCAGTTATTTTTATAATTCCATGGTCTTTCTGGTTGTTTGTGATGTTTTATGGAATTTTCTTGGGAAATTTCAATTTCAAATGGTTTATAAAGAATTTATTAAATATTACATGGAATGAAATATGTGATAGAATTTATTATTGTAACAGTTTTATTGTGATACTTATTAGGATTATGGTTATTTTTTAGTATCCATTAATTAAAATGATATCCAAGGGTATACTCCCCTAATATTAAATTAGAGCCTCACCACTAGTAGGGAAACTCTTTTGTATGAAGATACTCACAAGAGGTTATGTGGACCTTTATCTCAGACCTATAGGTTTGGGTTTTTCCATTATAATATGGTGTTAATGTATTGAGGTACCTTTTTTATTAAACTATTCCATGTTATGGTTAAAATAATATTGGTTGTTTAGAACTAGTTAGTGTAGTTTACATGTTCTTGGAAAGATCATGTGTAAGTAACATCCGAGTTATTGGTGATCAGAATGTTGTCAACATATTTTTTTTATTTTCATGAATTCATGCATCTTGAGTAGGAAGGTAGAATAACATTCCCTAAATTTAGAAATTGTGTTCTCCATAAATATTAATTTCATTATTTCCCTGATTATAATATCTTTTTTATATCAATAAATTTTATATAATGAGTGAAATACTTAAGAATAATTAACTTGTTTAACTTCAGTATTTAATTATGTTTTGTTCTTATGTGATTCTGACTAACATACAAGTTTTGGGATTTGTTCATTGGTATTGGGTTGAATTAACTGAGTTATTCCATTTCTATGGATATCTCATAGGATAGGACTTTATATAATAAATTTTATATATATCCTTAAAAGGAGATTATCTTCTCATATAGATGCTGTTATATGCATTATAAATAATAATTTTCTATTTGAGAAAAATAGATCCCCCTAGACACATGATTTCTATAAATTCATATGAAACAATAATTCCACCAAAGGATATATAAGATTATGCATCTAGGTATTCACCCACAACTATTTTGGTAGTGAATTCAATGAGACTTCTCTAACAGAGAGTCTTTTAGAGGAATATTGTCAAATATGGTTGAGACGTTCAGATAAAACATCCACAATCATTAATAAGAATTGTTCTCCCTTTGGATGTTGAGAATTTTATTGATATAGTATAGTTAATATTTTTATATAATAGATAATAATGGGGATATAATATTGAATATTGAAGCCTTTATTCTTTAGGGACCCACTAGGGGGTGGTGGGATTTAATATGTTTGGTATGCATGCATGAACATCTTACTTAGGAGGCCTTCAATGAGATAATATTCAATGATTTACTTCTTAAAATAGAAAATATAGTTCCAGTTCGATTTCTTATGGAGATTTAGTAAGGTATGATTGTGGTTCTTACAAATAATTTCTTGTTACACATGGATTATATATATTTCATCAAACATAGTTTGGAACAATTAACATTATATTAAGATGTTTAATATTTGACTTTGTCTAGAGATATGAAATCTTGTTTGGTTATATTACCTACAAAAAATCTACATGTTCTTTATATCACACTTATATTTGGGAATATTCTTGAGGAGAATATGATTTATGATTTTCTTCGATCTTATAGTGCAATAATGACTAGATTTCCAAGTGTGGTAGTACGCACCTATTCTTGTAGTAAGAAGAAGAAGGTTGAGGGGGTATCAAAATATATAAAGAAGAAAGTTTAGATTAGAGATTCTATTACTCTATCTATGGGATTAAATTTGAATAGTTTCTATAATTATTAATTGAAGTCATATTTCAGTACTTCATGCACAAGGCCACCAAAAAAAAATTCACCAGTGTGACATGATTAAACATCTTCATAACTTTTTTTGAGAAGGCGCATCAATATTATAGGAGAACATGTTAAGGTTAAAGAGGGTTTCCTCAACAACAGACCTAGACAAAATAGATATCACTGAACTTTGTGATTAAAAAACTAAGGAATAAGATGATTTATACAATTGATGAGGTTCTAGTCACTAGTGGAGAGTGACAGCATATAGTTAGAAATATGTTTCTTATATAGTCTATGTTATTTTATGATTTATTTAATACTATTAATTCACATTAATTAATATAATATCATTATATTAAAAGATTATATTATGTCTAATTATATATTATTCATCACACTCTCTAGTAATTTCCTTTCTAGTAAAACTGGACCATATTTAGTGATTTCATAAGTTCCTCACAATCATCACTTACTATGGAAAACTATTTAATTTTATAATCCCATAGAAGACTATATTTGGCATGTTATTTGGAATTGAATGGATGACAAGTTATAATGATCATATTGAATTTTATTACATATATGTAAAATTCACCATTTCTAGATAATAGGGGTATGTGTTGACCAATGAGTGGTATTGTAGAAATGGTAGGATGTGGATAGACATGAGTTAGATCATTGTGATCAAGTCACAAGTTGAAGGATTATCTCTTGCAGCATAATCAATAGTATCCCCAAATATCATTCCCCCAGTGGTATTTCATTGTTTGGATAATTTCATATATTATTTTCCAATACTTCTTTAAGATATAGAAATTGAGATTGACATTGAGATAGTTCTGGGGGGATAACTGATATTGATTCATCTTTAACATATTGGACCAATTTTATATTGGATTTGAGTTTGTAGTTGGAATATTTATAGGTGAATGATTTTTTTAAGATTTTTACAACACCTTGGGGGATACATTGTTTTCATCCATGAAGGTAGATAGAAGTATATGTCTTTGTGTGGAGTAAATGAAGCAGAATTAGGTAAATATGAAGAACCAATGTCATTTAGGAAGAGTTGAAAGTCTTATTATAAGTTAGAGGGATATTTTTGGTCCTATAAGATTAGAATTTATTAAAGATACTGACAACATTGGGATAGAAGGTGGGGCTAGTGTAGGGGGATGGCTGGGAGCTGGTGTATGGGGTGGGGGGATGGTGCGGGATGGGGTACGGGTGCAGGGGGTTGGGGGGCTAGTTCATTCGGGGGTGTTGGTGTAGGGGGAGAGACAAATGATGAAGAGGGAGAAAATAGGCTTTTACTTGATTTTTTTGATGTGGTTGTTGATTTGAGGGCCGGTTCATAAACTTTAATGAATATAAGGTTTTACATCCCCTACAAATAGAATTTTTTAGTTTTCATCACATTGTGAGTACTTTATAAGAATATTTGTTCTCTAAATTGACCTCTGAAGGAATATACATTGGGCTAGCCCAATTTTAGATAGATTTTTTTGTTGATGACACATTTCCAATAGAAATTTTTTTATGACCCTTCTCTCTTAGATTGAATTGATCATATCCAAAGTAAAATAAAAAAAATGGAGAATTAGTATTTCATAAAATTAGAAGATATATTTAAATAATAGGAATAACTACCTTACACCCATCATGACTGTAAGGGTAAGAAAAATGTCCCTTTACATTTATTTTAAATTATGGGTAAAATGATTACATGTTATTTTAGAGTAGAACTAAAAAAATTAATTGAAAATAATTCCAAAATGGGAGATTAAAATACCCCTGGGTTGATTTTTTTAAGTTAATTATATTTTTTCAAGGATATTAATATAGGTATGAAGAGGAAAAGTATTTGGTTATGGAATGAGTATACACCCAAAAAAATATGAAAAATTTACTTCCATAATGAATACAAGAAAAAGTAAATAACTCTATAAAATTTTAGATATGGTCCTCAAGTTTATTGAAAATTTTTTAAGTGTAAAAATTATTTTCAATAATAATTTTAAAGGAAGATCTAATAATGGAAGGTAGTTACTGACTTGTGTACATACTGGATAGCTTTCAAAGTGGTTATTATTCTGGTTTTATTAAGTTAAATGGCTAGAGGATTCAATCTTAGAGTTAAATAATCCATCCATAGAGTACTTAGTATATTGGTTACTAAAATAAGTTTCTAATATATATTAAATGATATTTTAAATGGATGAAGTGAATTATGGATATTTAGGTTTAGTAGATCCCATTGGAATACTATACTTGAGTAGTTACATGATGATAAGGTCTTTAGAAACTTTTTGTAGGATTTGAATTTTTTTAATAATTCATATAATTATTTGTAGAAATTATGAGGTGATTTGAAATCCTTGATCAAGTTTATAGTGGATTTGTATAAGTTCTAGAGTCATCTGAAAAATTATATAATATTAGGAAGAAAATCACATAAAAAATGGATGAAGTCTACATTGAGTAGAACATCTTTCAAGTCCATGCGTGAGAAATTTAGTAGGTGTATAACTTTTTAAGTCCCAATTTTTGAATTGGTGTACCAATGAATATAAATTTTCTACCGAGCGTATGACCTTGAAAGTCCCACTGTATGAGGAAAATTG
Organism: Viscum album; assembly: GCA_963277665.1. NCBI lineage: Eukaryota > Viridiplantae > Streptophyta > Magnoliopsida > Santalales > Viscaceae > Viscum > Viscum album. The sequence goes on from OY728159.1 coordinate 2,142,370,648, forward strand.
AAAAAACAAATTTTCATTACATTATAAATTAAAGAAGGATATTTCAACACATATGATGAGGGAATTTGAACAAAAAAACTTTGTTAATGATCATGTTATTTTGTATTAGGATGTACATATCAATCTAAAAATTATTTGTCCATTGTTGGTTATCGATTCATGTATCATTTATCATATACAATTAACACACTGATCATATATATATATAAGAAGTTGTTATATCTCATTTATTTTCCCACGATTTCCTTACAGTTGGTTTCTTATGATGAGGTGGTTCTATCTACCACCATCAAAGATAGGGAGTTCCACATTACATTTTGGTTAGGTTTATTCTATTTTTATACTTTGGCCCAATTTTAATTTGGGATTTTTTGATTTTTGGATACCTTATATTTTTGTAGTGTGTTTTGGATCTTGATGAGGTGGATTTGAGTAGTCTTTGATGAAGGATTACATGTGTATGCATAGCTATTCATGTACATATATATGTTCCCCCTTTATATATATATTTACTCATCGGATTATGAATATATATATTGGGGCTAGGTGTGCTTATATATATATGAAAAATGCATACATGTGTAAGTGTAAAGGGGTATATGCATGTATAAACATATATCGAAGGACCCCCTTGTGCATATTTGGCTATGAAAATATGTACATAAGGGATAGGTGTCCTTATATACATGTGAATATTCATATTTTTGAAAGAGGGAAAAAAGAAGATTTGACTTGTTGTCATCAAAAGCAATGCGCCGTGAGGTTGATGTTGGTTCCCTCTGCCTAACTATTTAATTTAAATTCTATAATTGATTGATTATTTTAAAAACTTTTTCCCCATAATTTCTGGATTGTTTTAGAAATTGATTTTCTAATAACCACTATATTTCTCAAGGAAATTTCAATTTATGGGTTCCAAGTGTATGAGATTACTAGCTTATGTAATGTCCTCTCATATAGTCTTAAACTAGAGGAAACCCTGTATATTTTCACTTGTGTAGCTTAATGTGTAGATAGAACACTAATCTAAGGATAGAACATAGTTTGATTCATGTTCTAAAAGGATAAACAATAATATCTATATCCACATTCTCTAATCCTACTGTAAATACAAAATTTATTACATTACTAATACCATCTATGAATTTATGCCTAACACTTGTTGATGGGTTCTCCCCCATTAGTCTTGTGTTATGATGTCAAAAGGCTTTAGTGCAGGGGTTGTACAGGGGGTGCATGGGGTGTGTTGGGAGTGTGTTGTGTTCTGTTTCATGGGGTAGGGGGATGGTACAAGGGGTGAAATTGGTGTGCAGATATGGGTGTGCAGGGGTGCATGGGGTGTGTAGGGGTGTTCATGGGGTGAATGGGGTGTAAGGGGGGGCGTGTGTAGGGGAGGGGTAGTGGTAGGTTGGTGTGTTAGATTCTATTACAAGGGGGACGGGGAGGGTTCTGGTAGGAAGTGTGTAAGAGGTGCATGGGGTGTGCAGGGGGTGTTTTGGGGATGTGTGCAGGGGGTGTGTAGGGGGTGCATGGGGGGGAAAGGGGGTGTGAATTTGGTGGAAGGTGAAGGGGATGTGCCGAGGTCAGGGGAGGGGGTTGTGATGGGTTATGTTGCAAGGGGTAGGGGGAGGCTGTAATGGGTGTGCATGGGTGGGGTAGGGGGATGGGAGTGTGGGGAGGTTGGTGTGTTGGGTTCTATTGTAAGAGGCATGGGAAGGGTGTAGTTGGAGTGTAGGGGGTGCATGGTGTGTTCAAGGGGGAGGTGTAGGGGGTGCAGCGGGGTGTGTAGGGGATGCATGGAGTGTGCAGGGGGGTGAACACCATCGATGTTAAGGGGTTACATATATGACTAATGATATTACCTTATATGTTATATAATCAATGGAACATTTTTCCTATATTTTATGGTAATTTTACTAAGACCACATCCATGAATTTTAGAGTCTCTAGGAATTGATTATTAGGAAATGGGTGCTATAAAATGGTTTAGTATTGGGTGATTATAAGCTACAAGAAACTAGTATTTTGCAGTTGTTGGGTATTGAGGATATAGGAAGCTGGTGTGAGGAACTGCAAGATGAAGCTGATATGGGGTGTTTCATGTAGCTTGTATATAAGTTTTTATGATGAATTTTTGTTTTAGGACACTAAAACCTATAGCCATAGTTTTTAATTGTAGAAATAAAATTACTTCCATGATTTTTACCATGGATGTATGTATAGATCCATGGTTTAAAACTATGGTTATATCTTTTAGTGAAATTATCTATAACAATAGTTTAGAAATGTGGCTATAGGTGTGGACCTATATCCAAACCAATAGTCTCAAAGGTTCCCCAAACCATGGGTATTACCTATATCTAGGGTTTTAGGACCTATAGCCTCAGTTATAAACTGTTAATATAGCATGAATTTCTATTAGTGAATTGAGCATCAGGAGAGTAGTAATCAGCATAATTCTGAAGTAGCTAAACCATAGGTTCCTATGACTTTTGATAATAATATGTATATTCAAAATTGTGAAATATACATAAGGTTTATATGATCCATTTAATTGGATACGAGTCTCACTTTACTTTCGATGTGTGATATGACGATAAAGTTTATGCTGTAACATCCACCTATGTTCACTAGGGAGTTAAGCCCCCTTGAGGTTGAGTTCTAGATCAAGTCACTATAGAAATTATTCAAGTACCTCTTGACACCTGCATATTGGAGGGATAATATTGTTACATACATACTTCATGGACTTTCCAAGTGTTAGTGAAACATTCTGGGGAAAGATGAACAGTTAGAGGCGATATCCTGGAAATAATTCGAGGTAATTTTGTTGATCCAATTCTATCCAAGGACATTTTGCGATAGAAAGGATCATATGTTCATACAAATGAAACTAGAGATCTTTTCAGTTATGGACTACATCAGATGTTTCACCCACCTATAGAGATTTTATCCATACTTAGCAGGTGGTGATATCTCTAGGGCGAGACATTTCATTGATGGAATTCAATTTGAGATCTAGTCTCTGGGGAATGTATTTCTCCCTATTAGCCTTAAGTATGTGATAAATCAGGATCTTATCATGGAGGAGAATATGAAAGTCCCCAAGTTGTGTCCAAATACATTTAGTATTAAAATATGGGAACTATTCTTCTAGTAGAAAGAATCACCACTATGAAAGTTGTTTCTAGGGATGTAATGGGAAGAGAAGTTATGGGAGTGTAAATCCACCTATGGAAAATGGTTTAGTGTAGTGATTTAAATGTTCTAGGTTGGGCCAAAATCATCTGTAGTGTCCCCATGCCACAGTGTTATATTCTGTCTATGGAATTTTGGGTCATATTTAGAAATTTTGTAGGAAATTTCCATAGAATTGAATTAGAAGTGGGTGAAGATAGGAATCTGGGTTAGGGAGGGGCTCAGATACCCCTGAACAATCTGGTAGATGGTGTTCCACATGACATTTTTCATGAGGCGGGGATGTCTTACACTAGTGTAGGTGTTTTCAATGAAAATATTCCACCCAATAGTTGATTTCATGGGGTTGAATTTTTCTAATCATTCATGTCAACCTCCCTATTTTTAAAAGGATTCTAATGGGATTTATTCGTGGATCCAAAAACTCCCAATGGATATATATTGATGATAACTCATGGAACTTCTTTATAAGGGAAATTTCTTATTCGGATACTAGGACAATAATACCTAAGAACTCACTTTGGTCGAGAAGATGGGATGTCAAGATCATCGTACCTTTTTTGGGGTGGGATTTGTTTTTGACTTTGGGACTCTCTTATAAATTTAATATATATTTTTGAATCCTTTATTAATTACGATGTATGATATGGGTCAACCTTGAATTAACAATCAATTATTAGAATATATGGAACATAGAATAATATATGTATCCAAGTTTCTTCATTAATGGATATATCAGTATTTATATGTGGTTCTCCATCAATGGTACCCTCTTATATATTAATTTAGACATTCTTTCATCATTTATTATTAAGATGATTCTTTTGAGCTACATAGTGGGGAGATTTTGAGTATATCATTAACTGGGGTGATGGGAGATATTTTAAAGTTAGTATCAGATCCATGAATGGTATTCCTAGGTATCATCATTAATGGAATCAGATACCATGCAGTTCAATTCCACTTAATAAGAAACATCATACCTTTTAAAGGTCATCTCATAAGGACCAAATCGTGGAGATAAACATCATGTGTCATAGATGTCTAGGTGAAAGGTTCCTAGAAAAATTTCATTGTGATAATTATGATGAAGTATCCTAGTAAACATGGAAGGTTTATGGAATCCATATTTGGATAATATTCTATGGTGAATGTGTCCCATAGAGGATTATTATTGATTTCGGGTGTTGGGTTTGGACCTCGATGAGGATTCCTGTATATCCCATTTGAATTGGAATCCAATCATGTATAGTATTATAGTGAGGAACCATTACTATGGAGTTCCTCTAATGGTTTTTAACGTAGGGGAGTATGGACCTTTATGAGTATTAAGTTAGGGATTACACTTGAAATGATAAACATTTGAAAGGGGGTTGGGGATTACACCCAATAGGGGGTCAGTTTTTTGTTATTATTTGGTTGGGGATCATTCCAAATATGAGATCAAAATTTGTTTTTTTTTGGGTTGGATATTATACCAAATAAGAGTCTCAGGTTTGGTTGTTTTTTGGTTGGGGATTATAACAAATTGGAGGCCCAGGTTTGTTTAGGGATTACACTTGGAATGATTCTCTCAGTTTTGATATTAAGAAAAATACTTGACAACCAAAAACCATTAATCCCTCATGATCCATTTATAATGTATGAAACAAGATGAATTGGTAGGTTTTTGAAGCCACAAAATCTAATTTTTCAGATGATAGATGATGCCAAGACCCAAAGGGAGTTAAAAAGAGGTTGGGCTTTGGCATACTTATTCCCTCCCATCATTGTTTACCAGATAGTCACATAGGACTACCCATTTGGATACAGCCCATGGGTATGAATAATGAGGATAGATTGAATAAGGATAAGTCCTACAAGAAAATATAAGGGCTTAATCTTGGAGGAATTTCATAAAATTGGTTTTTGTGGTATTAGAGGATAATAATGTACGAATCCTCAAAGGGAATGGAAAGTGTGATCCTCTCCCTCCCCACTGGAACTGGAGGTCCATGGTCTTAGAGAGGATGTGGAAATTACATGGTCATAGCCCTAGAATCCATGATCATGAGGTCCCTAACACTTCCCATACATTAAGATCTTGTGACCATGGGAATTCATATCTACATGAACCCCAAGGACTCTACCAGTCAATTAGGATAAGTGCATGACACCCCTGATCGAAAGAATTAATATCCAAATGGGAGGCACACAGGTGTGTCTTTTACCATGGTATTTAATGTTCGGATTCATAAATAGAGGATCCAATTTGGTATCCCTATTATGATGAATCAAAAGAAAGAGGATCCCTTCTATTAGTGTCTTGGAATAGGTTTTGAGAAGTGACTCTCATAGAACATGTTTTTATGAGAAAAGGTACTTCTCTCAGGGATTGGGAGGATCTATAAATACTTTGCATGGGTCCAAGATTATAAATAAAAGTTTCTTCATGAATGGCCTATGAGGAGCTAGAATTTCTTCACATAGGTCCTAGCTTAGTAATAAAAGGTACTTCATACCAAGCTTGGGAGGAGCGGAAAGTGGTTCACACAAGGGGTATACTTTTGAGAGCTAATGTTACCTTGGGAGATGGTACAATTAAGTGGATACCCTTTATTGAGTCATTTCACTATGCACCAAGGGTCTCCTTGAGTGTCCCTGAAAGGGGGTCTCTTAGTTCCTTGGTTATGAACGGGACCTTCACACTAGTGGTTGTCAACAAGGGGGAAGAGGACCTCGCACAGGTGTCTTTTTCATTTAGACCCTTGAGGGATTTTGATATCCATATCCCCTTTAATTTCTTCTTTTCATAAGATACAAAGGGTTTCTTGAGATATTTTTAGAGACCTAGGTGAATGAGATGTGAGGTGATAGATTGGAGGCTTCACCCTATTTTCTTGTCCAATTAATGAGGAATCTATAGGTCATATTTATAGGTAAATAGGTAACTCTGGTTGAAGGAGGTTGTTCATATATGTACTAAGTGAAATTACCCCACATAGGGGAGGCCATGATATCAGTTTTTATACAAGGGAGACTATGTGATACTTTTGATGCATGGGATTGGTGCATACAAGTGACTCATGCTGAGCTGGTTATGCTATATGGGCTATGTAGATAGGGCCTACGCTGACCTCTTGGCATGTGGGGTTGGTGTGCTTAGGAACACCTAGGTGAACCATGTACTTCATACTACAGGGTCTTCCCCCCCCCCCACCTCTGCTCGAGATCAGTGTTAGACTCTAATCCAATTCCTTCATGCTAATCTCTTTACTACCATCACTAAAACCCATGAAAAATGGAGACTTTCACCGTGACCTTTTTGGCCTAGGTTGATGATGTTTTGGGTCACGATGCATAAAACCTAACTCCTAATTACCATTCCATGGCCTAATATTAGAGTTAGGTTCTCACCATCATTTCATTATATTGAGAACCATTTTGGGGGAATCTATATCCCTCCATTGTTTTGAATTATTAGGGCTCATGGAAATCCAATCATCTTTTTATTTTAGAATAAAGATGTATTTATACTCAAAGTAGAAATTTTATGTCTAAGTGAGGATATGATCATGAATTTTATGTAAAAGTTCATTGAACACATTTCATAGTTTCTACAAAATCCCTTACTTAGAATTAGATTCATTCAGGACCAAAATAATATGGTTCTAAGGTAACTTTAGGGAACTTTGATGCATTCCAACATCACTTGGTGGGCATCTTATTTTTCTCAACTATTGAAGGATGATATAATTTTTATATAATCCATGGGGCCTTCAGAGTATAGTTTTATTGTTTCTAGTGTCATATGGAAAAACCTATAAAAATTATGTCTTTTTTCCATCACTATGATTTTTTCTTAAGTCTAATATGGAGAAAACTTAGTAGGGAAGGTTTTCCTTTTTCATAGGCCAACCTTTGTAGGGTTCCATCATTAAATATTTTTTTCCATTTATCTTTTCATTTCTCAATTATTTCTTAAACCATGAAGATCATATGTCTAGCAATCTGAGAATAATTTTTTTTCTAGGGTTCCCTTTGAATATTTTCAACCTGGCGAGTAATGAATATCTTTTCACAGGGACTTTAAATTCGTGCAATCCAAAATAACGTGACTAAGGTTTTAGTTTGAACAAATTTGGCTATATGTTTTGAAATGATGGCCTAAAATAGTCTTTGTATCCTATAATTTTCAATCATTATTTAGATACCATGGAGGAATTTTGAGTCACCATTATTTAATTTCCAAATATAAAACATAATAAAAGACATGTATGTGAGGAATATCAATGGATAATGATCAAAAGAAAGGTTCTAGATCAATATTTTCAAGGCTTATGGAAATTTAGGAGGTGTCTCATATGCCTGAATGTGATCCTAGTTGAAAAAATCATTTTTGGAACCATAATGAAAAGACAACTGGGGATTGAATCAACATAGTAAAAATATAGAATCATGTTGTAGAAAGTCTCTTAAATTTGGTAGGAAACATATGAAAATCCAATTAGGAAATGTTAATGTATAGTAAAAAATGTGTTCTTGGGTATTCTAACATTCTATTGCTGATGGACAAAGGAAATTTATGGAGATTTAGATTTCTCAAAACCGTGATGGGTTGTTTTTTAAGGGAAGGTGTATGATAATGATGAAATCATTTGTATCATCATTGGAAAAAAAATGGAAACTTTCTCCTATAGGAATTTGGATTTTGTAAAATACATTATATTCTATTAAATAAATGATGTCAAGGGTGAAGGAACCTTTCTGAAAAGGGTTTAAGTATCATGCATTTTAATATCATGCGACCAGGACATGGATAGGGCAGTTTTACCATCTTATGAAAGGGATATTGTTGTACAGTTTAATGTCTTGGGATTATGATTTCATTCTATGAAATTTAATGTTCAACATAAATGAAATTATGAGCTATAATTTATGTTGATAATATTTTATCAAAATATTAATAATTCTCCCTTTCATGGTAATCTATATGGGAATGTGCCATCATTTTCCAATATGCAGTGGAAAGGTTTTAAGATATAATCTGGGGGGTTTCCGAATCCAAAGAGAGATATGGGGGAAAGGGATTATGGAAATAGTGTAGTTATCTCCTAAGGATGAAATTACCACTGGTTGATAAAACCATTTTATGAGAGATATTATGAAAATCCAACTGTGGTGTGTTACTGGATAGTAAAATAGTGGAATCCATTGGCTGACAAGACCTTTATATGGGTAAACTATGCAATTCAAATTGGGGAATGTTACTTCATAGTAGATAAAAGTAGTTCTCATTAATTCTTACATAACACTATCGACTTTCAAAGGAAGATTATGGAGATTCATATTTCCCCAGACATAGAGTCTAGTTTGATGGAATAAAAGTGCCTAAATATGGAATAAAAATTTCAATTCATAATTACCATAGAATGTTGGAATAAGTACCTTATGTATGTCTAACCCAAATGTAGAAAATATATTTCCTATAGTTTTAGGTCGCACAACTGGGACATTAATATTATTTAAATTATATTTAATATGTGTCCTATCAGACCAAGGTTATTCTGACTGACTCCATATATGAGGTAAGAAATTGTAAACCATGATCTTAGGGGTTACAAAATCAGAAGAAGTGATATGGGAAAAATATGTGAGGGGTTACTGTAGAATATATTTGAATCGTGGATTTCATAATAATGTCATCAAGGAAAAAATAATACAGAAGAGGATTCTCTCGATGGTGAAATATACCACATGTTGAAGACCCCATTTTGTGGGAACCATTATGAAAATCCAACTAGGTGTGTTAATACATAGTTAAATAGTGTGATCCTTTGGGTGATAGGCCCTATTAGTGGGAGACTTATGCAAACCCAACTAGGGAATGTTATAACATAGTCAAAAAAGGAGTCCTTAGATTTCAGATTTTCAATTATCTATAGTCAGAGAATGATTATGAAGATCTGAAAGTGTAAAATATTATGAGTATGAATTTTGGAAGGGATATGTTCAAGAACAAATGAATCATTTATACTGGCATCATTCAAGAAGTGAAGATTCCAATACATAGATCTGACTCATATATGGGTGATAAAATCACTGTTACCTAGGTGGTCCCCTGAATGAGGGAACCCAAATTAAGATCTCATGTATAGGTATTTATTATTATACATGAGAGGGGTAATTTTTCATTATCCCATGGCTGGGACTAGGGCATGTTTTGTATACCTCTTTGGGATGAGAATGATACCACAATTTTTTCTTATGGAACCCCACACTTTAAAGGCGTATGGTGAAAAGATCATCCATGCAGTATAATGTCATGTGATAAGGATGAAGATGGCTTGATGTGGAAAAAAGAATATTGTGGTTGGGATAGTTTATATTTCTCAGGCATCACTATGTATCTTCTTATAATAAGAATCAAGTGACATGTAGTTCTAGAAATTATTTCCCATTCAAGTTAAATTTAAGTATGGAGAAAGGAAGGTTTTCATACACTAGATAATGCATGGGGTGGGAACCCATATTGGATTCCCTTGTGTAGATCCGACTCATACATAGAAGAGTGGAGGAATTTCATATATTATGGCTGAACTAGGATGTATAATTTTGTCATCACTATATATCTCATGGGGATGAGAATCAATCCACATATAGTTCTTAAATAACCACATAATTTAAAGTCATGTGAGGAATGCATCTGCTGTTCCTTTTAAGGTATTTCAACCTTGAACATGATAACCCTGATGTGAATTGATATTCCTTACATATGTAGAGAACTTCTTTACAAAAACTCATAATCCCATGTGAGATATTCTTAGTGTGAGAAACAAGGAGTGGGAAAAAATTAACTATTAAAAGGTGATATAAATGAATGATAGGGGAATTCATATTTTGAAGTGGTTGGTCTAAGATATATGATCTAGGAATCACAATGTATCTCACTAAAATGAGAATAAAGAAACACATAGTTACTGAAAGGATCCATGTATAGGTCTGGCCCATAAACAGCAAGGTGGAAAAAAATCTATGGATTGGTGTAGGATTGGAGGTCTGAATGTCACTATGTATGTCATTATGATGAGAATCAAGCTATATGCATTTCATGGAAATATCATTCAGTTTATTATCATTAAGTGAGGATATTATCCATATAGTTTAACATATTATAGTAAGGATATAGGTCAACTGATTTGAAAGGTATGTAGTATTTTGGTTGGGCCCAACATTAAAGGTTCGGGTGTTACTACATATTTTGTGATGGATGGAATCTGGCCACACGTAGTTTTAGACAATAGTTCCCCCACATTAATCAGGTTTTGAAATGAGTAATAGGAACTTTTATGTTTCCCATAATGATGGTTGGGCCCATGAAACAATTTCTTGGAATTACTATGTATCTCATTGATATTAGAATCAAGACATATGTAGTTCTGGAATGAATGTGTTGTAGGATACCAACACCAAGAAATGGTACCTTCTCAAGAATGAATCATAATTCTATGTGTTTTTACATCGTGTATCTCATATGTGAACCATGTAGTTTTATGTTATGTTGAAAAGACTTGTACATTATAATTTTTTATGAAATGGATTTCAATTTCAGGAAGTTTATCATCTTACGATATCGAAGATATGTCGTTCTTTTTAAAGTCATGTGAAAAATACAAACTATGCAGTTTAAAATTATGCAAATAAGATGTATACTGTGAATTTTTATGTCATATAGTTAGGATGACATGATACATAGTTTAATGTCATAAAACATAGACTATGTAGTGTTTTTCATTTTTTCATCCATTTACTAGGATGAGTGTTGTTGGATTACATAAAATATTTCTTTAGGAACCTTGCATTGTCTGGGGTTGTAATTAGATCTTTATCCATAGAGATCAAGGAATAATCTTCATTAGAGTAGTAATTGTGAAAGGAGAATGATCCCACCCACATTGGATCAATATTTATAGGATTATTTCCTGGTATCATTGGTGTCCTAAAGACTAGAACAACTGTCTATGGAAGAAATAATGTAAGTAGACTTTATTTTTAAAATCTTGTGTTATCATATTTTCAAATACCTCTAAGTGATACAAGGTATGAAATATTTTATCATCATGTTTCTCCAGTTAATCTATTCATTTCAAGGATTTATCATATATAGATAGTTTATCATAGTTTTAAATATAAATATATTGAAATTTAACATCAATTTATCGGACTGCTTCAATCATGTAGACAAGTGAATATGGGGTTGCCCACATGGTGGTACGGGTTATGGTTCGGTAAGCCCAAAAGGCATGTAAGAGTTTATTGGGTCAACACTTATTATATATATCCAACATATTATACAGTATATTTTTTAGGCTTTTATTAAAGTCCTTTATCTATCCATTCTTCATTTCATGATAGCGGGATGAGTTGTTTGATTTGATGTTACATTCCTGATATGGATCTTCCACCTCAGCTAAACAGAAATTTGTGTCGTTGTATGTCATTATTGTATGAGGGATTCCAAATATAGTAATGATGTTGTCCTTCAAAAATTTGGTGATTCTTTTGGCCTCGAATTCTTTTATGGGTATTGCCTCATCCCATTTGGTGAAGAAGTCCATAACAATTAGGTTGTATTTGAATAGCATGGCCATAGCTAGAGGGTATGGTCCTACAACATCCATTACCCATTTTGAAAATGTAAAAAATTATTTGGTTTTATGTATCCATTCTAGGGGTTAGTGGTTGAAGTTGACATACACTTAATAGTAATGATACTTTTTGGTAAAATTGGACTACATCATAGTGTTCTATTAGTACCAAATCCATTGAAATTAATGAGAAAATTTGAACCCAAACTGGTGGTCACCAGAGACTCCCAAGTGTAATTTATTCATGATGGTATTAGTCTATTCTCTATCAATATATTTGAGAAGGAACCCATAAAATCAACATTTATAGATGACTTTATGGTTATATAGGCAATCATAAGTAGTGAAGTTGGTTGCACGCCTTTGGATTTGATACTTCCTAGCACATTTTGATGGGAGTACTACAATTTTAAGATAATACATTATGGGTATCATCCACCCAGAGGTAGGAACATATGGATCAAGTAAAATACTGCTTTAATTAATCATTTTAATTCTAATATGTGAAAAAGGATATACCATTTAGTGATTCCCAAAGTTAATGATTGCTTCATCCTAGTTTGTATCTTACAGAGTCATAGCAACATTTTCCAATGCATCTTCCTAGGAATTTTGTGATCATGGGAGGTTATTTAATGTTGTAATAGAATATAACTCTTCTATTTACCCTCATATATAGTCAATAAATGGGATTATCTATTCTTTTCTTATGGAGTAATCCACATTGATCTATTTGATTACCAACTCCAAAAAAAATTCACCTCTATGTTGACTACTAATATTTAGAGCACAAGTTCTCGACCTATAATATTCTACCACATTATTTTTACATCCTTCTGACAATATGAATGATTAAGGAAAGACATATTTTGTTATAGAGATGATCATGATCCCTAACATGGCTTTAATTGAGATTGGGGTCTTTCATTATATTCCTTGTTGGGCTTCTATAGGCATTGTAGAAATTCATTTCCTATATTCGGTGGCCATCTTGATTAAAAAATATATATTTATCTATAAATTTAGTATTTAATGACATTTTTCTACATATGAGTATTCTATAAGAAAAAATGACAAATCTTGGACTTTCACTACTTTCTGAGGTATAAATTTTATATCAAATAATTTTAGGATAACCACCCATTGTACCAATCATCCTATTAATATAGGATGAATGAATATATGTTTAAGAAAGATATTGGGAGATACCAAATAGACCTCATTCTTCTATAAGTAGTTCCATAGTTTCTGAACTACAAATATTAACACCAAGAAGATCGTTTCAATATCTAAATAACAAGTCCCATTATCAACCATTGTTTTTTGGTGATAATAAAAGTTGTTTTCATTGCTATAATCATTATTTTGTGTGGGGAAAGAACCCAAGTAATGCTCTAATTAAATAAAACATAAAATTAGTGTCTTTCCATGGATGAGTGGAATTATCACTTGTGGAATCAAGATATATTTCATAAGGATATCGAATTCTTCTTGACAACAATTACTGCACTTCTATGTGACACCTTTCTTCATCAATTTGGTGAAATATAAACACTTTACATTAAGGTCATCTATAAATCATCTGATATAGGCCAAGTTTACATAGATTCATACCAATTCTTTATGGTTTTGAGTAGGTTCCAAGGTAAGGATAGCCTATTATTTTATGGTTCAACTTTGAAGCAATGATGCCATGTGATGATGATGATAAATTTTTTTGAGGTTACCATGAAGTCACATTTTAAGGGACTAATATTCAGTTTATGCTATTATATTTTTTTAAATATGGTCTCAAGATCATCCAAGTGGTCAGAACACTATAGGTATTTGACCACTATTTTATAAACATAGAATTAAAAAACATTATTAGGAAGGGTTTAAAGATGTCATGCATGGAAGGTTAGTATGTTGCACCATCATTATTCAAGACAAACAGAATTACCTAATAGAAAAATACTCCATGGGGGCCTTAAAGGCAGTGTATTCCTCATATTCTGGGGCCATTTGAATTAGGATGTACCCTAAATATCCATTAATTATGGACAATTATTGATAACCATATTATTAAAAAATAAATATCTCCATGATTGATATAGGGATGTCAACTTTGGAATAGTGATGGTTGATACCTCTGAAGATGATGAAAACCCTAATTTTCCCATTCTTATTCTTTACTAAGATAATTTTGACCATTCATTTTGGATAATGAAATTCCTGAATTAATTTAGAATTGATATGTTTTTCCACTCTAACCTCAATTTTGGAGGTGTGAGTGAGGTGAGTTTTTTCATCTATCTACCTATTTTTATCCCTATTGGTCTTTTGGAAAGCCCAAGTGATGGGTGGAAACCGTAGGATTCAGTCCTAGAATCTCTATGTAATTCCAAGTGAACACATCCTAGTTTCTGTTCAGGATGGAGTTGATTACCTCTTTCTCATTGTAATTCATGAAAACACTAATCAAAGTGAGATGTGGATATTCTTATGTACCAATATGTATTTCTTTGATATATTTAATGGTGGTAAAGAAAACTTCCTCAAATGCTAGAGGGGAATCCATGAGGTCTTCCTCCTCTTCCTATTCCTCAAGATTTACCTCTTCCTTTTCTACCTAGTAAGTGGACGAGGAAGAAAATTTCTCAAATTCAGGGGATGAGTCAAAATTTCAACATCATGATGGTTAAAAACTACTTCTAACTTGACTGATAACACATGGACTCTTTGAAGTTCATGGGGTGGAGTGAAGGAATTTTTACCCAAACATTATTCACTATATAGAGATTTTATGACTTCTCTAGAATTTTCAGGTTCATTTGTCACCACAGATATTATGGATGTTGCTGAATATGTTCTTGGATTCAAAAAGATCTCTTTAATTTGGTTTATGTGCATTACATAATCATCGATGATGTGTTCTAAGGGATTAGTCAGCATCATCTATAGAACTCTTGGAGCATTAATTTGAGCAACAATTTAAATCATGGAATATTTCCCTTCCCTCTAGTAGAATCCTAAATCAATGTTTTGTGATTCACTTGATTTAAATGGGGTTTTGTCTCCGTATAGTATCCAAATTTGACCATCTGTACATTATTTGAGGCATCGGTGGTATAACGAAGAAATAGCCACATGTTGATGTTACTAAGGTCTTCCCGGTATAACATTGAAGGTCTTGTATTAAAAAACACAGTAAATTGTTTTTCAATTAGTAGATCCTTGAACCGATTCCTATGTTTGATTTCAACAAGTGGTTTTTGTTCATTCTTTTCAAAACCCTTTAGTGTCAGTGTAGAAGGGGATAAGTCAGACTCATTCTAACTCAGCTAACAAAGTTTTCATATTGTAATGAGGTTGTCTCCTGATCCATTTTTAATAAAGTCTCATCTGATATCAATTTTATTTATCTTTCTAGATGCATACAAAGGTCTAACATGTCCCAGTATGAGGGAATCCTCATCCTACTCAATAAAAGAGATGACCTTGTGGTATTATGTAAGACCATTATCAGCATGATATACCTTGGTAGAAACAACTTTTACTTAAAATTATTTAGGTCATTACAACACCTCTATGAGTGCTCCCCAAAGGACTTTTGATAGACTCAAAGCATCCAGGATTGACAACCTAGCCAACACTGAGGATAATTGCATCAAAATATAATTCTTTTGGTCAAAAGTTCTATGTTCCTGGTATAGGGATTATATTTTGTAGGTACATCAAGAATTTAATTACTTTTTTGGGTGATTCAATCCTTGGAAGAGAGGTTGAATTCACTTCTATCCTCGGTGGATTTGGTCGACTAGGTCATCCTCGACACCGAGATTGATTAGGAGAGGGGGTATCCTCTAGAAAATCTTCTATGATTATCATGTTAGATAAAACCCTAGATTGTATGGGGGAACATTCATTATCCCATTTATCTCACTGGAGAGCTATCCCATGGGTTTTTTTGGTAGAGGTAGTTTGAGCAGGGATCTGGATACATTAGTGACTCTTGGAAATACCACATCTTCCCCTATATCCTTGACTTTGACTGACTCTTCCCCCAATTCCAAAAACAAATGTTGGAAATTTAGGTTCATAGTTTTAGTAATCATATGATAAGGGATCCATTAAGTAAATAACATTAATGGGACCAATGATCAACTCCATGTCTAATGAAAATTTTATCTAGCGGGTGGGATCTTATGGTGCCATTGGTAGGGCGGTGCATGTTATTCTGGGATTATATGCATGAAGTCCACTAATTTCAATGATATATTTGGAGTTTTCATAGTTTTTTATTCAATTTCATTATTCCTACTTTTTCATCCATGTCATTTCTTGGAAGACTGGCTTCTAGGGGACTGTGATGTAGATGAAGTCGGTTCTTTCATAGAGGAAGTAGTCAGGGGATATATTCAATTGTGTCAACTATGATCATAGGATATAATGATCTCATTAAATCATGAATCTAATCAACCATTCACAGAAATTCTATCTATCCTTGTTTTTAACTTCCTACAATTCATTATCCAACTCTGGATAGGTTGTAGAAACACATGCTACTTGAGAAAGTAGCTTTCCCAACTTTACTTTCCCAGAGTCCAATATATTTTGTAGGATGCCTTTGAAGAAAAAATATTCATATATGGTGTTACCCAATGCTCAATGGAATGGGAAATATTTTGGGAGATCTTAATCATCAACCTTTCTAGGATTCTTGGGATTTTGAAACATTATCATGTTTTTCTCAAATGTTTAGGGGAATTTTCTAGGGACTTGATCATTTTTGAAAGAATAAACTTTTTTCTTCCTGTCCTCAAACTATTTTCTCCTATGCTCCCTTTGATCATCATGACAAGGAAGGTAATTTTTTTGATGATTTGAAGTTGGAACCATATGATACAGTGAAGGATTTAGAGTATGATCAAGTTTTGGGTCCTACTTAAGTCTAACAGTGGAAGCCTCTTATTTCCATGTTCTCTTTCTTTGAGATGATAGAATTACTCAGGACTTTGCCTTGGTCTATGCAATAGATTCTTCCATTCACTGAGAAATTTCAGTAAAGTCCCAAAACAATTATGTTTATTTTATAGGGATTAGGGGTGTTCATAACTCATCATTAATATTATCTATACATATGGATATTAAATTAACTAGGGGAAGTTGTAGACTTACGAAGTATTTAAACCCCATCCACCAAGAAATGAAGTCTAAGACCCTATTATTCTCCATCTATTTTCAATTAGAAAGGTAAAGGACTATTTTCTTCTTTAATTTCATTATACATTGGAAAATAAACATCCATCCAATATATTACTACCTTATAATGTACTGAGTTTATAAACTAGTGTACTATACAAAGGCTAGTCCCTCTAGTGATTGAACGAAGCAACTAAGTTTCATTACCTCCTATTGTTCAAGGGTCCCCATAATGGGATCAAAGTGGGTAAAAATGTGTTATATGTTGGTTTTTTCCCTTGATCATTTTAAAATTTGAAATTTATGTTTCCCAAAGTTCAGTGGGGGAAGAATCGGATCAACCCATTTAGGGTAAGTGTACTTTTTTTACTATACCAGCACACTATGTTCCTCCCTAGATTCTAATAAAGACATTAGTGACTCGATATTATTGATGATCCCTAGAGGAATATATGGATTATGAAGATATGGAACATGGTAAATAGAAGTTATGGACAATTATGGAAGCGCCACTAGAATCTTTCATGGGTAACCTATAGGGGAAAGCCTATAAGGAAGCACCTAGCCATGTTCTAGTTGTGTATCCAATGTAGGGAACTCCTGATCTTCCACTGTGGAATTCAAGTATATGGGTTATTGGTACCCCACATTGGGAGGATTATCTGGATCCATTTAGGATGTCAAGATGAACCCCGTTTCATTAGGTACGCCGGTTGGGAGTGTGATTTAAGGATTTTCTTACAAAACATATCCATCATGAAGGATACCTCGATGTAATTTCACATTGAGTATTCTTAACTATTTCAGTTCATTCTATTGCTGAAAAAATATTTCCATGAGTGTAAGGAGCTCAACCACTTCAGTAGGTAGTTTAGGCGAATTCATACCTTTATACTTATCTTTTGTGTATGTTCTTTGAAGAGGTAATGATGGATTGTTTAAGGGAATACCAAAATTTACGTAAAACCTCTAGTTCCAGGTAAGCACACCTCCTTAAATTATTTCATTGTGGGCCATATTATGAACCAAAACATAATCATCCAGCTCCTCTGTATTTCTCTCATGTTCTGTAAGGTCTGTAGGGGTAGTGTTAATGATGATCACTAATGTTTAATTCGTTGAAGGGATTTTATTATTATCTTTGTGAGGATCTATTTTTATACTCCCTATGTGAGGCATTTTCCTCTTCATCATTGATCCCATTGGAGTCATTTGGTTGACGGTAATACAAATATAATCTATATATAGTTCAATTGAACATATTTTGAATGACGACACTGAATCATAGGATGGTAATAAAATTAAGATAATTATATCACTGGCATTCCCCATAATCGTGGTAAAACATATTTCTGTTGAGGATGATGTGTTTGTATTGAAAAACCCCCCAGACATGAGGGATGGGGTTTTTCCCATTTCACTTTTTGAAATCTTCAGACCAGGTCTTCCTACCTTGAATGTTTTTTTTTATAAATTCCCCAACCTTACAGGATGGGTCTTCTCTTGGATTTTTTAGTATTATATTATTAATCCTTACATTATGATTTTGTGGATTTTTTTCAAACATGATTTGGGTGAATCATTTGGTTTTCACTTAAATAAACCACTTAAAAGACTATTGCACTATCTATGAAATTTTTCTATCTGATGACTGACATACCTTTAAAGGGATTCCTTCATGATAATTTTAGAAGTTTGATACAAAAAAATTTTCAATAGATTTATCTCTTCTGGACTAACATAATAGAGAGTTGGTCGTGGCTTGTTTTTTTGGGAATATCATCAGTTGTGAACAAAGTTCATTTCTTAAAGATGACCTGAATCTATGACGTTGTAAAATTCCATATTTTGTGTTCCATGGAAATTAGGGATCATGGTGAAATGATACACTCCATGTTCACCCCACCCTCTAATATAAACACCAGATATGGTATCTATGATCAGCTAATGCAATTCCTTTAATGAACTAATCCCGGAGCGCTGAAGTTATCCTTGATGTTTTCAAAATTTTTGATTTCATGCATCTATTAGATCTTCCAACCCAATTGGGAAATTAATCCCTTATGTTACTTAGTCCTTACTTCAATAATCATTTTTGGGTAATAACTTTACTTTTAAGTGATAAAGATTGTTCCATATATTGAGAAAGATTTTGCGCACACAGTCATATAACAACACCTATGGAATGATGTTTTGAGATGTGTATAAAGGAAATATCATGAATGGTATTTCATCTTTATCCATCTATTTTCTCATGTTTATCATGTCTACTTTGAATATTGTTAGAGGTTCCTCAATCGAGTCTGACCAAAGTGAATGGTTATCTAATGCATTATTGTAAATGAACATTTTTTAAGGGACTTTCTCTTTCATAGAAAAGGGAATAATATCCAATGTTGGCTCAGAGAATGAAAATCACCTTGGTATATCTTCAAGCTCGTAAATGATTTCACTTTTCAATGATATTGAATTAGACATGAATGGCCTTTTTCTCCAATGTCTCATGGTAGGAGGGACTTATCATAAATATATTTCCAAGGGAAGGACCCTTTTGATGAAGTTAAACACTACTATAGAGAAAATTTTTTATGTGAATTCCATTATGGGGGGGACTACCATTGTTTCTTGATGTCTGACTGCAAGGAGAATTCCTTTAGCATATACCCTAGGGAGGTCTTTCATGGTTAATGATATAAAGGGTAATACCTTCTTTTTGTTTGATCTTCTAGACATGTGGAGGGTTGTATTTACTATTGTAACACCCGAGACTTTTATGAGAAATATTTTGTTTTTATTTTATATAAATCATCAAAGGATTCTTTTGCTACATGCAATCGCAACCTTCCTCGATAGCGTGTGTAGTACGCAATACTGAGTTCCACTAAACAACGATATATTATTATAATATTATAAACTAGAAATTACAAATATTATTAACTGAATTTTAAATTTTCAACATTATTATTCATCTTACACATTTTCTAGAACATGGTAATAGAACAAAATATTTTTTTTGGGTAAAATAAGTATTTATCAAAAAATGCAGTTTTGCCGCCTTTTGATGGCGCACCCACATTAAATCTAGTTTTTGACAGGTTTATAAGTTCAATTTGACAAAATAAAATTCTTCTATTGAATCAGGATATAAAAATTTACTTTGTATAAATTTTTGATATTTTTCTGATAACTTTCATATTTTGATGAATAGTAAAAATACGCTAATTTTTAATTAAAAAAAACTTTTTTCATTGAGAAAATTTATATGGTTAAATTATAATATTGAATGGTTTTAAAGTATATATAGAATATATTTTTACCATTTAATATAATGTATGTCATTAGCATTAATTTCACATTGAATTCATAGGTAAAAACATTTCAATCTTTGGCAATGTTTTAACTTTTAAAACCCGTTTTCTTAACAACAATATTTATTTTAAATTAATTACTGCAACTTATATGTTTTGAATTTTGAAAAATGGATTCCATATTCAGAATCAGTGGGTCCAAATTATGTTAATAGGCTACTTTTTAGTTTTGGTCATTATGAATAGTAACTACGGTAAATTTTATTTACCATAGTTAAAGGTAAATCGGGTAATTAAGGGTAAATATAAGATTATAAAATTACCCTAAAACCTGCCAAAATCCTATTGGATGACTAAAATCCGACCCATATCACTTAATGGTAGGATTTGATTCATTTAATAGACTTTATTCTATGAAAATAATTTAATTATTATTAAAACCAAAGAATGTGACAACATGTCACATTCTTAAATCTTATAAGTATAATAATTTTAATTTGGTGATAAAATTAATGAAACTTTGAACATGAATATTCTAAAGAAATATAATACAATTATCTACATAATAGGAATTTATTTATAATTTTTAGGGATTAAATAATTATCATTAATTATGACACAATAGTGATGTTAAAAGTGTTTTATTAATTAAAATATCAAATAAATTCTTTCAAAAACATTAAAATAAATATTATATGAACTATTTAATGTGCTAAACTAATTTTCTAGAAACATATGACATTTTATAAATCTATTAAAACTTTTAGTTCAAAAATATCTTCTGTATATATTTTATTTAAATTCAAAGAAATGAATAGTGTCAAAATTGACACTATTGTTATTTTATAAAAATAACATATTATAAAATTGTTTAACAATCACAAAAATATTTAAAAATTATAAATTAAAATTTATATGGTCTAAAATATCATAAAGTGTCAAATTATGGAAAATTCACAACACATATGTAATTATTTATAATAATTTAATATTTAGAATATTATTACCACAAATAAAATTAAATTGATAAATAAGGATAAATCAAGTTGATAGTGTTTAAAATAAATTCCTAACAGGTCTAAATTTTATTGGTTGATGATATTAAAACCCTATATCATATAATCTTAGGATATGAGTCATTTCGGAAGTTTTTAAGTGGGGTTGGTATTTAATATAAACTAATATTTCTTATATTTCCAAAGGTGCCCCTCTCCTCCCTTATAAAAGGGAACCTCCTCCCTCTCCTCCTCACAAAAATTTGAGCCTTCAAGCTCGGCCAACCCCTACCAATTTCTCCTCTCCACTTCCCTAGAATCATCCTAGAGGTTCTGGTCTTCTTAAAAGACCAACCCTAGTGCCCTAAGAGGAGGTTAAGAAGAGGCGCGTCAAAAAAAGAGGTAATATCCATTACCGATCCTTTCCAAATTCATTCTTCATAAACTTCTTCTTCTTTAGTTGTTTCATTATGAAGTAATAACATCAGTATAACTCATATACTGATATGTTATTATAAGTATGAAACAACCCTATTTCAACATCTATCCATCCTACGGAAAATGAAATCACCGCGTGTGCGTACGTACGGAATACCGTCTCCACGCCGTGGTGTAATCTATTTTCCCCCACCATCTTACTAGGATGGGTGTAATGGTGTAAATAATTACTATATATGATTATTTTAAATTGATATTGATTCTGAAATACAATACATACACTCCAATACAATTCCACGATCATGGGAACGATATCATCGCTCGTGCGTACGTACGGAATACCGTCTCCACGATGTGATGCGATTCGTTCTACATGATATTCATTGCATAATGATTATATAAATGAATTAAATGAATAAATATGATATATAATACATTAATAAAATTCTGGAAATTATTTATCTATAACCTAAATAGAAGAATAAGAATTTATTCGACAAAACACGTATAAGAACAAAAAGTTATAAAGACCCGAATAATAAGTAGCAATGAAATATTACTACTAAGAAGCTAATAATATGACCATATATGATATCATAACAATAATTATTATTCTGGAATAATTCAATAACATTATTTAAATCATTATACAGGAGGTTCGGCAACTTACGAAGCAAATCGGACCTAAAGTAAGGGAAATATCACAATCTCATTTTTATCTGAGATTGTTTATACTTTGGTATTTACTGGGGTGTATTTTATCATCCACATCCATGTTTACTCAATATGTAATATTATTTCTATCCACCTAAGATTGTTTAAATCCATTTTTACCCTTTGTTGAGTTTTAGTAAAAGATATGAAAGGAATCTTTTGTCGTTTTTCGTACGAGGTACTTTTTGACTTTTCTGACAAAAGTACGAGAAGAATGTTTTTTTTAACTTATATGGCATGAATGGATTTTTAAAACATTTTTTCCAAGAAGATTCCCTTACTAATTTTCAATTTTATTTTTAATCAACTTTTTTTAGTTTAGAATTGTAAGACATGTTAAGAAAGGAAAAGTGTTTTTTTGAAGTAGAAAGGATATTTTCCTCAAGAATGGAGTTCAAGTGTTTTATCAAAATTAGTTTACATCTAAGATAATACAGGGTTTTGTTTATATCCCTATTTTTACATTGATTTGATTATGTTATGATGGAATTATTTTTACGATATCATTTTATGGATTATGTTATGATGATGTGATGTTCAAGAATCCCATTTTTTTACATGGGCTATGATATGATTTATGGTTTATGATTTTGTGGCACACATAAGAATGGTATAATTATGAGATGGGTGGGACCTATATCTCCCTCCAATGCATTGGGTAAAGATTTTATATCTCATGAGATAGACATGGCTGGAACGGCAGGTTATACTGGTTCAGTGAAACAGGACTGAAACGAGGAGTCAACTCGGTTCAGAAATGGACTTTGTCCACTAAGATAGTATTGTAAATGAGTCTTGACTAATAAGAAATGATTCTCTATGATTATGTTTGTATGCCACAAAGTCTCATGTTTTATGTTATGATTATTGGGATTTCATTTCACTACTATGATTTATCTTGTGTTATGAAATTATGCTCTCTTTTGCAGGTTAAGATTTCCAAAATGTTATGTTCTTATGAATATGATGTGATTGATATTTATTTTACCCTTACTGAGCATTTGAGATCACCCTTTTGTATGTTTTCTTTCCCCTGGTCATGAAGAAGCTTATTAAGTAATATATGCCAAAAGGGACTATAGATATGATGAAATAAATGGGAGACAATGTAGACGCTTTATGAACCAGTTGTTTATGTTTCCCAGTTTCTAAAGACATTATACATATACGGTCCTTTCATAGTTTTGTTATATGTTGTAATAAGTATGCTTCAATTTTGAAGTAATAACAATGTATGTAAAGTATGGGTCGTTATAGATGATATCAGAGGAAAGGTATAGTCAACCTTTGGAAACTAGGATGTGAAAGCCTTCGTAAGAATCCTAAGGATAAGTCTAAGCATAGAACACAATCTTAGTGTTTTATAAATAGCCATGAACAACCTATGATAAGACCTTAAGTGTGAAATTTTATTCTTGATTATGTGGTTTTCCTATTATAATGAGTGTTGCTCACACTATTCTTCTTGGTTTTAGTCAATGGCTGGAACCCGAAGGAACCGTGTTAATGCGGAATGCGACGGGCAATGCAATGATTGTACCCCTGAGCAACCAAACGTTATGGGATCTAGAATGAAAAATCTTGTAGCCATGCTCACACAACTTTCTCAAGATATGAATCATGCATGACTTCC
Organism: Viscum album; assembly: GCA_963277665.1. NCBI lineage: Eukaryota > Viridiplantae > Streptophyta > Magnoliopsida > Santalales > Viscaceae > Viscum > Viscum album. Next base: position 2,142,394,745 of record OY728159.1, read on the forward strand.
AAAAGAGCAAAGGAAAGAGCAACATTCTGTTGAATCCTTCATGAGGCAGCGTCCAACTTCTTTCAATGGGTCTACTGATCCATTAGTTTCTGAACAATGGATTAGTACTACTAAAATGATATTTTCAGTTCTTCAATGTTCTGAACATGATAAAGTCATCCTAGCAGTGTATCGTTTGGAAGGAGATGCTGATCAATGGTGGAATCTTATTAAGAATACGAGGCAAAGGGATGAAATTGAGTCCATGGAATGGGACGAGTTCAAGAACTTATTTTTCAATAAGTACTTCCCTCGTATTCTCCGAACAAAGATGGAGAAAGATTTTATTGAACTGATTCAAACGGATGATGAATCTATTGGTAACTATGAATAAAATTTTACAAGACTTGCAAGGTATGCTTCTGGTATTATTATCCAACCTGAGAGTAAGATCGATCGATTCTTTAGTGTCTTAAAACCAAGTCTTCGAAGGGCGTTAGCCATAAGGGACTTCAATAGCTACGAGGAAATCGTTCGATGTGCTCTCAAAGTCGGGATGGAGATTGGAGTAACCCATCAGTCATATGGGTTTCATAAGAAGAGGAAAATAGAATTCAAAGAAAATTCTAAAGATCACACTAAAAAGAAGATGAGCTTTCCCTTATGCTCAAAGTGTGGAAAGAAACATGGAGGGAGTTTTCTTAAAGGTACAAGTAAATGTTTAATATGTGGAAAGGAAGGTCATCGGGCATTTGAATGCCGCAATGATGGGAAGAAGATGTCTAATGATGCAAACAAAGGAAGGGACACACAGAATGAACCTACTACACTTCAATATTTCAAGTGCAAGGAGATGGGGCATTATGCCAATCATTTCCCAAATCCAAGGGTTGATGATGATGGTCGATGTCAACAAACTCTTAAGGCTAAAGACAAAGGAAATTCAGATGAAATTTCTATCAGCAATGTGGAGTACGATAACGATGTGGTGAAAGGTACACTTACCATCCACTCTAAAGTAAAAAATGTTTTATTTGATTCTGGATCCACCCACTCCTTTATTTCTGATGATTTTTCTAAGGGTATCACCGTATTACCTCAACAATTAGATGTTGAGTTAGCTGTGACAACCCCTAATGGAACAACAATCGCATCAAAAGTTTATAATTCCTCTCCGATTGAAGTTTGTGGGAAGTGATTCCTGCAAATCTTGTGATCCTTCCTATAGTGGAATTTGATGTGATTCTTGGAATGGATTGGCTTTCTTTATATGGATCTCATATAAATTTCCAAAGAAGGGAAGTCACATTTCATATTCTAGATCAATCTATGATCTTCTATCGATGCAAGGATGAACATAACCTTCCAGTGGAAATTTATTCTATCTTATGGGTCTTGATTCCACTTAATGAAGGTTATTTATCTCAAATGGGTGGTGAGGAACTCACAATTAAGAATATTCCCATTGTATGGGAGTTTGATGATGTCTTTCTAGAGTAATTGTCGGGTCTTCCACCAAATCGTGAAGTTGAGTTTTCAATAGAACTCGTACCGGGTGCTTTGCCTATTTCAAAGACACCTTATAGAATAGCCCCAATTGAGTTGACAGAATTTAAGAAGAAACTCCAAGAGAATCTTGATAAAGGATTCATACGCCCTAGTGCGTCACCTTGGGGAGCACCTGTTCTGTTTGTTAAGAAGAAAGATGGATCAATGAGACTCTGCATTGATTATAGAGAACATAACAAGATCACTATCAAGAACAAATATACTCTCCCACGCATTGATGACTTATTTGACCAACTACGAGGATCTCAATACTTTTCCAAGATTGATCTTCATTTAGTGTATCACCAATTAAGGGTCAAAAGGGAGGATATACCAAAGACGGCTTTTTGTAAAAGGTATGGACACTATGAATTTATAGTGAAGCCATTTGGTCTTACTAATTCCCCTGCTATCTTCATGGATCTTATGAATAGAGTCTTTAGAGACTATCTTGATCAGTTTGTGGTAGTCTTTATAGACGATATTCTTGTATATTCAAAGAGCAAGGAAGAACATGAAGATCACTTGATAATTATATTGAAGACCCTGAGAAAGGATAAGCTTTATGCCAAATTTACCAAGTGTGAATTTTGGATTCAAAGAGTTTAATTTTTGGGTCACATAATCTCAAAAGAGGGGATATTTGTGGATCCAGCAAAACCAGAGGTTATCGAAAGATGGTCAAGACCAACAACAGTAACTGAGATCTGAAGTTTTCTTGGTTTGGATGGATATTATCGACGTTTTGTGAAATATTTTTCACGATTATCTAATCCACTCACTAAGTTGACTCGAAAATGAGTTAAGTTTGTCTGGACGGGGGAATGTGAAGAGAATTTCAAGGATTTGAAAAGAAGGTTATCCAGTGCACCTGTGCTCACACTGCCTTGTAGTGGAGAATGGTTTGTGATCTACAGTGATGCATCCAAGAAGGGACTGGGATGTTTTCTCATGCAAAATGATATGGTGATAGCTTATGCCTCACGACAATTGAAAAATCAATGAGCAAAATTACCCAACTCATGATTTGGAGTTAGCTGTGGTAATCTTTGCATTAATTATTTGGAGGAATTACCTTTATGGTGAAAGGTGTGATATTTATACTGATCATAAAAGTTTAAAGTATATTTTCACACAAAAGGAGTTGAATATGCGCCAGAGAAGACGGTTGGAGCTGATTAAGGATTACGACTACTCAATTCATTACCACCCTGAAAAATAAAACAAGGTGGAAAATGCATTAAGTCAACAAGGCCATGCCAGTTTATCCATGATGAGGATCACAAAAGATCTAATATTTATGGATTTACAAAGGATGGATCTTGGAATTATAATGGAAGGGGGAAAATCGTATCTTTCTCAAATTAATGTTCAACCATCTATACATGTGAAGATTAAAGAGGCACAGAAAGAAGATGTAGAGTTACAAAAGATGGTGAGAAATGTTCCTGAATTCAACCTTGATTGTGATGGGATAATAAAGTTTAGGAATCGGGTTTGTGTTCCTCCCATCCCCAAATTAAAGAAGGAGCAGCTGGATGAGGCTCCTAGTTCTTCATTATCTATTCATCCTGGAAGTAAGAAGATGTATAGGGACCTGAAAGAGTACTTCTGGTGGGATGGCATGAAAAGAGATGTTGCTGAATATGTCTCTCGATTCTTGGTTTGTCAGCAAGTTAAAGCTGAGAGACAGAAGTCTAAGGGGATGTTACAACCATTACCCATACCCGAATGGAAATGGGAAAACATCACTATGGACTTTGTCACAGGACTTCCTAAAACATCCAAAGGAAATAATGCTCTCTTGGTCATAGTTGATCGTCTTACAACGTCTGCACACTTCATCACTATTAGAGAGGATTTCTCTCTGGATCAGCTTGCCAGGATATATTTAAAGGAAGTGGTAAGATTTCATGGAGTACCACTTTCTATTATATCTGATCGGGATCCAAGGTTTACCTCAAAGTTTTGGCGAAGTCTTCAGCATACTCTGGATACAGAGTTGAGTTTCAGCACTGCTTATCATCCTCAGACAGACGGTCAGTCTGAGAGAACAATTCAAACTCTAGAAGATATGTTGAGATCTTGCCCTATGGATTTCAAAGGTGTTTGGGATCAACACCTACCTTTGGTGGAATTTTCTTATAATAATATCTTTCACTCCAGTATTCAGATGGCTCCTTATGAAGCTCTCTATGGAAAGAAATGCAGGACTCCAACTTGCTGGGATGAAGTTGGGGAAAGAAAGCTATTAGGATCTGATATTGTTGATGAGATAGCAGAAAAGGTCCTATCTATTCAACAACACATAAGAGCAGCTCAGAGTCGACAGAAAAGTTATGCCGACAACCGAAGAAAAGACCTAGAGTTTGAAGTGGGTGATAAAGTGTTCTTACAAATATCTCCCTGGAAGAGGGTCATGAGATTTGGAAAGAAGGGGAACTTGAGCCCTAGATATGTCGGCCCTTTCGAAATAATGGATTGTGTTGGGAAGGTAGCTTACGGATTGGCGCTTCCACCGAATCTCTCTCAAGTTCACGATGTGTTCCATGTATCTCTCCTGAGAAAGTACATACCTGATCCTTCACATGTACTCAGCTCAGAAGTTGTACCGCTGGAGAAAGATCTTTTTTATGAAGAATAACTGATAGAAATTCTGGATCATAGTGAAAAAGTCCTACGAAAAAAGACCACTCTCTTGGTGAAAGTTTTAAGGAGGAACCACCAATTATAAGAAGCTACATGGGAGCTTGAGGATATGATGAGGGAGATGTATCCTCATCTGTTTGTTATAAAGTGACAAATTTCGAGGGAGAAATTCATTTTAAGGGGGGTAGAATGTAACACCAGAGACCTTTATGAGAAATATTTTGTTTTTATGTTATATAAATCATCAAAGGAATCTTTCGCTACACGCAATCGCAACCTTCCTCGATAGCGTGTGTAGTACGCAATACCAAGTTCAACTAAACAATGATATATTATTATAACATTATAAACTATCTGTTATGAATAGTATTAACTGAATTTTAAATTTTACAACATTATTATTCATCTTACACATTTTCTAGAACATGTTAAGAGAACAAAATAAATTTTTTTGGGTAAAATAAGTATTTATCAAAAAAATGCAGTTTTGGCGCCTTTTGATGGCGCACCCACATTAAATCTTGTTGTTGACACGTTTATAAGTTCAATTTGAAAAAATAAAATTCTTCATTTGAATCAGGATATAAAAATTTACTTTGGATAAATTTTTGATATTTTTCTGATAACTTTCATATTTTGATGAATAGTAAAAATACGCTAATTTTTAATTAAAAACAACTTTTTTCATTGAGAAAATTTATATAGTTAAATTATATTATTTAATGGTTTTAAAGTATATATAGAATATATTTTTACAATTTAATATAATGTATGTCATTAGCATTAATTTCACATTGAATTCATAGGTAAAAACATTTCAATCTTTGGCAATGTTTTAACTTCTAAAACCTATTTTCTCAACAATGGGATTTATTTTAAATTAATTACTGCAACTTATATGTTTTGAATTTTGAAAAATGGATTCCACATTCAGAATCATTGGGTGAAAATTATGTTAATCGGCTACTTTTTATTTTTGGGCATTATGAATAGTAACTACGGTAAATTTTATTTACCATAGTTAAAGATAAATCGGGTAATTAAGGGTAAATATAAGATTATAAAATTACCCTAACACCTGAAAAAATCCTATTGGATGACTAAAAGTCGACCCATATCACCTAAGGGTCGGATTTGATTCATTTAATAGACTTTTTTCTATGAAAATAATTTAATTATTATTAAAACCAAAGAATGTGACAACATGTCACTTTCTTAAATCTTATAAGTATAATAATTTTAATTTGGTTATAAACTTAATGAAAATTTGAACATGAATAGTCTCCAGAAATATAATATAATTATCTACATCATAGAAATTTATTTATAATTTTTAGGGATTAAATAATTATCATTAATTATGACACAATAGTGATGTTGAAATTATTTTATTAATTAAAATATCAAATAAATTGTTTGAAAAATATTAAAATAAATATTATATGAACTATTTAATGTTATAAACTAATTTTCTAGATACATATGACATTTTATGAATATATTAAAGCTTTTAGTTTGAACATATATCCTGTATTTATTTTATTTAAATTCAAATAAATGAATAGTGTCAAAATTGACACTATTGTTATTTTATAAAAATAAGATATTATAAAATTGTTTAAAAATCACAAGAATATTTAAAAATTATAAATTAAAATTTATATGGTCGACAATGTCATAATGTGTCAAATTATGGAAAATTCATAACACATATGTAATTATTTATAATAATTTAAAATTTAGAATATTATTACCACAAATAAAATTAAATTGATAAATAAGGATAAATCAAGTTGATAATGTTTAAAATAAATTCCTAACATGTCTAAATTTTATTTTTTAATGCGATTACAACCCTATCTCATATAATCTTCGGATATGAGTCATTTTGGAAGTTTTTAAGTGGGGTTGGGATTTAATATAAACTAATATTTCTCATATTTCCAAAGGTGCCCCTCCCCTCCCTTATAAAAGGGAACCTCCTCCCTCTCCTCCTCACACAAATTTGAGCCTTCAAGCTCATCCAACCCCTACCACTTTCTCCTCTCTACTTACCTAGAATCATCCTAGAGGTTCTGGTCTTCTTGAAAGACCAACCCTAGTACCCTAAGAGGAGGTTAAGAAGAGGCGCGTCAAAAAAAGAGGTAATATCCATTACCGATCCTTTCCAAATTCTTTCTTCTTCAACTTCTTCTTCTTAAGTTGTTTCATTATGAAGTAATAACATCAGTATAACTCTTATACTGATATGTTATTATAAGTATGAAACAACCCTATTTCAACATCTATCCATCCTATGGAAAATGAAATTACCGTGCATGCGTACGTACGGAATACCGTCTCCACGCCATGGGGTAATCTATTTTCCCCCACCATCTTACTTGGATGGGTATAATGGTGTAAATAATTACTATATATGATTATTGAAAAGTGATATTTATTCTGAAATAGAATACATACACTCCAATACAATTCCATGATCATGGGAATGATATCATCGCTCGTGCGTACGTACGGAATACCGTCTCCACGATGTGATGCGATTCGTTCTACATGATCTTCATTGCATAATGATTATATAAATGAATTGAATTAATAAATATGATATATAGCAAATTAATACCATTCTAGAAATGATGTATCTATAACCTAAAGATAAGAATAATAATTTATTCGACAAAACACGTATAAGAACAAAAAGTTATAAAGACCCGAATAACAAGTAGCAATGAAATATTACTACTAAGAAGCTAAGAATATGACCATATATGATATCATAAAAATAATTATGATTCTGGAATAAGTCAATAACATTATTTAAATCATTATACAGGAGGTTCGGACACTTACGGAGCAAATCGGACCTAAGGTAAGGGAAATATCACAATCTCATTTTTATCCAAGATTGTTTATACTTTGGTATTTACTGAGGTGTATTTTATCATCCACATCCATGTTTCCTCAATATGAAATATTATTTCAATCCACCTACAATTGTTTAAATCCATTTTTACCCTTTGGTGAGTTTTAGTAAAAGATATGAAAGGAATCTTTTGTCGTTTTTTGTACGAGGTACTTTTTGACTTTTCCGACAAAAGTACGAGAAGAATGTTTTTTTTAACTTATAAGGCATGAATGGATTTTTAAAACATTTTTTTCGAAGAATCTTACTTTACAAATTTTCAATTTTATTTTCAATCAACTTATTTTAGTTTAGAATTGTAAGACATGTTAAGAACGGAAAAGTGTTTTTTGAAGTAGAAAGGATATTTTCCTCAAGAATGGAGTTCAAGTGTTTTATCAAAATTATTTTCCATCTAAGATAATAGAGGGTTCTGTTTATATCCCTGTTTTTACATTGATTTGATTATGTTATGATCGAATTATTTTTACGATATCATTTTATGGATTATGTTATGATGTTGTGATGTTTAAGAATCCCATTTTTTTACATGGGTTATGATATGATTTATGGTTTATGATTTTGTGGAACACATAAGAATGATATCATTATGAGATGGGTGGGACCTATATCTCCCTCCATTGCATTGGGTAAAGATTTTATATCTCATGATATAGACATGGCTGGAACGACAGGTTATACCGGTTCAGTGAAACAAGACTGAAATGAGGAGTGAACTCGGTTCAGAAATAGACTTTGTCCACTAAGATGGTCTTGGAAATGAGTCTTGACTAATAAGAAATGATTCTCTATGATTATGTGTGTATTCCACAAAGTTTCATGTTTTAATTTATGATTATTGGGATTTTATTTCACTACTATGATTTATCCCATGTTATGAAATTATGCTCTCTTTTGCAGGTTAAGATTTCCAAAATGTTATGTTCTTATGAATATGATGTGATTGATATTTCGTTTACCCTTACTGAGCATTTGAGCTCACCCTTTTGTATGTTTTCTTTACCCGGTTCAGGAAGAAGCTTATTAAGTAATATATTCCAAAAGGGACTATAGATATGATAAAATAAATGGGAGACAGTGTAGACGCTTTATGAACCAGTTGTTTATGTTTCTCAGTTTCTAAAGACACTATACTTATACAGTCCTTTCATGGTTTTGTTATATGTTGTAATAAGTATGCTTCAATTTTGAAGTAATAACAATATATGTAATGTATGGGTCGTTATAACTCTCATCAGGAGATGGACTCTCAAGATCAATTAGATTATGTAAATAAATCATGACTTCATGGTGAAGTTCTCATGGAGTACCTTCAGAATTACTACTATTGTCCTCATAATTTGGTAACATGGGAGTAGGATCCGGAGGGTAAATAGATAAATGTATCAGGGCTTCAATAAATCCATCATTAATCAGAGGGCTATCATATATCATATATTAATTTTCAAGTCATCTCTAGTGAGGATTATTTTTAGATTACTTTTTTTGAGTGGCTGGGCCAGTTACTGGGAAATGTGGTTTTCAAGTACAGAAGCTTTCTTAACTAGATCATGCATTGCTGTTGGAATTTGTTGACATTATTTTAATATTTTGGTATGGTTTGGGTCTTATCTCAAATTTTCTATTGGAATAATCATATTACCACTAGTTGGAGTGGGGGTATGGTCCTGATCCATTTTTTCATATGTCATGGGGGAGTTTTCCCCATGACCCTCCTAGATGGGAGTGGAGGTGTATGTCTGCTCCGGGGTGACCTATTGATGGGTCCCCACATTTGTGGGGATAGAGAAGAGTTTCCATCCATCAATCACTATCTTTGATTCTATTATGATATCCTAGCATGTCTTTTGGATGTGGGAAGGTATTGTGTCTACCACTTTAGCATCATCAGGATATGCTTGGTTATGTTAGCAATTGGAATATGGGATACATGCTCATTCTATATCTGAAGTAGGGTTATGAAATTTTTTCTATACACTATTTCCTACCAAATAATACTGATGGTACTTAGGTTTCGGGGAAGAGATTTGGGTTTCCCCCTATTTTTCATAGGTTCTTTTCAAATGAGTTCTCTGGATGTTGTTATATGAGACTACTGATAGGCTTAATAATTGCGGGTATGTGTGTTCACCTACTCATGGTTTGACATAATATTTTATGGGATGTTATCCTTGTACACTTCTAGATAAGCCTGATGGTAGGATTGGTTGGTGTAGGTAGGTTTTTGTTCCTGGTTATTGTTCATAGATATATTTTGTTGGAAGGATTTTTTGGATGTGTCCAGATGAGTATATTAGCTGGATTGATTAATGTAGCTAGATTTTTTATCTACAAATAGTTATATGCCAAATTTAATTAGAGGGATTATCTATAGGGGATATATATGTTTCCTTGTTACCTTTTGACCAGATGTACCCCCTTTTGAGTCATCTTGCATGCCTGAGTTTGGATGACCTCGGTTTAACCCCCAATGATGGAACCTTCATTATCTTGATTGTTCACAGACACATGGTGTTAGTGATAGTGATTAATGGAAATATTCCTTTTAAATGACCTCTATTCCTTTTAGGTGTATTTTTTTGGACTCTTGATCCACCTCCATCAGATATGGGAGGTATGGATTATTTCATTCTAAGGATAAGATCCTAAAATGGTTTGAGATAGAGATCAGTTCCATTTACTAATGAGCCACCGACCAATGCTGAGTGGATGAATGGAAGGGATCTGTAAGCTGGAGGGCCTCTCGGTGAGGCTCTTGGGTGGGTATTGTACCATTTTTACAATACTCCCAAACAAGTGTGTTTGTGACTTAACTTTGAAGATTTTTGGTTGCTGACAGCATCTTCTTCTTCGATGAGGACCCAACACAAGTAGTTGGGGGATACATTTGTGAGAGTTTGTTCGATGTCATTTTAATTTAAGGGAGATCTTATTTAATGTTCTTGAAATATAGGTGATGAACACAAATAAGAAAATTCTTATCAAATAATAATATCATTAAAATAACACATTCACAATTTATTATCTTGTTTAGACTTCTTTTATTTTGAGAGAGAAATGGCCTATATTGGTGGGTGACACGATCATCATTGTTAACGATTCATGTTGGGTTCCCCATTTTTATTTCTGATGAAAACATAGTACCCGATGGTTGAGTGTAGGGGGTTAAATTTTGTACAATCATTAATGTTGAGTTGATTATTTTTCAAATGGATTATAATAGGATTTGTTTATGGATCCATAAACATCCAATAGTTCTATATCTGTGATAACAAATGGAACTACTTTTCAAAGTTAGTTTCTCAATGGGATACTAGGTCAGTGATACTTAAGAACTCACATTGGTTGAGATGATGGGAGTTCGGGCTCATCACACCATTTTTGGGGGGTCATTTCTACCTACTCTAAGAAATCTCTTATATATTTAATATATGTGCATTAATACTTCATTAATTCCCATGTATGACATGGGTCACCTCGAAATGACAATCTATTATTAGAATATATATAACATAGAATCATCAATATATATATGAGGTTCTTCATTGATTGAGATATCTGTATTTATGTAAGGTTCTCCATCAATGATACAGTCTTATGTTCCGATTTAGAAATTCATTTTTTGTATATTATTATGACGCTGGTTTTGAGCCATATAGTGGGTCACTATAGAGTGTATCATCATCCATTGAGAATGTGGTTGTATTGTTATTGGGATCAGACCCATGAATAGGCTTCCTATGTATCCTTATGAAAGGAATCCACACCTATATATTTTGGTTTTGCTTAATGGGAGACATCATACATTTCAAGGTCATGTTATAAAGACAAAACCATTCATTTTAACATAATGTCACAAAGATATATAGGTGAAAGGTTTTTAGCCAATGTCTGGTTTGGGAATTATGATGAAGCTGCCCAATTATCTTAGAAGGTGTATGGACACCTAGGTTTGATAAGAATCTATAATGAATGCAGCTCAAAATGGATTAGGGTTGATTTGGGGTGTTGGGATTGGACCTTAAGGTGGATTTATACATATCCCATTTGAACGAGAATCAAAGCCCACATAGTTTAGTAATTAAGTCACATGCCTATAGAGTTCCATTGAATGTTTGTATCATAGGTAATTATGTACCTTTCCAAGGATTATGTTGGGGACTACACTTGAAATGATTCCTATTTGAATGGGTGTAGGGTCTTACACCAAACAGGAGTCCCATGATTGGTTATTTTTTGGTTATGGGTTATACTATATAGGATTCTTTGATTTTTAGTTGGTTGGTTGGGGTTTATACCAAATAGGATTCCTAGGTTTGGTATTTTTTGGTTTGGGATTATACCAAATAGGATTCATGGGTATTTCTGGGCCTTACACATTGAATTATGCCCTATGTTTTGAGAATATGCAGATGTCACAACCATTGAAAACCCCAAATCCCATGAGAGTCATGGTCTGTGTGAGAAAAAAGAGGAAGTGGTAGTTTTGAGAAAACAAAAAAAATAATTCCCACTGATAGATGAGGTCAAGACCCAAGGGAGATAGAAATAGAATTGGATTTGACGTGCATGTTCACTCCCATTGTTGTATCCTGGATAGTCACATCTGACTTCCCATTTAGATACAACACATGGGTATGGAGAAAGAGGAAAGAATAAAATAGAAGAGGCCCTATATAAAATTATAGGGGCTTTCACTAGGAAAAATTCCATAAAATTGGTTCATATGGTATAGAGGTGGATAATTCAATAATCCTCAAAGGTAAAGGAAATCATGATCCTCTCCCTTCCCACTAGAACTGGTGGTCCCTAGTCTTAGAGACGATGAGGGAAGGACATGGTACTGGCCCTCATATCAAATACTGGTAGGTCTCTAACACTTCCCCTAGGGTCGAGGCCCTAATTATTATGTTAATCCATATATACATGTACCATGGGGATCCTACCCATCAAGTATGACAAGTACGGGACACATCTGAGTGAAGGAATTCATATCCAAATGGGAGTCACAATAGTGTGTCTTTTCCCATGGTCATGCAGGTCTGGAGGCTTCAACGGACATCCTAATTTGGTCCCACTCAGATGAGGTATCCAAAGGAAGAGTGTAACACCTGAGACTTTTATGTTATATAAATCATAAAAGGTATCTTTTTCTACACAACACTTCCTTGGCTTGCTTTACACGAAATCGCGACCTTCCTCGATAGCTTGCGTCATACGCAATACCGAGTTTCACTAAAAAATGATATGCTATTAAAATATTATTAAAACTAGCTATTATGAATAGTAATAACCACTTTTTGAAATTTTATAAATTTTATTTTTCAAAATGGACTTCATTTTTTGATTCGGAATATCGAAATTAGCCTAGGGTGAAATTTTGGTATTTTTCTGAAAACTTTCAATTTTTTATGAATAGTGAAACCACTAAGTGGTAGTTAAAAAAACTGAATTTTTCATAAAACTTAATTTTACCGCTTCTGTGAATGGAATTTCAAAAATCTGAGAGACACGGTTTATTTTAGTAAGTAAAATGTGGTTCAATGAGATGAAAATAATTTTTTGGTGAATAGTAACTTTTTACTTTTTTTACCACGGTTAAAAGTAAATAGGGTAATTAAGGGTAAAAATGATATTATTATTACCCTAACACATGTCCTAATTCTATTGGAAAAGTGTAATTCGACCAAAAACAAACTTAGGAATAAAATATGACCATTTAGGCCCACTTGGATTAGATTAGGACATTTATTATTAATTTATTTAAAGAAGGGTTAAAATAGTTAAAATCAAAGTTTAATAACTAAATCATTTTTAATATGGTGTTATACATAAGATAAATTCTAATATAAATATTCATTAGAAAGATAAAACTAGTTCCTACATAATGGTATTTTATTTGTAATTTTTAGACATTAAATAATTTAATTTATTTATGACACAAAGATGATACAGTAATTAACTTATTAATGAAATATTGACATAATTGATGTTATAAACACCAAAATAAATGTAATTTGACTCTTTTTATGAATTACACTAATTTTATAGATTAATATGACATGTTATTATTGATTTAATTAACTTTTTTCGAACTAATAATTCTGTTATGATTTTCAAATAAATTAATTACTAAATAGTGTCAAAATTGACATAAAATAGTTTTTAAAACAAATATTATATTAGTAATTGTTATTTTATTCCTAAAAATTTACGGTTCGGCCAAATGACTTAGATAATGTTATATATATTAACAATAAACAACTTGGGGTTCGTTTGGCTTCTTATAGTAAGTTTATTAACCTTATAGTAAAAGAACACAAGAAGACACGATAAAAGTAAAATTATTTAACTTAATGTTAAATCTAAATGATAAGGTTAAAATAGGAACCTAAACTTGTCTAAATTCTATTGGATGAAAGTATTTCGACCCATCCCCACCTTAGCTTCTAAATAAAACAATTTGGAGCTATTTAAAACCGAACTTGACTTTATAATAAAATAATATTTTCAGTTATTCTAAAGGTGCCCCTCTCCTCCCTTATAAAAGGGCACCTCCTCCCTCTCTTCCTCACACCACTTTGAGCCTTCAAGCTCGGCCAACCACTGCCACTTTCTCCTCTCCACTTCCCTAGAGACATCCTAGAGGTCCTGGTCTTCTTCAAAGACCAATTTTAGTTCCCTAAAAGAAGGTCTCAAAGAAGCACTTCAAAGAAGAGGTAATGTCTGTTACCGATTATTTCATCTTTATTTCTTTTTCGGCTACTTCTTCTTTAGTTGTTTCATTATGAATTAATAACATCAGTATCACTAATATACTGATATGTTATTATAAGTATGAAACAACCCTATTTCACCATCTATCCATCCTACGGAAAAAGAAATCACAGCGCGTGCGTACGTACGGAATACCGTCTCCACGCCGTGGTGTAATCTATTTTCCACCACCACCTTACTTGGATTGGTATAATGGTGTAAATAATGACTATATATGACTATTATAAAGTGATACTGATTCTGAAATAGTATACATACACTCCAATACAATTCCACGATCATAGGAATGATATCATCACTCGTGCGTACGTACGGAATACCGTCTCCACGATGTGATGTGACTCGTTCTACATGATCTTCATTTCATAATGATTATATAAATGAAATGAATTGAATGAATTAATATGATATATATTACAAAAATACCATTCTGGAAATGAGGTATCTATAACCTAAAGAGAAGAATAAGAATTTATTCGACAAAACACGCATAAGAACAAAAAGTTATAAACACCCGAATAACAAGTAGCAATGAAATATTACTACTAAGAAGCTTAGAATATGACCAAATATGATATCCTAAAAATAAGTATGATTCGGAAATAATTTAATAACATTATTTAATCATTATACAGGTGGTTCGGACACATACCAAGCATATCGGACCTAAGGTAAAGGAAATATCACAATCTCATTTTTATCCGAGATTGTTTATACTTTGGCATTTACTGGGGTGTATTTTATCATCCACATCCAAGTTTCCTCAATATGAAATATTATTTCCATTCACCTAAAATTTTTTAAATCCAATTTTACCCTTCGGTGAGTTTTTAGTAAAAGATATAAAAGGAATCTTTTGTCGTTTTTCGTACGAGGTACTTTTTGACTTTTCTGAAAAAATTACGGGAAGAATGTTTTTTTAAACTTATACGGCATGAATGGATTTTTAAAACATTATTTCCAAGAATCTTCCTTTACAGGTTTTCACGTTTATTTTTAATCAACTCCTTTTAGTTTAGAATTGTACGACATGTTAAGAAAGGAAAAGTGTTTTTGAAGCAAAAAGGATATTTTCCTCAAGAATGGAGTTCAAATGTTTTATCAAAATTATTTTCCATCTAAGATAATAAAGGGTTCTGTTTATATCCCTATTATTACATTGATTTTATTATGTTTTGATGGAATTATATTTTTATGAATTCCTTTATCTTATATGAATTGTTTTATGATGTCATGAGGTTCAAGATTCCCATTTTTATTACATGGGTTATGCTATGATGTATGGTTTATGATTTTGTGGCACACATAAGAATGGTATCATTATGAAATGGGTGGGACCTATATCTCCCTCCAATGCATTGGGTAAATAGTTTATATCTTATGAGATAGACATGGCTGGAACGGTAGGTTATACCAGTTCAGTGAAACAGGACTGAAACGAGGGTGACTCGGTTCAGAAATGGACTTTGTCCACTAAGATAGTCTTGGAAATGAGTCTTGACTAATAAGAAATGATTCTCTATGATTATGTGTGTATGCCACAAAGTTTCATGTTTTAAGTTATGATTATTGTGATTACATTTCACTGCCATGATTTATCCCATGTTATGAAATTATGATCTCTTTTGTAGGATAAGATTTCCAAAAGTTATGTGCTTATGTATATGATGTGATTGATATTTCTTTTGTTTACCCTTACTGAGCATTTGAGCTCACCCTTTTGTATGTTTTCTTTCCCCAGGTTAGGAAGAAGGTTATTAAGTAAGATATGCCAAAAAGGGGACTATAGATATGATGAAATAAATGGGAGACAGTGTAGATGCTTTATGAACCAGTTGTTTATGTTTCCCAGTTTCTAAAGACACAATACCTATACGGTACTTTCGTGGTTTAGTTATATGTTATAATAATTATGCTTCAATTTTGAAGTATTAACAATGTATGTAAAGTATGGGTCATTATAGTTGGTATCAGTGGAAAGGTATAGTCAACCTTTGGAAACTAGGATGTGAAAGCCTTAGTAAGAACCCAAAGGATAATTCTAAGTATAGAACACAATCTTAGTGTTTTATAAATGGCCATGAATAACCTAGGATAAGATCTTAAGTGTGAAATTTTATTATGTGGTTTTCCTATTATAATTAGTGTTGCTCACACTATTCTTCTTGGTTTTAGTCAATGGCTAGAACCCAAAGGAACGTGTTAATGCGGAATGCGACGGGCAATCCAATGATTGTCCCCCTGAGCAACCAAACGTTATGGGAGCTGGAATGAAAAATCTTGTAGCTATGCTCACACAACTTTCTCAAGCTATGAATCATGCAGGACTTCCAAATGAGCAAAGGAAGGAGCAACATTCTGTTTAATACTTCATGAGACAGCGTCCACCTTCATTCAGCGGGTCTACTGATCCATTAGTTGCTGAACAATGGATTAGTACTACTGAAAAGATATTTTCAGTTCTTCAATGTTCTGAACATGATAAAGTCATCTTAGCAGTGTATCGTTTGGAAGGTGATGTTGATCAATGGTGTAATCTTATTAAGAATACGAGGCAAAGGGATGAAATTGAGTCCATGGAATGGGACGAGTTCAAGAACTTATTTTTCAATAAGTACATCCCTCATATTCTCCGAAAAAGGTGGAGAAAGAGTTTCTTGAACTGAAGAAAAAGGATGATGAATCTGTTGGTACCTATGAAGCAAATTTTACAAGACGTGCAAGGTACGCTTCTGGTATTATTATCCAACATGAGAGTAAGATTTACCGATTCTTTAGTGGCTTAAAACCAAGTCTTCGAAGGGCATTAGTCGTAAGGGACTTCAATAGCTATGAGGAAATCGTTCGATGTGCTCTCAATGTTGAGATGGAGATTGGAGTAACCCATCAGTCATATGGGTTTGATAAGAAGAGGAAAATGGAATTCAAAGGAAAATATAAAGAGCACACTGAAAAGAAGATGAGCATTCCCTTATGCTCAAAGTGTGGAAAGAAACATGGAGGGAGTTGTCTTAAAGGGACAAGTAAATGTTTCAAATGTGGAAAAGAAGGTCATCGGGCATTTGAATGCCGCGATGATGGGAAGAAGATGTCTAATGATGAAAACAAAGGAAGGGATGCACAGAATGAACCTCCTACAGTTCAATGTTTCAAGTGCAAGGAGATGGGACATTATGCCAATAAATTCCCTAATCCAAGGGTTGATGATGATGGTCGACGTCAACAAACTCTTAAGGATAAAGACAAAGGAAAGTCACATGCAATTTCTATTAGCGATGTGGAGTATGATAACGATGTGGTGAAAGGTACACTTACCATCCACTCTAAAGTATCAAATGGTTTATTTGATTCTGGATCCACCCCCTCCTTTATTTCTGAAGAATTTTCTAAGGATATCACCGTATTACCTCAACAATTAGATGTTCAGTTAGCCATGACAACCCCTAATGGCACAACAGTCGCATCAAAAGTTTATAATTCTTCTCCGATTGATGTTTGTGGGAAAGTGCTTCCTGCAAATCTTGTGATCCTTCCTATAGTAAAATTTGATGTGATTCTTGGCATGGATTGGCTTTCTCTACATGGAGCTCATATCTATTTCCAAAGAAGGGAAGTCACATTTTATATTCCAGATCAATCTATGATCGACTATCGATGCAAGGATGAACATAACCTTCCAGTGGAAATTCCTTCCATCTTATGGGTCTTGATTCCACTAAATGAAGCTTATTTATCTCAAATCATTGGTGAGAAACTCACAATTAAGAATATTCCCATTGTACGGGAGTTTGATGATGTCTTTCCGGATGAATTACCGGGTCTTCCACCGAATCGTGAAGTTGAGTTTTCAATAGAACTCGTACTGGGTGCTTTTCCTATTTCAAAGACACCTTATAGAATGGCCCCGATTGAGTTGCAGGAATTGAAGAAGAAACTCCAAGAGAATCTTGATAAGGGATTCATATTCCCTAGTGGGTCACCTTAGGGAGAACCTGTTCTGTTTGTTAAGAAGAAATATGGATCAATGAGACTCTGCATTGATTATCAAGAACTTAACAAGATCACTATCAAGAACAAATATCCTCTCCCGCGCATTGATGACTTAATTGACCAACTACGAGGAGCTCAATACTTTTCCAAGATTGATCTTCGTTCAGGGTATCATCAATTAAGGGTCAAAAGGGAGGATACACCAAAGACGACTTTCCGTACAAGGTATGGACACTATGAATTTATAGTGATTCCATTTGGTCTTACTAATGCCCCTGCTATCTTCATGGATCTGATGAATAGAGTCTTTAGAGACTATCTTGATCAGTTTGTGGTAGTCTTTATAGACGATATTCTTGTCTATTCAAAGAGCAAGGAAGAACATGAAGATCACTTGAGAATTATATTGAAGACCCTGAGAAAGGAGTAGCTTTATGCCAAATTTACCAAGTGTGAATTTTGGCTTCAAAAAGTTTCATTTTTGGGTCACATAATCTCAAAAGAGGGGATATCTGTGGATCCAGCAAAAATAGAGGTTATCGAAAGATGGTCGAGACCAACAACAGTAACTGAGATCCGAAGTTTTCTTGGTTTGGCTGGATATTATCGACGTTTTGTGAAAGATTTTTCACGATTATCTAATCCACTCACCAAGTTAACTCGGAAAGGAGTTAAGTTTGTTTGGACGGAAGAATGTGAAGAGAATTTCAAGGAGTTGAAAAGAAGTTTATCCAGTACACCTATGCTCACACTGCCTTGTAGTGGAGAAAGGTTTGTGATCTATAGTGATGCATCCAAGAAGGGATTGGGGTGTGTTCTTATGAAAAATGATATGGTGATAGCTTATGCCTCACGACAGTT
Source organism: Viscum album (assembly GCA_963277665.1). Classification (NCBI taxonomy): domain Eukaryota; kingdom Viridiplantae; phylum Streptophyta; class Magnoliopsida; order Santalales; family Viscaceae; genus Viscum; species Viscum album. The sequence goes on from OY728159.1 coordinate 2,142,413,472, forward strand.
GAAAATCCATGAGCAAAATTACCCAACACATGATTAGGAGTTAGCTGCGGTAATCCTTGTATTAAAGATTTGGAGGCATTACCTTTATGGTGAAAGGTGTGATATTTATACTAATCATAAAATTTTAAAGTATATTTTCACACAAAAGGAGCTGAATATGCGTCAAAGAAGATGGTTGGACCTGATTAAGGATTACAACTACACAATCCATTACCACCGTGGGAAAGCAAACAAGGTGGCAGATGCATTAAGTCGACAAGACCATGCTAGTTTATCCATGATGAGGATCACAAAAGATCCAATATTAATGGATTTACGAAGGATGGATCTTGGAATTATAATGAAAGGGGAAAAATCGTATCTTTCTCAAATGAATGTTCAACCATATATACATGTGAAGATTAAGGAGGCACAGAAAGAAGATGTCGAGTTACAAAAGAAGGTGGGAAATGTTCCTGAATTCAACATTGATTGTGATGGGATAATAAAGTTCAGGAATCGGGTTTATGTTCCTCCCATCCCTGAATAAAAGAAGGAGCTGCTGGATGAGGCTCATAGTTCTTCATTCTCTATTCATCCTGGAAGCACGAAGATGTATAGGGACCTGAAAGAGTACTTCTGGTGGGATGGCATGAAAAGAGATGTTGCTGAATATGTCTCTCGATGCTTGGTTTGTCAACAAGTTAAATCTGAGAGACAGAAGTCTAAGGGGATGTTACAACCAATACCCATACCTGAATGGAAATGGAAAAACATCACTATGGACTTTTTCACAGGACTTCCTAAAACATCCAAAGGCAATAATGCTATCTGGGTCATAGTTGACCGTCTTACAAAGTCTGCACACTTCATTGCTATTAGAGAGGATTTCTCTCTTGATCAGCTTGCCAGGATATATGTAAAGGATGTGGTAAGATTTCATGGAGTACCACTTTCTATTATATCTGATCGGGATTCGAGATTTACCTCGAAGTTCTGGTGAAGTCTTCAGCATACTCTGGATACAGAGTTGAGTTTCAGCACTGCTTATCATCCTCAGACAGACGGTCAGTCTGAGAGGACAATTCAAACCCTAGAAGATATGTTGAGAGCTTGCTCTATGGATTTCAAAGGTGGTTGGGATCAACACCTACCTTTGGTAGAATTTTCTTATAATAATAGCTTTCACTCCAGTATTCAGATGGCTCCTTATGAATCTCTCTATGGAAAGAAATGCAGGACTCCAACTTTCTGGTATGAAGTTGGGGAAAGAAAGCTATTAGGACCTGATATCGTTGATGAAATGGCAGAAAAGGTCAGATCTATTCAACAACACATAAGAGCAGCTCAGAGTCGACAGAAAAGTTATGCCGCCAACTGAAGAAAAGACCTAGAATTTGAAGTGGGTGATAAAGTTTTCTTACGAATATCTCCCTGGAAGAGGGTCATGAGATTTGGAAAGAAGGGGATGTTGAGCCTTAGATATATTGGTCCTTTTGAAATACTGGATCGTGTTGGGATGGTAGCTTACCGATTGGCGCTTCCACCGAATCTCTCTCAAGTTCACGATGTGTTCCATGTATCTCTCTGGAGAAAGTACATACATGATCCTTCACATGTACTTAGCTTAGAAGTTGTACCCCTGAAGCTAGATCTTTCTTATGAAGAACAGCTAATAGAGATTCTGGATTGTAGCGAGAAAGTCCTACGAAACAAGACCACTCGATTGGTGAATGTTTTAGGGAGGAACCACCAATTAGGAGAAGCTACATTGGAGCTTGAGGATATGATGAGGGAGAGGTATCCTCATCTGTTTGTTACAAAGTGATGAATTTTGAGGGCGAAATTCCTTTTAAGGGGGGTATAATGTAACACTCGAGACTTTTATGTTATATAAATCATCAAAGGAATCTTTTTCTACACAACATTTTCTTGGCTTTCTTTACACGAAATCGCGACCTTCCTCGATAGCTTGTGTCGTACGCAATACCGAGTTTCACTAAACAATGATATGCTATTAAAATATTATTAAAACTAGCCGTTATGAATAGTAATAATAACTTTTTGAAATTTTATAAATTTTATTTTTTAAAATGGACTTCATTTTTGGATTCGGAATATCGAAATTAGCCTAGGGTGAAATTTTGGTATTTTTCTGAAAACTTTCAATTTTTGATGAATAGTGAAACCACTAAGTGGTAGTTAAAAAAACTAAATTTTTCATAAAACTTAATTTTACCGCTTCTGTGAATGGAATTTCAAAAATCAGAGAGACACGGTTGATGTCAGTAAGTAAAATGCGGTTCAATGAGATGAAAATAATTTTTTGGTGAATAGTAACTTTTTACTTTTTTTACCACGGTTAAAAGTAAATAGAGTAATTGAGGGTAAAAATGATATTATTATTACCCTAAAACATGTCATAATTGTATTGGACAAGTGTAATTCTACCAAAAACAAACTTAGGAATAAAATATGACCATTTAGGCCCACTTGGATTAGATTAGGACATTTATTATTAATTTATTTAAAGAAGGGTTAAAATAGTTAAAATCAAAGTTTAATAACTAAATCATTTTTAATATGGGGTTATACATAAGATAAATTCGACTATAAATATTAATTATAAATCTAAAAATATTTCCTACATAATGGTATTTTATTTGTAATTTTTAGACATTAAATAATTTAATTTATTTATGACACAAAGATGATGCAGTAATTAACTTATTAATGAAATTTTGACATAATCTATGTTATAAACACCACAATAAATGTAATTTGACTCTTTTTATGAATTAAACTAATTTTCTAGATTAATATGACATGTTAGTATTTATTTATTTAACTTTTTTCTAACTAATAATTCTGTTATGATTTTCAAAAAAATTAATTACTAAATACTGTCAAAATTGACATAAAATAGTTTTTTAAAAAAATATTATATTAGTAATTGTTATTTTATTCCTAAAAATCTAAGGTTCGTCCAAATTACTTTGATAAGGTTATATATATTAATAATAAACAACTTGGGGTTCTTTTGGCTGCTTATATTAAGTTTATTAACCTTATAGTATAAGAACACAAGAAGACACGGAAAAAGTAAAATTATTTAACTTAATGTTAAATCTAAATGATAAGGTTAAAATAGGAACCTAAACTTGTCTAAATTCTATTGGATGAGAGGATGTCGAACCATACTCACCTTATCTTTGAAATAAATTAATTTGGAGCTATTTAAAACCGAACTTTACTTTATAATAAAATAATATTTTTAGTTATTCCAAAGGTGCCCCTCTCCTCCCTTATAAAAGGGCACCTCCTCCCTATCTTCCTCACACCACTTTGAGCCTTCAAGCTCGGCCAACCCCTGCCAATTTCTCCTCTCCACTTCCCTAGAGAAATCCTAGAGGTCCTGGTCTTCTTCAAAGACCAATTTTAGTGCCCTGAAAGAAGGTCTCAAAGAAGCACTTCAAAGAAGAGGTAATGTCCGTTACCGATTCTTTCATCTTTATTTCTTCTTCCACTTCTTCTTCTTTAGTTGTTTCATTATGAAGTAATAACATTAGTATCACTCATATACTGATATGTTATTATAAGTATGAAAAAACCCTATTTCACCATCTATCCATCCTACGGAAAAATAAATCACCGCGCGTGCGTACGTAAGGAATACCGTCTCCACGCCGTGGTGTAATCTATTTTCCACCACCACCTTACTTGGATGGGTATAATGGTGTAAATAATGACAATATATGACTATTATAAAGTGATACTGATTCTGAAATAGTATACATACACTCCAATACAATTCCACGATCATAGGAACGATATCATCACTCGTGCGTACGTACGGAATACCGTCTCCACGATGTGATGCGACTCGTTCTACATGATCTTCATTTCATAATGATTATATAAATGAAATGAATTGAATGAATGAATATGATATATATTACACTAATACCATTCTGGAAATGAGGTATCTATAACCTAAAGAGAAGAATAAGAATTTATTCAACAAAACACGCATAAGAACAAAAAGTTATAAACACCCGAATAACAAGTAGCAATGAAATATTACTACTAAGAAGCTAAGAATATGACCAAATATGATATCATAAAAATAAGTATGATTCTGGAATAAGTCAATAACATTATTTAAATCATTATACAGGAGTTTTGGACATGTACAAAGCATATCGGACCTAAGGTAATGGAAATATCACAATCTCATTTTTATCCGAGATTGTTTATACTTTGGCATTTATTGGGGTGTATTTTATCATCCACATCCATGTTTCCTCAATATGTAATATTATTTCCATTCACCTACAATTTTTTAAATCCAATTTTACCCTTCGTTGAGTTTTTAGTAAAAGATATAAAAGGAATCTTTTGTCGTTTTTCGTACGAGGTACTTTTTGACTTTTCCGACAAAAGTACGGGAAGAATGTTTTTTTTAACTTATACGGCATGAATGGATTTTTAAAACATTATTTCCAAGAAGCTTCCTTTACAAGTTTTCAAGTTTATTTTTAATCAACTCCTTTTAGTTTAGAATTTTACAACATGTTAAGAAAGGAAAAGTGTTTTTGAAGCAGAAAGGATATTTTCCTCAAGAATGGAGTTCAAATGTTTTATCAAAATTATTTTCCCTCTAAGATAATAAAGGGTTCTGTTTCTATCCCTATTATTACATTGATTTGATTATGTTGTGATGGAATTATATTTTTATGAATTCCTTTATCTTATATGAACTGTTTTATGATGTCATGAGGTTCAAGATTCCCATTTTTATTACATGGGTTATGCTATGATGTATGGTTTATGATTTTGTGGCACACATAAGAATGGTATCATTATGAGATGGGTGGGTCCTATATCTCCCTCCAATGCATTGGGTAAAGATTTTATATCTCATGAGATAGACATGGCTGGAACGGTAGGTTATACCGGTTCAGTGAAACAGGACTGAAACGAGGGTGACTCAGTTCAAAAATGGACTTTGTCCACTAAGATAGTCTTGGTAATGAGTTTTGACTAATAAGAAATGATTCTCTATGATTATATGTGTATGCCACAAAGTTTCATGTTTTAATTTATGATTATTGTGATTACATTTCACTGCCATGATTTATCCCATGTTATGAAATTATGATCTCTTTTGCAGGTTATGATTTCCAAAAGTTATGTGCTTTTGTATATGATGTGATTGATATTTCTTTTGTTTACCCTTACTGAAAATTTGAGTTTAACCTTTTGTATGTTTTCTTTCCCCAGGTCAGGAAGAAGTTTATTAAGTAAGATATTCCAAAAAGGGGACTATAGATATGATGAAATAAATGGGAGAAAGTGTAGATGCTTTATGAACCAGTTGTTTATGTTTCCCAGTTTCTAAAGACACTATACCTATCCGGTCCTTTTGTGGTTTTGTTATATGTTGTAATAAGTATGCTTCAATTTTGAAGTATTAACAATGTATGTAAAGTATGGGTCGTTATAAAGAGGATCTTTTCTATTGGTGGCTTGGAAGAGGTCTTGAAAAGAGACTCTCATAGGTCTTCTCTTGGCATGGGCTTGGTAGGAGCTGGAAGTTCTTCACAATGGTCCTAGATTATCAATAAAAGTTTCATCGCATAGAGATTTGGAGAAATGAGTGCTTCACACAAGTCATGTATTGGTATGAAAAGGTTATTTTTTCAAGGCCTAGGAGTATTTTGAAATACTTAATGTAGAGGGGTATACTTGGGTGAGCTAAAGGTGCCTTGGGTGATGGTTTACCTGGGAAACTACACATGGGAGAGGCCTTTATCTAGTAACCAAGGGTGTCCTTGATTGTCCTTGGAATGGTATTACATAGATCCCTAGTTAGGTAAGTGACCTTCACACTGGTGTCTTTCAACTAGGGGGAATAGGTCCTTTCATATGCGTCTTTATTTTTTAGACCCTTGATATACTTCTCTCTATCCCCCTTTAATTCCCTATTTTCTTACGTTACAAAGGGCTACCTGGGGGATTTTTTAAGACCTGGGTGAAGGGGTTCTTTGAAAAAATCTTGGAGAATTCTTTTGATTTTCTAGTACTTAAAATGATGAGTCATGAGATACTATTTACAAACAAATAGGGAACTCTAGCTGAATAAGGTTGTCCACACAGGTACAAAGATCATGTACCTAGTACAGGTTCCCCACACATGGGTGTCCATGATTTCAGTTCCATGTAGGGTGATGCATGAGCCTTTTGATCTGTGGGATCAGTGCACACAGGTTCCTAGTGTAGTGGTGGTTTTGCCTTCTGGTCTACGTAATCAGGACCTACACCATACTCCTACAAAACAAGTTTGGTGTGTGTGAGAACACTTGGACGAACCTGCTACATCATTCCATGAGGGTTGTGCCCCTACAACCCTACTCGAAATCATTTCTGGTACCTTTTCTATGATCACTAAACACTATGAAAAATGGAGAGTCACACCGTGAAATTTTAATAACGGGTGGAAGACCTTTTGGGTCATAACACATAAAACCTCACCTCTCATTACCATTCCATGTCCTAATAATATTGGGAGGTTTTCATCACTATTCCATTGGATTGGAAAATGTTCTTAAGGAATCTCCATCCCTTCATGTATGGGAATTCTTGAGACATAGGGAAATCCAATCTCCTACTCCTTCCGTCATAAATATCTATTGGTACTCAAACTCGACATTTGGTGTCTAAGTGAGGATCACGTCATGAATTATATTGAAATGTTCATGGAAAAACTTTCATAGTGTAAAAATCAGGAGGAGCAGCACCATCCATAGGTAATAGCATGGGGGATCCATACTGGATCCTAGAGAAGAAGGGTGATCCAACTACTTGCTACATAGTCTTCTCCAACTGATTTGAATGCTTGACCTTCTACCCCCATAGGTACAATTACTATATCATTTACAATAGATTTTGTTTCATTCGATATATTTCATATCATTATTCTCCACATGATCTATTTTAAAATTGAATTTTTTCTATAGAATCATTGAAGGGGTCTTGATCATTGATACAAATTTGGGAGTACGGTCAGAGGGTTTCAATTGTTATAAAGAGTGTTCTCTTGAAATTGGTGTCTATCTTTTCCTTTGAAAAATTTTTGTGATGGAAACGATAGGATTTAATTTGATTTTTAGTAGGGATAGGATAGTTCAACACTAGGCAAATATCTTCATTTATTGAAAAAGATTTTACTTTCTATCTTAAGACTAGAGAATCTATACTCCCCATGGTGAATGGGATCTTTCGACTGGTCATGGAGGACCAATTCAGGGAATATTTTATTGTAGAATGGCTCATACTTCTTTCCTTGTTCCAGATAATGGAGGAATGAAGAATTATATGTTTACTTTAATGCTGGACCATTTCCTAGATGTACCTATTAAAGAGTTTTCTAGCTTACTACTCAAGCGGGAGATCAATTTCATGATGGTTTTAGTGTTGGGAGTAGAGCATGTTTCTATCGCACCTTATAGAATGGAACCATTAGGTATTTTTGAGTTGAAATTTCATATAGAAGATCATTAAGACAAGGTAACAATATGTATTAGTAAATCTCTATGGGGTTCTCTAGTTCTTTTCACAAATAAGGTTGATGGTACATTGTAATCATGTGTGGATTATTAGGGACTGAACCTATCATGGTCAAGAATCTGTATCATCGTCTATGCATTGAGGATATATTTGATCTTCTGAGAGGTTCCAGGATTTTCTCCAAGATTGATTTGATATTTAGATACCACTGGTTTCTGGTGAGACAATCAGACACACACTTAACTACTTTTAAAATTAGGTTGAATTATATGAGTTCATAGTGATGTCTTTTGGTTTATTGAATGTACCAGTGGTTTTCATGGCCTTGATGAATCAGATAGTTCATTATTCCCCAGATTTTATTTTGGTAGCTTTCATTAATGACATCTTAGTGTACTCTCATTCTACATACTATCATTCTCAACATCTTGACATCATCTTGGGTACACTGGGGGATAATTACCTTTAAACCAACTTATCGAAATACAGTGTCTAGATTTTTAAAGTTAACTTCTTGGGTCATGTCATCTTAGAGGATGGAGTGTGATAGGACCAAGTGAAGGTTGAAAACATGGTATCTTGTGAATGACCCAAGAATTTATTTTATATTCACAGTTTTCTTGGTCTAGTAGGTTATTACTGGAAATTCATCTAGGACTTCTCCCTTCAAGTAGCACCGATGTTTGGGTTGACCAAGAAAGGGTTGAAGTCTGTTTCATCAAATCTTGTGATGGAGAATTTTAAGAGTTGATGGAAAGGCTGAAATTTTCACTTATCCCCACGTTAACTATGTTTGTTAAGGCATATACCATGTATTTCAACTTATTCATAGTTGTACTCGGAGTATTTTTGAAGTAGGAGGACTGATTGGTGGCTTATAGATCTAGAATGTTAAAATTGTATGGGAAGAATTATCCTACTCATGATATTGAGTCCAACTTAGTTATATATTCCCTAAGATATTGTATAAAATATCGTTTGGGAAAGAGTTTTTGTGGTGTACATGGACCACAAGTTTCTCAAGTGTATCTTTTATTAGGGATACCTAAACCTTTAGTAGAGGAGGTGGGTTGAGTATCTATGGTCTTTCAACATTGATCTATCTTATACACTGGGTAATGAATTTTTTTTGTCAAATAAATTAGCCAAAATAAAAAAAGTTAGAGATTGTGTGGGAGTCTTACGATGAGTGGAATATGGTGACATTATTTATGGATATTCATCTAGATGTTTTGGAGTTTCAATGACAAGTAGCTATGATATCAAAATCAGTTATACCAGTTCTTCATGATTTTATCAAGATGGACCAATTATTGGGTTCAGAGGGATTAGCTCCGAGGGACATCATATATGACGTGTATCCACTTTAAGGATTGTGTATTAGTATTAGTGATGTTCTAACCTTTCGTGGTTGAGTATTGGTTCCTACAGGTTTTCTAATGGATATGATGAGATAGTGTCATGTTTATAGATGGGAATTTCATCTTAGATTGAAAAATATGTATTTTGATCTCCATAGATATTATTGGTGGCCATGAATGAAGAATGAGATATTAGACTTCATGGCATGATTTTTCACCTTTTAGTGGGTGAAGGTTGAGCATCAGAGTTCTAATGGGCTATCACAGCCTCTTACCATTCTAGAGTGGAAGTGGGATGATGTAACCATAGATTTTGTTAAAGGAGTACCAAAGAAACATAAAATGAATGGTATAGTATCAGTGATTTTGGATCAACTTATGAATGTATCCCAATTATTTCCTATCAAGGATTCCTTAATATTGATGTTTTTGGTAGTATTTCTATGTGTGATATTATTTGGTTTTATAGTGTTTCAAGGAGAATTTTTTCTGGTCAATATATTTCTTTCACTTCACAGTTTATGTAGGATCTACAAAAGGCCTTGGGATCATTGGTATATCGGATTATATAATACCATCCTCAAAATGATGTCTAATCTAGGTGGAATACTCAAATTCTAGAGGCTATGTTATGATCATATTTCTTGGATTTCGATGGTTCATGAGATTAGCCTTAAGAACTCATGGAGTTTTCCTATAATAACAACTTCCATAAATCAATCCAAATGCCCGATCTTGATGCATTGTATGAAATATCCTTCCCCTCACCTATTTAATGGTTATAAGTCTATGAATTATAAATTTTTTGGCCTAGTCTCATGCATGAGATGATTAATGAGGTTAATTTGATTAGAAAGAAGTTAGAGACTTTATAGAGCAGAAAGAAATCATATATTGTGCATCATAGAGGACCTCTAGAGTTTGAGGATGGTCATTAATATTTTCTCTGGGTGTTTTATAGGATGGGGAAGTAATGTATCGGAAAAAAATGATGTTAGCACCCAGTTTCATTAGGCCATTAGATATAGTGTAGGGGGTGGTTAAAGTGGCATACTATTTGACCCTTCCCAAGTGCTACAATGCCATTGTAATTTTTCATGCCTCCCTGGTTTGTTAATTTTTCATATTATTACATTGGATTTATTTTGAGGAGTCCTATAGTGGGCCTTGAGCTGTTGGCTATTAATGTTTTTGAATTATAGATAATAAAAAGCATTTCAATGTTAAAATACAAGTAAAATTGTTTTAGAGGATTTATAGGTCTAGTTCAAGACATATAAATTTAAGGGGTTAAATAATAAAAAAGTTGATGTGTCTTTTGATTAAATTAAACCTTGAGTATTACATTTGTGAAATGGGATTACACATTGTGTAATTACCCTATGTAGTGTGACTTTACCGTTTGGGTTTCCATGGGTTTTTTTCTTAAACCCTAATCTCTCTCTCTCTCTCTTATTCTATGTAGGTAATGGTCTCACTTGAGGCATCCTAGGATTCCTTCGATAGGGATTGATCTTTGGCTTCGTGTCTTCAATCCTTGGCTTTCTTTCACTGATCGGTGATGATTTTTCTCCTCACCCCTATATTTTTAACTTTTTTTCTTCATTGAAGTTCTGTATGGTTGTGCGGTTTGGTTTGGCTTATGTGTTTGGGTTGTGTTTTTAGGATATTCAGGTGTGATGTACTTTAACCCAACAGTTTCTTGTGTGACAGAAGCTCTTAGGTAGTATCATCTTTTCCTTGTAGTGAATATTGAGATTAGACTGCTTAATTGAGTTGGGGAATCATCATTACCATGTTTTTTACATATTATTTATGGTAATTTCATGATTTTTCTTACCTTTGGGTGTATTTTAAGGGTCAACATAATCATATATTTAATTATCATGTCTAAAAATTTATGGGTATGGGGATTTATTTTAATATTTTTTATTTTTTTTATGTTGTTGATGTTTTTATGTCTTCATATTACCAATTCCAAAAATAGTGGATTTTGGAAGCCTTGCTTTCTATATATTTGATATATGTGATTTCCCTTCTTGTATTGTTGTGTAATCACACACTAAAAAATAGGTTAGAGAATTTTTATTTAGATATTAATTGGTTTCCCCAGTATATCTAATTTTTGTGATTATATCTATTCTAATATAATGTATTAATGTGATTAAACCCTTGAATAAATGTGAAGTCAGGATGTGTTGTTATTTTGTGTGGAAGTTCATTTTTTGATAGTTTGTGTGTAATATGGTGGTATTTTTGTGATCTTGTTGGCCAACTAGGATGTGCGGGGCATGGGTAAGTGATTTTACGGTTAGTTAGTAAGTTTGTGATGTAGGTAGTGGTGTTTGTGGCGTAGTGGTTGTGGTACGTCGTAGTTGTGGTTGTGTGATAGCCGAGATGTGTGGTTGTTGTATTGTGAGATGTCTTGGGCGATGTGATTCAATGATGATTGTGGACGTGTGTTTTTGTAGTGATAGTTTTGTGATATGGTTCTATTAGTTTTCTATATAATAGTGGAATAAATTATGATGCTTAATTAAATGAGTAAATGAATGAGAGGGAAAATGAATATAATGGCGTGTAAATTGACATGTGATTAATGGATTATATCTAATTTAATTAATTTAATGAGTGATTTATTCTAAAATGAAAATGCTAACAAATAAAAGTGGTGGAAATTGTAATTTTAAAGTAGAAAATATTTTCTAGCTTGTATAGCAGTTGTGTGGTGTGTTACATAGAGTTCTAGAAGTAGTTATAAAGGTTAATGTGTGGTATGGAGGTGGTAGTGTGGTGTGTACTAGTGTTATTGATGTGAACTTATAGGTCGGTCATTGTGTGATATCTATGTATCAGGTATGTTTATGTTATTTTTTATGTGCCTTGCTTGAGTTGGATAATCTTACCAATTCTCAGGGGTTCTGGGTTCTGGGTATTTTCCCCAAAATCCAATAGGGTGGTAATATGGATGGAAGGCTACCCCATATCTCTAATCTTCATTCTACATTGATTTGTGGATCATGTGTGTGTAGGTAGGATGTGATATGATATGTGGCCCAGGTGTTTTCAGTAAAGATGGGATTTGTGTTCCCAAGTGTCTTCAAGATGAGATCTGATGTGTGGCCTAGGTGTTTGTGGGTAGAACGTGATGTGATGTGTGGAATAGGTGTGTGTGGGAGGTATGTGATGTGATTTGTGTGGAATGTGTGGAATCATAAAATTTTTGACACAGGGGAATGATAATGGAAATCGGTGGGGAATAGGTGTCACACCCCGACCCTAGAAGCCCTGGATCCAACGCGTTAATAAACATGGTGTGAAATAATTTTTTTAAAAAAATAAATGATAATAAATTACACATCATGTTCTAAAAAAGAGGATATTTTTTGTTCAGGTTCTGGAAAACTAGATACAAATATTATAATCCTTAAAATACTATATAGAAAATACTCCACAAAGATAGAACCAATCATTGTAACTCAAATCTACAAAACCTGTAAAATTTCAATTAAAATGTAGGGTGAGCATAGGAATTCCCAGTGAGGGGTTTTTAAAAGTAATGTTTCAAATGAAACCTTTTATAAACACCCCTTTAAAAATATTCCTAAAACATTTTCTTAAATAAAACTACAAAACAAAAAGCCAAACATAACAGTTTTCTAAGAATTACTTGTGAACATTTTAAGGAACATTAATAGAGCTACAATAAAACATGTTCCAATCATAAGAATTCTTATACAAAATACACTGTTTGTAGTGTATATATCAAGTTTTATTCTAACTATACTAAGTGTGTCATAAAAATGTGCAAGTACATAATTTACAAATGAAAGTAACTCATGATTAGAGTTTCGCATAAAATAACAACATTAATTTCTTTCCTTCCAAACTGTAAATCATAAATTGGAAGATAAATATTTGAGTGCTGAATAAACATTATACCGTGTTCATTTACTTCGTCTGATACTAATAAGTATAGGCTCTTAACCAAGCATATTCTCTAGTTGAATACACACTTGGTCAATTAAATACTATAATCATAATGAGGGAATGTATGATGCTAGATTGTGTCGAGGCCTCATTCCATGATCTGATTTGTCTCATGGGAACTAATGATGCATCGTGGGGCTTTTATTTACTAGTCCACAACCCGTATTTATTTCATTAACTAGTCCCCAACTCATAAGAATTTGATTAACTAGTCCCCAACTCATTATATACTAAGTCAAATACATTCCTCTTATGTATAAATGTCTTTAAATCAAAGTGTCCCATACCACATTGATTCATTAAATTCTTTATTTTATTCAAAGTGTCTCATACCACTTTGAATAATTAAATTATTATTTCATAAATTATTGTAAGTGATAAATAAAGTAATAAGTTTTTTGATTTTCATCACATAAAATAATAACTTTTTAAACCCTTCTTCCATGGTAGTAAATATTCAAATCATAAGAGTACATGTTTATGACTTCCTGATAGAAATTACATGCTCAAATCATGGAAATGATCAATGAACTTAAATAAAAAAACATTCATAATGAAAAATCATCATGGATTGAATACATAATCAGTTTAAATGTAAACAAAATATTTCTTGTGAGGTATTGAATGCATGATTTTCTAAACACCGATTACTTTCTTGTTTATTTATAAATATAACACAAGGGTACTTCCAACTATTTATCCAAAGTTATAAATTTAAAATCATGAAAATAAACTACACAACTTACTAACATAACCAATACCATTCAAACGTATGAAAATAAGGGTGTAATCTATATATACATAAAGTGATTATGAAGGGTTTTTATTACTAAAACAAATTCCAAATTGATCCTCAAAAACCTTTCACACTTCAAAACACTTATTATAACTTTTTATTGACCCTTTGTGAACCCGTATTAATATTAGTATCAAATAATATACATATACATATATATATATATCCATATGTATTTAAGGGTTCTTCATCAAAACATAAGAATCCAATACATAATTTATGTATAATAAAAACATAATTTAAACCAAATTTTAATATTTGAAAACCATAATGTAAAACCAAGGGTTTGTTTCATAAATATGTTACTATATATATATATATAAGGACACAACCCTAGTTGCCCAAAGTTAGTAACTTATTTTATTACATTGGAATATCAACAAGGAATAAGCATCTCAAAGCACCAAATAGTTTAGTAGCATTTGGAAACAAGATACAGAAATAAGTTTAAGATTACATCATTAAATGAAAAACCACACTAAATAATTCCATTAAAATCATCCATTCCTCCTAGATTATTCCTACAAGTCACTCATAACTTAGTTCTTCATATCCTGGGGAAAATGAAACATAAAAAAGGGGTGAGCTCAAATGCTCAGTAAGAGTAAGCAATATAGTAAAAGATAACATAAACATAAACATTAGGCATGGTGAATAAATGAAAATACATTCCTTTACAAATAATAAACTTGAATACATTATGGAACAAATATGGGCTAAAGAATATTTCCATAATATAACATAATCATGGGTATTCTACTAGTATAATAACCACATAAAATTTTATTTACTAGCTTCATAATGAGGTAAGTGCATATGCCAAACATTCTGAAACATTTTCTCAAGGCCTTTTCCAAGACGTCTAAAATGATTAAGGCCTCGGCCAAAACCATAAATCAAATTGGGAAAGACCTCATCAAATTCCACGTCTATTTGTCTCATGATACCTACCAATGCCTAGAGGGGATATAGAGGGCCCCACCCATCACATAATAAGCCAAATTAATTCCTTATATGAGTGAGTATAAACATAAACAACATATACATTCATATTGAAACTATCATATGAAATGTAACTAACATTCCCCAACATAAAACACTAACCATTCCGAGTAATATTGTGAATGGTTTTAGGAGAGAATATCCAAAAAACATTAGTCATAAACCATTCTATAAAATATGTTAGATCATATCATAGGAGATAAAACTCAATGATGTACAAGATTCAACAATGGACGTTGACAACGATGAAGATACTTTTAAATGAGACCGTTGAAAAATCTTTGATGAAATAATCCTTAAACATTCCAAAGTGTCCCATACCACCTTGAAAAAATCAAATCATAATCTATTAGAATATCATGAGAATAAGGAGAATCTTGATATGATATACCAAAGGGAGGTACATACACCCCATGTAAGAAGTAAGTGGTTAACAAGGAATATATATCATAAAAGATAAAGTGAGATATGAAAATTCCTTTTTACTTTAGAAAGAAAAGTTATTTTGGAAAATCCTTTGAATTTTCCATGAAATCAGTTTGTAAAAATTAATATCCAATAAAATAAAATAATAGGACATTGAAATTATATTTTAGTCATAAATGATGTCCCACTAATGTGAAATAATGTAAAAATAGTTCTTAAGATTCTTTATAACTAAATCATTTAAGAGAATTTTAAGGAAAGTATTAAAAGGAAATTTTAAAGTGGAAAGACAAATTTTATCTATTAAATCATGAAATGATCCAAAATAAATTTCCATGATAAAATGGGTGTTTTTATAAAACAAATGGTGTCTTAAAATAGATTCTAGTGTACACTTGAAAACGGGAAACCATTTGAAAAGATCCCTTGAATTGGGTTTGTATTTCAGAAATAATTTTGAAAGTTCCTTTTAAAATGTGTAAATCCACATAAAATAAAGAATTATTATATTTTGTAAACATATATAAAACTCTCATATATAATTTATGAGTATTACATAATATTAAATAGGAATTTCATTGAGGTAATAGACAATAAAAGTAACCCGGATGAAAATGGAGGTTCGGGTGGAAAACCCCTACTACTTTGTAATCAAACGATTCGTATGCCACAAAATTAATAATATTAAAATGATAAATTGAATAACATAAAAATAAAGATATTAATTATATGTTAAATCAATGTTCATTATACATAAACCATACACAATTATTAGTTGTGAATATGGAAAATCTCACAAAAATGGAAGTGAGATGAAGAAACCGTTACCATAAGTCCAAATGTGTTGCGCTCTTGTACTTAATGTCCTAGAATATGAAATTATACTCATTAATAACTTAATTTGTAACCAATTAGACATGAATTTAGTTTATCATAATTCTTTTTAGTTCATTTATATCCTTGTGACATGTTATAATATCTAATTATGTCGTTTTGGAGTGTTCATTTACTTGATTTTCATAATCGGTTCACTTGTTTTTAAGTAATGGAGTTCATGTGGAATGGTTTTAAATCTCAAAAAATTAAATTAAATATTATTTTTAAATATCCAGAATTTTTAATGGTCATTTCTATAATTTGGTTACATGGAATGAGGATGAATCATTATATGACAACCACTTCGATTATTTGGCGGTATTCGGATTATTAAAAACTAGTTTTGTCATACATTTTAATAATATGTACATATACTGGTTACTAAATATTAATATAATTATAATAAATATTTGATAGTATATTTACACTATAAAATGGTTTTATGACCAATAATTAAGTAGAAATTGAAAAATGAAACTTCATTGTCCATGAAGGTTATAAATTGGAACCTCTTGGACGGTGATTTCATTTAAAAAAATAAAAGGGATGGAGTAAGAATATTGATGATGGTTCTTACATTAAAATGATATAATTCCAGTATATAGATGATACTAGAGTTATCATGGTAATTTGGAGAGAGGATTTGAGAAGATAACAAGAAAAGAGATGATCTTGAAAATAATTGAAAAGTTGAGAGATCCCTTATGAAAATTCAGCAACCTAACGACATCGCTTAAAATTTCATAAAATGAATTGATTAGATAAAAAAGGGTATAGAATAATATGGAAATAAAAATTAAAATAATAGGAATACATAATATCAATCCACAACATATGATAATGTAAATTCAAATAGATAATATAAAAGAAGTGTTGACTAAAAGAGGAGGGTGAAAGGTTCCCTTACCTTGTAGAGTAACCCATAAAACATGAAGGTTGGGACCTTGGGGGGGTTAAGGTAACCTTTAGAAGACTCCTAGGGATGTAAAACCAACATATCATTGAGGATATTGGATTTTTAATGAATTAAATAGAATGGATGAGTGGGTATTTATAGTAAAAGAGAGAGAATTTTTTATTAATTCAAAAAGACACCTCATTAGTGGTTTCTTAAAAACCCATGGGCTTTTCCATAGTATATGGCCATGTTATTATCCAATTGTGACACTTAATATCTTATTGTACTGTACACATGTCGGACATCATTTTTTATTAATTATTATATCATTATGATATCATCAAAATATACAGAAAACTCAAAACAGTATTTTTATTATTCATGAAAAATTCACGTATTTTAGAAAAATCCAAAAAAATAAACACAACCATTTTTCAACTTGTATAATTCAAAGATTAAATCCATTTTTAGAAATTAATTTTCTAAATATTTTTAATTTATTTTTAAATAAAATCATAATTTATTCCAAAAAACCACTTTAAAACTATAACTCATTTTATAAGACCTTGAGAAATTAATCAAGGTATTGTAAAATTAACTTATAATAATAAAAAAATAACGTAACTATTTCTGATTATATTTTATGAAAATAAATTTCCATTTTAAATTTTGAAATTAATCAAAAAATTGTAATTTAAATATTAATGTCATACAAAAATACCAATACTTATACTATTATTCTTTTTTTCACTTTTAAGATGTCTGAATTGTATTTATACATTCATGGGTGAAGTATCTATTTTTTATATGATTTACTATTCATTACTATTCATAAGGTTATGTCACTATTCATAAGGGTATGATAAAATTCCCCAAAAATTATGTTAATCTAATCAGACTCTAAATATATTACAGAATGAAACCGTTTATGTCAGCATTTTATAAATTCAAATCACAGAGGTGGAAAAATTATTTTTACTTGACTAGGTTATAACAAAGTGATGTATTCTAGAGACTTAGTGTTTCAGGCATTCTATAATAAATCTATTTGTAAATTATTGGGGTGTTACATTATCCCCTCACAAAAATTTCTTCCTCGAAATTTAAAATTGAACTTCAAAATATAATGGTTGATACTTGAAAATTCCCTTGTTGGAAAACCACATCAAGAGTACAGTTAAAATATTCTATTAATAAGAGGAAAGGGAAAAGAATATGTTACTACAAAACAATGAATTCTAATTGGAAAACATGGTTAAGGAAGAATAAATAAACCATCATGTAGTGACATTAAACTCTAAAACCCATAAAATGATCAACTTAAACCATTTCATAAATGGTTAAAAATTCCAAAATATAATTATTCAACACATTATAATAAAGGAATTTTAATTTCCAAGATGAAATTATCATTAACCCTTAATCATCAAGAAGAAGCCCTAAAATTCACATTCCAAACATGTGAATAACATCATCATGTATCCTCTTGAAATATGGTAATAACTTGAATTACCATAAAACCCATATCAGAAACATGAATTCCTCTGTATTAATTAAATAAGATACTTGTTATTGGATATATTTCTTTAATCCAAAACTGATGTAGACTTCATCAATGATATCATAGATCACTTCTTGACAAGTCAATAATCAGTTCCAAGGTAGTCAGTACTTATCTGAATCAATCATTTCATTATCATTATCTCAGCATTAGATATATATATTAAGGGTGGTATTTCCCTCAATCATGTGTTTTAAAAAAAGTTTAACTTTCTACTGAATCACTTTTCCTTTTTACCATTCACTACATGACCTCAAATCCTTAACAAAATAGTATTGTAGTACAATCATTATAAATCTCATAATTCTTACAACCAGTACAATACAGAAAAAACATTCAAATGACACAATTCTTTACTAGGAATATTAATCATTTTACTTCATCTATAGTAGCATCATAACATGATCATTTTCCAAAATCATCATTTAGGCTATATTCCCTTAATGCTTGGGACATTGGTTCGCATAGTGTCCTATCTTCTTGTAATTGAAGAATTGAATATATGGAAATTATTTCCTTGTATTATAATTATGGGAATGGTTTCCTTTTTCTCCACACATGAAGCAAACTCTTTTTCCTCTCATGCATATACCAAGGTGTTTTCTTCCTCAATTATCACATGTGGGAAAATACATCTTTCTCTTCATCCCTTTATCCATGTTTTTACCTTCCATCCTCTTCTTTATTTTCTTAACTTCACATCCATAGGACTTAGATAAGTCTTTACATACCTTTTCAACACATGATACTATTTCTTCATATGATGAGGATACTTGGGAGACAATGTTCTTTTGAAATTATGGCTTAAGACCATCAGATATATAATCCGTATTACTCTTCGCATCTCGTTCATTGGGGAAGTTCTCATTATATATTCTTGGCTTCATTTCTAATCAATTCCTCATTATATATTATTTGGTAACATTATGAACTCTCTATGACTCTAAACATGGTATAGCACATTGGATAAATTCATGCATTGTAAATACTATAATCATATACTTTGGTTACCTTGTGGGAATAAATCCTTTATAATGGTGGGTAAATAAAATTTGAATTATCCTATTCAATTCACCTGAGAGTGTCAATACCAAAAGTGAAGCAAGGCCCATTGTCGTGTACCCAGATACCCTGAGTCAAGATCAAAACTCCTTGTAGGAGTTTTCACTCCTAAGTACATTTGTGCTAGAGCTTCCTCTACCTATTTATATCCTGACAGGGATGCATTTAATATAATGATCCACATAATATATTACTTACCATGATCTAATGATGTTCTTGTATGTTTTTTTTCAAAAATGTCCATAGGGATTTGTTCCCCAATCTACATTTTCTAATCTAGTTTCCAAGTTTTCTAAAAAACATTCTTCGATACCAACTATAAGGACCCAACCCTAGTTGCCTAGAGTCAGTTCTGTAACACCTGAGACTTTTATGTTATATAAATCATGAAAGGAATCTTTTTCTACACAACACTTTCTTGGCTTGCTTTACACGAAATCGTGACCTTCCTTGAGAGCCTGCGTCATACGCAATACCGAGTTTCACTAAACAACGATATGCTATTAAAATATTATTAAAACTACCCGTTATGAATAGTAATAACCACTTTTTGAAATTTTATAAATTTTATTTTTCAAAATGGACTTCATTTTCTGATTCGGAATATCGAAATTAGCCTAGGGTGAAATTTTGGTATTTTTCTGAAAACTTTCAATTTTTGATGAATAGTGAAACCACTAAGTGGTAGTTAAACGAACTGAATTTTTCATAAAACGTAATTTTACCGCTTTTGTGAATGGAATTTCAAAAATACGAGAGACACAGTTGATGTCAGTAAGTAAAATGTGGTTCAATGAGATGAAAATAATTTTTTGGTAAATAGTAACTTTTTACTTTTGTTTACTACGGTTAAAAGTAAATAGGGTAATTAAGGGTAAAAATGATATTATTATTACCCTAACACATGTCCTAATTCTAGTGGACAAGTGTAATTTGACCAAAAACAAACTTAGGAATAAAATATGACCATTTAGGCCCACTTGGATTAGATTGGGACATTTATTATTAATTTATTTAAAGAAGGGTTAAAATAGTTAAAATCAACGTTTAATAACTAAATCATTTTTAATATGGGGTAATACATAAGATAAATTCGACTATAAATATTAATTAGAAAGCTAAAAATATTTCCTACATAATGGTATTTTATTTTTAATTTTTAGACATTAAATAATTTAATTTATTTATGACACAAAGATGATGCAGTAATTAACTTATTAATGAAATATTGACATAATTGATGTTATAAACACCATAATAAATGTAATTTGACTCTTTTTATGAATTACAATAATTTTCTAGATTAATATGACATGTTAGTATTGATTTAATTAACTTTTTTTCGAACTAATAATTCTGTTATGATTTTCACAAAAATTAATTACTAAATAGTGTCAAAATTGACATAAAATAGTTTTTAAAACAAATATTATATTAGTAATTGTTATTTTATTCTTAAAAATCTAAGGTTCGGCCAAATGACTTATATAAGGTTATATATATTAATAATAAACAACTTGGAGTTCGTTTGGCTGCTTATAGTAAGTTTATTAACCTTATACTATAAGAACACAAGAAGACACGGTAAAAGTAAAATTATTTAACTTAATGTTAAATCTAAATGATAAGGTTAAAATGGGAACCTAAACTTGTCTAAATTCTATTGTATGAGATTATTTTTACCCATCCCCACCTTAGCTTATAAATAAATCAATTTGGATCTATTTAAAACCGAACTTGACTTTATAATAAAATAATATTTTTAGTTATTCCAAAGGTGCCCCTCTCCTCCCTTATAAAAGGGCACCTCCTCCCTCTCTTCCACACACCACTTTGAGCCTTCAATCTCGGCCAACCCCTGCCACGTTCTCCTCTACACTTCCCTAGAGACATCCTAGAGGTCCTGGTCTTCTTCAAAGACCAATTTTAGTGCCCTAAAAGAAGGTCTCAAAGAAGCACTTCAAAGAAGAGGTAATGTCTGTTACCGATTCTTTCATCTTTATTTCTTCTTCCACTTCTTCTTATTTAGTTGTTTCATTATGAAGTAATAACATTAGTATCACTAATATACTGATATGTTATTATAAGTATGAAACAACCCTATTTCACCATCTATCCATCCTACGGAAAAATAAATCACCGCGCGTGCGTACGTACGGAATACCGTCTCCACGCTGTGGTGTAATCTATTTTCCACCACCAACTTACTTGGATGGGTATAATGGTGTAAATAATGACTATATATGACTATTATAAAGTGATAATGATTCTGAAATAGTATACATACACTCCAATACAATTCCACGATCATAGGAACGATATCATCACTCGTGCGTATGTACGGAATACCGTCTCCACGAGGTGATGCGACTCGTTCTACATGATCTTCATTTCATAATGATTATATAAATGAATTGAATGAATGAATATGATATATATTACACTAATACCATTCTGGAAATGAGGTATCTATAACCTAAAGAGAAGAATAAGAATTTATTCGACAAGACACGCATAAGAACAAAAAGTTATAAACACCCGAATAACAAGTAGCAATGAAATATTACTACTAGGAAGCTAAGAATATGAACATATATGATATCATAAAAATAAGTATGATTCTGTAATATGTCAATAACATTATTTAAATCATTATACAGGAGGTTCGGACACTTACAAAGCAAATCGGACCTAAGGTAAGGGAAATATCACAATCTCATTTTTATCCGAGATTGTTTATACTTTGGCATTTACTCGGGTGTATTTTATCATCCACATCCATGTTTCCTCAATATGTAATATTATTTCCATTCACCTAAAATTGTTTGAATCCTATTTTACCCTTCGGTGAGTTTTTAGTAAAAGATATGAAAGGAATCTTTTGTCGTTTTTTGTACGAGGTATTTTTTTTGACTTTTCTGACAAAAGTATGAGAGGAATGTTTTTTTTAACTTATACGGCATGAATGGATTTTTAAAACATTATTTCCAAGAATCTTCCTTTACAAGTTTTCAAGTTTATTTTTAATCAACTTCTTTTAGTTTTAAATTGTATGAAATGTTAAGAAAGGAAAAATGTTTTTGAAGTAGAAAGGATATTTTCCTCAAGAATGGAGTTCAAGTGTTTTATCAAAATTATTTACCATCTAAGACAATATAGGGTTCTCTTTCTATCCCTATTATTACATTGATTTTATTATGTTGGGTTGGAATTATTTGTATGAATTCCTTTATCTTATATGAATTTTTTTATGATGTCATGTTGTTTAAGAATTCCATTTTTATTTCATGGGTTATGTAATGATGTATGATTTATGATTTCGTGGCACACATAAGAATGGTTTCATTATGAGATGGGTGGGACCCCTATATCCCTCCAATGCATTGGGTAAAGATTTTATATCTCATGAGATAGACATGGATGGAATGGTAGGTTATACCGGTTCAGTGAAGCAGGACTGAAACGAGGGTAACTCGGTTCAGAAATGGACTTTGTCCACTAAGATAGTCTTGGCAATGAGTCTTGACTAATAAGAAATGATTCTCTATGATTATGTGTGTATGCCACAAAGTTTCATGTTTTAATTTATGATTATTGGGACTACCTTTCACTACTATGATTTATCCCATGTTATGAAATTATGATCTCTTTTGCAGGTTAAGATTTCCAAAAGTTATGTGCTTATGTATATGATGTGATTGATATTTCTTTTGTTTACCCTTATTGAGAATTTGAGCTCACCCTTTTGTATGTTTTATTTCCCCAGGTCAGGAAGAAGGTTATTAAGTAGAATATGCCAAAAAGGGACACTAGATATGATGAAATAAATGGGAGGCAAAGTAGATGCTTTATGAACCAGTTGTTTATGCTTTCCAGTTTCTAAAGACACTATACCTATACGGTCCTTTCATGGTTTTGTTATATGTTGTAATAAGTGTGCTTCAATTTTGAAGTAATAACAATGTATGTAAAGTATGGGTCGTTATAGTTGGTATCAGAGGCAAAGGAGGTAGGAATGTATCCGATCCTTGGGAACTCTCACATGTGAGCATTGGACGAAGCATGGCTATCCACCAAAGGGCTTCATGAGGAAATGGCTGCCACTAGGGATGGTGGTGTGTTCTGCCCAGGGGGTGTAGCCACCCATGGAGTGCCCTGATAGGTATCAACTATAGTCCACTGGAAGTAATTCCAGACCGTTATAGTTGGTATCAGAGGAAAGGTATAGTCAACCTTTGAAAACTAGGATGTGAAAGCCTTAGTAAGAACCCTAAGGATAATTCTAAGCATAGAACACAATCTTAGTGTTTTAGAAATGGCCATGAATAACCTAGGATAAGATCTTAAGTGTGAAATTTTATTCTTGATTATGTGGTTTTCCTGTTATAATTAGTGCTACTCACACTATTCTTCTTGGTTTTAGTCAATGGATGGAACCCGAAGGAACCGTGTTAATGCGGAATGCGACGGGCAATGCAATGATTGTCCCCCTGAGCAACCAAACGTTATGGGAGCTGGAATGAAAAATCTTGTAGTTATGCTCACACAACTTTCTCAAGCTATGAATCATGCAGGACGTCCAAACGAGCAAAGGAAGGAGCAACATTCTGTTGAATCCTTCATGAGACAGCGTCCACCTTCATTCAGCGGGTCTACTGATCCATTAGTTGCTGAACAATGGATTAGTACTACTGAAAAGATATTTTCAGTTCTTCAATGTTCTGAACATGATAAAGTCATCTTAGCAGTGTATCGTTTGGAAGGTGATGCTGATCAATGGTGGAATATTATTAAGAATACGAGGCAAAGGGATGAAATTGAGTCCATGGAATGGGACAAGTTCAAGAACTTATTTTTCAATAAGTACTTCCCTCGTATTCTCTAAACAAAGATAGAGAAAGAGTTTCTTGAACTAAAGAAAAAGGATGATGAATCTGTTGGTACCTATAAAGCAAATTTTACAAGACTTGCAAGGTACGCTTCTGGTATTATTATCCAACCTGAGAGTAAGATCGATCGATTCTTTAGTGGCTTAAAACCAAGTCTTCGAAGGGCGTTAGCCATAAGGGACTTCAATAGCTACGAGGAAATCGTTCGATGTGCTTGCAAAGTTGAGATGCAGATTGGAGTAACCCATCAGTCATATGGGTTTGATAAGAAGAGGAAAATGGAATTCAAAGGAAAATCTAAAGATCACATTGAAAAGAAGATGAGCTTTCCCTTATGATCAAAGTGTGGAAAGAAACTTGGAGGGAGTTGTCTTAAAGGGACAAGTAAATGTTTCAAATGTGTAAAAGAAGGTCATCGGGCATTTGAATGCCGCGATGATGGGAAGAAGATGTCTAATGATGCAAACAAAGGAAGGGATGCACAGAATGAACCTCCTACACTTCAATGTTTCAAGTGCAAGGAGATGGGACATTATGCCAATAAATTCCCTAATCCAAGGGTTGATGATGATGGTCGACGTCAACAAACTCTTAAGGCTAAAAACAAAGGAAAGTCACATGCAATTTCTATCAGCGATGTGGAGTACGATAACGATGTGGTAAAAGGTACACTTACCATCCACTCTAAAGTAGCAAATGTTTTATTTGATTCTGGATCCACCCACTCCTTTATTTCTGAAGAATTTTTTAAGGATATCACCGTATTACCTCAACAGTTAGATGTTGAGTTAGCTGTGACAACCCCTAATTGCAAAACAGTCGCATCAAAAGTTTATAATTCTTCTCTGATTTATGTTTGTGGGAAAGTGATTCTTGAAAATCTTGTGATCCTTCCTATAGTGGAATTTGATGTGATTCTTGGCATGGATTGGATTTCTCTACATGGAGCTCATATCAATTTCCAAAGAAGGGAAGTCACATTTCATATTCCAGATGAATCTATGATCGTCTATCGATGCAAGGATGAACATAACCTTCCAGTGGAAATTCCTTCCATCTTATGGGTCTTGATTCCACTAAATGAAGGTTATTTATCTCAAATGGTTGGTGAGAAACTCACAATTAAGAATATTCCCATTGTACAAGAGTTTGATGATGTCTTTCCGGATGAATTACCGGGTCTTCCACCGAATCGTGAAGTTGAGTTTTCAATAGAACTCGTACCGGGTGCTTTGCCTATTTCAAAGACACCTTATAGAATGGCCCCAATTGAGTTGCAGGAATTGAAGAAGAAACTCCAAGAGAATCTTGATAAGGGATTCATATGCCCTAGTACGTCACCTTGGGGAGCACCTGTTCCGTTTGTTAAGAAGAATGATGGATCAATGATACTCTGCATTGATTATCGAGAACTTAACAAGATCGCTATCAAAAACAAATATCCTCTCCCGTGTATTGATGACCTATTTGACCAGCTACATGGAGCTCAATACTTTTCCAAGATTGATCTTCGTTCAGGGTATCATCAATTATGGTTCAAAAGGGAGGATATACCAAAGACGGCTTTCCGTACAAGTTATGGACACTATGAATTTATAGTGATGCCATTTGGTCTTACTAATGCCCATGCTATATTTATGGATCTGATGAATAGAGTCTTTAGAGACTATCTTTATCAATTTGTGGTAGTCTTTATAGATGATATTCTTGTTTATTCAAAGAGCAAGGAAGAACATGAAGATCACATGAGAATTATATTGAAGACCCTGAGAAAGGAGAAGCTTTATGCCAAATTTACCAAGTGTGAATTTTGGCTTCAAAAAGTTGCATTTTTGGGTCACGTAATCTCAAAAGAGGGGATATCTGTGGATCCAGCAAAAACAGAGGTTATCGAAAGATGGTCGAGACCAACAACAGTAACTGAGATCCGAATTTTTCTTGGTTTGGCTGGATATTATCGACGTTTTGCGAAAGATTTTTCACGATTATCTAATCCACTCACCAAGTTGACTCAGAAAGGAGTTAAGTTTGTTTGGATGGAGGAATGTGAAGAGAATTTCAAGGAGTTAAAAAGAAGGTTATCCAGTGCACCTGTGCTCACACTGCCTTGTAGTGGAGAAAGGTTTGTGATCTATAGTGATGCATCCAAGAAGGGATTGGGGTGTGTTCTTATGCAAAATGATATGGTGATAGCTTATGCCTCACGACAGTTGATAATCCATGAGAAAAATTACCCAACACATGATTTGGAGTTAGCTGCGGCCATCTTTTCATTAAAGATATGGAGGCATTATCTTTATAGAGAAAGGTGTGACATTTATACTGATCATAAAAGTTTAAAGTAAATTTTCACACAAAACGAGCTGAATATGCGTCAAAGAAGATGGTTGGAGCTGATTAAGGATTATGACTGCTCAATCCATTACCACCCTGGGAAAGCAAACAAGGTGGCAGATGCATTAAGTCGACATGACCATGCTAGTTTATCCATGATGAGGATCACAAAAGATCCAATATTTATGGATTTACAAAGGATGGATCATGGAATTATAATGAAACGGGAAAAATCATATCTTTCTCAAATGAATGTTCAACCATCTATACATGTGACGATTAAAGAGGCACAGAAAGAAGATGTCGAGTTACAAAAGAAGGTGAGAAATGTTCCTGAATTCAACCTTGATTGTGATGGGATAATAAAGTTTAGGAATCGGGTTTTTATTCCTCCCATCTCGGAATTAAGGAAGGAGCTGCTGGATGAGGCTCATAGTTCTTCATTCTCTATTCATCCTAGAAGCACGAAGATGTATAGGGACCTGAAAGAGTAGTTCTGGTGGGATGGAATGAAAAGAGATGTTGCTGAATATGTCTCTCGATGCTTGGTTTGTCAACAAGTTAAAGATGAGAGACAGAAGTCTAAGGGGATGTTACAACCATTACCCATACCCGAATGGAAATGGGAAAACATCACTATGGACTTTGTCACAGGACTTCCTAAAACATCCATAGGCAATAATGCTATCTGGGTCATAGTTGATCGTCTTACCAAGTCTACACATTTCATTGCTATTAGAGAGGATTTCTCTCTGGATCAGCTTGCCAGGATATATGTAAAGGAATTGGTAAGATTGCATGGAGTACCACTTTCTATTATATCTGATCGGGATCCGAGATTTACCTCGAAGTTCTGGCGAAGTCTTCAGCATACTCTGGATACAGAGTTGAGTTTTAGCACTGCTTATCATCCTCAGACAGACGGTCAGTCTGAGAGAACAATTTAAACTCTAGAAGATATGTTGAGAGCTTGCACTATGGATTTCAAAGGTGGTTGGGATCAACACCTACCTTTGGTGGAATTTTCTTATAATAATAGCTTTCACTCCAGTATTCAGATAGCTCCTTATAAAGCTCTCTATGGAAAGAACTACAGGACTCCAACTTGTTGGGATCAAGTTGGGGAAAGAAATCTATTAGGACCTGATCTCTTTGATGAAATGGCAGTAAAGGTCAGATCTATTCAACAACACATAAGAGCAGCTCAGAGTCGACAAAAAATTTATGCCAACATCCAAAGAAAAGACCTAGAGTTTGATGTGGGTGATAAAGTGTTCTTACGAATATCTCCCTGGAAGTGAGTTATGAGATTTGGAAAGAAGGGGAAGTTGAGCCCTAGATATATTGGTCCTTTCGAAATACTGGATCGTGTTGGGAAGGTAGCTTACCGATTGTCGCTTCCACCGAATCTCTCTCAAGTTCACGATGTGTTCCATGTATCTCTCCTGAGAAAGTACATACCTGATCCTTCACATGTACTTACCTCAGAAGTTGTACCGCTGGAGCAAGATCTTTCTTGTGAAGAACAACCGATTGAGATTCTGGATTGTAGCGAAAAAGTCCTACGAAGCAAGACCACACGATTGGTGAAAGTTTTATGGAGGAACCACCAATTAGAATAATCTACATGGGAGCTTGAGTATATGATGAGGGAGAGGTATCCTCATCTGTTTGTTACAAAGTGACGAATTTCGAGGGCGAAATTCATTTTAAGGGGGGTATAATGTAACACCCGAGACTTTTATGTAATATAAATCATCAAAGGAATATTTTTCTACACAAGACTTTCTTGGCTTGCTTTACATGAAATCGCGACCTTCCTCGATAGCTTGCATCATACGCAATACCGAGTTTTACTAAACAACGATATGCTATTAAAATATTATTAAAATTAGCCATTATGAATAGTTATAACCACTTTTTGAAATTTTATAAATTTTATTTTTCAAAATGGACTTCATTTTTGGATTCGGAATATCGAAATTAGCCTAGGGTGAAATTTTGGTATTTTTCTGAAAACTTTCAATTTTTGATGAATAGTGAAACCACTAAGTGGTAGTTAAAAAAACTGAATTTTTCATAAAACATAATTTTACTGCTTCTGTGAATGGAATTTCAAAAATTCTAGAGACACGGTTGATGTCAGTAATTAAAATATGGTTCAATGAGATGAAAATAATTTTTTGTTGAATAGTAACTTTTTACTTTTTTTTACCACGGTTAAAAGTAAATAGGGTAATTAAAGGTAAAAATGATATTATTATTACCCTAAAACATGTCCTAATTCTATTGGACAAGTTTAATTCGACCAAAAACAAACTTAGGAATAAAATATGACCATTTAGGCCCACTTGGATTAGATTAGGACATTTATTATTAATTTATTTAAAGAAGGGTTAAAATAGTTAAAATCAAAGTTTAATAACTAAATCATTTTTAGTATGGGGTTATACATAAGATAAATTCGACTATAAATATTCATTAGAAAGATAAAAAGACTTCCTACATAATGGTACTTTATTTGTAATTTTTAGACATTAAATAATTTAATTTATATATGACACAATGATGATGCAATAATTAACTTATTAATGAAATATTGACATAATTGATGTTATAAACACAAAAATAAATGTAATTTGACTCTTTTTATGAATTACACTAATTTTATAGATTAATATGACATGTTAGTATTGATTTAATTAATTTTTTTCGAACTAATAATTCTGTTATGATTTTCAAAAAAATTAATTACTAAATAGTGTCAAAATTGACATAAAATAGTTTTTAAAACAAATATTATATTAGTAATTGTTATTTTATTCTTAAAAATCTAAGGTTCGTCCAAATGACTTATATAAGGTTATATATATTAATAATAAACAACTTGGGGTTCGTTTGGCTGCTTATAGTATGTTTATTAACCTTATAGTATAAGAACACAAGAAGACACGGTAAAAGTAAAATTATTTAACTTAATGTTAAATCTAAATGATAAGGTTAAAATGGGAACCTAAACTTGTATAAATTCTATTGTATGAGAGTATTTTGACCCATCCCCACCTTAGCTTAGACATAAATCAATTTGGAGCTATTTAAAACCGAACTTGTCAGTATAATAAAATAATATTTTTAGTTATTCCAAAGGTGCCCCTCTCCTCCCTTATAAAAGGGCACCTCCTCCCTCTCTTCCACACACCACTTTGAGCCTTCAATCTCGGACAACCCCTGCCACGTTCTCCTCTCCACTTCCCTAGAGACATCCTAGAGGTCCTGGTCTTCTTCAAAGACCAATTTTATTGCCCTAAAAGAAGGTCTCAAAGAAGCACTTCAAAGAAGAGGTAATGTCCATTACCGATTCTTTCATCTTTATTTCTTCTTCCACTTCTTCTTATTTAGTTGTTTCATTATGAAGTAATAACATCAGTATCACTCATATACTGATATGTTATTATAAGTATGAAACAACCCTATTTCACCATCTATCCATCCTACAGAAAAATAAATCACCGCGCGTGCGTACATACGGAATACCGTCTCCACGCCGTGGTGTAATCTATTTTCCACCACCAACTTACTTGGATGGGTATAATGGTGTAAATAATGACTATATATGACTATTATAAAGTTATACTGATTCTGAAATAGTATACATACACTCCAATACAATTCCAGGATCATAGGAATGATATCATCACTCGTGCGTACGTACGGAATACCGTCTCCACGAGGTGATGCGACTCGTTCTACATGATCTTCATTTAATAATGATTATATAAATGAATTTAATGAATGAATATGATATATATTACACTAATACCATTATGGAAATGAGGTATCTATAACCTAAAGAGAAGAATAAGAATTTATTCGACAAGACACGCATAAGAACAAAAAGTTATAAACACCCGAATAACAAGTAGCAATGAAATATTACTACTAGGAAGCTATGAATATGAACATATATGATATCATAAAAATAAGTATGATTCTGGAATAAGTCAATAACATTATTTATATCATTATACAGGAGGTTCGGACACTTACAAAGCAAATCGGACCTAAGGTAAGGGAAATATCACAATCTCATTTTTATCCGAGATTTTTTATACTTTGGCATTTACTCGGGTGTATTTTATCATCCACATCCATGTTTCCTCAATATGTAATATTATTTCCATTCACCTAAAATTTTTTGAATCCTATTTTACCCTTCGGTGAGTTTTTAGTAAAAGATATGAAAGGAATCTTTTGTCGTTTTTCGTACGAGGTATTTTTTTTGACTTTTCCGACAAAAGTATGAGAGGAATGTTTTTTTAACTTATACGGCATGAATAGATTTTTAAAACATTGTTTCCAAGAATCTTCCTTTACAAGTTTTCAAGTTTATTTTTAATCAACTTCTTTTAGTTTAAAATTTTATGAAATGTTAAGAAAGGAAAAATGTTTTTGATGTAGAAAGGATATTTTCCTCAAGAATGGAGTTCAAGTGTTTTATCAAAATTATTTTCCATCTAAGACAATATAGGGTTCTGTTTCTATCCCTATTATTACATTGATTTGATTATGTTGGGATGGAATTATTTGTATGAATTCCTTTATCTTATATGAATTGTTTTATGATGTCATGTTGTTTAAGAATTCCATTTTTATTTCAAGGGTTATGTAATGATGTATGATTTATGATTTCGTGGCACACATAAGAATGGTTTCATTATGAGATGGGTGGGACCCCTATCTCCCTCCAATTCATTGGGTAAAGATTTTATATCTCATGAGATAGACATGGCTTGAACGGTAGGTTATACCGGTTTAGTGAAGCAGGACTGAAACGAGGGTAACTCGGTTCAGAAATGGACTTTGTCCACTAAGATAGTCTTGGAAATGAGTCTTGACTAATAAGAAATGATTCTCTATGATTATGTGTGTATGCCACAAAGTTTCATATTTTAATTAATGATTATTGGGACTACATTTCACTACTATGATTTATCCCATGTTATGAAATTATGATCTCTTTTACAGGTTAAGATTTCCAAAAGTTATGTGCTTATGTATATGATGTGATCGATATTTCTTTTGTTTACCCTTATTGAGAATTTGAGCTCACCCTTTTGTATGTTTTATTTCCCCAGGTCAGGAAGAAGGTTATTAAGTAGAATATGCCAAAAAGGGACACTAGATATGATGAAATAAATGGGAGGCAAAGTAGATGATTTATGAACCAGTTGTTTATGCTTTCCAGTTTCTAAAGACACTATACCTATATGGTCCTTTCATGGTTTTGTTATATGTTGTAATAAGTGTGCTTCAATTTTGAAGTAATAACAATGTATGTAAAGTATGGGTCGTTATAGTTGGTATCAGAGGCAAAGGAGGTAGGAATGTATCCGATCCTTGGGAACTCTCACATGTGAGCGTTGGACGAAGCATGGCTATCCACCCAAGGGCTTCATGAGGAAATGGTTGCCACTGGGGATGGTGGTGTGTTCCGCCCAGGGGGTGTAGCCGCCCATGGAGTGCCCTGATAGGTATCAATTATAGTCCACTGGAAGTAATTCCAGACCGTTATAGTTGGTATCAGAGGAAAGGTATAGTCAACCTTTGGAAACTAGGATGTGAAAGCCTTAGTAAGAACCCTAAGGATAAGTCTAAGAATAGAACACAATCTTAGTGTTTTATAAATGGCCATGAATAACCTAGGATAAGATCTTAAGTGTGAAATTTTATTCTTGATTATGTGGTTTTCCTATTATAATTAGTGCTACTCACACTATTCTTCTTGGTTTTAGTCAATGGATGGAACCCGAAGGAACCGTGTTAATGCGGAATGTGACGGGCAATGCAATGATTGTACCCCTGAGCAACCAAACGTTATGGGAGCTGGAATGAAAAATCTTGTAGTTATACTCACACAACTTTCTCAAGCTATGAATCATGCAGGACTTCCAAACGAGCAAAGGAAGGAGCAACATTCTGTTAAATCCTTCATGAGACAGCGTCCACCTTCATTCAGCGGGTCTACTAATCCATTAGTTGCTGAACAATGGATTAGTACTACTGAAAAGATATTTTCAGTTCTTCAATGTTCTGAACATGATAAAGTCATCTTAGCAGTGTATCGTTTGGAAGGTGATGCTGATCAATGGTGGAATATTATTAAGAATACGTGGCAAAGGGATGAAATTGAGTCCATGGAATGGGACAAGTTCAAGAACTTATTTTTCAATAAGTACTTCCCTCGTATTCTCTGAACAAAGATAGGGAAAGAGTTTCTTGAACTGAAGAAAAAGGATGATGAATCTGTTGGTACCTATAAAGAAAATTTTACAAGACTTGCAAGGTACGCTTCTGGTATTATTATCCAACCTGAGAGTAAGATCGATCGATTCTTTAGTGGCTTAAAACCAAGTCTTCGAAGGGCGTTAGCCATAAGGGACTTCAATAGCTACGAGGAAATCATTCGATGTGATCTCAAAGTTGAGATGGAGATTGGAGTAACCCATCAGTCATTTGGGTTTGATAAGAAGAGGAAAATGGAAT
The DNA here is from genome assembly GCA_963277665.1 of Viscum album. NCBI lineage: Eukaryota > Viridiplantae > Streptophyta > Magnoliopsida > Santalales > Viscaceae > Viscum > Viscum album. The sequence goes on from OY728159.1 coordinate 2,142,446,758, forward strand.
TTAAAGGAAAATCTAAAGAGCACATTTAAAAGAAGATGAGCTTTCCCTTATGATCAAAGTGTGGAAAGAAACTTGGAGGGAGTTGTCTTAAAGGGACAAGTAAATGTTTCAAATGTGTAAAAGAAGGTCATCGGGCATTTGAATGCCGCGATGATGGGAAGAAGATGTCTAATGATGCAAACAAAGGAAGGGATGCACAGAATGAACCTCCTACACTTCAATGTTTCAAGTGCAAGGAGATGGGACATTATGCCAATAAATTCCCAAATCCAAGGGTTGATGATGATGGTCGACGTCAACAAACTCTTGAGGCTAAAGACAAAGGAAAGTCACATGCAATTTCTATCAGCGATGTGGAGTAAGATAACGATGTGGTGAAAGGTACACTTACCATCCACTCTAAAGTAGCAAATGTTTTATTTGATTCTGGATCCACCCACTCCTTTATTTCTGAAGAATTTTTTAAGGATATCACCGTATTAACTCAACAGTTAGATGTTGAGTTAGCTGTGACAACCCCTAATGGCACAATAGTCACATCAAAAGTTTATAATTCTTCTCTGATTGATGTTTGTGGGAAAGTGCTTCCTGAAAATCTTGTGATCCTTCCTATAGTGGAATTTGATGTGATTCTTGGCATGGATTGGCTTTCTCTACATGGAGCTCATATCAATTTCCAATGAAGGGAAGTCACATTTCATATTCCAGATCAATCTATGATCGTCTATCGATGCAAGGATGAACATAACCTTCCAGTGGAAATTCCTTCCATCTTGTGGGTCTTGATTCCACTAAATGAAGGTTATTTATCTCAAATGGTTGGTGAGAAACTCACAATTAAGAATATGCCCATTGTACGAGAGTTTGATGATGTCTTTCCGGATGAATTATCGGGTCTTCCACCGAATCGTGAAGTTGAGTTTTCAATAGAACTCGTACCGGGTGCTTTGCCTATTTCAAAGACACCTTATAGAATGGCCCCAATTGAGTTGCAGGAATTGAAGAAGCAACTCCAAGAGAATCTTGATAAGGGATTCAAACGCCCTAGTGCGTCACCTTGGGGAGCACCTGTTCTGTTTGTTAAGAAGAATGATGGATCAATGAGACTCTGCATTGATTATCGAGAACTTAACAAGATCGCTATCAAAAACAAATATCCTCTCCCGTGTATTGATGACCTATTTGACCAGCTACGTGGAGCTCAATACTTTTCCAAGATTGATCTTCGTTCAGGTTATCATCAATTATGGTTCAAAAGGGAGGATATACCAAAGATGTCTTTCCGTACAAGGTATGGACACTATGAATTTATAGTGATGCCATTTGGTCTTACTAATGCCCATGCTATCTTTATGGATCTGATGAATAGATTCTTTAGAGACTATCTTTATCAATTTGTGGTAGTCTTTATAGATGATATTCTTGTCTATTCAAAGAGAAAGGAAGAACATGAAGATCACTTGAGAATTATATTGAAGACCCTGAGAAAGGAGAAGCTTTATGCCAAATTTACCAAGTGTGAATTTTGTCTTCAAAAAGTTTCATTTTTGGGTCACATAATCTCAAAAGAGGGGATATCTGTGGATCCAGCAAAAACAGAGGTTATCGAAAGATGGTCGAGACCAAAAACAGTAACTGAGATCCGAATTTTTCTTGGTTTGGCTGGATATTATCGACGTTTTGCGAAAGATTTTTCACGATTATCTAATCCACTCACCAAGTTGACTCAGAAAGGAGTTAAGTTTGTTTGGATGGAGGAATGTGAAGAGAATTTCAAGGAGTTAAAAAGAAGGTTATCCAGTGCACCTGTGCTCACACTGCCTTGTAGTGGAGAAATGTTTGTGATCTATAGTGATGCATCCAAGAAGGGATTGGGGTGTGTTCTTATGCAAAATGATATGGTGATAGCTTATGCCTCACGACAGTTTAAAATCCATGAGAAAAATTACCCAACACATGATTTGGAGTTAGCTGCGGCAATCTTTGCATTAAAGATATGGAGGCATTATCTTTATAGAGAAAGGTGTGACATTTATACTGATCATAAAAGTTTAAAGTAAATTTTCACACAAAACGAGCTGAATATTCGTCAAAGAAGATGGTTGGAGCTGATTAAGGATTATTACTGCTCAATCCATTACCACCCTGGGAAAGCAAACAAGGTGGAAGATGCATTAAGTCGACATGACCATGCTAGTTTATCCATGATGAGGATCACAAAAGATCCAATATTTATGGATTTACAAAGGATGGATCATGGAATTATAATGAAACGGGAAAAATCTTATCTTTCTCAAATGAATGTTCAACCATCTATACATGTGAAGATTAAAGAGGCACAGAAAGAAGATGTCGAGTTACAAAAGAAGGTGAGAAATGTTCCTGAATTCAACCTTGATTGTGATGGGATAATAAAGTTCAGGAATCGGGTTTTTGTTCCTCCCATCCCGGAATTAAGGAAGGAGCTGCTGGATGAGGCTCATAGTTCTTTATTCTCTATTCATCCTGGAAGCACGAAGATGTATAGGGACCTGAAAGAGTAGTTCTGGTGGGATGGCATTAAAAGAGATGTTGCTGAATATGTCTCTCGATGCTTTGTTTGTCAACAAGTTAAAGATTAGAGACAGAAGTCTAAGGGGATGTTACAACCATTACCCATACCCGAATGGAAATGGGAAAACATCACTATGGACTTTGTCACAGGACTTCCTAAAACATCCATAGGCAATAATGCTATCTGGGTCATAGTTGATCGTCTTACCAAGTCTGCACATTTCATTGCTATTAGAGAGGATTTCTCTCTGGATCAGCTTGCCAGGATATATGTAAAGGAAGTGGTAAGATTGCATGGAGTACCGCTTTCTATTATATCTGATCGGGATCCGAGATTTACCTCGAAGTTCTGGCGAAGTCTTCAGCATACTCTGGATACAGAGTTGAGTTTTAGCACTGCTTATCATCCTCAGACAGACGGTCAGTCTGAGAGAACAATTCAAACTCTAGAAGATATGTTGAGAGCTTGCACTATGGATTTCAAAGGTGGTTGGGATCAACACCTACCTTTGGTGGAATTTTCTTATAATAATTGCTTTCACTACAGTATTCAGATGGCTCCTTATGAAGCTATCTATGGAAAGAACTGCAGGACTCAAACTTGCTGGGATCAAGTTGGGGAAAGAAAGCTATTAGGACCTGATCTCTTTGATGAAATGGCAGTAAAGGTCAGATCTATTCAACAACACATAAGAGCAGCTCAGAGTCGACAAAAAAGTTATGCCAACAACCAAAGAAAAGACCTAGAGTTTGATGTGGGTGATAAAGTGTTCTTACGAATATCTCCCTGGAAGAGAGTTATGAGATTTGGAAAGAAGGGGAAGTTGAGCCCTATATATATTGGTCCTTTCGAAATACTGGATCGTGTTGGGAAGGTAGCTTACCGATTGTCGCTTCCACCGAATCTCTCTCAAGTTCACGATGTGTTCCATGTATCTCTCCTGAGAAAGTACATACCTGATCCTTCACATGTACTTACCTCAGAAGTTGTACCGCTGGAGCAAGATCTTTCTTATGAAGAACAACCGATTGAGATTCTGGATTGTAGCGAAAAAGTCCTACGAAGCAAGACCACTCGATTGGTGAAAGTTTTATGGAGGAACCACCAATTAGAAGAATCTACATGGGAGCTTGAGTATATGATGAGGGAGATGTATCCTCATCTGTTTGTTACAAAGTGACGAATTTCGAGGGCAAAATTCATTTTAAGGGGGGTATAATGTAACACCCGACACTTTTATGTAATATAAATCATCAAAGGAATCTTTTTCTACACAACACTTTCTTGGATTGCTTTACATGAAATCGCGACCTTCCTCGATAGCTTGCATCATACGCAATACCGAGTTTTACTAAACAACGATATGCTATTAAAATATTATTAAAATTAGCCATTATGAATAGTAATAACCACTTTTTGAAATTTTATAAATTTTATTTTTCAAAATGGACTTCATTTTTGGATTCGGAATATCGAAATTAGCCTAGGGTGAAATTTTGGTATTTTTCTGAAAACTTTCAATTTTTGATGAATAGTGAAACCACTAAGTGGTAGTTAAAAAAACTGAATTTTTCATAAAACATAATTTTACTGCTTCTATGAATGGAATTTCAAAAATCCTAGAGACACGGTTTATGTCAGTAAGTAAAATATGGTTCAATGAGATGAAAACATTTTTTTGGTGAATAGTAACTTTTTACTTTTTTTACCACGGTTAAAAGTAAATAGGGTAATTAAGGGTAAAAATGATATTATTATTACCCTAACACATGTCCTAATTCTATTGGAAAAGTTTAATTCGACCAAAAACAATCTTAGGAATAAAATATGACCATTTAGGCCCACTTGGATTAGATTAGGACATTTATTATTAATTTATTTAAAGAAGGGTTAAAATAGTAAAAATCAAAGTTTAATAACTAAATCATTTTTAGTATGGGGTTATACATAAGATATATTCGACTATAAATATTCATTAGAAAGATAAAAAGACTTCCTACATAATGGTACTTTATTTGTAATTTTTAGACATTAAATAATTTAATTTATATATGACACAATGATGATGCAATAATTAACTTATTAATGAAATATTGACATAATTGATGTTATAAACACAAAAATAAATGTAATTTGACTCTTTTTATGAATTAAACTAATTTTATAGATTAATATGACATTTTAGTATTGATTTAATTAATTTTTTTCGAACTAATAATTCTGTTATGATTTTCACAAAAATTAATTACTAAATAGTGTCAAAATTGACATAAAATAGTTTTTAAAACAAATATTATATTAGTAATTGTTATTTTATTCCTAAAAATCTAAGGTTCGGCCAAATGACTTATATAAGGTTATATATATTAATAATAAACAACTTGGGTTTCGTTTGGCTGCTTATAGTAAGTTTATTAACCTTATAGTATAAGAACACAAGAAGACACGGTAAAAGTAAAATTATTTAACTTAATGTTAAATCTAAATGATAAGGTTAAAATGGGAACCTAAACTTGTCTAAATTCTATTGGATGACCCATCCCCACATTATCTTAGAAATAAATCAATTTGGAGCTATTTAAAACCGAACTTGACTTTATAATAAAATAATATTTTTAGTTATTCCAAAGGTGCCCCTCTCCTCCCTTATAAAAGGGAACCTCCTCCCTCTCTTCCACACACCACTTGGAGCCTTCAATCTCGGCCAACCCCTGCAACTTTCTCCTCTCCACTTCCCTAGAGACATCCTAGAGGTCCTGGTCTTCTTCAAAGACCAATTTTAGTGCCCTAAAAGAAGGTCTCAAAGAAGCACTTCAAAGAAGAGGTAATGTCCGTTACCGATTCTTTCATCTTTATTTCTTCTTCCACTTCTTCTTATTTAGTTGTTTCATTATGAAGTAATAACATCAGTATCACTAATATACTGATATGTTATTATAAGTATGAAACAACCCTATTTCACCATCTATCCATCCTACGGAAAAATAAATCACCGCGCGTGCGTACGTACGGAATACCGTCTCCACGCCGTGGTGTAATCTATTTTCCACCACCAACTTACTTGGATGGGTATAATGGTGTAAATAATGACTATATATGACTATTATAAAGTTATAATGATTCTGAAATAGTATACATACACTCCAATACAATTCCAGGATCATAGGAATGATATCATCACTCGTGCGTACGTACGGAATACCGTCTCCACGAGGTGATGCGACTCGTTCTACATGATCTTCATTTCATAATGATTATATAAATGAATTGAATGAATGAATATGATATATATTACACTAATACCATTATGGAAATGAGGTATCTATAACCTAAAGAGAAGAATAAGAATTTATTCGACAAGACACGCAGAAGAACAAAAAGTTATAAACACCCGAATAACAAGTTGCAATGAAATATTACTACTAGGAATCTATGAATATGAACATATATGATATCATAAAAATAAGTATGATTCTGGAATATGTCAATAACATTATTTAAATCATTATACAGGAGGTTCGGACACTTACAAAGAAAATCGGACCTAAGGTAAGGGAAATATCACAATCTCATTTTTATCCGAGATTGTTTATACTTTGGCATTTACTCGGGTGTATTTTATCATTCACATCCATGTTTCCTCAATATGTAATATTATTTCCATTCACCTAAAATTGTTTGAATCCTATTTTACCCTTCGGTGAGTTTTTAGTAAAAGATATGAAAGGAATCTTTTGTCGTTTTTCGTACAAGGTATTTTTTTTGACTTTTCTGACAAAAGTATGAGAGGAATGTTTTTCTAACTTATACGGCATGAATGGATTTTTAAAACATTGTTTCCAAGAATCTTCCTTTACAAGATTTCAAGTTTATTTTTAATCAACTTCTTTTAGTTTAAAATTGTATGAAATGTTAATAAAGGAAAAATGTTTTTGAAGTAGAAAGGATATTTTCCTCAAGAATGGAGTTCAAGTGTTTTATCAAAATTATTTTCCATCTAAGACATTATAGGGTTCTGTTTCTATCCCTATTATTACATTGATTTGATTATGTTGGGATGGAATTATTTGTATGAATTCCTTTATCTTATATGAATTGTTTTATGATGTCATGTTGTTTAAGAATTCCATTTTTATTTCATGGGTTATGTAATGATGTATGATTTATGATTTCGTGGCACACATAAGAATGGTTTCATTATGAGATGGGTGGGACCCCTATCTCCCTCCAATTCATTGGGTAAAGATTTTATATCTCATGAGATAGACATGGCTGGAATGGTAGGTTATACTGGTTCAGTGAAGCAGGACTGAAACGAGGGTAACTCGGTTCAGAAATGGACTTTGTCCACTAAGATAGTCTTGGCAATGAGTCTTGACTAATAAGAAATGATTCTCTATGATTATGTGTGTATGCCACAAAGTTTCATGTTTTAATTTATGATTATTGGGACTACCTTTCACTACTATGATTTATCCCATGTTATGAAATTATGATCTCTTTTGCAGGTTAAGATTTCCAAAAGTTATGTGCTTATGTATATGATGTGATTGATATTTCTTTTGTTTACCCTTATTGAGAATTTGAGCTCACCCTTTTGTATGTTTTATTTCCCCAGGTCAGGAAGAAGGTTATTAAGTAGAATATGCCAAAAAAGGACACTAGATATGATGAAATAAATGGGAGGCAAAGTAGATGCTTTATGAACCAGTTGTTTATGCTTTCCAGTTTCTAAAGACACTATACCTATACGGTCCTTTCATGGTTTTGTTATATGTTGTAATAAGTGTGCTTTAATTTTGAAGTAATAACAATGTATGTAAAGTATGGGTCATTATAGTTGGTATCAGAGGAAAAGGAGGTAGGAATGTATCCGATCCTTGGGAACTCTCACATGTGAGCGTTGGACGAAGCATGGCTATCCACCCTGGGGCTTCATGAGGAAATGGCTGCCACTGGGGATGGTGGTGTGTTCCTCCCAGGGGGTGTAGCCGCCCATGGAGTGCCTTGATAGGTATCAATTATCTCCACTAGAAGTAATTCCAGACCGTTATAGTTGGTATCAGAGGAAAGGTATAGTCAACCTTTGGAAACTAGGATGTGAAAGCCTTAGTAAGAACCCTAAGGATAAGTCTAAGCATAGAACACAATCTTAGTGTTTTAGAAATGGCCATGAATAACCTAGGATAAGATCTTAAGTGTGAAATTTTATTCTTGATTATGTGGTTTTCCTATTATAATTAGTGCTACTCACACTATTCTTCTTGGTTTTAGTCAATGGATGGAACCCGAAGGAACCGTGTTAATGCGGAATGCGACGGGCAATGCAATGATTGTACCCCTGAGCAACCAAACGTTATGGGAGCTGGAATGAAAAATCTTGTAGTTATGCTCACACAACTTTCTCAAGCTATGAATCATGCAGGACTTCCAAACGAGCAAAGGAAGGAGCAACATTCTGTTGAATCCTTCATGAGACAGCATCCACCTTCATTCAGCAGGTCTACTGATCCATTAGTTGCTTAACAATGGATTAGTACTACTGAAAAGATATTTTCAGTTCTTCAATGTTCTGAACATGATAAAGTCATCTTAGCAGTGTATCGTTTGGAAGGTGATGCTGATCAATGGTGGAATATTATTAAGAATACGAGGCAAAGGGATGAAATTGAGTCCATGGAATGGGACAAGTTCAAGAACTTATTTTTCAATAAGTACTTCCCTCGTATTCTCTGAACAAAGATAGAGAAAGAGTTTCTTGAACTGAAGAAAAAGGATGATGAATCTGTTGGTACCTATAAATCAAATTTTACAAGACTTTCAAGGTACGCTTCTGGTATTATTATCCAACCTAAGAGTAAGATCGATCGATTCTTTAGTGGATTAAAACCAAGTCTTCGAAGGGCGTTAGCCATAAGGGACTTCAATAGCTACGAGGAAATCGTTCGATGTGCTCTCAAAGTTGAGATGGAGATTGGAGTAACCCATCAGTCATATGGGTTTGATAAGAAGAGGAAAATGGAATTCAAAGGAAAATCTAAAGAGCACATTGAAAAGAAGATGAGCTTTCCCTTATGATCAAAGTGTGGAAAGAAACTTAGAGGGAGTTTTCTTAAAGGGACAAGTAAATGTTTCAAATGTGTAAAAGAAGGTCATCGGGCATTTGAATGCCGCGATGATGGGAAGAAGATGTCTAATGATGCAAACAAAGGAAGGGATGCACAGAATGAACCTCCTACACTTCAATGTTTCAAGTGCAAGGAGATGGGACATTATGCCAATAAATTCCCTAATCCAAGGGTTGATGATGATGGTCGACGTCAACAAACTCTTAAGGCTAAAGACAAAGGAAAGTCACATGCAATTTCTATCAGTGATGTGGAGTACGATAACGATGTGGTGAAAGGTACACTTACCATCCAGTCTAAAGTAGCAAATGTTTTATTTGATTCTGGATCCACCCACTCCTTTATTTCTGAAGAATTTTTTAAGGATATCACCGTATTACCTCAACAGTTAGATGTTGAGTTAGCTGTGACAACCCCTAATGGAACAACAGTCGCATCAAAAGTTTATAATTCTTCTCTGATTGATGTTTATGGGAAAGTGCTTCCTGAAAATCTTGTGATCCTTCCTATAGTGGAATTTGATGTGATTCTTGGCATGGATTGGCTTTCTCTACATGGAGCTCATATCAATTTCCAAAGAAGGGAAGTCACATTTCATATTCCAGATCAATATATGATCGTCTATCGATGCAAGGATGAACATAACCTTCTAGTGGAAATTCCTTCCATCTTCTGGGTCTTGATTCCACTAAATGAAGGTTATTTATCTCAAATGGTTGGTGAGAAACTCACAATTAAGAATATGCCCACTGTACGAGAGTTTGATGATGTATTTCCGGATGAATTACCGGGTCTTCCACCGAATCGTGAAGTTGAGTTTTCAATAGAACTCGTACCGGGTGCTTTGCCTATTTAAAAGACACCTTATAGAATGGCCCCAATTGAGTTGTAGGAATTGAATAAGCAACTCCAAGATAATCTTGATAAGGGATTCATACGCCCTAGTGCATCACCTTGGGGAGCACCTGTTCTGTTTGTTAAGAAGAATGATGGATCAATGAGACTCTGCATTGATTATCGAGAACTTATCAAGATCGCGATCAAAAACAAATATCCTCTCCCGTGTATTGATGACCTATTTGACCAGCTACGTGGAGCTCAATACTTTTCCAAGATTTATCTTCGTTCAGGTTATCATCAATTATGGTTCAAAAGGGAGGATATACCAAAGACGGCTTTCCGTACAAGGTATGGACACTATGAATTTATAGTGATGCCATTTGGTCTTACTAATGCACATGCTATTTTTATGGATCTGATGAATAGAGTCTTTAGAGACTATCTTTATCAATTTGTGGTAGTCTTTATAGATGATATTCTTGTCTATTCAAATATCAAGGAAGAACATAAAGATCACTTGAGAATTATATTGAAGACCCTGAGAAAGGAGAAGCTTTATTCCAAATTTACCAAGTGTGAATTTTGGCTTCAAAAAGTTTCATTTTTTGGTCACGTAATCTCAAAAGAGGGGATATCTGTGGATCCAGCAAAAACAGAGGTTATCGAAAGATGGTCGAGACCAACAACAGTAACTGAGATCCGAATTTTTCTTGATTTGGCTGGATATTATCGACGTTTTGCGAAATATTTTTCACGATTTTCTAATCCACTCACCAAGTTGACTCAGAAAGGAGTTAAGTTTGTTTGGATGGAGGAATGTGAAGAGAATTTCAAGGAGTTAAAAAGAAGGTTATCCAGTGCACCTGTGCTCACACTGCCTTGTAGTGGAGAAAGGTTTGTGATCTATAGTGATGCATCAAAGAAGGGATTGGGGGTGTTCTTATGAAAAATGATATGGTGATAGCTTATGTCGCACGATAGTTGAAAATCCATGAGAAAAATTACCCAACACATGATTTGGAGTTAGCTGCGGAAATATTTGCATTAAAGATATGGAGGCATTATCTTTATAGAGAAAGGTGTGACATTTATACTGATCATAAAAGTTTAAAGTAAATTTTCACACAAAACGAGCTGAATATGCGTCAAAGAAGATGGTTGGATCTGATTAAGGATTATGATTGCTCAATCCATTACCACCCTGGGAAAGCAAACAAGGTGGTAGATGCATTAAGTCGGCATGACCATGCTAGTTTATCCATGATGAGGATCACAAAAGATCCAATATTTATGGATTTACAAAGGATGGATCATGGAATTATAATGAAACGGGAAAAATCTTATCTTTCTCAAATGAATGTTCAACCATCTATACATGTGAAGATTAAAGAGGCACAAAAAGAAGATGTCGAGTTACAAAAGAAGGTGAGAAATGTTCCTGAATTCAACCTTGATTGTGATGGGATAATAAAGTTCAGGAATCGGGTTTTTGTTCCTCCCATCCCGGAATTAAGGAAGGATCTGCTGGATGAGGCTCATAGTTCTTCATTCTCTATTCATCCTGGAAGCACGAAGATGTATAGGGACCTGAAAGAGTAGTTCTGGTGGGATGGCATGAAAAGAGATGTTGCTGAATATGTCTCTCGATGCTTGGTTTGTCAACAAGTTGAAGCTGAGAGACAGAAGTCTAAGGGGATGTTACAACCATTACCCATACCCGAATGGAAATGGGAAAACATCACTATGGACTTTGTCACAGGACTTCCTAAAACATCCATAGGCAATAATGCTATCTGGGTCATAGTTGATCGTCTTACCAAGTCTGCACATTTCATTGCTATTAGAGAGGATTTCTCTCTGGATCAGCTTGCCAGGATATATGTAAAGAAAGTGGTAAGATTGCATGGAGTACCACTTTCTATTATATCTGATCGGGATCCGAGATTTACCTCGAAGTTTTGGCGAAGTCTTCAGCATACTCTGGATACAGAGTTGAGTTTTAGCACTGCTTATCATCCTCAGACAGACGGTCAGTCTGAGAGAACAATTCAAACTCTAGAAGATATGTTGAGAGCTTGCACTATGGATTTCAAAGGTGGTTGGGATCAACACCTACCTTTGGTGGAATTTTCTTATAATAATAGCTTTCAATCCAGTATTCAGATGGCTCCTTATGAAGCTCTCTATGGAAAGAACTGCAGGACTCCAACTTGCTGGGATCAAGTTGGGGAAAGAAAGCTATTAGGACCTGATCTCTTTGATGAAATGGAAGTAAAGGTCAGATCTATTCAACAACACATAAGAGCAGCTCAGAGTCGACAAAAAAGTTATGCCAACAACCAAAGAAAAGAAGTAGAGTTTGATGTGGGTGATAAAGTGTTCTTACGAATATCTCCCTGGAAGAGAGTTATGAGATTTGGAAAGAAGGGGAAGTTGAGCCCTAGATATATTGGTCCTTTCGAAATACTGGATCATGTTGGGAAGGTAGCTTACCGATTGTCGCTTCCACCGAATCTCTCTCAGGTTCACGATGTGTTCCATGTATCTCTCCTGAGAAAGTACATACCTGATCCTTCACATGTACTTACCTCAGAAGTTGTACCGCTGGAGCAAGATCTTTCTTATGAAGAACAACCGATTGAGATTCTGGATTGTATCGAAAAAGTCCTAGGAAGCAAGACCACTCGAATGGTGAAAGTTTTATGGAGGAACCACCAATTAGAAGAATCTACATGGGAGCTTGAGTATATGATGAGGGAGAGGTATCCTCATCTGTTTGTTACAAAGTGACGAATTTCGAGGGGGAAATTCATTTTAAGGGGGGTATAATGTAACACCCGAGACTTTTATGTAATATAAATCATCAAAGGAATCTTTTTCTACACAACACTTTCTTGGCTTGCTTTACATGAAATCGCGACCTTCCCCGATAGCTTGCATCATACGCAATACTGAGTTTTACTAAACAACGATATGCTATTAAAATATTATTAAAATTAGCCATTATGAATAGTAATAACCACTTTTTGAAATTTTATAAATTTTATTTTTCAAAATGGACTTCATTTTTGGATTCGGAATATCGAAATTAGCCTAGGGTGAAATTTTGGTATTTTTCTGAAAACTTTCAATTTTTGATGAATAGTGAAACCACTAAGTGGTAGTTAAAAAAACTGAATTTTTCATAAAACATAATTTTACTGCTTCTGTGAATGGAATTTCAAAAATCCTAGAGACACGGTTGATGTCAGTAAGTAAAATATGGTTCAATGAGATGAAAATAATTTTTTGGTGAATAGTAACTTTTTACTTTTTTTTACCACGGTTAAAAGTAAATAGGGTAATTAAGGGTAAAAATGATATTATTATTACCCTAACACATGTCCTAGTTCTATTGGACAAGTGTAATTCGACCAAAAACAAACTTAGGAATAAAATATGACCATTTATTCCCACTTGGATTAGATTAGGACATTTATTATTAATTTATTTAAAGAAGGGTTAAAATAGTTAAAATCAAAGTTTAATCACTAAATCATTTTTAGTATGGGGTTATACATAAGATAAATTCAACTATAAATATTCATTAGAAAGATAAAAAGACTTCCTACATAATGGTACTTTATTTGTAATTTTTAGACATTAAATAATTTAATTTATATATGACACAATGATGATGCAATAATTAACTTATTAATGAAATATTGACATAATTGATGTTATAAACACAAAAATAAATGTAATTTGACTCTTTTTATAGATTACACTAATTTTATAGATTAATATGACATGTTAGTGTTGATTTAATTAATTTTTTTCGAACTAATAATTCTGTTATGATTTTCACAAAAATTAATTACTAAATAGTGTCAAAATTGACATAAAATAGTTTTTAAAACCAATATTATATTAGTAATTGTTATTTTCTTCTTAAAAATCTAAGGTTCGGCCAAATGACTTAGATAAGCATATATATATTAATAATAAACATCTTGGGGTTCGTTTGGCTGCTTATAGTAATTTTATTAATCTTATAGTATAAGAACACAAGAAGACACGGTAAAAGTAAAATTATTTAACTTAATGTTAAATCTAAATGATAAGGTTAAACTAGGAACCTAATCTTGTCTAAATTCTATTTGATGAGAGGATTTAGACCCATCCTTACCTTAGCTTTGAAATAAATCAATTTGGAGCTATTTAAAACCGAACTTGACTTTATAATAAAATAATATTTTTAGTTATTCCAAAGGTGCCCCTCTCCTCCCTTATAAAAGGGCACCTCCTCTCTCTCTTCCACACACCACTTTGAGCCTTCAATCTCGGTCAACCCCTACCACTTTCTCCTCTCCACTTCCCTAGAGACATTCTAGAGGTTCTAGTCTTCTTAAAAGACCAATTTTAGTGCCCTAAAAGAAGGTCTCAAAGAAGCACTTCAAAGAAGAGGTAATGTCCGTTACCGATTCTTTCATCTTTATTTCTTCTTCCAATTCTTCTTCTTTAGTTGTTTCATTATGAAGTAATAACATCAGTATCACTAATATACTGATATGTTATTATAATTATGAAAAACCCCTATTTCACCATCTATCCATCCTACGGAAAAAGAAATCATCGCGCGTGCGTACGTACGGAATACCATCTCCACGCCGTGGTGTAATCTATTTTCCACCACCACCTTACTTGGATGGGTATAATGGTTTAAATAATGACTATATATGACTATTATAAAGTGATACTGATTCTGAAATAGTATACATACACTCCAATACAATTCCACGATCATAGGAACGATATCATCACTCGTGCGTACGTACGGAATACCGTCTCCACGAGGTGATGCGACTCGTTCTACATGATATTCATTTCATAATGATTATATAAATGAATTGAGTGAATTAATATGATATATATTACACTAATACCATTCTGGAAATGAGGTATCTATAACCTAAAGAGAAGAATAAGAATTTATTCGACAAGACACGCATAAGAACAAAAAGTTATAAACACCCGAATAACAAGTAGCAATGAAATATTACTACTAGGAAGCTAAGAATATGACCATATATGATATCATAAAAATAATTATGATTCTAGAATAAGTCAATAACATTATTTAAATCATTATACAGGAGGTTCGGACACTTACAAAGCAAATCGGACCTAAGGTAAGGGAAATATCACAATCTCATTTTTATCCGAGATTGTTTATACTTTGGCATTTACTGGGGTGTATTATATCATCCACATCCATGTTTCCTCAATATGTGATATTATTTCCATTCACCTAAAATTGTTTGAATCCTATTTTACCCTTCGTTGAGTTTTTAGTAAAAGATATGAAAGGAATCATTTGTCGTTTTTCGTACGAGGTATTTTTTTTGACTTTTCCGACAAAAGTACGAGAGGAATGTTTTTTAACTTATACGGCATGAATGGATTTTTAAAACATTATTTCCAAGAATATTACTTTACAAGTTTTCAACTTTATTTTTAATCAACTTCTTTTAGTTTAAAATTTTATGAAATGTTACGAAAATAAAAATGTTTTTGAAGTAGAAAGGATATTCTCCTCAAGAATGATGTTCAAGTGTTTTATCAAAATTATTTTCCATCTAAGACAATATAGGGTTATGTTTCTATCCCTATTATTACATTGATTTGATTATGTTGTGATGGAATTATTTTTATGAATTCCTTTATCTTATATGAATTGTTTTATGATGTCATGTTGTTTCAGAATTCCATTTTTATTTCATGGGTTATGTAATGATGTATGATTTATGATTTCGTGGCACACATAAGAATGGTTTCATTATGAGATGGGTGGGACCTATATCTCCCTACAATTCATTGGGTAAAGATTTTATATCTCATGAGATAGACATGGATGGAACGGTAGGTTATACCGGTTCAGTGAAGCAAGACTGAAACGAGGGTAACTCGGTTCAGAAATGGACTGTGTCCCCTAAGATAGTCTTGGCAATGAGTCTTGACTAATAAGAAATGATTCTCTATGATTATGTGTGTATGCCACAAAGTTTCATGTTTTAAGTTATGATTATTGGGATGACATTTCACTACTATGATTTATCCCATGTTATGAAATTATGATCTCTTTTGCAGGTTAATATTTCCAAAATTTATGTGCTTATGTATATGATGTGATTGATATTTCTTTTGTTACCCTTATTGAGAATTTGAGCTCACCATTTTGTATGTTTTATTTCCCCAGGTCAGGAAGAAGGTTATTAAGTAAATATGCCAAAAATGGACACTAGATATGATGAAATAAATGGGAGGCAAAGTAGATGCTTTATGAACCAGTTGTTTATGCTTTCCAGTTTCTAAAGACACTATACCTATACGGTCCTTTCATGGTTTTGTTATATGTTGTAATAAGTGTGCTTCAATTTTGAAGTAATAACAATGTATGTAAAGTATGGGTCGTTATAAGTTCCCTATTTTATTACATTTTTATATAAACAAGGAATATGCATCTTGAAATTCCAAGTAGTTTTGTAACCTTTTGAAACAAGATACATAAATAAGTTCAACATTACATCATGAAATGGAAAACAACACTAAACTATTCCATTATAGACATTTGTGCCTCCTAGATTATGTCTAAAAGTCACTCATAACTTACTTCTTAATATCCTGGGAAAAATGAAACATAAGAAAGGGTTGAGCTCAAACGCTCAGTAAGATTAAGAAATATAGTGTAAGATAACAAAATCATAAACATTAGGGATGGTGAATAAATAAAAACACATGCCTTTACAAATAATAAACTTGAACACGTTATATAAAGAATATGAGCTGAGTAATTATTTCCATAATATAACATAATCATGGGTATTATACTAGTCAAATAACCACATGAACATTCAATTACTAGCTTCATAATGAGGTAAGTTCATATTTCAGACATTCTGAAACATTTATTCAAGGCCTTAGCCAAGATGTCTAAAATGATTAAGGCCTTGGCAACAACTATAAATCAAATTGGGAAAGGCCTCATCGAATTCCACATCTATTTGTCTCATGAGACCTACCGATGCATCGAGGGGGTATAGCGGGACCCACCCATCACATAATAAGTCTAATTCATTCCTTATATGAGCAGGGATAAACATAAATATCATATACATTTTATATTGAAACTATCATATGAAATGTAACTAACTTTCCACAACATAAAACACAAACCATTCCGAGTAATATGGTGAATGGTATTATGATAGATCATCCACAATAAAATTAATTATAAACCATTCAATAAAATTTAGTAGATGATATCATAGAAGATAAAACTCAATGATGTAAATGATTCAACAAAGGTTGTTGACGTATATGAAGATACTTTTAAATGACACCATTGAAAATCATTGAGGAAAAAATCCTTAAACATTCCCAAGTGTCACATAGCACCGTGAAACATTAAAATAATAATCCCTTAGAATATAATGAGAATAAGGAGACTCTTGATATGATATACCAAAGGGCGGTATATACTCCACATTTAATAATTTAGTGGTGAACACAGAATATATCTCATTAAAGATAAAGTTATATGATAAAAATCTTTTTTTAGTTTGGAAAGAAGAGTTCTCTTGAAAAATCCATTGCGTTTTCCTTGAAATCAGTTTGTAAAAATGAATATCCTAGAAAATAAAATACTATGACATTTAAATTATAGTTTAACCATAATTGATGTCCCACTGTAGCGAAATCATGTAAAAAGAGTTCTTAAGATTCTTTAGAACTAAAACATTTTAGATCATTTTACGGAAAGTATTAAAGATAATTTTAATTTGAAAAGACACATTTATTATATTAAATACAAAAATTATCCAATATACTTTTTCATGATAAAATTAGTGTATTTATAAAAAATAATGGTGGACTAATATATAATCTAGTGTACACTTGAAAATGGGTAACAATTCCAAAAGATCCCTTGAATCGGGTTTGTATTTCAGAAATAATTTTGAATGTTTCTTTTAAAATATGTAACTCCCCATAAAATAAGGAATAATTTTGTTTTGTAAAAATATATAAAACACTCAAAAAGGTTTTATGACTAGTACATAATAATACATAGGAATTTCATTGAGTTAGTTAGACAATAAATGTAACCTGAGTGAAAATGGAGGTTCTGGTAGAAAACCCTTACCACTTTGTAATAAAATGATTCGCATGCCTGAAAATTAATTATACTAAAATGATACATTTAATACCATGATAATAAAAATATTCATTATATTTTAAATCAATGTGTATTATACATACATCATACACTAGTATTAGTAGTGAATATGGAAAATCTCACAAAAATGGAAGTTAGATGAAGAAACCCTTACCTTAAATATGAATATATTTCTCTATTGAACCTAAGATCCTGAAATATGAAATTATAATACTTAATAAATTAATTAAGAAACTATTATACATGTATTTATTTTATCATAATATTTTTAGTTCTTTTATTTCCTTATAATAAGTTATAATATTGAATCCCATCGTTCCGGAGTGTTCATTTTCATGATTTTCATAATCGGTTCACTTGTTTTTAAGTAATGAAATTCATGTGGAATGGTTGTAAATCTCCAGAATTGAAATTAAATTTTATTTATGAACATCCAGAATTGTAAATGGTCATTTATATCATTTGGTTGTCTGGAATGAGGATGAATCGTTAGATGACAACAACTTGGATTATTTGGTGGTATTTGGATTATTATGAACTAGTTTTGTCATAAAAATTAATAATATGTACATATAATGGTTCCTGAATATTAATTAGGTTATAATACATATATTATAGTATGTTTAAACCCTAAAATTATTTCATGAAAAGTAATTATGGAGACATTGAAGAATGAAACTTTGTCATCCACGAAGGTTATAAATTGGAACCTCATGGAGGTTGATTTCATTTATAAAAATAAAAGGGAGGGGTAAGAATATTGATGATGGTTCTTCTATTCACATGATATAAATATAGTATATAGATTATAATAGAGTTATAATGGTCATTTGGATATAGAAATTTAGGAGATAAAATGGAAAGTTATTAACATTGAAATAGAAGAAAAGTTGAGAGATCCATTATGAAAATTCGGCAGCCTAATGGCGTCGCATAAAATTTCATAAAATGAATTGATGAGAGAAAAAAGGTTATATCATCATATGGTCATAAAAAGAACAGGAATAGGAATACATAATATCAAACCCCAATATATGAGAATGGAAATTCAAAGAGATAACATAAAAGAAGTGTTGACAAAAAGAGGAGGGTGAAAGGTTCCCTTACCTTGTAGAGTAACTCCTAGAACATGAAGGTTGGGACCTTGGGGGCTTAAGGAAACATTGGAAGGACTACTAAGGAGGTAAAACCACCATATCTTCGAGGATGAATTATTTTTAATGAAATAGAACGAATGGATGAATGGGTATTATAGTGAAAGAGAGAAATTGTTTTATTAATTTAAAAAGACACCTCATTTGTGGTTTCGTAAAACCTTGGGCATGCCCCTAGTATTTGAAAATTGTATTAGACACTTGGGACACCTAATGTCTTATTGTACTGTACACTGGTCTACCATTATTTTTATTAATTATTACATCATTATGTTGTCATCAAATATACAGAAAACTCAAAACTATATTTTTATTATTCATGAAAAATTCAAGTATTTTAGAAAAATCCCAAAAATTTACCCTAACCATTTATCAATGTGTAAAATTAAAAAATTAATTCCATTATTTGAAAATAATTTTCTAAATATTTTTAATAAATTTTAAATAAAATCATAATTTATTCCAAAAAAGCCACATTAAAAATATAACTCATTTTATAAGACCTTGATAAGTTAATCAAGGTCCTATAAAATTATCTTATAATCATAAGACAATATATTAAAAAAAATTGTTACATTTTATGAAAATAAATTTTCATTTTAAATTATGAGATTAATTAGAAAATTGGAATTTAAATATTTGTCAGACAAAAATACCAATACTTATACTATGATCGTTATTTTTTTCACTTTTAAGATGTCTAAATGTATTTATACATTTGTGGGTGAAGTTTTTATTTTTTTAGATACTTTACTTTTTATTACTATTCATTACTATTCATAAGGTTATGTCACTATTCATAAGGGTATGTTACTATTCACCAAAAATTATGTTTTCCTTATCAGACTCTAAATATATTACTAAACACAACTGTGTATGTCAGCTTTTTCAACATTCAAATCACATAGGTGGAAAAATTATGTTTACATTACTAGGTTATAACAAATTGGTGTTTTGTATAGAATCAGTGTTTCATGCATTCTATAACAAATCTATTTGTAAATTTTTGGGGTGTTACAATATATCTCTATAAGAATACATACATGTTTATAATTTCATCATCATAAAACACCATGAAACCTAGCATGGTTCACATTCATTATGAATTTCATTAAAGTAGATGTTCTTATTGTTTGAAAAAAATAAATCGGTATGGTTTAATTAAGAACATATATACTCATATTTGTATATATGTAGTGAAATTAATTTAGGAAAAAGAAACATAAAACCATTGTATGATTTTCATGATAAGAAAATCCTTAAAACCAAGAATTTGTTTTTATAAAACCATCAAATAAAAAAATCATTATAATTTAAGAACTACCATATAAATATATCCATATATATACATATAAACTATAAAAATAAAATCAAGATAACATGTAGGACCCTCACCTGGTTCAAAAAAGAAGAAAAAGTCGAGTAGAGGTTGATGGAGGCGCTAGCGGAGAAAACTCAAAGGGTTCTTGGTGAAAGATTGGTATATATATATATATATACTATATATAGCATATATTTTATGTCAAATTTCATGGAATTCTAGGCACATCGGTTTAAACAACGACTCGATGCATTCTATCTTGTGTAAAACGAGAAAGAGAAGGGGCCAACAGGTGTCATGGGGGTTGAAAAATGAAGAAATCTGTGTAGTGAAAGCTACTGGTGCAGCCCGAGGTGAGAAGAAGAATACGGAGTTGAATGAGAGGTGTGGAAAATAATGGATGTCTAGGGTTAGCCACAAATTAATCCAGTGGTTGAGGAGCATCCGTGGGTTTTTAAAAAGATGAATGGTTGAGATCAAGACGTTTCTCAGATCAGATGGTTGCGAGAGATGTAGGTTTTAAAATGTTCAGATGGCTGAGATTAGATCCTAACTGGATCGAACTATTGAAGAAAATATAGAGGAAAACCGCAGCGATTTGTATTTGATGGATGAACTGATCAGATAATTCAGATCCCGTGTAGTGAGATCGGATGGATGAGACACGATATCTGTTTAAAAAGTTTGTCCCACATCGAAATGGGAAGGATTTAGGGGTGGATTTATAAGACTGGAGCTCCCAACCAATGCTCATAAATTCTCTTCCCCTCCTGATACTGCCCCATACTGGTCTCTATGGGTGCACTCCTATTCCCACCCCTACTGTTGTTCTACCTCGTACAGTGGTGCGCTCTGGAAAACACACTTGCACATGCCCATGCACACTTAGGGCCTTAATATGCATGCCTACATGTGTGACATAGCATGCACTATGCATGCACTACCCAAGATCTTTGGCCTAGGGGAACTGAGTGAGATTCCCACCAGACCTTGAGTGGCTTGGCCTTCTAGGTCACCCTCAGTTCGGTGGGCAACTCACATAATTTTTATCAATGTAAAATTCATTTTTTGTTAAACATGATAATAATTTTATATATATAAAGGTATCTTAAAACTGGGAATATATATTCTCTATTATGGTTAAATAAAATCCTAAAAACACATATTTTCATTAGTTTCTAAAAATTTGTGTTTTAAAAACATCAAAGTTAAAAATCGAAAATCAATGTTTAATATGTCATAAAACAAATCCCATACTAGTATTATATTTAAAATCCAAAAGATATTTTTAATTAAAACCTTGTTTTTATTCATCCATGGATGAAAAAATTTAATTGTAACTTTTTAAAACAGTTGAAATACATAAATACCTAATTTACTAAGTATAGATAAAATAATAAATACAACAATGGTCATCAAATTCATTTGCCCAAAGTTTTTTTTCAAACTCAAAAACACATTTATTAATACCAAAAACCAAGAAGTAACAAGTGTGTACTTCTCTTGGTATTTTCTTTAAAAAATGGTTATGATTTCAAATACATTTTAGGCTTTAAAACATTATCCTTTCAAAATATAAAGAAGTGTTATTCACAAACATGTTTAATGGTATAACTATAATGCATACTCAAAACACTTTTAAATGTCAATATAACAAAATACCTAGAATACCCAATGACTATAAGGTCTTATAGCCGTTATAGATTCAATGGTTTCCTAAAGGATGCAACAGTTGGATTAACTAAATAGACATTAAAATACATGATTAGGGTACTCCAAACTCAAAAAATGAGAAAAAGAAGATGGTGCTCTTCATTCTTCTGATGATTATCATGGTTGTTGTGGTTTTGGCTATAATATTCTTCGTAGTGGATGACTCGAAGGACTTCCACAACATTCTAGGGATTTTTGTTGTATTTGGAGGTCTCCCAGTAATTTTTATTCATCTCTTATTAGGTATTATAGGATATTTGGATTTTCTTAGCCCTGATATAGTGTAATCATTTCAGTGTTTAATTGAATAAAACATGTCTTGTTTTTATTTCGAAAACATTGGTTGGATAACATGAAAATTAAATGATGTAAATCCATACAATATTATTATTACGCATGAAAAAAGGTTCAGGGTGTCACATTATCCCCCCATTCAAAGAATTTCACCCTCTCAATACTAAAACATTCGTACACTTCCACTAGAAAAACTAGACTGACATCACTTCCAAGGTCCCCCTCACTAGGACCGCCATTATGGATAATCTGCTCATGTCCCTAGGTGGATTCCTGGATTAGTTTCCAGTTCCTCGACCACTTTTTCCCATATACACCATGAGCTAATAGGATCAACCCTATGCATAAATAATACAGGTTTCAAGAGTAAGGCATGAGAGGAGTGAAGATTAGAGATTTGAGAGTGGAATAGTTCTCTATAAAATCCTTGAAATACATCATGATTGAAAACATTGATGTCATAGAGAATCCCAAACATTGTAAAACTTAGGAATTGGAACAGATAGGCCACTCAAAGGTCACCCTCCAGTCTAACTTCTTGAAACATTCCCAAAGATAGACAGTTCTCAGACAGGGTGAAACATAGGAAGAGACCTTTGTGGTACTTCCCGTCTACCTAAATTTTACAAATTGTGCATTTGTGATACAATTTTAGATGTAGATATCTCCTTTGTAGGAATGGATGAGATTTGGGCTGATCAACACTTTGTAGAGTCGTTTACAAGATATATGTAGGTTCTCAAAAGGGTTTTAGTCTTCTAAAAATGACTTGATGATTATATACTCTAGTAATTTGGTAGGAAGTGATAAGAGGTTTCTTGGTAAACCCACGTCTTCCACCTAAAAAAATTTAAGGAACAAGAATTACTCAGTATGTCATTACCATATTAAAAGAAAGATGTTTATTTTTCAAAATCATATTAAAGTACTGAACAATAAAATATAACATTATACATTGAATAAAAAGTTCATGAAGCTCAGGGTGTTACATATTTATACATTCCCTCTCATAATCTCACTAGCACATACTTCCTGACACCCACCATGGTGTCCCTTCACAGGTTCTACTAACGTCAACAGTTTCCTTAGTTTTTGATTAAGTGGATCCCTAAAGAAATTACAAACACTTCAATCTCTTTGGTCCAGATATAGCTTGGGAAACTTAGATCAATGGGGTGTGGACATCTAAAGTTCCAAGAGAGAAAATCATGAAATGTATGAAGTTCGGCGACATCATCCCGAACATGATGTCTATAATGTAAATGGTTAGACTTTTCCTCAAGAATCTCAAAGTCCATAACTAGACCAAAAAGACCATAGGTCAAAATTTAACAAAGGTATGTTTCTCAGAGGTCACCCTCTTATGCTGCCTCATGGAAGTCCTCTAGGGAAGAAAAATTTATTTCTAGGGTAAATCATTTTAAAAAATCCTCAAAATACATTCCTTTACATGCGTAGAATGTAAATTTTTCATGCATCATAAGGAATTAATCAAGGCCAGATCTTTGGTGGAGTTGAAGTACACAAGGATATTTTGATACACGGTAGACGTGTTTACATAATAATTGAAGGTTTTCAAATGTTTCATCACCTTCTAAACATAACTTAGACACTATAGTCTTTCATATTTATGTTGGAAAAGACAAAAGGCTTGTATCATCTTCCATCTAAAATTTTTAAGAATAATTATACTTAGTAATACATAATAAAGTTCTTTTTATGTTGTTATAATTCTCCATAGTTGTCTAAATCAATCCTCTCAAACCAACTGTCATGTCCTGACCCTAGAATCCCTGGCTCCAGTGCGTTAATAAACATGGTGTGTAATTATTATTATTTTTAAAAAAATTCTGATAAATTACACATCATGTTTCAATTAAAAGAATCTTTTTTGGTTCAGTTTCTGGAAAACTAGATATAAATATTACAATCCTTTAAATAAAATACTGAAAATAATCCACAAAGTTTCCACCAATTAGTGTAACTCAAATTTACCAAACTTGTAAAATTTCAATTAAAACATAGGGTGATCATAATAATGCCCAGTGAGGGGTTTTTAAAAGTAATATTTCAAATAAAACCCTGTATTAACTTCCCTTTAAAATTATTCCTAAAACACTTTCTTAATGAAAACATCAAAACATAAAGCATAACATAATAGTTTTTCATGAATTTGCTGTGAACACTTTAAGGAACATTAACAGGGATACAATAAAACATGTTCCAATCATAAGTATGATTATAAAAAATATATATTGTGTAAGATATATATCAATAGTTATTCTAACTATACTAAGTGTGACATTTAAATGTGCAAGTACAAAATTTACAAATAAAAGTAATTCATAATCAGAGTTGTGCATAAAATAATAACATTAATTTATTTCCTTACTAACTGTAAATCATAAATTGGAAGATAAATTTCTGAGTGATGAATAAACATTATTCCATGTCCATTTACTTATTATGATACTCATAAGTATAGGATCTTAACCAAGCATATTATTTATTTGAATACACACATGGTCAATTAAACACTATAAACATAATGAGGGAATGTATAATGCTAGATTGTGTCAAGGCCTCATGCCATGACCTGATTTGTCTCATGAGAACTACTAATGCAACATGGGGAATTCATTAACCAGTCTCCAACTCGTATGGCTTTCATTAACAGGTCCCCAACCCATAGGGCTTTCATTAAACGGTCCCCAACGTGTAGGGATTTCATTAACCAGTCCCCAACACATTATATACTGATTCCAATACATTCCCATTATGTCTAAATGTCTTTAAATCAAAGTGTCCCATACCACTTTAATTCATTAAATTCTGTCTTTTCTTCAAATTTTCCAATACCACTTTGAATAATTAATTTCTTATTGCATATATTATTGTAAGTGATAAATAAAATAATAAATTGTTTGATTTTCATCACATAAAATAATAACTTTACAAACCCTTGTTCCATGGTAGTAAACATTCAAATCATAAGAGTACATGTTTATGACTTCATGATAGAAATTATATGCTCAAATCATGGAAATGATAAATGAACTTAAAATTAAAAATCATTCATAATGATAATTTATCATGGGTTGAATGCATAATCAGTTTAAATGTAAAAAAATATTTCATGTGAGGTATTGAATTCATGATTGTATAAACACCTATTACTTTCTTGTTTATGTATAAACCTAACATAAGGGTACTTCCAACTATTTATCTAAAGTTATAAATTAAAAATAATGAAAATCAGCTACACATCTTTCTAACATAATAAATTCCATTTCAACTTATGAAAATAAGTGTGTAATCCATATATACAAAAATTTATTATAAAGGGTTTGTATTACTTAAACAAATTCCAAATTGATCCTTGAAAATATTTCACACTTAAAAACACTTATAATAACTTTTTATCGACCCTTTGTGAACGCATATTAATCTTAGGATCAAAATATATATATACATACAAACATATATATATAACCGTATGTATTTAAGGGTTCTTCATCAAAAATTAAGAATCCAATACATATTTTTTGTATAATAAAAACTTAATTTAAACCAAAGTTCAATATTTGAAAACCATAATGTAAAACCAAGGGTTGTTTCATAAATATGTACCTATATATATCTCTATATAAGAATACATACATGTTTATAATTTTATAATCCTAAAACACCATGAAACCTAGCATGGTTCACATTCATTATGAATGTCATTAAAGTAGATATCATTCTTCCATAAATAAAATAAACCAGTATGGTTTAATTAAGAACATATATACTGATATTTGTATATATTTAGTGACATTAATTTAGGTAAAAGAAACATAAAACCATTGTATGATGTGCATGACAAGAACATCCTTAAAACCAAGAATATGTTTTTATAAAACCGTCCATGAAAAAAAATCAGTAGGATTTAAAAACAACTGTATATATAAATATATATATATCCATGAATATATATATAAAAACTATAAAAATAAAAGCCAGAAAACACCTAGGAACCTCACCTTGTTCGAAGAAGAAGAAGAATTTGAGTGAGGTTGTTGGATGTTATTGAAAGAGAAGACTCGTAGGGTTCTCAATGCAAGATAGTTATATATATATAAACTGTATATATCATATATTTAAAAGAAACATCTAAGGGATCTGAGGAACTTCGGTTTAAACAATGACTCGGTGCATTCGGTCTTCTGGAAAACGAGAAAGAGAAGGGGCTACCGGGTGTCATTGGGGTGGAGAAATGAAGAAATTTGTGTAGAAAAAGCTACTGGTGTGGAACAAGGTGGGAGGAATAAGAAGACGATGGATGAGAGTTGTGTAAAAAGAATGGATGGCTAGGATTAGCTGTAAATTGATCCAGCGGCTGAGGAGAATCCGCATCTTTTTAAAAGGATGAACAATTGAGAACAAGATGTGGCTCAGATCGGACGGTTCTGAGCGAAGAGGGTTTTTAAAAGGTTTAGATGGTTGAGACTAGATCCTAACTAGATCGAATGGTTGAAGAAAACATGGAGGAAATCTGCGGCAGTTTGGATTCGATGGTTGAACTGATCAGACAGTCCAGATCCCACGTGGTGAGATCGGATGGCTGAGACACAATCTTCATTTAGAAATTTCATCCCACATCGAAATGGGAAGGATTTCAGGCTGGCTTTATAAGCCTATAGATCCCAACCTATGCTCAGAAATCCCCCTCCCCTCACTGTGCTGACACATACCATTCTCTGCGAGCGTGCTCCTGTGCCCACCCCTACCACCATTTTGCCCCGCACAGTGGAACGCTCTGGAAAACACCCTTGGACACACCCATGCGCGCTTATAGCCTTATTATACATGCCTCTACGTGCTAATTAGCATGCCCCGTGCGTGCACCACCATAGTTATTTGGACTAGGGGATCTAAGTGAGATGCCCACCTGGCCTTGAGTGGCTTGTCCTTCTAGGTCAGCCTCGGTTGGGTGGGGTACTCACATAATTTTTATCACAGTGAAATTCATTTTTTATTAAACATATGAATAGGGTTATATATATCAAGGTGTCTTAAAATAGAGAATATAGATTCTCAATTGTGGTTAAAGAAATCTTAAAAACCAAAAATTTCATTAGTTTCTAAACATTTTAGTTTTAAAAACATCAAAGTTAAAAATCAAAAATGAATGTTTAATGTGTCATAAAAGAAATCCATTACCAGTATTATATTTAAAATCCAAAACATATTTTTAATTAAAACCTTGTTTTTATTCATCCAAGTATGAATACATTTAATTGTATCTTGTTAAAACATTTTAAATTATAAAATACATAATTTAAAAAGTATAGATAAAATACTAAATACATCCATGTTCATCAAATTTATTTTCCCAATGTTTTTTCTCAAACTCCAAAACATATTTCTTTGTACCAAAAACCAAGAAGTAACAAGTGTGTACTTCTCAAGGTTTTTTCTTTAAAACACAAGGGTTATTATTTCAAATCCACTTTAAAATTTAAAACATTATCCTTTCAAAATATAAATATGTGTTAATTACAAACATTTTTAAAGATACAAATTTAATGCATACTTAAAACACTTGGAAATCTAAATATAATGAAATTTCCAGAATACCCAACGGTTATAAGGTCTTATAGCTATTATAGATTCAAAATTTTCCTAAAGGAGGAAATAGTTGGATTAACTATATGTCCTTATGAAAACATGATTAGGGAATTCCAAACTCAAAAACTGAAACAAAGAAGATGGTGTTGTTCATTCTTCTGATGCCTAGCATGGTTGTTGTGGTTCTGACTATAATGTTCTTTGTAGTGGCAGACCCAAAAGACTTACACTACTTTCTAGGGATTTTTGTTGTATTTGGAATTCTCCCAGTGATTTTTATAGGTCTATTAGTTGGAATTGTAGGTTATTTGGATTCTCTAATCCTTGATGTAATGTAATCATTTTAGTGTTTAATTGAATAAAACATGTCTTATTTTCATTTTGAGAACATTTTTTGGATAACATGAAAATTAAACAAAGTAAATCCATACAATATTATTATTACACATGAAAAAGTCCGGGGTGTCACAATAGGTAGTAGGGAGACCATATTTTTATATTTTTATTATATTATTATATTATATTCTTTATTTGTTGAGGGAGTCATGGTGTGGATGTGTTTGGTTATATTACCTATGTAGGTTATTTTTTGTACTATTGTTTAATCACTAGTACATTAGTTTTATCATTTCACATGTGTGCTTTAGGACTTGGTTATGTCCCTAATGAGTATACTTGTTATGATCACCCTATATATATAACATCTTTTTAGGTTTCCAAGAAGACATTAGGGACTGATATAGACATTAATAACAGGTTAGAGTTGTCTTTGAGCCACTGTTATAGACATTCCTTTTTAGTATTTACTTTGGATACTTTTATATGTATCTGTTTTAATTTTTTCATGCATTGTTATATGGTTTTGGTTATCTTTATATAGTATGTTGGAGTTTTTTGGTGTTTTTTATCCTATCTTTTGGTCATGTTCATTTTTAGAGGGTAATGCCTCCCATGTTGTGATATATTTTTACACTCAATGTTAGTCACCAAATGGAGGCCTACTAAAGGCAGAACTTAGGGGGTCATTATCTCTCTCCCTTCATTAGAACATCATTGGTGGGAGGGTCCTGATAGAGTGGTATCAAAGGTTATGGTTGAGAAATAGGATGGATTTTAGATTTAGTCATAGTGAGGATTACATGGGTTGGTATGGAAGTAGATCTAGTTAACCTTGGTGCATGGAATAGGATAGAGAGAGTGTCTAGGAAATGGGATTTTATCCCCCCCCCCCACCCATGATCTAATGTACAAACTATGAGCTTATTGAATAACCATATAAGGTAGGACTATTTCTAGGGTAGAGACCTAGGAGAGGTACATGAACCATAACGACTTTTTTTCTTGTTTTAATTTGTTTCTTTAAAATAAAATGAATAAATTAAGTAATATTTTGATAAAATTCCATGATATTGGCCTTAGGATGTTCTCCTTGTTTCAGGAATGGCTTCTAGTCATCATCCATGAGATACTCAGGTAGTTTTGGTTTAGCATACTGATCTCATTGATTGTTGGAGGATTGACTAGAAAGAGTATGATAAGGCCTAGCAGTGGTATTTTCATACCCTTTAGAGGAATATAATGGACAAGTATAATGGAAGACTCTCAAATTTAGGGATGGAACCGTGAATAGTTATATCTCTTTCGATCTGATTTAATAACGAGCTTATTTGTGTGTGTCATTAGTAGTTAGTCAGATGTGGGTAGTTGTGTGTCAGTGGTTGATGCTTTTTCTTGGTGACCATAAGGAGGAAAATGTCTTACGGCCCAACATTAAGTGGTATTTTCAAGCAGTGTTTCTATAATATAGGATGAGGGAATCCAAGAGACAAGTGATGTTCTCCCTTCAGTAATGAAGTTTGGGTGTGTGAGAAATTGGGATCAATTTGAAGTATCTCATGCACTTTTCTCAAGATATTTTTCTAGATGAGATGTCCAGAGCGTAGTTTCTTGAGGAGGCTTTGCATCTAGTGATTAGTTATGTGGTCACATCATTTAAACTCCCAACATGTTGAGAGGTGTAGAAAAAGGCTATTTTTATCAAGGAGATTTTTCCCTGGGAATTGATACCTATTAAAGTGGAAATAAGGGTGTCTCAATGAGAAAGGCTTCTATAAGTGGGCCACAACTGTTCAGGCAATTAGGGTTCCATTTAGCATAGAACCGAACGTGGAAATTTCTTTCCCAACCGTTAGGGAGAGGTTTTTTTCAAGAACCTTTTGAGGGTTTTCTATTTTTTCATATTTATGGGTTATATGGGAACCTCCAGTATTACTGTCCAACCACTCATGGTGGCCAGTTTCAGATGGGTGGTCTGGACCCTTTTCAGCCGCAACAATTTCCTCTGAGACAGTTCTAGTGGTAGGGATTGTAGCTTATTATTCAGTAGCTGAGAGTATGCGGAGTTGGATGAGGTCATCCTTGTGATGGTACCTTTGCATAAGGACCCAGTATAGAGTGTGGATAAAGAGGATATTATAAAATAGTTAGAGGATCTGTTCGTAGTCATATGCACACATTAGAGACATCAATTCCAGAAGATTCAAGAGTTTATCAAGGTACGAATAGTTTGTTTAGTTCTCTTGTGTGTTCGTTGTTTGATTTGGAAGCCTTGCACTCATTTGTTTCTCATACATTGTTTTGTGTGTTGGGACTGAATTTGTAGAGGCTTCTAATTCCCCTGGTGTTATCTACTCTTGGTGGAAGTCAGGCGTCCTTGTTTGATGTGTGTTGGGAATGTAGACTGGTATTGGGGTAACATCAGTCAGTGGGGGACTTCTTCTTATTATATATATAACCATAAAATAATATCCCTCCAATGGATTAGTTATATTCTGTTTGTGTATTCATTGAATAATCTATTGTAGATTTATATTTTGGGATGTGGAGGTCCAGTGAGTGGTATTCATTGTTGAGAAAGGTTATCAGTTTAGTGATAGGAAATTGGAGCCTCTTTTATCAAAATTCGCAGAGATATCTATAAAATCATAGGTTAGGACTTTTTCTATGGTTGTGGTAGAGTTAATATATGATTTCCCAATATAGGTTATGAAAATTACACCATGAAATGACATTATGTTAATGATAGAGTTTCAATCAAGTTCATAATTGATTTTGATGGCTCCCTATCATATGGTGTCCAGAGAGTTGTGTGTGTTTAGGTTGCTGGTGGATGTTATGATGTGGTGGTGTTCTCCAGTGTTTTCCATTAAGAAGGAAGAAGGTAGTATGAGGTTATGTATAGAATACTATAGGTTGAATCAGGTAATATTCATGATTTGTTACACTCTTCTGATTGATTGATGATCTGCTCAACCATTTGAGAGGATCTAGTTAGTTCTAAAAGATTGATCTATGGTCAGGATATCACCAGCTAATGGTAAAGGATGAGTAAATTCAAAATACTTCCTTAAGAGGATAGTATGGGAAGTTCATTTTTTTGTTATGTCATTCGGTTTAACAAATCCACCATCCATGTTTATAATACTTATGAACTCTAGGTTCCATGAGTTTTGGGATGGTATCGTCATTTTATTCATCGACGATATCTTGGTGTAATAAAATTCATATAAGGTGCCTTCCAAACATACCAAATTTGTTTTTAAGGTCCTTCTATGCACCCATATTTATCCAAATTTTTCCAAGTGTTATTTTTGGATGTTAGATGTGTGTTTCCATGGACATATAGTGTCTCGAAAGGGTGTGGAAAAGGACCCTTCAATGGTCGAAGATGTTATTTCTTGGGAAGCACTCATAAATGTGGTGGAGTATCACAGTTTCCATGGTATCATTATATATTATCATAGGTTTTTTCCTAATTTATCTCAATTTTAAACCTCATTGACTATATTGACCTAGAAGGATCAAGCTTTTTCATGAGAAGACTAGTTTCGGGCAGCATTTGGTTACCTAAAGGATAAGTTTGATAGTACTTCAATGCTTTATTTTCCCATGAAGGGTGTGTCGTTTGAGGTTTTCTTTGATGTGTCCCAAATGTTCTTAGGATGCGTGTTAATGAAAAATAAGCAGGCAATATATTATGGTTTTATGGACTTATGTCCCCATGATCATATTATGCCACCCATGATCTAGAGTTGGTGGCAATTGTGTTCGCACTAAATTTGTGTTGATAGTACCTCATCAGTGAATGATTTATCGTTTTCACGGACTACATAATCATCTTATATATTTTCTTCTAACATGATATGAATATATGTTGGTATATGTGGATGGATTTTATTCATGATTATGATTTTTATATCTCTTCACCCCAGTTAATGGTAGTGTAGTTTTCATTGCATTAATTTGGAATTCCTAAAAGGATGTGTCTTGTGAGTCTGTAGATGTTTGGAAAGGAAAAGAGGATCTTGTAGGGATGCATCCTGATGCTGGAGAGAGTAGTGGTTATGTTTTTATTTATCATATGATCATGGAGTTTTATTTTATGTATCATATAGAAGAGTCTTGTTGGGTAGAATTAGATGTAGAAGTGATTCATGATCACGTTGGCCATGATGAATCTAATGAGGGATGGTCAGGGGATGATCGGAACCTAATGTTGCTTTAGGGGTGGTTATTTTTTTCACATAGGAAATTAATGAGGGAGTTATTCAGGAGTTTCATATATCACATTTAGAGGCATATCCTAGTGTGAAAAAATATGTATCATTTCTTGATGATACATCTTTGGTGTCTTGGGCTTAAATGATCAGTAGTGGAGTTTATGGCAAGATTTTTTGTTTTTATGAAGTTGAAAGAGGAAAACCATATTCTTTTAGGTATATTATAGTACTTGGAAGTTCCTATGTATAAATGGGTTTACATATCATTGGATTTCATCATAGATTTACCCTAAGCTCAAGGAGGGTGTGAGGCATTTTGGGTGATAGTGGAACGACTGAAAAAAATTAACTCACTTTCTGGTGATCCGTGAGTTGATAGCCATACAAGATTTTATGAGGTGGTATGTGTATGATGTGGTTAGGATTCATGAGGTATCGAGGGACATCATCTCAAATCAATATCATCATTTTAACTCACAAGTCTAGATGGGATTTTAACATGATTTTATATCCCATTTTCACCTTAGAAATTCATTCCACCCTTAGACAGATGGGAAAATGAAGCAGACCACCCAGACATTGGAGGATATGTTGCGGGCATGCATCTTGGACTATGGTTCATCTTGGGTATGGAACCTACCTTTTGTCAAATTTTTTTACAAAAATATCTATCGCACATCCATTGGAATGGATCCATTTTAGGTATTTTACATATGACCATTTCATTATCCATTGTGATGGATGGACATTGGAGAGTCGACAATTCTTCATCCTAATGTAGTGTACAGAATGACTGAGAGGAATCGGTTGGTTTGTGAGTGGATGGGGGTGTTTTAGAACAATTATATTTCTTATGAAGATAATAGTAGGAGGCCACTATAGTTCTATTTTGGACACTATGTTTTCTTGAGAGTCTCCCCTCATCATGGGAATTAGAGGTTTGGTAGAGGTAGTAACCTTTCTCTGAGGATTGTTCTGTCCCTTTTAAGAGTTGGGGAATGTTTGTGTGGTCACATATCTATTGTCTTTACCACCATGGCTAGAATATATCTACTAAATTTTACACATTTCTCAATTTTATCAATATTTTCATAACAACTCCCATGTCATTGACAGGGGAGATTTGGATATCAAGGATGAAGTAATGTTACTAGAGTGTCTAGTAGATATCAAGGATCATCGAGAGAGGGTGTTTTGTAGACACTTCATTCCATTTATCAATGTGTAATGGAGGCATGGTTTTATAAAGGAGACTACATGGGAGTAGGAGACACAAATTCAGGCTTTGTACCTAGAACTTTTTTTATTTTTCCATTGCCTAGTTTTTCTTATGATGTGATGTTTAGATCTTTCTATGTTATGAGATATTCTTCTTTGCTTGATGTTGTGATTCATGATAAAATTACGACATATGGAAATGGGAGGAATTGACTCCTAACCTAGATTCATTAAATGTGATTTGATTAAATCCATTCAGGTAATATAGTGCGTCCTAAAGTGGATAGTATCATGACATGGTGGATCAGATTCCTTGATTCATATGTTTAGGGGTAGTGTGGCTTGTTGGTTTGTGTTGTGTGGGGGTATAAAGGTTGTGTGCTGGTTGTGTGTAAAAGTGGTGTATAAGGCTAGTACTAGATGATGTAGTGTTGTTTCTAGTGGGAGGTGGTGTTGTGGCTATACAGTGTTTAGTTTCATTCCCTGTTTGAATGGTGGTAGTGTTTGTGGTGTGATGATATCTTTGCGAGAGGTATCTTACGAGGTGGTTGTTCAGACCCCTTCTCTTATAATCTTTTTTTTATTCTTGATGGATACAATCATTTGAGAGATATCTATTATAATGGATCATTTATTCCTGGTCCATTACATTTCTTATTTTAGGGGTTGGAGTTTCTTAGAGGAGGCCTAGAGTGGGATTAGAGGTGTTGGATGTTAAAAATCTTGAATTAGAGAGAATAAATTCCATGTAATGTTTAAATGAAATGTAAACATGTTTCATAGATCATACAATTACAGTTCATGACTTTTAGATTTTAGGTGTCATATGATAAAAAGGCTATCTTTTTTTCATTGAAACCAAACCCCAAGGATTATAGTGAAAGGTGATTACATGTCATGAAATTCCCCTATGTGTTGTGTCTTTAAAGGTTGTGGAGCCTTGGGTTTTTACACAAACCCTATACTCCCTCTCTTGTTCCAAGAGGCCAACGGTTCTCTCTTTAGGAATTTTGGGATTCATTATATGGGGACTTATATGTGACTTCTCATCTTCAATCTTTGGATTCTCTTCATCAAACAATGGTTAGTTCTCTCCTCACTCTCATTTATTTCCCTTATTTTCTTATTTATAGATCACTATAGTGGTGCATTTTAGTTTGGGTTATGTATTTGGGTTGTGTTTTGATTATCTTTGGGTCTGGTGTAGATTGACCCATAGGTTTCTTGTGTGGCATTGTTTCATGGGTAGTTTCTTCTTCTCTCTATGGTTCACAATGAGATCGGAAGGCTTATTTGAGGTAAGGGATCAGCATTTTCACCATTTTTATATGCTATGAGTGGGAATTTTTTTCTTTTTATTACTTTTGGGTGGGTAGTAGGGGTCATTGTAATCATGTATTAAATTAGAATATCTTAAAATTGATGTGTATGGGGAGTTATCACGTGATTTCTTTTTTTTATATGTTTTTGATGTTATTATGCCTTCCTGTTTCCAATTCTAAAAATATATGTTGTTGAATTCCTTGGTTTCACTATAGTTTATATATGTGATGTCCCTTTTTGTGTTGTTGTGTGATCACACCCTGAATAAAAAAGATAAATAACGTATATTTATCTTATAATTGGTTTCCCCTGGATATCTGATATTTCTGATAATACCAATGATAATATAAATAAGTAATGTGATTAATCCCATGAATAAATGTGATTCATGGATGTTATATTACTGTCTAAAGTAGTGATTTTTGTCCTTATTTTTGTGGCTTGCAAATTTTTTGGGGTGCTGTTATCTTTTGTCTAGGTTTTGTGGTGTGTGGAGAAGTGATTTTATGGTTGGTTATCATGGATTTCATGTGGGAAGTTGTGGTTGTGTCTAAGTGGCTCTATTTGAGTAATGGAAGAGATGTGTGGTTGTTGAGTTGTGAGGTGGCTTGTGAGATTTTATGCGTTGAATGTGGGGGATTTGTGGTACTATGCTGATATTTTTGTGGTGTGGTTATGTTATTTTTTCCAGATAGTAGTTGAATAAATTACAATTATGAATGAAATGAATAAATTAATGAGTTATAAACTGAATATAATGGGGTGAAAATTAATATGTGATAAATGGATAAAATTTAATTGAATGAATTAAATCAGTGGTTTCATGTGAAATGAAAATGATAGGGAATAAAATTATTGGATCAAATAGGTTTAAATTGGAAAATATTGTGTGGTTGTGTGGAGGTTGTGTTGTGTATTGAATATAGTGGTAGCTACAATTATGACGGTTAATTTGTGGTATGGATATGATAGTGTGGTTTGTACTAGTGTTTTTTATGTGAACCCATAGGTTGGGTATTGTGTTCTATCGATGTATCATGTCTGCTTATGTTATTTTATGAATGCCCCACCTGAGTTGGATAACCATACCAAATATTAGAGGTTCTGTGGTCTGAGTGTTTTCCTGAACATCCTAGATAGTAGTAATATGTGTGGATAGATACCTCATATCCCTCACAATTCCTTAATAATAGATTTATGTCCTAGTTATGTGGGGGAGGGATGTGATGTGATATGTGGCCTAGGTTTTTTTAGGCGAGATGTGATGTGTGGTTAGATTTGCCTTTGAGATGAGCTGTAATGTGTGGCCTAAGTGTGTGTGGGTGAGATGTGATGTGATGTGTGGCCCAGGGGTGTACTGGTGTGATGTGATGTGATATATGTGGAAGGTATAGGATAATAGGACGTTTGACATTGGGCAATGAGAGCAGTAAATCAGTGGAGAAGAGTTAGCAAGGTTGTAATGTCCCGGCCTAGGTTATACACACTAGTGTCCCATGTTATACTGCCACATGACCTCAAGCATGCCTCCCCATATTCCATATGTTTCATACTAGTAGCGAAGGTCTAATATTGATGATAGAGAGACTATACCCTCTTTCTCATAGTAATACACCAATGTAAATAAAAAAACAAACATATAATCATAACCATAACAATACCACTATAAAATGATGACCGAAGCATGAAATAGAATATCAAAACTGAAATGTAAATATTCGATGATTAAGTATGTGCCATGTGTCAAAATCAAAACTCAAAAGTAAATACATTAACAACTCATAACTGGGTCCCAAACCACATCTTGTTCCCTTATCCATGATCCATCCTGACCCATCCATATAAAATAGGGACCTTACCCTTAACCTGTCCTGCAAGCATGAAATATATTTGGCTACCGACAAGGTAGCCTGATTAGGGTGTGAGTAAAACTCAGTAGGGCACCACTAATGGACTCTAAAACAATATCTAGTAAAATAGTGTATTCAGTTATATAAATAATAAATAAAACCAATTAAGTATAGAGTTTACATTTATTCAATTACTCTTTATTTAACCACATACCCCCCGAGTTCTTGAGGACACTGAAACTCTGAATACCTTCTTCAACCCACGACAGATTCAGTACAATACCTAAGGAATATAATATCTCATAATGACATTATTCCATTATGCATCTCAATTCACATATGAATTTTATTCTTACCATTCATTTTATAAATTCACTCATGAATTCCATTATTATCACTCATCTTTTTGATTTGAATATGAATTCCATTGTTATTGTCTTAATTCATTTATGAATGTTATTATTATAATTCATCATTTTGATTCACATATGAATACCATTATTATCATTCATTATCTCTATTGACTTATG
Organism: Viscum album; assembly: GCA_963277665.1. NCBI lineage: Eukaryota > Viridiplantae > Streptophyta > Magnoliopsida > Santalales > Viscaceae > Viscum > Viscum album. The sequence continues at coordinate 2,142,484,070 of OY728159.1, forward strand.
AATGCCATTATTACCATTCATTATTTTGATATACACATGAATTTCATTATTAGCATTCATCATTTCAATTAACACATGAATGAAATTGTTACCATACATTATTCAATTCACACCTATGAATTCCATTATTACAATTCATCATTTAAACTCACATATAAAATCCATTGTTACCAATAATCATTTCAATTCTCATATGAATTCCATTATTACCATTCATTATTTCAATTCATATATCAATTCCATTATCACTATTCATCATTCAATTCACACCTATGAATGCCATTGTTACCATTAATCATTTCAAATCACATATGAATTCCATTGTTATCATGAATAATTTCAATTCAAATATGAATACCATTGTTTCCATTAATCATTTAAATTCAAAAATATCACCAAAATACATTAATCAATTGACCAATTAATAAATCAAATTCAATAATTTCATATTCACATCATCCAATTTATTAATTCAAAAATTAATTAATCACATCAATTCCCTTAATTAATTCACCAATTAATTAATTATCTCACCCCTATTATTTAATTCAATAATTAATTAATCATCTCAATCAATTTCATAATCACAACAATCTATAATAATTAATTAAAAAATTAATTATTCAGTTTCAATCATCTCAATCTCTCCATAATTAATTCTATAATTAATTATTCCAAATAAATATGTTTTATAATTCCAACCATTCCCACTAATTAACTCAACAATTAATTAATTAGGTTTAACAATCATAATAACTCCATAATTAATTCAACAATTAATTATTTGAATTCAAAATCCCAAAATTCCCAATTTCAAAATTCCATCGATTAATTAATTAACCAAGTTAACTAATTCAATATAATAAACACAATTACTAATCATATAATATCAATTATATAATTATATATATGTCATTAAAATCAAGGCTTTTGGATTTGAGTAATAATATCTACCTCATGTTTGATCATAAATTCTCTCCAATGGAAATCCCTAAATTTGAGTGGAACAATGATGAAGAATGGGATCTTCATTCAATTCCTAGATCCAAGCTTTAATAAAAAAAAGATCTAACAAAACTAGATCTTGATCTAGATCCAAAAATAGATAAACATTCATATTTTAACTGGGAAAAAGAGCAAGAGAGAGAGAGAGAGAGAGAGAGATCAATCAGGAAGAAGCTACATACCTAGAGTGGTGCATATCTCTAATAATCCCTTATATTCCCCAAGAAAAAAGTTTGGTAGGGCCTAAATTCTTTCTAAGAACCTAAGAAAGTGATATAAAATGGATTTCTCCAAGTTAGGGTATATTTGAGTGAGTTTTGGGGGTACGGTTAATTTAAAATTTAATTTTCAAAATAATTAAAATTCAATACATGGTTTGGTGGGTAGGGGCACACTATTTTCCAAATTTTGTTTTGTAACAGTGTGTCTCTTCTAAGGGTTGCATGGTTTCTCCAAATAGGTAGTACTATTTGACGAACCGTGCACCATCCATGTAAAGCCCCTTTGTTTGGGTTTACACGGTCTGCTGGGATGGGGCACACAGTTAGAGAAAACTATGCCCCAAACTTATACTATGCTTTTTCTTCGATTTTTATAATTTTTTCACCCAAACACACCATAAGGTGAAACACAAACGAATATTTATCAACATAAGGAAAAATAGTACCTATAAATGAGCTCGAGACATCTCTATAAAAAGTAAGAGTTTTAAAATCTCCCCAGCATATAATAGCTTATCCCAGAGCTATACTCCGAAGAATTTCTAAGATTCTAAGGTAAAATTATTAGACTACTGAGTCCTCATCTCTTCTTCTCCCTCCCATTTTTTCTCCTGAAAATTACCATGTTTCCATAATACATGAACTATCAGCATGGTCTTCCCCTACAACACTTTCTCTATGTGATCCAAAATAGATATTGGGTTCTCCCCAAAGTACCCATCAATCTCAAGATATACATCATCCACATAAATCACATTATAGGGTTTGGGGTGATTCTATTAAAGTTGTGACATATAAAAACATCATGCATAGCATTATATTTATATGGAAGAGCCAATCGGTATTCCCATAGCCTGATTCTCTCCACCACCTCAGACTGTCCAACAAACCTGGGTTCCAACTCTCCCTATCTATGCAACATATAGTGACCTAATCTAGGTGATAGTTGAAGGAATACACGATATCTATATGTAAAATATAGTGGTCGTCGATTAATACCAGCATACGAATTTTGTCAATACTAAGACTTATCCATACACTTTTGAATCAATTGAACCTACTCCGGTGTCTTCTATATGAGACTCAGTCCAAGATGCTCTAACTCACATACCTCCATCTAGCATAGAGGTTATCTGGATGGCCTACCTTAAATATCCTCCTTTGGTTCCTTATGTATAGTTTCTTAGTAATTTTTTTTATTATAAAACTCAACCGAATCTAGGTTATTCTCCCAAGATCCAATAAAGAGAAGAACATATGCCCACAACATATCATCAAGTACAAGTATAGTACGCTATGAATATCCATCTATGTATGGGTAGAAAACCATACTCAATAAAACATGTGTACTAAGAACCTTTTGTAATCCCTTCCATAAGAATAATGAAAAATGTGAGTCATAGTCTGAAACAATAGTTTGTGGCACCCTGTATAGCTGGACTATCTTCTAGACATACAAATCTTTCGACTGCTACACTGAGAAAGTCTCTCATACTTGTAATAAATTTGATACCTTAAATATTCTATCCATAATAACCCAAATTGAATCATTATTATGAGGTTTCCTCCAGAGACCCACCACAAAATTCATAGTAATGTCATCCCACTTATATTCGATATTGGGAAACGGTTGTTGCAAACCTATGGGTCATTGATGATCATCCTTCACCAGTTGATAGGTGTAGCATCATGTCAAGAACCATGCTATCTCCTTATTCACTACTGGAAATGCTGTTTTTCCCAACGGGTGTTTACCAACGGTTTGCTAAAACCGTTGGGCTTGAAGGATTAAGAAAGCCTTTCCCAACGGTTCATTGAAACCGTTGGGAAAAGCCACCCCTTTGCCAACGGTTTGAAGAAACTGTTGGTAAAGGGGTGTGTTAATCACCTTTTGCCAACAGTTCTTTTGAACCGTTGGGAAAGGGTCACCCCTTTGCCAACGGTTTCCTCAAACCGTTGGCAAAGGGGTCCTTAGCATCTCTTTCCCAACAGTTCTTTAAAACCGTTGGGAATTATTTCCCCCAAATCCAGCCGCGGGGCTGCTCTCCTCCATTCGCACAGAACCTAATTTCATCCGCTCCACCGCTCTCCTCTCGTGAAATCCCCTATCCGAAGAGGTGAAAACCATCTGAAATCAGGTATCTTTTCATTTATACACATATACTTCCTTATTTTTATTGTTATTACTCTAGTATTTTAGTTTTAAGTTATCAATCCACCTCCAGCTCTCTGCTGCTCTCCAAATCCCCCATCCGAATAGGTGAAAACCCATTTGAATCATCTCAAATCAAGTAATTTTTTCTTTATACACATATGGTACCTTGTTTTTATTTTTATTGATCTAATATTTTAGTTTTAAGTTTGGATTTTGATGTGATTTCACCGTGTAAAATAGGGAAATGAATAAATATTTTGTTAATTAATTAGTTTCACCTGGAATATCAGTTGTGTTATAATGTCCATGCTAAATAAAGGGGTAATGTAATAAAAGACCTTGAATAAATAAATTGTGGAAGTTGGGGTATGTTGCCTCTATGAGAGGTTTTTTGTTGTGTTTCATTGTATGTTGTAGGCTGTTTTATGGGGATTGAGGTGACCAGGTTGGCTTTCTGATATGTGGGGTTGTAATGTGATGGTTAGTGGTCATGGATGTGTCATGTGAAGTTGTATGATAGTGATGATGTGTGGTGGTGTTGTGTCATGTGGAGGTGTTGTGTGATGAAGTTGTGGTGTATAATGTGGTGAGGTGGTTTTGGTTGTGCGGTGGTTTGTGATGTGCAATATTTTTATTGTGATATGTGGCTGTTTTGGTGAGATGGTTGGTCGATGTAACATGGTGTCGATGGTTATTGTGAGATGGTGATTTGTTGTGTGGTGGTTTTATTAGTTTCCTGGTTATCTATGGAATAAATTATGCTGTTAAAACAAATAAACAAGATATTAAATAAATGAGATGGAATAGAAATGGATGTGTGGTAAATGGATTTAATTAATTTAACATTAAATGAATAGACAATGTAAGTGTGAATGAAGTGGCTTATAAATGAATGTGAGAAATGCTATGCGTCTTGTGTGGTGGTGGTGTGGTTTATGTGTTTTATGGTAGTAGTGAATTGTGTGATTATGTAGTTAATGTGAACCCATAGGTTGAGTATTTTGTGCTATCTATATATCATGTATTTTTATGTTATTTCTACACATTCAAGGGGGTGGTATGTCTAGGTGGTGGTGGTGGGGTTGTAGGGGAGGGGGTGTGGGCTGTTTGGGAGGGTGGGCGGGGCTATCCAGGGGGTACGGGGTGTCCCGGGGGGTACGGGGGTGGGCGGGCTGTCTACAAGGGTGGACAGGCTGTCCACGGGGGTGGGCGGGCTGTCAAGGAGGGGTGGGCGGGCTGTCCAGGGGGGGTGGGTGGGCTGGCCACGGGGGGTAGGTGTGTCCAGGGGGGTGGGTGGGCTATCCAAGGGGCTGGGGGGCTGTCCATAGGGAGAAGGGGTGTCGAGGGGGTGGGTGGGCTGTCCACCGGGGTGGTTGGGCTTTCTAGGGGGTAGGGGGTGTCCACGGGGGTGGGTGGGGCTGTCCAGGGGGTGTGGGCTGTCCTAGGGGTCTGGGTGGGGTGTCCTGGTGGGGGAGGGGTGTGTGGGGTGTCCAGGTGGGGTGGTATGTCTAGGTGGTGGTGGTGGGGTTGTAGGGAAGGGGGGTGTGGGCTGTTTGGGAGGGTGGGCGGGGCTATCCAGGGGGGTACGGGGTGTCCAGGGGGGTACGGGGGTGGGCGGGCTGTCCACAACGGTGGACGGGCTGTCCACGGGGGTGGCCGGGCTGTCAAGGAGGGGTGGGCGGGCTGTCCAGGGGGGGTGGGTGGGCTGGCCACAGGGGGTATGGGTGTCCAGGGGGGTGGGCGGGCTATCCAAGGGGGTGGGGGGCTGTCCATAGGGAGAAGGGGTGTCGAGGGGGGTGGGTGGGCTGTCCACGGGGGTGGTTGGGCTGTCTAGGGGGTAGGGGGAATCCACGGGGGTGGGTGGGTTGTCCACGGGGGTGGGCGGGGCTGTCCACGGGGGTGGGAAAGGCTGTCCACGGGGGTGGGCGGGGCTGTCCAGGGGGTGTGGGCTGTCCTGGGGGTCTGGGTGGGGTGTCCTGGTGGGGGAGGGGTGTGTGGGGTGTCCAGGGGGTTGGTATGTCTAGGTGGTGGTGGTGGGGTTGCAGGGGAGGGGGGTGGGCTGTTTGGGAGGGTGGGCGGGGCTATCCCGGGGGGGTACGGGGTGTCCAGGGGGTACGGGGGTGGGCGGGCTGTCCACAAGGGTGGACGGGCTGTCCACGTGGGTGGCCGGGCTGTCAAGGAGGGGTGGGCGGGCTGTCCATGGGGGGTGGGTGGGCTGGCCACAGGGGGTAGGGGTGTCCAGGGGGGTGGGCGGGCTATCCAAGGGGGTGGGGGGCTGTCCATAGGGAGAAGGGGTGTCGAGGGGGGTGGGTGGGCTGTCCACGGGGGTGGTTGGCCTGTCTAGGGGGGGTAGGGGGTGTCCACGGGGGTGGGTGGGTTGTCCACGGGGGTGGGCGGGGCTGTCCAAGAGGGTACAATACTAATATGGTTATGGGATGAGGCATGCTCTGATGTGATAACACATTAAGTTCTTGTTGGTTTTACATTTTTTCAATAACACATTAATATGTTTTTTTCACATGTGTAGTTGATACCATGATTATTTTCTTCCTTTATCCTTTAATTAAATGTATTTTCTATTAAAGTTCAATCCTATTGAATTGTTTATGAAAAAATGACTTATATGAATTTTTTTACAGAATGGACAGAAGTTGGATGTATGAAACCGATCGTATCTCAAGTGATTTTCAAAACAATTTGGAGATCTTTATAGATTTTGCATTTCACAATGCTTCAGATAGTGGTCGCATACACTGCCCATGTTCCAATTGTGTTGGTAGACCTTGGTTGAGTCGTGAAGAAGTCAGCTACCACATAACCAAAAATGGTTTTCAAGCAGACTACTTTGTGTGGTATCACAATGGGGAGAAAATGAAATCTCAAATTGGTGATGTTCGAAATGAAAGGACTGGAATGGAGAATTTGTTAGATGATCGGTTTCCGTTTATTCGTCATCATGAAAAAGAAAGTATTTCGACTCAAGAAGATGTCGATATGAGGACAACTGATGCATCTAGTGAAAATGATGATATTGATAGGGTGAAAAAATTGAATGATGCTGCCACGACTCCAGTATATCGACAATGCGATAAAATGAAAAAGCTGGAATTTTTAATCTGATTGTTTCATGGAAAAACTATGTATGGGATTTCTAATACAGCAATCGATTACATTCTTACCCTCTTGAAGGATTTACTTCCAGATGACGCAGATATTCCCTCAAACCACTATATGGCATGGAAGTTAGTTGATGAACTTGGATTTTCCAGAAACAAAATTCATGCTTGCCTGAAAGATTTCAGTTTATTCTGGGAAGAAACCGCTGAACGAAATGAATGTATAAAATGTGGCACATCCCGCTGGAAGTCAAAATCTGATGGAACACCATCCCGCGTTCCACATAAAGTAATGTGGCACTTTCCATTGATCCCCAGACTCTAGAATCTTTTTATGTCTGATGACATATCAATAAAAATGAGATGTCATGATACCGAGAGAAAGAAGACTAATGATGAGTTGGTCATCCTGCAGATGGATTTGCATGGCAGAGATTTGATGCTCGACATCCTGATTTTGCAGCTGACGTGCGTAATGTGAGGCTGGGTCTTTCATGCGACGGTTTCAATCTGTTTGGGCAGATGCTTACTTCGCACAGCACATGGCCAGTTTTTATACACATTTATAATCTTCCCCCATGGTTGTGTATGAAAAAATCTTTCACTTTCATGAGTATACTCATATATGGTCCTTCTGATCCCGGCATTGATATTGATGTATACATGCAACCTTTAATAAAAGAGTTGAAACTTCTTTGGGATGTGGGTGTGCGCACATACGATGCATGTTCGAAAGACATATTTCCGATGCGTGCTGCGCTTATGTGGACGATCAATGATTTTCTCGCTTATGCAATGATGTCTGGATGGAGCACAAAGGAAAAACTATCATTTCCAGTTTGTATGAAGAATACACGATCCAGAAGACTGAAACATCGTTGTAGTTTCAGTTTTATGGGACATCGACGATTTTTTCCAAAGGATAATCCATATAGAATAAATCGTCGAAGATTTGATAATACTATAGAGACTGATGATCCACCTCAGCGTATGTCTGGAACTGATGTGCTTAATGAATTGAAAGATTTCAGTTTTTCGTTCGGGAAGGGTCAAATGAAATCTGGAAAGAGAAAGAATGTTTCCACAGAAACCTGTTACAATTGGAGGAAGAGGAGTATCTTTTTTTATTTGCCTTATTGGTCAACCAATTTGCTATGTCATTGCTTAGACGTAATGCATATTGAAAAGAATATATGTGAAATGTTGCTTTCAGTTCTTCTAAATGTCAAGGGGAAGACAAAAGATGATTTATGATCTCGACGTGACTTGGTGGATTGGGGAATCAGACCAGAATTGCATCCTGTGCGTATCAGTGAAAATAAATGGCAACTTCCATGTGCTTCTTATGTGATGACACCTACTGAAAAAAAACAATTTTTGGAAGTATTAGAGACTATTAGATTTCTTGATGGATATTCAAGCAACATATCTAAATGGGTCAACAGAAGAGAGTTGAAGCTAAAATCTTTGAAGACTCGTGATTATCACGTTCTACTGCATGAGTTGCTTCCAATAGCAATCCGTCATCTTTTGTCCAATAATGTAAGGGTGGGTGTTATTCGGTTGTGCCATTTGTTTAGAGATCTTTGTGCTAAGAAGTTGTCCAAGTCTTTCTTGTAAAAAATGTTGACAGATGCCTCATTAATTTTGTGTGAGTTGGAGAAAATATTTCCCCCATCATTTTTCACATGCATGCTGCATCTGACTATCCATATTCCAACTGAAATACTTCTCGGAGGACCTGTTTCTTTTTGTTGGATGTATCCAACTAAAAGAAATATGTTCACATTAAAGTCTTATGTTCGAAACAAGAATCATCCTGAAAGTTCTATCGTGAACGGTTACTTAGCTCAAGAATGTATGGATTTCTGTTCAATGTATTTGTCTGATCTTACTACAAGAATGAACAGACCAATGAGAAATGAAGAAGAACAATATGAGCAAATTGAACCCAGTTTTCCATCACTTTCTCAAACAGGAGGAATTCCTGGATCATATACATTGAAGACATTAAGCCTTGAAGAGCGGGAGATGGCACATCGCACAGTTTTGTTCAACTGTGATTTGTTCGATGACTATATCAGGTAAAAAAATTGAATATGTATATCTTACATATATATCTGTTAAACTATTCATATTTTTTTATCTACAGGGAACATAAAACAATGATAAATAGGAAGCATCGTTCTTTATCTTTGACAAGGAGAGAGACTTTGCATAGCAAAGAGTTTTCTGCTTGGTTAAAATTGAAGGTAAAAATATTACTGTTTAAATTAATTATTTCAATATTTAATTAAGTTTAACTGTCATTTATATTGCAGGTATTGAGTTTGTCTACTGACTCTGTCTCTGAGGAAATAAGAGCTTTGGCTTTTGGTCCTAATACCGTGGTTCGTGACTGTAAATCAATTGTTATCAATGGGTACAGATTTATTGTCACTGAACAAGCCAAAAACATGAGAACACAACATGATGGTATTATGGTTACTGCCACAACAGATTGTTATGCCAGTGCATCAGATAGTAGACCGCGACTTGAAAATGTGGGTTATTATGGAGTCGTTGAGAAAATAATAATATTGGATTATTACTCTCATGGACGAGTCACAATGATGAAATGCCATTGGTTTGATTCGATGACGAGACATGGCACATTTATTGATGATTGTGGATTTCGAGTAATTAATATGACCCACACTCTTGCAAACGAAGAACCATATGTGTTGGCATCAATGGCTAAACAAGTTTTTTATGTCAAAGATCAACTTCAACCTGAATTTGGTGTCATAGTTGAAGTAATTCCAAGACATATTTTTGATGATACTGATGATGGAATTGACACTGTCCCTATTTCCATTGGAACCAATCCATTTATTTATTTTGATGACTCCAATATCTCAATTGTCAGAGTTGATTGTGAACCTGAAGTTGTGGTTGGAAATATATAGAATCATTCATCCATGTTCTCAATTCTTTTGGTTTACCTCGAGTTGGGTTGTTAAGGTTGGTAATATTCATATTTATTTAGTATTGATCACAAATATGTTTTAGCTGACTTGACCGTTATGTGAATTTTCAATGTTTATTGGTTGCTGTTTTATTTGAATTTCATTTTCTAATTTGGAATTGAACTGTATTCAAACCAAATCAAACAATATTTCTAACTTGGTGAACATTACAACTTGTATGTTTTATTAAATTCATTCAAGCTCTTCTAAAACAATTGATAGCTAAATTACCAATGAATCCCCTCATTCCCGCATATATTTAGTTTTTTGGTTTACACATTAATTTTCTTTTTATAATTAATTACATATTTGTTTTCAAATGCAGGAAATGCATCCAATTGAAGAGAGACGAAGAAAAAAAATGGCGGAGAACAATCGTCGGATGGAGGAGATGGGCATTCCACCATTAGTTCCTATAGTGAGTACTTTATTTCAAATATATATATTTATATATATATATATTTACAGAATATATAATGTCATGTGATTAATTTTTTTGTAAACTTTTTTGTAGGATCCACCATTACGTCGACAGTTATTCGACGAGGAGCCTAGTACTGGTCCTAGTACTCAGGCCGGTGGTACGAGGAGGGTTCGTACCAGAGGTGGACGTAGAGCTGCGCGTGCCCGCCTAGACCATGCCCCTCCCACTGACATTTCTGCCTTCCCACATTCTGATCCCGGTGTGTCCTTAGGGACACAAGGGGTATTTAGGCCTCCAATGTTTTCTCTACCTTCTGCATCTTCTGCCCCATCATTCTCACATCCCATGATGATTCCCACTCCCCAGTCAGCATCAGGTCATACAGCTGTTCCATCTTATTTTCCTTCTACTTCTGTCTCTCCGAGCTTTTATATTCCATCATCTTCGACTCCTGTTCCACCAGAGGGTGTTCCATCAGGTTCTGTGGATCCGGCGCCACTCATTGATTAGACTAGCGCAGGTATATTTATAAAACCCTAACAAATTTTTATAGCAATATTTATTTTCATTATAACATGTTTTGATAAAATATTTGTTTTTCTTTCATGACAGATACATCTACTGATAGGAGGCGGGGCGGGGCCGTACAAGCATGCGTTCGATGTGGAACCTTCGCACACAGGTTATGGTGGAATATAATGAAGACAATCAAATGGTTGAGAAAACAGGGCAGCAATGTCGGAGTTTTCTGGCGACGCTTGCCAAATACTCCGACATCATTCCCGTCAGCCCGCTGTCGTGGAGACATTTTCCACATGAGGTCAAAGATAGAGCTTGGGCAGTGATATGGGTAAAAAAATCTGTTGTATTTAATGCCATGAATTATTTTTTATTTATATGAATTAATATTCTGATTTCCGCTTCGATTTAATTTTCCTGATGGTGAGGGTGCACGACTGGAACGTCTAAAGGATTTAGGCGAGCATTGGAGATCCTACAAGCATGAGTTGTATATTGGATGGCGTGCTAGAGTTGGCACTGAGTTAGAGGCGGTACCAGTCGTGGATGATTGTCCTATAGAGCAGTATCGTCATATGATTACTCATTGGACGAGTACCCAGTTTAAGGTATGAATTACATTTGAGGTATTTAAATAATAACTTTCAAGTTTTGCATTAATATTATCCTTTGCATTATCGAATTTTATTTAGGAATCATCTGGAAAAAATATAAAAAACATTGATGCAAAATAATACCTCCATACACTAGGATGCACGACGATGCCGGATCATGAGAGGTAGCAGGTATGACAATTGTTTATAAGTTTTCTTTATGACTTACATTTTCTTTTGTTTCCTCAATTATTTAATCATTTTCTAAAGTTTTTATATAACTTTTGTTTTCAATGTCATTGTAGAGGCAAGTACAAAATATTGAAGGACGTGTGCCTCGAGCAAAACTGTTTTGCTCGAGTAGACGAAAAAAGGATGGAAGTGTTGTCAACGAAGCGACTCAGCAGTAGATTGTAAGTTTTAATCTGTTGATTTTATATTTTAATATCTATTTCGTAACTTAATAATATATTTATATTTGTAATAAGATGCTTTAGAGGCCCTCGATTCCCAAGAAGCAGACAATTTTGGGCCATCTGATCACTTACATCAGGTGTTGGGAGAGGATCATTCTGGCAGAGTACGCTGCCGACCTAGGATAGCCCCGACGAGGTATTGGCCTGCCTCAGGTACGAGTTGTAGTGCCACCGAGCTGCAGCAAGTTAGGGCACAGGCAGAATAGGCTGAGAAAAGGGCCACAGAGACGGCAGAACAGTCTGTTAGGGAAAAAAGTGCATTTATGAAATTTATTGAAGTTCAACGTCCAACACTTCCAGCAGAGGCCAGCCCAGTGATTGATGAATACATGTCGTCGATACATTCTATATATGGTGCACCAGGTGGCAGTTCCAGTGGTGGTCAGGCCGATGTCCAGCTTGAAGATGATGATGGCGAGGAGTCTGATGCGGAAGAGGAGGGAGATGAGGAGGGCGAGGAGGAGGGCGAAGGCGAGGAGGAAGGCGTTGTGGAGGGTGAGGACGATGAGGAGGACGATGACGAGGGTGATGATGATGATGATGATGGTGATGGTGATGCTGATGTGGGACATATTGATCCATTACATTTTTGACTTATATTACTGAGATTTGATGTTTAATCTATTCTAGTTGTTGGTTTTATCTAGACTTGTAATATAGTATTGGAGTTGAGTTATTTTTATATATTGTCTGTTTTTATGGATGTTGTTGTCTTTTAGTGGTTGTGTGTTTGTGAACTCCCTGGACAACCCCCCTCATTCTTGGACCCTGGACAACCCCCCCTCCCCCTTGGACCCCGAACACCCCCCAAACACCCCCCGGACAGCCCTGCGGACAGCCCTCCGTACAGCCCCCAACCCTCCACCCTGGACCCCGGATAGCCCCCCAGACAGCCCCTCGGACAACCCCCCCCCCCCCCACCCTCCCCCTTGGACCCCGGACAACTGCCCAAACGCCCCCGGACAACCCCCTGAACAACCCCGGACAACCCCCTGAACAACCCCTGAACAACCCCTGAACAACCCCCTGAACAACCCCCGGACAGCCCCCTGAACAACCCCGGACAACCCCCTGAAGAACCCCCAAACACCCCCCGGACAGACCCCGCACAGCCCCCCCACCCTCCTCCTTGGTCCCCGGACAGCCCCCCGGACACCCACCGGATAGCCCCCCCAAACATCCCCCACGGACAGCCCCCTGGACAGCCCCCCGTACAGCCCCCAACCCTCCACCCTGGACCCCGGATAGCCCCTCGGACAGCCCCCCGGACAACCCCCCCACCCTCCCCCTTGGACCCCGAACAACCCCCCAAACACCCCCCAGACAGCCACCTGAACAACCCCGGACAACCCCCTGAACAACCCCCAAACACCCCCCCCGGACAGACCCCGCACAGCCCCCCCACCCTCCTCCTTGGTCCCTGGACAGCCCCCCGGACACCCACCGGACAGCCCCCCCAGACAGCCCCCCGGACAGCCCCTCCACCTTCCTTAATTTCATTAGCTCTGAAATGTTTCATAGCACGATCAACTAAAATCTAATCCATACTAAATATGATATAAAAATATTCTATATGAATTTCCATAAGATTTTAAGTGAAAACAAAAAGTGAAATACGAAAAACTGACCAAACGCATTCGAAATGTGTTGATGCTTTAGGACAACGATCCATGGGTCATATGTGACGTGTACGAATCAACCCCGCCTCAATCCAAGGCGCGGTGCGGTCGGAACAACTCAAAGTGTATGTCTTTTGTTTCAAAAGGACATCATTTTAAGTGAAAAACATCAACTGGCATACGGAAAACCGGCCAAACGCATTCGGATTGTGTTGATAATTTAAGAAAACGATCCATGGGTCATTTGAGAAGTGTACGAGTCAACCCCGCCTAAATCTGAGATGCGGTGTGGTCGGGACCACTCTAAGTGACTTTCTTTTGTTTAAAATGGACAGTATTTTAAGTACATACGGAAAACCGACCAAACGCATTCGGTTTCTGTTGAAACTTTAGGAGAATGATCCATGGGTCATATGTGACGTGTACGAGTCAATGCCACCTCAATCTGATGCGCGGTGTGGCCGACACCACTCAAAGTGTCTCTATTTTGTTTAAAATGGACTTCATTTTTAGTGAAAACAAAAAATGACATACGGAAAACCAACCAAACGCATTCGGTTTCTGTTGAAACTTTAGGAGAACGATCCATGGGTCATATGTGACGTGTACGAGTCAACGCCACCTCAATCCGAGGCGCGGTGTGGCCGACACCACTCAAAGTGTCTCTATTTTGTTTAAAATGGACTTCATTTTTAGTGAAAACAAAAAATGAAATACGGAAAACCGACCAAACGCATTCAGTTTCTATTGAAACTTTAGGAGAACGATCAATGGGTCATATGTGACGTGTACGAGTCAACGCCACCTCAATCCAAGGCGCAGGGTGGACCACCCTCACGCGCGTTTACGAAGCGCGCGCATCACTTAAAACACGAATATTGAGCCGTACCGCGCAAACCGCACGTCTGATTGACGTTCCGTCTGCGCGTACACGTCACAAATAATAATTAGAATGTTGCACGGTGGTTTCAGCTCAATCTGAGGTCGTCCGCTATGAATTTGACCATTTGACGCCCGTTTTGGCCGTTTATGACACCAGAACTTTGTTGTCGGTCACCGCGGGCACACGGCACGTCCGATTGACATGCCGTCTGCTCGACCACTTCAAAAATCAATGTCCCGTATTTGTCGTCTGATTTCAATCCTTTCCGATTTCGTTCGGCCCGTTTAGACCCCCCTCACGCGCGTTTACGAAGCGCGCGCATCACTTAAAACACGAATATTGAGCCGTACCGTGCAAATCGCACGTCCGATTGATGTGCCGTCTGCGCGTACACGTCACGAATAATAATTAGAATGTTTCACGGTGTTTTTAGGTCAATCTGAGGTCATCCGCTATGAATTTGACCGCTTGACGCCCGTTTTGGCCGTTTATGACACCAGAACTGCGTTGTCGGTCACCGCGGGCACACGGCACGTCCAATTGACGTGCCGTCTGCTCGACCACTTCATAAATCACTCACCCGTATTTGTCGTCTGATTTCAGAAAATTCCGAAATCGTTCGGCCCGTTTGGACCACCCTCACGCGCGTTTACGAAGCGCGCGCATCACTTAAAACACGAATATTGAGTCGTACCGCGCAAACCGCACGTCTGATTGACGTGCTGTCTGCGCGTACATGTCACAAATAATAATTAGAATGTTGCACGGTGGTTTCAGCTCAATCTGAGGTCGTCCGCTATGAATTTGACCGTTGGACGCCCGTTTTGGCCGTTTATGACACCAGAACTGCGTTGTCGGTCACCGCGGGCACACGGTACGTCCAATTGACGTTCCGTCTGCTCAACCACTTCATAAATCACTAACCCGTATTTTTCGTCTGATTTCAGGCCATTCCGACTTCGTTTGGCCCGTTTGGACCCCCCTCACGCGCGTTTACGAAGCGCGCGCATCACTTAAAACACGAATATTGAGCCGTACCGCACAAACCGCACGTCCGATTGACGTGCCGTCTGCACGTACATGTCACGAATAATAATTTGAATGTTTCACGGTGGTTTCAGCTCAATCTGAGGTCGTCCTCTATGAATTTGACCGTTGGACGCCCGTTTTGGCCGTTTATGACACCAGAACTGCGTTGTCGGTCACCGCGGGCACACGGCATGTCCGATTGATGTGCCGTCTGCTCGACCACTTCAGAAATCACTGTCCCATATTTTTCGTCTTATTTCAGGCAATTCCGACTTCGTTCGGCCCATTTGGACCCCCTCACGCTCGTTTACGAAGCGCGCGCATCACTTAAAACACGAATATTGAGCCGTACCGCACAAACCGCATGTCCGATTGACGTGCCGTCTGCGCGTACACGTCACGAATAATAATTAGAATGTTGCACGGTGGTTTCAGCTCAATCTGAGGTCGTCCGCTATGAATTTGACCGTTGGATGCCCGTTTTGGCCGTTTATGACACCAGAACTGCGTTGTCGGTCACCGCGGGCCCACGGCATGTCCGATTAATGTGTCGTCTGCTCGACCACTTCAGAAATCACTGTCCCGTATTTTTCGTCTGATTTCAGGCCATTCCGACTTCGTTCGGCCCGCTTGGACCACCCTCACGCGCGTTTACGAAGCGCGCGCATCACTTAAAACACGAATATTGAGCCGTACCGCGCAAACCGCACGTCCGATTGATGTTCTGTCTGCGCGTACACATCAAGAATAATAATTAGAATGTTTCACGGTGGTTTCAGCTCAATCTGAGTTCGTCCGCTATGAATTTGACCGTTGGACGCCCGTTTTGGCCGTTTATGACACCAGAACTGCGTTGTCGGTCACCGCGGGCACACGGCACGTCCAATTGATGTTCCGTCTGCTCGACCAGTTCAGAAATCACTCACCCGTATTTGTCGTCTGATTTCAGGCCATTCCGACTTCGTTCGGCCCGTTTGGACCCCCCTCACGCGCGTTTACGAAGCGCGCGCATCACTTAAAACACGAATATTGAGTCGTACCGCGCAAAACGAACGTCCGATTGGCGTTCCATCTACGCGTACACGTCACGAATATTAATTAGAATGTTTCACGGTGTTTTCAGGTCAATCTGAGGTCGTCCGCTATGAATTTGACCGTTTGAAGCCCATTTTGGCCGTTTATGACACCAGAACTGCGTTGTCGGTCACCGCGGGCACACGGCACGTCCGATTGACGTGCCGTCAGCTCGACCACTTCATAAATCACTCACTCGTATTTGTCGTCTGATTTCAGGCCATTCCGAAATCGTTCGGCCTGTTTGGACCACCCTCACGCGCGTTTACGAAGCGCGTGCATCACTTAAGACACGAATATTGAGTCGTACCGCGCAAACCGCACGTCCTATTGACGTGCCGTCTACGCGTACACGTCAAGAATAATAATTAGAATATTTCACGGTTTTTTCAGGTCAATCTGAGGTCGTCCGCTATGAATTTGACCGTTTGACGCCCGTTTTGGCCGTTTATGACACCAGAACTGTGTTGTCGGTCACCGCGGGCACACGGCACGTCCGATTGACGTGCCGTCTACTCGACCACTTCATAAATCACTCACCCGTATTTGTCGTCTGATTTCAGGCCATTCCAAAATTGTTCGTCCCGTTTGGACCACCCTCACGCACGTTTACAAAGCGCGTGCATCACTTAAAACATGAATATTGAGTCGTACCGCGCAAACCGCACATCCGATTGACGTGACGTCTGCGCATACATGTCACGAATAAAAATGAGAATGTTTCACGGTGGTTTCAGCTCAATCCGAGGTCGTACGCTATGAATTTGACCGTTTGACGCCCGTTTTGGCCGTTTATGACACCAGAACTGCGTTGTCGGTCACCGCGGGCACATGGCATGTCCAATTAACGTGTCGTCTGCTCGACCACTTCAGAAATCACTCACCCGTATTTGTCGTCTGATTTCAGGCCATTCCTACTTCGTTTGGCCCGTTTGGACCCCCCTCATGCGCGTTTACGAAGTGCGCGCATCACTTAAAATACAAATATTGAGCCGTACTGCGCAAACCGCACGTCCGATTGACGTGTCGTCTGCGCGTACACGTCACGAATAATAATTAGAATGTTTCACGGTGGTTTCAGCTCAATCTGAGGTCGTCCGCTATGAATTTGACCGTTGGACGCCCGTTTTGGCCGTTTATGACACCAGAATTGCGTTGTCGGTCACCGCGGGCACACGGCACGTCCGATTGACATGCCGTCTGCTCGACCACTTCATAAATCACTCTCCCGTATTTGTCGTCTGATTTCAGGCCATTCCAACTTCGTTTGTCCCGTTTGGACCCCCCTCACGTGCGTTTACGAAGTGAGCGCATCACTTAAAACACGAATATTGAGTCGTACCGCGCAAACCGCACGTCCGATTGACGTGCCGTCTGCGCGTACACGTCACGAATAATAATTAGAATGTTGCACGGTGGTTTCAGCTCAATCCGGAGACGGGGTGTGGCCGGAACCACTCAATGTGTTCGTCTTTTGTTTCAAAAGGACGTCATTTTAAGTGAAAAGCATCAACTGACATACGGAAAACCGACCAAACGCATTCGGAATCTGTTGATAATTTATCCCAAAAATCCATGGGTCATATGTGACGTGTACGAGCCAACCCGGGATGAACTTGAGTCGCGGTGTGGCCAGGATAAGTCTAAGTGACTCTCTTTTGTTTAAAATGGACACCATTTTAAGTACATACGTAAAAACGACCAAACGGATTCGGTGTCCGTTGAAACTTTAGGAGAACGATCCATGGGTCATATGTGACGTGTACGAATCATCCCCGCTTCAATCCGACATGCAGTGTGGCTGACACCACTCAAAGTGTCCGTCTTTTGTTTCAAAAGGACGTCATTTTAAGTGAAAGGCATCAACTGACATACGGAAGAACGACCAAACGCATTCGGATTCTATCGATACTTTAGCACAATGATCCATGAGTCATATGTGACGTGTACATATCAACCCCGTCTTAATCCGAGATGTGGTGTGGCCGACACCGCTCTAACTCTGTCTCTTTTGTATAAAATGGACATGATTATAAATGAAAAGAACAACTGGCATACGCAAAACCGACCAAACGCATTCGTAATCTTTTGATAATTTATCACAACGATCCATGGGTCATATGTGACATGTACGAGCCAACCCAGGATGAATCTGAGTCGCGGTGTGGTCAGGATTAGTCTAAGTGTCACTCTTTTGTTTAAAATGGACAACATTTTAAGTACATACGGAAAACCGACCAAACACATTAGGTTTCCATTTAAACTTTAGGAGAACGATCCATGGGTCATATGTGACGTGTACGAATCAACCCCGCCTCAATTGGAGACGCGGTGTGGTCGGCACCACTCATAGTGTCCATCTTTTGTTTCAAAAGGACGTCATTTTATGTGAAAAACATCAACTGGCATACGGAAAACCGACCAAACGTATTCGGATTGTGTCGATACTTTAGCACAACGATCCATGGGTCAAATGTGACGTGTACGAGTCAACCCCGCCTCAATATGAGGTGCGGTGTGGCCGGTATCACTTCAGGTATATGTATTTTGTTTAAAATGGACATCATTTGAGGTAAAAATATATGGTATAGAAAAAACCGATCAAATTATGAATTGAATTTCGGATTCCACATATAATTGTCATCTAAATTTTAAAATGAATTCTAAATGAATTATGTATGTTTATAATTATGTTATGAATTATAATTTAATTATGGATGTGTATATTTTCAGGATGCATTATATGTGTTGGTTGGTTGGTTTTCATTATTTGTATGTGTTGGTTTGTTCTCTATATGTATGCATTATATGTGTTACAGGTACAATAATTGGATTGAAAAATGAATTGAAAACGAGGGCATAAGTGGATTGAAAATTGAATTGAAACTGAGGGTGAATTCCCAAAAACCAGACCCGCTGTGCAAATTGCAGGCTGCTGTGCAATTTGCACATCAAATCCTATGCCAACGGTTTTCAAACTGTTGGCATAGGCTCTATGTAGCTGTTTTTACCAACGGTTCAAGGAACCGTTGGGATACCCTGTTGCATGGTTGTTTTTACCAACGGTTCTATGAACCGTTGGGAAAGAAAATTATATGTTGATTTCCCAACGGGCCAAACCGTTGGGAAAGGCCTTTCTCAACGGTTTGGCAGAACCGTTGGGATAGGTTGATTTTTTCTGACCTATCCCAACGGTTCTATGTAAACCGTTGGGAAAAGCCTTTCCCAATGGCTTACTTCCCCACGGTTTGCAGAACCGTTGGTATAACATATACCAACAGTTCTGCAGCCTTTCCCAACGGTTCTAAACCGTTGGGAAATGCTGGATTTCCAGTAGTGATTCATGCTCGACCACCAAAACCGGTATCATAGTTCATGGTACATTTTTTCACACCTGGATGTACCACCCACTTTGAGGCATGAAATTTATGAATCATCTTTTCCCACATACTATTATGCACAACTAACAGATTCTTAACATAGATTTTGTCATCCTGATCTATGCTCCAATCAAAATTTGACTCCACACCTTTAAGGATTTCCCTCAAGGTCAAGCACGCTATATCCTCATACTTAATATCTCTAATCTGGCTCAAAATTATATAATCTAATGAAATTGATATGAGATTCATCTACTCATAACCCTCTTGAACCACCATATACATCTCAACAAGCAATGAAATTATCTTCAACTCAGCATTAGACTCCGAAATAGCCCGAGTCTGAGTCTTCCTGCTTAAAGCATTAGCAACATTATTCCCATTTATGGTCATATGTGCTATCTCAAAATCAAATGAATACATATACTCTTCCCAACTTCACTATCGAAGATTCAAATCTCATTGTAAAATGATATAATTTAAACAATTATGATCTATATACAGTGTAGTTTTTTTACCAACAGATAATTGTTTCCAACACTTCAAAGCATAAACCAATCTAGCTAACTTGAGGTTGTGTGTAGGGTATTTCCATTTATGTGGCCTCAACTATTGAGACCCGTACGCCATAACTAATTCTCTCTACATCAAAATGACTCCAGTACCTATCCAAGAAGCATCACCAAACATCATATACTCCTCACCCAACTTGGGTAAGATCAAGATTAATGTCAATGTCTATCTCTTATTCATCTCCTATAAGGAATTCCCGTATGCTTCCGATGATTAAAATTTTAACCGATTCTTTCTCAACACAAAAAGTGGTTTTTCTAAATGGGAAAAGTATTGAATAAACCACTAATAATATCGAGATAATACTATAAATCTATAGATATTTAAAATTTTCTTAGGATATTCTCAATAAACTACTACCTGTACTTTCTCTAGGTCAACTGAAACACCTTTATCTGGGATGATTTGATCCGTTAAGTGTACTTGATCAATCCAAAACTAACACATAGATATCTTGATTTATAGTTGATTCTCCCATAGTGTACTGAGTATGATATCAATATTTTGGTCATGATCATCATGAGTCTTCATTTGCACCAAGATGTCATCCAAAAACACTACCACAAACTCATCTATGTACGGATTAAGGGTTTTGTTCATCAAGGAAATGAAAACTTCTTGTTTATTTATCAACTTAAATGGTATTATGATGAACTCATATAGGTCATAATTTATTCTAAAATAAGTCCTTGGTATATCAGAATTTCAAAATCTCAGCTAATGATACCATGATCTCAAGTCAATATTTGAGAAGACACAAGCTCCTCTCAACTAGTCAAAAATATCATCGATATGAAGAATATGATATCAATTCATTATAGTCATCAAGTTCAACTTTCAGTTATTAACACACAAGCATAAAATCTCATCACCCTTCTTTAAAAACAACACTAGAGTACCCCAAGGTGATGTTTTCGGATGGATAAATCCTATATACTAAATCTCTTACAGCTAAGTCTTAAACTATTTAAGCTCTATTGGTACAATTATATATTGTGGAATAGAAACTGGTTCATCCCCTAGAATGAGATCAATTGTAAATTCCACATCTCTATTAAGTGGAATCCCTAATTAGTCTTTAGAAAAAACATCCTAAAATGGGTCCACTATATGTGGAAAGTCATACTTCATTACACCTCCAACATCTTGAAACAAAACTACAACTTGGGTGGTAGAATCCCTTAGTTTCCGGTGAACTATCCCTACACAGCCCTGCTTGATATCCCATTATCCATATTCAATATAATTGTCACCCTTAAGAGTCATAAAAGAAACTCTCATATAGTAAAAATCTATTTTGATCAGTATGATGCCAACTAGCCCATACCCATAATTAGGTTAAAATCTGACATATCGAGTATGTATAGATCCCAATGAAAATGATACTCCCCAACCTCGAGAGAACATCTCTTACACAAATAGATGTCTCTCAACCATAATCCCAATGGTGTATCTATCATCAATACCCTGCTCATGAACTCCACCACTAGGCTCAAACCATTCCAATGTTGTCTAGAAATAAAGAATGAGAGGCACTAATATCAAATAAGAAACTTCTAGCAAAGAAGCTACTAGAATAGTACCTCTCACTGTCAAAATTCTAGTCTCTCTATCTACAGGAGTAGGCAGAAATGAAAGTAATTTTCCTTCCACACATCCATGTGATTCATTGTGTATCCCCTGAGCTGCGCCACTTTGTTGATATGTGTGATATTTCCTAAAATCACCACATACACCTCCTATACCACCATGTACAATAGAACTCCAGCTGCCATACTGATATCACCACTAGAAATAAGGTCTTTAGCGGCCGCCAAATTGCAGACGTTTTTGGCCTGTCACTAAAGATCAACCCCCAAAAAATGCGATTTTTGGTCCGTGATGCAGTAGGAAACACAAAAGTCATCCACAAGCTTGGATCACCAGCCATGGAGGATGCGCGACGGCAGGGGATGGTTCGGGTTGGTTAGGGGGAGTCATTTTGTGGTGGGGTGAAGTCGAGGGGAGACCATAGGGTCACTTGAGGTGTACTGATGTGTTCGGGATGGCTGCAGGTGAGGCGGGGGTGGGGCGGCAGGGGGCGGTGCGGCCACAGGCAACGAAGTGGAGGAGTTGCAGGTCTTGTTGGAGAAGACGAGGGAAAAATCCTGCTGATTTTTTACTTCAGTATTAGCGGCTGCCATTTAGGGGATGCTAATACACCCTTTAGAGGCCTCCAAATGGCGGCCGCTAATACATGCAACCAAAAGGCGGGAAAAATCCCGCCAAATTTTATTTCAGTTTTAGCGGCCGCTAATACTGACGCACTCAACTACCCAGAATTCTAGTAGTGTATGGTTTAGAAGATCCCCTTCTCTCACCTCGGTTCTATTTAGATCATCCAACAATAGCCATCCATTGTGGGTTTCTAAAAAACTTCTATAGAATTCCCATCAGTATGGAAGATCAGAACTCTATAATTGCTCGGTGGCATTGTCTCCAGAACTGTCCCAACCTACCACATTGGTGAAAAATCCCTCGAGTAAGATCCTAGGAAACTAATCCCTATGCTTGGTCACACTAATTCCCATTGCTCTGGCTTATATTATCATAGAGACACTTCCTATTCTCATAATATGTACCTCCATACTATCCAACAACAAAAATATATCCTTCACTAGAAGCCTCATTCAGGTTCCCCTAAACTATGAGAGCCCGATACACCACCTCAGTAAACTTATTTAATTAAAAAAGGTAAACATGGGACTTAATATCAAATTTAATCCCTTCCTAAATTTTTTTTCGTAGATGTCTCGTCCCCTTACAACACTAGAGATAATAGATGCAAGTCTATAAAGAATCCAACATAGTTCATCATGGACATACACCCTTGAGTCAACCTTATGAACTCATTCTCTCTCTCCTTCCTCAGCGTCTCTCAATAGAAGTGCTCCATGAAATTATCTAAAAAGTAATCACATAACATACCATCAACCTATCCTGTCTAACCCCGAATGTCCCACTGGTGATTCACTGATCCTTGTAGCATATAATCAGCCATTATTTTCCACTTCTCAATAGGAGTCTCCAAAAGTTAAAGTATCATCTGGATATACTCAATCCATAAATATACTACCTTCGGTCCACCGTCTCTGGTAAAATTTAAAGGGTTTTATAAGTGAAATTCCATTGTAAGTTCATATATACTTCTCACAGCACACTCTATGTCTCTTTACATAAAATTCATGAAGTGAGAAAAGTACTCATGAAATACCTCTCTTTATTCCTCACCTAACATTATCAATGCCTCGGGTCCCACTACTGGTGAGAATCTCCAGTAATATACTCTTGTCATCCTCTCAAAAAGTGTCTTCATGGAGAAATATCTCTACAATTCCAAACAAATTTCTCGAGAATCAAAAAAAACACTAAAACTTTCCACAAGAGGGTTTCTACATTAATATATGGCAAGTAATTTTTCCAAACCCCTCCACTGAGGTGTTATCAGTACCCTTAACCATCTTACATCTAGTTCATGGTTAAAAAAGTATAAAATCATTCTCATATTCAATTTTTTCATTAGACACCCATTAATTCTCATCTTGATTCATTTTATAATATTTATCAATTTCACTTTAGGAACCTTATTCATTTCAATTTCATAATAATGGAAAAATAATTTAAGTTAAAAAAAATTACATGAAACCCATTTTCTAGTTTATTCCTAACATGATGTGTGTCAAAAAAAATCTTGAGTGCCTAGAATGAGGCATGCATACTCAAATATTGTTCTATTATTGGAAAAAAAGTAAAATATAATAAAATTTCAATAAATATTATCACATCATACAAAAAGTGTGTCACCCAAGATGAAATAACATTCAGTTGTAGTAGAAAATACCAATAACAAATCATCCCACCATGGGTACTTGGTTTTCCCCCATATATGGGTTAACTAATCCCAAGAACAGACTCATAAAAAAGACTCAAATCTTCCTAGTCTCATATATACCTTTTCAAAATATTAAGATAAAAGAAAAAATAAATAATATGTATCTGATAACACTTTGTAATGCTCCAACCTTTTTTCCACACATTGGTGCCCTGATCTAATCCACCACATGACATCAAGCATGCCTCCACATACACCATAGGCTACTGACTAACTGTGAGGGTCTAATATCTATCATGGAGAGACTATACCCTCTTTATCAAAGTAATAAACCATTGGAAATAAACCAACAATAACTACCATATAATCATAACTAATACAATACCATTATCACATGATGACCAAACCAAGAAATACGATATCAAAATTGAATAGTAGATATTCCATGCCAAAGTCAGTGCCTTGTTTCAAAATGAAATATCAAAATTAATGACACTAACCACTCTAAATATGGTTTAAATCCATGTAAAGTTCCCTCATCCATTATCTATCCCAACTTATCCATATAACATAGATCTCTTTCCATTAATCTATCTTGCAACCATGAAATCTATTTGGGTGACAATCAAGCATCCCAATTAGGGTGTGAGTTCAACTCAGAAGGCCACCACCAAAAGCATCTAAATAAATATCCATTCAAAAATTATAGAGTTGTATAAATAATAAATGAAAGAAATATAGTTTAAATTTATTTAATTAATCTTTATTTTATCATATAACTCCTAGGTTCCTTGGGACACCCAAACTCTCAAAACCTATTTTGGCCCGTATTGGAGTCTAAATTTTCCCTGATGGATATCGTATCTCAAAAATCCATTGTCACCATTCTTCATCTCAATTAAAATATGAATTCCATTATTACCATTCATTGTCTCAATTCAATTATGAATTCTATTGTTACCATTCTTCATTTAAATTCACATATGAATGTCATTGTTAACATTAATTATCTCAATTCACTTATGAATTCCATTATTTACAAACATCATTTCGATTAACTTATGAATAGAATTGTTACCATTCATTATCTCAATAAATTTATGAATTTCACAGTTTCGATTCATCATTTTGATTCATACATGAATTCTATTTCTACCATTTATCATTTCAATTTACACATTAATTCCATTGTTTCCATTCATCATTAAATTCACACCGATTTATTACATTGTTACCACCCATTATTTAAACTCACATATAAATGAAATTGTTACAATTTATTATTTCAATTCACATATGAATTCCATTATTACCATTCATTATTTTAATTCTCATGGGAATTCCATTTTTACCATTCATCATTCAATTCAAACCTATTAATTCCATTGTTAACATTCATCATTTCAACTCACATATGAATGTCATTGATACAATTCCTCATTTCAATTCACATATGAATTCCATTGATACCATTAATTATTTCAATTCACTTATATCATATTTTTACATTAATTAATTCACTAATTAATTTATAAAATTAAAAAAAATCATATTCACTTCATCTCATTAATTAATTCAATAATTAATTATTCAATTTCAATCATCTCAATATCACCATAATTAATTCAATAATTAATTATTCCAATTCAATCAATTTCATAATTCCAACCATTCCCATTAATTAATTCAAAAATTAATTAATTAGGTTCAATAATATCTCTAACTCCTTAATTAATTCAAAAATTAATTATTCCAATTGATAATCCCAATATTCCCAATTTTACAATTCCCTCAATTCATTAATTCACTGAGTAGATTAATTAAATATAAGAAACTTAATTTCTAATCATACAGTATAAACTTTATAATTAGATACACATCATGAAATCGAGACTTTGGTCTTTTTAATAATAGACCACCTACCTCATGTTTGATGATAAATGCTTGCCAATGGAAATCCCAAAATTTTTGTGGAATAATGATGAAGAACATGATGTTGATTCAATTATTAGATCCAAGAATTAAACAAATCAAGATCTAAAAAACCAAGATCTGGATTTAGATCCAAGAGTGGGTAAACAACCAACTTTTATCTAGGAAGAGGAGCATAAGAGAGAGACAGAGTGATCAAATAGGTAGAAACCACATACATGGAGAGGTGTAAATCTTTAATCTACCCTTATGTTTTCCTTGAACGGAGGTCATGAGGCATGGAATCAATCTAAGAACCTCAAAAAATGATATAAAACGACTTCTTCCAAGTTTGGGTTGATTTGGGTGAGTTTCGGTGGTTTGGGTAATTTTAAATCTAATTTTTGACTTATTAAAAATCTATGCATAGTTTTCTGGGAAAGGGAATATGTTTTTCAAAATTGTGCACCTCATAGAGGGTGGGTGGATGGATTCTCCTAATAGGTTTAATGGCTTGATAAACTGTGTTCTAGCCATGTGAATACCCTCTGTTTTGTTCACAAGGGTTTCTAGGATGGATCTCATGGTTAGGGAAAAGTGTGTTCCAACCATGTACTAAAATCTTTCTTACATTTTTATCAAATTCTCACCCAAACACACCCCAAGGTAAAACCCAAATTAAATTTACTCAACACAAGGAAGAAAGAGTGCATATAAATGAGTTTGAGACATCTCTAGAATATTTTGGGGTTTTACAGGGGCACCAATAATTATTTTGATCTTGATATTATATTATTATATTGTATTTTTTATTTGGTGAATGAGCCATGGTGAAGTTGGGTTTTTCTAGATCACATTTTTTTTTCTTGTTGGTTCTATTATTTGTTCATAGGAGCATTAGTATTCTCTTTTCACGTGTGCACTTGTGGAATTGGTTATGTCCCTACTAAGTATACTAGTTATGATCACCCTGCATATATAAACTATTTTCAAGTTTTGAGGAGGAATTTGGCGAATGATATATACATTACTAACTAGGTTTGAGTTTTTCTTGATTCATTGTTAAAGGCTTATATTTTTATTATTTACTTTGGAATCTTTTAAATGTATCATTTTTATTTTTTTCAAGCATTTCGTGATGGTTTTAGATTACCTTTATATAATCTATTAGAGTTGTTTGGTGTTGTTATGATATCTCCCAATCTTGATTGTTTTTAGTGGGTAAATCCTCCCATGTTATGATATTTTTACCCCCGTTATGCTAGTTTCCAATAGGGGTGTACTATAGGTGGCACTCGGGGGTCAATATCTCTCTCCCTTAATTTCATAATCTTTGGTGGTAGGGTGTCATGATAGCCATTCAAGATGGTTTTACATGTTTTGGATTTGGAGATTTCATTTTGACCATTATCATGTGATAGATTTTGATAATTTCAAGTTGGATGTCGATGCATCCTTTTAAGAGAATCTGATTTGTATCGTGGACTGATGTGAGAATATTTTTCGGGGGAATACCATGCCTCTAGTATGATTATAGTGGAAGTACGGAAATATTAATGTGGAGAACTAGGATAGGGAGTCTAATGTGAAAGAAACTGTCTAGAATTATTCATTAATAACCTATAGTGATTCATGGTGTAGCTTAGGGATGAGCTATTATATGGTGGGGAGTTTGTAAGATCATGTCTTCTTCTAGGTACTTATCTATTTAAATTTTTTGTTAACTCTCTTTGAGTTGGGATGTCTTTTATTTAATCTTGGTTTTTTGAGCCTAGTTATATTATAGGATAAGTGATATAATAGTGTAGTAGGAATATGTTTTGAGTTCTAGATACATAACAAATTTACATTATGAACCCAATTCATGACATGAATTGTTTTTGATAGACCCTATGAATTTAATTCACTACCTATATTAATTTAAGTACCCTATAATGTTTAAAAACCCTATAATTTATACACACACTATAATATTTACACACCCTATCAACATCCCACAAAAAGTAACTCATTCCATACATCTTTTACATATTGTAAAATAGTTATTTAATGGTTTTTTACACTGGACCTCAAAAATTGGAAATTTAAATGGGAATCAACACTTACACGATGTGAATACAATTTATATCATTATAAATCCATGACCATACCTTTTCAAACCACTCTCTTATCACATTTTTCTAACATGGACCTCCCTCTTCATTGAAAACCTTCCACAAACAATGACTGGGAGTCTATTTTGATCCTGAAGTGATCCCATGTTCAATATTGGTGTTTCAAACATATTTTTTTTATGGTATAACTTCCAGTTATTCTTATTCTTGTTGATCCATTACTGACAGAATTTTTGGTTTTCATTGAGAGGAATAAAGAAGTCAATCGCTTCTCAAATATAGGGTTTTGACATCACTTTATCCACTTTTGAGGTGGGTGGTCTAAATATTATCTTTTTTCTATGCTTTATTTATCCATAGTATATGTGATATGTGTGATAGAACTATAATACTATTAATG
This sequence comes from Viscum album, assembly GCA_963277665.1. Lineage (NCBI taxonomy): Eukaryota > Viridiplantae > Streptophyta > Magnoliopsida > Santalales > Viscaceae > Viscum > Viscum album. Next base: position 2,142,512,441 of record OY728159.1, read on the forward strand.
TGACCAAATAAATTAGATAATCCATGTAGAATTGTAATCTTTATTTTTATACCATCCATTGGATCCTGTTGGATCCATATGCATGGAGACTGATCCCTACAACCACCTGATAGGTGTTCCATCCTTATACCTTATTGATACATGTTCATTTTTATAGTAGATCCCTATGATATATTGGATACATTTATTGGTTGTTGTATTATTCATATTAATTAGAATGACATATAAATTTTGTTATTTATTAATGTAGAATCACCTCAAATAAATTAGGTTAACTTATATGTTAATGACATTAGAGTTAAATTATAAATAACAAAGGATTGATATAATTATGATGTTAATTTTGATCCTGGATTAATGAAATTAATTCAGTTAGACAAAAGATAATTTAATAAATTGACCATTCTATATTATGATGATATATGTGGTATGTTTGATTCTGGAATTGATATTTGTCTTCTTATATTTTGAGTTTGTTTGGAATCTATATGAATGATTCCTAAGGGAAGTATGCTTATTCGTATATTGATTTTCTCTGGATATGACTCATCGTTTATATTTATACCTGACGTCTTAGTGCATGATTTTTTATTGACTAAGGGCCAACATCATGGGTACATGATGGATGAGATTAGAATAAATGATTACATAGGATGACTGAAGATAAGATACATATTACTTTTATGCCCAAGAGAAATTTTCTGGATAGCCTATAGAAAGATTCCATTTGATTTTGAGATGTTCAGAGTGATTCATCCTTTGTATGAGAATCTTACACCAACTCAGGTGATCTATCGAGATGCAGTAGGATCCACCCTTAGTTAAAGATATACAATATGGTGTCAAATTAGGTTTGGCTGGCCTTGGGTGTTAACCCATCACATAAGGGTCAGAGAGTTTATTTCATATGCAATCAGAATTTATTAAATTAATACCATGTTATTCACATTATTTCATGCACTATATTTCTCATACAGTATAGGTTTATACACAATGTCATTGACCTAATGAGTTTTATTCACACCGTGGGTGGTCCATCCTTTGGACCTGGAAATATTTCATGGATGAATGTTTTGACAAGGTAAAAGGATCATGTTGTTAATTTCTTGCTAGCTGGATGGGTTTGAAGAAGGATATTGGACCAACAAGGGGTTCAGGACTGGGTTCTATGGAATCATTATTTGAGTCTAATTTTTCTTTTATCTATATTAATTATAAAATTTAATTTAGTTTCATTTATATTTTCATTACATTATTCTATTATTCTTTTTAATTTTTAATTTTTTTTCTTCTCAACATTGGTTATCTGATTATTTATTCATATTATTTCTATTATTTCTCCTATTTTTTCACTATTTCCCACTTTCATTTCAACTCTTTACCATAGGGTATAGTCTCCTCACTATATTATTTATACTCTCACTACTAGTCGTAATCCTATAGCATATAGGGAGGTGTGCTCGAGGTCATATAGCTAATCTATTCAATCACTTGAGGGAGAATCGGTTTGGGGACCTTACAGTTTTGAAGAACATTTTAACATTCTCAAAAAAATATATTAAAAACATTTTTTACACAAGATTGGTTTTTTACAAAAAACCTTCTTATAATTTTCTAAATGGGGTACTCTTTGAGTTTTCTAACAAAAGTGTGAAAGGAATTTTTATTTTAATGTGTATGGAAGGAATAAAATTTCTCTATATCAAGACCAATCAACATTTCAAAGATTCCTTGAAAAGTATTTAAATTTATTTTCAAGGAAAATTATTTTTACAATATTTTGTGAAATTTTAGTTTTAAAAAAGTTATTTTTAAGGATTAAGGGTTATTTCCATCAAGAATGTTTTTAATTATATATTTATAGAATTTATTTTCTTCAATGTCAACCACCCTAATTCTACTTATGATTCACTAGGGATATGTTTTGAAGATTCTATCATTATTATTTCTATGGATGTTTTATGATCAATTTGACTAGATATGTACTATGTTGATATAATTAATATTACTCTAGATGGTTTATTATTATGTTTCTTGATTGGGGTAATTATTAACATTTTGTATGATAGTTTTTCAATGAGAATGTTTATATTGATTATTTTTTACCCCTTTAATATAAAAAATGTATTAGACTTATTAAATGATGGGAGGGGCCTGATATAGATCATTGATGTATTTGTATATCTCATAAGAGAAACTAGATTGGGTTTTAACTATGTCCTTACCCATTTATATATAATTCATGGAACAAGGCATCAACGATATGTTTTATTTGTTTTGGAATTATTCATTCCATCATTATTAATTCAGTTATTGATTTCCATGTGATTAATTTATTTTTTATGATATCCATGGATGATTTTATAGCTCATAAGATTACTTATATGGTAATATTTGATTATAATTTATTCATGTCATATTATTCTATCATTATTAGATTCTATTGTATGCTTACCCTTATAGAGTATCTAAGATGAACTATTTTTTTATGTTTCTATTCTTTATGATTCGAGGAAATGTTTTATGATTGATATAAAGGGACATTATAGAGGGGATAAATATTATCTCAAATAAAATATTATTTTTTATTTTATGTTTACAAATTTATGTGAAATTCAATTATGTGTTTAGTTTACCAATACTACTAAAAAATTCAGTCCTTAGAGATTATAATCCTTGTATATTATATTAATGTAATAAAGTAATAACTAACTCTGGGCTACTTGGATCTGGTTCTTTACATTAACACGAGACTCGCACCCTTTCTTTGAGCATTATAATCTTTAGGAAGAGTGTGGTTTTTAATAAACTGTATGAGAAAATTAAACTTATTTTGGATATACTTATACCAAATATTGTGAAAATTATAAATTGAGAATACATATCCTCAATAAAATTGATAATGTTAAAATGGTGTAATAAATGAGAAATAATAAAATAACAAGAAAAAGAAAATTTGAATCATTTTGATCTCCAAGAATTATCACACTAAAGAACAACACAATAAAAATGAAACATAACTTTAATAATGAAATCAATATTTTGATAATGAAAAATATTGTACATTAAGATGAATTAAATTGAATGATGAATGGGGGATATGGGAGGTATTTATAGGATTTATAAAACCATTATGACCATTGGAATATTAAAACTGACCATTATAAATAATAAACTGACTATTAAGAATAGGTTTCTAGTTATTAGGATGGTAACATAACTAATATAACTGTATAATAAAATGTAAGTAATGTTTTCCATAAATAAATAATTAAACTGTACATATTATAATTCCACAATATATTTATTCAAATTATAAACTCAAAGAAAATTATAAGTGTGTTTTTTATAGTGTCTTTTAACGTATTTTAAAAAACCATAATTTTTATATTAATAATTATAATTACCTAAATTATAAATTTATTTTTATATAAATAATTTCATTTTGATAATCATCATGTTAAAATTTTCTATGGTGGAATATTTTATATTTTTATGAGGAACTTCAATTTTAAAGTGAATGCTAAAAATACACTTTTTCAAAATACCAAATGTTTTATGACTTAGTGTTGATGTAATAATAAAATAATAAATTATAAATTATTTATCTCATCCAAAAATTAATTATTAAGATAAACTATTCATCTAATATCAATAAATTAATTTCTAAACCTAAAAAGTTGCTTCCATTTCCTAAAAATGAAAAGTTTTTCATTAAAAAATAATTTTACATTTTTTCTTCTTTTATTTTGTATAAACTATTAAATTCAGTGTTATATGAGTCAAATTCATAATAAATTTAAATTAAATTAAATCTACTTCACAATTTTAAAAATATTACTATTATATGATTTACATTAAAATTATAATTTAGTCAATATTTTATCCTAAAGATACCCCTCTCTACAAGTATAAATAACACCTCTCCCTTCACTTAGGAAAACACTTCCCATACACTTCTAAGAGATCAATATCTACCTGATTCACCTACCTTAATCTTATTAGTAACCTAAAGGATGTTATGGAGTCACACAATTCTAGGCCTCCAAGGTATTAAGATCATATCAAAATAACAACTACATAAATAATCTCTTTATTTTATCTATCTCAATATTCACTCTCAAATTAAATATTTATATCACATGGTAAAAATTTAATGGTGGTATAAAATAATTAATCCTAAGAGAATCGATGAAAAATACAACTTTATAATTGTGGGGTTGGTGTTTAGATTAGAGGAAACATAATGGGGGCCCATCAAGCTACCTTTGGAATCCAAGATATCAGCGGCTTTATTTTCCACGCACAATGTATGCCAAATAGGCACCTCATTATCAAGAAAAGATTTTAATTTTCTACTATGATAAATAAAATACCAATTATAAGTCTCAACCTACTTCAAGAAGTTATAAAGAATGATAAAATCAGTATGAACCTCACTAATACAAAGATTATTCAACTAACATAATGGAATCCATGTCAATATACCCTAACTTTTATAAGTAAAGAATTTATTTCACTATAAAAAATAGTAATAAAGTTGGACCATTCCACCCCCATTGTAAATAATTCATTCTCCTCACATGAACCCATTTGAATAGTCAACATCCTTATTGACTTTGAGACTGGCACATATCACTATCTAAGGCACCCAATACCTACACATGTTTTCTTCATCATCATCCTGATATGAGTAGTCTAGGGGGAAATGGACTGAGAATAATATATCCATATGATTATCAAAGTATATAGAGTCTATTTTATAAAGATAATAATGTATCATAAACTTTAATCAGCAATTATCCATAAAGGAGATCTGGTGACGTTACTCATCTCATTCATCCAATATATCCCAGCATCCAACAACTATATCCATGCCTCAGACATGACCTTCCTAAGATTTGATATTCATATTTTTAAACCATGAAGTGAAAAAGAGGTCAAAGTCACTATATGAAACCAAAATAACTATACATACACTAAGAAAATCCCAAATATAAATATTATATTTTCATTTTGTAAATAATTGATTGACTCTATTGACGTTACAATTATTACATAAAAATGTTTTAAAACTAGTGAGACTAATTTTTGTTAAAATATATCATTATCATATATAGCACAGTGTCTGATACACCAGAATAGGAAGCCATATTTAGAAGGGATGGATAAACTACATATAATATATACCCAAGGGTTATAATTATATGGTACTTTCTTGTGATTCTGAATTCCAAAAGGTGTGAGGCTTCTAGAAAAATATGGAGTGAAAAAAGTAGATCATCCACACAGGTTAGGGATATGTAGTCATTAATGAGTTTTGGTCATCATTCTGAATAGTATTAAGTAGGTTTGGATAGAGCCTCGATTCATGATATTGTAAGTTTAAGACTAGATAGATCAAAAATATATAGTCTTTTATAGATAATTATTTCCCCCAAAATGAATTTCCACTCACTAGGAAATCAATCTCATGTGGTCCTGAAGAATTTTATAATCCTCCAGTAATTCCTGACACATTATGGATATTCCATACCTCCTATCAACACCAACATTTAGACCACATTCATATTTGATATTGATAAATCATGACCATAATTAATTCCTCTTAAAAACATCCCATTTTAACTTCTATTGTTTTTAGGTCATGATTTCTTCAAAAAAAATAACATTAATCCTAGTTTCTTCATAAGTCTTAGTGAGCTGGACTAAGTTACCCATTGACTATGGCCTTCACTAGGAATCCCAAAAAAAATCCTTGTGAACCGTTTAAAAATTTCTAATCACAATTTTTATAGTCTGATTAACCAATAACAAATGTATGGGAATTGAATAAAGAACATTGCTTATGATATTGAACCTCCCTTTTAATGATAAAAACCTATTTTCTAATTGAATATATGACTGATAATTTTTCCACCAATCTATAAAATTAATGGATTCTAATTCTTCCTATGGAAATTGGATCCCCTAAATAACTCATTTGGTATTTTTATTTTGAAATACCCATCTATATTTCTAATAAGGAGGTATATCTAAATTCATAGATTCATGATATAAAAACAAAACTTTTTATTGTTCTAACCATTTTCCCACTCCACTTAACATATGTGTTTAGGGTTTCACAAAAGTTATTAATAGACAAAGACCATCCATTAATAAGGAAAAGAATACCATTTGTGAAAAAAAGATAATAGATACCTAAGATACCCTACCATCATTTAAATGTCCTAATTTTACCTCTTAATAAAGATTTATTATTTTTATACTCAATGGGTCCGTAGAAATAATAATGTGGCTGGGGAACAAATGATCTCATTTCTAAAACCATTGAGTTGGTTTGAAGAATAAAAATATCTTTCCCATTAGAGTAAATAAAAAAAAGGAGAAGAATAGAACCTGAAAAAAGGTCACAACCCCACTTAGAAAAACCACATCTCCTAAGGACCTTGAGATTCAGGTTCCAATCCATACTATCATATTCATTTTCTATGTCAATTTTAACCATCATATTATTTCTGATCACGTTCAGATAAAGATCCTACAGAATTAATTGATCCACTATAATCTATACCAATTCATCCATATTGTTTTAATAAATATATAAAAAACATATTAATTGTATTAATATACTTAAAAATAGAAATTTAGAATATATATATATAGAATATCTCTAACCCTAATCCCTATATTCATTATATAACATTAATTATGAATTTTCATTACATATATGGATGTTGTTATTTCATTAATTATCATCCCCTTCATGGATTTTTAGTGTATCTTATATATAATATATAAACACTATAATTAATGTATTTTAAATATTTTATATTTAATTTTTCAATTTTATGAATAAATAAGAATAAAAAAAGATACATAATCATAAATAGGAAAATTCAAAATAAATATTTCATTGATCCATTCCCTCATCCAAAAAAAATAGTACTAAATAAATTTAAATGACAATAATTGATTAATAATAAAAAAAATGTAATATTAAATACATCTTATTTTATGCTTAAAAAAATAATTTTGATATAAATGATTCATAAATGCGATGAAAAAAAATTTGACCTGAGGTAAGGGGAATCAAGAACCCAATTCTTCTTTGGGCTTTATCTTCTATTATTTTTTCCTTTCACATTGATTATTCTAAAAATTCATTTTTAATATATTTCACATTCCTTTTTTCTTATAGGAATATTCATTATTATACATTGTTGAGATGATTTATAATCCAATTATAATGAATTTTTTCAAAATGAATTTATTTTCTGAATCATCTCATTGATTTTTTTTGATTTGTTTCTTTTCTCACCATGAAATATGCTAATTTTATGGAAATATTTAATGTTTGAATATTTTTTCCATCTTCATTTATGAACCTCCAATGTTATTTATTTAAATTTTATTTATTAAATATTTATGAAACTCATTTTTTCATGGGTTTATTTCATGATTATGATTTCCATATGTTTCCCTTATATGAAGAATGTATGATAATGACCATTTACTGATGTGATGGGTTAGCGTAAAATATATTTCCCTATTATGTAGTTGTAATTGTGATATATCACATGATATTACATTTATTATGTGTGAACATGGTTTTGGATTTTTTTTATAATTTATGAAGTGATGGTTCTTACACATATATTATGTGTGAAATGTTGTTTGATTTATTCACAGCTTATGTGTGAGCCTTGACCAAAATGTTATAATGTTTAATTATTATGAATATTCCACATTATATATCACTTTAAAATTATTATATCATTCTAATAAAGATGATAGTGTACTAATGATATAATTATTATTATGACTATGATCACCCATGAGTTTTTGATTGCTACTCCAATTATAATTTTTATTTTATTTCTTTTGAATCCCTCATTTTAAACTTGGTTGAGAAGGAAACCTTAACATGACCTGAAGGCACAAAGGAAAAAAGGTACAAAGTCAATAGAATTATGTGGTATAATGGAATGGTGTAATAAATCCTAAACTACAACTACTCCTCTTATAATCTTTTCATCCATTCCCACTAGCTTGTTATGTCAATATCCCCACCATTTCTCAAATCAACTTGTTGGGAGATCTTTATAATTGTTCCCTACAAGTAGTTATCGGTCACACCACCACTACACACTCAATAGACTCTCCATGTTTATAATTTTTAGACACCCACCATTCTCACTCCACCTGAAATGCTCCATGGTTTAGAGGCATTATGTCACCCTTGATTGTTTAAAGGGCCAATAACCCAATGGATCAATTTTGTACCATAGAAGCTTATTCAATATGAATAGTATTATTTTGATAGTACCTTGATATATTATTATTGTAAAACATACTAAATTTATTTCCCTATTTGTTTTTAAGCTCTGTTTGATGAAAGAATATAGGGTGACTATACAACTTATTTTATCCACCAACTGTTACTATTAATTATAAAATTGTGTTCCTTATATATTAATTATCCCTTTAGTGGAATTTTAAGTCACAATTTATTTGAATTATATCCTCCAGTGATTACATGTACTAAGGAGAACATAAATGGATATTAAGAGAACAATTAAGGGGGATTTAAATAATTCTTAAATTTATTATATTCTCATGATGTATAACCCTAATTTTCCCAATGTACTACACTTTTCTATTCTATTAATAATTTTTTACTATAAAAATTATTTAATAATAATGTATGAAACAATGGGGTCTCTATTTTGTAATCCAAAGAAATTCTTAGTTAATTAAAGAATTAGGTTTATAAAATATAATATCCACTAAACATAGGGATCCCATTAGTAAATAATTTCGAAATAATTTTAACTTAGGAATAAGTTATTTATTCATATTTTATTGACTTATGTTTAATTATAACATTTTTAATTTTATAAAATTTTGGTAACGAAGAGAAACTATTCTAATAAACAATGTAATAAAAAATGAAATTATTCTCTGAATGACATTACCAATACAATGGGAGGTGGAGTTTAAAACATCATGGTGAAACTTATCTAATTGTTTTATGTTATAAAAAATAACCTGAAGCATGTAGAATTATTTCCTTCACCCAATGATTAATTATACCTTTATTCCTTCATTCATTAATGACCACCAAAAGTGGATATTATGATACAATGTTTTTGAATGATGGGTTACCTCCATAGAATATATATTTTACTCTCCGGATTATTCTGAGAAAGATGAAGTTAATAGAACTATTTATTTTTTATTAGAAAAATAAAATAGATGGTGGAAATTATTAAAAAATATAAATTCAAAGGATGATGTTTATGATATAGAGTGGAAATAATTTAAGAAACAGTTTCTTAACATGAATTTTTCTATAAATCCTTGCAGCAATATGGAGATATAAATTCTGAAGAAAAATAAAATGTAAAGAGAATATATCATAATATACTACATGAATTTCATAAGTATTTCAATGTATTTTTTGGGATTTGTTATAAATGATGATATTAAACTTTATAGTTTCTTTAGTGGTTTAAAAATACATCTCATAAAGGATCTATCTATTTGATACTTTGGTAGTTCTGAATAAATAGTTTAGTGTGATCTAAAAGTAATGATGGAGTTTAGAGAATGGTCTCATAAATTGGGATATAATAAGTGAAGTATTGAGTTTGAAGATGGAGTATTATATGATAAAATGGGAAAGAATATCTAACCTCCCACTTGTTAAAATGTGTAATGAATCTTCAAGGTAATTTTCTCAAATGAATGAAAAAATGAATTGAGTGTGGGGGGGAAGAGAATGAATCTCATTAATGTTGTAGAGACATAAATAATTGATTAAATATGATGTAATAAATGAAGGAATATCGCAATTCATCTCCCATGGACCAATTCTTAAACTATAAGGAAGAATATCTCACTGTAATATAGTCAACTAAACCAAGGGTTTTAGAAGAGAGTTAATTTCGGAAACCACATAATCCAAAGAAGAAAGAGAAAGATTATTCCATCACCACTGCTAAGGTGGATCAATAAAGTGAAGTAGTATAAGGTGAACTTACTATTAACTTACAAATTGTAAAAAATTTATATGATTATTTTATATTCATTCCTTTATATCCTATAATCTTGAGAGATCTATTGAATCACTTCTCAAATTACATGAAGTATATATATCTATAAAATAACCTATTGATACAAAAATTTATACCCCAATGTGAGAATAATGCCAGTTACTGGCTGTGATGATATTATTTTAGTGAATATCTTAATCATTACTTTAACATAGTGAGATGTTTTAATATGCATGAATTATTTCACATTATATAAATCTCATCTTAACTATTTGGAAAAGTTAATCACTATCCATATACTAAACCATCTTATAATCCAATAAAAATCATGGAAAATTATTAATATCCTTTGTAAAATCCATCAATGGTGTTGGTGTCGACTACCAATGAAGAAAAATATATTTCCCAAATGTTTGAGTCAAAGGAATGAATCAAACTTGAGGACATTCCCATTATTATAGAGCATACTAATGCATTTCTTATGGAATTTTCAAGACTTTTCCCATGATAATAAGGGAAAGTTATTAATAGAACTTTGACCCAGATAAACACATATAAAAATGAGTCATTACTTCATGTCCATTATGGAATGGAAGAGTTAAAGAAGAAACTGTAAGAAAATATGAAAAAGGGTCCATATGAACTAGCGCGTCACCTTGGTGTGCACCAGTGCCCTTTTTCATGAGTAATTATAGTTTAAGGTGGATTTTCATTAGCCACCATGAGTGATACAATATATATATAAAGAATAAGTATCCATTGAAAATAAATTATGACTTGTTAAATCAACTTTGAGTAGCTCAATACTTCACAAAATATAATCTCCATTCTAGATATAATCAGTAGAAGGTGAAGAGAGAATATATTCAAAGTAAACCATCTGTATGAGATATGAACACTTTGAGTTCATAGTTATTCCATTAATAATTTTAAATAACCTTTAAACCATCATGGACTTGATAAATATATCCATCATATATTAACTTTATAAATTTTTTGTGGTATTTATTGATGTCAATCTCATATAATCCAAGATTGAGCCGGAATATGAAGAACATATAAGGATTTTAATGATGATTCTAAGGAAGTATAGGTTTTATGATAATTTTAGAAATTTTGACTTTTTGATGCATCAAGTCACATTCCTTGGTGAATGTGATCATATGTGATGGAATATTGATAGACCCTTCAAGGAAAAGGTGATTGGGGAATGTTCTAGACATACCTATGCCATATGGATTCCTAGTTTTCTTGGATTATCTTGGTACTACAGATTATTTTTTAGAAACTTATAAATATTTAATATCACACTAACTATGTCAACATGTAAAGGGGTAAATTATATATAGAAAAATGAATGTGAGGAAATAATTAATGGGGTCAAGAAGAGGCTAATTTCTACACTTGTACTCACAATAAACTCTAGGGGATAGGGGTTTTTGGTAAATTATGGTGTTTTAATAAAATTATTGGGTTTTATACTTATGAAAAATGATAATTTAAAATCCTAGGACTCATAGAAATAGAATGTCCATTATAATAAAAACCCAATGCATGATTTGAAGTTAGAAGGTGTGATCATTTCATTGCAAATTTAGAGATACTATATTTATGGAGAGAAGTGTAACATTTATACTAACCATGAGATTTTAAAGTATATATAAACATATAAGGATTTAAAAATGCATCATTTAAGATGGTTGGAGTTTAAGAAAGAAATTTTTTCTCAATTAACAACCATCCTAAAAAGGTGAATAAGTTAGTTGATTCTCTTAACAGAAAGGAAGTTGCTACCCAATCGCCAATGATGGTTTAAAAATGTCCTATTAAAAAAACAATATTTTGAATAATTTTACATTGAATTTAAATGTGTTTAAACCCAACATAGTGTTATTTTTTTTGGAAATTGTCACATTTTTATGTTGTTGTGGAATTTTGAACTTAATTGTAAAAATGGCCTTATTTAGTGAATTAACGATTTTATTATTATTTAGTATTTCAGACATAACATTTTATAAACTAATAGAAATTGTAAAAATAAATTTTTATAGGATCTAATAAATATTTGCATACATTTCATTATTCTGGATCACAAGCTCAATCCATCAATTGAAGGACCAAAATTAGCTCAAAAAATAGGCCTTGAAAACTATTCACAGATCTATACTATTTTAAATATGAGATTATATCTCAATATTGGCTGGACATATGAAGATTAAATTAGATAGAGTTATGTTTAATAAATTTATTATAAACTTAAATTAAGGAAGAAATGCATTGATCATTCGTTTGTAAGTCCATTAATGAATGGGATGAAATATGTAGAAGATGTGTGGGAAGATTAAATTTTTAGAGTGAAATGGTCAAAAATCTCTTTACACATGGCCAAATATGATGAACTTTTTAGGGGAGATTCAGAAGATAATTCGGAAAAAATTTCATTAAGGGGTGCATGCGTGAATCACACATTTAATTGATATATCATGTAGAATCATTAGAAGGGAAAATGTAGCTTATAAAAGGAGGAGAGATCCCCCTACCCAAATCATTCCCACTCATCCCATTCCATCCAGTGGAAAGCATACAAGAGGATAAAAACACTCCCTTATTCCTTCTTGTTCTTCATTTATATTTATTTCTTATACATTTATTTTGTATTCAAATATGACTACCCCTTCTCGCACGGAGGGGTACAATCCTTAATGGTTTGGTGAAGGGAGGGGAATCCAATTTTTGGATGGTTGAGTTTCTAAAGTTTTTATTCAATGGAATTATTTGATTTTAAATTAATTATTTTCAATTTAATTTATTTTAGAATTTAAATTAATATGATTATATTTTAATTTATTCTTAAATATTAAGTTTCTTTAATTTAAATATTATTCTACCCTTGATTTATTTATTATTTACACCAATTGGTTAATTTTTAAAGAAAATCAAGTAAGGGATTGGTTTAGGTATTAATAAAACACATGAAACAATTAATATATACTAGTTTAATTATATAGGGAAAACTAATACTAGATTTGGTATTTCATGAGTAATTAAAAATAATCTATTAAGATTTCTATACTTTGATAAATAATTAAATCAGAGGTGAGTCATACAAATAATTTTTATTCAATTCATTTAATTATTTTCCTAAAACCAAAAGGTTCTTCTTTTTTAGAAACTATGATGGAATCATGAAAGGGAAAACCCAACCTGAATCCAATCACTTATCACTCATTACAAATTCACTAAGCATATCTTGTCTTATTAAATCCTTAAACCTTGTTAGTTTTATCTATATAGGTGACATGTAAAAGAAAACACTGATCTTTGGAGAATGACTTTCCGGTTACCACTCATACTACACCCTTATGGGATTTCATTGTTTTTCCACACCTCACGACAATCTTGTGTCACCTATTTCCATGGATATGAAAAGGATGGATCTAAAAATCATAAATCCAAGTAATAAATCTTACCTTTACCAATTATTACCCAACCATGTATCAAAGAGTATGTCAAAGAGGAACAAAGGGATAGTTTAGAGCATTAAAATAGGGTGAGAGAGAAAAATGATGGGAAACTCTATAAATTCAATAATGGAAAATATAGAGTCTTTTTTAGGTATAAATTGTTTTCCCATCATCACTTAAGATAACAAAAGCATTTTTTGATGATTCACATATCTCATATTTCTCCATCCACCATGGAAGTATCGTGATGTATTGCGATCTTAGAGAACACTTCTAATCGGAAAATGTAATGAAGAATATTTCTAAATGTATATAAAAGTGTTTGGTATGCTAACACGTAAAGGAATAAAGGGAAAATTCTATGGGGATTATAAAAAAAATCCCATACCTATATTGAGATGTGAGACAATCACCATGGATTTTGTGACTAATATTTTGAATACATCTAAAATAAATAATTCTATAAGGGATTTATTGGATTGGATTATAAATATTAATCATTTTATCTCCATTCGATAGGAAATGTTACACGATGAACATTCAAATATATAAATCACATGAGTGGTGAGTCTTCATGGAACACCAATATTGAATGTATATAATCAATATACAAGGTTCACCTAAATGTTATGTAAAATTATTCAACAAGAACTAAACATATCTTTGAACATTAGTTTATCCTATCACCCCCATAAATATCTAAAATTTGAAATAACTATCCAAATATTTGAGGATATACTGAGAGTCTGCTCTATAGATATCGAGGGGGGTTTAGAGAAATGTCTTCCATTGGTTATGTTATCATAAAATAATAGATTCTAAATGAGAATTTAGAATAGTAATTATGAATCCATCTTCAAAAATAATTTCAAAACTCTGGCATGTTGGGATAATGTTTGAGAAAATAAGATAATGGGACCTCAATTGGTCAAGGAAATGGTAGCGAATGTTAGATCCATTTAGCAATACATTAGATATATATAGAGTCAATAGAGGAGCTATTTTGACAATTGTTGATGATATTTGGAGTTTGAAGTCAAATATTGTGTTTTTATTCAAATTAAACTATGTAAAAGATTCAAGATATTTAGAAAGAAATGAAATATTAGTCCTAGGTAAATTAAATCCTTTGAGATCCTATATTGGATAAGAGTTTTGGCCTATCAAAAAGTACTTCCACCAAACCTAGATCAAGTGTATGATGTGTTTAATATATCGATTTTGATTAATTATAAACATGATTCGTCACATGTACAAAAACCATAGGTGGTGCAACTAGTTCATGACCTCTCCTATGAGGAGAAATTGGTGAATATCATAGACTATAGAGATAAATTTTAGTGAAATGAGAAAGATTACATCATCAATTACTTTGGTGGAAATATTAGTATGAAGAGGAGACGTGGAAACATAAAGAGGTAATGAAATTAACATTCCCTCATTTATTTTAACTGGGGATATGAGATAAAATTTAGAGAACTAAATTTAAAGTGGAACAATGTAATAACTCATAAATTTATATAAATTAGTTTTTCTTTCTGAATAGACACGTGTGTCATATATAAGAATATATTATAATATAAAATAAATTCAACAAATAATAGAAAACAAAAAAAACATTATTTCATTAAATAAGAAAAATACATTTAGAGTGTAATGAACTGAACTGGGTTCAATTAACATGCCACTTGATCTAGTTCCCTACAAGGCCCCAATAACACCTCCATGTATGGTTGAGGCTTTCAACTAGAAGTGATGGTCTAAAAATTTTATGGGGAGACTCTACCCTCACTTCAGAGTGAAATAAAAGAGGTAAAATAGGACAAAACAAACACATCCATTAACATCAGAGTATGTATAATCCAATAAAACAAAAGAATACTATAATTAATGAAATTTGGCATGAAAACTCTTAGTCATGCTAATATATATCAGCTGGTCTCCCATTGGTCTGACCACATATAAATATATAGTAGATAAAATAAAAATAAAATACCCATGGAACTACTATCATCCTTAATCTATACCTTAAACCTGCTCACCAATAACTTTTTAACTACACTATTCAATCCTCAAACTCTATTGTGAGATCCCACTCGATCATGGTAGATTGAGACTCCAACTAATCCAATACATGTGATTTAATTGATAGTATATATTAGTTCTTCACATAAACCAAAGTGTCTTTGTTGGGGTGTGAAATAAATTATCATTAGGCCACCCCCAACAATGCTACCTAATATTTGATTTCCTAATAGGTTCATACACTTGTGATATTCCCAATGTGTCCAAATAATAATAACTATTAGAAAAAATAAACTTAATAAATAAACACAAAAAATAATAGATAAAACCCTTGGGTTCTAGTGGAGCCTCAAATCAATGAATCTCTCTATGGATAAGGCCAGGAGTCATAAACCACATGACTCACTAAGGAAAAAAACATTAGACACATCTACCAGACCACTAAAGATCTCTAAGATGAAAAAAACAAATTTTATAAATTATAAACCTTGGGATAACCCATATAAGTCGTATACAAAAAAATGAAACCTATATAATCTCGACGAATCTAATTCCATGATTTGAACTTGCAACAGGAACATTGTTCAACATGGAAGAACATTCCAAGGCCCTAGAATTCCAACAGAACTATTATTCCTCAATTTACATCCCATAAGTGTGAAGCTACTCATAGAAATTAATCCATCCAAGGAACAAGATAGCATCTATGGTCCACCATCCAAGAGAACTTGGAATCCTTGTCCATTGACCCCATAGATAGTGCATAACATTGTAATAGTAGGATACACTCATCTAGATCACTCGTTATCTCCCTTAGACCCATCTAACACATCTATATGAACAATGGAGGAGAGAATCTACTCAATCTATGGGATAAATTACAATCCATTAATATCCAAAAGGTATCCACCTATCTATAATACTAGAGAAAAAAACTACCCTTAACATTGATAGTATTATTCATAGAAGCATGCTTTGAACTATTCCTGCGTCCATCGTTATCATCTCATACACTACGACTCTCCCCAACCCTCTAATGGTTACAAAACACAAGGCAACAATAGTACCTTGAACCAATTCATGATGTAGTGCACCTAAAGAGGGCATCATCTATCGTATCGAATATAAACCTGGGTGTATCCCATAGTAAGTAAACCTAAAGTTGTCAAAAATGGCCCAAAATTGATCCTCAATCCATAGAATGGTCATAAGGGTGTCTAATTGTGTCCCCAAAACCCATCTCATATCATATATCAGTGGAACATGGCTATACCTAACACCCCATAGTATCATCTGACCCCCAAAGTCCCTATTAGATCCAATACTCAATCAACACCAACATTCTTAAAATATGGTAAATCCTTAATGTCCCCTTAGACCCATATCAATATCCAATTAATAGAACGCAACCATACCATGCCCCTCATGCTGTTTCCCTAGCCTAAAGGCTTCATATATGAAAACGTATCCAAGATAACACTTGTTCCCACCATTTGAGAACCATCCAATGAACCAAAATCAGACCCCTTGACATTACCTATAAAGTCATCCATCAATATCATGACATGCACTGGTGTCTCACACCACACCACCTACAAGGAAACTCTTAAAATGAAAACCTAGAGATTAATTAACCCAAAAACATGATTAAAATTTATAGTTAAACCACACCAAACTCTATGAATCTCACTAACATCCTCTCAACACTATAAGGTTATAACCATTATTATCTACAAGGAAACACTAATAATGGTCTATTCACAAGTCCAACTCTAAACTAAGGTGAAAAACACTAAAATCCCTCAAAAGGGGAAGTACACAGAATTCACCACATATGTGTGGAATTTACCCCCAACAATCCTCCCAGGCCATGTACCACAACCATCCTGGAGTGATCTTTTACGAGTACACAGTGTGCACAAACCTTACTTACCCAACATGGGGTACCTAGACATGTGGCACAAATTCCCTCTAGCCAAGAAACCAACATGACCACTAGCTGTGTATCTCACACAGGGTCTGGTTATGTAAAGTACAAGACCATTTTCCCTAGAATGAGGTGTTTTTTCCAACACTCAACCACACCCTATGTCTCCCTACATTGAGATCCCCGAACACACAAACCATCTAGCCCCAATCTTCTAAACTGTACCCCAAAATTAGATAACACATCATGCATTCTTAAACCATAGAACCTGTTATTGGGTTTTCCTGAATAGAAAAACCATACAATTGGCCCAAAACCCATCATTTTACCCAAAATCAAGACACAGTGATCTATAAAACAATAATAGTTTCCATAAAAGCACATAAAAAACTTAAAAGAATTAATATATATGGATCAGGGTAAAAAACACAAAATAAAAGCTTTCCTCATCCCTAAAACTCCAAAGAATCAAGCCCAAATCCATTCCATTTAGACATCGCATCATGATATATCAAGAGATGTGCTCTCTAGTAATGACCCCACCATCCCTATTATCTTAACCAATATGCAATAAAAGTTGTAAATCCATCACACTCTCATGTATATTCAATAAGGAAGAAAATGCAGAGGAAAAAAATAAAATGAATAAGGAATAAAAAAACAAATCACTTGTCTACATGGATCAAGACAACCCCTATAACCGAAAGTTAGTTTACATTTCACCGATATAAACCCCCATTCTGAACTCAACCACAAAATTATAATTCATATCCAAGACTTCTCTTAAATGATATCATCGTTCTCAAATGTGGAAAGAACTGATATTAATGATTAAATATTTAATATTACAAAAAAATATTTTATTATCATAATTCAGCCAAACTCTAGTCCAAGGGTAAGCACCATATTCCAGCACCAATAGAGTTATCAAAAATTGTTTTGATATCATAACAATGGATAAATTACCATTTTCTCATCTAAACCACCTAAGAAAAAAAATTAAAATTTCCTGTGATTTCCATAACAAGTAACAATGCAGGTCCTTATAATATCCTCACCATAATGCATATTATCTTCAATAATCCTTAGTATCTAACTAACTATATTTCTCTCACCCTGAGAACTAACAAACCTCCTTATCGACCCTCCCTCAGATCACATCTTATTCAATTTGGTTCAACTACTAAAACCTGAATTCCAATATTATCCCAAACTCCAATCCCTGGGTTTTATACTTTCTATGAAACTAGATACATACATATTATACCAACACACCAAAAAGTGAATCCACCTCAACCATCCACATATTGGTCTCACACACACAAGATGATTTTGACAATATATCTATTCACCCATGACCGATAAGATTCTACCACCATATGAGTATCCTCATTATCACCCCATAACCAAACACCAACCTCTACAACCCACGCTCTGACCACTACTGAATGTAATAACTAGATGTGGTTGGCTCACTCATACTTGATCACCGGTACGAAAACACCAACCACTACCCATTCTTATTTTATCAATAATCACATCTTTCACACTCAAATATCCATGTATAATAAGGATCTCACCATAAAACAACCAATGATTTTCTCTCATGACTACACCACTCAGGTACCCTTAAGACCTAAATGATTCTCAGTGGACCCAGACATGATTCATCGAATTGACCTTTGAACCAAATAGAACCAGGCATAAGCAGTTCACTCATTCCCTTGAAAAATAAGAATTTTTTTCAAAAAAAATAGATGTAAACCCCCACTCTCTTCATCAACAATAGTTATTCTCTAAGAACCTCTTATATACTCTCATGCACCACCCTACTCCGTCTCATCCAAAACTAATAGTTGCATGCCCTTGTGAAACCCAGTCACATAAAAGTAGTCAAAATTTCATGATTAATGTCATATAAATCCTATAATAACATGTCTAAACCACTAACCATCCTACTCAATAAAGTCAATTCCACCAATATAGATCACCCTTTCTGAACCTTTTTAAAAATGAAGCACCACACTCTCAAACCAAGGACAACCAAAATAACACCTTCTATCTAGGAAATGTTCCAAAACCATGAGTACCTAACCATGCTCACACCACTCTACTATAATCATATATCGAACAAACAATTCTATGACTCCAAACAAACATACCCACACATCCAAACCTCAAAACCAAGATACCATCCAATGATCCACCTCTCAAGACCAAGGCATCCTTATGCCTATGTGAAAAAGTATTCTTATGAAAACCACCTCCTTAGGGAAAATTAAACCAAATTCAAACTCATCACATGAATCTAAGTATTTGTCCATCCACTACCAAGGAATCCAATACTATCACGGACCCACTATGGTTTCCATGAATCTAATGATGAATGGAATACATTTCTATAACTAATTAATATCTTACTGTGAGGTCCAATTGAACGGTCATAATCATAAAATACCCATAGTTAAGTTTAGTAGAATTGCACAATGAAGCTATATGTGAAAATTCCATATAAGATATTGTTGAAATATTAAACAATTTATCCTCTATCATCAGTTAAATCAGACACAGGTGCATGTTATGCATATCTTATGTTTCTATTATGATGCATGAAAACATGTCTCTTACCAATGGACCATGATCTAAAAACTAATAAACCATTAATAAATAATCCAAAACCCCCTAATGAATAATATTTAGTGAAATCATTCAACCATGTCATCAAAAACCATTAAAGGAAATCTCAAATCCCTAGTAACCTATATTTCTAATCAGAAATGGTGTTTGCATCACACTAGTTGGACGTCCATCACAATATCTAGAACAATCCAAAACCTCATTAACCATATTCCTAAATAATAAGAAAAATAAAAAGGTTCTATGATACTCTTTTTTAATGAACCGTCATGGTTTGACCTAACACATCACCTGATTTGGATCACTATAAGACCTCAAGTACACCTCTCTATACTCCATATACTACCAATTAGTAGTGAGAGTTTAAAATATGTTCTAAGGAGATTATCCCCCCCATATCAAAGAATAATAATATCAAGAAAAATAACCCAACATGTACATATACATGAGCATCAGAGTACACATAATCTAATAAAATAAAGGCATGATATAATAATTGGAGTTCAATATAAATAATCACGGTCATGCTAGTACAAAACAGATAGTCTCCCACTAGGAAAATCACATATGAAAACAAAATAAAAAAATGAAACTAAGATACACAAGGCTCTACTACCATCCTTGATTCATAGATCAAACCTATTCAAAAAATATTTAAATGATTCATTTCAATCCTTATACTATATTGATTGATATCAATCCATCATGAAACACTAGGACATTTCCCAACACAGTACAACCAGTGCTCAACATAAAAGTAGATATGAGTTATTCACATTCACAAAATATCCCACGTAAAGGGTGATAAATAAATTCTTTGTAGACCAACCTAAATGGTGGTACCTAATATCTTCTCTCATAACAAGTTCATGGACATGTGATATACCAAAACTAGAGGAATAATAGTGTCTAATTGAATAAAATAAATAAATAAAAATAAATTAAACCTTTGTTGACCCTCAATTACTAACATAAATTGATATCAGGGAAACCTGCTCTGCCTAGAGCTAGGAGTCATAGACCACATGGCTCAGCAAGACACATAACATCAAACGCATCCTCTGGACCAATAAAGAGAAACAAGACACAAACAATACCACTTGTATTAATTATATACCATATGATATTCCATAGGAATCCAATATAATAACATGCAACCAAAATGATCCCTAGGATTCAAATAAGATGATATTAACTGGTGATAAGAACTCAGATCAACACAGGAGAACTTTCCAAGGTCTTGATTGTCCCATTTAACTAGTTGGGAACAATATCCATCCCATGACCATAAATACACTCGAGGTATATAATCAATCAGAGGAGCATGAAATCGTCCACATTCCACCATCTGAGAGAAATCATCATCTATAGACACTAACCCCATATCCATTTAATAAGTCTAAACTAGGGTATGTTCTCATATAGATCACCCATTATCTCCCTAGGATCTGTATAACACAACCATCCATTCAATAGAGGAGACCATCAAATCAATCTAGGTTATAAATACCAATCTAGTAATAACACAAAATTAACCTCTAATATTTAATACCTAATTATGAAACTACCTCAAACACCATTGGAATAACCCATAGAAACATGGTTCATCCAATATTCACACCCAAAATTATCATCATAGCCAATGAGTATCCCAATGACCTTATCAACATCATGAAACATGAGTTTTTCATGGCCCCTTGAACCACATTAAGAAATATGATGACCCATATGGGTTCCTCTATCTCATCCAACTAAAACTCAGGCATGGACCATCATAGGAAAACCTTAGGTGTCCAATGATAGCCTACAACTGATCCTTGATCAACAACGTGACTATAAGGGAATTCACTAGGTTACATCATACACCATGTATCTCAACTCAATGGTACCGAGCTATACTCAACACATTAAAGTTTCATCCCATCCCCAATAGCCATATCAGATTCAAACCTCAATCAAAACCAACATCCCACATAGAAGGGAAATCTTTAAGGGTCCCTCTGACCTATTCAATCTTCATATAATATCACCAAACCATACCTGTAACATTATGGTTCCACCCTATCCCAAAGGCTCTATATAAGAAAACACATCCAATATACCACTCATTCAAACCTTCCAAACCCACTTTATGAGTATCAAATCAATCCCTTTAGCATCACCTTCCAAGTCATCTAACAAGATCATCATACCCACCTGAATCTTACACCACATCACCTATAGGGGAACTCCTAAACTAAAACCTTTAAAGATTATTTAACCCATAAAATTAAGGAAAACCTACATCCAAACCTATTTCAACTTCAAATGCCTCACTAATGGCCTCTAAACATGATGTGGTACTTATCATCTAGATTATATTGAAAAAAACTCACAATGGGCTATTCACAAGTCCAATTATGAATCCAAGGTGAGAAAACATTGAAAATCTGTCAAAGGGGGATGTTCGATGCTTTCACCTTATAAACATGGCATGTACCCCCCATAATCCTCCAAGACTACATACCATAGCTGACTTGGAGTATACTTTCTCAAGTTCACAGATCTCATTACACCTATATAGCTTATACCCCTCATGGGGTACCTATACATGTTCCTTGAATGTCCTCTATCCATAAACCCTACATGGCCATTAGTATTGTACCATACATAGGGTATAGACATATACCTTACACAACCACATACCCATCTGTGGTGTGTTCATCTGAACACTCAGCCACATCCTGAGTCTCCCTACATGGTTTATCCTAATATTAACTATCATCTAGACCTCATATCATATCATTTTACAACAATAAAGAACATAGGGAATGTGTTCTTGAACCATAAAATAACTAATTGGGATTTCCCAGAAAAAAAACCTTTCAATAAAACTAAAACCCATGTTTCTCCAAAATCAACCAAATATAGGGCATAAAACACTCCCAATATCTATAAAACACTTCAAAAATATAAAAACATTAATATATAGGGTTAAAAATGAAAAACTAAAAAAATTTCCCTACCTCATGGTAAGAAATGGAAAATTCATTAATCTTGGATCTACACCATATAGCCAATGAATCTTGATTCATCCACAGATCATATCCCTAGAGATGATATTCCCCCTCTACCCCTCCCTCTCCTTTATTAAATTATAGAAATTAAATGGGAAATCTATCCCTATATCACATGTTAATATGAATGAAAAAAAGGGGGTGGAATAAAAACAAAATGAAAAATGAAAATAAAAGGAAAACGAAACACCCACTTAAAAAAAACGACCAAAGCTGTGAAACCCGATCTGGGATTATATTTTTATAATAAAAACCACCCATTATATACTCAAATACGACATTAGAATTTCAATCTGAGACTATTTTTAAAATATATCACCAGTATCACCCATGTAAATAACTAATATTAATTAATTAAATATTCTCTAAAAGTATAACCATTTTGGAATTCCAACAAATACCATCCCTAGGGTAAACACTATATTTTGAGACCATTAGAGTGGTCAAAAAATTCCATGAATTTATCATAGAATTAATTACATTTTTTCCCTCTAAACCACTCAGGAAAAAAAATTCAAATTTCCATTTATTTCTACAGTACGTAACAATGTGGGTTGTTACATATAGTATAACCCCCCAAGACTTCCAAATATGAACATAATGTTCAATAGTGTATATGATATGAACCACGAAGATTAGAATAGAAGGTGAAAACCTTAGACTTTAATATATATTTATTTTTAAATTAATTAAATCTATTTGATAATTTTTGATGCACACAACACTGGGTTTAAACAAATCATGATATTCTATTAAAATATTATTATTTAAACTTTCTCATTACAACCTAGCTGTTAAGTTGGTGGGTATAAATAGGAATAACTAAATTATTAAAATTAACTTCTTTACACATGTATAAAATAAATTAAATTTTTATTTATTGATTGCAAATATAATTATAACAATTTAAAGAAAAAATAAATGTTCTTTTGAAAACTATAATTTTCTAAAAGCATGTTTAGTCATGCTTTGCGAACATAATTAGAAATTTAATTTTCATAAATTTTCAAACATCTATTCGAGAAAACTAATTTTATTTTCAAATTCATCATATTGATATTATTTTATGGTTAAATATTTTAATTTTTATAAAATATTACTTTTTCAATAAATAGTGAAAATATCAACTTTTTATAAAATTTTCAATAATTTTTATTAGATTAAGTCCCATTATTATTTATATTTGATTTAAAATTAACATAAGTATTATTTATTTATATTAAATACAATTAATTACATTTAAATCATCTTTATGGTATATTTTACTATAAGTTAATTTTTAGGATTTTAAACACCTTTTTCTAAAAAATGTTTTAAATTGTATAATGTTTATCCATTTTAAAAAATTAATATAACCCCTAATCAAGAATTATTTGAATTAAAATTATATACTATATATATTTATTAATCTAAATACACCTATTTATAATTACTTTCCATATAGTTAATATGATATCATCATTTCCTTATAAAATACATTTCTTAAAAAAAACTTTTTTTCAACATGGTTGTGGGTTTAATTATAAATTAATATATTCCACTTATTGGAGTTAAATTTTAAAAAATGGATTCCATATTTCAATTAAACATAATTTATACTATATAATAAGTTCAACTTTATTTTTCACTATAATGAATAATGAAAACAATAAGAAATATTTATCATGGTTAAGGTAAAAACAAGTTTACCAGGGGATTAAACTAAAAATATAAGGATTAAAAATACCTTAAAACATGTATAATCTCTATTTTATGGTAATATTTCAACCCTATATTTTCTAGGGTTTAAAAATTATCCATTTTTAATACTTTTTAATGAGAAAAATGTTTTTTAAATTATTTCTTTTTAAAAATTCTTTATGTGTCCTCTCCCCCACTTATAAAAGTCCACACACTCTACTCTCATTTAAACATGTAAAAAAAATTGGTTAAACCAATTTCAATTATAATCACATATTTGATTCAATACCCTTATCCTAGAATCCATTTTTTCTTAAAAATCCAATCTAGGAAGGCTTTTAGTGCAAACCAAAAGAAGTTGTCTGAAGAAGATGTGATGTCCTTAACCGAGAGTTTTATTTTATTCATCCACTAACTTCAAATATTATTATACCAGGATTATATAATAACAAAATTTTATTAAAAATTATAATACTTTTTTATGTTATTTTCATGACCTACCACCATCTATACCTCTCTCAAATGGGAAATTAAACCATTGATCATGTGTACGGGGCACTACCGTCACACGAACCAATGTAATTCATTTTCCATCACTACATATCACATTTATATATAAGGATTCACTTGATTATTATGTATTATATTTATGATATATTTATACCTATGTAATTATAATATCACATATACATTCGTACTTTCTAATATGTAGAGAATATAATAACGTCACTCGTGTGTATAATAGACTACTGTCACTCGAATCCATGATATTCTTTTTTCACTAACACTTTACAGGGAAGGTAAAAAATGGTAAATTTAATTAATATATGTGATATATCTGAAATGATATTGATTCATTAAAATTAATATTCAATCCACTTCCATACCCTTTTACCCGTTAAGTAAATGATAATGTCGCTCATGTATATTTAGAGCATACCGTCTCTATGAAGGTATGTGATTCATTCTCTAAGATAAAAATTTAATAATGGTTTTAAAGATGTATCAAATAAAAAAATTATATTTATAATATAAATAATATTATTTAAATTATTTAACTAAACCAATGTTCAAGATCCGGAACATTCGTGATGAAATGTGATGTAGAAAATAAGGTAATTAACACTCAAAACAATAGTGATAATATAAAATTTTTAATGAACAGGTAATTAAGATGATATAAAATTAAAATATATGATATTATAAATAAAAATATTATCATTTTATAATTTAATAACATGTTTAAAACCATTTTACAAGAGGTTAAATATCTCTCAACTAAAGGAAAGCGTGAGGTATGGTGTTTCTTGACTCCATTTTCATTCATTGGGTTATATGTCTACTTCATTGACTGTATTATGCTAATATTATGTGTGAAATAAAATTTAATTAATTTATTATTTTATTTAAAATTTATTTTTTTTATTTAAATTTTTTACAAAGAATAATGGCATTAATTAACTATAACTTCAATTAGGTGAACATTACAAAGGTTTTGTCTGAAAACTTCCTCCTTTGAGACACATGTTCTTTTACATAGCTAATCTATTTTAAATTTTTTATATATTTCCCCTTTACATACTATATCTTTAATACTTCCTAATTTAAGATATATTAATTTAAAATTGATCTACTTCATTCATTGAAATTTATGATTCAAAAATTAAAGAGCTGGTAAGGGTTTATGTTCCAATCTCATTTTAATTAGGATTATTAATACATGAATATCTACATCTAGAAATTATTTGATCACTTTCTAATAAAACCCTTCTATTTTAATCTCCTTTGTTTATTTATGAATTTTTCAAGTAATAGTACCATTTTCCCTTATTTTGTATTTAAAATTATTGAGAACATTTTTTTATAAAATCTGTCTTTATTTATTTCTTCAATCCAAAATCCTTTTTCATCCAAATCTATGTTTTCCAAAAAAGATTTTAAATATAATTTACTATTATATATTAAATTCATTTATATAATTTATTGGATTTTTTAAAAAATTAAAATTAATTTCAAATAATTTTATGAACATGGTACTTTTTTACTTTTTTTACCAAAAAATGAAATGAATCTTTTTTTAATGTATTTTGTATAAACAAAAATATTCCACCATCATAAGAAATCAATGTTTTAAAGCTTAATTTTTGAGTTTCAAAGTTTTTTTCAAAAAAAATCTTTAATGTTTTAGAAATATTTAGATATTTAATAAGTTCTTTCAGATTGGAAAGGATATTTTCAACAATAAATGTTCAGAGGGATCTTTCAAAGACAGTTTTAATCTAATATAGAATCCTTTGATGTTACTCAAAGTAAAAAAGATATTCTCCTCAATAATTTTATAATTATTTTAAAATTATTTTATTTGAATAAAAAACCTTTTAAGTTATGGTTTTGTTCTAAATTCTGTATATGTGTATCTCACATATATTCCATGTTTATTATCTCTTCCTTTGATGGGGTAATATATACTTTATGATCATTTCTAAAATTCATTCATTATGAATTCTTCTTTTAATATGATATGAAGAAATATTATGCAACACATTTCCTTTACTTGGGTATTTTTTTTTTTATGCATTATGATTTATTTCCTTTATGTTATACACATAAGTCGCTAATATGTTAATATGGGTACACTCAGATAGTGCTCCAATGCATTAGGTAAAGATTTAGTCTCATGATACATTATGTATGGGATTACGAAGTAATAATAATCCATTATGGTACTTTTCCAACTATTTGGTTTTGTCTAGGAATTTATCCTTGACTCATGTTTAATTTATGTTTTTTTCTGCCACATTTTCTATACCACTATGATCTATTGATACTATGTTATTTATTTTATTCTTACATTAAATTACTCAAATCCTTCTCTTTATGATATCATTTTAAACTCTTGACTCAAATTTTATGTTTCCTTATCATTTGTATTTTCTTACTGGGATTTTTAGATCACACCTTTTGTCTATATATTACACATTATTCCCATAAAGTTTAATATCTCTAATGGAATTTGGATCCTGTTATGGAGAATAAAAAAAATTAGTCTCACTTTGATGTTTTATAAACCTAGCCATCAAAATACACTTATACTTTATGATCATTGTGTTGTTTTAATGGAAGTTTATATTTAAGAATCGTATTATAATATGAGTAAAAGGCTTCAATCTTCATGGTTAGTATTAGAGAAATGATTATATTGACCTTTGGAAACTTGGATAATATGACTTTATTTAGAACCCTAGGGATAAATCTAAGTATATGACTAAGTATAAAAAATAAATCCTAGAATCTTGGTGAATTATAAATCAAGTTATTTTAGAGAAATCACATCCATATCTGGATACCAAAAGTGGATTTGGTTCTGGAACATACGTACATAGGGGTAATAAATTTAAAAAAGTTGTTTTGGTATTAACTCGGGTGTTACCTGGTACATGATAATGATAATTAATATCCAATTGGTTTGATACTCATGGGGGTATGCTTTGGATGTTCACAAACTCTTTGTGAACCACCATGAATAATTTTAATCAATGATGATCGTGGATGACCTTTATTAAACCTTAAGTTACTTATATTAAATTGAAGGTTCCATGATTTATACGTCTTATAAATAATCTTTCATGACTATTTTGTTTCCCATAATGAATACTGTTTCTAACTTTATTATTTATATTTTTAGTAAAAGTAGGACCCGAAAAGGAATCGGGTTAACGTTGAATGTTATTGATAATGTATTAATGAGATACCAAATTGGATGATAATTGGAGTAAAGGATATTTTGATTATTAATAACTAGTTATAATGATATATGATTAAAAAAATTCACCTTAACCAACTCTTTAACTCAACAAATAAGAGAAGTACGTATTTCTTTGATATTTTGGGTGGTGGAGAAAAAGGATGAAATAAGATTTGGTTACCTATATTTCAAGAATGTGGGAAGAATAAATCATTGGAATGATACAAAGGAACTAGAATATGTTTTATTTGTGGGGAAGAAAGTAATAAAGTGGTTAATTTCATAGAAAAAATAAAAAATTTAGTAAATTAAATGGATGAGAACATGGTTTCCTTAAGGGATAATCAATGGTTCAATTTTTATATGTGGTAAAAATGGACATTATACAAAATTAACGTCCTAGGGGGGAGCTTTAGAAGATTATCAATAAAGTCGTATGAGTAAAGGATTTGATGTTGATGATGAAGTGTCTAAAAATGAAAAATAATAGGAATGAGGTATTAATGAATAAGATGATGAATCCTAGTTAATAGTTTAATAATTAAGTGGAATGATTGAAATATTTATATACTAAAATTCCAGAATTATGTAAATCATGAAATATATATTTATGGATTGTTCTATAGATGTTTTGTATTTAGGATTTCAAGAATAGGTTGAATGGTATTAATTACTGAGAAATTTGATTTAATGGTAAGGTGATACTATATATAAAAAACACATAATTGAGGAATATATAATCATGGATATGTGCTTGATTTTGAGGTAATTAGTTTATTTCATTGTAAATAATGAGCTATATAGAAAATCATAGTGGTTAAAAAAAATTTATTTGATGACTAATGTATTTTTTTAAGACTATCATCATATTATTGAGAATGTTATAGGATCATTCTGAATTAATAATATGATCATCAAATATTTTTTTCCATAATTATAAAAAGGGACAACCCACAAGTTCGGTGACAACCCATCGCATCATACAAGGCTGTAGGGCTTGAACCCACAACTGATCAGAAATAAGGTTCTATTTCCTACCAAAGGTCCACATGAAATACTGATTAGTATAACATTTTTTACATATATATATTTTTAAGGGTAAATATTAATTTTATTTCTAGAAACATATTATAGGATAAAGTTATTTGATCATGGGGTGATAATAGATATTTAGATAGACATTTTATTAGGTTGAATAATATATAAATTTTTTTTTAATGTGAAGTATTATTTGGGATGAATGTTATTATGTTTTTTAGATGTAATTGGAAAGGATATGATATAAAATTTGAGGTTACACTACTACAAAAACGGGCAATAACAGCGCTAAAATCGGGCTTTAACAGCGCTGTAAAGCTCAGCGCTGATAAAGGGGGGGGGGTCCTTTAACAGCGCTTTTTTAGCGCTGTTAAATGTCACCTTTAACAGCGCTAAAAAAGCGCTGTTAAATGTCACCTTTAATGGCGCTAAAAAAGCGCTGTTATATGTTGCCTTTAACAGCGCTTTTTTAGCGCTGTTAAATATCTCCTTTAACAGCTCTTTTTTAGCGCTGTTAAATGTCGCCTTTAACAGCGCTAAAAAAGTGCTGTTAAATCCCTGCCTGCTGCTAATAAAAAACCTGCACTAGTACAGCCAGCCGAGCAGACCTGCACAAAAACCAGTATATCAACCACAGACCTGCACAAAAACCAGTATATCAACCACAAGCATGTCATCAACTGATCACAACCCAACCAAACAGTGTTCTTACCATGAGTTAGCTACCATCTACCTAGAAACCAAAACTACCTCATTACATAGTATCACAAAATATTCCTACACAACTCAGAAGATAAATACTAGAACATTCCACTATGCATTGTTTCTCCTTGGATTGCCACTTGGTTTTGACAAATCGTGCAGAGCCCGTGCTCCTTGAATCATTCTGAAATACATAAAAAGGATATCCTAACTCTCCCAACCATCACCCTTAGTAATTATGTATATTAATACAAAAAAGGTAACATATCATAAATTGGGGGACTGTAATGAGACATCAAGATTAACATTCTATATATAGGATCGATGTCTGGTAGGATTGGTTGCGTTGATACATGACTCTACCTGGACCTCAAAAATAGATATATGATCTCACTCCAGGACTTTCAGAGAGACTCCAACTATGTCTAGGACGTCCTGCTGAAGCGATCGTACTACCGTAAGTCAGAAAAGATACCAAAACCATCCTAGGAAGGATCATGGGAGCCAACCCTAATGAAATATGTCCTTGATATAGTGTTCAAAGAGATCAATCATGGTACATAAAATTATGTGTCATTTAAAGGGTCACATGCCTTGTCGCATTACCTTGGGTAACTCCAATGTTCAGCTACCTGTGTGAATATACATGTCATATCAATAGGAAATTACATGGCATGTTAAAAAACATATACGTGTTACCCTTTGATCTTGTGTCCTCTTATGCACCCTTGCCCTATGTTAGTACATGACGTTGATCTCGTGTGATTCTTCCTGTGTATCTGTACAAGGGATAAACTGTGTAGCTGGCTCATTAAAGACGTGTAGTGGGATATATTCCATGTAGGAAAGCCATGTAATCCACCCCAGGTTTGACTCGTACACGTCACATATGACCCATGGATCATTGTACTAAAGTGTTAACACAATCCTAAGGCGTTTGGTCGGTTTCCCGTATGTCAGTTGTTGATTTCACTTAAAAATAAATCCATTTTGAACAAAATAGAGGCACTTTGAGTGGTGTCGGCCACACCGGGCCTCGGATTGAGTCGGGGTTGACTCTTACACGACAAATTTGACCCATGGATCATTGCCCTTAAGTTTCAACAGAATCCAAATGCGTTTGGTCGGTTTGCCGCATGTCAGTTGTTGATTTCAGTTAAAAATAAGTCCATTTTGAACAAAAGAGAGGCACTGTGAGTGGTGTCGGCCACACCGGGCCTCGGATTGATGCGGTGTTACGTCACACATGAGTCATTGATCATTGTGAAAAAGTATCAACGCAATCAAAAGCCGTTAGATCGATTTGGCGTATGTACGTAAAATATTGTCCATTTTAAACTAAATACATACACTTGGAGTGATACCGGTCACACCGCGCCTCTGATTGAGGCAGGGTTGACTCGTACACGTCACATTTGACCCATGGATCATTGTCCTTAAGTTTCAATAGAATCCCAATGCGTTTGGTCGGTTTTCCGTATGTCAGTTGTTGATTTCACTTAAAATTAAGTCCATTTTTAAGAAAACAGTGACATTGTGAGTGGTGTCGGCCACACCGGGCCTCAGATTGATGCGGTGTTGAATCTTACACGTCACACATGAGTCATTGATTGTTGTGAAAAAGTATCAACGCAATCAGAAGCCGTTAGATTGGTTTTGCGTATGTACGTAAAATATTGTCCATTTTAAACTAAATACATACACTTGGAGTGATACCGGTCACACCGCGCCTCTGATTGAGGCGGGGTTGAATCTTACACGTCACATTTGACCCATGGATAGTTGTCCTTAAGTTTCAATAGAATCCCAATGTGTTTGGTCGGTTTGCCGTATGTCAGTTGTTGATTTCACTTAAAATTAAGTCCATTTTTAACAAAACAGTGACACTGTGAGTGGTGTCGGCCACACCAGGCCTCGGATTGATGCGGTGTTGAATCGTACACGTCACACATGAGTCATTGATCATTGTGAAAAAGTATCAATGCAATCAGAAGCCGTTAGATCAGTTTGGCGTATGTACGTAAAATATTGTCCATTTTAAACTAAATACATACACTTGGAGTGATACCGGTCACACCGCGTCTCAGATTGAGGCGGGGTTGAGTCGTACACGTCACATATAACCCATGAATCGTTGTCCTAAAGTGTCAACACAATCCTAAGGCGTTTGTTCGGTTTCCCGTATGTCAGTTGTTGATTTCTCACTTAAAAATAAGTCCATTTTGAACAAAACAGAGGCACTTAGAGTTGTGTCAGCCACAACAGGCCTCAGATTGATGCGGGGTTGACTCGTACACGTCAAATTTGAAGGTGAGTATGCATACACGATAGTTGACCTTCTTAGAGAAGGGTTTCTGGAAGAGTATAAAAGACATGAAGCAATGAAGATCATTAGAGTGTTGGAGCAAATGTGGTTGCTACAAACAATGTGGAAATCGGCTTGTGCAAAGCGACCTAAGTTACAACTTGCAGGTATTGTACTCTATTTTTTTCTGGAAGGTTTCAGTTTAAATGCATTTTGGAATGATCATTGCTAGCCATTGTCTTTTAGGTTTTTTTGACAGCCAAGGGGAAAGGGTGGGGTCTGAAGACATTGTAGGATATGTCGAAGGGTGATTGTTTGTGTGAATATGTTGGAGAAATGTTAACTCCCGCAGTTCTGAAAAGAGTCACTATTTGAAAGAAAGTCACAAGTTTAGATACATCTCAAGATGGTCAGATTAAAGACATTTTGAGGGACACTACTAAAGACATGCTCAGATATGCACACATCCCCCACTTTTAGATCGTTGTCTACTACAATGATCTTCCAAACAAGATATGCATTAGAACGCTCATGATACATAGAGAAATTCACTGGCCACCTTCGAGAATGATCTGAAGCACAAACCATGACAGCATTATGTTTTTAACTTCAGCACCTCAATTGAGAATGTGACACCTTTCAGGACTTGGCGCCATTGTATGTCGTTTCGTCCACTGAATGGGTCTATCCTTTTATTTAATTTTTTTAACTTCAGTCAAATATTCTAGAAAGATGTCGCGGCAGATCCTTCACCATTTTTTTTTGCTGAACATCTCATTACATTGTTAAAAAAAAGAAGGGTGTCTTGCATGGGCAATACGTTCTTGTATTGAAGATGATGCACTCCCATTTTAATGGACTAGGTTTACTCCCTAATCTCATACATAACATCTCATGAGACAATAGATTTAACCAATGAATTGGAGTCCTATCTGGGTACAACCATCATACGATTTTCATGATTATGTGTTCCACAATAATTAAATCAATCATTAGGCTTAAACAAAATAATTAACCATGTGGGTTCGAATAAATGGGAGTGCATCATCTTCAATACAAGAACGTATTGCCCATGCAAGACACCCTGCTTTTTTTTAACAATGTAATGAGATGTTCAGCAAAACAAAATGGTGAAGGATCTGCCGCGACATCTTTCTAGAATATTTGACTGAAGTTAAAAAAATTAAATAAAAGGATAGACCCATTCAGTGGACGAAACGACATACAATGGCGCCAAGTCCTGAAAGGTGTCACATTCTCAATTGAGGTGCTGAAGTTAAAAACATAATGCTGTCATGGTTTGTGCATCAGATCATTCTCGAAGGTGGCCAGTGAATTTCTCTATATATCATGAGTCATTGATCGTTGTGAAAAAGTATCAACGCAATCAGAATCCGTTAGACCGGTTTGGCGTATGTACGTAAAATATTGTCCATTTTAAACTAAATACATACACTTGGAGTGATACCGGTCACACCGCGCCTCTGATTGAGGCGGGGTTGACTCGTACACGTCACATTTGACCCATGGATCATTGTCCTTAAGTTTAAATAGAATCCCAATGCGTTTGGTCGGTTTGCCGTATGTCAGTTGTTGATTTCACTTAAAAATAAGTCCATTTTTAACAAAACAGTGACACTGTGAGTGGTGTCGGCCACACCGGGCCTCGGATTGATGCGGTGTTGAATCGTACACGTCACACATGAGTCATTGATCATTGTGAAAAAGTATCAATGCAATCAGAAGCCGTTAGATCAGTTTGGCGTATGTACGTAAAATATTGTCCATTATAAACTAAATACATACACTTGGAGTGATACCGGTCACACACAAAAACTTGTACCGCTTGTGATGCCATTATAAACTGTTCGTCTTTGTACCCTTCTTTACTAAAATCAACTTTCACAAATCCCCATTCATCTATTTTAACACCACTATTGTTATCAATCCATTTGCATTGAAAAATTGGCAATTGAAATGTCGTATAATCCAACTCCCAAATTAGTTTGATAATGCCAAAGTATGACATATTTGCATAAATTGGATTTCTATCCTTACTACCAGAAACATGCATCGCTTCAGCCACTAGTGTAACTCCACTATTTTGCATGGTACTCTCTTCATCATGTTCATCCGTATAGAATGTATAACCATTAATTACATACCCACTGTAAGATAATACATACACACTTGGTCCAGCGGCTAGCCATCGAAGTCGTTCTGAAATTGAATTCGAATTTTCATCCAACTGCTTAAAAATATGGTCCTGAAACCATCCTATAAACTGGTGATTATGTGTATCTGCTAACCATTTTTCAGCCCTCGATGGATTCAACTGCCTAAGAATTTCTTTGTGAGTTTCAATATATGGAGCAACCTCCCAACTGTTATGCAAAACATAAAGATGAGCCTGCTCCCGATCTGTAATACTGATTGTTACAACTTCTCTTCCAGAAATTCCCTCACCCTCAATGCGTCCAGTGTGACGAGATTTCGGGAGACCAATGCTTTCCACATCAGATAGGTATTCAATACAAAATTCAATGGCTTCCTCAACAATATATCGCTCCACTATACAACCCTCTGGCCGACTTCGATTTTTGACATATCCTTTCAAAATCTTCATATACCGTTCAACAGGATACATCCATCTATAGTGCACAGGACCACAAAGTCGAATCTCTCTCACTAAGTGAATCATCAAATGAACCATCATATCAAAGAATGTTGGCAGGAAGAACATTTCTAATTCACATAATATGATGACAATTTCTTTTTCCATAGCTGGCAATTTCCCCGGGTCTAAAACTTTTCTACATATAGCTTTGAAAAAGAAACAAAGTTTGGTTAACGTATGACGAACATTCTTGGTTAAAATGCAACGTAAAGCTATAGGAATTAGATCTTGCATCAAAACATGGCAATCATGTGATTTCAAACCTTTTAACTTCAAATCATTCATTGACACAATGTTCTTGATATTTGATGAGTACCCCTCTGAAACCTTTACATCATTAAAGAAGTTGCAAAACTGATATCTCTCTGCCCTAGAAAGAGTATAAGCAGCAGGAGGAAGAAACATTCGATTTTCACCTTTCACGGGAGCCAACTCTTCTCGTATTCCCATGTCAACCATGTCCAACCTTGCCTTAATTCCATCTTTTGTTTTGCCAGGGGCATTTAGCAACGTTCCAATAACACTATCACATACATTTTTTTCCACATGCATCACATCAAGAAAATGTCTGACGTACAAACAATTCCAGTATGGTAATTCAAAAAAAAACTGATCTGTTTTTCCAACCGATTTTCGTAAGGTTTTTCGAAAATGGTTTACCAAAAACAGTGTTCATATCTTTTACTTTCTCAAACAGCTGATCACCTGTTAGTGGAGACGGTGTTGTGCGTTTTTTTGAACTTCCATTGAATGATGTCATCCAATATCGGTACTTATGCCGACGAGGTAGAAATCTACGATGTCCTAGAAACACAGATTTCGATGAATGTTTCAACCTAATTGATTCTGTATCTTCTTCGCACACGGGACACCCTTGAGTTCCTTTAATGCTATAGCCTGACAAATTTCCATAAGCAGGGAAATCATTTATTGTCCCATACAACATCGCTCTCAACGTGAAGTATTCACTTTTATAAGCATCATACAACATTACACCTGAGTCCCACAATAACTTCAAATCCTCGATCAAAGGAGTCAGATAAACATCAATATCGTTACCTGGTTGTTTTGGTCCTGATATAAGCATAGATAACATGATGAATTTTCGCTTCATGCATAACCAGGGTGGCAAGTTATAATTTAGCAACATAACAGGCCATGTACTATGAGTGCTGGTTTGAAAACCAAAAGGATTCACTCTATCTGTAGATAACGCAAGACAAAGGTTTCTCGGCTCTTTTCCAAATTCAGGATACTCATGATCAATTTTCTTCCATTGAGGAGAGTCGGCCGGATGACGTAATAACCCATCTTTATTTCTTTTATCTGCATGCCACGACAATTGTCTTGTAGTTTCTTTACTTCCATATAAACGCCTAAACCTTGGAATGATTGGAAAGTACCATACAACTTTCGTAGGATTGGATTTATCTTTCTTGTATTGAGAAGCACCACACTTTGGGCATTCTGTAAGTGATTTGTTCTCCTTTCGAAACAATATACAGTCTTTCGGGCAGGCATGTATTCTTTCAGAAATCATTCCCATCGAGCGTAGCATTCGTCTAGATTCATATGTCCGGCTTGGGAGCTCATTATCTTCTGGGAGCATGTCATTCAAGAGAGAAAGTAGTTCCGTAAAACTGACATCACTCCATCCATTGCCTGCTTTCAATTTATACAACTTCAGTACAGCTGACAATGTTGTATACTTAGTGCAAGAAGCATACAATGGCGTCTTTGCACAACTCTTTAACTTCTCAAACAATTTTGGGCAATCACGGGGTTCATCTTGAATTGTCTTTGTCATTTCCTCAATACGATCTTCATCATCATTGAAATCTGTAATCACATCCTCCATACGGTCTTCTTCATTATCTATATTTGTATTCATATCTGACGATCCATAAAACGCAGTTTTATCCCAGCCAGTACCTACATTCGCTTTTTCTCCGTGTTTATTCCAACATTTATAACTCCGATCTATTCCGTGACATATCAAATGTTCTTCCAACTCCTCTGGAGTAAGTAGTCTAGAATAACAACAACGTAAACACGGACAAAGGATTTGAGAAGGATCCTTTGTGTGATCCTTTGCAAACTTGATGAACTCTTTCACTCCGTTCTCGTACTCTATTGTTAAACGATTAGAATCCATCCAATCTTTATTCATCTTTATCCTATTTGAATCTCAAATATTTGTATTTATGGTTCAAGTACACAAAAGAAGACTTCCAAATACAGTAGAAGGGAACCACTTCCTTGGAAGGAGATCAAGTAGTCTAACCTATAATCAAGATTCATAAAAAAGAATATTAGATTCACTAAAAAGATGATTATCTATCACTCTATAAGGAGGATATAACAGGAGATAGAGGATTTCCAATCGATGAGAGATACCTTTATCAGAGAGAAACCAAACGCATCCACTAGAGCTTCTATCTGATTTGTATAGGCACTCAGGATACAAAAACTATATTTAAAATGCATGTGAGATAAAGAACGAATAATTAAAATAAATAATCCATTATACAATTTAAAATTCATTATCATC
The DNA here is from genome assembly GCA_963277665.1 of Viscum album. Lineage (NCBI taxonomy): Eukaryota > Viridiplantae > Streptophyta > Magnoliopsida > Santalales > Viscaceae > Viscum > Viscum album. The sequence goes on from OY728159.1 coordinate 2,142,550,306, forward strand.
TCTATTATGATTTGTATAGGCACTCCGGATTCATTCTAGTAGTGGTACAGGTTCCCCCATTAATCATGAGTGATAGAGGGAATAGTAGTTTTTGGATTACCTTTCTTGTTTTATACAATTTATGAAGAAATGACAAGGGTTGGAAGTGCCGAGTGTGTTTGACTTGAAAATAGAGGTTCAGTTGCAACACCCTCTGATGTTTTCTGGAGAGGGTGGACCCAAGGTAGATAAGTTCTAAATTTAGTTCATCTATAATATTCTAGATAACTTTTCTACTCCTTAGTAGAATAGGGTAGAGTTGGTAGCGTATATGTTATGGGGGGCAACAATGATCTACTGTGATATTTAGTCTTGGGATGAGCATATGGAGGGAATGACTTGGAAGAAAATCTAGGATATGTTCATGGAGCACTTTTAACCTACGACATTGAGGAAATGAAAATATGAATATTTAATATGTTTGACATAATTACGTTTGATAATGATAGATTATGTTAGATTCTTCACATACCAGTAATGTTTTTATCTAATGTTGACAGGAGATAAGGTATCTATGAAAAAAAATTAGGATGGACTTAGATGTGAGATTAAGTCCCAGGTAAATATATTTTTTATGAGGTTTGTTGAGGTGGTGGATCAGGTTCTCATTTCCAAGGGGAACCTAAAGGAGACTTGTAGTGATGGTAGGGCGGTTTCAATTGAATGATCTAGTGGTACATATTATGATAGTAGGATTCGCCATTATGATATCTTCCACTAGGGTGGTGGTGGATAGAGTATCTATGTGAGAGGATTTTTCTCTTAGAGAGGTTTTTAGTCATCTTCAATCAATGAGGTAGGTCTGGTCACATGTTAGGCCTATGACTTTGACCACTAGTGAAGTGTCAATCATGTATCATGATGGTTCATATATATAGGTTCTACATGAACACTTGTAATATGGGTAGTGATGGATGATCTATATTGGTACAGAGCACCGAATAGGGGAACCTAAAGGAGACTTATAATAGGGGATCCTCTCATTATTTTATATCTTATCTCTTGGTAAATGGATTCTGTTTTGTGTTAGAGTACTTTTGTGGGATCATGTTGGTCAACACACCATTGGGGGTGTGATTAGAAGGCATCTGTCTTCGTAAGGGATGTTCCCTCATGGTTTGTGAGTATTGTTTCATTTTGGATTTATACATGCTTGATATGATATGTATTGAATAGATAGTGATGATGTAATTTTTGGTATTTAATCAATATCACATTGATTGTTACCGTAGATGAGTGACCGTCATGCCTCATAAGGGTAGAGCCCATGTCTTTTATGGAGAATGGGATATCTTGGTAGACCATGTAGGACCAGTTCTTCCACAACTAGGTGAGAACATAGACCAGTTTACGAATATTTTTCTTGATGATAATGGATTGAAACAAGAAATATTTCCCCCAGTAGTAGACTGGTTCTAGGATGTGTTTCATGAGAATTGATCAGGGCTAACACCTAAAAGAGACTTTGAGTTCATGATTGAGCTGATGCGTGGAGTTGAGCCATTTTATATAATGCCTTTCAGAATGAAACAAGAATAGATTCAGGAACATAAAACTCAATGAGAGGAGTTAGATTATGAAGGGTGCATCTGCTCGAGTATGTCACCTTGGGGATCTCATGTTTTATTTTCCAAGAAGAATGACAGAACATTACATATGTGTTTCTATTAATAGAATATGAATCAGATGAAAATTAAGAACAGATATCCACTTCTTTGTATTTTTGATCTATTTGACCAGCTGAGGGGTTCCATATTGTTCTCTAAGATTGATCTAAGGTTTGTTTATCATCATTTGAGGTTGAGAAATTCTGATATACTATAAACTAATTTTGAAATCATGTATAGTTTTTATGAATTCTTCATAATAAAATTTGTGTTGACGAATTCCACATGGCATTTATTCTCTTGATGAGTTGAATATTTCACTTGTACCTAGACCAGATTGTAGTTGTTTTATGGATGACATATTGGTGTAATACCAAAATAATGATGATCATTCCCAACATCTGGACATCATCATGAGTACACTTAGAGAGAATCAGCTATACACAATCTATCTATATGAAAACATATACATCTTCTTCATAGATTGTTACCTTAAGGCGGCGGCCGAGGGCGTTGCGGGTTGCGGAAGGCGGCCGCGGAGGGCGACCGAGGGCGGCCGAGTGAGGCGGAGGGCGACGGAGGCGGCGGAGAGCGGCTGAGGGCGGCGGAGGGCGGCCGAGGGCGGCAGAGAACGGTGGCCGAGGGCGTTGCGGGCAGCCGAGGGCGGCAGGCGGTGGAGGTCGGCCGAGGGTGTTGCGGGCGGCGGAGGACGGCGAGTGTACCGAGGGCGGCAAGCTCCGGCGAAGCGAACACAGCAGCGGTATTCGGGAGAAGAGTAGCAGGGTTACGGTTCCGCGAGGGCTTTAGCTGTGATAAAACGAGGGCACTGTGCGACCGACTTTATAAAAAAGTCGACTAAGGTTTTATCAGTGCTAAAAAAGCGCTGATAAAGGCTACCTTTATCAGCGCTAAAATTATAGCGCTGATAAAATCTAGCTTTATCAGCGCTTTTCTAGCGCTGATAATATTATGATTTATCAGTGCTAGAAAAGCGCTGATTAATATTCCCCGTATCAGCGCTACAATTATAGCGCTGATACCGGGTCTCTTTATCAGCGCTTTTTTAGCGCTGATAAAGATAATTTTTATCAGCGCTTTTTTAGCGCTGATAAAGGATACCCTATATCAGCGCTGATAGAGGTTTTCTGTATCAGCGCTTTTTTAGCGCTTATATAGGCAAACCTTTATCAGCGCTCAAAAAGCGCTGATAAAGACCAACTGTATCAGTGCTAAAATTTTAGCGCTGATACAGATCATATTTATCAGCGCTTTTCTAGCGCTGATAAATATTACTATTATCAGTGCTAAGAAAGCGCTGATAAACATTAGCTTTTTCAGCGCTGTAATGTTAGCGCTGATATAGGGTATCCTTTATCATCGGTTTTGCTTAGCGCTGTTATAAGGGCGCGCTTCCCTTGCCCGTTTTTGTAGTAGTGTTAAAACCTTATTTCATGTTGGTTTTATTGAGGTTATTTGGAATATAAGGTCATTAATTTAAGAAATGATCTATGTTAAACCTTTAGTTTCACTATTTGATTCTGGATATTAAAAGATTAATATTAATGTTGGATATTATCTTAATTTTCAAAAACCATTTTTTTAATAAATACAAGAATAATATCATGTTACACTTTTATAGATCTTAAAATCCATTAAAAGTTAATTTTAATGATTCTGGAATAAAAAATCATTTTTGTTTATTCATTTTTTGGAGTAAGAGATTAAGTTTAAATTGATATAATCAAAACCAAAGGATTAAATATTGATTATGAAATATAAATATATCAATTAAGTATATTTCCTTATAATCCTAGAGAGTAAAAGAACTCCTCAATTTTAGGAAAAGTATCTTGAAAAAAAATTGATACCATATTATCATCCTATAAAATGAATCAAATGGTCTTTTAAATCAGAATATATTTAAGGTTTTGAGGAACCTAACATTCCATTGATCATTTACTTTCTTATGATAAATTATCTCTATCACTCTGTATAATTATTTAAGCTTTTTTCTATGTTCATATCTTTACTTTCCCCCAATGTTCTCCTATATAGAAACCCAATAACGTGTTATTATGAATGGATTTTATATTTCTCTTTATCTCTTATCAATATGTAGTTTTATTAAAAATAATTATGATGTGGGTCTCAAAAATTATATTTTCAAATGTCAATCCATTGATTACCAAGTCAAGATTAAATTTTGAGGATATATTTTCTTTAAGGAGGGTAGACTGCAACACCCTAATATTTTAAAAGAGGAACATCTTGTTCAATAGTGTATATGACACACAAAACCAATCTTATAAGATAAAGAAACACCATAAGACTTTAATATATATTAATTTTTAAATAAATTTCGTCTCTTTGATATCTTGTAAGGCATATAACACCGGGTTAAACCAAATCATGATACTCTAGAAAAATATTATTATTTAAACATTCCCATTATAACCTAACTATTATGTTGGTGTATGAATAGGAAAAAATAAATTATTAAAATTATATGGTTTACACATGAATAAAATAAATTCAATGGTTATCTATTTATTTGATAAAAAATAATAACTATTTAAAAGAAAAAGAAATGTTTTCTGAAAAAACATTATTTTTATAAAAGGAGGTTTAGTCACATTTTATACAAACAATTTAAAATTATTTTAACTAAGTTTATAAAATATATATTGTTTTTAAAATCATCATATTTATATTAATTTATGATAAAATATTGGTATTTTTGGAAAATATTACTTTTTCAGTGAATATTAAAAATACCAATTTTTTTAAAATTATAATTACTTTTTAATAAATTAATTACCCTTATTATCTTAATTTTATTAAACATTAAAATAAGTATTACTTAGTTCCATTGAATCAAATTAATTACATTTAAATCATATTTAAATCATATTTTAGTATAATATTATTTTTTAGATTTTAAATACTTTTTTTCTAAAAAACTATTTTAAAGTGTATAATGTTTTTCCATTTCCTATAATTAAAATAACCCATAAACGGGAATTATATAAATAAAATTAGTAGATTATATATCTATAAATTTGAATTTAAATTCATCAAATTATGATTACTTGTTATATAGTAAATATGAGATCATCTGTTCCTTAAAAATGCATTTCTTGAAAAACCCTTTTTTCGACATGTATATAGGTTTAATTTTAAATTAAATTATGTTCCTTGTGTGAGATGAATTTATAAAAATAGATTTTATATTTTTAATCATCATGATTTACACTATCTAATAAGGGACGCTAAATTTTTTACCTTAATGAATCGTGAAAATAATAAAAATTATTTACCGTAATTAGGGTAAAAAAAGATTTTTTGAGGAGTTAAACTCAAAATACAAGGGTTGAAAATGAAAAACAAATACCTTTATAATTACAATTTTATGGTCATATTTAGACCTAATATCATATTAGGTTATAAAATGATCCATTTTTGTTCCTTTTGGTATGAAAACAATGTGGGTATAATTCTTTCTTTTCTCAAATTCTATGTGTGTCCTCTCCTAGACTTATAAAAGGACATGTGTTATCTTATCCTTTACACACTTAAAAAACCCATTTTTTCAGACTATACCTACCAAAACCACTTCCCTAAATACCTTACTCATCTTATAAGCCTTGTATTGGTCATAAATCTAACCTAAGAAGGCTTTTGGAAAAAACCAAAAGAAGTTGTCCGAAGAAAAGAAAATGTCCTTAACTGAGGGTTGTATATTATTTCTTCATACAACTCTATAAAATCTTATAAAACTGTGTTTATATAATTAAATAAGTATATTAAATATACTATCGTTTTTTTATTATTTGTTCATGACCTATGACCATCACCTCCTCTCTCAAATGGGAAATAAAATTGTTGATTGTGTGTACGGAGGACTACAGTCTCACGAACCGATATAGTTCATTTTCCATCATAACTTTTTATGGATAGACATAATAATGTATTTAATGTTTATATATTATATATATAATATAATTATACCTATTTAATTGTAATATCTCATATACCTTCATACTTTCCATTTTGTAATAAATATAATAATGTTTCCCGTGTGTATGGCCAACTACCGCCTCATGGAGCGATGTGATTCATTTTTTAATAAAAATTTACGTGGAAGGTAAAAAATGATAAATTTAATTAATATATGTGATATATATGAAATAATATTGATTCTGCAAAATTATTATTATTTAATCCACTTCCTCTCCCTTTCTCCCACTAAGGAAATTAAAACGTCGCTCATGCGTACATACGACCTACCATCTCCATGAAGTGATGTGATTCATTTTCCATACTCAAAATAAAATAATGATTAAAAATATGTATCTAATTAAAAAAAATTATTTATAAAAATAATTTAAATTTTTATATTATTTAACTATAACCTACTTTTATGATCTATAACTTTCTTAATGAAACATGTTTTATAAAACAAGGAAACTAACACACAAAACAATAGTGATAATGTGACATTATTAACAAATGAGTAATAAGATGTTATAAAAGGGTCCTATAAGATATTATAAGTAATATTATTTTTATATAAGTCAATAGAATTTTTAAAACCACTATATAGGATGTTAAAGAGTTTTTAACAAAAGGGAAGTTCATGTTAAGTGGTTTTTCACTCAATTTCCATTAATTAGGTTATATGACTACTTCTTTGATTATGTTATTAAAATATTATGTTTTAAATGTAATTTCATTTATTTATGGTAGTATTTAAACTTTTATTTTTTTGTATTTACATTTTTTACACATAATCACTTCAGTGATGTACTCTCACTTCAATGATATGAACTTTTTTAAGGTTTTGTCTCAAAACATCCTTCTTTGGGACACATCTTATTTTACACACATAATTTATTTTAAATGGTGATTATACTTCCCATTAACATACTATATAATGAATCCTTACTAAATCATCTTAATTTTAGTTAAAATTGATCAACATAATTCATGGGAAATTATGATTCAAAATTTACTTAAGTAGTAAGGGTTTATGATTCAATAACATTTTAATTGATATTATTTATGTTTGAATTTCCATTTATAAAAATTATTTTATCCTTTAATAATAAAATCCTCAAATTTTATTCTCCTCTGATTATTTAGAAATTTTTCAAGTAATATTACCATTTTCCTCAAATCTGGTATTTAGAATTACTGAGAAAATATAATTATGAAAATATTACTTCATTCCTCTCTTCAGTCGAAAATCCCTTTTCATTCAAATAATTTTTTTCTAAAAAGGTTTTCAGAAAAATTACTATTATTTTTTAAATTTATATTTAGCCTTTATTGGATTTTAAATAAATGTCTCAAAAATAATATTCACATTATTCTATAAACAAGCTACATTTTTACATTTCTTATAAAAATGTGAAAGGAATATTTTTTAACATATTCTTAATGAATGGAACTCTTACACCATCATTAATACTCAATGTTTTAAAGCATACTTTTTAAGTTTCAGTGGTTATTTTCAAAAAAAATTGATTCCTTTAATGTTTGATATAACTTTTAGTATGAAATATGTGTTTTAAAAATTTAAAGGATATTTTTCTCAAGAAATGTTCTAAGTGATCTTTCAAAATCATTACCCATATAAGATTACATCCTTTGATGTTACTCAAAGTGAAAAGGTTATTTTCCTCAATAATTTTTATTAAATTTTTTAAATTATTTTCATCAATGAAAAAAACATTGATGTTATTTAGTTCTTATAAATTGTGTATATATGTCTCTCACATATATACCTAGTTTATTCTCCCTTCCTTTGATGGGGAAATGCATGTCTTTTTTCAAGTCTCAAGTCCCTTTATTATGACATTTCCTTTGAATGTGATATGAACCAAGATTATACAACCCATTTTTATTCCATGGGTAATTTATTTTTTATGTGTTATGATTAGTTGTTATTATGTGTCATGCATAGATCATGAACATATTATGATAGTTGTGTCCATATAGCGCTCCAATGGATTGGGTAAAGATTTAGTTTCATGAGACGTCATATATGGGATTATGGAGTAATCCAAATCCATTATGGGACTTTTTCCACCATGGGATTTTTTCTGGGAAGTCACTCATGTTTATGTCATGTATTTTTTTTCTTACAAATTTTATATTCTACCATGACCTATTAATACCATATTATTTATTTTATTCTTCCATATGATTACTCATGAGCCTTATATTTATGATATCATGTTATAATTTTGACTCACACGTTATGTTTCCTTATCATTTTTAGTCCCTAACTAAGATTTTTAGCTCATCGGTTTTTTCTATGTATTCCTCTAGTTATCATACTCATTTTAAGATCTATAAATGATTTATGATATTGTTATAGAAAATAAAATAATTATTTATAATTTTTTAGTCTGAATATTATTTTTTCTTAACCTATTCTTACAAAGAAACTATACCTCTATAATCCATGAGTTTCTTTAATGGATGTTTATGGTCAAGAATAAAATAGTAATATGAGTAAAAGGTTTGGATCCTCATATATGGAATAAATATATCCAATAAAATTAAAAATAATACAATTGTGTAATAATAATAAAAATATAATAACAAAAAACGAGAAATTTAGATCATTTTTATCTTCTAGAATTATCACATATGTGAAAAAAACATTAAAAAATAAACAAAGCATTAATAACATAAACACAATTTTGAGAATAACTAATAAATAACCTTGAATGTAATTTAAGTGAATGATGGAAATAAAAAATGATGTATTTATATAATTTATAAAACAAATATGACCATTAGAATAGTGAAACAGACTATTAGGAATAGTAACATAATTGTTAGGAATTGAAATTTTACCGTTAAAATAGTAACTTAACAAATAAAACAATATAATAAAATTTAAATAATATCTAATATACAATAATTATTTAAATATAAATATTAAATTCATAAAAAATAAGTGTTCAAATTAGAAACTCAAAAAAAATATTAGTACATTTTTGTTAAAGTGTATTTTAAAGTACTTTGTAAAAACCATGTTTTTTATTTTAAAACATAAAATTACCTAAATAAATATTATTTTTTGATAAAATGAAGGTCACTTTTAGACACAAAAATTTTTAAATTTTTTATGGGTGAATATTTTATAACATTATGAGAGACGTCAATTTTTACGTGAATAATATATATAATTTTACAAAATAAAATAAGTTTTATGAAATGGTATTTTTGTAATAATGATTTGATAAATATTTAATATATCGACCAAAAATTAATTTATTAGGAGAAATTGTTTATTTAAAAACAATAAATTTAATTTCTAAAACTAAAAAGTAGTTTCCAAAGTATAAAAATGTAATGTATTTCATTAAAAAACAATTTTTTTCATATTTCCTTTTGGATAAACTAAAAAAAATCAATGATAAATTCATAAAAAATTAAATAAAATAAAATATACTTCATAACGTCAAATTTTTCAATATAAAATGGTTTTCATTGAAAATAATAATTTATTCAATATTTTAGACCAAAAATACCCCTCTCATCAACTATAAATACCCCCTCTCCATTCCAATTGAGAAAACACTTCCCATATACTTCTCAAAGTCCAATATCAATCAAATTATATTCTATTAATCATCTTATAATCCTTTTGGACTTTATAGAGACACTAAATTCCAAGGCTTCATGGTGTTAATGTCTTAGTAAAGGAGAAACATCATAAATAAGGCAATCTCCTCTTTTTCATTCGCCTCAATTTTCACATTATATTTTTAAAATCTACCACTAAAGTATATAAAAAATATTATATGATATTTAAATTAGTATATAAATTTCCTATTAATGTCTAGAATATATAAATAATAACTCCCTTCCCCTCTTTTCGACACGTCCTGTTAATGATCAGTTTTACCCACCTATGAAGATATTGTTAATTTCTTAATTAGCATCATTTTAAGGATTGGTTAGTGTTGATAATATATAGTATATAAACATTAAAATTTAGGTTTTTAAATATTAATTATTTAATTTTATTCCTTTATAAATTGAAAATTATTGTATCCAATATATCAAATCATATAAAATAAAAATAAAAATAAAATTTCTTTGATCCATGCCCTCTTCAAACAAAATATTAATAAATTAAATTTAATGATTATAAATTTTGAACAATTAAAAAAATAATATAATATAATTCTATTCTGATGTTTTAGTAAAATATGTTTGTTATACAGGAGATGTAAACATGATGAAATAAAATGGGACTTAACCTAAAGGGAATACCAAACCAAAATCTTCTTTTGGATTTATCTTCTCATATTCAATACTTTTAATTTTATTAATAAAAAAATTGTGTTTAAATGTATTTCACTTTAATTTTGGTTTCATCTAGGGATATTCATTCTTATAAATTTTTTAGACGATTTCTAATTTTCTAATAATGTTTTTGTCTTTTTTTCATAAGGACTTTATTTTCCAAAACATATCATGGATTACTCTTGATTTCATTTTCTTTTATCTTCATGAACTATGATCTATATAAACTAATATTTAATGTCAAAATATGTTTTTTATTATTAATTTTGTAACATATTATGTTATTCATTTAAATATTCTTTGTGAAATATTTATGTAACTCGTTCATTTTCCGAATGAATATTTCATTATTGTGATATTAATATATTTCTTTTCAATATGGGATGCATGATTATAAGCATTTTATTTTGTGATTGGAAGAGATAATATTATAAATCCCTAAAATTCATTAAGTATTGTGATATATCTTATGAGATTATTTCTTTTATTCATGGCGCTAGATTTGTTCACAATTTATAAAGTGACGATTTTTAAACATATTTTATGCATAAACATAGTGATTTCATTATTCAAAAATTATGTGTCAGATTTGACCACACTATTATGATGTTTCATTATTATGAATATTCCACATTACATGTGTCTTTAAAAGGATTCCATAATTATTATAATGATGATCATTTCCTTATAATATGATGATTATTATTATTCTCACCCATATACTCTTAATTCATATACCGTGTTTTCTCTATATTATTCTTAACCTTACTATAATTTTTGCTCACCATTTCTTTGATATAAATCCACATGTTATTACATGTACTAAGGACAACAAGAAATTATTTTAGGGGGACTATGAAGGAGAATATAAAAAATATTTAAATTTTATTATGTACTCGTGATGTATGAACCTAAATTTCTCAAGATACTATAAATTTTGATTATGGATTGTATTATTATATTGTTTATCTTAAAAAATAAATAATAATAATGTATAAAATTAGTGGGTTTCTATAGTCTAGCATGTGGGTTTTTCTATAAATATTTTAAGGTTTTTTCTATCATAATTTCTTTTATGATACATTTATAGAAGATACTGATTGTGTATTTTTACATCTCACCCTAAGGGAGATGTTAGTCAAAATTTATAAATTGTATTTCATGAATCTTATTTATTTTTTAATCAATATTAGAGAGGGATGTAGTGTTGAGGGTCAAATTCTTGGAGGATTTTTTGAGATACTCAGTTTATGTTTAAATAAACATCTTCCACCTATCATCATTTTTATAGTTTGTGAATAAATCCCTATTGGAAGAGGGGACACTGAATACAGGTAGAAATTCAAGACAATTTGATCCCTCTGTAAGGACCTATAGTGTATCTTTTGAATGAAAGAGTCATAGGTTTAATGGTTCTCTCTATGGTAATAATGGTAAGTGTGGCAGAATGTCATGATTTATCTCTTCCACCCATGATAACTATGTGAGGTAGGTCTGGTCATGTGTGATTGTAATACCATATAATACATATGGATTTTTGGTTATATAGAAATATGGGGAGTCTATTATCCTCCAATAGCCCGAAGACCTTCATTTTTTTATTGATTTTTGATAATCCACCTTTCAAGGGGTGAGGTGGAACCCTTACAAGGATCATAGACATAAGTATTACATGAACCATAGGCCATAGAGGAATTCATTGCCCATATGATTCAAACATTACCTACAACCCAAACTAACTACTTGAGAATGCTCCTCCCCAGCATCTTCATCTTGAAATCAGCTCTCTACCTTTGCATAGTTGTTCGGCTAGTCTTTCATGTGCATGCACAGGCTTGTCCTAATGGAAGGTGTCATACGCATCATTTGGAACATATTGAAGGATATGTTTCGTAAGGTAATGGGTAGAGGTATTATCAAAGTAATACCCCTTGAGGGAGTAAATCTACAAGGGATCAAAGTTATAGATCATGAAAATTTCACACTATTGTTTAAACTCCCATTAATCGTAGAATTTTTCCTAGGATGTTCAAGAAATGATTCTTATAGATTACACCCTAGAATAATTTTTTTTTATAAATATGATTCACATTAAAAAATTTCTTCTCTATTTACTAATTATTTTTGGTTTTCCATATCATATATATATAAGGGGTTATGTCTATCGATATACTAATGGGGGTGTGATCTGAGGTAGATATAGATTTTTTGAGTGTGTTATCATGATCAGTGGATAGAGTATTCTCTGGGATTTCATTATACTGGAGATTTGAACATTTTATGTGATCATCATGATATATTTGATGAATCACCATTGATCACAAAATGACTAATATCATCAATTTATTCCTTTTATGTTTTTTAATATTGACCGTTTTACTCCCATCCTAGGGTGGTATATTCAGGTAGGAACTCTATAGCTGACCATCAGAAAATGAGGATGATCTCAACCCATATTTCTAATAATTTTTGGGGAGATGATAAGATGTCATAGTTAGTCTTTACTTGTGTTATTTATCATATTCAGTTCATGAGGACATCTCCATATTTTAAAACAAGATGGAGGTTGAGTTTATGATTGATATAATGAAAGGTATAGGTCTTATATCCATTCCTTTGTACATGATGGATCTTATAGAGGTTAGAGTGATGAAGCTTCAGTTGGAGTATTGTAAGGAAAAGGTATTCATTCTTTCAAGTTCATCTCATTAGAAAGATTAAGGGTAATATAGATGACCTTGATAATTAAGAACTGGTAAACTCTCTTATATATAGATTTTTTTATTAGTTGAGGTGAGTAAAGTGGTTCTCTAAGATCCACATTATATCTTGGTATCATCAGAGTACATATAATATTATTTGTAATAATTTTAAAAATAGTTATGGTTAGTATGACTATATATTGATGTTTTTCAGTTTGATAAATCTGCTAGCTATGTTTATGGACCTCATTAATAGGATCTTCCATCCATATTTAGATTCATTTATGATCATATTTGTTGAAGATATTATGGTGTACTCCTAATTAATGGAGGACCATGATTATCATTTAGAGGCTGTATTAATATTTTTTAGTGAGAATTTTTTATATTTTAATATTTCAAAGTGTCAGTTCTAGATTATGAAGGATCACTTTTTAGGGAATGTGATATCAATGTTTGATGTATTAGTGGACCCAAAAAAGGTTGAAGTTGTACTTTCTTGAGAGTGTCTGGGAAATTTTTTCAAGATCTATATATTTTTTAGGGTTAATATCCCATTATATAATATTAATTCAAGGATTATCTAGATTATAATAACTAATTATGAACCAACTAATAAGGATCTAAGCTCATGTCATCCAATCCTTGTGATATATGCCTACAAAAGTAAAAGTGTAGGTTCAAATTTTCACCTATTTTGACCCTACCTATGTTAGTTAAGGAGTATATATTATATTTTAATGCATCAAGGGTTGTAATTTGATTAATTATAATACATTAACAGTGATTGGTTGATTATTGGTGTAGAAAAGTGAGGTTTTTTGAGAAAAACAACTCGATGTATGACCACGATCAAAAAGAAATAGTACGCACACTAAGATATTGGTGTCACTACATGTTTGTTGAGAAGTTTATGGTGTACACTAACCATAAAATTCTAAAATATTTATTTTCATAGAATAGCCTAAATAATGTGTGTTGACCTTTTCAATGGACAATTGTACTTTATAATTTTTTAAACACCCGGGGATAGCATAGTGGAAAACTATCAGGATTTTTTTACTAAGGAGTCCTTTGTTTGATCACAGTGTTATATTCATTTTATTGGATTTGTATATTCTTAAAATAATTAAATTTATATGAATTTATAAATATTAAAAATAATTTTTAATTAAAGGAAAATGTGATTATGATTAAACAATGAAAAATTCAAGAAGTGATGTTTGGGGAGTGGTGATTGATGGAATGTAATTAGAAGTTAGTGTGAATAATTATAGGCCAAAGGAGTTTCACTAAATATATGATTATTCATTTTTATAAAATTGATGTTAAATTTCCTCAAAAAAACATTATCAATTTAATCCATGATATCTCTCTATATTTTAACCTCTATCACTCTATAGAACATGGAATACCTCCCACAAAAAAATCCATTCATATAAAGGAATTATATTCATAGAAGTGTATCAGAATATTTTAAATATCTTTATGAAGACCCACTTCACTTATTCTTTTAATGTATAATATCTTTGACTCAAGTAAATATAGGAGGGAATTGAAATATTAGAGTGAAGAATAAGGAAAACTAGAGTTGTTGACCCATCATTTTTCACCACAATTTTCATAGATCACATCAAAATCCATAGAGAAATAATAAAATAAATATAATAAAAACCACATTATGAACACAAAAACAATGTCTAGAATTATCCCTCAAATTAGAGAAGTGTTTTATCTCTCTATCATAAAATTTTTGAGGTCATGGCATGATGTATTAAGAAATAAATAAAAAATAGTGAAAGAAACATGAAGAAATGTGATGAAAAATACAAAAAATGTAGATACCCCATTAATAGAAGAATACATAGAACCAAAACAAAAAATTAACATGAAATTTTTTTTTGAAATAATGAATAAAAAAATAATAAAACCCAACAACTGAGTGAAGAAACAAAAAATGTGGAATTGTAAAAAATAGATAAAATAAGGAATGAATCTTGAAAAGGAGAAGATTTGTAACTTAATCATTAAGAGAAATCACACAATGAGGTGGGGGAAAATAGGAAATTATTTAATGATAATGAATATTTTTACATCACTAAAATATTTATTATCATGAACTTATCATAGAGAAGGAGATAAAAAAAGTTAAAAATTTAAAAAAAGAAAGTTGAAATAATAATCCTTCAAAGGGAAATTTATTCAAAGAGGTTAGGAGGGTACAACAAGGTTTCTTCCCCAAGGGGGATATCTAGTTATGAAAATACCATTATTTAAATATATTAAGAGAAAATAGATTTAATTTCCTCATGTGTATGTGTAAACCCTTTGATCCCAAAAAAATTCATTCATAATAATTTTCTAACAAAGAATATCTTGAACCACTATATTCTATTGGATACCTAGTATACTATGAGTTTTGGGTATCCTATGGTTATAATTTTTATTTATATGATAATGAGATTATTCATATTAATCAAATAAATGATCATGAAACTAGTCTTTTATTTTTTTCTGAACACGATTTACTTGACTGGCATCCACCCTTGTTGCCAACACTGAACTCAGTTTCAATAGGTCTTGAAATATTCTTCAAGTAATAGAAAACTACAAAGTATTGTTTGACATCTTGATATATAGATTACAAAATCAATTTAACATAAAAAATATGGAAAAAAATTCTATGTTTTAAAAGATAAATTTAATATGAACATTTATCTTCTTGTAATGTAGATTTTTATGGTTGTAGGCATCATTTTATTCACTATTGAATTTCATAAAACTATTTTAATTTTGTAAAACCACTCATCCCCTATTTCAATGATGACTCTATCATAAAAATAACACTAGACACATGTACTTAACACATTGAACCAACAATGATTATTAATTAGTAGGATCTAATTCAAACCCATGTATTTTTATTCTATTGAACACTAAATGGGGCACCCAAAAGTTGAATAGTAATTAAATTACATAATCAAGGCCTCTATTTTTGATATCATTCATCAAACTTATAATATCATAGACAACATGAAATATCAACCATATGAAACTATAGTGAAATAATACTAGATCATGGATAAGTATCCTCCACAATAACCATCACATTAATAAAAATCACTCATCTTGAGACACCACATGAGAACTATCACAATCCCACAATCTAGACCAAAAAACACTAAAATTTTCACAATCCACCATATCATATAAATTGTAACCCTTCCAAATATTAACAATAAATGATCCCCATCATATCCTTCTGAGTATAGTGTCATCAATTCCTCCTTATTAGTTGTGAATCATTTGAGTATCCCCTCACTGACCTAGATTCCTCCTAAATTTACGATCTTTATTTTGAACTTGGTGGAAAAAAAATCATGTAATTCACTTGATTTACTAATTTATTCATACCTAGAATGAAACATTGGTCGTAGAATACCCCTTTGAGAACAATAGTGATGTACTTTGAAGAAAATCCAATCACAATCTTTAAAGAAATAAGAAATGAGGATTTAAACCCTCTTCAAACTAATTATTAGTTGTATGAGACCCCCAATAAACTGTATTTGTGTTATATATCCACCTAAAATTATATATTTAGTGGAGAGCCCCCATTTATGGATCTATTTGTGTTTTAGTAGTGGATAAACCATCATTAAATAATTATAATGGCATATTTCTTTAATAAACATACTCTAACGGAGTGTGTAACAGGATCTAATATACTCAATAGTGTGGGAAAAAATCCCCCCCCCCTAATATAATAAATAGTTTTGGAATATCCTAGGTTATTTATTTAAATAGTATTTATGAAAGTTTTATGAAACCAATTCATTTTATCTGGGAATATTTCATTATTATGATTTCCATATATTTACCATCAATGTGACATGCATGGTTATGAGAATTTTATTATGTTATAGGAATTCCCATTATTATATTTCCCTGAATTTAATTGAGTACTGTGATATATCTCATGATATTATTTCTATTATGAATGAACATAAATATAGTATTGTTTACAATTTATGAAGTGATTGTAACACCTTGACCCCTCTAAACTGGATTTGGTGCATTACTAATTACATTGAAATGGTTAAAAGGAATGAAATATCAAAGTAACCATCAGTTTAGTATTCTTGAAGAAACTATATAAATATATGTAAGTAAAATTACATTAGGAAGGTAACAAATAACAATACATAACAAAAACTAAAAAACTGCACCCATGGAAACTCAATAACTGATCTCCTCTTCATGACCTGTTGAAGGTAAGAAAATGAAAGGGGTGAGATAAAATGATCAGTAAGGTTTATAAATATTGGAATCATTAATCAAATATAAATGAATCATAATCAACTTGTCATATCCAATATATAATGGTGAATAAATGAAAAACGCGTGCCATTAATAAACTGAGAATGAAACTGCATCCATATATTTTGTCATAGTGAAAACCTCAAGAACAGTAATAACTAAAAATTAATAAAGAGAATTTATATAAATTAGACTCCATGTATCTAGAACATGATACCATTATACTATTAGAATGATTTAAGTCTCTAGGTAGAAACCCATTTGAATTTTGGAAACAAACTCGAATGGTTTGTTGCTAACTGATAAGCTCGTGAGACCTGTTGATGCATTGAGGGGCTATAGGGGGCTCTCCCATAACATCATGTCCAAACAATTTTTTATACATTGATTTAATACAAGACAAATATTCCTTTTCAATATTCTTATATAGTAGAGGATACAGGTCCATCAATATTGCCACAGTTAAAACAACATTCCAAATAAACATCGTATGTAAAATAGTAAAGAGTTTAGACAATAAAAACATCCATGATATGAGAATATAGATATTTAATAGAAATATAATTTCAAATGAAAATTTATCTAAAATGGGCAGTAGGTACACCTCATAAGGTTTATTAGGTGCACAATACAAAGTAAGTCACAACGAAATGGAAGTTGAGACAAAGTTCCTTTCCACAATGTAATCTGTCAAGTCATATGACCAAAACATAATAACAATAAAATGAATCATTAAATACCATGAATATAAAGTTAATAATTATATTATAAGAAAAATATCAGTACACACACCACATACAATAAATAGGTTTCGAACAATGGAAATCTCACAGAAATGAAACTAAGATGAGAAAACCCCCTACAAACATTTTGGCATGGTAACGGGTGTTCTTATGAGGGCTTAATGAGAGGTAAATGGGTATACCATTATTTATATATCATAAGGTCAGTATTGGGGAGGTCCAAAAACATACCCCATAATTAGGAATTAAAAATTAAAGGGCACAACATAGGGGGAATTCTTGAACAAAACTGAGAGAGAGGATCCCTTACCTCATGCTTGAAGGTGTTCTTGATTGTTCTTAATGACCTGAATAATCAAATTTAGCTTCATTAATTAATAATTAAAGAACCTAATCAACATTTAATTTATATGGTATAACCTTTTAGGTTAATTAATGGCCTTTTATGGTTTTAGGAGGTTCAATTTCATTGTTTTTGGAAACATTTTCTCCCTTGGCATTCATGATCCGTTTAATTGTATTCGTGAATGGAAGTTCATTTGAAATGTGGTTAAACATACATAATTGTTAATATATACTATTAATGAAATTAAATATAAATAAATGATTTTATCATGATTTTTTTAATATACCATTAGCATGACTCATTTGAAAAGTTAATGATAAACAGTAGGATTTAGCTTTCCGGTTTGGTGCACAATTAACTTTTTTGGTATTATTATTCTATATTATGAGTGTCTAAGGATTCCATAACATTAAATAAGATAAAATACATATATTTTGATTTTTTTCAACCATTAAAAAGGTTTCATGACCAATCTTGAAGATATTAATGCAAATTGAAAACTTATATTCCTTGAGTGTGATAAATTAACATATCTCTGACAGTGCTTGCATTTATATTATAAAAGGAGGTGAAAAAGATAGATTATGATGAAATATTCTATTAGAATAATGAAAATATAGTACATGTATTTTATAGAAATTATCATGTCATTTGGATAAATTGAGGTTATAAAAGAGAAAAAAACAATGGAACTTGTAAAAGAAATTGAAAGAAATAGGAAGAGAGGTTCACCTCTTGAGTACTCCTTGAGAATCTTCTTAAGGCCTTTGTTTTTGGCCTTTGGTTGAGACGAGAAGGGACATGGGGAGAGGTATTTGAAATATTATTTGGCAAAATTTAGGCAATTATTGAAGCTTGAGTTGTGTGGTAGGAAGAGGGGGTGAGGGGTGGTTTATATAGTGGAGGGGAGGAGGCATTTTACATTATTTTAATATTTTTTTTCAATATAATGAATAGTCTGGATTCATGTGATCCCAAATAGTAATAATGGCATGTGATTTAAAACCAAGCGGGCTTACATCAACCTTGCATCACCTATGATGTATTAAATCAAGTATATGGTATTTATCATAATTTATTGTATTTTACTATTCATAAAAATTCAAGTCTTACAGAAAAATCCCAAATATTCACCCTAACCATTTTCCGATGTGTAAAATCCAAAAATAAACTCCATTTTTTCAAAATTAATTTTCTAAATATGATAGATTTAATTTTTAATTAAAATCATTTTTTAATCAAAAAATATAATCACCTAAAATATTCATCTTAATTTTAAGGTGCCTAAATTTATTTATACATTCATGGGTATGGATACTATTCATAAGAGTAATATTACTATTCATAAGTGTAAGTTACTATTCATAAGGGTAGGTTATTGTTCATAAGGTTTATTTTTAATTCACTGAAAATTAAGTTAATTCTACTTGGCTTTAAATATCATCCTGATCACAACTATGAATGTTCGTTTTCAAAATTCAAAACACAGAAGTGGAAAATTTAAGTTTAAAGGTTAGGTTAGGACAGTCTGAAATAACCAAAAAAAATTTCAAAGAAACTCAGTTCTTTATAAAATTATAGGCAATCTAATTAATATAATGTATTTAATAGAAACATACCATAAAATTTTTGAGGTGTTATATTATTCCCACATTTAGAAATTTAGTCCTCAAAATTTTTCATGTGTAAAGCCCTTATAGAAGATGTGGGTGGTGAAGTGCCCAGATCAGTGTGAATCACTGAGAGGGGGAGGGGGTGAATCAGTGATCCCTTAAAACTTTTTACTAATTGATTCTTAATCAATTAAACCTCTATGGCTGGTTAAAGCCTCGATCCACTTTTCTTGTATCTCTCACCTTTCCTCGAATGATACAGTAAATGTAAAGGCACTGGACAAAAGGATTTACAAGGTTCGGCACCAAAGGCCTACGTCCTTGCCATGTTGGTTATACACCCCAACATGGTTTCTCCATTATAACTTGTTATAATTACAATGGTCGATACAGAGTCCCACTGTATCTCTCCTGAGTCCCACAGGAGGGTCTTTATACTGCGTCCCACAGTGTTACCAGAGTCCCACTGGCCTGCTCCAGAATCCCACTGAAGACTTCTTCTCCCTGAGTCCCACAGGGTCTTCTCTTGGCTCCTCGAGTCCCACGAGTAGCTCTTCTTCACTTTAAGCTTCTTCAAGTATCTTCAACAGTATGGGATAAAGACTGCCGGCCTTGCTCTGTACCTCTGATCACTTGAGTTGATCAGGTCTTCTCATCTTGCTCAGGATTTATCTCCTTCTTCTCAGGATGACCTGGCCTCTCTCCAATTACTGAATACTCAGACAATTGATGTCTTTAACTTCAGTCTGGTCCAGTCTCACAGGAATTCAACTTCATGCACTGAATGCATGGAAACTCTGATTCTTCAAGATCTTCTGGTCTTGGTCAACTCAAATGCACACCACTGGTTTATCTTTGTTCACGTGTGCATGTGCATGCATGCATGCATGCACTCTCCTCTTTCTCCTCTTGGTGCAATAAACCCTCAAAGGGTGTAGTCACTTTAAGCACACACCTTTTTTGAACTTCACACAATTAATTCCTTTTGATTACACACATAAATGTGTGTTATACGTTGTGTGAGTATCCTCTTCTTCTTCTTCTAAGTGTGTACACACTTCACTTAGTGCACACACATAGGTTCGGCCTTCACTTGTTTTGCACACACAATTTATTCTTCATTTTGAACACACATGAGTTGGCCTCCTCCTCTTCTTGTTGCACACACTCACTTTAGTGTTCTTTTAGTTTGTTCTTCAAAGTGTGCACACACAAGGTTTAAGCATGCTCTCTCACTTCCACACACAACCAAGCCTCGGGTTCTTCCTCTTCAATTTGCACACACACACTAAGTGTATTTGTCTCAATATACCCGAACTCAAACTAGGCGCGCAAGGGGGTGTGGCCCTCTTCTTGTCTTCAAATGCCGCGCAGGCTCAAGTGTGCAAGGGTGCAACGCTGCCGCGGGCGCTTCTGTCGCACAAGCCTCAACGAACCACGAAGGCGCGCAGGTGATGCGGCCTCGGGTTCCGTAAGTGAAAGGCACCGCGGGCTTCAACGTGGGGGCGCAAGTTGGCACAGCCCAGCCTCTTCTTCTTATCACGCAAGGAGTTAGCGCGCAAGGGACTTCAGCCGCGCAAGTTACTTGCGCGGTGGATCTTTCTTTGCGAGGTAGAGGGCTCTCGCGGATCACAAATTTTCAGCAACCAAAAACTGCGTCTCGGGTGCTCCTTTTATAGGCAAAGAGTGCCTCGGCTCATCCGCGTGATACAACACCGAACACCCGAAGATTTCGGTTCTTTAAAAACTTCAAACGCGTTAAAAATCTTCCGCGTATCTTGATTTTATCTTCTGTCAATCGCGGGTTCATTTTTTTATTTTCCTCCTTCACGTGCATGCGTTTTAGAACGCATGCATGGCCTCTTTAATACCTGTCCATGCAGATCAACAACCCAAATGGCCTTCGGCAGCTTTGCTTGCCTCGGCCTCGACCAAAATCATTGAAACATTGCATGCATGCCCATTTCTTTACATGGATCAGTTCTTTACACTCTTACGAGCTCCATGGTGCCTTTGGCTTCATCAAAGGTGGCCGGATGCTCGACATACGGTGGTCGGAGACCCTCTGGTTCAGCGGGAGACGTCGGGTGGCCTCGGCATGGGCTCGAGGTTGAAGATGGTCTTGTAGCCGTTGGATGAGGCAATTAATGAAGGCGGATGGCTGGATTAGATCGGGGGTGCGGCAGATGAGATGTGCGGCCGCGATTACACGCGGATCACTCGGACGGCCAGGATAAGATCACGAATGGTGCGATTAGATGAGCGGCTCGGATCGCACGCGCGATCAATCTTGCGGCTGGGATTCGCTCCGCGGAAAAATTCCGCATCCCACATCGAATCGGAGGCCGGTTTTTCCGCGGTTTATCAACCATTCGCTCCCCCCTTCACCGCAATTGAACTCCTCCCTCCATGGTGCGGGTGCCGCCCCGCACCGTGTTCTCTCTGCCGGGCGCGCTTTGCGCCCACTCCTGCCACTCGGGCGCGCTCCAGTGCCCATTATGCACACACGGGCACGCTCATGGCGCTCACGCTGCGCGGGCTTCCCCACCGCGTGGCCTCGGGGCTTATAACAAGTGCCTTGGGGTTGAACCCTTAAGGTTGGCCCTTGGTGGATTATTTTTTGCTTGAATATACACTAAGTATACAAAGTACTCAAGTGTAAAATTCCAAATGCCACATCTTCTTCAATCCATTCTTATCCTTCATCTTCTTCTTGAGAATTAAAACATTAATCTTCTTGATTGGAAACAACTCCTCAATTTATAATTCTTCTTCATCATCTCATTTTCTACTTAGGAGAGAATTCTCAAGGATCTTCATCAAACGAACTCCTGAATCACATCGATTCTTCAATGTTCTTCATTGATCCAATCAGAGATCAAGTTGGATCAACTTCACATTCACATGCACTAAGTGATAGTGCATGGACTTCATTAGCACCACTTCATCCACTTAGAACTTATGGATGGTTCACTTCAGCTCCTCATGCATTGTCAATACAATGCATGGTCTTCAATTATTGTTGTGACTTTGTATCATCAGGATACAAGTTCTTTGAACTTAAAGACCAGTTCAACAATCGTCAGATATTCATAGAGAATGTTTCAACCACAACATCCTATGTCACTTAGTGAATCTCCTAAGTGACATGCATCTTAGTACCATGACCATTCTCCATTCATCACCATCACCATCACAACCTTTGTCATTCACATCTTGACATTCCTTGACATCCATTCATTCATTCCTTGACAACAACATACCTCATTGACAACAAATGCAACACAGTGCATTTTAATCTCCCCCTTTGTA
The DNA here is from genome assembly GCA_963277665.1 of Viscum album. Taxonomy (NCBI): domain Eukaryota; kingdom Viridiplantae; phylum Streptophyta; class Magnoliopsida; order Santalales; family Viscaceae; genus Viscum; species Viscum album. Next base: position 2,142,573,316 of record OY728159.1, read on the forward strand.
TTTGTTGTCAATACACTACTTCTGCACATATGAATGGGTCAATATGTGTGCCAATATTTTCTCCCCCTTATTGGAAATCAAATGCAAAGGTGTGGTGTGGTTCTATTCAAAATATTTCTTCCTCCCTTTGAATAGCATCTTCTTAAAAATCACTAAGAGAGGGATGATGTCACATGTTCTTCTTTAGCAAAGAACCTTTAGTAAATCATCTCTAAGTCTACTTGGGCTAACCCGGTGTAGAAAACAAGAGTGATGTAACCAAGATTTTCAATGCTGTCCACAATTCACTGTACATGTGAGATCATGCTTCAGGGGTTTGAAATTTTTCAAATATATCAATGAATTGCTAAATCCTGCACATACTTCACCAAACACATCAGAAAGTTCAGGTGCAAAGATAAAGCTCCCCCTTTCATCCATTTGCCTTCAATAAATACTCCCCCTTAATTGTCATGATGAATACAATTAAGAAACAAGGGATTAAAGTATGATTGGAATACCTTCAGCTTTTCTCAAGATGGTATTAATCTCAGAATCCCATCTTCTTCAGATTGGCTCCCCCTCAAGGGGTGCACTCCATTCCGTCCAAACCACTCTCCAGATGAGAATGATCATCATCTTCAATTCCCTGCAATGTTAGCACATGTAAATACCAGAAGTATAAGGGAATAAGATGGAACCTCCTTGGTTCATCAATGTGAACAACAAGGTTGAGAATATTCTCTCAACCGAGATGTCCCATTTTCACCATTCTTCACACTTGCACATTTGATCTTTAATGATGTTTGTGCTGCTGTGGATCTCAATACATCTTCATGTGAAATCTTCTTCTTCCCTTTTGCCTTAGCAATTTCCAGAACTTCATCTTCAACTCTTTGTAGATCTTTGGCAAGTTGCAACTGATTTGGCCATATGACTAACAAATCGTTTGGAAGTGTGGCCTCAGTTCTGGAAGTTCCACATGGTTCTTTTGATGCTGTCAAGCTACCTTTCTTAGGCAACTTGTTTTCAATCAATCCCTTCTGCTTCTTCTGGATTGATTGTCTGTTTGAGTCCAGTCTGCCTCTATTGAATTTCATGGCTTTTTTACAAAGATCCATGATATGTCCTTTATTTCCACAGTAGAAGCATGTTTTCTTCTTGGTGGTCCTTCTGGATGCATCACCCTTCTTGGATTTCAAATACAAGGTCTTCTCTTCCTTTTTCATAATATTCTTGGGAGCATCTTTAACTTTCTTCTTGATTCCCAAGGATTCTTTCTGAGCCAGGTTCTGTGATCTTTTCTTCTTTTGAGATCTGGATACAGTTGGAGATTGATATGTATCTATTTGACCACTTTTGCACACATCCCAGATGTTATCAAGCAATCCAAATCTATTTGCAGTAAACAGATGTCTCTGGACCTGTGGATGCTGCTTTTTTTTCTTCTGGCTTGCTCCCCCTAGGCATGGGCTTCCTCTGTGCTTTGGCATTCAGTGGATTGTACCAACAATCCTTTGCACAATGCCCATACTTGTTACAACACCAACATTGACCCACAAATCTTGACTTTTTGATTCCTTCTGATTGTAGGGTACTTGTCTTGACTTGCTGTGTTGTTTTAGGAGAGCTCTCTTTCTTCATTGTCTTCATCCATACTTGTTTGGAGTTATTCTTCCATCCTGCACTTTTTGTGGAAACACATTTAGAAGCATGAGTACAAGATGGGATGGATGGTACCTTCTTCTTAGAAGTTGTTGCCCTTTTATTAGAGGATGTCTTTCTTTTAGAATCATCCTTCTCAATGCATACTTGAGTAGCAACATTTCTCCTTTCAGCTGACTGGGAGGCTTTGGCTTTGGGTGATTGCTGATTGTTCAATATCACCTCCAGTTCTAAGCATTTCATATTGAGGGAGTTCTTCTCATCCTCAATAGTTCTTAGCCTTCCTTCCCATTTCTCTTCCAGCTGCTTTATCTGGTCTTCATGCACCTTATTCATTTCAAGCAATGAGTTGTCAAGCTCCTTCACCATTTTGACTTTTTCTTCAAGTTGAGAATCTTTAACAACCATTGATACTCTGTGTAATTTTTCAAGTGTACGGAAAACTTCTTTGACCATTGTCTTAAAGAATTCTTTCTCAGAAAGGCTTCTTTGCAATTCTTCAGTAGTGTCTTCATATCTTTCATTGCAAAGGGAAACGGTTTCATCTTTAGCCTTCACCAGCTTTCTGAGAGTGTTGGTTATGCCAACCCTTTTTTCCAATTGGACTTCCAGAGAATTGGCTTCATCTTCTAGCTGTAATTTTTCTTCTTGAAGATCAAGGAGGCCTGTAGCTATACACATTGCCACTTCCTTGGGGACTGTCTTCTGAATATATTTGATTGCATTTAGAAGATCATTGTTCCTTCCATCTTCATCACAGCTAGAGCAGGCTTCATCAGAAGAATGATAAAAGGAATTGTCATCTGATGTGACTTTCACATTTCTTTCCATAGAAGGAGTTTCTCTGATTGCAACAACCTTCTTCCTCATCTTCTTTGCCTGTTTCTTCATTCTGTTTTTCAGAGTCTTGGCAGATATCTCCATTTGAGGCTGTTCTTTCATTTCCTCAAATCTGCACTCCATATAGACTCTCTTGGATCTTTTAGAGGTAACCTTCACTCTAATACCAATTGAAGTGCCCAGATCAGTGGGAATCACTGAGAGGGGGAGGGGGTGAATCAGTGATCCCTTAAAACTTTTTACTAATTGATTCTTAATCAATTAAACCTTTATGGCTGGTTAAAGCCTCGATCCACTTTTCTTGTATCTCTCACCTTTCCTCGAATGATGCAGTAAATGTAAAGGCACTGGACACAAGGATTTACAAGGTTTGGCACCAAAGGCCTACGTCCTTGCCATGTTGGTTATACACCCCAACATGGTTTCTCCATTATAACTTGTTAGAATTACAATGGTCGATACAGAGTCCCACTGTATCTCTCCTGAGTCCCACAGGAGGGTCTTTATACTGTGTCCCACAGTGTTACTAGAGTCCCACGGGCCTGCTCCAGAATCCCACTGAAGACTTCTTCTCCCTGAGTCCCACAGGGTCTTCTCTTGGCTCCTTGAGTCGCACGAGTAGCTCTTCTTCACTTTAAGCTTCTTCAAGTATCTTCAGCAGTCTGGGATAAAGACTGCTGGCCTTGCTCTGTACCTCTGATCACTTGAGTTGATCAGGTCTTCTCGTCTTGCTCAGGATTTATCTCCTTCTTCTCAGGATGACCTGGCCTCTCTCCAATTACTGAATACTCGGACAATTGATGTCTTTAACTTTAGTCTGGTCCAGTCTCACAGGAATTCAACTTCATGCACTGAATGCATGGAAACTCTGATTCTTCAAGATCTTTTGGTCTTGGTCAACTCAAATGCACATCACTGATTTATCTTTGTTCACGTGTGCATGTACATGCATGCATGCATGCACTCTCCTCTTTCTCCTCTTGGTGCAATAAACCCTCAAAGGGTGTAGTCACTTTAAGCACACACCTTTTTTGAACTTCACACAATTAATTCCTTTTGATTACACACATAAATGTGTGTTATACGTTGTGTGAGTATCCTCTTCTTCTTCTTCTAAGTGTGTACACACTTCACTTAGTGCACACACATAGGTTCGGCCTTCACTTGTTTTGCACACACAATTTATTCTTCATTTTGCACACACATGAGTTGGCCTCCTCCTCTTCTTGTTGCACGCACTCACTTTAGTGTTCTTTTATTTTGTTCTTCAAAGTGTGCACACACAAGGTTTAAGTCTGCTCTCTCACTTCCACACACAACCAAGCCTCGGGTTCTTCCTCTTCAATTTTGCACACACACACTAAGTGTATTTGTCTCAATATACCCGAACTCAAACTAGGCGCGCAAGGGGGTGTGGCCCTCTTCTTGTCTTCAAATGCCGTGCAGGCTCAAGTGTGCAAGGGTGCAACACTGCCGCGGGCGCTTCTGTCGCGCAAGCCTCAACGAACCACGAAGGCGCGCAGGTGATGCGGCCTCGGGTTCCGTAAGTGCAAGGCACCGCGGGCTTCAACGTGGGGGCGCAAGTTGGCACAGCCCAGCCTCTTCTTCTTGTCACGCAAGGAGTTAGCGCGCAAGGGACTTCAGCCGCGCAAGTTGCTTGCATGGTGGCTCTTTCTTCGCGAGGCAGACGGCTCTCGCGGATCACAAATTTTCAGCAACCAAAAACTGCGTCTCGGGTGCTCCTTTTATAGGCAAGGAGTGCCTCGGCTCATCCGCGTGATACAACACCGAACACCCGAAGATTTCGGTTCTTTAAAAACTTCAAACGCGTTAAAAATCTTCCGCGTATCTTGATTTTATCTTCTGTCAATCGCGGGTTCATTTTTTTATTTTCCTCCTTCACGTGCATGCGTTTTAGAACGCATGCATGGCCTCTTTAATACCTGTCCATGCAGATCAACAACCCAAATGGCCTTCGGCAGCTTTGCTTGCCTCGGCCTCGACCAAAATCATTGAAACATTGCATGCATGCCCATTTCTTTACATGGATCAGTTCTTTACGCTCTTACGAGCTCCATGGTGCCTTTGGCTTCATCAAAGGTGGCCGGATGCTCGACATACGGTGGTTGGAGACCCTCTGGTTCAGCGGGAGACGTCGGGTGGCCTTGGCATGGGCTCGTGGTTGAAGATGGTCTCGTAGCCGTTGGATGAGGCAATTAATGAAGGCAGATGGCTGGATTAGATCGGGGGTGCGGCAGATGATATGTGCGGCCGCGATTACACGCGGATCACTCGGACGGCCAGGATAAGATCGCGAACGGTGAGATTAGATGAGCGGCTCGGATCGCACGCGCGATCAATCTTGCAGCTGGGATTCGCTCCGCGGAAAAATTCCGCATCCCACATCGAATCGGAGGCCGGTTTTTCCGCGGTTTATCAACCATTCGCTCCCCCCTTCACCGCAATTGAACTCCTCCCTCCACGATGCCGCCCCGCACCGTGTTCTCTCTTCCGGGCGCGCTTTGCGCCCACTCCTGCCACTCGGGCGCACTCCAGCACCCATTATGCACACACGGGCGCGCTCATGGCGCTCACGCTGCGCGGGCTTCACCACCGCGTGGCCTCGGGGCTTATAATAAGTGCCTTGGGGTTGAACCCTTAAGGCTGGCCCTTGGTGGCTTATTTTTTTCTTGAATATACACTAAGTATACAAAGTACTCAAGTGTAAAATGCCAAATGCCACATCTTCTTCAATCCATTCTTCTCCTTCATCTTCTTCTTGAGAATTCAAACATTAATCTTCTTGATTTGAAACAACTCCTCAATTTATAATTCTTATTCATCATCTCATTTTCTACTTAGGAGATAATTCTCAAGGATCTTCATCAACCGAACTCCTGAATCACATCGATTCTTCAATTTTCTTCATTGATCCAATCAGAGATCAAGTTGGATCAACTTCACATTCACATGCACTAAGTGATAGTGCATGGACTTCATTAGCACCACTTCATCCACTTAGAACTTATGGATGGTTCACTTCAGCTCCTCATGCATTGTCAATACAATGCATGGTCTTCAATTATTGTTGTGACTTTGTATCATCAGGATACAAGTTCTTTGAACTTAAAGACCAGTTCAACAATCATCAGATATTCATAGAGAATATTTCAACCACAACATCCTATGTCACTTAGTGAATCTCCTAAGTGACATGCATCTTAGTACCATGGCCATTCTCCATTCATCACTATCACCATCACAACCTTTGTCATTCACATCTTGACATTCCTTGACATCCATTCATTCATTCCTTGACAACAACATACCTCATTGACAACAAATGAAACACAATGCATTTCAGGTGGTTCTATCCTTTGGTTCCCATGTTTTTTCCTCCATGTTATGGTTTCTCTAAATAACCTTGAATAAAATAGTTGTCTGATTTCTCAATACTTTTTCCCTTGTGTCAAAAATCCCAATAGGCTCTTCACAGTATGACAAATCTGGCTCTCGTTATATTTCATCATAGGTGAGTACATGTGTTAGGTTTGGAATGTATTTCTTTAACGATGACATATGGAACACATCATGAAATTTGGAGAGAGTTGGAGGAATTTCTAAATGGTAAGCTACATCTCTGAGTCTTTCCAGAATTTAAAATTGCCTAATATTCCTTGGGCTCATTTTCCCTTTCTTATTGAACCTTAAGACACCATTCCATGGAAATACTTTTAGAAAGACATGATCTCCCAATTGGGATTCCAAATCATTTCTCTAGTTGTCATTATAACTCTTCTGCCTACTTTTGGATGCTCTAATATGGGCTTGAATTATCTTTACCTTTGAAATGGTCTCTTTAATAAGTTCTGGGCCTATAAGTTTCCTCTCACCAACTTCATCACAAAAAGATGGACATCAACATCTCTTTCCAAATAATGCTTCATATGGACCAATTTGAATACTAGAATGGAAAGTATTATTGTAGGGAAACTTAACCAAAGGTAGGTATAGATCCCAAATTCCTTGAAAGTCAAGAGATCATGATCTCAACATATATTCCAGTGTTTGAATAGTCCTTTCAGACTATCCGTCGGTTTGGGGGTGATAAGTAGTACTCATATAATGCTCAGTATCAAAATCCTTCTGGATACTTCTAGAATTTTGATGTAAACCGGGGATCTCAATCAGACACAATTGATAGTGGCTCACCATGAAGTCTTACAACATCATTAATATAAATTCTTTCCAGGTGCTCAAGTGGTAAATCCTCTCTTACAAAAAGTAAATGTGGTGATTTTTTGAGATGATCAACAATTACCCATATTGCATTATTCATTCAAGATGTCCTCAGTAGTTTGGTGACAAAATCCATTGTAATTTCATCCCACTTCCACATAGAAATAGGTAGAGGTTGCATCACCACTCTGGGATATTGTATCTCTAACTTCACTTGTTGACAAACTAGACACCTTGACACATATTCAAAAATCTTTCTCTTCATATTATCCCACCAAAAATATTCCTTCAGATCTCTATACATATTTTTGATACCTGGGTGTATAGATAAATTTAAGCTATGACCATCATCTAATAGTTCCCTTTTTAGCTCAAGTATAAATGGAACACAAAACCTATTCCTAAATTTCAGAACTCATTCTTCATACACAAATTCTGCCAATCTCCCAACCCTAACAGCATTAATTTTCTTGTAAAGATTCTCCTCATCAGATTGAGATCATTTTATCTTCTCTAGTAAAGATGGTTTAGAAATCATTTGAAAGAGGAAATATGTTTCCCCTTCTGTAAAAATTCCTATATACATCTTTAGAATATCCATGAATATAGGATCTCTTTCAATCCTCATTTGGGTCATGAGTCCATGATATTTCCTAATTAATGCATCTGCCACCTAATTTACCTTTCTAGGGTGGTAATGTATTGAACAATCATAATCTTTGAGTAACTCAAGCCATCTCCTTTACCTCATGTTGATTTTTTTGTATAAAAATGTATTTCAAACTCTTGTAATTTGTGTATATCTCACATATTTCATCATAAAGATAATGTCTCCATATTTTCTGATCAAATATTACGGTTGTTAACTCAAGATAATGAGTTAGGTAATTTTTATCATGAGTCTTCAAATACCTTGATGCATAAGCAATAACTTTATCATTTTTCATAAGGACACAACCCAGTCCATTCATTATTGCATCATTATATATCACAAATCAATCATTTCTAGATAGAAATGTAAAAATTAGAGCATTGACCAATATTATTTTAAATTCCTCAAAATAATTCTATTTATTATTTCATCCACACAAACATAAACCATTTACGTGTGATCTTGGTTAGTGGGTTAGCTAGTCGTGTGATATTCTGAATGGAACGCTGTTAGTAACCTGCTAAGTTAATAAAAATACATACCTCGGTTATGTTTGATGGTGCGGGCCATTACTGGATTGCCTTTGTCTTCACTGGATAAACTAAGATTTCATCCTTAGAGACAATATGGCCAAGAAAAGAAACGGATTGAAGCCAGAATTAACACTTTCTAAACTTCACATATAATTCATTTCTTCTAAGGGTTTTCAGAAAAATCCTTAAGTGATTCTCATGGTCTTCATAGATTTTGGATTATTCTAGTATATCATCGATGAATACCACAAAAAAGTTATAAAGATATTCCTTGAAAACTCTATTCATTAAATCCTTGAAAATAGTGGGTTCATTAGTTAGTCCAAAAGGAATCACTATAAACTCGTAATGACCATACCTGGTTCTAAATGATTTCATTAGAATATCTTCCATCCTCACACATAGTAGATGATATCCAAATAGAAGTTCAATCTTAGAAAAGTGTTTTTCTCCCTAAAGTTGATCAAATAAATCATCAATTCGTGGAAGAGCATACTTATTCTTTTTTGTAATAGCATTGATTTCCCTGTAATCAATGCATAGCCTCATGGGTCCATCTTTTTTTTCTTGATCAAGAGGACAGGGGCTCCCCATGGAGAAACACTAGTTATAATAAATACTTTGTCACTAAATTCCTCTAGTTGTTTTATTATCTTCACTAATTACATAGAGGTTATTCTATATGGAGTCTTTGATATAGGTTTTTTTCCAGGAATTAAATCTATAGGGAACTCAACTTCCCACTCTGGAGGATGTCTAGGTAAATCCTCTAGAAATAAATCAATTTATTCTTACACTATATGCACATATTCAATTTGAATATTTATTTCCTCACCCCTAGATATTGGGTTCCCTTCCTCTCCATGAATTTCATCCAGTAGGGCTACTAGGGGTGGATCAAAATAAGAATTATATGGTGATGTTTCTACTCTAATGATAAGGGAATCTACACCACTTTCAAAAGTTATAACTTCCTTTTTCTTGAAATAGATCTTTGTGTCATAATTTGATAACCAATTCATACTGATAATAATATCAAATTAAATCATTGGTATGAAGATAATTTTAGAAACTAAATCATGTTTATGTGTCATGAGGGGGACTGATCGACATGACCTTGTCGCAATGATACATCCCATAGGATTTTTGACTGACAACTCCTTTATTAAATAAAATTGAACATATCTAATTTTCTTAGAAAAATGGGATGATATAAATGAATGTGACGATCTAGAATCAAATAAATCATTGGATAAGTTTGAGGAAACAATTAAAGTACCTTCCACCACATCATTAGGAACTTCAACCTCTGTGGTTGTAATCGCATAAGAATTCCCTTTCTCTCATGGACTTTTCTGATACATGTTTCCTTGGTTCTTAGGATACTCATTTTGATAGTCTCCCAACTCTGTACAATTGTAGCATTGAACATTATTGACTTGTTTCTTTCCCTTTCATTCATTAGATAGATGACCCTTTTCTCCACAATTGTAGCAGACTCCCATTCCTTTCAAACATTTCCCAGGATTATTCTTTCCATAGTTCTTGCATAATGGGAATTTCTTCATTCTCTTTTTCCTATTTGGCGATTCACCTTTTCCTTGGTTATCAATGTACTACTTCTTATCTTGGTTTCCCTTGAACAAATTTTATCTTGAAAATTCTTTCTCTGTTTTGATGTCACATGATACAATTTTATCATATGATGAAATTTTTTGAGAATCCAGTTCCCTTCTAAGACTTGTCTTAATACCTTAAATGAAATGATCAATATTGTCTTTTGAGTCATGTACATAATCTATGGCCCACCAAGATAGTCTTTTGAAGGTAGCCTCATACTCCGCGACACTGTCTTCTCCACTTTCCTTTAAGCCTAGGAATTTCCTCTTCATTTTGGTTCGTTGCTCATGAGAGAAATAGTTTTCAAATAATATTTCCTTGAAATACCTCCATTTCATATCTTCTATTTCTTCTTCCTCTGTGGTATTATGGATCACGGACCACCATTGATCTACATCTCCCTTGAGATAATATACTTCCTGCACTACCTTTTCATTTTCATTACATCTTAATGCCATGAATACCTTTTCAAGGGACTTTATCCACTGCTCAGCTACCATTGGATTAGTAGTCCCACTAAAATATGTTGTCTTTTGCTGCATTAAATGATACAACATAGGTGCAGCATGGTTATTCGTCACAACCTAAGTAAGTTCTACCAATATGGTCATGATCTGATCCGCTCCAACATTGACTCTTTTGACTTTCTCTGTGGGAAAATACCTACATTTCCCATGAGTATTGATTACCCTTATTCTATTAGGTGCCATTTCTAAATAATGGAATACACTAGATTAGGTTATGAATAATAATTTATAATCACAACTATAAAAGTACGTAAAATAAATTAAAATTATATGCATAGATAATCTCATAAACATGGTTTCTCTGAGGAAATATTTACATTAAAATCCTTCATAATGGATTGTAAATAAAATATGAATTATTCAAATCATATCCCCCAAGAGTTTCAATACTAAAGTGAAGAAAGTATTTTTGTTGTATACCAGGATACCCTGGGTTAAGCCCAAAACTCCTTGTTCGATTTTTCACACCTAGGTACATTTGTGCAAGAGCCACCTCTACCAATTTGTATCCAGACATGGATGTATTTTCTAGAAATATCCACATAATATATTCCTTACCAAAATTCTAGGACGTTCTTGTATGTTTTTTCTCAAATAATACCTTAGGGATTTGTTCCCTACTCTACATTTTCTAACCTAGTTTCCAAGGATTCTACTAAACTTCCTTTGATACGAACTGTAACAAAGGAACAATCAAAGGAACAATCAGTTTAGTAGTCTTAAAGAAACTGTATACATTGATGTAACTCAAATTACAATGGGAAGGTAACAAAGTACAATACATAACAAAAACTAATAAACTGCATCCACCGAAACACAATAAGTGATCTCCTCTTCATAACCTACTGAAGGTAAAAAATGAAATGGGTGAGCTCAAATGATCTATAAGGGTTAAAAATAGTGGAATATTGAATCAAATATAACTAAATCATCAACAACATGGCATAGTCAATATGGCATGGTGAATAAATGAAAAACTCACGCCATTAATAAATTGAGAATGAAACTGCATCCATAGATTTTTTCATAGTGAAAAACTCATAGATAATAGTAATTGAAAATGAATAAAGATAATTATTATTAATTGGACGTCATGTATCTGGCACATGATACCAGTATACCATTGGAATGGTTTAATTCTCTAGGTTGAAACCTATCTGATTTTTGGAAATAAACTCGAATGGTTTGTCACTAACTGATTGTCTCATGAGACCTTTCAATGCATCGTGGGGCTATAGTGGGCCCCTCCTATCACTAAATGTCCAAATAATTATTTATATATTGATTTAATACAAGTTAAATATGCCTTTTCAATATCTATAATGAGTAGAGGATACGGATTCATCAATATTTCCACATTTAAAACAACATCCAAAATAACCACCGTATATAAAATGGTATACAGTTTTCACAATAAACATACCCATGATATAAGAAAATAGATATTTAATATAAGTATAATTTCAAATGAAAAATTAACCCAAATGGGAAGTAGGTACACCACATAAGGTTTATTAAGTGCATAATACAAAGTAAGTCACAACGAAATGGATGTTAAGAAAAAGTCCCTTACCACAATGTAATCAGTCGAATCATATGACCAAAACATAATAACCATCGAATGAATAATTTAATACCATGAATATAAATTTAATCGTGATATTATATGACAAATGTCAGTACCCATACATCAAATACAACAAATAAGTGGTGAACAATGGAAATCTCACGGAAATGAAAGTGAGATGAGAAAACCCCTTACAAACATTTAAGCATGTTAACGGGTGTTCTTGTGAGGGCTTAATGAGAGGTAAAGTGGTATAAAATTATTTATATATCATAATTGAATTATGGGGGAGGTCTTAAAACATACGCCATCATTAGATATTGAAATAAAAGTGCACAACATTGGGGGAATTCTTGAACAAAAGTGAGAGAGAGGATCCCTTACCTTATGCTCGAAGGTGTTCTTGATTGTTCTTAATGACCTGGATAATGAAATTTATCTTCATTAATTAATAATTAAAAAACCTCATCAACATGTAATTTATATTTTATAACCTTATTAGGTTCATTAATGGCCTTTTTGATGGGTTTAAGAGGTTCAATTTTATTGTTTTGGAAGCATTTTCTCCCTTAGTTTTCATAATCCGTTTACTTGTATTCATGAATGGAAGTTCATTTGAAATGTGGTTAAACATCCAGAATTGTTAATATATACTATTAGTGAAATTAAAGATATATAAATTATATTATAATGATTTTTTATATACCATTAGGATGACTCATTCGATAATTTAACGATAAACACTTGGATTTTGCTTGGTGGTTTTGTGCACAATGAACTTGTTTTGTATTATTATTCCATATTATGAGTGCATAAGGATTAAAAAACATTAAATAAGATAAAATACATATATTTTTATATTTTTCAACCATTAAAAAGGTTTCATGACCAGTCTTGAAGATAGTAATGCAAATTTAAAACTTGTCTTCCTTGAGTGTGATAAATTAACCCATCTCAGACGGTGTTTGCATTTATAGTATAGAAGGAGGGGAAAAGAGATATTAAGATGAAATATTACATTAGAATAATGATAATCTAGTACATTTAAGGTATTGGAATTATCATGTAATTTTAATGAGGTGAGGTGAGAATAGAGAACAAAATAATGGAACTTGTAAAACAAATTGAAATAAAAAAGAGAGGTTCACCTATTGAGTACTCCTCCTTGAGAATCTTCCTAAGGACTTTGTTTTTGTCCTTTTGGTGAGACCAATAGGCCTTGTATGTAGATAGAGGAATTTGGAAGATTCCTTTTTATAATTTAGGAAAGGCTTGAATCTTGAGTGGCGTGGAAGGATGAGGGGGTGAGGGGTGGTTTATATAGTGGAGAGGAGGAAGGATTTTACCTTATTTTACTTATTATTTTAAGATTTTTGATCACGAATATGAATATTCTTGATTCATATGATCCCAAATAGTAATAACTGAATTTGAGTTTAAACCAAGTGGGATTACATCATACTTTAATCACCTATGATGCATTAAATCAAGTATTTAGCACTTATCGTAATTTATTGTATTTTACTATTCATCAAAAATTCACGTATTTCAAAAAAAATCCTAAAAATTCACCCTAACCATTTTATAGGTGTTTAATCCAAAGATAAACTCCATTCTTCAAAAATAATTTTCTAAATATGATAAATTTAATTTTTAATTAAAATCATTATTTAATCAAAAAATATAAACACCTAAAATATTGATCTTCATTTTTAAGGTGCCTAAATTTATTTATACATTCATGGGTATGGAAACCATTCATAATGGTCATATTATTATTCATATATGTAGTTTACTATTCATAAGGTTAGGTTACTATTCATAAGGGTAGGTTATTGTTCACTTAAAATTAAGTTAATCCTATTACACTCTAAATATCATCATCATTGCAACTTTGAATGTCTATTTTTCAAAATTCAAAACAAAAAAGTGGAAAATTTAAGTCTAAAGGATAGGTTATGACTTTCTCTTAAATAAGCAATTGTTGTTTCAAAGATACTCAGTGCTTTATAAAATATAGTATACCTAATGAATAAAATGTATTTAAGAGAAACATACCATAAAATGTATTTAAGAGAAACATACCATAAAATGTTTGGGTGTTATAGTGATGATATTTACACATATGTTATATGTGAACAAGATGAATTCTTTGTTCACAACTTATGTTTTTTATTTGACCACAATGTTATGATGTTTCATAACTATGCATATTCCATATTCCATGTCTCTTTCAACAGATTCCATCATTATTATAATGATGATCCTTACCTTATAATATGATCATGATGATTATTCTCACATGTGTACTCATGATTCATGTACCTTGTTCATTATATATTATTATTCCCCGTACTGGTATTTTAGATCAATATTTCTTTGATATATATCCTTAGGTTATTACATACACTTAGGATAATATGAATTTATTTGAGTATTACTATGAATGAGTATTTAAAAAATGTTTAAATTTTATTATGTACTCATGATGTATGAACCTCATTTTCCCAAGATTCTAAACCTTTTGATTCTGGACAGTATTATTATGTTTTTTATCCAAAAAATGTTTTAATAATAGTATATAAAATATTTTGGTTTCTATAGTCTAGTATATCGGTTTATCCAAGAAATATTTTGAGGCTTGTTTCTCTCAGAGTTTCTTTCATGATGCATTGAGGGGAGATAGGGACCATGAATTTTTACATATCACCCTGAGGGAGATGTCAATCATAATTTATAGTGCATATTTCAGAATCTTATTCATATTTATTTGATATTGGCTATGTATGTGGTGGTCTGGGTCAAATTATTTCAGGATGGGTTTAGATACTCAATTCATATTTAGGTGATCGTCTTCCACCTAACATCATTTTTTAGGTTTTGAATCAATCCCTCATTAAAGTAAGGAACCATAAAGTGTATAGGTAGTCAATGTATATTAATCCTTATATGGGGGACTATAGTGGATCTTTCTATAGTAATAAGAATAGGTTTAATGGTTCTTACTAGGGTAATAATTCTCAAAGTGGTGAAAGTGGAGGTTTAACTCTTCCACCTTGGGGAACAAATTCTTTCCAGTGTTACCTTTGTTGTAGTCCTTATCATGTGCAATTATAATGCCATGTAATTACTATGCAATTTTGGTAATATGGTAATATGGGGAATCTATTTTGTTTGTATAGGAACTCATCATAGTCATTTGGTGGAAGAGATTATAGGTAGGTATTGAGTTCTCCAGTAGGGATAGGGGTGACACAACAAATTTATAGTTATTGTTCCTCCAATATTTTAGAGTAAATAGGAGGATATGGTGCCTAAAGGGAATGGTTAACAGTATTAAAATGGTGATACATCTCAGGGGAGTAAAGCTACAGGGGTTTAAGGTCCAGTCTCATGCTAATTTTACACTATCATGCAAACTCCCATTGATTATATCATTATACCATCGATGGTACAAGGTATGATTCTTTTAGAATCTACCCTAGAATCTGTTTTGTTTGATAAGGTTGCATCACATTTATTCTTATCTTCTCTATTTAATGATTATTTGAAGTTGACCATTGAGTATCTATATGGGGTGATTTCTTGTGATATTCTAATGGGGCTGTGGTCTAGGGGAATTTATAAATTATTTGAGTGTTCTATAATTATCATTAGATAAAGGATTCTCTAGGATTTATTTATAATAGATATGTACAACTTTTATGTTATCCTTGTGATAGATTTGATGAATCTCCACTGAGAAAACAATGATTAATATCATTAATGAATATATTTTATTTTTTAAGGGTTTCCTTTATACACACATCATAGAGTGGTATTTTAAGGTAGCGTACTCTATAATAGATCATCAATAATTGAGAATAATTTCGACAGATTTTCTAGTGTTTTTTTGGGAGATGCTAAGATTTTATGGCTAATATTTCTTCCAATTATTTATTATATTCATGACATATTTCCTGAGGACTTCTCCAGATTTCTAAATGAGAAGGTGGTTGAGTTTATATTTGAGATAATTTTGGGTATAGGGGATATATCCATTCCTTTATAGATGATAGATCCTATAGAGGTTAGAGTGATAAATGTTTAACTAGAGTACCTTGAGGAAAAGGGTTTGTTGTTTTAAGAACTTACCATTAGAGAGATTAAGGTTATTCTAGAGGAACGTCACAATCAATAACGGGTAACCTCTCCATCATATTGATTATTATTTTTTAATTAGTTGAGGGTTGTAAAGTGGTTTTCCATGATCAACATGTAATCTAATTATCATCAGTTATATATGAATCCATTTATTTTTACTTACTTTTAATAGAAGTTATGGTATGTATGAGTATCACTTTATGTTTTTCCATTTGAAAAATATTCTTGATTTGATTATAGACCTAATGAATAGGTTCTTCCATCATTATTTAGATTCAATCATGGTCGTCTTTGTCAATGATATTCTAATATACTCACAATTGAGGTTAGACCATAAATAAATTTTTTTGGTTTTTTTGATAATTTTGAGATAAAATTTTCTATATGTTTATATTTTGAAGTTTCATTTATAGATTTAGGTTGCTCACTTATCGAAAAATGTGACATCAAAGGTCTGTGTCTCAGTGGACCCTCAGATGGTGGAAGTCATAGTTTCTAGAGAGTGTCCAAAAAATGTTTTCAGGATCTATATATTCTTGGGATTCACATCTCGTTATAGGATATTCATTAAAGGATTCTCTTGATTGTAAGAACGGATAATGGACCAACTAATAATTCTATAAAGTTCATGTCATCCAATACCTGTGAAATATCCATCCAAAATTTATAGTTCAGTTTGATATTTTCACATATTTTGAATTTACCTAAGTCAATTATAGAGTATATACAATATTTTTATGCCTCTAGGGTTAGTCTTGGAGTGTTACTAATTCATTAAGGGTGTGTGATTGATTATAAATCTACAAAACTGAGGTTTTATGAGAGAAACTACTTGATTCATGACCTAGAGTAAGAAATAATAGTACATGCACTGAGATGTTGGTGTCACTGCATGTTGAGTGAGAGATTCATGGTGTATACTAACAAAAATAGTATAAAATATATCATTTCTTAGAATGACCTAAGTAATGTTTGGATACCTTTTTAAAGGGTCATCGGAGTACTTTAAAATTTTCAAAACACCCAGGGGTAGCATAGTGGCTAACCATGAGGATTGTTCTCTTGAAAAGTCTTTAGTTTGAACATATTGTTCTATTCATTTTATTATATTATTATGTTTTTGAAATAATAATATTTTTATTATTTTAAAATTTATGAAAATAATGAGTAACTAAGGATAAATGTGATTAGGATAAAATATTAAAATTTCAATAATTGAAGTTGAGATGGTGGTAAATGGTAAAATGAAATTAGAAGTATTTGTGAATAATTATAAGCCTAAGGATTTTCTCAAAAATATAGTTAATCATGTTCCTTAAATTTTTATCAATTTTAATCTAACCAAACTCTCTTAATTGAATTCATGATATCTCGTTGTATTTTAACCTCCTTTTCTTTTTATATGGGTGAATACCTCTCACTAAAATTCCATTCGTATTGAAGAATAATCTTCCTAAAAGTGTCTTTGAATCTCCCGAATATATTTATGAATACCCACTACACTTATTATTTTAATGGATATCTTCACTGATTCAAGTCATTAGAGGAGGGAAGTAAAATATTGAAGTGGAGAATAAGGAAAACTATACTTGGGTACTCAGGTTTTTTCACCACACTTTTCACATCTCTCATCAAAATTTGTAGACAAAGAATATATTAAATATTAAAAACAACATTATAAAAACAAAAATAGATTCCAATTTTCTATCACATATTATTGAAGTGGTTTATTTCTCTATCATAAATGGTTTGAGGTAACAAAATTAAGATTTATGAAGGAAACTGAAAACAGTGGGAGAAACATGAGGAAATGTGAATAACAATACAACAAAAAAGGTAGAAAACCCACCAAAAAAAGAATAAATGGAACATAAAAAAATAACATGGAACAAATTAAAACTATATTATAAATCATGAGGAAAAATAATATAGAAAAATAACTAAGTGATGAAACTCATAAGCAGAAATTTAAAATTATTGAAAAGAATGAAATTATCAAGAAAATTTTAATATTTGTTACTTAAATTTTAAAAAAAAGCAAAGAATAAGGTGGGAGACACATAAAATAAAAAAATTAATGATAGAGAAGATTTTTACAATACCAAAATATTTTCAAGCATGAATTTAGCATAGAGAAGTTGAAGAAAATATAGGAAAATTAAAAATGAAAAATATGCAGTAATAATCCATTAAACAAAATTTTATTCAATGGGGTAATGAGGTAGTGGCAAGGTTTTTCCCTCAAAAGGGATATCTCTCCAGTTAATAAAATCCCATAATTTAATGATAATAATATAAAATAAAATTAATTACTTCATGTTTATGTATAAGCCTCTTAATCCCTCTTATATAAAGTCATTCATAAGAATTTTTTTCAACAAATCCTATCTTAAACCACTAATTTTTGTTGGATACCAGGAATCCTATGTGTTTTAGGTATCTTTTGGTTACAATTAGTATTTATGTGAGAATTTAATTATTTTACTTCATCAAATAAATGGTCATGAAAATAGTATTCCATTTTTGTTGAACATCATTCACTTGACCTCCATCCTCCCTTGTAATCATCATTGAACTAAGTTACAACTTGGCTTGAAATTTGAATCAAGTGATGGAAAAATCCAAAGCATTGTTTGACATCTAGATATACATATTAGAAATTAAATTTAACCCCAAAATTATAGATAAAAACACTATCTTCAAATAGATCAAATCTGAAAAAATATTTATCCAATTTCAAAGTACATTCCCATAGTAGTAGGGACCATATTTTTTTTATGGGACTTCATCAAATAGTTTCAAGGAAAAAAAACACTCAAACCCTATTTCATTCATGAATCTATTAGAAAAATAACACTGGTCACATATACTTCACCCATTGAACCAACAATGATAGTGAATCAGTACAATATAATTTGAACCCATGTAACTACCTAGTCTAGATGGAAAATAGAGAACCTAATAGTTGAATAGTAATGAACATATTTAATCGAGATTATTTTCTTATATCATTCATCCCACTTATCGACTCATTGACTACATGAAATATCTACCATATGAAACTAAATTGAAATAACCATAGATCATATCTATGTATCACTAATAGTAACCTTCATATAAATAATAATTGATCATCTTCATACTCCACATGATCACCA
The DNA here is from genome assembly GCA_963277665.1 of Viscum album. Classification (NCBI taxonomy): domain Eukaryota; kingdom Viridiplantae; phylum Streptophyta; class Magnoliopsida; order Santalales; family Viscaceae; genus Viscum; species Viscum album. Next base: position 2,142,592,239 of record OY728159.1, read on the forward strand.
ACACAATCCCACAATCTAGACCAATAAACACCTACAGCTACCAAAAACACCAGATCATAGTAATGGGAAACACTACCCCCTTTAGATCACCCAAATACTGATAATAGAATAATCCTCATCAGATCAATTATGAGTACATTGAAGTTAGTTCCCCCTTAGTGGTAGTGAATCCTTTGATTATCCCCTCATTGGCCTAGATTCCTCTCAAATTTATGATATTCCTTTGGAACTTGGTGTTATAGAATATTTTAATTCACTGTTTCTGCTAATTGATCCCTACCTATAATGAAACAGTGGTGGAAGAACCCCCATTTGGGAACTATAGTGGTGTACTTTAAACCCAGGCCTATCATAATCTATAATAAAACATGAATTATTAATCAAAACTATTGTTAAACTTTTTATTCCTTTTATTATACCCCCACTGAATAATAGTTGTGTGATATATCCACCTAAAACATTATGTGTAGTATAAAATCCCTAGGTATGGGTCTTCTTATTTTGTAGGAGTGGCTAAAAAATCTCTAGATATTTTTTGTGGAATTTTTATGAAATGAAGATCATCTCATGGATTGTGTAACAACCTCCAATATACTAAATAGTATGTGAAGAAATTACCCCTCCCAATGTAATAAATATTTTGGAAACATCCAGGGCTATATATTTAAATATTCTTTATGAAATTTTTATGAAACTCATTTTGTTCCATGGAAATATTTCATTATTACAATTATCATATATTTAACTTTAGTGTGGAATATATGATTATAAGAATTTTATTATTTTATGTGAAGGATCAAAATTATATATCCCAATAATTCATTGGGTAGTGTGATATATCTCATGATATTATGTGATGATTATAATTATGATCACCCATGTACTCTTGATTTGTGTACCTTGTTCCTTCTATATTATTCTTCCACTTACTAGGATTTTATTTCACCCTTTCATTAACGTATATTTGTAGCTTATTAAATGTACTAAGGATTGCATTAAATTATTTTAGGACTATGAAGAAGTTTCTAAAAAATATTTAAAATTTCTCATGTACTCATGATTTATGAACCTAATTTTCCTATGATAATAAACCTTTTGATTTTGAATTTTACTATTATCTTTTTTACATTAAAAATTAATTATTAATCAGGTATGAAAGAAGTGGGTTTATATATTCTAGCATGTGGGGTTATCTTGGAAATATTTGTAGGTATGATTATATCATAATTTATTCCATGATACATTGTGGGAAGATAAGGACTAAGAATTTTTATATGTCACCCTGAGGGAGATGTCAATCATAATTTATAAACTGAATTTAATGAATAGTATTCATTTATATTGGATATTATCTATTAATTTGGTTTCTCGGGTCAAATTATTTATGGATGGGTTGAGATACTAAGTTCAGGTTTAGGTGAACATCTTATGCATGACAACATTTTTATAGGTTATGAATTAATCCATCATGGAAGAGAGGGACCTGAATATAGTAAGGTCTTCAAGGTAGTTTGATCCTTCTATGGGGACCTATATTGAATATTTCAATAGCCTAAATCACTATTTTAGTGGTACTCACTTGGGTAATAATATTTAAAGTAGCTAAAGTGGTCTTTATCTCTTCCACCTTGGGGAATAAATTCTTTCAAGTGTTACCAGTGTGTAAGTCTTGTTCATTTTTTATCACAATTCCATAGAATACCTATGGATTTTTGGATTTATGTGAATATAGGGAATCTATTTTTGTTTTTTATGAATGATATATAGTTAGTTTAAGGTAAATATTTTAGGTAGGTATGGGGATCTGGAGTAGATCTAGGGGTTCCATAGAAAAGTTATAGTTAGGGTTCCTTTAGTTTTTTTGGAACATATAATAGTATATGGTGACTAAGGGAATGGGTAGATGAATTATAAAGGTTATTCTCATTAGATGGGTCAAGCTACAGGGGTCCGAGGTCAGGGATCATGAAAATTCCACAATATCATGACAACTCCCATTTATCGTAGCATTAGGCCATTAATGGACCAGATATGATTCTTATAGTATCCACACTAAAATAAGTTTTATTTGATAATGGATCATTGAATTAATTCATCTACTCACTATTTACTTGTGATTCTAGGTTGACCAAAGATTATCTATATAGGGTGGTGTTTATCGTTATGATCATAGCGGTGTGATATGAAGGTATTTATAGATGTTTTGATTTTTCCATCATAATCAGCGGAAAGAGGCTTCTATGGGATTTCATTGTACTGTAGATGTAAATATTTCATGTGATCCTCATGATAGATTTAATGACTCTCCATTGAGAACACAATAACTAATATAATCAATTGGTGTCTTTTATTTTAGTTATGATCAGAGAGTGGGATTTTTAGTAAAGACAACTCTAAACATAAAAATCAGTAACTTAGGATAATCTCAAACTAGATTTCTCATGTTATTTTTGGAGATGATAATATGTTATAGTTATTCATTCCACCTCTTATTTATCATATTCAAGACATATTTCATGAGAAATTTTAAGTATTTCCACATGATATGGTGTTTGAGTTTAAAATTGAGGTAATGTTAGGTACATATCCCATATCTATTCCTCCATACAAGATGAAACCTATAGAGGCCATAGTTAAAATGTTTTATATAGAGTACCTCAAGGAAAATGAATTTGTTCTTTCAAGAATGTCCCATTACGGATATCAATGTTATGATAGAGGACCACGATATTCAATAATTGATAACATCTCCATCATATAGATTATTAATATTTTATTAGATTAGGGAAATAAAGTGGTTCTCCAAGATCAACATGATATTTGGGTATAATAATATATATATGAGTTCATATAATAATCCTTATACTTATTTTATGAGAATTTACGATCTTTATGGGTATCTCTTTATGTTTTTCAGTTTGAAAAATATGCTAGCTATGTTTATGGACATAATGAATAGGGTCTTCCATCCTTATTTGGATTCATTTATGATCATATTTATTAATGATATTTTGGTGTAGTCACAATCAAGGAAGGACCCTGATTTGTCTATAGAGGTTTTATTTATAATTTTGAGAGAGAATTTTCTATATTTTAATATGTTGAAGTGTCAGTTCTGGATTAGGGAGGCTTGTTTCTTGGAGAATGTGATATCAAAGGTAAGTGTATGAGTGACCCTAAGAAGATTCAACTCAAATTATCTGTGGAGTTTCCCAATAATATTTTAATGATATATAGATTATTGGGATTAATATCCCATTATAGGATATTCATTCAAGGATTCTCCTGATTGTATGAAATGATGATAGACTGAATAAGAAGAGGGTGAAGTTTATGTGGTCCAATCCTTGTGAGATACCCCTCAAAATGTTAAAGGGGATATTGACATTTGAACCTATTTTGACTTTACCTGAGTCAGTTAAAGATTATATACTATATTTTAATGCATATGGGATTATTATTGGAGTAGTCCAAATTCATTAAGGGTGAGTGTTTGATTATTGTCCATGGAAACTGAGTTTATATGAGTAGAACTACTCGATGAATGACCTAGAGCTATGATAAATAGTACATGCACTGAGATATTGGTGTCACTACAAGTTTGGTGAGAGGTTCATGGTGTATACTAACTATAAGATTATAAAATATATTTTTTTTTCTAATAACCTAAATAATATGTAGTGTCCTTTTCAAAGGGACATCGATTTACTTTAGAATTTTCAAAACACCTAGGGGTATCACAATAGTTATCCATGAGGATTATTCTCTTAAGGTGTCCTTAGTTCGATTACAATGTTCTATTCATTTTGATATATTTTTATATTCTTAAAAGAATTATATTTTTTATGATTTTAAAAATATTAAAAAAAATTTGTAACTAACGGTAAAGGTGACTGGGATAGAAAAACTAAAAATTCAAGAAGTGAAGGTGAGATAGTGGTGATTGATGGAATTTAGATTAAAGTTAGTTTTGATATTTCTAGGACTAAGGAGTTTCACTAAAAATATTATTAATAAATTTTATAAAATTTATATTAATTTACCTCTAAAAAAACTCTCTCAATTAAATATATGATAACACACTATATTTTAATATCCTTCCCTCTATATAAGGTTGAATATGTCTCACTGAAATTCCATTCATATTGAGGAATTATCTTCTTAATTTTTTTACAAAATCACCCAAATTTCTTTTTGAGCACCCATATTATTTTTCTTTTAAAGAGATAACTCCATTGAGTAAATTCACTAGAGGAGGGATGTGAAATATTAGAGTGTATAATATGTAAAAAAGATTTGGGGACTCATGTTTTTTCCCCACACATTCACACCTCTCATAAAAATAAATAGAGAAATGATAGAATATATATAAAAACCAACACTAAGAATACAAAAAGAGATTCCATATTTCTCCCTCATATCATAGAAGTGGGTTAGTTCTCTATAATAATAGGTTTGATCTCATAGAATGATGAGGTAATAAATAAAATCAAAATAGTGGAAGAAACATAAATAAATGTAAAAAATAAAACAACAAGAAAGGTAGATATACCTCTAAAAGATAAATACATAGAACTTAAATAAAAAATAAGATAAAAAATCAAACATTTGTTGAAATCATGAATAAAAAATAATATAGAACATTAACTGAGTGAATAATAACAAAAGAAAATTTGTAAAAATGAGAGAAAATAAATAATTAACCATGAAAAAAGAGAAGATTTGTTACTAAAAAATTAAGTAAAATCAAATAATAATGTTGGGGAACACAAAAAATAAAAAATGTTAATGAGAAGGAAGAGTTTTATAGCACTAAAATGGTTATTAGCATAATTTTAGTATAGAAAAAGTGAAAAAAAAATAGAAAAATTAAAAATGGAAAAGATATAGAAATAATTATTCAAATAGAATTTTTTTCAAAGGGTAATGGAGGTGGAAATAGGGTTTCTTCCCCAATGGGGATGGCTCTCCAATTAAGAAAATACCATATGATACCCATCATATAAATCCCTTCACAACCATTTTTCTAACAAATCTTATCTTAAACCTCAATATTCTATTGGATTCTAGCTATCCTATGTTTTTTTGGTCTCTTTTGGTTATAATTGGTATTTAAGTGAGCATGAAATTTTAGGTATTTATAAAATAAATGGTCATGATACTAGTCTTCAATTTTTTTTAAACATGATGCACTTGACTACCAACCTCTCTTATAGCCAACATTGAACTTAGTTTCAACTTATATTGAAATCTTCTTCATGTAATGGAAAAATTCAAAGCAATGTTTAAATTATAGATATAAAAATTAGAAAATAAATTTTACATTTAAAATATTGTTGAAAACATTATCTTTGAATAGATAAACTCATCATAAACATTTATCCTATTTTAAAGTATATTTCCATAGTAGTAGGCATCATCTTGTTCACTGGGGAATTTATTTAAATAGTGTTAATGCAGTAAAACCACTCATTTATTATTTCTATCATGAGTCTATTAGCAAACTAACATTAGTCACATGTAATCCACACTTTTAACTAAAATTAATATTGTATAAGTGGACTTTAATTCAAACCCAAGTAGTTTCCTAGTCTTGAACGCCAAATAGGGTACCCAATAGTTAATTATTAATGAACATCCATAATTAGTCCATATATTTTTGAAACCATCCATCCCACTTATCAGCTCATGGCCATCATGAAATATATATCATATAAAACAATATGAAATAACCATGTATCATGGTTATTATCCTCCATATTAACCTTTACATGAATAAAAATCACTCATCTTTGGACTCCACATGATCACAAGCCAACAAACTAGACCAACAAACACCTAAAACTACACAATCCACCAAATGATAGAAATAGGACCCCCCCCCCCCTCAGATAACCCAAATTGAAATAATAAATGATCCTCCTCATATCCTCCTATGTATAGTGGTGTTATTTTCCCATTATTATTAGTGAATAATTTAAGTATCCTCTCACTGAAGCGGATTCCTCATGAATTTATAATCTTCCTTTTGAACTTTGTTTTAGAAAATATTCTTTTTGAACTTGGTGCTAAAAAATCTTGGAATTAACTTTTTTGTCTAATTGATCCCAGCCTAGAATGAAACATTAGTGGAAGAACCCATATTTGGGAACTAATGTGATTTAATTTGAACCAAGGTCTTTTACAATCTTTAATCCAATATCAAAATAGTGATTAAAACCCTCTTTTAATTCGGTAGAAATGGTATGAGACCCATTTTTAAATATAGTTATGTGAGATATCCCCCAAAAACTATAGATGTAGTGGAAAAACCACAGGTATGGATCTCCTTCCTTTGTAGTAGTGGCTAAAAAATCCCTAAATAATTATTGTGTCATGTTTCTTAAATTTAGATCATCTCATGGATTGTGTAACAACCTCTAATATTCTAAATTGTGTGGGAATAAATGCCCCCATGGATGCTTGAGTTAATACAATCAAACATTTTTATAATTAATCATGTTTTCAAAATTATCATCTCATCCCAACAAATCACCTTCAATAAAACTAATTAAAAAATATGATTAATATCATTTATATGAAAGAAAAATTAAAAAATAAGTATTAATTTCAATCTAAATTATAGAAATACAAATGTAATTCCAAAATATATTTTCAATATATATTCCATTCTAATATATAAAAAATAAAAACATAAAAATGATTATTATTATGAAATAAATCCATGAAATTAAAATATTTATACTTTCAAAATAAAATCGCTAAATTTTAATCATTTTACATTCATAATAAAATATAAAAAACAGTACTTTCGCATGAATTCATTTTTCAAATTTAAGATAAAAATATATATTAAAAATAAAAAACTAAATTTTTCCATTTGAATTTCTACCCTAAATTCTAAAAGAACTAATTTTATTTATTATACAAAAAATAATAAAAACAAATAATATTTTTCTTTACTTAGATTATTGACAAAAAATATTGAAGATTTTCATTGAAATTAAAATTAAAATTTTAACATACATAAAAGTTATCACTAAGCATTCATCAAAAAAGATGGTTCAAGTACCTATATTGATTTTAATTTTATATGAGGTATATCCATGGGAAGGAAAAAAAATTTGTTGATGAATTGAGTTTTAAGACTCAGGAATAAGTAGTGTAGGAGGCTAGTATAGTGTAATAGTTGATGAGTGTTAGAACCTAGTTTTATCGAGCCCTTCCACTGTATTTTTGTTTTATTAGATGTTTTCATTAATAAATAGAAGACTAGAAGTGTTTTTTTAGATATATTCTCATCTATATGTGGAGAATTTTTATTTGGTTATTGAGGTTATGAGGTTGTGTAGTTTTTGAGATCGACCTTGCAGCATAGACATTGTACTTACATTGTGGAGGATCGGGATGAAGGTTTTGGTGGTTCTATTGATTTAAAGGTCACTAAGGTGTTTTATTAAGGCTACAATGTAAAAATTTGGGGGTTTGGTTTCTTATTCCTATCTTTATAAGGACTAATATGATGTAAGGAATAGTTTGTCCCATGGAATCCCAGTGGTTAAGGCCCTTGTCCCTACCATTTGGGGAACCACTATAGTATGATGCATAGGTCGGACAATAGACATAACCTGGGTTTAATAGATTATGGAGGATATTTAATTTTTTATTCAAATGTGGTTTCTAATTTCATCTATAATTGTGCATTCATTCTTGATTCACCATAGTTTTAGTGAGAACTCTAGCAGTAACGGCGTGGTTAGGGGTGTTGAGTCATAATCATATTAAAAGGATAACATGTATAAATTTAGGATCCATCTTCAAATAATCATATTTCCTCCTATATAATTATAACCTTAGGTGATTCAAGGATACTTTTATGACAAAATTAATCCCTATTTCTTGAAATCAACCCCTGTCTTCTAGAAATTGATTTGTGTTGAACTGAGTTTAGTTTTATTCTTCTTAGTTGGTTTTGTTCTCTACCATTCTCTCTTTCCATACTATAGAAGTTTGTTTCTTTCAATTTTCATAGGGATTATCTTGATCATTAATGGTAAATTCATAGTTTTATGATATCCTTAGGGATCTTAAGCTACTCATAAGATAAATAATTGGATATCTATGCTTTTTCTTCCATTATTACTCAGAGAAAGTTGAAATACTCTTATCAATGTATGGGATTTTGGAATTCTTCATATTTAATATGAATGTGTGGGATTAACATGAGTTAGATTTTTTTATTAAATGGTGAATCAACATAATGAATATAATAATACTAAAATCTAATAAATAAAGAAATATTTAATGTCCTGCAATGATCACATATATTGTATTCTATATTGAATGCCTCTTGATATTTTCTAGATAGTGTGAAATTGACTATTGTGATTATTTTTACATAATTACATATTTTATATGATTGAATGTTTTTCAAAAATGTAATTATGGTATTATAATGTAAATGATAAATGAGGCCAGTGGATTTAATTATTTTTCTTATTTTAAAATATATGAATATAAAAGTGTTGTTTAAAGAATATCTATGATTGATATATATAAATTTTTAGAAAATATATTTGGGCCCTTTTATGGATGATACCTACACAAAATAAATTATTCAATTCAGTATGTTATTGAAGAAAAATATTTTTTATAGAATTAAATTTTTGGGGTAGTTATGAGCCCATCCTTGATTATTAGGGGCTTCTACACCTAAGTGTTATGGCCTTAATTGAACCTAGTGGTTTATTGAGCTAAAAATATATACTTTTTATATTATATAGGTTCTTTAATATATTATAGAACTATTAATACATTTTTTTGTGAAACCCTGTGTGTTTGAAAATTGTTTGAGGGATGGATCAGTTTCCTTAATTGTGGTAGTCATTCAGCATGTATGATATTGGGGTTGGTGTCATGGGTTGAGAGTGGGGATTTTCTATTTATCAAATTATTGTGTTGTCATTGTTTATGAGTTTCTTGGTATGGGTTTATAGAGGGTATTTATAGATTTTTTTTCTTGATTAATGGTTCTCTTCATGATTGGTTGTTGCTGCTTTTAACTACCTTCTTCATTTATCCTTTTCACTAGAAGTACATCTTCCTTGTGATATTTTTCATTCAAGAACACTAATAATTGATTATGGAATGGTAATTGAATTAGAAATTAGCTCATGGTATTGGGTATTTTTATGGTGATAGTGATTTATATATTAAATGAGAACTATTCAAGGTTTGGACTCATTATCTAAGATCATGTGATGGAAATTTGGAAATTGGATTAAAATTTAGAAAAGAATTGGATTATGATGAATTTGAATAGTTAAATAGTGATAATAATGGGTTATTTAAATGATTATTAATTTCTAATTACATAATGATTCATTTAAAAAAATATTGATGTTGAATCTTGATGTGTGAATGATTATAAAAGATCTAGTTCCCCAGACCTTAGTGGAGAAAGTTGGGTGTCATGTGGGATGATGGTTGTAGTTGAGTATAAGTATGGATAATTATTCTATGTTTTTTTTGTGATATATTTCTCTTTATATGGTTTGATTTCAACCACTCCACCACCCAAGTTTGGATTTCATCTGACCCCCAATGGTTTTGTGTTCTTAGTGTTTCCCCACAAACATCTAGGATAGTGATCAGATAAACAGTTGACTACTCCATCATCGCATATATACATTCAGATGTTGTATCATGTATAAGAATATATAGGATATTAGATCATAAATTATATGTTACATGTCTACATGGAGTCACTCTTAGTGTCTCCCTATCCTAGGGTTGACTTGGTTGGCCCTCTTCTCCCTTAGCAGTTTAGGGATTCTTTATTGTCTGCCTTATCCAGTGACCCTGTTCTTTCTCCCTTGGTGTTTCAAGGCTTCTTTTTCATCTGACCTAGGTAGAGGCCCTATCTCTACTTCGGCCTACTCGTCCTTCACATTTTTCTATTCTTCCCCCTATGGATTTTTTTTCTATGTTTATTTGGTTTTAGGGTTTATATTTCTAGAGGTGTTGTGTTTATGCATCTTGTGATCTCATTCAACCCCATTGATGCTCTTGTCACCTTCCCCATCAAGTTAGACATCATTTTGGGTGTATCATAATGGTGTGCTTAAAGGATTGTGATTGTGAGTTATAGTTATCCAAGTACTCAATTGTTTTATGTTCTTGTGTGGCTCTCACATTTTGGTTCTCATTATTTTCACATCATAGATTTTGTTCATTATTCCTATACTCTTTCCACCAGATTCACCACACTTGACACTATTTGGTTTTGTACGATGACCCTTAGTGGTTGTTTGGTATTGTGATGTCGGTTTGTAAATATTCACAAGTGTATGATCTTCTTTATAAGGTTTTGGATTCTAGAGGTGTTGATGCTGCTCAAGGTTGATGACCAGGATTTTTCATTGGGGATGTCATGACAACATGCAGTTTTACTTGGGTGGTTCAGATTCATCTTACTATTTGGGGGTATTTTTGGAATTTTTTGATGTTGTGAAGTTTCTAATTCACTTTAGTGATGTTCATACAATTTTTGGTTGGTTTCTGAGTGATTTTTGTGTAATGGGTATTGTTGTTGGTCGGTGATGTTAAGGGCTTGTTGATCGAGGTTTTGGCGGTGCTGTTTTTTTTTTTGTATTTGTTTCTAATGTGATGAAGTGGTGATGATGTTTGGGATTACAATTGTCTTGTATGGGTGTGGTGATACCATAGGTAAAAGTGTTAGTGTTGGGCTTGAGGTGATTCTTATACACTTGCTTTCAATTTTGAAGTTTGAATTTTGAAATTTGAATCTATTTCGGTTTGAATATGGTTTAAATTTTCATTCTTTTTTTATTTTTTATTTGATCTTGTCAGTTTGTGTAGGTTACCACATAACCTATTAAAGTGATTTTTTCAGAAAATATGAAACAAATGAGTTTTTAGGTGTATGAAGGGTGTGTGATGAGATGATAATATAGCTATGATATGGTTTCTTATCTGGAATATGACTTATACGGAAATATTATCATAGAATGTTTGGCGTTGGGGAATTAAAGTGACAAACCAGTTGGGGAGTAGATATGTGGTACCTTTATTATGTATATTATTTTTCTATAGAATTTTGTGATACTATGTATTACTTGTTGAGTGGACCATGGAGAGTATGGGGTATGTTTTTACCTATTTAGAAAATGTGATAGTTTTATTTTTTTTATTAAATGGGATTTAATATATATCATTACCTTTATCATTAGATATTTTAGGGGGTTCCTAATAATTTTACGAGATTTCTCACCTAATAAAGTGAATTGAACCAAAAATATAGAATTTATTTATAATTTTATATTAATAATCCATTTATCTTATAAAGAGTCAAAAGAATTGAAGGTTTATTGTCTTAGTATATTAGTTACATAAAAAAATTATTTAAAAATAAATGTTACTATTTATCCATAATCATAAAACTCAAAACTTGAAGAAATTTCTACTAGAAATACCTACATCTATAACAAAGGGAATGATAATATCAAAATAAAGGGGTGTGCTCTAATGCTCATTAAGGGTAAAACGGGAGATAATAATCAAAGAACATAAGTGATCCTATGATGAGAAGAAATTGCATGATAACATAATATAAATACATTATCATATATAATAGAAACATAATTAGAAAATAATATATCATAAAATATTCATTTCATAAAACCTTACACTATATGAAGCATGAATAACAAGGGATTCGAAACATAAACTATCAATCATGGGTCATAAGAAAAAAACATAGCATAGTAATGTGGAATAAAATAGGAATATATATCATGGAAATTCAATTTATCATAGAAATAATGTATTCTATACAATTATATCATAAATATCAACATAGGGAAACATCACCTTCATGAGTCAAAAACATGAACTCATGCTTATGAGAAACCCAATTATTCTAGTGTATATATGTCTCATGAGACATTAACTTTTTATCAATGAATTGGAGGATGATATTAGACCCCTCCCATCAGTCATACATACTTACATATTCCAATTGAAAATTATTCACTTATCACATCATAAAAACCCCATGTAAATAAAATGGTTTTCATAAAAAGTTCTAATGAAAATCATTCACTTTTTATAACATTGGGAACCCATGGAAAGAATACAAGTTTCATAACACTTCTAAACAATATAAAATAACATCATGAATTAAATTGATGGAAACAAAAAACTTGATACCACAATATTGATCACTTCATAAGATAAAAATATAGGTTTAAATATGAAACATCACTCCATTAGATAAAGATTGTAAAATTAAAACCAAATCATGAAAAGATATTTCTTGAAAAAGATTTTGTAATCATTGATGTAATAGTCATAATAATGAGTCTCTTTTTAAGAAGTAATTTCTTATAGAAGATGAAAATAAGGATTCATTGGAAAAATTTATTCAAAATACATCCCAATAATTGAAACTTAATAAAAATGAATCTTATTCAATAATTATGGACTGTAAGATAAAAGAAAATATTGAGAAAAGAAATTATTTCTTAATATTTTAAAAAAATCTTGAAACCCAAATCATTGAAAAATATAATAAAAGTTTCACTTGAAAATATTTTAAAATAAATATAAATATCAGAATAGATATAACATATTTATCATTTAAATTAAAAATTATAACATTGGTGGAAATTAGAGTCATGTATATGGAAGAAAATGATCCATAAAAAGATGGAAATCAATCTTAATGAAATTAAAATTTTATGAATCACGAGATTTATCAAGGGAATGAATTTTTTATAAAACATTAAATACCTAGAATAAAAATTAGGAATAAAACATAGCATAATAATAGGGTATAATATATCAATATTTAAATATCATAATACAATATGAATTTTTACGATCTAGGGAGAATATTTGGGTCGAGAAAAGTCATTACCATTATTCACTGTTAGTTGAATGTTATCTATACTCCATTGATTTTTCAGTGATGGAATGACACTATTCAATATTAAATATATAAAAATGGGTATTAAATGAATTTTTTGGTATAATTATGTTGATTAATACTAAAAAATTCATATGAACACATGTTTAAAATGTGTTTCGAGTAATTTACCACAAGATTTTTACAATTCACCATCATGGTTTTTATCATGGTAACGAGTTTTTTCCCAAGTAATTTATATTTTATTAAAAATTTAAAAGGTTACAATTCATACCAAATATTCATGTTATAAACCTACATTTATGTTCCATATAATAAAATTCAATTTCTATATAATATGAAAATAGTTTTTAATTCAAAAAATGTAATATATAAAAAACAATTTTATAGAAAAACAATCACTGTTAAGTGTTATTAATATTAATATTATTGATTAATAATTGAATGATTGTTAATATAATTATATAAAGGTAATAAAACTCATTATTCAACCTTGTGATTCTAACCATTTATCCCAACAAGTTTACCCTGAGCCTATGATTTTACACATGAGTTTACTATGAGTCTACCGAGTTTGTTACTAAGCCAGAAAAGTAAACTCCCAAGTTTGACTAAATTTATTTATATAAAAGTTTAAAAATAATATTATATTAATTTTTGATAATATATTAATTAATTTTATTATATATAAAATTACACAATATTTATAAAATAATTCTTTGAATAAAATAATTTCACCATTTTCATGATCACTAACTGTAATTTTAATATTCATACTTTTATACTTAAAAATTTAATATAACCTATTACATAATATGACTATGTTCATCTGAATTATAAAATAAATTTTTTAAAATTTAATTTATTCAAATTATGAAAACTAATTTTTATATAAATGAATAAAAATAATTTTTAGAATAAAGTATTACTCAAGTTTTCAAAACCATAAACATTGGTCTTATAAATTTAAAATAGTAATTTTTTTAAGTGAGTATTGTTATTCATTAAATAAATATTTGGTATAAAAATTATATTTTTTTAAGTGATAATTACTCAATGATAAATTTATAAACATTACAGCATTAATAAATAATGTTAATTTATTAAAATTCACCTAAAAATAAAATATTTTAATAAATACCAAATTGTCATATTAATGTAATATTGAAATGATTAATATATAAATGAAGTTTAGGTTTTTAAATTAAAATTCTAAAATTTAAGAATTTAACTTTTTAATAAAAACATAAAAAAATCGTGAAAATTATTAAAATATGAAAATTAATTTTTAAAATATAAATTTATCTTATTGTTATTTCTTATCAATTACTAATTATATTGAAATTATATTTTATATATAAAATATATATTTATATTCATTTAATATAGAATATAAAATTTTTTTAGAAAAATAAATTTTATTAACACAATTTTCTGTTTAATTTTTTTGATACATCATTAAATAAATTTTCATTTTCTATAAAATACATGTGATCAATAAATTAACACATTAATAGTTACATGATTATATCATCCTAATTTCTAGTTATACATCCCCTCAATAGTTTTTCATAATATCTGTGTATATGGAAATATCTAGTGGCATATGTATATGGTTATTCCACTAGTATGGATTGCATGGCTATTTTTAGTAGCATTAGTTTATTCGACAAATTAATTTTTCTAAACTTTAGTTTTTGTATTTTGTCTTGGTATTAGTCTAGGTAAAACCATAGTGGTTCTAACTGATTTTAAATCCTTCAAAAAAATCTTCACAAGGAATACTTAGACTACACAATGTTATTTCTTTCATTCTCCTTTGTAGATTTCATAATATGGTCACCTAGATTTATACCTGCTAATTTAATGGATATATTGTAACAGTTAAAATTAATGATTTTATTTTAGATTTTATTGATTTTATTTTATTTAATTTTTTTCATATGAATCAAGTTATCAAACAAATTATATTTATTTGAAGGCAAAATATATTTAAAAATATTTGGGTATTACATTATCCCCCTATAGATAAATTGTATCCTAGAAGTTTTAATTAATAATCACTAATAAAATAGTTAAGTATTCCCATGACCCAATATTTAATTTCTAATGTGGTTTAAACCTTACTATATTAGGTATGACAAGGGAACTCATATTTTCCCTTAAAATAGGCATATAATTGATATTGGTTTTTTAATGATTTGAAATAAGTACCACTCATGATTCTCTTTTAAGACATATATATTAGGAGTGATTTTTTCATAGGGAGTTTATTATCAAACTTGTACCAATATGTAACCATGAGTTTATTTAGTATTTTAATTATTATTTTCATATCTTGGAAAGTATCATGGTCTCTATGTAGAAGGAGCCAATCCATGACCAATATGACATCAAATTCTAATTAAATAAGGATAATAAAATTTTTTATGGAGAATATATATGAGCAAAGAGTTTTAGGCTTGGGAAATAATAATCATACAATAAAATGTTTTTGTTAATAATTCAACATCTATTCATCATAATAGTGAATTTATGTTCATATAAATAAACCTATGTAGAAAAGAGTAAGTTAAAAAAGTATAAAATAAAATAATCATAGTATATGAGTGGATGATCTATGTTCCTTACTCAACTTCATTTTTTGAAATCACTTCATTATTTGGGATTTCATAGTCTTTACTTTATTCCCTTGGCCTTGAAATTTTTTTATTCCTATAATCATTATTAACCCATGTATTATGATATTTATTTTGGTATTTCACATGTTTCCCACATTTATGACATTGAACTAATAGTAGTACCTTAAAAAAAACTCTTTTTTCCTTTTAACATTTCCACAAAATCATAATTTTTTCAACAATTAGTTGTTATATTCCATAATTTTCTACACATAAATCATCTTTTATTTCCTTTGATACATTCTCTTTGGTTATTCTTTTCATATTTTTAACATGAAGGAAATTAAACATTCTTTCCTTCGTCATCTTCATCATCTAGTCTTCCATGAGATTACATCATTCTCTTCTTTGGTGTGTTTAGAAACTCAACTATGTTTACATTGTTAATCATAAATCTTGATGGATAATTTAGTATAATCATATTATTTCGAACTCTATCACTTATCCTCATAGGTTCCTCATTGGTATAATCTCTACATTTTCCATGGAATCCATTATTTACTTGGTCACTTGGGGAATGAGATGTTACATAAACTAAAAATGGTTAAGGTGAGTAATGAGTAATTGACATCATAATATATGTATCATAAATAATATCATGAAAAACATAACCTCAAAGTGACTTTCACTTTGAAACCATAATATTATCTTTTAGTTTTACCTAAATCACTCTAAATTAAATCAAGTTTTCTATATATCATGTTCTCTTAAACTTATTAATTACATCATTAATTATCAAAAAAATTATCTTTAACATTATTATAATATTTTAAATGAGAAATTCATTGAAATATTCACTTTAAAAATTAAACATTATTTATAAAATAACATATCAATATATATATATATATATATTAACTTAGGAATCTAGAAATTTTAATCTATGTTATTCAAAGAAATTTTATTATTAGTTTCTAAAACTAAATATATTCAAATCCATCATAATGGTTCATAAAGAGAATGTTAATTAATCAAATAGTATTCCTGAGGAGTGTTAAACCAAGTGAGTATTTAGTCCTATTTTTCATGAATCAGGTGATGATTGATTTAATACCCGATATGTCCCTTTCAATGTTACTACCCATATGTAAATCTATTCCATATCATTCATACACTTTAATTATCCATAAAAGGATTATACTTCCAAGAATACTACACAATATCTAATTTACCAAAATTTTAGGATTTTATCTTATACTAATAATTATCTCTTAGACTTATCCCTAGGGTTCTCACTAATTTTATTTTATCTAAATCCTCAAAATTACTAAAGTAGCCCCAAAAAATAACTAAACCTTGATATGATACCAATTTAGGTGATCTGGCCCAAATATACACACTTAATTCATAATTTTAAATCAATAATCATTTTTCTTACATATATTCAAACAATCCTAAGAACAAAAGGTTTAGTGACTTGGTATATTAGATACATAAATAGTTTATTATAAAATAATAATGATCATTTCTATATAATCATACAAATATAAACTTTCTTCTAAATATCTCACATGAAATATCCATCTTTATGACCTCGGTAATGGGAAAAACAAAATAAATGGGTGATATTGAATGCTCAGTAAGGGTGATTAGCCACTAAATGAGGCTAATATTCATTGGTAATATGTATAATATTCATGTTATTTATTATTCATAAACATCATTTTAGTGCATTTTACACTTTGAACATCATTTCACATTATGATTGTAATACCTTCTTAAAATGCACTATTATGTGGTACATTTATGAACATAATTTAAAGTACCAAATGATTCAGCTGATTATACATATTTTAATTTGATAATTTATCTACACTCCAATATGAACATGTTTCATTTAGGGATCAATGGAGAATTAATGGAGGATGATGGAGATATTTGGCAATGAAAGGAAGCAATTCTAGAGAAGGCAGATTGGACACCATCCCACTGATTAGACTATGGGTCCCAACATATATTCCCAATTAATCCCCAATTTCTTGGGATGCTAGAAGAAATGTATAGGAACAAATCACTCTTCAGGAGTTAATGCTAATTCTGCCTCCATGGGGGTCATTTAGGCGGACCAAATTAGAGATACAATTCTGGGCAAGATTCTATGGCCCAGAAAAACATCCCACTAATGTGCTCATATCTCGGAATACACAACTCCAAATGGGCCCACATTTTACAAGAGGTTAGAAGACCTCCGGAACTCCATTTTCTTATTCAATGGCCCACTCTGATTCGTCCTCCTAGAAGGTCTTCCAGACGCGTCTGTTAGGTGGATGAAAACTGGCTGCCACCTCGGGTCAAACGTGGAAAAGTCCAAATTCCACAAGCTTTCCACCACCTATAGCCTACCAAAATTAATTAAGATGCTTTTTACTGTTGGTGGGTCGACCCAAGGATCCCAAAATTCCTATTTAAGGCAGTTGTGGTGAAGGAGTTTAGAATCTTGGATGCTTTGTTCAATTGTAATGTTATGCTGCATTTTTGTTGCCTTAATTTTGTCTTTCACATGTAAGTTGTTCAATTCACTTTAGTTTCTTAATAAAACTTCTTCATCTACTCTTATTCTGTTGTTCTTAATATCACTTTGATACTGTTGGATCAAGGTGTGAATTTATTCACACCAACCCTTGTGAAATTATTCACACAACGGTGGAGTGATCATTTTATTTTTGTTGTTTTCCTTACTTCTCCATTTCCTCCCTCATGAGTCTACTTTCCGCTTCCATTGAAACCATGGGATCAATGGGGGGCTAACCCACTTATGGGTTGATCCAAGGGAGTAGCAAGGGTCTGGATTGGATGTTATTTATCACCTAATTAATGTATAATCACTTCTTTAATTGGGATTTTTATTTGATGATTTTTAAACTCCATCGTCCTTGTTGAATTTAAGGCCACACACTTCAAGTACTAATACGATCCTTTACCTTGAAGTGATAAAAACTTTGATCCTTCAAGTGTATAGGTGATTAGTATTAGAGGGTGTAGGCATTAAACCAGTAAGTGATGATGTTGTTTTATCTCCTTAAATGAACCCATCTCAAATTTAAGAAGTTGAAATCATTAAAAAGAAAATACGTCCAATCCACCCCGAGCGATAACCTAGGATCAACTCATTCATTTAAATTGAATCCACTTAAATCAATTATATATCTTTAAAACCCATCCAAAATCAATCCATGTTGGCCACTTCATAGCCAAAAATCCATCCCTTAGGTTGTGTATCTTAGGTATCTTCTTAGGTCTCTGTGGAATCGACAACCCAAGCTACACTACAAGGACCGTTCTACCCTTCTTCTCTTGGGTAAATTTGGGCGTGAACCAAATTTTAGATCCGTTTCCGGGGACCAAGTAAGTAACTTAGATCCAAAAAAAACCTTCTTTACTCACCTCCATTCTTCTACTCTCACCCAAGATCTCTTATCTTGTCCCTTTCTCGCTTTTTTTTTGGCGCATGTCCGCCTACACCCGCGATTTCTCAAACAGACTAGTTAGGGTAGAAAGTCCTAGGATAGGGGAGTCAAGTGCACCTAAGGGATTGTTTAAATCAGATTCAAATATTCTTGAAACCCCAAAGTCAGAACTTGAAACAAGTCCAATGGAGGTTCATCCACAAAATCAAATTGTAAACCCTGGGGGGAATCAAATGGGAAACCAAAACCAAGAAGCTCCAAACTTAGGGAATGTAGTTGATCAAACCATGAACGACTACCTCACTCCAGCTTGGACCAATGCCCCTCATGTATTAGACACAATTCCATAGGAGACACCAACTACATATTCAAACCCCATGTCCTAAACCACCTTCCAACCTTTCATGGGATGGAGTCAGAAATGCCATACCTTCATGTCAAAGAGTTCAACGACATTGTTGAAACCATGTGTCCCCCACATCAACTAGAATCCTCTAAGATGAGTCTATTTCCTTTTTCATTAAAGTATCGAGCTAAAAATTGGATAAAAAACTTGAGACCTGCATCAATCCACTCTTGGGACCAACTGCAAAGAGAATTCTACAAAAAATACTTCCCTCATCACAAAACAATTGCACTTAAAAAGAGCATCCAAAACTTTTTTGAAAAAGAGGGAGAGTCATTTTATGAAACATGGGAGAGGTTCAAAGACACCCTAAACATGGTTCCACACCAAGGGTTTTCCATACCTGAACAAGTGAGAATTTTCTATGAAGGGTTGGGTCCGGGGAACAAACAGTTCATTGACATGATGTGTAATGGAACCTTTAAAAACAAGGCCCCAAATGATGCTTACGAGTATCTCGAAAGTCTGGCTGAACAAAACCAAACTTGGGGAACATCACCTTATTCTGAAAATCCACAAAGAACCACTGGAATTCATACACTTAGAGAAGAGGAAAGCCTTATGGCTAAACTCGCAGCACTCTCTAGGAAGGTTGAAGAGATAGACCTTAGGAAAGTCCATGAAATCGAAAATGTAGACCTTGTTTGCACAATTTGTGACAAACATGACCATAAAACAGACAACTGCCCAACCATTCCATCCATCAAGGATGTTCTTCTAGGAGGATCCCCAGCGGAAGTCAAAGACCTAAGCTTTCAAAATCCCCAATACCAAAACACCTTCAATCCAAGGTACAATGACCACCCAGGATTCCGATGGAAGGATAACCAACAACATAGCCAACCACAAGGGAAATATCCTTACCCTCAACAGAACTACCAAACCCATAACCAGTTCCAAACCCAACCTATCCAATACCAACAGCCACCGGTCCATTTTCAACAAACCATCCCACCTCCAAAATATCCCCCTGGGATAAACCAACCTACTCAAGCACCAACCCAAACTGTTCCACAAAGCCTACTAGAACAACTGTGCAAACAAATGGAGAGGATGAACTCAGAAGTATCTTCCCTAAAACAAGAGCTTCAAACCATCAAAACTGGAAAGGCACCCATGCCTACTTAGGCGGTGCCATCCTCAACTTCAATGGGAGAGTCAAGTTGTGCTCAAACAACTCATGAACAACTAAAGGCTGTGACTGTTTTAAGAAGTGGGAAATCAATTGAGAAACTTGAACAACTAATTCAGAACCCACCTGAAGATTCAAACTTGGATGAAAATTCAAATGAACCACAAGATCAAACTGAGGAAACTGATAACATTGTCAAGGAAACAACTCTTCAACAAACAACCCCACAACCTGCACCATTTCCTCAACGCATGAGGGGGAAACCCAAGCCTGAACTAAATGAAACATTGAGAGAAATATTTTCACAAGTAAAGTTGACCATACCCCTTCTCGATGCAATCCAAACCATACCTACCTACTCAAAGTATCTTAAGGACTTGTGCACTTTTAAAAGAAAATTTTCACATAAAAACCAAGTCCTTTTGGCTGCTAATGTGAGTACCACCATTCAGGGGACCATTCCTCCTAAGTTGAAAGACCCAGGTTGCCCTTACATCAATGTTGAACTAGGAGAAAGTAAAGTTTTCAATGCCTTGGGTGACTTAGGTGCTAGTGTCAATCTCATCCCATATGCTGTGTACTGCCAGTTAGGCCTAGAAGAACTCCAACCCACATCTGTCACACTTCAGCTTGCTGATCGTAGCATTAGGGTTCCAAAGGGGATTTTAAAGGATGTTCTGGTAAAGGTTGAAAACTTCATCTACCCTGCTGATTTCATTGTCCTTGACAACCATCCAAATTTAGGAAATAAGGAACAAAACCCAATCATCCTTGGTCGTCCTTTCCTTGCAACAATCAACTCTGTTATCCGAGTCCGAAATGGGAACATGACCATCACCTTTGGGAACATGAGTCTAGACTTGAACATCTATAATTCAAGCTCACAAATAGGGGATGATGAGGACATTCATGAAGTAAACATGATAGGAAGCATTGATAATGAATCCATGGAACATCAAGGAATATTTTATGAATGTTTAAGTCAGGATGAGATTGATTTCCTTTGTTCATATAAAGGAAGTTTATATCCTTGGCTTGAATCATTTTCAAATTGCTCTTATGATGAAGTCTTAGGTCCAACAATCAGTGAAACCTTTCAAGAAACCACTTTCATGGAGACCACTCCAATTTCCTTCCCTAAATCTGATCAATCCAATCTAGTAGCTGAAACTTCCACATGTGAGGAATCAATCCTATCTGAACCTCTAAAAAAAGAAATTGATCTTGATCCAATGTCCCAATCTTATGGTGAAATTATGAACCAACCTGATCTTTAATTGAAGAAACTTCCGGCTGCACTAAAGTATGCCTTCTTAGGGGAAAATCAAACACATCCTATTGTCATTTCTTCTTCTCTTGAAGCCAATCATGAGAGGATGCTTCTAGATGTCCTTAGGAAGCATAAGAAAGCCATTGGTTGGACCCTTTCTGATATTCCTGGGATTAGCCCACTTATCGAGACTCATAGGATTGTTCTGGAATCTGATTCAAAGCCATGTCGTCAACCTCAACGGCGACTCAATCCTAATCTCATGGAGGTAGTAAGGAAAGAACTTCTGAAATTGTTGGAATCTGGTATCATATATCCCATAGCTGAGAGTGAGTGGGTGATCCCAATCCAAGTGGTTCCAAAAAAGGCTGGAATCACAGTGATAACCAATGAGGATGGAGAGATTCTTCCAACAAGGGTGAGTAGTGGATGGAGGGTCTACATTGACTATAGGAAGCTAAACTCATTCACCAAGAAGGACCATTTCCCCTTACCATTCATTGACCAAGTCCTTGAGAGAGTGGCAGGTCATGCCTTCTACTGTTTCTTAGATGGGTACTCGGGGTACAATCAAATTGAGGTCTCCCTAGAGGATCAAGGGAAGACTACATTCACATGTCCTTTCGGTACCTTTGCCTTCAAACGAATGCCCTTCGGGTTATGCAATGCCCCTGGAACCTTCCAGCGGTGCATGATGGGAATCTTCTCAGACATGGTAGGGGATTTTCTTGAGGTCTTCATGGATGACTTCTCTGTGTTTGGGGATACTTTTGAGGGATGTCTTCAGAATGTGGAGAGAGTCTTGTCAAGATGTGAAGAAAAAAATCTGGTCCTAAACTGGGAAAAATGTCATTTCATGGTTAAAGAGGGACTTGTTCTAGGCCATCTGGTCTCGAGTAGGGGGATTGAAGTTGATAAAGCAAAGGTTGACATCATTCGTCACCTTCCATCACCCAAAACTGTCAAGGAAGTGAGGTCTTTCTTAGGAAATGCTGGTTTCTATAGAAGATTCATCAAGGACTTTAGTTCAATATCGCGTCCCCTTTGTGCTCTCTTAGTAAAGGATGCTCCATTTGTTTGGACAGAAAGCTGTGAGGGTTCATTCTCAACCCTCAAATCCTCTCTCACCTCTCCTCCCATTATGAAATCTTCAAATTGGAACCTCCCTTTTGAACTTATGTGTGATGCCAGTGACTTTGCTGTTGGAGCTGTGTTAGGACAACGTTGTGATAAAACTCCTTATGTCATTGCTTATGCAAGAAAATCCTTAAATGATTCCCAAATCAACTACACCACCACTGAAAAGGAGTTACTTTCTATTGTGTTTGCCTTAGAGAAGTTTAGGCCCTACCTCTTAGGATCACCCATCACTGTGTTCACTGACCATTCTGCACTAAAATACCTCTTCCAAAAACAAGAGGCTAAGTCTAGACTGATTAGGTGGGTCCTTCTCTTACAAGAATTTGACCTCAAAATCAAGGATAAAAAGGAAGTTGAAAATGTTGTAGCTGATCACCTCTCTAGGATGGAATTCAAAGACAAATTAAATCACCTTTCAGTGTCTGATTCATTTCCTGATGAACACCTATACTCTGTGAGTGACTGCCCTTGGTATGCTGACATAGCAAATTTCTTAGTGATAGGATTCATTCCAAAATTCTTAGGGACTCAATCTCGAAGGAAATTCCTTTCTGATGTTAGACACTATGTGTTTGATGATCCATACCTCTATAAGTTCTGCCCTGACCAAGTCATTAGGAGGTGTGTTCCATAATATGAACAAGAGTCCATCCTTAAATTCTGTCATAGTGAGGCATGTGGAGGTCACTTTTCCTCTATGAAAACATTTGTTAATATTCTTCAATGTGGTCTCTTCTGGCCCACCCTCTCAAGGGACTCCTACATATTTTGTCAAAGCTGTCCTAGGTGTCAACAAGTAGGGTCCATCACAAAAAGGAATCAAATGCCACTCACTCCCATCTTAGTGGTTGAAATCTTTGACTGTTGGGGAATTGATTTCATGGGTCCCTTCCCAAACTCTCGGGGATACCTCTACATACTCTTGGCTATTGATTATGTCTCAAAATGGGTTGAGGCTATTCCCACTAAGTCCAATGATCATCAATTTGTGATTCGATTTCTGAAAGAGAACATATTTTCAAGATTTGGAATTCCTAGGGCTATCATAAGTGACCGTGGAACTCATTTTTGCAATCGTCCATTCTCATCACTCATGGAAAAATATGGAATTTCTCACAAAGTGTCCACTGCTTACCACCCTCAAACCAATGGTCAAGCTGAGTTAGCGAATAGGGAGATTAAGCAAATTATTGAAAAACTGTCAACCCCTCTAGGAAATATTGTTCTGAGAAACTCTTAGATGCTCTTTGGTCCTATAGAACCGCATATAAAACCATTTTAGGAATGTCCCCATATAGGTTGGTTTATGGTAAAGCATGCCATTTTCTAGTGGAGATTGAACATAAGGCATTTTGGGCAATTAGGAAAATGGATTATGATCTCTCATTGGCCGGAACAAAAAGGAAATTAGATCTCAATGAACTGGAGGAACTAAGGATGGAGGCTTATGAAAATTCAAGGATCAATAAAGATAGAGTTCAAGCCTACCAATCTTGGAATATCAAGGTCAAACATTTTGAACCGGGAAAACTTGTGCTCTTGTATAGTTCAAAACTTCATTTACATCCGGGAAAGTTAAGGTCTAGATGGTCAGGACCTTTCATAGTGCATCATGTATTCCCCCATGGGGTAGTAGAGATTCAAGATCCCACAAGTGGTCACATTTTCAAGGTCAATGGTCAAAGGTTAAAAACATTCATTGAATCATTCAATAAACAAGAAATAGATTTTGAGTTAGTTGATCCAATCTATGAACCAGGAAAAAATTGATAAATTTGGGATCTATGTCGGGCTAACGACGTTTAACAAAGCGTTGCACGGGAGGCAACCCGTGGTTTTTATGTTTCTAATCTTTCTGAATAATATTTATTTTTCAAATAAGATTACTTAATCATTTTTATATTTAAAAATAAAAAAATAGACTTTTGACCTGTTCTTCTATTATGAGTATGGATGGGTATGAAAGAGGAGCACCATATTCATCCGTGTCACGTGGTGTGATCCTTGAGTAATACCTTACCCAGAAATTTAAAAAGAAGACAAATTATCATCAGTTTATTTTGTTTTTATTATTCAATAGGTTAAGAAAAAAGATATAATAATATAATAAAAAAAGTCCACGCCATAGGCCGTGGGGAAAACCCTGTCACAACCGGCGAAGCCGCGGGGACTCGAACCCAGGACCGAAGGGAGACAGGGGCGCGCGCTTACCACTGACCTACGGTTTCTTGTGCTTCCTTATTCTATATTTTTTATATATATACTTATATTTTACATCCTTTATTATATATATATATATATATATTTCTTTTTTGTCTGTTTTTTTTGTTTTGTTTTTCCTTTTTCCACTAGGGAACTTTGCAAGCGACATGGATATCAAAGGAATAAATTGGAGCAGCAAGAACTTCAAACTTCAACCACCAGGTGACTTCATTCCATGATCCTCATTTTCAATTTCCTTTTTGAACATTCATTCTCTACCTCTACCCCCTTCTAAATTTTCTTTTATTTAAACACTGGGGACAGTGTTATGTTAAGTTGGGGGGGATAAAATAAAAAAAATGCTTTTGTGTCAAAAAAATGAATGATTTGAAAAAATAATTAAATGGAAGGAAAAATTCCTCTAACTTTGAACATGGTAATATGAATTGCACACTTTGAAACTGAATATCAAATAATTTAGCATACCCTAATTCTGATTTTAATCCTTGTATAATTTCATGAGCATAGATTTTGGAAAGTGTGGCTGTCCAATGTGATATTTCATCATTTACATTTTCATCCAAATAAAAAAATGCCACAATGCACGTCCTCTAGACTATGGGGTACTAATTTGAATTTTTGGGGTCCCATAATAAATAGCATAGGCTGGTTTTATTTTTATGAATAATATGAGTATTCAAAAAAAACTAAAAAAATTATTAAAAATAAAAAAATAAAAAAATATAAATAAAAATTTGCGTGTAGAGAAATGGATTGATAAAATGCGAGGATTTCGGCACTTGGGGATTGTGACTCCAGAGTTGTCTAGCCCTGAGTTTTTCAATCTATCTCTATTTATGGTAATATGACTTTGTTTTTTATTAAGTTAACTCGAGACGATGCCCGAGTATGTGGGATTCACTTGGTGCCCTAAGGCCTTTGAGTCTGGGAGTCATCGGCAAAGTCTTGCTACATGGGTTAATTTGATTAATTGCAATCTCAATTACTATAGCAATATTGCAAAAAAAAATCAAAAAAAGAGGGATGAAGAATACTCATATTAGGATTAAATGTGATTCCACCTAGTGCTTCCATGATTTTCCCCTTGAATGAAAATGAACCCCCATATCTATTGTGATTCACAACACATCATTACACCTAATTGAGTTGGATGAAGAATGATGATGGATTTGATCAAAGGAATGGGCTTGGGATTGGGATCTACTTATGAAACTATCTCGTATTAAAATATTTTTATGGGTTTCATGATTGTTTGGTATAAGGTTTTTTGGTGATCATTGTGTATTAAAATGTTTTTGGAAAAGGGAATTTGAATTTCATTTTTGATGAGATATATTTTGCTCGGGACTAGAAAAACTCAAGTTTGTGGGGTGTGATTAGCCACTAAATGAGGCTAATATTCATTGGTAATATATATAATATTCATGTTCTTTATTATTCATAAACACCATTTTAGTGCATTTTACACTTTGAACATCATTTCACATTATGATTGTA
This sequence comes from Viscum album, assembly GCA_963277665.1. Taxonomy (NCBI): domain Eukaryota; kingdom Viridiplantae; phylum Streptophyta; class Magnoliopsida; order Santalales; family Viscaceae; genus Viscum; species Viscum album. The sequence goes on from OY728159.1 coordinate 2,142,618,944, forward strand.
ATACCTTCTTAAAATGCACTATTATGTGGTACATTTTTTAACATCATTTAAAGTACCAAATTATTCATATGATTATAAATATTTTAATTTGATAATTGATCTACACTCCAATATGAACATGTTTCATTTAAAGATCAATGGAGAATTCATGGAGGATGATGGAGATATTTGGCAATGAAAGGAAGCAATTCTGGAGAAGGCAGATTGGACACCAGCCCACTGATAAGACTGTGGGGCCCATCATACAGGCCCAATTAATCCCAAATTTCGTGTAATTCTAGAAGACATGTATAGGAACAAATAACTCTTCATGAGTTAATGCTAATTCTTCCTCCATAGTGGTCATTTAGGCGTCCCAAGTTAGAGATACAGATCTGGGAAAGATTCTATGTCCCAGAAAAACAGCCCACTAATTTGATCATATCTCGGAATAAACAACTCCAAATGGACTCAAATTTTACAGGCGATTATAAGACATCCGGAGCTCCATTTTATTCTTCTATTTTCCACTCTGATTCTGCCTTCTAGAAGGTCTTCCAGACGCGTCTGTTCGGTGGATGAAAACTGGCTGCCACCTCGGTTCAAACGTAGAAAAGTCCAAATTCCACAAGCTTTCCACCACCTATAGCCTACCAAAATTAATTAAGATTCTTTGTACTATTGTTGGATCGACCCAAGGCTCCAAAAATTCCTATTTAAGGCAGTTGTGTTGAAGGAGTTTAAAATCTTGGATGCTTTGTTCAATTGTAATGTTATGCTGCATTTTTGTTGCCTCAATTTTGTCTTTCACATGTAAGTTGTTCAATTCACTTTAGTTTCTTAATAAAAGTTCTTATTATACTCATATTCGGTTGTTCTTAATATCACTTTGATACCATTGGATCAAGGTGTGAATTTATTCACACCAACCCTTGTGAAATTATTCACACAACAGTGGAGTGATCATTTTATTTTTGTTGTTTTCCTTATTTCTCCATTTCCTCCCTCATGTGTCTACTTTCCGCTTCCATTGAAACCATGGGATCAATGGAGGGCTAACCCACTTATGGGTTGATCCAAGGGAGTAGAAAGGGGCTGTATTGGATGTTATTTATCACCTAATTAATGTATAATCACTTCTTTAATTGGGATTTTTATTTGATGATTTTTAAACTCCATCGTCCTTGTTGAATTTAAGGTCACACACTTCAAGTACTAATACGATCCTTTACCTTGAAGTGCTCAAAACTTTGATCCTTCAAGTGTATAGGTGATTATTATTATAGGGTGTAGGCATTAAACCAGTAAGTGATGATGTTGTTTTATCTCCTTAAATGAACCCATCTCAAATTTAAGAAGGTGAAATCATTAAAAAGAAAATACGTCCAATCCACCCTGAGCGATAACCTAGGATCAACTCATTCTTTTAAATTGAATCCACTTAAATCTATTAGATATCTTTAAAACCCATCCAAAATCAATCCAAGTTGGCCACTTCATAGCCAAAAATCCATTCCTTGGGTTTTGTATCTTAGGTATCTTCTTAGGTCTCTGTGGAATCGACAACCCAAGCTACACTACAAGGACTGTTCTACCCTTCTTCTCTTGGGTAAATTTGGGCATGAACCAAAGGGTAACCATGGGAAATACCAATCCATAAACATAAGTGAGTATAATATAAGAATAAATCATGTGAAAAAATAATAATAATATATGATAAGACAAAAGTGAAACATACCCAAAAAATCATTGATCATAAAATATTCCTTTCATAAATCCTTACATAACCTGAAGCATTAATAACATGGAGTTCAAAAGATAAACTAATAATCATGTTTCTTAAGAAAAAACATAACATAGGAATGTGGAATAACATATGAAAATATTTCTTCAAAATGTTTTATATCATAGAAATAAGGAATTATAGATAATTATGGATTAGACATTGGTATAGGGAAACATCACCTTTATGAGTCATGCATTTACACCCATGATTTTGAGTGACTAAATTGTTCTCCTTTATAAATTTATCATGAGATATCAAAATTTATCCAATGCATTAGAGGGTGATATAGGACCGCGCCCGTAATTCATTCATATTTACATGAGCCACAATAAAACCATTAACTTATCACATCATAAAGAACCCATGAAAATAAAATGAGTTTTATTAATCTTTCAAATAAAAATAATTCATTTTTCATATCTTAAATAATCTATAGAAATAAAATGGGCTTCATAAAATTTCCAAATGATATAAAATAACATCAAGTATTAAATTTATTGAAAATTAATACTTAATAACCTAAAATTGGACACTTTATATGAGAAAAATAGAGTGTGAAACATGAAAAATCAGTCTATTAGAGATAGAGAGAAAAATTAAAATTAAATCCTGAAAAGTTATTTCTTGAAAAACATTCTTTAACCATCAATGTAAAATTCATATTATTAGTCACATTTAAATATTTAATTTTTCAGAATTTTAAATGATGAATTCATAAAAAAACATTCAAAATATATCAAAATAATGGAAACTAAAAAAATGAAAATTATTTAATTAATATGGAGTGAAATATAAAATAAGAGAACTATGAAAATAAATGATTTATAGTTTTAAAATAACTTTCTTGAATCCCACATCATTGAAAAAGATAATGAAATTTATACTTGAGAATATTTTAAGATAAATATAATTATCACATTATAATAAACATATTTATATTTCAAAATGAAAAATCAGAGCATTGGTGGATTTTATAAACATGTATATGGAATAAAAAGAACCATAAAAGTGATGGAAATCAATATTAATGAAATTATAATTTTTTGAAACAAGGAATTTATCAAGGGAAATAATTTGATGTAAAACATGAATTTACCTTAAGAAATTTTTTTAATAAAACATATCATAATTATAGGGTAGAATATATCAAACATGAATGATAATATTCAAATAGAAGTTTTTATGACCCAAGAAAAATATTTGAGTCAAGAAAACCCCTTAACTTTTTCCTTAATTAGTCAAATGAACTATATCCTCCTATAAAAAATATATAAAACTATTTTAAAAGATTATTAAAATCTGTATACTTTTATAAAAATTATTTATAATCATTTATTATAAAATTATTAGTTATTTATATATTTTTTCATTATCATATGTTATTATTTTTGATAGTTTTTTTTAATTTATTTATAAAGGTAGTATAAATTATTGTTTATATATTTAATTATTATTGTTATGAGATTATTATAGGTAGTATAGTGGATTTTTTATTATGATTTATAATTTTTTAATTTAATTTGATATATATTTTTGTTATGATTCATGATGATGAGTTCATTGACTAGCTTGTGTCTTTAAAATACATGTGATAAATAACATACAACATTAATAGTTACATGATTATACCATCCTAATTTCTAATTAAATAACTTATCAAGATTTATACATAAGATATAAGAATAATGTAATCTCTGGTGGTAGTCACGAGTGGTGATTTCTCTAGCATGGATCTCATGGAAATTTACATGATCTTTAATTTCTCTTCCATATTATTTTTATCATATCATAATTGTTGGAATTCAGAATTGTTTTTGTCTAGGGAAACCCTTAGTGAAACTAAATCATTTAGAAGAATTGATAAATGGGTTTCATAAGGGATAATTCTACTACATATTCCATTTCATTCCTTTTACTTCATAAATTTTATAATATGGTTACTTCCTTTTATACTTGTTAATTTAACAGAAATATTATAGTGATCAAAATTAATGATTTTATCATAAGGTATTATGATTTATTTTTAGTTCATTATTTCATGTGTAGAAAGAATATAACATATTCGATTTATTTAAAAGAATAATATATTGTAAATATTAGGGCGTTACACCCCATATATATTATAAAATATTTTTCAGGTCTACATGAGTTGATTGGTGATTCAACTAGGTGTTACTAGCTCATGAGTTATTTTAGGAGGTGGTATAGTTCATTGTTGATTCCTATGAATTATTATTTTTATTTTCAAATTCTTTATTTCTATTAAATTACATTCCTTTACTAGGATGGTTAATCAATTTTTTTTGATATGGAGTTGATTGGTAAATCATGTATTATTTATTATTTATTATACATATAGGCAATGTTTCATATTTATATGAATTTTATACCGTCTTTTCTACTCATCAACCCTTGTCCTATTAGATTCAAACATCTGAGGTTAAACCCATCTTCACTAATATCTAGGAGTGGTGCTAGTGTATGGGGTCATGATAGAGTTGTATTAGATTTGATGGTTGAGAAATAGAATAGAACATAGGGATTAGAACTAGTAAGGATTTCATTGGTAGTTAGGGAAAAAATATTAGTTGAATTTAGCAAATTGTATTTGAATGGGGGACTATCTAGGATATAGGATTTTAGGGGACACTATAATAAAATTCAAGGACCATAATTTTTTTAACATAATAAGTGGTGTGATTCTTCTTTTGGGTAAGAGACCTAGGTAAGGATTTTTCATCATGATTTTTTGTGTCTATGACTTAATTGGGTAGATGATGGGAACTAGGTTGAACCTTTATTGACTAACCTTAAATATTCCATACTTCAAGTTTATGTAGTCTCTAGTTAAGGATTAGGAATCATCTGTATTGACTATAACCCTATTTTATACTTTAGAACATTATTTGGAGATTTTTTTAGTTACCTTGGCATTGACCATGCTAGTTGGTGGTCAAGATAGCTTGTAGGATATGTGTAAAGATTATAATTTGATGGTAGGATAACATCACCCTATTATAGATTTCATATATTTGTGGATACATTCATATTATACCATATTCATCATGGTTGGATAATTTATCATAGGATATTATTGATTGCTTCAGGAGGAACATTTTATTTTTTGATGCTAATATAGAAAATGATGTGTTTGTTAGTGATTGATACCCTCAGATGGGTCTGAGGTGTGTTGAGTCCATTTATTCCTTGATTTCCAATATAATGTCGAGTTTGGTGGAGGATTAGTCTGTAGAGTTTTTTAAGGTTATATAAAAGTACCCTGATTGTTTTTAGGAAAAGGTTTTAATGATACCCCTCAACATGTGATAGAGTTTGTGATAGAGTTAAATCAGGGTATTGATTTTGTATTTATATCCCCTTATAGGATGGAACCTATCAAGTTGTGGGAGATATGGATTAAAATTGACAATCTTATACAATTAGGTTTAAATTGGCCAAGTGTGTTACCTTTGGGTGATCTATTCTTATATGAGAAGATGTAAGATCGGTGTTTATGTTTTTTATTGATTATAATAGCTTAAACTAAGTGATATTGAAGAATCGATATACTCTCCTATGGATTTAGGATTTATTAGATAAGTTTAAGGGATCTAGTTGGTTCTCAAGGATTTATTTGTACTTAGTTTATAATTAGATGTGGGTTAAGGATGGGGAAATTCTGAAGATTGATTTCATATTTTGTTATGGGCACTACGATTTTGCTGAAATGTTGTTTGGTTTTACGAACACTCCAACCATGTTTATGGTACTGATGAATTTACCATTTATCATGTTTCTTTATTGATTCATGGTGATATTTATTTATGTCATGTTGTTTTATTTACTGTTGGATAAGGAGTATGTAGAGCATGTAAGATCTATTTTGGGAGTTCTTTAACATCATAATATATTTGGGAAGCTATCAAAGTGAAAGTTTTGTGTATGTGAGGTTCATTTCATAAGAAATTTTGTGTCTTAGAATAGAGTAGTTTTGCATTTTTTAAGGATTAAGGTGGTTGTTTTTTGGGTATACCCAAAAAATATTGTGAAGGTGATTATTTTACTTGGTGTTGTGGTTATTACTAGAGGTTCATGACTGATATATCTCAGATTAATACTATTATAAAATCTATGAATAGAAAGGATCAAGATTTTGGGTGGATAGGTCAGTTCCATGATACTTTTGAGTACTTAAAAGAGAATCTATTTAGTTATTCAACTCTTAATTTTTTATAGGAGGGAGTCACATTATAGGTTTATTATAACACTTCACATATTTTCTTGCGTGGTATTTTAATTTAAAAGAGAGTGGTTATCTCTTATGGGTATTGATAGTTAAGACCTTGTGAACGTACCTACACTACCATGATCATGAATTTTTTTTTTGTTCTCTCTAAATTTTTGGTGGTACTACCTCATTGGTGAGTGATTTGTGGTCTTTGACGTTCATGAGAGTTTGAGATATATCTTCTCATAGTTTGATTAGAATTTATAGGAGTGAAGGTTGATCAAATTATTGTAATATTATTACTTTTATATTTTCTATATGTTATTGAATGGAATGTTGTGACTTATTATTTTAGAAAAACATCATGTGGATATATCATGGATGATTTAGGTTATTCTTATCGGGATATAGAGGTGACCTTCGTAATTCCCCTTGACATGGGATCAGTTATTGGTAGATGGTGTATTTATTAAATGATGGTGCATTTGTCTTTGGTGAAGTGGTTTGAGGAGTCCTAGTTGAGGGATTATAAGGTGGATGTTTGGTGATATTTGATTTTTTTATTTATTCCCTTGAGGTGGGTTCTGAGGATAATCAGTATTTGGTTTTGTTTTCTGGTAGTATTTTTGTTCCTTTGGCGATGTTTGGTGTATTACTCTATGAGTTCCATAGTTTTAACTTGGAATTATGCCCTATATTGGATAATATATATTGTGCCTTGAGAGACTAGTTTTGGTTGTATGGAAGGAAGCAATTAGTTGTTGAGTTCATGTATCTATTTTTGGTTTTCAAGAGGGTGAAAGTTGATCACCAGTTCATAGTGGGTTTCTTCAAGTGCTTGATGTTCCCTAGTAGAAGTGGAATGACATATTTATGGACTTTTTCATTAGTTTTCCTCAATCCCAAGGATACTTTGTTTCTATATGGGTTATCATGTACCACATGATAAATTTCACTCAACCCATCCTAATTAAGGAGTTGATCTTAGTGTATGTTTTATTTAGGTTGTTTTTAGATGATGTGGTGAGTTTTAATGGGGTCTTGAAGATGGGTATCTCATATCATGATCCCCATTTTACCTATAGATTTTAGAGAGGTCAACATCATAATATTGGATCTCATTTATTTGTTAGATATTATTTTCATCTATAGATGTATGGTCAAAAAATGGACTATCAAGACATTGGAAGACATGTATTATACATGTGTTCTAGATTTTAGAGGTTCATGGGTGTGGAACTTACCCTTGGTGGAGTTCTCTTATAATAAATACTATCACCCAAATATTGGTATAGATCTATTCAAATAAATGTATGGAAAACCTTGTAGATCTCTATTATGATGGAATCAGGTTAGGGATTCATCTATTCTCATACTGAAATTTGGAAAAACATGAAAGAGATTGTGCAGGTGGATCATGAGTGGATGAAGGTAGTGAAGGATTATCAGAAGTCCAATATTAATCATAAAATAAGTCCTATGTAGTTAAATTTTATAGATAATATGTTCTTGAAGATATACCATCAACAAGGTAAGTGAAGGTTTTTTCATGGGTGCATGATTTCTCTCTGATTTGTTGGACCTTTCTAGATATTAGTGCATGTTAGATATATTACATATTTTTTAGAACTTCTCTTACAAATGAGATGAACTCATGGAATCTTTCTTGTGTTTTAGATTCATGAGTATCTTAATATTTATTCTCAAATCATTGACTGGGAAAATATTGAATTTTATGATGATGAAACCTTCAAGGAATGGATTGTTGAGATTTAATACCATTAAGAGATGGTGTTATGTGGGTGTGAAATTCCTTTAGTTTATGTCTTCTAGAGACATAGTGTCTTGGTGGAGTGTACTTGGGAGTAGGGTTTTCTGATACACACTAAAAATTATACATTTTTTGATGTTAAATTTTCATTAATATGATATATATTATACTTTTTAGATAGTCTATGAAATTATTGTTAATTTTAAATGTTTATATTCCTTATTCCTTTTTTATTTTGTCTATTCTCAGGTTATAAATAGATACATAAGAGGTATCTTGTGGGGTGATTATTATGTTTTCCCCTTATATTTCCTATCTAGGTATTGGTTTAAATTCTCAAGGATGATAATTATTTTTAAGGTATCAAATGTGATGGTAAGGTTTTTTTTTGAGCCATTCCTCTATGTTTTTGTGTGATTAAAGGTGACATAAAATGGATCGAAGATTAGATGTTTGGTTTGGGATAAAATTTCATATATAGGAGGTGTATTATGGTTTCATTTATATGTTTGTAACCAAGTGTGGTTTTTGATATGGGACTTGAAGCATAGTCATGGTCTTTGTATCAGAGAGGATCAAAATGATGGTTTGGGTGATTATATCGATTTAGAGGTCACTATGACATAGTCTTAGAACTTCACCATAGGGATTGTGGGTTGAGGTTCTTATATTTATATTAATGAGGACTACTATGTTTTAAGTTATAGGAACATCATGGAATATCTATGTAAAAGACCTTTGCCTCTTCTATTTTAGGAACAACTTTGGGATGGTGCATGGGTTTTTTCATAGCCCTACCATAGGTTTGTAGGATCTAGGGAGATATACACCCTAATATTTAGAGGGGAGTTTAGATTGAAAATATTTCATTATTTCCACCCTTTTTGATCCATAGTTTTATTAAGAACTTTAGGGGTTGTGCTACGGTTAGGGGTGTTTCTTTGTAGCCCTATTAAAAAACTAAGTTTTGCAAATTTTGATTCCCACTCAAAATCATATTATTTATTCTTTTAGCCTTTGAACCTTAGGTGAATCAAATAACCATTCCGTATAACATTTTTCCCAACTATTTATCATTAACCCCCATCTTCTAAAGATTGAGTCATGGTGATCTGAGGTTAGTTTTAATCTTCTTTAGTATTTTTTTTCTCTCTCATTCTCTCTTTTCATATTGTGTTAGTTCATTTACATTGATTTTGAAGGAATTTTTATTAGTGATTTTGGAGGATTCATGGTGGGGTGATATCATTAATGATCGTGTGTTCTTTATTATATAGGTGGTTAGTGATCAAATATTTTTCTTTTTTCTTTGTTGGAGAACATTGAAAGAATAATATTGAGGTTAGGGATAAATAAATTATCTTTATTTTATATGGAATTATGGAATTTACATGATTTAGCTTATTTGGTTAATGGTTTATGAACCTAATTAAAATAATAATCTTTATATCAATGTAATAATGATGGAATAATGCGATTTTATATGGTTTATTCTATGTCAGATGTCTTCAGATATTTTTTAGACAGTGTATAATTGACTTCTATGATTATTTTTGTTCTTGGAATATATGATATGATTGAAATTAGTTAAACAATATAAAGATAGTATGATAAATTAAATGATAAATGAGTCAAGTGGATTTAATTACCATTATTCCTTGAAAATATCTAAATATTAAAGTGATGATTAAAGTGTGTCTAAGATTGAAGTATAAAAATTATTAGCTACTATATTTAGGACTTTTAATTAATGAAAAATTTTCATAATAAATCTGTTAATTAAATACGATAATAAAGAAAAAAAAATCGAATAAAATGCATGGATTTATTATGAGCCAATCCTTTTTTATTATAATAATGTATACATAGGTGTTATTTACATAGTTTCCTATAGAGTTTTTTGTGTTTAAAATATGGTTTTAAAATTATATTAGTTCCTTAATAAGTTATATAACCCTTTCTATGAATTTTTTTGAAACCAATTATGGTTCGTATATTTGGTTATGGATGGGTTTCTTTTTCTTGGTTGTTGTAGTGGTTTGTTATAAATGATTCTAGGGTAGATAGAATAGGTTATGAGTGGGGATTTCCTATTTTCTAGGTTATTATTCCAGGATTTTTTATGAGTTTCTTAGTTTATATTGAGGGAATTTTTCAACCTATATTTTTTTTTTCTGAAGGATAATTTTCATTGTGATTGGTTTTTGTGAATTTCAACTACCCACTCTAGTTAACCTATGCGTAATAAGTATTCCTTCCATTGTGGTATGTTTAGGTTGAGTCCTAAAAAAATATGATTTTGGAATTTTAAATCAATTATAAATGAACTCATTAGATTTAGTGTCTTTAATAGTAATAATTATTTATATATTATATGATAACTATGATATTGTTGAATTAATGCTTTATGAGCATGATACGGAAATCTATAAATTAGAATATGAATTATAAAAATGTTTTCTAGTGATGAATTAGAATGATTAATGAGTATTTTAAATGGGGTTATTTAATTATTTGTAATTTTTAATTAATTAGTGATCATTGGAAATGATTAATGATATTGAATCTTGATGCCAGTGTAAATATATGAGATCAAGTTTCCTAGACCTTAGTGGTGGAATCTAGGTGTCATGTTAGTTGGAAGATATAGTTGAGACTAAGGCTATATTTTTTTTATTTTGGTTGTGTGATATACTATTCATTATTTTTCTTATTTTATACACTCCATAGTGGTGGGATTATGGCAGCTTCTATGGCAACATGGGTTGCCTTAGCCGTATCCAGCGTGCCTCTATAGCGGGTCAGGGTTGACTTTACAGTTCAGGTCTATCTTATTGGTCAATATAATTATGTTTTAATTCCTCATATGTAGGTTTGACCATTGGGCCTTGATTTGTAGGTAATAGGTTTTCTATCCTCTCCTAGAAAAAAGAGGTGGTTTATGATTTAATTAATGACAAAAAAGGGGCATGCCTCCTAGCTTTAAAAAATCATGGGATATAATGGATTCAAAAATAATGAATTATACATGGGTTGTAATGTATTTCTAACAAGTTACTTGGTTATTATATATAATTGAGATATGTGTGCAGGGGGTACAAGATAAGATAATGATATGGGTATGATATAGTTACCTAGGTACAAGATGACTTTTGGATAGAGTGTAGGATAGGATATATGGTTTGGGGGTTTGAGAGTGAAAAACTAGTAGTGAAGTGGATATGGGGTACCTTTATTATGTTTATTCTTCTGATGTAGAGTTGCTTAATTTTATGCATTACTTGGTGAGTGGGCCTTGGTGAGGATGAGATATAGTTTTACTTGTTTATGTAGGGAGTTAATTCCATTTATTTATTCATTGGGAGTGGGTATGCTTATTTTACTTTATCATGAGTGGTTTTGAGGAGGATCCTACTAAGTATACCTATATTCCCATCTCATATATATTATAAACTATTTTTTGCATCTAGATAAACTTATTGGTGATCGATATGGGTCTTACTAGCTTGGGAGGTTATTCCAGAGATGTTGGATTTCATAGTCACAACCTAGACTTTATTCTTAATATTTTTACAGATTTTTATTTTTTTGACATTACATGCATGTGTTGGGATAGTTTACCTATTATTTGTTTTATGGAGTTTATTTGTGGATATTATTTCTCTTTACTATTTATCATATATGAGGGTAATTTTTCCCATTTTAATGTATTATACAACTCGGTGATTCTCAAAACTGGTGGCCTTTTTAAGGTCATATTCAGGGGACATCCCTATCATCACTACTACCCCAAGAGGGGTGCTAGTGTAGGGGGTCCAGAAAATGATCATCTTCACTGAGGTGTATCTCGATGTCCAAGAGTATCATGTAAGAGAGACGCACATTTCCTTGATCATTTATTCCTCACTCCATGATAGCGTGGTGGAGAGTCACTTTTTCAACTCAAATTTTTGGGTTAAGAGGGATAGTATACTTGGTGGGTACCACCATAAAATTAGTGTCGAGATAATTATGGGATACTATTTTTTCAAGTTCAGATTGTGGTCCCTTTAAGAATACATGAGGAGTTGATTCTTGATTCACAAACCATGAGGTGTTTTTTTTACCTAGGGCTTAATAAGATGTATCATAGCATCCACTGGTAGTATTAGTGTCTTATATTGAAGAATAACATCATGTATTTTTTCTCAAATTTCATCACTCACCAATGGTTGAAGTCTAAGAATCAGTAATGTATAATACTTCTTTATCCTCTACCCATACCTAAGTGGAAGTGAGATGATCTGATAATGGATCTTGTGATAGGGATATCAAGTTCTTCACATGAAAGTGATATATTATGGGGAGTTGTGAACTAATTTATGAAGGATTCATACTTCCCACTAATCAAGTAAAACTATTCATTCATCAAGTTGAAAAAGTTGTATATTATAAAGATCGTATGTCTTCATGTTCTGCCCAGAAGTATCAGGTCTGATTAGGGTGCCAAAATTTTCTCATTATTATAATAGGGATTGTAAAAGGTGTTGGATATGTATTCACATTTTATCATGGAATACCATCCATAGGTTGATGGGAAGTCAAAGAATACCATTTGGGTGCTAGAGAAAATACTCCATGAATGTGTCCTAAACTTAAATGAGTCGTGGAAGATTCATTTATTACTTATCAAGTTCACGTGTAATAATAAATATTAGGGATCAATTTAGATGTAATATTTCAATACATTGTATATAAGGTCATATCAATCACCTCTACACTATATAAAGGTGGGTGAGTCTTTGATTTTTGGGTTGATCCTCAAATAGGAGACTTCATATAATATTTGCTTAGTTAGGAAATAATTCATTACTAATCAAAGTAAGAAGTGATCATATTCATACTAGAAACATTTTCCTTTGGAGTTTGATGTATATAAATAGTTTTCCATGTGTTTCTTTCCTCAACAAGGGAATATGTAGATTTTAGGTTATGGGATGTTTTCACTTGGGTTTTTGGGATGGTTTAAGATCATCAAGGGAATCAGAACTATGTCATAATGGTTAAGGGTTCCTAATAGATAAATGTTATGTATGATGTCTACTTTATATCTCAGCTTCAGATATATCATCCTAAAACTACCAAGTAATCATCATTGATATGTCTAGATAGATTCTAATGTGTCATTTGAAGAATGATAAATTTGTAAAGTATATTTTAGTGAGAAGAATCTTCAAGGGAATATGGTACCTGTGATATGAATATAGTGGTAGCATAGGCATATCCAAGATGATATGTTGGAGTGAGAAACTAATATTCAAGTGAAATGGATAGAGATTTTCATCATTAATGATCAGTTATGTAATTTGGGGATGAGCTAATATATAGTGGGGAGGTTGTAGCAACCCATATATTTTAAGGATTTAAATTGATTTATTTCTCACAAAACCATGTAAAATTTAATGGTTTTATGTTTTAATGGATTTAGTAATTGATGTAGACATAATTTCTGGGATTTGGTTATGATGTAACACATTTTTCTTTGATGATAAGTGGAATTGAGTACCTAATGTTAGTGGATTGGGTACTCGATGGACCTAGGATGAATGAGGGAGGCCCTATAGGACTATGATCTACCTCAAGGGATGGTACCCAATAGATAATAAGGTACTTGGAGAAAGGTGATTAGGTACTTGATGCTGATCTTGGTAATTTTTTAAAATAATTAGTTACTTTGATTAATGATTTAAACACCCTATAAAATACTAATCCCCTTAATTTACCATGAATAATCACTCAACCTTTCCCCTTTCCAACACATTTTATTCTATTTTCATGGCCAAATTTCCTTCATTTGTGTCCTGATCAAAGTGTCATATTTCATTTGAGGTTGATTCAGATTATAATATTTAATCAGTGGGATACTTTCAAGTTAAGTTGGGAGGTATATAAGCTTTTATGTTGGTTTATATATTCTTCGAAGAGTGTTCATATATATTCCACCCACTGATAATGTGAAAATTCTCTGATATGAAACAATATTTGATTTCTCAAAAACAAATAAAAGGATTTTCACATGTTTTTATTATCACTATGGTAATCAAAAACCAATAACTTTGATAAATAATTATGTAAATGGGGGATGGGAACCCTTGATGGGCGTCCTTGTTTGTGTTATAATATAGTGTTCCTTAATATGTTCAATAGATTAAACCTTGAGGATGGGAGAATATAGAAGTTAGGGTAGCTTGAGGGTAACCTTGAATAAGATTAAAGTGGGGGGAAGGTTGTGTGTGAGTAGACCAACCTTTTAAAAAATGTGGACCAGATTTGGATGAGATTAAAACCCTAAATAATTAATTTGGAAGATGTTTAATAATATTACATGTTTCTATATCCTTATTGGATTGAAAGAAATTGTAATCATATTATAATTTTTTTAATTTTGATATTATGAAATCATCATGATTTATTTTATAGTTTAGTGTAACTCCAATCTAGGGTACTGTTTGTGAGGTGATTGGGTATAATGCCACCCTTGGGGTATTATTTGATATATGATTAGGTGTAATTCAAACCAAGGGTATTATTGGAATATATTTGGGTGTGATGTTGACCGGGGGTATGGTTTGGATAATAGTAATATGTAATGCCAACATAGCCATTATTGGGTATCATTAATAAATATAGTTGGGTGGGATTTCTTCTCATGGTGTTTTTTAATATATGATTTTTTGTAATTCTATCATTAGGTTTTTTTTGTATATATTTGGGAGTAATTATAGTTTAGACTATGGTGGGTACATGGGTTAGGTTTACATCTAATTTTCATCATTCATGTTATATTAGTTGGGTGTGATGCCAACTTAGATGTGTTTCATGAGTTTTTGGATGGATAATAGTTCCTCAGGTGATGGTGTGTTTTGGGAAGATGTCATGTTGACTCCTTATATCACTATGTGACATGTTCAGACTCAACAATAACACTAGATAAAGAAAGTATAGTCAATCCCAAAGATCACACTAGACCCTAGGGATATTATGGGGTTTATTATATGTATTATTATTATTGTGTCTCTTGTATGAAAATATATATATATATTCAGGATTTAGTTAAGTACACGGTTGTTGGTGACCTGTTATGTTATACTCCAACACCATATAGGAATCTTGGTGAGAATTTATATTTCATCTTATGTGATTATTGAAGTTGAAAAACCACATTAAAATTGGATCTAAGAGAAATAACAGACAAAATATAATATTTAGAGTGGAATAATGTATTCTCACACAACCCCATACCCCAAACATGCATGATCCATTTTTGAAATCATTGTAAAATTAACATGTTTTTTGAGCGTGCAAACCAGAGTTGTATGAGAACCTACCCAAACAAACTTCCATGATATATAGGCATATAAATACCCCTAAAATTACAATTTGGTGGAATGGATTTTTTCAAAATGATTGTTAGTATAAAGTGTATCTACCAATGCAACCTTGGTTTCTAGGCCTCAAGTAACACTGATCAAAGAATTTTCACGGAGTTCTAAATGTGAGGCTTGTGTGGATTACCTCTCATAATCCATTTATGGAATTGGAAAATTCTTGATATAATTTTTCATAACATGTCTTCTATAAGAAACATAATTATTTTAATTTAATAATGCCTCATTTAACCTATAAATCTCAAAAACATCAATTATGAATAGTCATTTTATACCCCCTTTGTTGAGAAAAAATTCCATGTGAGTGATGGAATATGGGGAATATTTTTTCTAATCTTTATTCACTCATTATAACTCTTTACATGTAACTGGAATTTTGATATTCTACCTCTTATCCCATTGTATCAGACATGGGTTTGGGAAAAAATTGATATCAAAACACGCATGATTCCTTCTTCTAGAAATGGTAGATGCAAGCATACACTTATCCTTGTTATTTCCACATAGCCTAATTTGTATAAATTATTCATTACCTTGTTATCATTCCTTTAATTATGAAAGTATCCTCACCACATGATGTTTATCTATGTGGAATGATCCTGTCATATGACCTTAAAATGGGTAACTCAAATAACATGGGTTTTGATTCCTATCTATAAGACAAATAGGGCACCTCTTTCAGGTTTAATCTAAATAGTAATACTATATAATCTCTACTTTGAGATGTGTTATCCCCATAAATTAATTATATTCCTCAAATATAATTAATACATTAGAGTACCTACCTATGAGGATTAATTTTATAGTGTGTCACCATTGGACTTAGAATCATGAGGGTCCTCACTAGACTCTAAACTATCAGTGTCCCCACTGGACTCTAAAATATTAGTGTCTCCACTAGAAATTAATCCATGATAATACCTACTAGAATATAAAATATTAGTGTCCCCACAAAACTCTAAACCATGATTTCCCCCATTAAACTATAAACTATGAGATTCCCCACTCGACTCTAAACCATCAATGTCCCCACTAGACTCTAAACTGTGAGTGTCCCCACTGAACACTAAATACTGAATGTCCCCACTGAAATCTAAACCATGATCATCTAAACTTGACTCTAAACTATGATGGTCCACACTATAATATAAAATTTGAGTGTCCCCACCAAACTATAAACATTGAATGTACCTACATAAATCAATACCGTCGGTTTTTTCACTAGATTATAAACCATGTTCAACTTCTAGTTTGGATTCAAAAAGCTTAGTGGAATTATTTTCCAATCTTCAAATTGCATATCTAATTTCCCTTATGTGATAAAAATAATATTCCCTTGTGACCTCAAAAGAATAATGAAAAATAATTTAATTAAATATTCCATAATTATAAGATTTATATAAAATATTACATTGCTTACAATCCCATAACCTTTTTAGTTTAGAGAATATGAGAATTCGGAAATTTATTAATAAAGAGAACCAAAAAATTTCCTTCATATGGTAATTTTATTCACTAAACCAAAATATTAAATGATACACTTGCTTCATTCAATACTAAAATATCATATTTAGATATAGAATTTATAATTGTTCCTAATCATCCATAAGCCCTGTGAAAAACTTTTAAAAACATTTTATGATTATAAAACTAATTAATAGGTATAAAATAAATTTAAATATGAATTACCATCAAAATACTTGAAACCTCATCATAAATACGTCTTTAAAACAAATAACATTGAGTTTTTAATAGAATATAAACTTACTTTAAAACCAAAAATCAAGGTATTCTCTTTATAAGATCCGTAAATATGTCTTGTAAGAAGGAATAAAACAATAGAATAGTTACGAAGGCCAATAGGAACATAATTTTCATATCATCCTTTCAATGTAATAATACTATTTAATTCCATAATCATTCGTCATAGAATAACTTAACTAATTAATTCTAACTTTATAAAACCTTAATGGAATAACTTAACCCATTAATTCCAACATCATATCTCTAAGTAATAAATCACTAACTATTTCATCTAAGGGTTATATGAGATCCACCTTTCATTATATATAATTTCTAACAACCATATCATGATTAAAACACATAGGAGCTTTTATTTTATCATAAAACTCGTAAAAACATACTTATTAACCCATAATCACAAACCCTTAAGTTAACACATAAAAAATTATGATTTCACAAATAAGTTAAACAATTTACTCTTAATAGTAAAATGATATCAAAATTTATAATATTATAAGTGCATTATATAATTTCATTATAAAATAAGAAGAAAAACAACTTATTTTAATATTATTAAAAATGAAAAATACAAAAAATAATGAAAATTTATATTACTTTATTAAATAATGAAAAAATAAAAAGGGATCTTTATTATGAAGAGTGGATATAAAGTCAATAAAAGGATTTCACCTGGAAATTGATAAAAAAGAATATTCTTTTCCCAGTTTTTTATAGAAATTACAAAAACCCCATACATAAATTGTTAAAATATTCCTATTAAAACATTCTAATAAATTCAAATATGATGAAAAATGAACTTATATAATAATTTAATTATATAGAATAAAATTATTAAAATATCATAGAGTAAAACATGTCAATAGAATAACATTAAAACATGTAATGAAAATTTTTAAAATAAAACCCCTTACCACAAGTCCTAACTCCCCTCATACATCCACTAAAAAATAATATTTATTATCTACTTGATTGATAACCTTATACATTTTAATTTTATAATTATCATTACACATAATTATCTTATTATATTGTTTTATTCCTTTACTAAATGTTATTGTTCATTTTAATTTTCTCTTCTTTGATAATCTTTTCTTATAGTTTAAAATAATCATGACTATTAATTTTAAATTCCATTGTTATGATGGATATTTCACAATTAAAGAATCAAAAAGAATATTTTATATTCAATAATAAAAAAAATTATAATATTCATGAATCTCATAAGTTTATGAAAACACCATCATTCACTTAGGTTGCAAAAAATAACCATGAAGACCATAGTTTTCCAAAATAGATTAAAAGAAGGGAAACTCAATAAATATTTTGAATTTTATAAAAACATTATATAATTATTAATATAATATTTTAGAGTTAATTTTAAATATTACCTATGTTATTGAAAATATAAATAGAATATTTGAGATGAAAAGACACAATTTTGGAAAAACTATTATTTTTACTTAATAGAGGATTATGAAAAGGGATTTGTGAGAGGTAATGGATAATATTTAATCATTTATGAAAAAAAATATTTCAAAACCTTGTTAATATAATCATTTTAACAAAATAATAGAATATTAAAACTATTTTTAATGAAAATAATTGTAAATATTAAATGAGAAAGAGGCCCAGAAACTCTTACCTTGTTCTTTGAATCACCGATATCATATTGATTATAAAACCTTTGGAGAAAGTATTTTGGAAAATTAATGAGACTTGTGAACATGGAAATATTTTTTTATAGAGTTATTTTTTATGAATATATAGACAAAATTGAACTTGATTTATGTTTTGAAAAGGTCATATTAAGTCGCCTTTTATATGAAAAATTTAATGGAGTTTTAACAAATATAAGCCTTTAAGGGTCAAGAATGACATTTTGAAATGGAAAGTTGTTCAGAAATAAAAATTGGATCATACTATAAACTATTACCCATCCCATTGACTTAATATAATATTTTTTTATTTTCTATCAATTTATATATTATTGTTAACATTCAATACTCTTTAAAGTCATTTTAGTGTTTTTTTATATTTATATATTAGAAGTATCTACATAAATATAGAATTATAATTTTAACATTTCCATCATTCCTTAACTTCCCTTTTAATCCCTAAAAATAATTCAAGTCCATAAATTATCTAAACCTTATCACCATTAATGTTTTTAAAACCATTACTTTGACTTTTCTCATGCTTCTACAAGCATTATGTCAAAACTCTTTAAGCATTTGGGATACTTATCCTATTGTTTAAACTTAAAAATAAATTAATAAAATAAATATAATTTATCCTATATTATTATTATTATATATAATAATTTATAATGTATATTTACTCTCATCCTTATCATGACAATATTTTTTATACATTACTTTAACTTTTCTTACCTTGCGTAAGTATTGGGTCATCATTTGGATACTTATCTGGTTTTATAACTCTAAAATTAATAAATAAAAATAAAAATAATTTATTATTAAAAACATAAATATTTAAAATAAATAATATACTTATAAATTTTTAAATATTATTTTAAAGGAACACATTTTAACTTTTCCAATGTTGTGCAAGCACTGCATCAACACTGATAAATGTTTTCATATTTATCTTGACATAAAATTTAATATATATTACATGATTGATATTTTGAGTATAATATAATTAATTTTATATATTAATGTTGAGAAAAAATATTTCATAAAATTTTAATTCATATTTATGTCTTGATGATGTCATAAAAGATACAGTATTCATAAAACTGTATTTTTTAACTATTCACGAAAAAATAATATTGTTCATAAAATACCAAAAAATTACATTAAGATAATTTTGAAATTATTAAATAAAAAAATTAATTAAATTTTATAAAATTAAAATTTATAAATTAATAAATTTTACTTTTAAATAAAATCAAATAATACAGAGGAAAACAACTTATTTAGAATAAAAGTTGTTTCTTTTCTAAATGAAAATCATATTCTTATATCTTTCATTAATATAATTTTTTCTAATATTATCATAATAATAAATATAATTATGAATTTATATAATTAACATAAATAATATATTTAAATAATTATTTTTATAGATCATAATAATAAATCATTTTAATAAAATATATTTAACCTTTAAATAAAATGTATTTTCTATCACAAAGTAAACATAATAATTATAAATGTATAATTGTTAGAAAATTGATTATATAATATAATTTAATACATGATATAAATATATATATATATATGTTTTCTTAAATAACATATATAAATTCATTTTCATGAATATTAATAATACATAAAAGTTATATCTTATCTAATTACCTGGGTTCCCACATTATCCCCAACTTAAATAAATTGTGTCCCTGTAATTTTTTCTTGAGTCTAATGAAAAATATTTTACAAAGTTCAAAAATAAAGTAAAAAATTTTAAAAAAATTCTTCATTGTATGAATATTTTTTATAACATGTTATTTCTCATGCTTATAATTAATTACAAAAAAACAAAGTGGTTAGCAAGAGTAAAGATAATACCCAATGAAGTATAAATAACTCATCATATGAAGAAGTAATATTTTAATATATAAAACCATAATATAAATAATAAAACCCCATGATTAAAATAAATCATTCCATAAATATCTACACCCTAAAACTATTTAACACTTACATGACCAAATTAGAATCCCAAAAATAAGGAAAAAACATAACACATATCCTTCCAAACCAACATAAAATTTATCCTTAAACAACAGAAATTCACTTATAATGTTATAATCCAAATATGTATATACCCTAATCATATATTCACAAAAAATATAGTAATATTTTCTAATAATATCTTGAATCACCATTATATAAAACTATAACAAAATTATATTTGTTTACAAAAAAATAACTCAATATTTATTATTCAAATAATAGCAATCAAATTGACATAAAATTATATACTATGAAAAAATATACCTTAATAATTTAATTTATTGAAATATTCCATGAAAAATATATTTTGTAAACATTTTACCAAATCCATTTTCAATCCCTAAGGTAATCTACACTAATCAACTTATTTTCCTATAAAAAAATATAAAGTTATCAAAATTAACCATAATTACATGAACATCAAAGAACATATAAACCCTAAAGTTTATCAAAAACATTGAAAATATGTCCCTAAAAATATTATAACATTCTTCCCAAATAACTTTCACACTAAATTGCATATTAAACCTAAGGGTTATATATACCAAAAATTTTTATTCTTCTAAAACCTAATAAATTTCTCCTAAAACATCATCAATCACCTTATAATCCAACCACATATGACTTTATAGAGTATTTATAACTTTAATAATATGATCACCCATAAACATATTAACCCATATTGGTAGATAAAACTTTTAAATTATACTAAGCCTATAAATATTAACCTATGAAGTTGTTTAAATCCTACTCTGATACCAACTATAACAGTGTGTACTTAAAAGTTCTATAATTACAAGATTTATATCAAATATTTCATTACATACATTCTCATGACCTTTTAATTTTAGTATTTTAGATAATTATGAAATTAATTACCTAAACCCCCATAATTTTCCTATATATACACATTTTTTCACTATGCCAAATTATTTAAATGATATGCTTTCTTCTTTCTAGAATGATATCACATATTCAGAGTTCGACCATAATCATTCCTACTCATCCTTAATCCAAATGAAATTCATTTGAAAACATGGGATTAGTATAAAACTTAATAATGGGTATAAAAGAAATATAAAACACATTAGTCCATAAAAATACTTGAAACCCCTATAAAATTAATTCATTTAAACAAAAAACATTTAGTTTTTAGAATAAATAAACCTACTTTAAAATAAAAAATAAAGTTCTTTTATTAAAATTTAAAGAATTAAATATTGTAATAAATTATAAAAAAAATAGAATAATCCTAAATGAAAAATCAAATATCATATTCATATATCCCTTTCAAAGTAATAACTTAACAAGTTAATTACAACATTTTTTGTAATGGAATAACATAACCAGCTAATTCCAACTTCATAAACCTGTAATGGAATTCTAAACTAGTTAATTCCAACATCATATAACCTAAGAATAAATCATTACCCAAATTCATTATAGTGTTATATCATACCCACCTATCATCATATATAATTTCCAAAACATGTGACACGAATAAAACACATGGGAGCATTCATTTTATCATAAAACTAATAAAAAATTCAGTCTTAACACTCAACCTAAAACAATTATGTTAAAACATAAAAATATTATTCTTAAAAATGGATTTAAAAGTTATATTTTATAATAAAATGAATGAAAACCATATAATATTATAATATTTTTAGAAAGTTTCATTGTAAAATAAGAATAAATAACCTTTTCTTTTGAAAACCTTAAAAACTAAAAAAATCAAAAAACAATTAAAATAGAAATTAATTTGAAAAATAATGAATATATTGAAAGTAATTATTATAATAAATAATGGATATATAATCAGGAAAAGGATTTCAAGCTGAAAACAGTGAAAATGTTATTATTTTCACACTTTTTTAGAGAAAATCTAAAAAACCCATGCGGAAAGCATTAAAATATTCCTTTTAAAACTTTTAAAATAAAGTAAAATATAGTGTCAAATTAAATTAAAAATCATTTTAGTATAGATAATAATATTTGTGATACAAAAAAACGAAAAATTGTTGATAGAGAGACTTAAAAACTCATACATTTAATATTTAAAAGAAAATCATATACCTCAAGTCGTGAATCACCTCATATATCCTCTAAACTCCTAAATAATAAAATAATATGAATTATATACTTTATTAAAGACTAAATTCATATTAATTTCATTATTATAATTCTATATAATTTACTTATCATCATATTTTATTTTTTTTATTAAACTATTTTTGTTCACGTTGGTCGTTCTAAGTTCATTCAGATTATTATCACCAAAATTAATTTAGTATTTTATAATGGTAAAAATATATTATCCAATGGTTAGAAAATATCTATAAATGTTAATTTATTTTCTTCATATCATTAAAGAATAAATTGATTTCAATGGGTTTAAAAATAGTTACCTTTCAAAGAATATTCCTTGGTAAACTTGTTTTTAACAGTTAAAAATAACCATGATTGATCACTTTTAATTCCATTTTTATGATGGATATTTCAAAATTAATGAATCCTAAACAAAAAATTACTACAATATTAATGTTATATTTAACCATAAGAACAATTTTTAATAATATCCATGAAATTTATAAGTTTATGAAAACACCATCATCTACCCAGGTAGTGTAAAACCACCACGGTGGGATGTGTTTTCTAAAATATTTTAAAAGAAGGTAAAATACAATAAATATTTTGAGTTTTATAAAAAAAAATATATTATTAATAATATAATATTTTATAGTTAGTTTGAAAATATTTATTATGATATTTAAATGGGTAAGATAATAATGGAGAAGAAAAGACATGATTTTGGAAAATCCATATTTTGACGTAGCAATGGCTTTTGAAAAGAGATTGGTGTGAGGTGATGGATCATATTTATTCAATTATTGATCAAAAATATGAAAATACCATTTTTATATAATAATTTAATAATAATAATATAAGTTCAAAAGAAGTTTTATGGCAAGTAACTCTAAATAATAAACGCGAAAGGGGCTTGGAAACTCTTACCTTTCTCTTTGAGTCTCCTTCAAATTGAGTCTAAATGCTTTTGAGAAATGATTTATAGAATTAAAATAGTCATATGAATGTGGTAATTTATGATTAAAGAGATATTTTGGAAAATATTGATATAAGACTATTCTTTATATGTGTTTTAAAAAGGATAGAATGAGTACCCTTTTATATGAAAAATTCAACGGTGTTTTCACAAATATTATTCCTTTAAGGGCCAAGAATGTAATTTTGAAAAAAAAGTGGTTCGAAAATTAAAAATGGATGATAGTATAGAACATTAATCATCCCAATTAACTTAAAATAATATTTTTCTTATTTTTTATCAATTTATGAATTATTATTTAATCTTAATTTACCTTTTAAAGTCATTTCCATGGTTGTTATTGAAACACCACATGTTTTTATGAATTAATTTTTCAAATAAATAAAATTTATATGATAAATTATATTAAATTAGAAAACAATTAAATATTGAATTACACACAAACATATGATATCTTTCACCCTATGTAACTCTCAGTTAGCTTTCATGACATACAATAGTGAGTTTAAACAAATCCATGACATATTATTAAAATAGTCATTTAAACTCAATTATTATAACAAAGATTATTGACATGGAAAAATGAATAATAATAATTAATTTTTAAATAATAATTATAATTATTTTAAATAAATAAAACATATTGATAATAAAATACTTAATTTTAAGTAAAGTCTCTATAAGTTTTGAAAATACTATTCTATCAAAAAAATGATTTTTATGCCTTTTTGAAAAAAATAATAAAATTAATTTTTTCAAACTTATAGAAAATTATTATGATAAATTAAACCAATTTTATAATTCATATTGTAAAAATTATCTTAGGATTAAGTTTTATGATTTTTCTAAAAAGTATCATTTTTTTATGAATATTAAAAAATACTATGTTTTAAGAGAAAACTACATTTTCATTTTATTTATTTATATTATTAAATTATATTTTAAATTTGTTTTAAAATTTAATTAGTTCAATTTTACATATATTAATCAAATTTTGTTCATTTTAATGAATTTAATTTTGATATTCTATATAAAAACAGGGTAAACTTTATATTATTTTCTCTTTAAAAAGACACTTTATCCTCACGCCTATGGGATTAAATTTAAATTGTGTTTTTTCACTTATATGATTGAAATTATGAATAAATAGATTAAATATTTATAATAATGAAAATTAATAATATCTAATATGGTCAACTTAATTTTGTAGTGAAGTTATTATAGAAAAAATTAAAATTAAATATAGCAATTAAGGTAAAAATAAGTTTATTTAGTCGTTAAATGTAGAATATACTATGTAAAAATGACAAAAAGAACTTTTACAAAACACATTTTTTTTCCTATTGATACCTTATACATTATATATGTGATAATGGACTATTATTGGGTCTATGGTACATGAAAAAACATTGAGTGTAATTCACTCTTTCAAAAAATTACAAGTGTGCCACTCACCTCCCTTATAAAAGGCAGACCCCTATCCCCATATATTCACACCTTCAAAACCAATTGGTTTTTCCAAATCTACCCAAATAACTTCCCAAATTCTATCATATTATCCTAGAAGAATTATTTTGGATATAAATGTAACCAAAGAAGGATTTTAGTGCAATCCTAAGGAGGATACTCAAAGAAGAAATAAATTTCATCAACAAAAAAATTTTGTTTTATTTATTCTTAAAGACCTTAAATTATTTTTATATAATAATTACTTAATAACCTCATTATCATATATATATTTATATGTTGTTATATTAATGTTACACCCTAAATCCACAAACCCTTTCATTAAATGGGTTATGAAATCATCATTTGTGTGTATGGAGAACTACCAACTTGAGAACCAATGTCATTCATTTTTATATTACCACCATTCATGGTTTATAATAATTATGGAATTATAGTTTATATATTATATTAATGATGGATTTATACCTTCAAGATTTTCATTTTGTGTGAATACGATAATGTTATTTTTGTGTATGGAGGACTACTGCCTCATGAAGTGATGTGATTCATTCACGCTTTACATAGAATGTATTAATAATGGGTTTAATAAAAAATTGTGATATATATGACATAATGATGATTTTCGAGTGAATATATATATATATATATATATATATCATTTACATTTATTTCATTTAATCTAACATAAAAAAATAGAAACATCATTCATGTGTACGTATGGCCTACCTCCTCCATAAATGGTGAATTTCATTTACTATCACATAATTTTATGGATTACTATTAATATATAAAAATTTAATATATATGATATTTATATCATGGTTAACATATAAAAAAAGTAGTTATTATCTGAAATATAACATTAATATGTAATTGTTAATAAATGAGTAATATAAATTCATAAGAAATCATATATGGTATGATATATATGAATATGGTTCTATGATATATTTATAATACGCTTATATTTATTATATAGAAAGTTTTAATGAGTAATATGGAATTCAAGACTTAAGGAAATGGGATTTCTAGCCTCACTTTTATTTCTGAGAGATGTATTTCGTATTCAAAACTCATTTATTTTATGTGGTGTATATACTACCCTATGACATGATATATTATTAATATAACTCATTTCATGATAATTAATGTTTCCATTGATGTTATTATTTCACAGGGATTATGATTCAGAAGTAACTCAAATAGTAAGGGGCTTTTTTATCTCAATTTTCCTTCTTTCATACATACGTTATGTTATGCACCTATATTCTTTCATAAGGTGTATATACAACCCAATTTACATAGAATATCATTAATTTAATCATAATTATGATATTTTAAGTTTCATTTTATGTTCTTGCTTCAAGGGTTTTACATTTCAAGGTTACCAACATGGTAATTATTTTATGTTCCAATCCCATTGTTTATTATGATTATTTTTTATTAGGTATCCAATATTGAAATCTCAAAATATACCTCTAAATAATTTTCATTAATCATCTTATACTATGGTTATTCATGATATATTCATGTAATAGTACCTTTTTTTGAGTCTTTTGTACTCAATATAAATAAGAAAGTTTTTTTATAAAAAACTGAATTTCATTCTCTCTTAAATAATATATTTTCATTCAAAACCATGTTTTCAAAAAAAAATTAACAGTGTTTTTATTACTCTCTTATGACTTTTAAAAAGAATTTTTACTCATTTTTTACTTTTTAAAAATTTGTTTTGAAAGGAATTTTCATGTCGTTTTCCAAAACAATACCCATTTGTATTTTACCAAAAATGTGAAAGGAATATTAGTTTTAACTTGTACGGAATGAATGGAATATTCTAACATCGTACCAATAATTTTATATAATATTCCTTTATATTATTTCATGGTTACTTTTAAATAAAAAGTTTTTCAAAATGATTTATGTTTTTAAAATTATTTCTCAAAGTAGATCTGATATTTTCCTCAAGAAATATTTTAAATGATTGATCAAAATCATTCTCCATCTAAGATGATACCCAATAATGTTACCCATGCCTTAAGAGGGATTTTATCCAAAGATAAAATTCTTATTATTCCTCTGAATGGTTAATGTTTATGATAAAAAAAATTATTAAACCATTTTCTCTCCCATGGGTTATACCAGGATAAAATTATTTTGAAACTCAATTATTTTCTTGGGTTATTCTATTAGGAAATGATTATGAAACCTGTCTATTTTCCATTGGTTATGATATGTTGAAATGTTTATGATACGCATTTCATTTGATGGGTTATTTTATGATGAATGTTTATGATCTTTTGGCACACATATGTACTATTTCATTATGTTGTGGGTGGGACCTATATCTCCCTTTAATACATTAGGTAATGATTTATATATATCATGAGATAGACAATGATGGAATGGAGAATTAACACGGTACAGTAAGACATGGATGGAATAGATATTGAACCCATTACAGTAAGACAGAGCTCAAACTAGGAGTGAACCTGGTGTGGTAAAGTACTTTGTCTACTATGATAGCCTTATCAATGATCCTTGACAAATATGGAAAATATTTTTCATGCTTATTTGTATTCAAATATTCTAGTCTTTATTCCAATGTTATGTTGTTGATACTCATGTTATTTGATTTCCTTATGATTAATGTCTTATAAAATTCCAATATTTATGTAGTGATTCATGATTGTGATCATTGATATGTAGGATATGCTTTTCAAATGTTATGATCATGTTCACGTACCCTTATATTAATTTTTTGCTTATGTGTCTCCCTTGTTTACCCATACTAATAATTTGATATCACCCTTTATTATGTTTAATTTCCTCATGTTTTAAAGATATTTATTAAGTATGATAAGTCAGTAAAGGGTGATAGTTATAAAGAACACAGTGGAAGATTTCATAGATCACTTATAAACCATTGTTTATATTTCAATGTTTCGAAAGACACTAAATTTTTATGGTCCTTAGGCATGTATTTGTTTAATGTAATAAATATTAATAAAAATGATGTAATATTTATGTATGTTAAGCATGGATCTATATAGTTCGTATTTGAGGAGAGGTTTAGTTATCCTTTGGAAACTAAGAGGTGAAAACCTTAGTAAGATCTCTATGGACATGTGAAAAGATAAGTATAAGGATGAGTTAAAGTATATAAATATGTATTGGAATTTTTTTAAAGGATAGACTGAGTGGTTTCAAAGAAATTGTATCCTGATCTGGAAACTACAAGTGTATGTGGATTTGGAGAAGATATAAATTGGGGTAATGACCCCCAAAACATTTTATTGATCTAGACTCAGTCGGGAACTAGTTCACGACAACAGGCCTTGTTGTACACATGGTTTGACACTCTCATGAGATTTGGTTTGTAAATTTACAAACTCTATACAAACCATCATGAAATATTTAAATATAATATGACTATGAATAACCTAGGATAAACATAATGTGTCATAGATTAAAGAGGGTTTTATGATTTAGACATCTTATAAGATATTTTTCAAGATTATGTGGTTTCCCATCATGGTTATTGTTTCTTACACTATTCCTTTTGGTTTTAGACAATGGATGGAACCCAGAGGAACTGTGATAATGCTTGGTTCATTGTAAAATGAAATTATTGTCCTCTTGAGAATCTTAATGTTATGGTAACTAGAATAAAAAATTTCATTGATATGCTCACACAGATTTTTTAGACTATAAATCATGATGAAATTCCAAAAAACCAAAGGAGGGAACAATGTTCTATTGAGTCCTTCATGAGGCAATGACCAACTTCCTTTAATGGAACAATTGATACACTAGGTATTGAATAATGGATCAGTAGCACTGAAAAGATTTTTTCCATTCTCCAGTTTTTGGAACATGAAAGATTCATTTTGGCTGACTACTATTTGGAAGGTGAGGCGGATCAATGGTGTAATATTATCCAATATACGATGTAACCGGATGAAATTGACTCCATGGATTTGGATTGTTTCAAGAACTTATTTTTTAGTACATACATTCCTCATTTTCCTTATATTAATATGGATAAAAAGTTTCTTGAGTTAAAGAACATGGATAATGAATATTTTGGTACCTATGAGGATAATTTTACATGGATTATGAGGTATTCTTTAGTGTTATCTTCTAACATAAAAGTAAGGTTGATTGATCCTTCAGTGGCCTAAAACCACATCTCTAAAGGGAATTATCCATTAGATAATTCAGTAGCTATGAAGGGATTGTTCAATGTTCTATCATGTTGGAAATAGAGGTTGGATTTATGTATCAATCTTATTTTTTTATATTAAAATGAAGATACAATTTAGATAAAAATATATAAACCACATAGAGAAGAATATGTGCTTTCCTTTATGCTCAATGTGTTGGAAGAATCATGGAGGAAATTATCTTAAGGAGACAAATAAATGTTTTAAGTGTAGAAGGTAAGGTCATCGAGTAGGTGATTAATGAAGTGATGGGATGAAGTTAGCTAATAATGTCAATAGAGATAAAGAAACACATAATTCACCTCCACCAATTCACTGCTTCAATTGTAAGGATAATGGGAATTATGCTAACCAATTACCAAACTTGAGTGTTAATGATGATGATCAACAATAGTAACATATTAAGTAGAGGTACATGGGGAAAAATCATACGATCAATGTTTCTAAGGAGGGGTGTGCAAACAATATGGTGAAAGGTACACTTACCACCCACTTTATAACTACTAATTTCTTACTATACTATGGATCTACCCTTTCTTTCATAACTAAATAATTTTCTACAAGTATAAAGATTTCACCCAAATGATTAGAAGTAAAATTAGCAGTGAAAACCCCTAATGGGATGATGATCATATCTCAAGTATATGATTCATCTCTTGTTTATGTTGTTGGGGATTTTCTTCTTGAAAATAATTTCATTCTTCCTTTGGTTGAATTTTATATCATCCCATGCATCAATTTGATTTCTATACTTAAAGACTAAATCAATTTTTAAGGAAGTAAAAGTGTGTTTGATATTCCAAACCAACCTATAATCATTTATCAATTTTATGATAAGTACAAGATTAAGATGGAGATAACATCCATTATATGGGTTTTAATTCTCATTTAGAATAGTTTTCAATCTCAAATGTTTAGTGAGAAACTTGACATCAATGATATGCCAATTATGAAGGAATTTGTTGATGTATTTCTAGAATAATTACCTTGTATTTCAACAAAATGTAAATTTGAGTTTTAATATAACACATACCTAGTACCAAACCAATTTCAAAGACTCTATATAGAATAACATCGATTGAGTTAAAAGATTTGAAGAGGCAACTCCAAGAAAACCTTGACAAGGGATTCATTCAACCAAGTGTGTCACCTTTAGGTGCACCTATTCTCTTTGTTAAAAATATATATGGATTGATGCAACTCTTTTTTTATTATCATGAGTTTAATAAGATCATGATTATGGAAAATTATAATATTCCCCATATTGATGACTTGTTTGATCAAATGTGTGGAGCTCGATACTTTTCCAAGATATACCTTCATTCTATATATAATTGATTGAGGTTTAAGAATGAGGATATACCCAAGATGAAATTAAATAAAAGTTATAAACACTATGAATGTATAGTTATTCCTTTTTATCTTACTAATTCCCATTCTATATTTGTGGATTTAGTTAATAGAGTCTTTATAGATTACCTTGATCTGTTTTTGTAATTACTTATAAATGATATTATTTTCTATTCAAAGAGAATGGAAGACCATGAAGAACAATTCATAATTGTATGGAAGACCCTATTAAAGAATAATATATATAAAAAATGTATAAAGTGTGTATTTTGGTGGGAAAAGGTATCATTTTTGGGTCATACAGTCTCAATAGACGGTATATCAGTAGATCCATCAAAGATAGATGTTGTTGAATGTTGGACCATACCAACCACGGTGAATGAGATCCATATAATTCTTAGTTTAGAAATATAATATTATCTATTTTTGGAGAATTTATCAGGATTATATAATCAAATCACCAAGTTAACTCAGAAGGTAGAAAATTTTATTTGGACAGATGAATGTGAGGAGAATTTCAAGTAATTAAATAAAAGATTGGTTAGAACACATGTACTTACATTACCCTATGGTGGAGAAGGGTTTGTAATCTATAGTTATGAATCCAATAATATATTGGGATGTTTTATTATTCATAATTAAATAGATATAGATTATGCCTGATGATAATTGAAGATTAATGAGGCAAATTATCAAAATCGTGATTTGGAGTTAGTTGTGGAAATTGTTTCATTAAAATGTGGAGGCATTATCTTTATAGACAAAATTTGGATATATATACTGATCATACAAGTTTTAATTATATAATAAAAAATAATTGGTTGAATATGTTCCAAAGAATATGGTTAGATATGATTAAAAATTATGACTGGTCAATACATTACCACACTAGGAAAGAGAACAAGGTGGTTGATGATTTGAGCTGAAAGGGTCATGTTATATAATCCATGATTAGGATAAAAAAAGACCCAATATTTTTATATTTTATAAAGTATGGATCTATAAATCCTAAAGTCAGGGGAAAATATTATTTTACTCAACTAAATGTTCCACCATGTATCCAATTGAAGATTAAAGAGGCATAGAATGATGATTTAGAGCTGCAAAAGAAGGTTAGAAATGTTCCTAATTTTAACCTTGATCATGATAGAATGATAAGGTTCAAGAACCATGTATTCATTCCCTATATATCAAATGTGAAGAAGGGGTTGTTAGAGGAATATCATAGTTATTCATTATCTATTCATTCAGGAAGTACAATGATGTATATATATTTGAAATAATACTTCTGATGGGATGGAATGAAGGGGGATATTGCAGAGTTTTTATCTCAATTCTTGGTATTTCATCAAGTTAAGGATAAATGAAGAAATATTAAGGGTATGTTTCATCCATTACCCATAACAGAATATAAATTGTAAAACATCACCATGAATGTTTCCTTGGAATACATAAAACATCTAAAGGGAATAATGATATATTGTTTATAGTCAATTACCTTACAAACTCAGAAAACATCATCACTATTTGATAAGACTTCTATCAAAATAATCTTTTCAATATATACATTAAGTGAGTGGTAAGGTTTTATGGATTTCCACATTCCATTATATCTGATTGATATCTAGGGTTTACCTCAATGTTCTTGTGAAGTATTCAACAATATCTTGATATAGAGTTGAGTTTTATCACGGCATATCATCCTCGGACAGATGGTTAGTCTGAATGATAAATTAAAAACCTATATGATATATTGAGATCTTGTTATTTGGATTTCGAAGTTGTTTGAGATCAACAACTTCCTATAGTTGGGTTTTATTACAATAATATCTTTCACTCAATAATTTATATGGATTCTTATGAATCACTCAATGTAAATAAATGTATATATCTAATATTCTATTATGAATATGGAGAAATAAATCTATTGGGACCTGCGATGGCTGATGAAATGGCATATAAGGTTAGAGCCATACAACAGAACATAAAAGAAGATAACTATCGACGTGACCTAGAATTTGAAGTTTGTGGTAAGGGGTTTTTAAGAATTTCTCCACGGAAGAAGGTTATGAGATTCAGGAATAAAGGTAAACTAATCCCTAGGTATATTGATCCCTTTGAAATTTTTTATCATATTCGGATTGTAGCTTGTCACTTTTCACATCCAATAAAACTCTCCCAAGTCCATGATGTGTTCCATGTATCTCTCCTAAGGAAGTACATACCTGAGCCTTTACATGTACTGAACATATAGGTCATACCACTAGAGTAAGAATATTCTTATGAGGAAGAACCAATGGAGATTTAGGATCATAAAGAGAAAGTTCTGCAAAACAATACCACTCACCTGGTAAAATTTTTGTGGAAAACCAACTATTTTAATGAAGATACCTGGTAACTTGAGGATATTATGAGGCAAAATTAACCTCATTATTTTGTAATGGGGTGATAAATTATGAGAGATAAATTCATTTTAATGGGGTTAAAATGTAAAACCATGAGTTTTTTTGAATAATTTTTTTTGAATAAATTAAATTTCATTGATGAATTGTATTAGACACAAAACCAGACATTTTTTTCTACATGAAACCCTAGGTTATATTTTGATACACATAAATCTTGGTTATATTTCATCACATACAACAGTGAGTTTTAACAAAACCATAACATATTATTAATATAGTCATTTAAACTTGATTGTAATAACCTAGATGATAGACTTAGAAAAATGAATTGTAATAACTAATTTTTAAATATTAATTATAATTATTTTTATATAAATAAAACATATTATTAATAAAATATAGTTTTTTATAAATAATGTATATGTTGTGAAAATACTATTTTCTCAAAAAATAGATTTTTATTCTTTTTTGTGAAAAATAATAAAATAAATTTTTTGAACATTTTAAAAAATGAATTTTATATAATTAACCACTCTTTTGAATATATAATGTCAAAATTATCTTATGGTGAACTTTTTGTTTTTTTCTAAAATGTTTCATTTTATTATGATAGTGAAAAATAATGAGATTTAATTAAAAAATGCCATTTAGTTTAATTTATTTATAATATTAAATAATATTCTAATTTTTTTTAATTTTAATTAGTTAAATTATATATCTATTAATAAAATTCTGGTAATTAGAATAAATTTCATAATGAAATTGAATATAAAAAATTTTTAAACATTTGATCATTTTCTCTTTAAAATTCGGTTTTATCATCACATTTGTAGGATTAATTTTAAATTATTTTTTCCACTTATTTGATTAGAATTTGAAAACAAAATTGATTCTATATTTTTAAAAAACATAATTTCTAAATTTTAATAATTTAAACTAAATTTTTTACCAAAGTGATTAGTGTGTGTAATTAAAATTAATAATAGTGATTAAGGTAAAAACATGTTCATTTAGTTGTTAAACATAGAATATATGGCGTAAAAATGACCCAACACATCTCCAAAACCCATTTTTTGGACATATTTATGCATTATATTTTATCTAAAGATAATTTAAAATTATTTTGTCCAATTTACAAAAACAATGTAACTGGAATTCACTCTTTCAAAAAATTACAATCCTGTCACTCACCTCCCTTATAAAAGGATGCCCTCTCTCCCCCTCTCTTCACACCTTCATATTAAATTTTTTTGTTAAATACCTTACCAAATAGATTCCTAAAATCCCTCATATCATCCTATAATTCTTAGTTTGTATATAAATCTAACCAAGTAATTCTTTTAGTGAAAACCTATAGAGGATACTCGAAGAAGAGGTTACGTTCATCAATGAATGATTTTGTTTTATTTCTACCTCAAACCACATAAATTATTTTTATATCATGAATATATAATAACCTCAATACCTTATATATACTAATATTTTTTTATGTGAAGTGTGTGACCTGAAACCACACACACTAACATCAAATGGGTTATGAAATCATCATTCGTGTGTAAGGTGGACTACCGCCTCATGAATTGATGTCATTAATTTTTCCATTACAACCTTTAAAGGTTGTTAATAATGACATATTTATAGTTTATATATTATTTTAATGATATTTATGATTTTATTATGATTCTTTAATTTTTATATCACACATACCATCATGATTTCCATTTTTTGGGAATACGATAATGTCATTCGTGCGTATAGCGGACTACCACCTCGTGAAGTAATGTGATTCATTTATGATTTACATGTATATTATTAAGTATGGTTTTGAAAAATCGATATATATTGAATAAACATGATTCATTAATGATAATATAAATCATTTACTTTTTATTTTTTCAATCTGACAAGAAAATGGAAATAATGTTCATTCATATAAACGATCTACCGTCTCCATGAACGATGTATTTTATTTCCACTCACTAATATTTATGGATTACTATAAATTCATATATAATTAATATATATGATATTTATATCATGGTTATAATTCTGAATATTATGGAACCATGATCAAATTAATAGGTCCAAAAATATTACAAATCAAAACATATATGAAAAACAAAGTAGTTATTACCTGGAACGTAACATTGACATGGAATTGTTAATAAATTGGTCATATAATGTAATAATAAAATCATATATAGTATTATATATATTAATATAGTTATTTTATATATTTATAATAAACTTATATTTATTATACAATAAGTTTTAATGGGTACAACAGAATTCAAGACTTAAGGTAGGGGGATTTCTAGTCTCACATTTATTTCTAAAGAACTTATTCCATATTAAACACTTTTTTCTTTTATGTGGTGTATATAATTACCTATGACATGATATATCATGAATCTACCTCATTTAATGATAATTAATGTTTCCATTTATGTTATTATTTCACAGGGATAACTATATAAAAGTTAATCAAGTGGTAAGGTATTTTTTGTCTCAATTTTCCTTCTTTAAGTCATATGTTATATTATGCACCTATATTCTTTCATGAGATGTATATATATAAACGTTGACATGGAATACAATAAATTTATTCATCCTCATTATATTTTATGTTTCATTTTATGTTTTTCCTTTATGGTGTTTAGGATTTAAGGTTACTAAAGTGGTAATGATTTTATGTTGTAATCTCTTTGTTTATCAGGATTTTTTATATTCAGGTCTCAAATATTAATATATCAGGATATAAATCTAATTAATTCTTATAAATTTTCTTATCCTATGGTTATTAATGATATATTAAAGTAATTGTACCATTTTCCCATTCTTTGGTACTTAATAAAAAAAATTATGAAAATATGACTTTATTTCACTCATCAATCAGAAATTTGTTTTATTTCAAAATAATATTTTATAAATATGTTTTCAAAAAAAATTATTACTCACAAATGATTTTTTAAAGAAATTTTTACATAGTTTTTACTTTTTACAAAACTATTTTGAAAGGAATATTCATTTCATTTTCCAAAACAATTCTCATTTGGATTTTACCAAAAATGTAAAAGGAATATTCATTTTAACATGTATGGCACAAACATAATCTTCAGAAGTCATAACCAATAATTAATTTGAAACATAATTTATATTTTTTCGATTTTATTTTCAAAAATAAAGGTTTTCAAAAAAAAATTATGTTTTTAAAATCATTTTTCTAAGTAGAAAGGATGTTTTCCTCAAGATATGTTTTAAATGATTGACCAAAATCATTCTCCATATAGGATGACACCCATTGATTTTACCTATGACTTACTAAGTA
Organism: Viscum album; assembly: GCA_963277665.1. Taxonomy (NCBI): domain Eukaryota; kingdom Viridiplantae; phylum Streptophyta; class Magnoliopsida; order Santalales; family Viscaceae; genus Viscum; species Viscum album. The sequence continues at coordinate 2,142,655,443 of OY728159.1, forward strand.
GATGATTCAATAATATAATTATTATTCATTCTCTAAGAGTTTTATTCTTATGATGATACATTTTTTATGAAACTAGTTTCTCTTCCACATGTTATACCATGAAAAAATGCTTCTGAAATCCAGTTCATTTCATGGATTATTCTACAGGGAAATGATTATTAAACCTATAAATTTTCCAAAGGTTATAATATTATGAAATGTTTGTAATACTCATCTCATTTAATTGGCTATTATATTATGAAGTTTTATGATATTTTGGTACATATATGTATGATTTCATTATTTGATGGATGGATACTATATCTTCATCCAATTCATTGGTTAAATATTTATATATCTCATGAGATAGACATGGTTAGAATGGGAAGTGAACCCGATATAGTAAGTTATGTCTAGAATGGGGATTGAACCCAATAAAGTAAGATAGGGCTGGAATGAGGAGTAAACTTGGTATACTAAACGACTTTGTTCTCTATGATGTCCTTTGCATTAAGCCTTGAAAAATATAGAAATGATTTTCTAAACTGATGTGTATTCCACAAATTCTATGTCATATGCCAATGTTACTCTCTCATTAATCATATTCATTTATTTCCATATGATTCATGTCTTATAAACTACAAATATTTGTTTCATGATTTAATATCATGATCATTGATATGCAGGGTATACTTTTCAAATTTTATAATCATGTTCTAATACCCTTATGTTCATGTTATGCTTATGTATCTCCCTTTATTACCCTTAATAATAATTTGAGATCATCCTTTATTATGTTTTATCTATATGTTATTAATATTTGTATTATAAATGACAAGTCTTTCAATGGTTCTAGTTATAAAGATCATAGTGGGGGATGTCATAGCCCACTTGTGGAACAATGTTTATGATTCTAAGTTTCTAAAGATACTAAACTATTATGGACCTTAGGGGTGTGTTTATGTAATGTAATTAACATTCATAAAAAAATAATTTAATATCTATGTATGTTGATCCCAAGTCTCTATAATTGGTATAATATGATAGGTATAGTTATCCTTTTGAAACTAGGATGGGAAATAATTATAAAAATCCCTAATAAAAAGGAAAATGATAAGTCTTAGGATGAGTTAAAGTACAGGGAAATGTAACAGAATTTTATTAATTGATATAGTTAGTTTTTTACAAGATATTACTTCCATGTATAGATACTACAAGTGTATGGAGCTCCAGAATAGATGTACATAGGTGTAACAACCCTGAAAAAACTATATTGATCTATACACAACTAGGAACTGGTGAACGACAACGAGTCTTCCTACAAACCTAGTTTGACACTTCCAGGGGGTATGCTATATAAATTCACAAACTCATTATTAACCATCATGAGGTATTTAAATATAATATGACTATGAATAAACTAGGATAAACCTAAGGTGTAAAATATTAAATAGGGTGTCATGATTTAGACATCCAATAAGATATTTTTCAAGATTATGTGGTTCACCAAGATGTGTATTGTTTCATACACAATTATTTTTGGTTTTAGTCAATGGTTGGAACCAAAATAAACTGCATTAATGCTAATTTTTATGGACAATGTAATGATTTTCCTCCTAATAAACCAAACATTATTGGAGATGGAATTCAAAATTTCATTTCTATGATCACAAAGAATTCTTAAGCTATGAATTATAGAGAAATTAAAAATAAGAAAAAGAGGGAAAATGGTTATTTTGAATCCTTCATGAGGAAATTACCACCTTCCTTCAGTGGAACCACTAATCTACTAGTTTTAGAAAATTGTATCTATACCACTAAAAATATATTTTCTATTCCGTAGTGTTTGGAAAACGAAAATTTCATTTTTGGTTTTCTACCATTTGGATGGAGAAGTGTATTAATGGTGGACTCTTATCAATAATATGAGGGAAAATTATTAAATTAAATCCCTATATTGGTATGAGTTCATGAAATTATTTCTCAATATGTACTTTCCTCTTGTTCTTCATATGATGATGGATAAGGAGTTCCTTGAGTCAAATAAAAAATATAATTAATCTTTTGGTACCTATAAAGCTAATTTTACAAGGATTTTAAGGTATTATTCTTGTATTATCTTCCAACATAAAAGTCAGTTTGATCAATTCTTTAGTGAGTTAAAAACCAAGTCTCCAAATGTAATTATCCATAAGATACTTCAGTAGCTATAAAGATATCGTTTGATGTGCTACCAAGGTGGGAATGGAGGTTGGAGATATGTAACAGTATCATGGTTTTGATAAGAAAATGAAGATGGAGTTTTGAGGAAAATATAAGAAACATGGATAGAAGAAGATGATCTTTCTCTTATGCACAAAGTGTGGGAATAATCATAGAGGATATTGTTTTAAGGGATCTAATAAATGTTTTAAGTGTGGAATGGAAGGTATTTGATAAATTAATTTTCTAAGTAATGGGAGGAAGTTATCTAACTATATGAATAGATATAAGGATACATAGAATTACCCCCCCCCCACTTTAGTTCTTTATATATATGGAAAGTGAAAATTATTCTAACCAATGCCCAAACCTAAGTTTTAATGATGGGTATCAATGTCAGAAACCTCTTAATCCAAGAGAGATGGGAAAATCTCAAATGATCACTATTTCTAATTGGGAGTGAAATAGTGGCATAGTGAAAGGTACACTTACATCTACTCTTGAACTGTTAATGTCTTATTTTTCTCTGGATATAACCATTCATTCGTATCAAAATAATTTTCTAAGGGCATCAAGATTCCACCCAAAAATTTATATATAGAATTAGCAGTGGAAACCTTTAATCATATTATGATCAAATATCAATTCTATGATTCATATCGGGGTGGTGTTGGTGGGAATTTGGTTCTTACAAATATTTCCATTAATCCTATGGTTGAATTTTATGTCATCATAGGCATGGATTTGATTTCTCTATATAAATCCCAAATCAATTTTCAGTGAAAGGAAGTTGTGTTTGATATTCCAAACCAACCTTTGAGTATATATCAATGGGATGATAAGTGCATAATTCTGATAGAGATCACATATATTTCATGCGTCTTAATTCACATTCAAAAGGGGTGTTTATCTCAAATGGTTAGGGAGAAACTCAACATCAATGATACGCCTATTGTGTGGGGTTTTTTTATGTATTTTTGAAAGAATTTCCTAGTATTCCACACAAACATGAAGTTTAGTTTTCAATAGAACTCATTCCTAGTACCATATAAATTTCAATGACTACTTATAGAATGTCCCTAATTGAGTTGTAATGATTAAAAAAGAAACTCCTAAAAACATGAAAATGGATCCATTCGGACAAGCGTGTCACCTTGGGGTACACATGTTCCCTTTTTTGAAAGAAATGTAGATTGATATGACTCTGTATTGATTATTAAGAGTTGAACAAGATCATGATCAAGAACAATTATCCAATTACCCATATTGATGACTTGTTTGATTAAATTCATAGAGCTCAATAATTATCCATGATTGAATTTCATTCTATATATAATTAATTTTGGGTTAAGGAGGAGGATACACCCAAGATGGAATTACATACAAGGTATGGACACTATGAATATATAGTGATTCCTTTCGATAATAATAATAATCCTTTTATCTTTATGGATTTAATGAATAGAGTCTTTATAGATTACCTTGATCAGTTTTTGGTAGTATTTATAGATGATATTAATATCTATTCAAATAGAAATTAATAGAATGAAGATCACCTAATAATTATACTAAAAACCATAAGGAAGGATAAGCTATATGAATTTTTAAAAATAATGAATTTTGGTTGCAAAAGGTCTAATTTTTGGGTCATATAATCTCAAGAGATGGTATATGAGTAGATACATAAAAGACAGAAGCTATTGAATGTTATACTAGAACAAAAATAGTGGTAACTATATGTACTTTTCTTGGTTTAGCTAGATATTATTAATAATTTGTGGATAATTTATAAAGAATATCTAATCCACTCACCAAGTTAACTCTGAAGGGATCAAAGTTCCTCTGGATATATGAATGTGAGGAAGGTTTCAAGGAACTAAATATAATATTGTTCAGTGCATTTGTTCTTACATTAAACAATAGTGGAGAAGGGTTTTCAATATATAATTATTTATACAAGAAGAGATTTGGGTGTATTATTATGCATAATAACGTGGTAATAGATTATTGCTCAATAAAATTAAAGATTCATGAGAATTATTTCCCAACTCATGATTTGGATTTAGATGTGGTAATTTTTACTTTAAAGATACATATGCATTATAATTATAGAGAAATGTGTGATATGTATGTTCATCATAAAGTTTTGATGTATATATTCACATAGAATGAGTTGAATATGCTCCAAAGAATATGGTTAGAGTAGATTAATGATTATGACTACTCAATACATTGCTACCCTAGGAAAGTGAACAAGGTTGCTGATGCTTTGAGTTGAAAGGATCATGATAGATTATCCATGATGAGGATCAAAAAAGATCTAATATTTCTATATTTATAAAGGATAGATCTATAAATCATAACAAAAGGGAAAAAATATTATCTTACTCCTCTGAATGTTCAACTATTTATCCATGTGAAGACTAATGATGCACAAAATGAATATTTTTAGCTACAAAATATGGTAATAAATATTCCTTAGTATAACCTTGATCATGATGGATTAATAAGATTTAATAATCATGTATGTGTTTCATTCATATAATATATGAAGAAGGATTTTTTATAAGAATCTCATCATTCTGAATTATCTATTCATCCATGAAATATGAACATATATAGAGATTTGAAAGTTTATTTCTGGTAGGATGTAATGAAGAGAGATATTAAATAGTTTTTATCTTAGTTCTTGGTATGTTAGAAGGTTAAGGCTAATAGAAAAAAGTATAAGGGGATGTTACATCCATTACTCATACCAGAATGGAAATAGGAAAGCATCACTATGGATTTTTTCATTAGACTCCCCAAATTTCTAAAGGAAATAATGTTTATGGATTTTAGTCAATCACCTTAATAAGTCATTACACTTCATCACTATCAGAGAAGACTTATGTCTATATAATCTTTGCATGATATATAGTACCGAAGTGGTAAGGTTTTATGGAGTACTAGATTCCATTATATCTGATATGGACTCAATGTTTACCTCAAATTTTGGTGAAGTCTTCATCAAGATATTGATATAGATTTTAGTTTCAATATTGTGTATCATCCTCAGATAGATGGTCAATCTGAAAGAACAATTCAAACCCTAGAATATATTTTGAGATATTGTTCTTTGAATTTCAATGGTGGTTGGGATCAACACCTTCCTCTATTTGAGTTCTCTTACAATAATAGATTTCACTCAAACATTTAGATGACTTCATGAGAATACCTCTATAGTAAGAAATTTAGAACAACAATGTGTTAGAATGAAGTTGTAGAAAGAAAGTTATCGGGACCTAAGATTGATAAAGAAATGGCAGAGAAGATTATATCCATTCAGTAGAACACCAAGGAAGCTCAGGGTTGGTGGAATATTTATTATGATAATCACCAACATGACCTATAATTTGAAGTTGATGATAAGTTTTTTATAAGAATTTCCCCATGGATGAAGGTTATTATATTCTAGAAAAAATGGAAATTAGGACCTAGTTATATCAGTCCCTTTGAAATTATTGATCATATTAGGATCATAGATTATCGCTTGGAACTTCCTCTGAACCTCTATCAATTACATGAAGTATTACATGTATCTCTCTTTATTAAGTACATACCTAACCCTTCACATGTAATAAACTTAGTGGTCATACCACTAAAGAAAGATCTTTCTTTTTAGGAACAACTAGTGGAGATTCTAGATCATACATAGAATGTTCTACGAAACAAGACCACTAACTTTGTTAAAGATTTTTAGAGAAACCACCAGTTTAAGGAAGCTATGTGGGAATTTGAGGACATGATGAGGCATAATTATCCTCATTTTTTTGTATATGAGTAAGGAATTTTAAGGGAAAAATCATTTTAAGGGGGGTAGAATGCAACACCCTGAGTTTTTATAAATTAACTTTTGCAAATTAATTAAATTTATTTGATGTATTTTGTTACATGAAAAAACAATACAATATTTCACTACATAAAAATCTGGGTAATATTTCACTACACATAACTCTCAGTTATCTTGTGTGACATGCGACACTAAGATTTAACAAAAACATGACATATCATTAATATAATCATTTCTCAACGGTTATAACCTAGCTGTTAGACATAGAAAATTGAATAGTAATAACTAATTCTTAAATATTAATTATAATGGTTTTATATAAATAAATAATATTGATAATAAAATACACAATTTTTGGTAAATTATTTAGATGTTTTGAAAATAATATTTTCCCTAAAAACTGATTTTTATGCCTTTTTGTGAACAACAATAAAATTAAGATTTTAAAAATTTTAGAAAATTTATATTTTAAATTAAACCGATTTTTTTAATTCATAATGTCAAAATTTTCTTAGGGTGATTTTTTATGATTTTTTTGAAAAAGATTCAATTTTTTATTAATAGCGAAAAATACTAAGTTTTAATTGAAAACATCATTTTCATTTAATTTATTTTAAATGTTAAATTATATTTTAAAATTTTTTAAAGAATAATTAGTGAAATTATACATCTATTAATCCAATATAGTTCATTGGAATCAACATCACATTGATATTTAATATAAAAACTTTTTAAACTTTTGATCATTTTTTTTAAATCTTGTTTCTTGTCACCGCTGCGGGATTAATTTTAAATTAATTTTTTCCACTTTTGTGGTTATAATTAGAAAAAATGAAATAATATATTTGGAATCTTAAAAATTTATAATTTATAATAAGTTCTATTTAATTTTTTTACCCAATTTATAAGTGAAAACAATTAAAATTAATTACAATGATTAAAGTAATAACATGTTTATTTAGTGGTTAAACATAGAATATATGGTGTAAAAATGACCAAAAACTTATAAAAACCCAATTTTATATCCATATTTAAGAATTATAATTTATATTATTTATAATGGACCATTATCATGTCCTATTTACATGAGAGTAATGTGGGTGTAATTCACTCTTTCAAAAAATTACAAGTGTGCCACTCACCTCCCTTATAAAAGGTTACCCCTTATCCCCCTCTCGTCACACATTAAAAACCAATTGGTTTAGGGAATACCTATAAAAAAAATTCAAAAATTACCTAATATGATCCTATAATCCTAATTTTGTACATAAATCCAACCAAGGAAGGAATTTAGTTCAAACTTAAGGAAGATACCTGAAGAAGAGGTAACATTCATCAACAAACAATTTTTTTTATTTATTCCTAAAACCCCTTATTTTTTTTATATCATACTTATAAAATAACACTAGTATAAAACATATATTTATATTTTTTTATGATGGGTATTACCTATAACCACACACACTTCCATCAAATGGGTTAAGAAATCATCGTTTGTCTGTACGACGGACTACCGCCTCACAAACCGATGTCGTTCATTTTTCCATTACTACATTTCTAGGTTGGGAATAGTGATGGGTTTATAATTTATATATGATATAAATTATATTTATTCTATTAATATTTCTATTTTATTTTTATATCACACATAACTTCATACTTTCCATTTTTTTGGAATACGATAACATTGTTCGTGTGTATGGTGAACTATAGTCTCATGAAACGATGTGATTCATTTATGCTTTACATGGAATGTATTAAGGATGGGTTTAATAAAAAAAATATTATATAAACATGGTTATTTAATTATAATATATATATATATCCTTTAATTTTCTTTCTTTCAATCTGATAAGAAAATCGAAACAGCATTCATGAGTACGTACGGCTTACCATCTCCATGAACTGTGCATTTCATTTCCTATCACTAAATTTTATGGATTAATATAAATATAAATATATTTAATATATATTATATTTATATCATTTTTATAATTTTTTATATGATGAAACTATGATCAAATTAAGAGGAATAAAAATAAAAAAAATCAAAACATATATGGAAAACAAAGCAGTTATTACCCAAAATGTAACATTATCATGGAATTGTAAATAAAAGTGTAATATAAATTCATAAGAAAATAATATATGGTATGATATATATTAATTTTTTTATATTATGTATGTATAATAAACTTATATTTATTATACAGAAAGTTTGAGTGATTATAAAAAAAATCATGACTTAATGTCAGAGAATATGTATTCTTACTTTTATTTATAAGATTATTATTACATATTCACTAATAATTTATTCTTTGTAGTGTATATACTTCCCTGTGATATGATATATCATAAATATTCCTCATTTAATGATAATTAATGTTTCCATTGAGGTTATTATTTCACAAGGATTACGATTCAAAAGTTACTCAAATAGTAAGGGATATTTTTTCTCAATTTTCCTTTTATGAGATGTATGTTATGTTATGAACAGATATTCTTTAATGATGTATATTTATAGACCCACTCAAATAGAATAAAATTAATTTATTCATACTAATGATATTTTAAGTTTCATTTTATGTTCTTACTTTTTAGGTTTTATGATTTAAGGTTACTAGAGTATTAATGATTTTATGCTACAATCTCATCATTTATCATGATTATTTATGTTTAGGTCTCTAATGTTGGAATATCATTACATAAATCTCCAAAATTATCATTAAATTTATTATCATATGGTAATTCATGATATATTAATGTAATGGTATAATGTTTCCATTCTTTGGTACTTAATAAAATTAATACAATGTTTTTATGAAAATCTGACTATATTTCTCTCTTCAGTAAGAAATTTGTTTTCTTTAAAAACCATGTTTTCTGAAAAAAAAATGTATTACTCTTTTATGATTTTTAAAAAAAAATTACCCATTTTTATCTTTTTCTAAAACATTTTTTAAATTAATATTCATGTAGTTTTCTAAAAAATTCCCATTTGGATTTTATCAAAAATGTGAAAGGAATATTCATTTTACCATGTACGGCATGAATATATTTTTCTAACATTATGAACAATCCAGGCTTCAAATATTCCTTTATATATTTTCAAGGTTGTTTTCAAAAACAAATTCAAAATATTTTAGGTTTTTAAATGCATTTTTAAAATTAGAAAGGATATTTTCCGCAAGAAATTTTTTAAATTATTGATCAAAATCATTCTCCATATAAGATGATACTCATTAATGTTACCTATGACTTACTGGAGATATGATCCAAGGATTCCATTCTTATTCTTTCTCTAAATATATTATTTTTATGATGACAAGTTTTTTATAAAACCCATTTCTCGTCCATGGGTTATACCATGATAAAATTCTTATGAATCTAATTTCTTTTCATGGGTTAATATATGTGGAAATGATTATGAAATCTGTCTCTTTTACATAGGTTGTGATATGATGAAATTTTTATGATACCCATTTCATTTCATGTGGTATGATATGATTAAAGTTTATGATCTTATGTCATACATATGTATGATTTCATTATGTGATGGGTGGGACCTATATCTCCCTATAATGTATTAGGTAAAGATTTATATATCTCATGAGATAGACATGGATAGAATGTGGATTGAACCTAGTACAGTAAGATAGGACTAGAACGGGGAGTGAAATAGGTATAGTAAGATAGGGCTGGAATGAGGAGTAACTCAGTATATCAAGGGACTTTATCCACTATGATGGAATTGGCTGTAAGAATTAACTAATTTGGAAATTATTTTTTATTCTTATGAGTATTCCAAAAATTCCATGCCTTATTCCAATATTATGCTCTCATATATCAGGTTATTTTATTTCCTTATGATTCATGCCTTATAAACGTTCAATCATTATCCCATGATTTAAGATTTTTGATTGTTGATATGTAGGGTATGGTTTTCAAATGTTATTCTCATGTTCTCATACCCTTATGTTCATGTTATGCTTATATATCTCCATTATTTTCCCTTACTGAGCATCTGATATCACCCTTTCTAATGTTTCTTTTACCCAGGTTATGAAGATATGTACTATCTATGATATGTCTATAAAGTGTACTAGTTATGAAGAATGTAGTGTGAAATGTCGTAGCTCACTTATTGACCAGTGTTTATGTTTAAAAGTTTCAAAATACACTAAACTATTATGTTCCTTGGAAGTTTTTTATGTATCTTAATGAATATACATAAAATATTATTAAATATCTATGTAAGTTAATATTTGGTCACTAAAGATTTCATATTTTTACTTTAAAAGTATCTATATAACAATAACATTTGAATTTAAACTTTTAAATAAATCCTTAAATTTCATATTTATCTTCAAAAAAATTTCAAGACCGTAACCTATTAAAACAATTTCACCATTAATATATTTAAAATTTTTACTTTGAACATACCTTTTCACATTTTTAAGATATTACTTTGACTTTTTTACCATGCACAAGCATTGTGTAAGAACATGGATACTTATCATGTTGTATAATTATAAAATTCATAAATATACATAAAAATAATGTATTATTAATCATATATATATTTAAATTATTACATAGACTTATCCCCTTCTAAATATTATCTTAAAGGAACTCATTTTAACTTTTCCAATACAATACAAGCACTACGTTAGCACTGATAAATATTTCAATGTTTATCTTGATATAAAATTTAATATATATGGCGTGGATTATCTTTGAGTATATTTTCATGATTTTTAACACTTAATTTTGATCACAATGTTTAATAAAATTTTAATTAATATTCTTATCATTATGATGTCATAAAATATACAGTATTCATAAAAACTATATTTTTTAACTATTCACCAAAAAATAAACTTATTCCGAAAAATCCCCAAAAAATTACCCTAATATATTTTTTACATGATGAAATAAAAAATAAATTCAATTTTATCATATTAAAATTATAAAATTTATAAATTTCACTTTTAAATAAAATCAAATAATATAGGGAAAACAGTTTTTTTAGACTAAAAACTATTTCTTTTTCAAAAGAAAAATCATATTCTTTCTACATAACTTAACATAATTATTCCTAATATTAACATTATAATAAATATGAATATAAATTTATATAATTAACTTAAATAAAATATTTATATAATTATTTAAATATATCACAATAATATATCATTTTAATAAATATATTTAACCTTTAAATAAAATAAATTTTCTATCCCAAAGTAAAAAAAAATTAAATGTATAAATAGTATTTAATTGATTGAATAATATCCATTTATACATCATATAAACATAAATATGTGTTTAAATAATATATATAAATTTACAATCATGAATGTTAATAAACCATAAAAGTGATATCTTATTAAAATACTTAGGTTGTCATAAAGAAGTTATAGAAACATTTAATGTATCAAAAACATTCATCCCCCATTCCATAATATTTTCTCCCTATTAAAGTATTAAATGTTATAATTAACTGATGTCTCTAAGGATAGTGTTTGTAAGGGTTTCCAGAATATGTCTTAAATCTATGCAGGAATCATAAACTCAGAAATAAGCCTCATTTTTTAATGAACTAACCTCTCATACTCTCATTGAATAAATGGTGACATAATAATAATCTTGATAGTTAGAGTTATCCCACCATTTTAAAGTAAGAGTTTGGTACTATATCTTGATGATCTATACATCCCCTCATCCTAGAAGAAAGCATTGGAAACAAAACTACTGAATCCCTACTCCTTTAATAGAAAGCAGATGAATAATGTAGGATATCATCATCATTAAATGTCTATTCATGGATGTATTCAATTGTACCAATATTATATAACATTGACTAATGAGTGTGCTAATATGGGTACCCCTTCGCTCCCAATATAAGAGTAGGGGCAGGACACCCCTATCACTGCTAATATTCCCAGATTCCTTGATACAATGATCCTGTAAACCTACACCCAGATGGAGGCTATTATTTCTCCCATGGATCACATCCACCCTCTCCCCCTATTTATGATGGATGTGTGTTGATTGATCAATGATCTTATATTCTAGTATGATAAAGAAGGCATCATCTTGGCCTAATAGATGGCCTAAGAGGACCTTGAATCCATGCAAATATGCTTGTGAACTCATCAAAAAAGGTCTTACAGGGGGAAGAACTTTCTATCCCTACCAAAAATTTCTTAAACATTCTATTCCTACATTATACCAATATTGATTTACCATCTAATAAGGAGGTGGGGGAGGTCCAAGGTACACAACTCCTAGATTCCACCTGGGGGTTGCAAAGGGAGAATCCCACATATAGAATTTCTACAAAAATAGGACCACCTAGCCAACAACTAAACATGTTGAGAATACTTCTATCTAGTATTACTTGTTCTAATATGAACACTTCCAATTGTAAGGTCTAGTATCAATCTCTACACCACAAGAGATCACTTTCTTGTTTTTTATCACACCCCTTATAATCCCAACCAGTTTGTGGGAGCAATTTTGCATCACATTAGGATTTAATCCCAACCTACCCACAAGGAATTCTTATTTGGGTCTCTTATACTTTGGTACCATAAATAACCATCATAGAGGTCCTCCCTATTGTGAAATAATTTCTAATAATCTTTTAGGTTCTCCACACATTCCCATAAATAATTCTTATGGAAATGTTCCCTATGATACAGAGAATATAATAATCAAGAAACTCCTACACCAAAACTATAATTCTAATAGGGGATATCAACAATGGATTTCACTCTACATATCATAACCCTAGGTTCCTGAGGAATTACATAATATGATCATAAATCCACCACCATAACCCCTATAATTTGGAACTAGGCGGTTAAGGGTATCCATTATAGAAACCAAAGTTCATATGGTATCAAAGACCCTTCACAAGTACTTTTCTATAGATAATTTGTTTTAATACTTTTAAAATATTTACATGAATCCATATATGGTTTCATCAACATTATTTACTTCTACATTTACATTATATATGGGAAAGATTTTAGGATCCACACTAGAATTTTTAGATGAAGAGTGGCATCTACAAGGTTCGAAAAAACCCATTATGTTCCATCAAGAAGAGGAAACAGGGTCCCCTAGCTACAAATAGATGTTTTTTTATCTTGAACTATCTCAATATAAAATATACATTTAATATTGTAGTTAATACTAGATAAAATCACACCAACATATAGATCTGGATCAACGGATGTCCTCACCACTCCATCTTATAGATTTCCACTATTCTGGTACCGAAACCCATATTTATGGGACCTCTATAATAAAGTCATATGATATTCAAATTTCTATTTTAGAGTAGTATTTTACTTCTAATAAAGATAAGATGGTAGAGATAACATATGGGTAGTATTTGTCATGAACTAGGAACCAGTCATGCTTTTTCCACATGTTGCTCTATATTTCTCAATCTTGGAGATGCTTAATAAAAAACACATATAATACCATAGATAGAATCTATGGGAGATGTTAAAACACATAAATAGTTATAATTTATCATATTATAGAAGATATGGTCACCTTAAGGCCCTTACCAAGTAGTGACGAAAGGTGGACCTTATTTCATTTCTAATAGCACACCACCCTAACTCGGTTGGATGCCATTAGAACATTCAGTGGGTATGTGCTTAAAATTTTGAAATAATATTCTAGATTATTAAAGAGTAATATTATCGGGTACATGTTATGGGATGTGGAATGTATTTTACCTTATATTTTACTCCCCTCAAACATTGAAAATAGTTTTATGGCATGTCAACACTTAGTTGTGTCCTATATAAGATATATATGACATCTTGTGATATAGTCACGATCAAATATAGTACAAACCATAATAATGATTATCATTATTTAATTGTTCAAGACACTCATACTATCTATTACAAATGAAATAGATGAATTTTATGTTAGCATGTGGGTGTCAGGTGACTCTAAGGTGTTATTCGAATAGTAAGGGATGCACAGTTTCTATAGTAACCCATTGACAATACTCCCTATTAATATCAATATTTCATGGTCCCCTAGACACATTCCAATAGTATGGGGGGGGGGGTTTAGGATAATAAACCCTTATTTGATATCCCTAAGTCCACTAATATATTACATCATTTTCTTCTAATAAAAGAGGCAATCTATATTCACCTGATTAAGATTTGTCCCTCCTATAGTTACTAGACAATATTTACCTTATAATCAGGTGATTACTCTAGGTTATTTACTCACAGTCACAATCTAAATTTTTTTAGTACCAATACCTATATGGGTATACATGGGGAAATTTTAAAATCCTTCAGATCTAATATGGGACCCTTTTCAAACTCTATACTTGGAATATATACGTGTGTAGGTAGTTTTATGGAGGGAAACGATGGAATTATTTATCCCTATAAAGAAATTTCCAACATTTCACCACTGAACACTAGTATGGTAATTTTTTCACTATCGATCCCACTAGAAACTATGATCATGATATGGAAAATGAGGTGTGTAGGAAAGATTGTCCCCTGAAGGACCGTCCATGATAGTTTAATCCCCATGTAAGTGAAGACACGAGACATAAAATATAGGACATGGTTCTTGGGAGTCCTTTTATCATACCACTCCCTAAAACCCACTACATATTTATAATGTTAAATTTATGATCAATCATTATAGTATTCCCAAATTTGTTGATATAAACTCTAAAAATGAATGGATCACTATCATTCTCCATGATATTGAGAGCTATATAAATATTAATGTATATATTCTTAGGGTATATTTTCTTGATCGAAATAATGTTTCGGATGACATCCTCACACCTTCTATAGAGTTTCTACAGAATATGGTCCTCGTACAATCAACAATTCCTAAGGTATAGAGATCTACCAACCTGATGTAAGATATAGTAGTCTCCATTGATCCCTCATTGGTGGATCATCGTGATTTCTTTTGTTTATACCATGGACACTCAACTTCATGGGTTTGTTGACTATAAAGGGTATATATTCATGATTAAGTCCCATATATTGAGATAATTAGTACTATTTCTACTCACATAGAGGCCACTAAAATGTATTGGGTTTTAATATAACCTTAAATAAATTCGTACTCATATTATGAGGACCACATACTCTCACCTTTGAATTTTAGTAATCTAAGTTTTAAGTATATTAATAGAATGGGTGATTTAGAGATACACCTCACACACTTTTCCTTATGGTGTGTCCTAATTATAGCTACCCCAAATCATAAAGAGGTGACCAAGATTAATTGCTTTATTCAGATGTTTGAAGGACCTACCTTTATCAGTATAGAAATATAGTGTTTTATTGAAAACTAGGAGGATCTTTGTCAATATTTCATCTACTTATATATATATATATATATATATTATGTAAGATTTGAATCAGTGGAATATACAACTGAAAAAAGAAGGTGAATGAATGTGTCACTGATTTCATTTCTTGATAAAAAGGCATGATGTATTCCCTTAACATTCAACTCCAATTGGAACATTTGTTAAAAATATGAATATATAGTTTTTGTGATTAGTTGTTTTCAACTATGGTATCCTAAAAGTATCTATGTGGATTATTTTAGTTCACTGAGTGGGTATAGTGTATAGATAAGTTGATTCAGTGGACCAAGAAAAGTCTCATCTATCACCAACCTCACCTAGACAAAATTATGGAAGAGAATAAATAGCTATTGTTATGTAAGACCTAACCCATCAATTGATCAGGTTATATGTGGCACTACAGAAAAAACCACCTTAATTAAAGGCTAGTAAAGAGAATGATTCCATGATTTCACATCAAATTAAGAAATTCAGGGCATTTTAATATCGAAATAAAAAGTTCTACTAATTCAAAAATTGAAAAGTTTAGTTATTTTTATATCTTCCATAGAAAAACACTTTCACAGTATTCCATAAATTGGAAATCAGTAAGAATATGAGATCAATAACCATCCCAAAACATTCCCCTTCCACAGATTCCTTGTATAAACCATCTAAGATTACATCATTTTTAAATATTTGTACCATAAGATGATTGATCTTAGAATAGTATAATCCTAAAGTATATATCACATGCCTTTCTATTACCTCATTTGATTATAATAAATATAATAAGTATTGGAAATGGGTATTAAGTACGGATGTGATTTTTTTGATAATTATCAATATCAAAATTCAATTGCTTGATCCTGTGGTATAATTCATGCACAACTAAATCAATTAGTACTCTCCTCAGCAAATTAATCCTTTACATATACATCATTGGATTCATGGCCCTATAGATCTCGAAGTATTCAAGGTTAATTTCACAAGGGTAACATGAAAATTCTATCAGTTCCAAATCCATTAATCACTCTAATTTATTTCATTCACACAGCATTAATAGGAAATCCCATGGCTTGTTAAGTTTTATAATAATTCGTTGATCAATATTAAAAAATTTCTCTTTTTTAAGGACACTAGGTTTATTTAAAGTTGTGTTAATATCAATAATAAATTATTCTATTTAGATCCTCCCAAAGCCTCCAACTAACACTCTTGATTTGAGGGGAAGACATTACTTAGTCATTCATAGTGGTTGAGGCATTATCCCTAAAAAAGTTTTCTATACTTTAAATACAAGAAGGCAAGAATTGATATGGGGTCAACAGTAGAAACCGTTTATAGCATCATTCTTCAGTGTAGCTTCACTTCTCATTTATCTAGTTGAAAATTCATCTTAAGTCCCTATCATATGATGATTTATGAAATTTGGTTTGTTCAATCCAATAATCTTTGTCTCATTCTACTAGGTCCTCTACACATTCTAAAAGGGAATGACACCTTGGGAATAGAATTATGACCCTGTCATAGAAGTATGACATGATCAATCACCTCATAAATTTCAAAGCAGGAATCTCAATCATTTATGCACTTATCTTTTAAAAGGAACTCAATGAGTCCCTAATTGATGCCTTGAATGAATATATATAGTTTTATACTAAATTAGTTGTCACTGAAGCATATCATATAGAAGAAGGTGATCATATAGAAATTAAAATCATCATCTCCTTTTCTAGGTATGATGTAGGATCATTCATATAGGGCCACATATTCCCCCTCTATATTTTATATAAGATCAATGGTTTCCATGTTTTCTAATTCCTTGTGGATAATGGCTCTGGTATCATTTTTATCTCTACTGGAATACTTAACCAATTAGGATATATAAAGGCTAATCTAACATTATACAACTTGAAAATTTAGGGATATGAAAAGAGTGATAAAAATATTCTCAGTAATATCTAGTTAAATTCAAAATTCTATTACACAGTATCTAATAATTTGTTCATGGTAGTTTCATAAGAAACCACTTTCAATTCCTTTCTAGAGAGGCCTTGGTTACACTTTCATGGTTCCATCCCTTTTTTCTATCACTATTTCCTGATGTACTCCCACAATGGTCAAAGAGGGGTGATCCCTAGTCATGTTTCCTCCTTTGACTCGTGTAAAACACATTAACTTAATTTTAAATATTAAAAAAATATTGTAAAATAACCCTAGAATAGGGGATTCAAACATATCAATGGCCCCAATGATCTAATAGCCAGCTCAATGAATCTTATGATGAATCAAAGAGAATTTTTCTATAACATATTCACTATATTTAACTAATGATTCTAGATCTAGGAAGACATTTCATTATAATATAAATAAAAGAGTGTTACCAGATCACCTAACTCTCATATAGGGTAAATGAAAGTTCAAATTCATAGGAAAATTCTCCTAGAATGCATCAAAGAGTCATCTCAATGCTTTTCAACCAGTCTTTTATATGTATATATCGAAGAGAAGGACTGACTAACTAGTGGTCAATTTATCCATGGTATTTTAACATACAAGGTGGGATATGTAATAATATTACATAAGTTATAGGGATATTAATGTCTACCAACATGGTTTCCATATAACTATATGGTCATATGGACACTTGTGAGTATTTTTTACCATATAGGATGGGGATATCCCCTTACAACCACCAATTCCCAAAAGTTGAATTTATCTTCTATCCCTCATGATTATAATGAGGATAAACTAGATTAATCTGTCCATGCATTTGAAGGAAGAGTTAGAACCATTGTAGATGAGATAATAATAGTGAACATCATAATCAAGTAATACCCAAGGGTGAAATTGATTGATTTCATCATTTCTCTCAATGAATAGGACCAATATATTTCATTCATAAAAAAAATCATGATATATTTCATGAAATTACAAGGAGGTTTCATTTCTTAATCCATAGGTAATTTTCCACTATATATGTCTTCCCTCGAGATAACAGAGATATAAGTAGAAACCTAGATTGATGCACCCCTTGGTTCCATGATCGAGGCTGAATTTGATAGGTTGATCAAGGATAACTTCATAATAGAGGTTTAGTACCCTAAGTGGATAGCTAATATTGTATCAATTGGGAATAAAAATGGGAAGATTTTGGTTTGTATCAACTATCAGGATCTCAACTATCATTGGTCAAAAAATGACTTCCCTTTCCCAATAATAAAGTTATAAATTGATTCATCTTCAAGATTTTGGACCCTCTATTTCATTTACATATACTATGAGTAAAATAAAATTCTTATGGCCCATAAAGAAGAATATTACACTAAATTTAGTTCACATCAGGGAACATTCTTTTACCAGGTGATTCTCTATGTCTTGAAGAACCCTAGAGAATCTTATCAATAGGTTATGCATCACATATTCAATCCAATTCTAGTAACTCTCATGGATTTTTATATGAATGAATTGGTAAAATATATCTAAATCCTTGATCATATTTGTGGTTATAAGAATGTATTTTGCATTCTCCATTCCCATAATTTAAAGATAAACCCCTTGAGGTGTGTACTCGGGGTCACCTATGGGAAATTACACTAATTTTTTGTCTGATATAGAGGCATCCATATTGACCTAGATAAAATCAAAGGCTTAATTAAATTTCCCCCACTATAAAATTTATAATATCTAAGAGGTTTTCATGGGAACTTGTCTTAAATATGGTATTTTATTACCAATCTAGTAGGAAAGTGAATATTTTTCTCAATATTTGATTAAAAATTGATATTTCTACCTATGGGATGAGAAATATTAAAGTTCATTTGATGAAATTGAGAAGTATTTACTTGTTCCTCCAATTTTGTTGTTGACTATTTTTGAAAAACCCTTGATCCTCTATGATATATGAATGAATTTATCCCTCTATGAACTCTTTCCTTAAAATAATAGTAAGGGTGAAAAATATATTGTACTCCCTCAATAATATGTTGATAAAAAATTATTTAAAATATTCCCCAATCAATAATAATTTTATTTATTTAGTCTTTCCAATCTAAAACCTATGTCATTATTTATATCATCATGTGGTTTACCTAATCTTCTATATTAACCCATTTATATAGATCCCTAGTGGTTTTATTTTCACTATATTATTGGTAAGATGGGTAGTGGTCATCCCACAATTTTAAATTAGATTTATTCCACAAAGGGATATCAAGGGGAAAGAATTCACATGTTTTTTAGTCATGCACCCAAATATGGAAGATTTTCCCCTAAATTTTGTGTTCCCTTATGACACCATTATTTATATATATGAATTTTTTACATATTGGGATATAAATTTTTATGGTGGTTCTTAAATACTTGCTGGGAAGAGGATTTAAAACCCTAAACTCAATCGGTTTATATTTATAATTTTCTTTATCACTTTCTTAAAGTCCCTCAAGCTGTATCCATTCCTCCTTTCATAGGGGTTCACCAAAACTTATGTTGAATAACAATACCTAATTATAGGACTCAAATTGGACTCAGAGATCTAATTTTTCAAGCTAAATGTGAAATGTGAATCCAAATTAGTCATCAAGAAAGTTAATGGTGACTATGATTTCAAAAAGGAGGCACTCATACACATTATTGAGTGAACCCATGATTTGATATAAAAAATCCATCTAAACTAAAGGTGTATCATATTTCTTAGTCTTAGAATAATAAAGTGGATTATTTGGAAAACTTGGTGCCATCCCTTACTAACCCAAATCAAGACAATATGGTCATCTGTGTATCACATCCAAGATTGATACCCCGAACCATTCATGGTGGGGAAGACTAAGAGGTATACTAAATTATCATTGGATCTTTATAGGTGATTCAATTGAATACCCTTCTAATAGAATAAGTTTCTAATTAGATGACCCCCTTAAGTGAGTACCTCCATCATGAGACACTATCATTATGTCGGGTTGAGTAAGAAAAAATCTGCAGGCGGTAAAAAAACATCATCATTTGAGTTAGACACAACTTTGAGGAATTCCTCTTCAAGAATAGATTTAATATAATCCTTATATGTTTCATAAAGGGAAATTAAATTCCTCAGGTCTTTCAGGAATCTCACTTCAAAACAAATGGGGCCTATCAAATAGGATTGGAGCTCTCCCACTAGTTTTATAGGTCGGGCTACTTATGGCTCACCATGATTCATGGTTACTTTGAGTTCTCCAAGATTTTTCAGGAATAGTAGGTCTATAGAATCTTCATACATCAGCCTTTAAATATACTTCACACTACTAAGTATTCATGGACCTTTTTTGTGAGAAATTTATGTTATGGGTCCATATTTATCAATTAAAGCATTACAACTCAAGTTCATTTTGATTTCTACTAATTTCTTTTTGAAATTGGAAAAAATTTATCTAATGAAGCAGATTAAGAACAAGCCAATAATCATGTTTATAAATCCCTCCATGATTCATCAGTTTTGGTACTTTACACTATTTAAATAAAAAATGAAACATATTTTTAAGCCTCTATGAAAAAGAAAGTGTATTCCAAGCATCGTATTTGATTCAACCATATTTCTTTCTATCATGCACTGGTGAATGGATAGATCAATACATTCCATAAATTATTCTATAACATTATATATATGATGGGGGATTATAACAAGTAGATATGGCCAGAAAATTTCTCTAATGTTTTTAGGTAATATCAGGTCATAACTCAAACCTTACTCTGTTAGGTATAGAATAGAGGTTTTTTTTTCCATTTAGTTTTAGTTACCATTTATATCAAAAACCATCAATGAACAATAGATATATAATGAGTGGTCATGGTTTTTTCTCTCCATGTTGGAATATCTTGATGAAATTAGGCTACATGAAATGCACAATATTGAATTTCATCATAATTGAGTTTCTTGATCATTCAAAAATAGGTTCACCTTCAGCCATTCCACTAAGGTGACTAGGTGATGGAATTTAGAATTCTAATGATACTAGGCAGAAATCTATATAAGTTATATCCCAAGTGGGAAGTACCATTCTCCATCCAAAATTTTTACTCTAATAGTTCACATTAACTGATCTCCATGGATGGAGAGCACATCAACACTCTAATAAATACAGTGTTTGGATGCATAGACCTAATTTCCTTTCCAAGTAATTTTAAAATTAATTCAATAAATATTTTTCAAATCTCATTAAACAAAATACAATATTTATTCATCACATAATGTTAAACATAATTTAATAGATAATTGACACAATATGTTAAACTATATAGAATACATCCTTATCTTATGATGTTAAAATTATTAGAATATATCATTGTTGCCTGATGTTAAATAGAATGGAAAATATTCTTACCAAATGTTGTTAAAATAAATAGAACTACCCCTACCACATGAATCTAAACTATATGATGCATTGGTCCTCACTATATTACCTTCAACTATATATATATATATTACCTTTCTATATGATTCTTAAACTATAGTACTATGTTAGAGTCCTCTCTTGAGAGGATTCCCCTTTATGGTGTTTTTGTCTCTTACCACGTTTCCACTTCATTTTGGTGTTAGTCACCTACCACATATCCCACAAAAATAACTACATGTGACTTGATTCATATTTAATATGATATGAAGTGACATCTAGATAACCTATCATGGGAACAACTCAAATTTTTAATCTTGTTTCATCCTAGTGTTCAGGATACCTATTTAACTCATAAAGGTACCCTCTTCACTTCCCAGCACTTAGATTATGTCTTGTTTAACTTACTTTTATATATGAGTAAGTTCTACATGAAGCTTTTTTATCTTAGAACATGTGTTTATTGATTTCTATTTCATAGGATACGTATTTATTCTCATGTATATTATCCTACGCACTTCTAGAAATCTCTTATTTCCCCTATCTCTTATTAGTGTTCAATGATCCACCATTGGATTACATTTTCCTACTTGAAATTAATATTTCATTATCCTATAAGTACATGATCATAGTTTTATCGTCAAAAATTAGTATCCATTCATTTGGTAAAATTTCAATAATCATAAATTCTAGTCCTATCCGGTCCAATATATATAATCTTAAACTCTAAATCCCCAAGGTTTACATCATTCACCTTTTTAAGGCAAGATTAACCCATATTCTTATGACTCTTGTAGAGTTGTAATTTCTATCCATGAAAAAAATAAAACTATCCAACATATCCTTTATATATTCTTGTTCACCCCATCAATATACCCAATACTTGATTGTATAACCATCGAGTGCACAAACTCTTCTTGAGAATGTTTTTTTCTATCACCAACACATGTTTTGTCTTTAAATTTTAAATCATTACTTAAATACTTGATGAAAAAATGTACTATCCTTGGTTTATGGTGAAGTAATGTGTTCCCTAGTCTCATCCCACCAATACCAATCTAGGTCACATGTATTATAGGAATCATCCTCAAAAATAATGTGATGTAACCCATGATTAAAACATGGTCAATTGTTATCCTTAAATTGTTTAAAACTATTTCTAGAAATAGAACTATGGAACTAATTTATAAAAAAATGTTTATCCTCATCCTACTTTTCAATTCACCCATTTGTTCAAAATATTTGAGTCAAATTTTACCTTTCCAACCCATCCCTTTATTTAAGTGAAGTTTTAACACCTTTAGTGTTTCATCTTAATGTGTTTCTACGCCTTATTGAGTGAATTAGTCCCTATAAATCACATTCATTCTATTTCTCAAATTTTTATTAGAACTATTTCATTGGTTGATGTTTCATTTTTACCTCATCACATCTACCCCTAGAGTGTTCTCCCAAAAAATATAAATGATCTTATATTGCCTCTTTTTTTCATAATGAGTATGACTTGCATAGGCTTAGAGTTTCTAGTTGATTATTTGATTAGTGTGATTGACATGAATTGAAATATTAAACTAGGAACTCAAAAAATTATAATTTCATTACTTGGAAAGCAAGGATGATCATTTATATGTTGTAGCCTCTCCTTCAATAAAACTTTTTTGTGGTAGAAATCGAGACATTGAACACACAAGCTCAGTTATCCTTTTTCAAGGTAGTTCAGAAATCTAATGTACACTTGTTAGATACTATATCTCAACCTCAATAGATAAAATCGCATGGGATGATTTTGATGGGATTTCCTCCATCCAACACCTACACTCCACCACCTAGGATGTTGACAGGTCCAATTCAACTATAGTGACTTCCAATTGAGTCCCCAAGTGAGAGACCGGCTCTTCCATCATCAAATCTAGGACCTACTTCCATAAATCCTCATGTTACTAAGAAATATTCATATGAATTATTTTCATGAAATATACAACCTGATCCTAGAACTCATCCATTAATGAGTTATCTTGTTAAGCTTCCATTCACTCCCACTTGACCAAATAGTTGGGAATCATGGATGGAGAGTGCAATAGTTGGCATCGCCAATCCTATGTTTCACTCTCTAAGGTTGTAGGGTTACTATACAAACAACCATTTGTTCTAGTGAGGTGTAGGTGATGAGACTTAGGATTTTCTTCCATTCCTTTTACTAGATCACTAATTTTTTCTTTTCTGTATCTGAACTTGAGTCAGCTTTATCTTATGGGGAGATTTTTACTCAGAAAATGGCTCAAGAAATGGATAAAGATGATATTATGTAGGCCCAAAATGGTTATTATTTTTAGTAGATATGAATTTAAATATATTAGATACAAATTATATAGACATTAGAATAAAATTAATATGGACATTAATTATTATGATGCATAAATAGAGATTCCTTTTTACCTTCATCTCCAACGTTGTAATCCTCTATGAAATGTTTCTTGATAACTCTATCCCTGATGATGGTAGTAGATTCACCCCCATAATTATGGTGGACTATTTTTAGATTATAATATCCTTAGGGTCTCATTCCACAATCATCATAATGGAAGGTTCCCCATAATGATCAGTGATCATCTCACGTTCCTTCTCCACCTCATCAAATACCAATTCAGTGATGGATATCCTATGGTTCTTTGGTTCCCTAGACTCCTACTCCTTTTTTGGGATAAAAACTACCACAAAAATACATGAATTAGTTTAGGAAATGTTGCTAATGAAAAATGAAAATTATAGAGTAAAATGATATGTTATTTAAAAGAATGTTTGGGGTCATCTTCTTCCTTCACTGAAAAGTTTGCGGCCCAAGATACTTATCCTGCTTCCATTAACACACTGTCAGGAAAGATCTAGCCTCAAAAACTAGAGGAAACCCCCACTATTAGAGGAAGCTCTATGATTTGAAACCTTGAGTCCACCATCTAAGGATCCTTAACATGTCATGTTGTCTCTATAATAAGAAAGTATAATAAGTCAATATAGAGTTCCCTATAAACTTTTAAAAGTATAGAAAATTTTCATTTACATTATAAGAAATGGGGTTTTGGAAGGAACCACTCCTTAAACCACTGGGAATCCATGGTGTTATGAAATAATATTATCACTTGTTGTTCACTCATTATCTATACATTACCCCACATCTTTACATGAAAAATCAGTTTCTCAAAAGTTTCTTCACCTATTTATTCTATTATAAGAGAAAAACATAAGTCAATATTGTTTTAATTATAACCATAATAGTTATAAGATCTTATAATTAAGTATTTCAATAATATGTATCTTGATTCTTCAAAATATGTGATATCATCTCTCACTATATAAGTTTCTACTCACCCAATGTCACTTAAATAGTATTATTTATCAATATACTTCATATTCTTTGTGTATCTAGGTATACCAACATCCTCTAGGCCTTTTCTATACTATATTTTGATCATTTTTAGCACTAGATCAGTTAAGACACCCTCTTTTTAGTGAGAGTATACTAGAATATCCATTTCATTGATATAAAAACACCCCTACTTATTGAAGGTTCTCCCAAATCCTCCTCTATGTGAGGAACATCCATAGCTCATCCAATGCTTTCTAGGATTGAGGAAAGTTTTTCTCTCTCAGTATCTCCCTAATTACCTTATTTTCCTTCTTGGATCCATTTTTGGAGTATCTATAAATTTATATGAAGCTTCTCCATACTTCATAATATACTTATTATGGATACTTTTATACATAGTTATGTTATCCCCAAATACTTCATCATGATACTTTGTGAGAGGCTTTGGATGTTCCTTAGTGGTTTTCACCATAGTAGATGCCTTCTTAATTGATTTATGAGTTCCCCTAGTTGAATATTTTCCTTTTCCTTTTTTTAATATGATTATTATATAACTTCCATCTATAGCATAGGAAGCTTCATCATGGCATTAGGATACATGGTTTTCTGACTCTATACATAATCCTATAGAAATGTTTTGGGACATTCGTCACTAGAAGTAATATTTCAACTTCAATGTTCCATAGGATAGCATCCACCAGAGCTTTTGGATGAAAATAGAATGTTAGTAATTGATAAATCTAGTGTATATCCATATATTGAGCTACTGGAGGTATCGTAACTAACTCACAAAGTGTAATTGATCATATGTCTCATGGATCATGACAATGTCAATGTATATATCCAATACCCCGCCTTTAAAGGCCTAGAGATATGATCTGTCATTGATGAATCCATAATCATTCTCCATGATTATCCCTATTATAGAATTAAATGGGGTGAAGATGGATGTTTCATGAGACCTCGTGATGAATTTTATTCTATCCCTGTTGATCTTGAGTGGTCACACCCTGATGATATTAACTAAAGACATCTAAAAATATATTTTTGGAGGGATGATTGGATTCAAGAATTAATATACCTTAATATGTGTTGTAACCCACCCATATATGAATTAATAGGGACTATATATGCACAGTTTCCCAACCATATGGATCACATTCACTAATAATTTATATTGTTTCCCAAATATGGGGATGGAAAGGTTGATATTAAAATTTCAAGGAAGTTATTTTTCCATTAAAAAAGTTCTTGGTCACACTATTATACGGTAATCTCTGACCAATAACTTCCACCCATTGAGGAAGAATTCAAATAATTCCAATAGCCTTAATTTTGGGTTCATCCTCTCATTATAATGGAAACCCCACTCCATGTACCAACCCTACTCTATGATGAAGAAATACGACTATGACTAGCCTCATGAGTAGAATCACAATAACTTCTTTGGTTATCACCCCATCATTTCTTTAGGCATGTCCAATAACATCATAAAACACATCTTGAAATGGATTCTAATTTTTAGATGGGGATCCTCTTCTACTCTTCCCTTAACTCCAACCATAGTACTTTTGGCTAATATGAGGGATATATTCAATATCACACCACTTGTAGTAACTCGTGATACATCTCTTAACACTAAGAAGGTCACACAAGCTTATAATGATATCACAATAGTATAGGTGGAAGGTTATAGTTTCTAGAGACCCACTATTAAAAAGATTTAGAATTAGGTATCTGTGGTAGTTTGAAAAAACATATATGATGTCTAAATGGATTCATAAATCCTAGAAGCATGAATATAATCCCTAATTTTATTATAGGATGGTCAAATCCAATAGTTACATTCCCATTAAACTATAAAAATTCCTCTACATCACATGTATCATCAATTTATCCATACTTTTTGTCTATCAAAAATTTTGGCTTTCTATATGGTTGGACAAGGGGACATAAATTTATAGACGGACAATTGGGTGGGAGAGAGGTTTTTTTTCGAATTTCCCATGATTGAACATGTCAGTAAGAGAATCTAGCCAACATCCATATCTTCTTGAAGCCATACTGAGCCTGGAACAGATAAACATTTTTAATGAAGTTTTGTTTTTTGAGGATGCTAACCGCTGCTACTTTACTGAGTAGAAAAAAAGTTTTTTTAATGGGAAGGATTACTGCATATTGATCCAACAAGATAGAGTTTTATATGATTGGGGAACTCATTTTTGGTGTAAGGAGGTTCCCAAGAAGATGATTTTTCTAGTTTGGAGAGAGAAGAACCAAGACATACTTATGAAGGATAATATATAAAAGAAGGGAATTCACCTGGCCCCACGTTGCTGCTGCTATAGAAATCCCCAAGTAGAATTGGTGTTTCATTTATTTTTCAAGGGTGAATGGGTGGTAAGTCTTTGGTTGATGATGGATAGATGGGGTAATTACAATGGATCATGTACATTCATGCATAATTTCTTTGTGAGTTGGTTTTTTGGCGTAGAACAGCACAAAATGGAGTCCAATACTCGATGTGTCATTGTTACAATGATATTCTAGACTCTTTGGGAGTTATGGAACAAAGCAAGAATGGAGGTTCAACCACCGATTTATTTGCTACATGTGAGAATGAAGACACTGCTTCATGAACTTGGCTTGCTAGTTAAAGGAGGACAGTAGTCTGGAAATATTTTCAATCTCCTTAATAGACCAGTGGCACATCCAAGATCACAGGGTTGTTGTTTTAGATGGAATCCTCTGGGGAATGGTTTAAAACATAACGGTGATGGGTCAATGATGAATTTTCAGATGTGTGGGGAGGCCTGGTGTAGGATAGAAATGGTTCGGTTACATTTTCTTTTAGTAGTTTCCATGGGCCAAGAAATTCATTAGGATTGGAAGTTAGAGCATTGTACACCGGTGTCGGGCTTTTCAAAAGATTCTCGTTGGTGTTTTCGGAGGTGGAATCAGACTCTAAGGTGTTGATTCAGTCTTTAAAAGGGAAAGTTAATCCTTATTGTTAGTTGACCTACCTTGTCTGAAGTTGTGGTTTGGATATTCCTTATAGATGTGTGGTTCTTCATATTCCCAGAGAGACCAACTTTTCTACGGATTCCCTTTCTCAGGGGATTAGACCTGAGGATACCTTGGTGATTTTCTCTAACATGAGGTCGTTACCTTGGTATTGTAATAATTTTGTCCAATTGGATGCCCTAGGGATTCATCACTTTATACCTCCATGATTTTGGTCTTCATTGTAGGGATACTACTCCTTTGAATAATAAAAATCAATTTTCAATCACAGTAATGTGTATGTGAAGTATTGGAAGATGGTACCTTGTGATTTACTATTTGGTGTGTGTTGTATAGAGTATAAGTTGGACCAAGGTTTTTTCCCTTGAAAAGTGACTAAATTTTTATATGTTTTTTTATATACTTAGGAGATCTTTTGAACTACTATTTTTGGGAATTAAAGTCGGCTTATAAAATCAGCATGTTATCCAATAGCCTAAACTCGTATAGTGGTTGTCTCTTATATATTCAGTAATCCCTTAAATCCTATGTGATATATTTTTCCTTCATTTGATTTTATATTTGAATCCATTCCCTAGGTCCTACTTCATGGTTATCAATCATTTCCAACCTTCATGTGGTGACATCAACAATTTGAGTATCCACACTGGAAGTCTAGTGAAGATAATAAGAATTATATAATTATAATTCATGAAAATCCTCTATATTTTGTAAATATTATTACATGGAATAACCTTTTTATAATAGTTAGTCTCATAATATTTTACCCATTAAAAATTTAATTATATTAAAGTTAATAACTTTATGTGTCAATGAATTTATAGAGTGGGTGAGTTCTATGAAAATCGAGAAAGGGTTCCATTTCTATGAAAATTAGTGGGGTACTATAGTCCCCTAAAACTTATATATATATGGGTTGGTGTGACATTTCAATGACCAGAGTCATGAAATAATGGAGAATAATGTTCCAAACATCAGTTTCCTCCTCATAATTTGTCATTCCTTTCATCAGATCAAATTATGAGGGTGGGAATTTGTTAAGATGGAAAATCATGTTAAAATTGGATTTTAGAGGAATAATATGAAAAATAAGTGATTTATAGTTTAATTATATAGTCTCATGACCCCCCCCCAAACAAATACACAACATGTTTCTGAAGTCATCACAGAAGCAACAAGTTCTATGGGCATGCAATCAAGAGTTGTGAATATACCTTCCCATACCAATTTTATGAGATATATTCCTATAAATACCCCTCATATAACTCTTTTAAGGGTGTTTCTTTTGGAATGTTTGTTAATTATAATCATCTAAACTCACACAACCTTGGGTTCTATGTCTCATGAAACACTGGTCAAAAAATTATATAAACTTCTATAGGTGATAATTGTGTGAATTACCTCATGTAATCCCTTAAATACATTAGAAAATTATTGATATTGTCTCATTCAATACCTCTTCCATGAATAACATGTTTTTTAAAAGACATAATGTCCTGAATAACATAGAGTCTTTCATAATATATGATTTGTGTCAACATGTGCTATACATACCCATCTTATACCCCATTTACAGAGAAAAAAATCCATGAGAATGATGGAATAATGGGAATTCATATTCTTAATCCATATTCACTTCAAACTCTATAAAAGTGTTTAAAATCCTTATTTTCCAACTCTTGTCCCTTTTTATTATGCATGGATCGGGCAGCATTTGTGTAAGCCCCACACATATCCTTTCTTCTTTTATTAAAGGTTTATGTAAGCCCACATGTAGCCTTGTTCCTTCCTGGTATCCTAATTCATTAGGCCCATTCAATCCTTTGTTTTCATTCCTTTAATGGAATAATAATCCTAAACACATTATATTAAACTACATGGATTGATCCCATCACATGAACATAAACTATGCAGCTCAAACTATATGGTTTTTATTCCAGTCTATGAGATATATAGGATTCCTCTTTGCGGTTTGGTCCCAACATTTCTACCATACCATATACCCCTTTAAATGTGGTATCCCTATAACTTGGTTATCTTCTTTGAGAGAATTAACCCTTTCACCCCTCAAGTGGTAACCTATGAGGATTTATTCCATAGAATGTATCTATTAGTCCTTAAACCATGAGTGTCCCCACTAGACTATAAAATATGAGTGTTCCCACTAGAAACTAAACTTTGAGTATCACCACTATACTCTAAACTATGAGTGTCCCCACTAGACTCTAAACTTTGAGTGTCCTCACTGGACTCTAAATTGTGATCATGCACAGTATACTCTAAAACATGACTATACCCACTAGACTCTAAACCAAAGTTTCCCCATTGGACTCTAAGTAAGGAGGCACCCCACTAAACTCTAAAACCTAAGTTTCCCCACAAGACAATAAATCATGAGCGTCCCCACTAGATTCTAAACTATGAGTGTCCCTTTTAGACTCTAAAAAATGAGTTTACCCACTATACACTAAACCATGTGTGTCCCCACTTAACTTAAAACCATGAGTGGCCACACTCGACTCCAAACCATAATTGTTACAACTAAATTCTAAACTATTAGTTTCTTCCTGTTTAGATTCAAAGAATAGGGTGACATTACCTTCTAGAATTTAAACCGCATATCTAATTTCACTTATGTGACAAGTATAAAATTTACATGTTCCCAATCATGAAGAAGACATAGTAGTATCTAATGTACCCAATGCATTCATGCATCATATTGTAAGGATTATCCCTACTAAGCAATAAAGTAGTGTTATTAATAGATGTCCACAATGATATAATTAGGAAGGGTTTCCTAGATTTTTCTTAAATATATGACGAAGACATAGCCTATATAATAAGCCTCTTTATGAAATAATATATCCTCTCATCCTTTGATCCGGTCAAATATTCCTTCATTATCACCATGATGGTGAAGGACTTATAACATTCATAAATTAAAAAAATGATAGTGGATCATTATAAACCATAAATACCCCATCCCAGTGTAAATTTTTGAAAGTAGTTACACAAATAAATGAAAGTTTTCTATATTTCATAGATAATGTGGAGTATTATAATAAAAGTTATGAAATAGTTCTAGGTGGTGAATCAGGTATAGTTTTGTTTTTATATCAATTATTTTATATATTTTTTACTATGATGTATATTATAAGCATATGAGAGATCTTTTTTATTACTATATAACTCCCATAGAATTACTATTTCAAATTTGATATTGTATTTGGTGTGATATTTCGTTATCAATAACTTATAGATGATATGACCATGGTATATTATTTCACTATGTTGATGTGTTTCCTATATTTACATCCATGGTTGTTTGTAACAATCTGATCCAAAGAGTATTATCTCCCCAGGTTATTGATAGACCCTCACTCCTAGTTAATAGCCTTTGGTATATAATGTTATGTGTTTAAAGTCACATACCACCACTGGTTTAGTCATAGTTTAGGTGAGCTTGACCACGGATGTTACATATTACTTGGGATATAAAGATCAATAAGAATTTGATAGATACTCACACTTGAGTACAAGGATGAAAATTATAATGTTTTACTAAAACATTTCATGTATATATAAATTATGGTGTACCTAGTCTATAAAAAATAGACTATTAAATATGAAATAAAATTATCATTAGTCATGGAAAATAAAGGGCATCTCACATTGGTCAAAAACTATGAGGTGATGTTCAAAATACATATCATTTATTGTTCTTAATAAAATAACATGTAAATGATCTAAATAAAGTATTCATAGTTAAGGATTTGATTATGGATCATTTGTTACCACATGGAGTGAAAACATCATGGTTCACTCACAATGAAACATATTAGGAAAAAACAAGTGTAGAGACCATCATGGGTTAATGAAATATACCTATACACCAAGGGAAGACCTAAATATAAATGGAGAGAACCACTTATTTTATGGTGTAAAACATGTTCATGGGAGCTTTTTTATGGTTATTGACCTAATAAATTCACCATTTACTGTGTATACAAAAATGATCGTGGTTTACACACTATACCATGACTTTATAAAAACAATCATGGTACAAGTTACCATGATTCTAGAAAAGAGGATCAAATGTTGTAATGAAACCAAAATGTGGTCTAGAGGGAAAAACATTATGGTTATAGTCAATATATAATAAGGAAATAAGGAAAATATATTTTGAGAACCAAAGAGTTTCAATATATTACTTGTGGTTTTTTTGTTCTTTTTTTATCATATAAACCATTTTATGGGGTACCCCATTGAACCATAATTTATTAAAAAATCTATCATATCTAGTTTTAAAATATTCAATATTTTTTATTGTATTGAGTTTTTTTAGGATGAATTTTTACGAGAGTTTTGGATGAATTTTTCAATAAAAAATATAGAATTATCCTAAAGATAAAAGATCTCACATCTAGGATTCATGGATCAATCAATATTATTGATTAATATTTAGATATATAAGTTATATATATATTTATAAAATGATCTTACTACTGAAATAATATCACTTATGTTATTTTTATGAAGCTATTTATTTGAAGAAAAAAAGATAATGTCATCAAAATGGGTCATTATTGAGAGAAAAATAGTGAAATTGTGTAACACCCCGAGATTTTATGAAAAATATTCTTTTAACTTCATTAATGTCTTGTTTTGTATGCTACACCAAGATTGCCTTGCGCTATACGCAACACCATATTAGCTTGCAGTATACGCAACACTATTCTTGGATCGTGTTACACATAATTTTGATAATAGTTATTCTACACAACATTGAGGATATATATATATTCAATGTATAAATGAAATATGGTTGGATTCTGTTATACGAAACAACGAAGGATTCTTGTATAACACGCAACCCTGACTTGGCTTGCATTACACGCAATCGTGACCTTCCTCGATAGCGTGTGTTGTACGCAATACCGAGTTTTACTAAACAACGATATATTATTATAATATTATTATGAACTAGCAGTTATGAATAGTATTAACTAAATTTTTAATTTTATAACATTATTATTCATCTTATAAATTTTCTAAAACATTTTATGTGAAAAAAATAAATTTTTCGGTTAAAATATGTATTTTTTCAAAAAATGCAGTTTTGCCGCCTTTTGATGGAGAACCCACATTAAAACAAGTTTTTGACAAGTTTATAAGTTTAATTTTACAAAATAAAATTATTTTTTGGAATAAGGATATAAAATTTTACCTTGGATAAAATTTTCATGTTATTCTGATAACTTTAATATTTTAATTAAAACAACTTTTTTCATCATAATAATTTATGTGGTAAAATTATAATATTGAATGGTATTAAAGTATAAATATAATATATTTTTACCATTTAATATAATTTATGTCATTAGATTTTATTTTACTTTGAATTCGTAGGTTAAATCAATTCAATCTTTTGTAATGTTTTATTCAAAAACCTGTTTTCATTCGACAACGAGATTAATTTTAATTTAATTTCTGAAACTTTTGTGTATTGAATTTTAAAAAATTGACTCCATATTTGGAATCAGTGGGTCCAAATTATGTTAATAGGCTACTTTTTATTTTTTGGAATTATGAATAGTAACTACAGTAAATTTTATTTACCATAGTTAAAGGTAAATCGAGTAATTAAGGGTAAATATAATATTATAAAATTACCCTAACACATGCCAAAATTCTATTGGATGGCTAAAAGTAGACCCATATCAACTAAGGGTCAGATTAGAATCATTTTATGAACTTTTTACTATGAAAATAATTTAATTATTATTAAAACCAAAGAAAGTGACAACATGTCACTCTCTTAAATCTTATAATTATAATAATTTTAATTTAGTGATAAACATCATAAAACTTCGAACATGAATAGTCTCCAGAAATCTAATAAAATTATATACATCATGATAATTTATTTAGAATTTTTAGGGATTAAATAATTGTCATTAATGGTGAGACATTAATGATGCAGAAATTATTTATTAAGTGAAAAATCAGTAATATAGTTTTTATTGAAATAATAATACCAATTAAAAGGCCCACAAACCTGACAAAAACTTATTTTTAGTGTATATCTACACCTTAATAATCCAATTAACTAATATATAACCGTTTGGAGTCTTATAAAAGTGATTATGACACTTATATTATTTTATTTTAAATGATGCCAAAGTTGTCAC
Organism: Viscum album; assembly: GCA_963277665.1. Taxonomy (NCBI): domain Eukaryota; kingdom Viridiplantae; phylum Streptophyta; class Magnoliopsida; order Santalales; family Viscaceae; genus Viscum; species Viscum album. The sequence goes on from OY728159.1 coordinate 2,142,689,776, forward strand.
CTTCATAATTTAATAAATATAACAATTTAACTATTGTGATTTTAAGATGATAAATTCTAGTAAAAGTTTTATTGTGACAGTTAATATATTTATCTTCATTATAGGATTTTTTTTAATTTTTATGCCACAAATAAGTATATTAAATAATTATACAAAAATGTTGTAGTAATTATTTTATTAAGAGATAAACCAAATAAATGGTTTTAAAAGTAATAAAATAAATATTATATGAACTATTTAATGTGCTAAACTAATTTTCTAGATACATATGACCTTTTATTATTCTATTAAAGCTTTTATTTTGAACATATCTTCTGTATATATTTTATTTAAATTCAAATAAATGAATAGTGTCGAAATTGACACTATTGTTATTTTATAAAAATAATATATTATAAAATTGTTTAAAAATCAAAAATATATTTAAAAATTATAAATTTAAATTTATATGGTGTAAAATGTTATAAAATATCCAATTATGGACAATTCACAACAAATAATTAATTATTTGTTCTAATTTAAAATTTGAATGTTATTACCACAAATAACATAAAATTGATTAAATAAGGATAAATCAAGTTGATAATGTTTAAAATAAATTCCTAACATGTCTAAATTTTATTGGTTGATGATATTACAACCCAATACCATCTAAAATTCGAATATGAGTCATTTTTGGAGGTTTTTAAGTGGGTTAGATTTATTATAAATTCATATTTTTAAGATTTCCAAAGGTGCCCCTCTCCCCCCTTATAAAAGGGCACCTCCTCCCTCTCCTCCTCACACCAATTTGAGCTTTCAAGCTCGTCCAAACCCTGCCAAATTCTCTTCTACACTTCCCTATAAACATAATAGAGGTCCTGGTCTTCTTAAAAGACCAATTTTAGTTCCCTAAGAGGAGGTCTCAAAGAGGCGCTTCAAAGAAGAGGTAATGTCCATTACCGATTCTTTCAACTTTATTTCTTCTTCCACTTCTTCTTTTCTATTTGTTTCATTATAAGGTAATAACATCAGTATAAATAATATACTGATATGTTATTATAAGTATTAAACAACCATATTTCACCATCTATCCATCCTCTGGAAAACAAAATCACCGCGCGTGCGTACGTACGGAATACCGTCTCCACGCCGTGGTGCAATCTGTTTTTTCACCAACACCTTACATGGATGGGTATAATGGTGTAAATAATAACTATATATGGTTATTATAACATCATAAGGATTCTGATATATTATACCATACACTCCAATTCTATAATTATGGGAGCGATATCATCGCTCGTGCGTACGTACGGACTACCGTCTCCACGACGCGATGAGATTCATTCTCCATGATTAACCATACATGAATGATCATAAAGTTTATATAATGAATAATAACGAAATATATGAAATAATAATGCTACAGGATTTATATATATATATGTATTTCATTAATTTATTTTCATTCAATTCAATAAGGAAACGAAAACAGTGTTCATGTGTACGTACGACCTACCATCTCCATGAACGGTGTATTTCATTCCTTTTATCGATCTATAATATATATATATGTATATGATGAATATATATTATATATAAATCATGTTTTACATTCTGGAATTATGTAAATCAGGATATAAGTGATAATATCAATAACGACAAGTCGAAACACATACGATAAATAAAATGATTTTACCCAAAACGCTGCTTTAACATGGAATTTACAAAAGAACGGGTAATATAAAGTCATAAGTGAACCATATATGATATAATAACAATGAATATGATTATTTAATAAGTAAATGACATTATTTAAATCATTATACAGGAGGTTCTGATACGTACGAAGCATACCGGACCTAAGGTAAGGGATAAATTTTCAAATCTCATTTTTATCCTAGATTGCTTATTCGTAAGTATTTACTGGGGTTATTTATATCATCAATGTCCATGTTTTATAAAAGGGTTTTAATGTATGTTTAAATTCATTTTTATCCATTTTTTACTTTTACTACATGGTATGTAAGTAATCTTTCTTTTTTTTACGTTATGAGGTACTTTTTTGACTTTTCCGACAAAAGTACGAGAAGAATGTTATTTTTAACTTATACGGCATGAACGGATTTTTACGGATTCATAACGCCTCATTTTCATGAAGCTTACTCTACAATATTTTATGATTATTTTCAAAAAAAATCATTTTCTTTTAAAATTGAATGGAATTTTGTGAAAAGAAAATTATTTTGAAGAAGAAAGGATATTTTCCTCAAGAATTCATTTCAAGTGTTTTATCAAAACCATTTTCCATCTAAGATGACATTATTTCATGTGTGTATGGTTCAAGTATAATGTCTCTATGATTTACATGGTTTCAATTTTCTTATGATGAAATGATATCCATTTTTTTTATATGAATTATGTTATGATGGGATGATGCTTATGAAACCCATTTTTATTCTTTGGGTTATGATGAATGATTTATGTTTATGTTGTGGAACAAGTAATAATGATTTCATTATGAGATGGGTGGGACCTATATCTCCCTCCAATGCATTGGGTAAAGATTTATATCTCATGAGATAGACATGGCTGGAACGGAAAGTTAAAACGGGTCAGTAATACAGGACTGGAATGAGGAGTGAACTCGATTCAGAAAGGGACTTTGTCCACTAAGATGGTCTTAGCAGCAATGCCTTGGATACTATGGAAATCATATCATGTGCTTAATGGTTTTCCATAATTACATGTTTTATTCCCATGATATTTTATCATGATTTATTTTCCATTGTGATCTATGCCTTATGTACTTCCATGTTTTATGTAGTTGCTCGAGATTTTTAATGTTCATGTTTTTTTTAAGTTCAAATGTAAATGGTATGTTTTATTTTATCCACGCTTACCCTTACTGAGCATTTAAGCTCACCCTTTTTATGTTTTCTTTTCCCCCAGGATTAAAAGAAAGATTTTAGGTAAGGAAACAAAAATGGGAAGATCTTTATGCGAGATGTTGAAGATCTTTCACCATGATTAGATGATTTTATTCCGAGTTTCCAAAGACACTAAACTATTACGATCCTTGTGTGTCTGTTTTTGTTATGTATTAAGTATTCCTCTAAAGTAATGTAATGTCCATGTACATCAAGCTTCGGGACTCTACAGTTGGTATCAGAGGAAAGGTTTAGTCAACCTTCGGAAACTAGGATGCGAAAACGTTAGTGAGATCCCTAGAGATATTTCTAAGGTATGTCTAGGGATGTCCCTAAGGATAATTATACGTATAGGATATAGTCCTAGAACTACGATAATGATCTTAGATTTTAACCTAAGATGTTAGATATTGAGGGTGCTCCCCCATTACTATGTTGTTTTCCCTAGCATGATTTTTTCCTCTCACACTATTCTTTTTGGGTTTTAGAAAATGGCTAGAAACAGGAAGATTCATGATAATGGAGGATATGATGGACAATGGAATGATATTCTTCATGAGAAACCAAATGTAACGGGATTTGGAAGTCCAAACATCGTTATTATGCCTAATCAACAATCTCATAATATGATCAATAGTCTCAACTTTGGTATGTTTCCCGACTCAGATAATAAGAGAAAGATGGAGTTTCATGATGATCATAGAGGAAAGAAAGTTCAATTTCCCTCATGTAAATCATGTGGGAAGAGGCATCGGGGAGATTGTTTCAAAGGAACTGGAAGATGATTTGGTTGTGGAAAAGAAGGACACAAATCCAGTAAGTGCAAAAGAAAAGGTTCAGTTAACACCATGGATGAGGATATGGTATTGCTACGACATCAACAATGGTTAAATGTTTTAAATGTGGAATGTACAGGCATTATGCAAACCAATTCCCTAAGGGAAGGTCTCATGAAGAGAATCAGTATGGTCGTATGGGTAGTATTTATGTTGATGATGATGAAGAGACTACAAATGATATGTGAGATGAAAGAATTGTTGAATCTCGTTCAATGGTTTAAGAAGGTAGTGGAATGATTACATGTTTATCAAGTGTAATGTTGTATAAGTAATCTCATGGTACTATGGAATAAAGAGACATCTAAGGATTGTTACACTGTTGTCTTTCCTTAAGTTTTGAAAGTGTATGATTAATGGTACCAGTAACCATGAAAGGTTATTCAGATATTTTTGGAAAGCAAATGATATTCGCATAATGAAGGGATAAGATGATAATGATATGTTTGATTGTATTCATGAGCTCATGACTAATATAAGGACTAAGTGATATTATTGTTTGAGTATATAGAATTTTTGGGATTTTGGTATATGTAATGTGTTAAAATTTAACAACATTCATGTTTTCACTAAGGTTTAATGGGTGTTAATTTTTCAAGAGAATACATGATTGGAATGTGACTAACAAGATATATGGGGGATAAATGATGGTATTCACATGCTTGGTTGATGACAATTCAAGTAATCGTTTTCTTTATACTATGATCTTGGACCGACGTATTTTAGATAAGCCTAAAGATTGGAATGGATTATGTTGGACATAAGTTATTATTGTTTAAGGATAGAACTTTTTTCAATATTATTGATGGGATGTTATAGTAATGTAGTTTTAGAAAAAGGACAACCTGTAGGATGGGCGACAGCCCATCGCGTCGGACAAGGCTGTGGGAATCGAACCCACAACCAAAGTGCGACTGGCCTTTATCGCCTACCACTGTCCTACAAGAAGTCCCTGTTTAGTAGAAACTAGTTTTATTATATTAATCAGTATGATATATGAAGTATAAGTCCATTTTAGGAACCATATATGATTAATCTCACTATAGATGGACTTATATATTCTTTTGATAACTTTTCTAACCTTTTGTTTGAGACAGATGGAATGACCCATCATTCTATCACATGATCTGCTAACACATCACAAATGACAAATTCAACTTCATTTCATTAAGAGATGAAGTGGAAATTGTCCAAAGAACGACCAACGGTGAGACTATACCAAAATCACGAAAGTATTTCTTCTAATTCCAATTTCATCAACTTTAGGGAAATGATCTTGGAAACCAAAAATGTTGTCCTAGTGCTCTTATATCTGATGAATCATATGGTACCTTAGATCGTCACAAATGTATGGTTTTGTGATTTCTGGATTTTTCATAGCCATGTTCTCTACCACTCTCCATCAGAACATGATGGTTAGATTTCTTTTCCATATCCATATTTTCACCTATGTGGAAACCCAGTGATTAGTTTATTTGGGTAACCGTTACATTTCATACTTTTTTTTAAGATTGGTTTTGGTACCCCTTTTTATGATGTGGGTTTCTATTAAAGAAACTTTCGAGTAGTAAACCATTTATAACCCCGACAAATTTCGAGGGCGAAATTCATTTTAAGGGGGGTAGAATGTAACACCCCGAGATTTTATAAAAAATATTCTTTTAACTTCATTAATTTCTTGTGTTGTATGCTACACCAAGATTACCTTGTGCTATACGCAACACCGTATTAGCTTGCAGTATATGCAACACTATTCTTGGATCGTGTTACACACAATTTTGATAATAGTTATTCTACACAACATTGAGGATATATATATATATATATATATTAAATGTATAAATGAAATATGGTTGGATTCTGTTATACGAAACAACTAAGGATTCTTTCACAACACGCAACCCTAACTTGGATTGCATTACACGCAATCACGACCTTCCTCGATAGCGTGTGTTGTACGCAATACCGAATTTTACTAAACAACGATATATTATTATAATATTATTATGAACTAGCCATTATGAATAGTATTAACTAAATTTTGAATTTTATAACATTATTATTCATCTAATAAATTTTCTAAAACATTTTATGTGAACAAAATAAATTTTTCGGTTAAAATAAGTATTTTTTTAAAAAATGCAGTTTTGCCGCCTTTTGATGGCGAACGCACTTCAAAACTAGTTTTTGACAAGTTTATAAGTTAAATTTTAAAAAATAAAATTATTTTTTGGAATAAGGATATAAAATTTTACCTTGGATAAAATTTTCATGCTATTCTGATAACTTTCATATTTTAATGAATAGTAAAAACACGCAATATTTTAATTAAAAACAACTTTTTTCATCGTAATAATTTATGTGGTTAAATTATAATATTGAATGGTCTTAAATTAAAAATATAATATATTTTTACCATTTAATATAATTAATGTAATTAGAATTGATTTTACTTTGAATTCGTAGGTCAAATCAATTCAATCTTTTGTAATGTTTTAATCAAAAACCTGTTTTCATTCGACAACGAGATTAATTTTAATTTAATTTCTGCAACTTTTGTGTATTGAATTTTAAAAAATAGACTCCATATTTGGAATCAGTGGGTCCAAATTATGTTAATAGGCTACTTTTTATTTTTGGGAATTATGAATAGTAACTACGGTAAATTTTATTTACCATAGTTAAAGTTAAATCGGGTAATTAAGGGTAAATATAATATTATAAAATTACCCTAACACATGGAAAAATTCTATTGGATGGCTAAAAGTAGACCCATATCAACTAAGGGTCAGATTAGATTCATTTTATGGACTTTTGACTATGAAAATAATTTAATTATTATTAAAACCAAAGAAAGTGACAACATGTCACTCTCTTAAATATTATAAGTATGATAATTTTAATTTAGTGATAAACATAATAAAACTTAGAAAATGAATAGTCTCCAGAAATATAATAAAATTATATACATCATGATCATTTATTTAGAATTTTTAGGGATTAAATAATTTTCATTAATGGTGATACATTAATGATGCAGAAATTATTTATTAAGTAAAAAATCAGTAATATAGTTTTTATTGAAATAATAATACCCATTAAAATGCCCACAAACCTGACCAAAACTTATTGGTAGTGTATATATACACCTTAATCATCCAATTAACTAATATATAACCGTTTTGAGTCTTATAAAAGTGATTATGAAACTTATATTATTTTATTTTGAATGATGCCAAAGTTGTCACCTTCATAATTTAATAAATATAACAATTTAACTATTGTGATTTTAAGATGATAAATTCGAGTAAAAGTTTTATTGTGAAAGGTAATAAATTTATCCTCATTATAGGATTTTATTTTTAATTTTTATTCCACAAATAAGTATATTAAATAATTATACAAAAATGTTGTAGTAATTATTTTATTAAGAGATAAACCAAATAAATGGTTTTAAAAATAATAAAATAAATATTATATGAACTATTTAATGTGCTAAACTAATTTTCTAGACACATATAACCTTTTATTATTCTATTAAAGCTTTTATTTATAACATATCTTCTGAATATATTTTATTTAAATTCAAATAAATGAATAATGTCAAAATTGACACTATTGTTATTTTGTAAAAATAATATATTATAAAATTGTTTAAAAATCACAAATATATTTAAAAAAATTAAATTTAAATTTATATGGTAGAAAATTTTATAAAGTATCCAATTATGGAAAGTTCACAACAAATAATTAATTATTTGTTCTAATTTAAAATTTAGAATGTTATTACCACAAATAAAATTAAATTGATTAAATAAGGATAAATCAAGTTGATAATGTTTAAAATAAATTCCTAACATGTCGAAATTTTATTGGTTGATGAGATTACAACCCAATCCCATCGAATATTTGAATATTAGTCATTTTTGGAGTTTTTTAAGTGGGGATAGATTTATTATAAATTAATATTTTTTATGATTTCCAAAGGTGCCACTCTCCTCCCTTATAAAAGGGCACCTCCTCCCTCTCCTCCTCACACCACTTTTAGCTTTCAAGCTCAGAATACCCCTGAAAAATTCTCTTCTACACTTCCCTAGAAACATACTAGAGGTCCTGGACTTCTTGAAAGACCAATTTTAGTGCCCTAAGAGGAGGTCTCAAAGAGGCGCTTCAAAGAAGAGGTAATGTCCATTACCGATTCTTTCAACTTTATTTCTTCTTCCACTTCTTATGTTTTAGTTGTTTCATTATGATGTAATAACATCAGTATCAATAATATACGGATATGTTATTATAAGTATGAAACAACCATATTTCACCATCTATCCATCCTACGGAAAACAAAATCACCGCGCGTGCATACGTACGGAATACCGTCTCCACGTCGTGGTGTAATCTGTTTTTTCACCAACACCTTACATGGATGGGTATAATGGTGTAAAGAATAACTATATATGGTTATTATAACATAATAATTATTCTGATATATTATACCATCCACTCCAATTCTATAATTATGTGAGCGATATCATCGCTCGTGCGTACGTACGGACTACCGTCTCCACGACGCGATGAGATTCATTCTCCATGATTAACCATACATGAATGATCATAAAGTTTGTACAATGAATAATAACCAAATATATGAAATAATAATGATATTGGATATATATATATATATATATGTGTATGTATGTCATCAATTTATTTTCATTCAATTCAATAAGGAAATGAAAACAGCGTTCATGCGTATGTACGGCCTACCGTCTCCATGAACGGTGTATTTCATTCCTTTTATCGATCTATAATATATATATGTATATGATGAATATATATTATATATAAATCATGTTTTACATTCTGGAATTATGTAAATCAGGATATAAGTAATAATATCAAGAACGACAAGTCGAAACACATACGATAAATAAAATGATTTTACCCAAAACGCTGCTTTAACATGGAATTTACAAAAGAACGGGTAATATAAAGTCATAAGTGAACCATATGTGATATAATAACAATGAATATGATTCTTTAATAAGTCAATGACATTATTTAAATCATTATACACGAGGTTCTGATACGTATGAAGCATACCGGACCTAAGGTAAGGGATAATTTTTCAAATCTCATTTTTATCCGAGATTGCTTATTCGTAAGGATTTACTGGGGGTTATTTATATCATCCATGTCCATGTTTTATAAAAGGGTTTTAATGTATGTTTAAATTCATTTTTACCCATTTTTTTACTTTTACTACATGGTATGTAAGGAATCTTTCTTTTGTTTATGTTATGAGTTACTTTTTTGACTTTTCCGACAAAAGTACGAGGAGAATGTTATTTTTAACTTATACAGCGTGAACGGATTTTTACGGATTCATAAAGCCTCATTTTCATGAAGCTTACTCTACAATATTTTATGATTATTTTCAAAAAAATCATTTTATTATAAAATTGAATGGCATTTTGTGAAAAGATAATGATTTTGAAGAAGAAAGGATATTTTCCTCAAGAATTCATTTCAAGTGTTTTATCAAAACCATTTTCCATCTAAGATGACATTATTTCATGTGTGTGTGGTTCAAGTATAAAGTCTCTATGATTTACATGGTTTCAATTTTCTTATGATTAAATGATATCCATTTGTTTTATATGAATTATGTTATGATGGGATGATGTTTATGAACCCCATTTTTATTCTTTTGGTTATGATGAATGATTTATGTTTATGTTGTGGCACAAGTAAGAATGATTTCATTATGAGATGGGTGGGACCTATATCTCCCTACAATGCATTGGTTAAGATTTATATCTCATGAGATAGACATGGTTGGAACGGTAAGTTAAACCGGTTCAGTAATACAGGACTGGAACGAGGAGGGAACTCGATTCAGAAAGGGACTTTGTCCACTAAGATGGTCTTGGCAGCAATGCCTTGGCTACTATGGAAATCATATCATGTGATTAATGGTTTTCCACAATTACATGTTTTATTCCCATGCTATTTTATCATGATTTATGTTCCATTATGATCTATTCCTTATGTACTTCCATGTTTTATGTCGTTGCTCAAGATTTTTAATGTTCATGTTTTTTTAAGTTCAAATGTATATGGTATGTTTTATTTTATCCATGCTTACCCTTACTGAGCATTTGAGCTCACCCTTTTTATGTTTTCTTTTCCCCCAAGATTAAAAGAAAGATTTTAGGTAAGGAAACAAAAATGGGAAGATCTTTATGGGAGATGTTGAAGATCTTTCACCAAGATTAGAAGATTTTATTCTGAGTTTCCAAAGACACTAAACAATTACGATCCTTGTGTGTCTGTTTTTGTTATGTATTAAGTATTCCGCTAAAGTAATGTAATGTCCATGTACGTCAAGCTTCGGGTCTCTAAAAATTGACAACCATTGCATTAGATGAAATCAAAGAAGGTTGTGGAAGATCACACCAGCTAATGAGATTTCATTATTGATCATATTTTACTTACATTATCATTGATATACCTAACGGATTTTATAACCATCTGCTATCTTTATCCATCGATTCATTCATCATTAATATTAATACACAAAATTTTTTTGTGAAATAATAATAAGTGAATGCCAAGGACTTATACACTTAATAATAATAGTATGTATAACATTTAATCACTTGTGCCAATGTTCTTTACTTTATTTCTCTCTATATCTCTCATCATCATCTTTTTATTAATCACCACATGATCTATATAATAATCATTAATACGAGAAAGGTATGTTTGAAGAGATAAAAGTTTCTATTGGACTTGGATAATTGATTCACCCCCCCCCCCAGTGGTCAAATATATCTCACATGATTCTATCAATTGGTATCATATTATATATTCCATTTATTCCTATATAGATCACGAGTTTTTAAAAAATCATGATAGCATGTTGATATATCACTTCTATCTCTTAACAAATTCATTATTTAATTGATATGTGGTGTCACCTAAGGATTTGAATAAAAATTTATTATTTTTTGTTTAATAAATTAAGTTGTATTGATATCATAACCTAATTTCTTTATAAAATTAAATTTCAAATTATTTTATTGAAGTTATTTTAAGGTTTAAAGATATATCTTTTAGTTATCAATGAATTTATAAATTATTACATTCATAATCAATAATGATTTTAATAATATCTCTACCTATTGTTTATAGGATGTTGCCAATATAAAATTAGAGACTATGTATAGAAATGAATTAAGAAATTAGAAAATAATGGGAAAATAAGTTGATAAATGTTTTAGAATTTTTAAGACTCATTTGATAATTTTAAAAATGATATAGAGATTTTTTAAGGAATAGAAAAGATTCAAATTGATATTTATATTATTAAATTTAATCCTTAATTTTCTCAAGGATATGTTTATTTCATGCGAAGTTATGCCCCATAAGTTATATGTAAATTTTATTTATATAAATTTTATTTTATGATTCATTGATTCGTCATCAAAGAATTATGGAATGAACTCAAGGAGACCAAGATATTTTTTCTCAATACTTAAAAAAAGTTTTCAAGTTTGGAGACCCTAAATTCATGGTGATACATTTTATGTACTCCACCTTTATGAGTTTAGAGGATTATGAACTTTTCACTTTTATATTATAGTAATAGATTATTGAGAAGTAAAAAAATAAAATACAGATAATGTTTCATTGGTTTATCAAATCAATAAGATCTATAAAATAATGTATAAATTTACACCTAATAGGGCCTCTTATAATAATCATTTTAAAAATTAATAATAATTGAAAAATATATAAAAATAGAGTAAATGAATCCAATAAAAAAATCTAAAGATGGATAAATACAAGGGTGAATGGATTATAAAAAAGGAGAGAACATCTTTGAGAAGATCTAATGACATCAATAATGATCAATATAATAACTAAGGTGAGTAAAACACTGTAACACCCCAAGCTTCTATAGTACGTTTCCCTTCGAATAATGCGATAGCGTGTGTTGTACGCAACCTCGAGTTCTAACACACACCACAACTAATTAAACTAGCCGTTGTGAATAGTAATACCTAATTTTTGAAATTATATATATTTTATATTTGAAAATGGACTTCATTTTTGGACTCGGAATATCGAATTTAGCCTAAGGTGAAATTTTGGTACTTTTCGGATAACTTTCATATTTTGATGAATAGTGAAAATTACTAAATTTTAATTAAAAACAACTTTTTTAATCAAAATAATTAATAGTGATAAATTATGAATTTTAGTAGTTTTAAAGTATATTTAGAATATATTTTTACCATTTAATATAATGTTGGTCATTGGACATAATTTTACAATTAAACCGAACATAAACAAGTGTCAATCTTTTGATAGTTATTATCTTTTAAAAACACGCTTTTTGTTTTGACAGGGGGAATTAATTTTAAATTAATTTCTGCCACTTCTGTGTTTTGAATTTAGGAAAATGGATTCCATATTTGTAATCAGGATGTTCAAATTGTGTAAATAGGTAACTTTTATTTTTAGACATTTTGAATAATTATTGCGGTAAATATTTTATTTACCATGGTTAAGGGTAAATCCGGTAAATAAGGGTTAAAAAAATAATATTATAATAATACTAAATTACCCTAAAAACGTGTCTTAACCCTATTGGTTGATAGATGGTCGACCATGGGCATCTTTGGGTCTATTTTGGGACCCCATGGATCCACTTGTAAGTGATAATGACACTTTATTTTAATTTAGTTAAAATGAATACAAAAATGACACAAGCATATATCTTTTAGAACAACAATTTTTACATAGGGTTATATATGTTTGATTTTAGATTATAAATATTCATTAGAAAGCTAAAAAGATTTCATACATAATGATAATTTATTTATAATTTTTAGACATTAAATAATTTATTTTATTTATGACACAATGATGATGCAGTAATTACTAAAATAGTGAAAAATTAAAATAATTGATATTATAAATACCCAAATAAATATAATATGAAACTTTTAATGAATTAAACTAATTTTCTAGGCTAATATGATATATTAGGATTTATTTAATGGACTTTGTTCGAAGTAATCAATCTGTTATAAGTTTCACAAAAATCAACTATTGAATAGTGTCAAAATTGACATAAAAGAGTTCTTAAAACAAATATTATATTATTAATTGATATTAAATTCTTAAAAATCTAAGGTTCGGCCAAGAGACTTATATTATGATAGTTTAATCATTAATGGACCACTTGGGGGTCGCTTGGATGTATATAGTAAGTTTATTAACCATATTATATAAAAATACAAAGAGACATTGTAAAAGTGAAACTAATTAACTTAGAGTTAATACTTAAAGATAAGGTTAATATAAGTACCCAAACCTGTCTAAATTCTATTGGATGAGTTTTTTTCGACCTATCCCCACCTCAAACTTTGAATAGTCAACTTTGGAGCCATTAGAAACCGAATATGAATTTATTATAAATTAATATTTCTAGCTTTTCCAAAGGTGCCCCTCACCCCTCTTATAAAAAGGGCACTCCTCCTTCTCATTTCTTCACACCATCAAAGCCTTTTGGTTCGGCCAAACTCTGCCCAAATACTCTCCCAACATCCCTCACTACAACCTAGAGGCCTTAGTTTGATCAGAAAGCCAACCTAAGGAGCCCTTTTGATCAAATCAAAAGGAAGAACCCGAAGAAGAGGTAATGATTTCACCACCCTTTTCTAAGTTCATTTCTTCTTCCACTTCTTCTTCCTTTGTTCTTACCATTCTAAAATAATAACTCCAGTATCTCACATATACTGTGATGTTATTATAAGTATGGTATAACCATATTCAGTATTCTATCCACCCTTTGAATAACATGTCACCATACGTGCGTACGTACGGCTTACCGTCTCCACGTCATGGTGTAATTGTTATTCAATATAATATTATTTGGATGGGTATAATAATGATGTGTAACTCATGTAAATAATAAATATAACATGTTAATGATTCTGTATATATTATATACCATTCATTTATATATTATTTTAATATCAAAAGAATGATATTGTCGCTCGTGCGTACGTACGGACTACCGTCTCCACGAACGCGATGAGATTCATTCTCCATCGTATCCATTCAAGTATAATTATCATTTTATGATTTAAAAATGATGTTTAAGGACTTGATATCATTCTGGATATGAATAAGATACAACAAACATGGCTTATGTAACAAAACATATAAAAGAAAATGAGTAAGTTAACACCCGAAACGATGATAATTCTAAGATATTATTAATAAATCAATGTTAAAAGATCATATATGATATCATATTAATATATATGATTCTTGTATAATTTAATAACAATTATTTCACCATTATACAGGAGGTTAACCTACCCCAACCAAGGAAAAGTACAAGGTAAGGGTTATTTCACAACCTCTTCATTATCCAAGGTTGTTTATACGTAATAATCTACTGGGATCTCTTTATCATCCACATCCATGTTTCTTAAAAATGTATTTCAAAACATTTTTACTATTTACTAGAATATGAGTTAAAGTAATTTATACCCTTTTTGACTTTTATAAGTGGTTTATAAAGGAATCTTTCGGTCGTTTTCAAAACAAGGTCCTTTTTAACCTTTTCGACAAAATTAAGGTAAGAATGTTTTCTTTACATATACGGCGGGTGCGGCTATTTTCCGCCGTTATAAAATCTTCAAAGCTTCCCTTACAAGCTTATAAGAATATTTTCAAAGAAAATGTTTTATTTTATATGGATCTTAAATGATTTCAAAATAAAAGGAGATACTTCTTTAAAAATAATTTTGATTTCATCTATGTCAACATCATTTGATGGATTTTAAGATTATTTGAAGTTGATTTATTATGATACAAAACTTCTATATTGTATTGAAGGTTTTGTGATATGTTTGACTGTGGATGTGCTATTTTTATACCATTCATAGTTTATGGTGAAATTATTGACATTTCGTATGCTAGTTTTAATACGAATGTTTATGTTATGTTTAAACCTTTTCATATGGGAATGCATTGGGCTTAATAAGTGACGGCTGGAGCCCGCTATAGCTCCTCGATGCATCGGTAGGTCTCATGAGACAAACTAGTGTCTTGGCACAAGGCCTTGACAAAATCTTATTTGTAGTCTTGGCACGAGGCCTTGGCTATGTGGTTATGATAGTCTGGCATTATGCATTCCAACATTATGAAAGTGGTTATTGATATTGCATGTGATTATTCGATTAGTAGAATATCCATGTGAATAAGTAAATGGCATTATTTCATTTTTATTTTTGCCATACTATGTTGAAGTTCAATTTTAAAAGGCTTTTGTTTTAGTAATTCATTGCCTTAAATGTTTATGCTTATTATGAATGTTCCGCTATATTGTTATCCTTACTGGGCATTTGAGCTCACCCCTTTTCTATGTTTTATTTTTCCCAGGTAGTGAAGACGTAAATTATGAATGACTTGCAGGGATATTATGAGGGGTTAATAGTGTGGATATGAAGACTTTGTTGTTGTAGTAGTTTTTCACATTGAAATGTAATGTAAAACTTTATGATTATATCTAGTGTTTCCAAGGCTACTAAACCAATCGGTCTTTCGAGATTTGATCTTTCTTGTGATCATGCCAATGTTACGAAGTAATGCACCGACTCTGGGCAGCTGGGGTCGGGGCGTTACAGTTGGTGTCAGAGGAAGTTTAGTACAAACCTTGGAAGCTAGATTTAGATAAACTCTGATTAGAGCACATAGACCTAAGATGAACTTTGAGGATTAGTATAGAAGAACTTCCTAGAATTTTGGTATTGTAGAGACTTTGTGAGTTTTCCGAGCAATACATCCCTGTCTGGATACGAGCAGGTAGAGGCGGCTCTGGCACAGATGTACCTAGGGGTAAAACCCGAAAACACCGCTTTGAGCTAGACTCGAACGGGAACTGGTGCACGACAACGGGCCTTGCTGCACTCTTGGTTACGACACTCCCGGGGGATATGCTTAGGATAACTCTCACTTTCTTTACAAATCATTATGAAGGGTTTATGAGTATATACTTCCTCAAAGAAAACATATTTATGATTATGGATTATATCCATAGATAGTTCAATTTATGTTTAGTGTTTTATGAGTATGGGATTATGTATTTTGATGCATAAACTGATCTAGTTTATGCCATTTTTTTAGAAATGGCGCCTAGTGGAAGAAATGGAAACTGTATCAATGCACGCACTCCATGTAGGGATTTCCCTCCTGCTCAAGATAATTATAGTGGGGCTGGTGATGCAACTGGTGCTGATCAGCTAATCACCGTACTGGGACAACTTACTCAGGTTATGAATAATAACCTTACCCGTATGGAGCACCCTGATCCGCAGCGTGGAGGATCAATGTTAGATCGATTCATGAGACAACAACCACCAATGTTCAATGGGAGTACAAATCCCTTAGTAGCTGAGCAATGGATATTTTCCCTAGAGAAAATATTTCAGGCTTTGGGGAGTAGTGAAAGGGAAAAAGTTACCATGGCAGTTTACCGCCTCACTGGAGATGCTGATCAGTGGTGGTCATTGATTCAAAACATGAAGGAAGATGATGAAGTATCAAACATGTAATGGAGGGAGTTCAAAGATCTGTTTTTAGAAAAATACTTTCCTCGCGACCATCGAGCAGATATGGAAAGACAATTTCTGAGTCTGAGACAAAAGGAGGATGAGAATGTCACAAAGTATGAGGCTAACTTTACAAGGTTAGCGAGGTACGCTGGTGATTATATTCGCAACCCAAGAAGTAAGATTGATCGTTTCTTTGATGGGTTAAAACCATTTCTCTGTCGAGCATTAGTCTCACAATCCTTTTCATCGTACGAAGACATTGTCTCATGTGCTATCAAGACCGAAAAGGAATTCTCTAAGTCTTATGACTTTAAAGCAAAGCAAGAGAAGAAGAGACCTGCTGATCAATCTGGGAATGGAAATAAGGGGAAGAAGGTAAAGGTTGAATATCCATCTTGTGGTAAGTGCGGGAAGAAACACCCCGGTGCTTGCCTGAAGGGAATGGGAGTCTGTTACAAGTGTGGTGAAAAAGGCCACCAAGCTCATGATTGCAAGGGGAAGAAGGAAGCTACCAACGTTCAGTGCTACAATTGCAGGGAGATGGGGCATTATGCAAATGCATTTCCTAAGCGTCAGGAGAACTTACCTCAGAAAAGGCCAAGGGATCAAGGCCAGGCTTATGCTATCACTACTGCTGAGGTAGAAGCTCCGAAAGACGTGGTGGCAGGTAATTTAATGGTTTCCTCAAGTTTAGCAAATGCATTATTTGATTCTGGATCATCGCATTGTTTCATATCTTCCCAGTTTGCTAAGAAAATTATATATTTCCAATTTGATTTAATAAGGGAGTTGTCAGTTAAAACTCCTAAGGGAAGTATCGTTGCAACAAAGTTTTGTGAATCAGTCCCCATTAGAGCACATAAATTTTCTTTATCTGCTGATTTCATCGTCATACCTATGATTGAGTTTGATATAATCCTCGGTATGGACTGGCTTTCGGACTATGATGCGAAGATTTATTGTAAGAAGAAAGAGGTTACGATTCTTGATGATAATGATAAGGAGCACCTTATTTTTAGAGCAGAATCGTCACCACCTAATTCTTATTTAGATCCACCCCCTGTAGATCAACTTAATTCAATTATCGGGGAGGAAGAGAATGAAATAACTTTCGGTGAGGAAAGGAATTTTCAAATAGAGGGTGTACCTGTTGTGAAAGAATTTGTAGATGTATTTCCGGAAGATTTACCTGGACATCCTCCAGAACGAGAAGTTGAGTTTTCCATTGATTTGATTCCTGGATCAAGGCCTATATCGAAGACCCCTTATAGAATGGCCACTGTAGAGTTAGTCGAACTAAAGAAACAACTAGAGGAATTGAGTAATAAGGGATTTATTCGCCCTAGTGTTTCTCCATGGGGAGCCCCTGTTCTTTTTGTTAAAAAGAAAGATGGATCTATGAGGTTATGTATCGACTACAGGGAGATCAATGCTATAACGATAAAGAACAAGTATCCCCTACCTCGTATTGATGATTTATTTGACCAACTGCATGGAGCTCAATACTTTTCAAAGATTGACCTTCGATCTGGATACCATCAGTTGTGTGTAAAGAAGGAAGACATTCCGAAAACAGCATTTCGAACCAGGTACGGGCATTACGAGTTTACTGTAATGCCGTTTGGATTGACTAATGCACCCTCTGTATTCATGGATCTGATGAATAGAGTTTTCAAGGAGTATCTCGATGAATTTGTGGTGGTATTTATTGATGATATCTTGGTATACTCCAAAACCTACAAAGATCATGAAAATCACTTGCGCATTATCTTGAGGACTCTGAGGAGGCATGAATTATATGGAAAGTTTAGCAAGTGTGAATTCTGGCTTCAGGAGATTTCTTTTCTTGGCCATATTGTCTCTAAAGATGGAATCTCTGTTGATCCTTCTAAGACCAAGGCAATCCAAGAATGACCAGCACCTACGAGTATAACTGAGGTACGTAGTTTTATTGGTTTGGCAGGTTATTATCGACGTTTCGTCCAGAATTTTGCCCGATTGGCTAACCCATTAACGAAGCTCACACGTAAAGGGGTTAAATTTGTTTGGACAAAAGAGTGTGAAGAATGTTTCGAAGAACTGAAGAGAAGATTAGTCAATGCTCCTATATTGACTCTACCATCGGGGAATGATGGGTTCGTTATTTATAGTGATGCATCGAAGAAAGGACTTGGCTGTGTCCTTATGCAGAATGATAGAGTTATTGCCTATGCATCACGACAGTTGAAAATTCATGAACAAAACTATCCTACTCATGATCTTGAGTTAGCAGCTGTGATCTTTGCTTTGAAGATATGGAGGCACTACCTCTATGGTGAAAAATGTGAGATTTATACTGATCACAAGAGTTTGAAGTATATTTTCTCACAAAAAGAACTCAACATGAGGCAAAGGAGATGGCTTGAATTACTCAAGGATTATGATTGCACGATACACTACCACCCAGGGAAGGCAAACAAGGTGGCAGATGCTTTGAGTAGAAAAGACCATGGAGTTTTGAACAATATGAGAATTGAAAGGGATCCAATTTTCATGGAGCTAGTGAAGATGGACATGGGAATAACCAGGGAAGGTGAAACATCAATGCTTTTTCAAATGGTTGCCAAACCATCTTTAATAGAAAGGATTAAGAGTTCTCAGACTGATGATGAAGAATTCCAAAAGAAGATTAAAGCTGTGAATGATGGGAGATTGAGAGACTTTGCGTATGAAGGTGGAATTTTGAAATTCGGGAAGAGACTTTGTGTTCCCAATATACCTGATCTAAAAAGGGAATTGCTGGATGATGCTCATAGTTCCAATTTCTCTATACACCCTGGGAGCACCAAAATGTATAGAGATTTGAAGGAACATTTTTGGTGGGACAACATGAAGAGGGAGATTGCTGATTTTGTGTCAAGATGTATGGTTTGTCAACAAGTGAAAGCTGGAAGGCAACAGCCTGGAGGAGTCATGCAACCTCTTCCCATACCGGAGTGGAAATGGGACAATGTTACGATGGACTTTGTCATGGGGCTACCGAAGACTCCTAGAAGGAACGATGCAATATGGGTTATTGTTGATCGTTTTACCAAGTCAGCACATTTTCTTGCTATAAGAGAAGATCTACCCCTAGAACGTCTAGCAAGACTATACATTAATGAAGTTGTGAGACTTCATGGAGTACCCCTATCAATTGTTTCTGATCGTGATCCCCGTTTTACTTCAAGATTCTGGAAAAGTCTTCAGAAATCCCTGGATACAGAACTTCATTTGAGCACTGCTTACCACCCTCAGACAGACGGACAATCAGAACGGACTATTCAAACCTTAGAAGACATGTTGAGATCTTGCTCACTTGACTTTCAGGGTATGTGGGATCAATATTTACCACTGGTAGAATTTTCCTATAACAATAGCTTCCATTCGAGTATACAGATGGCACCATATGAAGCGTTATACGGAAAGAGATGTCGTACACCAACCTGTTGGGATGACGTTGGTGAAATAAAACTTGTAGGCCCAGAGCTGGTGGAGGAAACGGTGGAAAAGGTGAAAGTAATCCAAAATCACATCAAAGCATCTCAAAGTAGGCAGAAGAGCTATGCCGATAATCGAAGGAAGGATTTGGAATTTCAAGTCGGTGATCATGTTTTTATGAAGGTATCTCCGTGGAAGGGAGTCATACGTTTTGGTAAGAAAGGTAAATTGAGTCCCAGGTACATCGGACCTTTCGAAATTATAGAACGAATTGGGGTTGTAGCTTACAGATTGGCAATGCCGCCAAGTCTCTCCAAAGTTCACGATGTGTTCCACGTATCTCTATTGAGGAAATACATGCCTGATCCGACGCATGTACTCACCTATGAGGAATTAGAACTGGAACCCGATCTGTCTTATTGCGAAGAGCCCGTCAGGATTCTTGATACAAGAGAACAAGTACTGAGAAACCGGATGACGCGTCTGGTAAAAGTTTTGTGGAGAAATCATAAGATGGAAGAGGCAACGTGGGAACCCGAGGAACTTATGATGAAGAACCACCCGAGTCTTTTTATGCAGTAATACCCTAGAAATTGCGAGGATGCAATTATTTGAAGGAGGGGAGAATGTAACACCCCAAGCTTCTACGGTACGTTTCCCTTCGAATAATGCGATAGCGTGTGTTGTACGCAACCTCGAGTTCTAACACACACCACAACTAATTAAACTAGCCGTTGTGAATAGTAATACCTAATTTTTGAAATTATATATATTTTATATTTGAAAATGGACTTCATTTTTGGACTCGGAATATCGAATTTAGCCTAAGGTGAAATTTTGGTACTTTTCGGATAACTTTCATATTTTGATGAATAGTGAAAATTACTAAATTTTAATTAAAAACAACTTTTTTAATCAAAATAATTAATAGTGATAAATTATGAATTTTAGTAGTTTTAAAGTATATTTAGAATATATTTTTACCATTTAATATAATGTTGGTCATTGGACATAATTTTACAATTAAACCGAACATAAACAAGTGTCAATCTTTTGATAGTTATTATCTCTTAAAAACACGCTTTTTGTTTTGACAGCGGGAATTAATTTTAAATTAATTTCTGCCACTTCTGTGTTTTGAATTTAGGAAAATGGATTCCATATTTGGAATCAGGATGTTCAAATTGTGTAAATAGGTAACTTTTATTTTTAGACATTTTGAATAATTACTGCGGTAAATATTTTATTTACCATGGTTAAGGGTAAATCCGGTAAATAAGGGTTAAAAAAATAATATTATAATAATACTAAATTACCCTAAAAACGTGTCTTAACCCTATTGGTTGATAGATGGTCGACCATGGGCATCTTTGGGTCTATTTTGGGACCCCATGGATCCACTTGTAAGTGATAATGACACTTTATTTTAATTTAGTTAAAATGAATACAAAAATGACACAAGCATATATCTTTTAGAACAACAATTTTTACATAGGGTTATATATGTTTGATTTTAGATTATAAATATTCATTAGAAAGCTAAAACGATTTCCTACATAATTATATTTTATTTATAATTTTTAGACATTAAATAATTTATTTTATTTATGACACAATGATGATGCAGTAATTACTAAAATAGTGAAAAATTAAAATAATTGATATTATAAATACCCAAATAAATATAATATGAAACTTTTAATGAATTAAACTAATTTTATAGGCTAATGTGATATATTAGGATTGATTTAATGGACTTTGTTCGAAGTAATCAATCTGTTATAAGTTTCACAAAAATCAACTATTGAATAGTGTCAAAATTGACATAAAAGAGTTCTTAAAACAAATATTATATTATTAATTGATATTAAATTCCTAAAAATCTAAGGTTCGGCCAAGAGACTTATATTATGATAGGTTAATCATTAATGGACCACTTGGTGGTCGCTTGGATGTATATAGTAAGTTTATTAACCATATTATATAAAAATACAAAGAGACATTGTAAAAGTGAAACTAATTAACTTAGAGTTAATACTTAAAGATAAGGTTAATATAAGTATCCAAACCTGTCTAAATTCTATTGGATGAGTTGTTTTCGACCTATCCCCACCTCAACCTTTGAATAGTCAACTTTGGAGCCATTAGAAACCGAATATGAATTTATTATAAATTAATATTTCTAGCTTTTCCAAAGGTGCCCCTCACCCCTCTTATAAAAAGGGCACTCCTACTTCTCATTTATTCACACCATCAAAGCCTTTTGGTTCGGCCAAACTCTGCCCAAATACTCTCCCAACATCCCTCACTACAACCTAGAGGCCTTAGTTTGATCAGAAAGCCAACCTAAGGAGCCCTTTTGATCAAATCAAAAGGAAGAACCCGAAGAAGAGGTAATGATTTCACCACCCTTTTCTAAGTTCATTTCTTCTTCCACTTCTTCTTCCTTTGTTCTTACCATTCTAAAATAATAACTCCAGTATCTCACATATACTGTGATGTTATTATAAGTATGGTACAACCATATTCATTATTCTATCCACCCTTTGAATAACATGTCACCATACGTGCGTACGCACGGCTTACCGTCTCCACGTCGTGGTGTAATTGTTATTCAATATAATATTATTTGGATGGGTATAATAATGATGTGTAACTCATGTAAATAATAAATATAACATGTTAATGATTCTGTATATATTATATACCATTCATTTATATATTATTTTAATATCAAAAGAATGATATTGTCGCTCGTGCGTACGTACGGACTACCGTCTCCACGAACGCGATGAGATTCATTCTCCATCGTATCCATTCAAGTATAATTATCATTTTATGATTTAAAAATGATGTTTAAGGACTTGATATCATTCTGGATATGAATAAGATACAACAAACATGGCTTATGTAACAAAACATATAAAAGAAAATGAGTAAGTTAACACCCGAAACGATGATAATTCTAAGATATTATTAATAAATCAATGTTAAAAGATCATATATGATATCATATTAATATATATGATTCTTGTATAATTTAATAACAATTATTTCACCATTATACAGGAGGTTAACCTACCCCAACCAAGGAAAAGTACAAGGTAAGGGTTATTTCACAACCTCTTCATTATCCAAGGTTGTTTATACGTAATAATCTACTGGGATCTCTTTATCATCCACATCCATGTTTCTTAAAAATGTATTTCAAAACATTTTTACTATTTACTAGAATATGAGTTAAAGTCATTTATACCCTTTTTGACTTTTATAAGTGGTTTATAAAGGAATCTTTCGGTCGTTTTCAAAACAAGGTCCTTTTTAACCTTTTCGACAAAATTAAGGTAAGAATGTTTTCTTTACATATACGGCGGGTGCGGCTATTTTCCGCCGTTATAAAATCTTCAAAGCTTCCCTTACAAGCTTATAAGAATATTTTCAAAGAAAATGTTTTATTTTATATGGATCTTAAATGATTTCAAAATAAAAGGAGATACTTCTTGAAAAATAATTTTGATTTCATCTATGTCAACATCATTTGATGGATTTTAAGATTATTTGAAGTTGATTTATTATGATACAAAACTTCTATATTGTATTGAAGGTTTTGTGATATGTTTGACTGTGGATGTTCTATTTTTATACCATTCATAGTTTATGGTGAAATTATTGACATTTCGTATGCTAGTTTTAATACGAATGTTTATGTTATGTTTAAACCTTTTCATATGGGAATGCATTGGACTTAATAAGTGACGGGTGGAGCCCGCTATAGCTCCTCGATGCATCGGTAGGTCTCATGAGACAAACTAGTGTCTTGGCACAAGGCCTTGACAAAATCTTATTTGTAGTCTTGGCACGAGGCCTTGGCTATGTGGTTATGATAGTCTGGCATTATGCATTCCAACATTATGAAAGTGGTTATTGATATTGCATGTGATTATTCGATTAGTAGAATATCCATGTGAATAAGTAAATGGCATTATTTCATTTTTATTTTTGCCATACTATGTTGAAGTTCAATTTTAAAAGGCTTTTGTTTTAGTAATTCATTGCCTTAAATGTTTATGCTTATTATGAATGTTCCGCTATATTGTTATCCTTACTGGGCATTTGAGCTCACCCCTTTTCTATGTTTTATTTTTCCCAGGTAGTGAAGAAGTAAATTATGAATGACTTGCAGGGATATTATGAGGGGTTAATAGTGTGGATATGAAGACTTTGTTGTTGTAGTAGTTTTTCACTTTGAAATGTAATGTAAAACTTTATGATTATATCTAGTGTTTCCAAGGCTACTAAACCAATCGGTCTTTCGAGATTTGATCTTTCTTGTGATCATGCCAATGTTATGTAATTAATGCACCGACTCTAGGCAACTGGGGTCGGGGCGTTACAAACACCCTATTAAAGTAGTATGGGAAAGAATCTGGGGGGAGACTCACCCATGATGAGAAAATACCATGTAATTTTTCATTGAAGAATATGGATTTTCTTTTAAACGTGAATAATACGAGTGTACAATAACTCCCTAAAATATATTAGGATATTTAGTCTATTAATTATTTAAATACACAATGGTGTTTCTCATTATTTTGTTTCTATAGACAAAAAATTATAGAATTACAGTAACAAAAATCCAATGATGAAATAAGAATAAAAATCCAGTGTAGCAGTCTAATTAAAGGTGGAAGTTCCTAAATATCTTGGTGCACTCAATGAGAATTTTTGGAGATGGATAAAAATAAGACACGCCCCCATAACTTGTCCCACATAGCTACTAGAGTATATGAATTGAAATATTTATTCCAATTATCATAATAAGTGAAGTATTGATAATATTCATGAAAATGTGGTTGATGAAAAATAAGATGATCTCACCAAAATATAAATGGATCAGAATAGGAAGAAATATTTGGACACTCAAAGTGATACTAAAACTTATTTCAAAGTTAAATTTATTCAATCCACATTTAATGTAATATCCAATATTTCCAATAAATATTTTCATCAATTTTTATTCTAAAATTATATATATAAATATTAAATTCATTTATATTATTTTTGTTTTTAATGATATAAACTTATAATTTATAGACATATTTTTTACCAAATTAGTATCCTTTAGTGAACAGAAGTTTTCATCAAAATTTAAATTCAAGTATACTAGAATTTTATCAATAATAATTGTTTAATATATTTTTTTTATAAAATTTTTTTTATTAAATTCAAGTTTTTTTAAACTTATAATTGTAGTTGATTACTAAATTACTCTTATTGATAATTTTATTTTCATATTTCCATTTTAATGGTATGGTGGTAATTAGGATATAATTATTAACAAAGTATTATACATGTTTTAGTAGTTCTATAATTTTAACATATAAGAGTTGAATGTAATGTAATACCTTTTAAGGTCATTTGACATTCTATGTGTGAAATATGATAAAATAAAGTGTTAAATTATATTTTTACACGAAAATATTCTTTTTATTATTAATTTAATATTTTATTTAAATTTAATGGTTAAATTATTTTTATCATATTATATATTATTTATCTTTTTCTCTAAAAAAATTCTCCTAAAACACTAATTAGCATGTTTTACTCTCAAATAACACTATGATATATTTATTATATTAATTTGAAAAATTAATTTCTCATATATATAGTGTATTAATGTCACAAAATATAAATTACATTGTGGTAAGGTAGCCATTACAAAATAAATATGGTCATTGGCATATTATTATGACTATGATATATAAAGTTCATTATAAGAAATCAATTTTTATAAATATTTATTTAAATGATAAGTTCCACTTAATTAGAATATAGATTTTTAAAATAGATACTATGTTTGAAATTTATAAATACTAAATTAAAAAATATATAATAATTATGTAATAATAAAAAATATAAATTTAATAGCTCATAGTAAAATAAATATTTCTTATCCTAAATAAATAGTGTTTCTGTGTATTATATATATATATATATATTTAATTTAAATTTATAAAATTTACAATTTTAATTTAATAATATGAAGTTTATTTTTTGAATCAATATATCAAAATTACATTAGGGTAAATATTTGGTAATTTTCTAAAAAAATTATTTTCTTAGTGAATATTAAAAAAAATACAGTTTTTCCATGTACTATAAGTTTTTTTGAATAATTATGATATAAATATGATTAAAAACTCTAAATAATTTTTCAAGAATTAAAATTTATTTAACGAGTAAAATAATTCTTTTAAAAATAATAAAATTAATTTAAAAACCTATAAATAATTTCTCAAAACATTAGTAATATTTTACTGAAGAAAAAAACTATATTTTATTCTTTATTTTATATAAAATAATTCTATGATGAAATTCAATTTTTGGTGTGTTAAAATTTCATATATAACATAATTTTTTAATTGTAAATAAATAAAATTCATTTTCATAAATATTATCCACAACCATTGGCCCAAATAATAAAATAATCAATACTTTTTTCTAAAATACCTATCCCCTTTGCCTATATAAATGCCCTTCCACCCCTTTCCATGCTCTTAAAAAAAATTCCTTCATAAATATATATAAAAATAATTATTTAAACTCTCTAATACACGTCTTTAAACCCATAGTGTGACTAAAAGTCCCTCCTTCAAAGGATTTAGGCTTAGTCTAAAGGAGATGACTCAAAGAGAAAGGTAATTGTTCCTTATCCCATACTTTCCTCTTAAAACTCTTTTTTCATAATTCCTTTTCACAATAATCTTTATATATAATTTAATTTATTAATTATAT
This sequence comes from Viscum album, assembly GCA_963277665.1. Taxonomy (NCBI): domain Eukaryota; kingdom Viridiplantae; phylum Streptophyta; class Magnoliopsida; order Santalales; family Viscaceae; genus Viscum; species Viscum album. The sequence continues at coordinate 2,142,716,416 of OY728159.1, forward strand.
GTTATTATATTCCTTTTTATCAATTATTAAAAATATATTACCCATTACCTCTCATCAAACCCCTTTTCAGAAGTTGTCATTATGTTTAATTAAGGGATCACAAGTCTCACACTCTTTTAATTATTATGCCAGATTATTTTTCCATAAAACTTTTATAAAACTGTTTTTCTTTATTAAATTATTTTATTACCAGGGTATTACCATTCTTTTTATCTTTTATTGATGATATATCACCCATTATATTTCATCTAACCCTTTTTATATATCGTTATTATATCAAAATACAGGTTTCAAAATTTATGCCTTTTCACTCCAATTCTTCTCTTATCAATTCTATAATGCAATAAATAAAATAAAAGTAACCTTAAAATATTATTTTTATAAATAATGTAAATTTTTATAAAATTCTAATATTTACTAATTTTCCACTTCTTTTTACAACCCTCTTAAAAATATTGTTTCACCCATGAACGTTTTACACAACCTTAGTGAATGATTATGTTTTATTTTCACTTATTATATTCATATATATTGGTAAAAAATAATTTTATAATTTAATGTAATATTAATAATAATATAATGTATTTATAGGATTATAGAATTAAAAAATAGTCATGGTAATAATGGTATCAAAAGTAAATAATTGAAGTCATGTTAAATGTTTAAAACAAGAATAATAAGGAAGATTATATGAATTTTAATTGTATACTAAACTTATGAAATATATTTAAAATTTAATGAAATAAAAATTATACTACAAAACCTATAGATCTTCTAGGATATGTGGACGAGGGTGCCAATGATAACTACAGGCTGGTGATATGTGATGAGTGCATGACCACCAGGCGGTGGATTGGGTAGTCCTCATAATGATAGGTGGTGGTGGGTGATAACCTTGCCAGAGTTAACATCAGATCTTGCTGAGTTAGGGGCCTTATAATGGATAGTGCTTGTGCAAGTGGGGGGGGTGAGACCTCGGGGCTACTCCGACCCTTACGGGGATAAATTTTTCAGCATGGGTAGTGATAGCAAGTGCCACCGGGATTAGAATACTATAGGTGGACAAACATATTGACCATTTATATTGGAACAAAAATTGGGCTTATGGGTTATGTATAGGGATTTAATTCCCATTGGTTCTTTGGGCCATCCATATAAAAAAATATGTTTAATAGGTGTAAAATCCCCTTGGAGGGTTGTGATCTGCCTTTCCACCCTGTGCGTGAGGTGTGTGTGTGTGTGTTTGATGTAATTGTACCCCAAATCACCTAATATATATAATATTATTTTATTATATAAGAATATATAGTACATGGGATGAAATTCAGGACTTGAGGTAAGGGATTCTTTTCAAATATACATTCTTTTTAGGTATTGTTAATTTATTTCCTATATTATCTTCTCTATCTCATATCTATGTAATTTAATGAATATATTACTATTTTTATTTCATTTATAATGAATTGATGATATAATATCCTCTATTTTTGATTTATACTTCCTAAATTATGTTGTGTGTTGGGGTTCTTGACTATCCTTTTCATTTTTTGAGGTTATTTTCTCTATCACCCTCTATTTGTCTCACTTTATATTTATATTTTTTAATATTATTACTTTATATTCTATAAAATTTATTTTCCTTCCATTTTTTGGGGATATTCATGTACATATGGTTCCCCCTGTATTATTTTATTAATTCAAACTTGATCATGTTTAAAAGGGAAGGTTTTCTATTTTCTCCTATAATCTTCTTATATTTTAAATATATATTTTTCAAAGACCCATTATCAAGAAATTTAATTGTAAAATATGGTTTTAAATTATTATTTATCATTTTTTTAAACAAAAATTTTAAATTGGATCACTTTATATTATTATGGAAAATTCTAAAAAATTATAAAATCTCTTTTCATGGTTTCTCTTCCATTTTTCCCTCTTTTTTTAACAAGATTATTTTTCAAATACTTTATTTATATTATAAATTTTAATCAATATTCATATCTTTTTTCATTAATAGAATCTTATATTTAATTCCTTTTAAAATGGTATTTTCTTTATTTATTTTAACATTATGTAAAAACTAAGTAATTGTTTTATTAAAAAATCTACCTTTCTTATCTTTCTTTGAAATATTAATAATCTATGTAAATTGGATTTTTAATTCCACACATTTTATAACTTTTTTTATTTTATTTCCTTGAATAGTATCTTTCTCATCAAATAATACTATGTCAAAATAATCCTTTGAATCATAATCCAATTTCCTATATATTTACGTTGTTATAGAACTGAAATATCTATGAGAAAAATGGTCCTTTTCTACCTTTTTATATCTTTTTCATTAACTATCCATAAATATAAACTTTCTTTCAGTGAGTTTCCATTATAAATACCATAAAAGTAATTTTTATTAAAGGTTATTCACCTGGATGGCCATACATTTGATTAACAGGGGAAGTTATGGTCTAGGACGTATATCCTTTATTATATATGTTATAAATTCCTTATACTTCATTATCTTCATTAAAGGGTTTTACCTATATAGATAATTTTTTTCATTGGATTATCGTTTTATTTCATTAGGTTAATCATGATTTTATCTTGATGGATTTTTGATTTATTTCATATTCATATGCTACACATATGTATGAAATGTTATGATAATGGTTGGGATGAAAATTATACTCCCCACCCACGCACCCATAATCTATTAAGTAATTAATTATATCTCATGATATCATTATGAATGGTTAGGTTATGGTTAGATTTTATCCATTATGTAATGACTTTTTAAGAGTGGGACTTAACATATTTTTAATATACCTTGATGGTGAGCCTTATCCCATGTTAATAATGACTTAGTGGTGATCTATGACCTATGTTTTTGAGGTAATACCTTATATATTTTTCACATTTTTATATCATTGAGAAATCACTTATATTGTGGATTGTGGAAAGAGTCTTTCCCAAGAGGTATAGTTTCCCATGGATTACTTTGGTAGGTATATTATAGTATTTTTGGATTCTTAGTTTATAAAATTTACTCAGTGATATATGATTATACTATTGTGTTTCATTTTCACTTATTATGATTCTATGATATTATTCCATTAATCATTCCATTTTTTTCATGATCATGTATCATTCTTTTTGTGGTATATTGATAACTTCTATATGTCTAATTGATAATTTTTTACCACTTACTTATCATTTAAGAACACTCATTTCTTATATTTCTCCATTTTCCCATGAGATCATAGGTGTTAAAAAGAGTTTGATCATTATATAAAGGGTCTAAGATGAATGATTTGATTAAATTTTATAGGGGGTGATGTAATATATACTTAGTTCAAAAAAGCATTGAAGTTTTGATTTTGGGAAATGTTTACTATTCATGTTATGTATGAAAATTATATGTGTTTAGTTCCAGATCTTGAAGTGAAATTTGTGATGAAATTCATTAAATAATCAATGTAAATTGGTTTTAAGAGCATGAAAATTTATAAAATCTAAACAAAGTGTTGATTATACTCTACACATTAAGAGAACCATGGGAAACTCTCATAATTATTTAGGGATTAAAAAGGAGAATGCAGTGGATGGGATAAATAGAGGATTACACCAACATTATATTGATGTCCCCAATAAATCAAATAATGGGATTAATCAAAATAATAGCAAGAAATTGGTTAAAAAGAATATTTAAGATAAATTTTTAAACCTTTTAAACTTATGGTTGTTCTAAATGGAATTTCCATATCCTCTAAAAGGTTGAGGTATAAGTCTTAAAACTCTCTTCCCTTACTTATGCATTACTTATAATGTTTAAATATAAAATAGAATGTTTATTTTTTAAATATAAGATGGTAAATCTAATGAAATTTTTATTTGAAGCTATTTTATAGACTGCATGGATTAACTGATTTATTATTATTTTTTCAATAATAAGTTTTCTCTTATATGATAAAAGAGAATAGTTAATGTTCATATTATTAATATTTCATAATTTAATTTCTATAAAGTAGCCTTCAAATACTATTTAATAAATAATTCGATGAATGATGGTCATAAAATGGATTTACACACAAAACAGTGAATACTTTTCACTTTTATGTATATTTATTTTTTATAAACCCTCAAATTTAATTCAAAGGGGGAGAAATAAATATTTGAATTATTTTTCAAAGGGGATAAAAAGAATTGTATCTACATGAAGGATAATACACCCTCATTTACAGAAAGATAAATTTATCAAACCCATTAAAAGGGAGCGGCCAAGGTAAGATCCTAAACACTATCTATTATTTTTTTCTTTACATTATGTTTTAAAATGGGGATAAAAGTCAAATAAGTCTCGTTTTTTTATTTCTAAAATAAAACGTAGTTTTTATGTGAAAGAGGATATGCATGATTTATATTACTAATATTTTTCTAAGTACTTTCATGATTTTTCACTGAACATAATAATTTGTCTAAAAAATATTTAAAATATTAATATTGATAAAAAATATAAAGGAGGAGATAGATATGTTCATATTTGTCATGAATATAGAGTCCTTTTGTCAAATAATTGATTTATTATCAATGATCAAGACTGATAAATTTCAATACATTAAATAGTTTTATATGATCAATATATATTGATGTTTAATGCATAAAATGTTGGATTTATTATAAATATAGATCTTTAAGGTATTCATAATAATATGTGGAGAAATGTAATGAGTATCTTTGGAACAAGATCGATGAAGTCTTAGAATCATATATGAGATGACTATGGATCAAGTTTCTAAGTTTTTTATTGATTTCAAATAATATGTTGTGATTTATCATATTCCTTATTGGATCATAAAAGAGACTCATGGATAAGATGAACTCTCGGATGGTTTATCACTTCGAATAAGAACTAAAGAACCTAAGTGTATTAGTGAATACTAAGATTTATTTTTTTAATAAGATGTTTGAATATAAGTTAATATTAATTGTGATGATTTAATATCTTCTATTAATTCCCAATATATGTGTCGATTGCATTATAAGAATGAACATTATTTTCTATAAATGAATAAATAAATATTATTTGAATATTAAATAATTTTGGAATTTATTATCGAATCCCAAGTTTAATAAAATGAGGAAAATTAATTATTGAGACCGCAAATAAAGAAAATTAATGAATTAAATTTGAGGAGATTGGAAGAATTGATTTGAGATTATAATTATAATTTTTCTAATTAATATTTGTAAGTTTATTAAAAATTTCAATCCTGCCAAGGGAGAACTATAAAGTATTAGGTCTACATATAGGTTTAGGAAAGAAATAGGATAATGGTTCGTGCATATAGGGCATTCATGGAATATGTGGGGAGGTTTATCTAGTGAGTATGTGTGTACATTGTTCCAAACAGGACTTGGTTACTCCAATGGACCTAAGTCCTTCGTTTTTAATTGATTTTTGAAAATCTGCTTTTCAAGGGGTGAGGTGGAACCCTTACAAGGCTCGTAGGTATAAGTATTACATGGATCGTAGGCCTTTAGAGAAATTCATTTCCCATAAGCTTCAAACATTACATACAACCCAGACTAACTACTTGGAACTGCTCCTCCCTAGTATCTTCATCGTGAAATCAACTCTCCACCTTCACATGGCTATTTGACTAGGCTTTCCCATGCATAAAAATGCTTATCCCGATGGTAGGTTCCATACCCTCTCATTCTTGTAATCCATTTAGCTTATATTATGGTGAATTATCCTTGATCATCCTCCTTTTAAAACTTGTTCCTTGTAGGTTGTCTGGTTTTCATCTTCACTTAAGGTGGCCCGAAGGCCTTAAGGTGTCCTGGAGGCCTTGAGGTGGTCTGAAGGCCTTACTGACCCGAAGGTTTGAGTGGCCCAAAGTCCTTAAAGGACTCAGATACCAAATCGGTGGCCCGAAGGCCCAAACGGGGGAATATTCCCAACTACTACAGTGTTAAACAGTACCTGCTACAGTTACCACTACAGTACTTGCCACAGTGCTGCTACAGTGACCCAGAAATTATGCCTCTGCTTGGATTTGATCCTGGGTCACCTGGATGCACTTAAGGAGTCCTCACTAACTGGATTGAGGCTCATGTGCACTCGGTTACTCACTTACAAATAGTCGAGGGGGTGTAGTGTCTTATTAAATAGTGTGAGGTTGAATGATATATTGATGTTGTACAGTTAATCCAGGGGAATTATAGCTCCATATAAATGATATACATAGAATGAATACTATTGTATGTAATTGATATAAGTTGATTAATCATGATCCTACATCATTTTATACCATTAATTGTCTGAGGGTTACTTTATATACATAAATTTAATCATACTGATTAAACAATGATTGAGATGAGATATTTAAAGTTATGATAATCATCATGAAGGACTGTGAGTTTTTTGGTAAACTTTAAATGATTTTGTAGAAGTATTTTATTATGAAGAATATATTTGAGATAAACTTATAGTGATATGAACATTAATTCAACTACATGAATCTATAAAGATTTTTTATGCATGTTTAGTTATCAAGTTGAGTAAATTTAAAGGGAGAAGATCATGATGGAGTTTACTAAGATAGCTACATTTTTTGAAATAGTGATGGTGATTTTCATTATCACATATATAGATGAGTTGGTTTGTAGAGGAGAATTAGGATGATGGAATGAGGTGGTGGTATTAGTCTATAAATACCCACTTCAAATTTTCATTCCTGTATAAAATATCTATTTCAGAAGAGAGAAAAGTGTTGTGGGAGTTCGAATGAGAAACAAATTGATAAAGTGGGGGAGACAGCTTCTTTGATTTCGCATGTATAGTGAGATATCGAATGATATTCTCATACATTTCCTTTCTCATAAAATAGAGAATAAAAACCATGTAATGTCTTAGTATACTTGTATAAAGTATTATGCACCCATTATTTAGTGAAATTAAAAAGAGTCATGCATGTTTGATCTACATGAATTAGTAGAAGAGAAATCATGTATTGTATTATGTGATATTATCATAGAGCTCATGAAGTTTGTGTGTGTTCATTGGTAGTTTTGCATTAAGTGAGAAAGTAATGTGAACTATTGTGTTGCATGAAGTTTATGAATATTTTAAAATATAAGAATTAGATACATCATATTGTTCTAGTTACATGAATAGTTTTTAGTATTCAATGCATGTGATGATATATATATACATTAAGGAAGTGAGATAGTCTCACAAGGTTGAATATTCTTGAAGGATAAGTGAAATTTTATTTTGATCTTGAAGCTTTTTGAAAAACACCTGAGGCATCATTGAGGATTCGAGAAGTATATGTGAGAGGATAGTTCATGCAACAATAATATCATGTAAATAGTAAATTATTGATCAGAGTAGAAAGATACACTTGTTTGGGTTTTTCAAAATTGAAATTATATATTTCAATTCATGTGATGAATAAAATTAATCCATGAACTACTTTTTAGTGGAAGTTGTGATGATTTGTTAAATTTTCAAAAGCATCATTGTAAAAGGACCAAAGATAAAAGCAGAGCAGAATTTGAGGTATAGGTGTTGATAATGGGTATGGCCAGTGATCCATACATAGAAGGATATCGGTACATGTGGACTCTAATTAAAAGGTGATAAATTTATATAGTTAATGTGAAGAATATTTTATTGAGTGGAATTGAATGGGAAAAAGAACAATGTGTGCACTTCAATGGTAGGAAGATGTAGTTGAAGACCTGTTTGAGAATTGGTTAAGAAGAACATTGAAAAATTAGTGGGATGCCAATATATGAAACTAGATATTTTTGAAATATAGATCAATTGGTGGGATTCTAGTATAAATATCCTATCAAGAGATAGCTAGAGATTTTAGGAGATATCCCTCCACTATAATAATTAATGATCAAACATTCAGGTATTTATTCTCTCAATAATAATGGGAGGTTTTTTAATTATAATACCTTTTCTTTACAAGTGTACATTTTTTTATCAAACATTACTAGACCGTAGAAAGTTTGTCGTAACCCACCTTGTAAGAGAACCTTGTAAAAATCCTTATATGCTACTCTATGCTTTCATTTGTTTACATATGGGATATGTGGGATATTAGTGAACATAGGATCATGATCTTAATCAATCATGGAGGTTTATTTGAAAAGAATAAATTATAAAAAACATCATTGATTCACCACCTCCCCATGTCAATGATATATCTGAACCTGGGTACTACAAAGACCAAAAAGGATTTTATGACTTATTTTTATAATCAAAGGAGTTTAATTTTTCTATAATAACACTTTCATACTAAAGGATTGATATCTCTCATAAAAACTATTGAAACTGAGGGTGTGATGGAATGAACTTCTTAATGGATTTTTCTATATATCCTTCTAAAGATGAGGGGTTTATGACACACTAAAATATATATTATTCATATATATTTTAATTGTGTCTTGTACGTATAGTTGAGAGCATATCTTTGTGATTGATGTAAATAATATAATATCTTATCCTTATCACTTGTATGATAAATAAATATATATGATTAAGAATCACATTGTAATATAATATTGACATAATCTAAGTAGAATCATGTTGGATTATAGAGCACTTTATGGATGCTAAATAATAAAAGAGATTGTATGGAGACTCAAACTTCTGTGAAATGATTGAGTGTAAATTTAGAATAAACCAAATTATTTTTATGTTCATTATATCATGTATGTTCTATGGTAAAATTTTCTAAAAGTTTCAAGAAAATTCCATTGTCTATGGAATATAAAGGGATTCTCACATTGTTTAGAAACATTAGGTGGGGTTCAAAAAATAGATTATGGTTTGTTCCTGATAAAATGAAATATGAAGGAGTTAAAGGAAATGAATATAGCCAGAGCTCATAAGGTATAACACCTTGTTACCATGTGGAGTGAAAATTTTATGGTTCACTCACTATGATTTGGTCTAGGAAAACAGTCATGGTATTAAACGTGTTTAAAAGAAAAATCCTTAGATTGCACAAGAAGCTAAAAATGGGTGTGGTTCAAAGCACTTATATCATGGTGAAAAAAATTATCATAGAATATCAATCATTATTTATAATATTATAAATTCCCCATCCATTATATATAGAAAATAGGTCATTTTTAACAAAATACACAATGTTCTGGTGAAGAAACGGTCATGGTTCAGGTGATCTTGGTTTTGGAAAATAAGATGAAATGTTGAAATGAAAACAAGAAATGGTCTAATGGTAAACATTACATGGTTTAATTTAATTACAAAAATGGAATAAATGGAAAAATACATTAAGAATAAATGAGGTTTAAGATATGAATTTGGTTTTCAAATAATTCTTTGACTAGATAAACCATGATATTGAAAACCTCAATGCATTGTGTTTTATACGTGGTCTAGAAAATAAAATTTTTAAATATACTATATTTTAGGAATTGGTTGGGATTTTAAGGAGGAATTTTTTTTAGTATTAAGTATAAATTTTACAAGGGATAATGTGGGTTTGTCACATGGATCATAGAGTGGCCATTTGAGATTCATGGATCAATTAAGATCACTGATAAAAATTTAAAGATATAATTTATCTCTACGTATGTATGATTTTATTATTAAAATAAGATATCTTATTCCATTTATGATGAATTAATACATCATATTAAATGAATATAGGGTGTAACACCCTGATATCTTAAATTATATTTTTCCTTTAAAGACATAATGTGTTCAATAGATTTCTTCAAACAAAACACAAAAACAAAACAAATTGTAGAACATTATAACACCATTAAGATGTAGCCATAGAATCGGTGGGTAAAAATAGATATAACTGAATTATGATATATATATATATATATATACACACATATCATTATCAATTCTAATGCTTTGATAAATTAAATTAGTGTAGCTAAATAACTAATAAGACTGATTTATGATTTAAAATGTAACACTTCTAAAATTATAATTTACTTGATTTATTTTAAGAAATTAAATTTATTATGGATAAAATATATTTTTGATATTAATAATATATTAACACAAATTTTATTAGTAATTTATAAGAAACAAGAATAGGAATATTTAATATTTTTTAAATGGATATTTTCTTATGAAAATAGTTTCATTATATTTTTATGTTTTTATTTAAAAAATAAATTATCAAATTTTAGAATTTTAATTTTAAAAAATAAACTTTATTTTTAGATTCATAATTTAAAATATTTCCTAAGATTATTTTTTGGGATTATTCTGAAATAAAATATTTTTTGGTAAGTGAAAAATACAGTTTTTACCAATGCTATAAATTTTATAACATTATAATTATTTAATTAAGACCTATAAGTTTACAAAACCATTTATTTGATCAAATTTTTGTTTAATTATTTAAAATTTATACTTTTAAATACTATTTTGAATTTAGAAAACCTATATTTATCATTTTATAAACTAAAGTAATATTTTCGAATAGAAGATGCTGGTTTTGGTCATTTCTTTTAATTAAATATTATTTTATTAAAATTATGTTTATATATATTTTATAAACCAAAAAAAATATAATAAATCAATTTATTTCATTAAAATTAAATACAATGATAATTGTATACTATGCATAAATTTAAAGATTCAAAATACACTTACAAAAAACGAGTTTTTACACGTTATATGCACTAATGTTAAATTTTATTTTTCATAAATATATAAATTTTATCTTATAAAATGTATTTAAAATTTATAATAATTATTTCCAAATTATTTAATAATTTTCATTTTTTTATTAGTCATAAAATTGATTTACTAGGGTAAAAACTAGTTACTGTGGTAAAAGTTAAATTTGTAAAAGAGGAAAATCTAATGTTAAAGAGTTGAAAACATGTATTAAATTTACTTTTATAGTATTTTAGACCTTATATTTTCCCCACTCTATTATTTATCAATTTTTGATCAACTTTCCTTGAGATTGACTTTCCATCATTAAAAAATTATGGATATTTACAAAAAAAATACATACTTTCTCACTTATAAAAGAGGCCTCTCACCACCCCTACAATACAACTCATAAAATTTGACTTCCTCATAAAAATATTCATGTATAAATTCCATTTTAATCCTATATTTATACCATTATATTCTTGTTTCATGATTTTATACGTATTCCTCAATTGCTAAGGGTTCCTCCGTGGAAATCACAAAGTGCTTCACGTGAGTGATCTTTTACCTTTAAATTATTTTTTCTCTACCTTAACTTTAAATTTATAATTTACCAATAAAAATTTATTTGAATTATTATTTTTTATATTATTAATTTTATCATGTAATGGTAATAATTATTAACTAACTTTCCCCTTTACCATTAATGAAAACAACAACGACATTCATCAGTGTATGAAAAATATCACCTCCTTAAAGCATCAGGTTGTGTTTTTCTTGATAGTATTACAAGGAAGGTCCTGATATTTTATTTAATAAATAACTAAAATATTTCTAAAATATTTTATATCCTTAAATAATAAAATATTTTATAAATTTCTTTCATTCTATGGAAAACAGAATCATCAACCATGCATAGGTGTGGACTACTGCCTCTATGGAATGATTGATTTCCATCTATATTTTCATAACATCCTTACATGACTGGTCATGAGAATGGGTGTAAGGGGTGAATATTATTTTTATGATATCATTAAATTTCTGGTATGAAATTTTTTAAAAATTATTAATGATATGATTAATCAATGATCACGGTTAATTTAATCATTTAAAACAAGATTTCTAAGAGATGGATCTTTTTATTCATATTATGAAATATTTTTATATCCATAACCTATTAAACTATTTCTTAAAATTATAATATGTTATTATAATAAGCACAAAATAAAATAATTATTCTTCTCTTATAATGATATTACAACTAAACCACCCCATAATTATCTATTAATCATTGTATGTTCATGTTTGGGTCGGTTCAACCACCTGCATGAATAATGATATAAATGTATATCATAGATGACTATGATAAATTAATTAATATTAAAATATGATATAAATATGTAAATGATTATTTTTATGGTTCTTCAATGGTAACATTTTTTTAAACTCATTAATTAAGAAAACACCTTTCTTTCATTAAGAATCATTGAAACATGATCACCATCGATTTCACCTTAAAGGATTATAACAAAAACTACAATAGAATGAAATTATACCTTTATAACTATCATGTAACATCTATTTTAGTACCTTTAATGATATCAGTATGATTAAATTTTTAACAATAATGAATAAAAATATCATTTATATGAAATTTGTTCAAAATAATCATGATTAATTACTTTTTTAATTGAAAATAGGTAATAACTAACTTTAATTTTTATAGATAATGATTATTAAAAAAGAGAATAAATGAGAATATATATGATTAATTTTATTGATTAGGTGATTATGTTGATTATTTTTTTATGCAAGAAGTTTGGTGTATGTTTATAGTAGATTAGGATAGAGGTAAGGGTTTTCTTGGTCTCAATTATGATTCTTTGTGACATAATACATTTTGTACACCATGTTTTCATTGTATGGTGTATTTACTACCCACTGATTTATTTTTATAATTTTTTTTTGTATTTAATAGGATATAATAATACATATCAAATTCTCCCACTCAAATGGATATTGATTTAATTGTTACACCAGTAGTAAGGATTTTTGGTAACTCGGCTTTTGATCATTGAGTTATTATCATCACTCGAACTTATTTCATATAATTTGGATAAATTATATCCTTGATTCTCTAAATTAGTATTATCACATTGTTTTATGTGGATTTATATTCTAACCACATAAATCCATGTCAAATATCTCTTACAATATTTAATATTTTTTCAGTAAGGTATATTGATATCTCAAATCTCCATTCTTTTAGTTATAAATTTTTATATTAAAATTTTTTCTTCCATGATTGGGTTCTCCCACACTAATATTTTATTATATTTTATTTTATAAAAATCATTAGGAAAATGATGCTTTAATAAAAATAATGTTTTATTGCTGTTTTTACAATGTGGTTTTTCAAAAAAGGTAATTTCAAAGAATTAAATAGGATTATTTCATAATCAATTTTTTTTCTCTTTGTCTCAAAATTCATATAGAAAAATTTATGTGATTTTCAACACTCCATTATTAGAGATTATTTTTAAAAGTAAAGTTTTTCAAAATCTTTCACATAACCTTTTAAAAAGTTACTTTTAAAAGTGACATATAAGTTTGTGTTTTATGTTAATGTTAAAAATGTTTTCTAAAATATCTTTTAGGTGTTCACCTCCATTTTACTTTTCATGTTCAAATGTATTTTCACTCGTGGGATTTATATTTCATGATTTATCCAGTAATATATATATATATATATATATAATTTGGAATATTTATATCATGGTATCAAATTATTCGATTCTCTATCCCTTCTTGTGTGATATTATTCGAACCATTATTTTTAAAGTATATTTTTTTATCTATGTAAAAATTCATCTAGGTTTCTTTTGTTACAATGGAGATATTTTATCTTTCAACCATCACCTTATTTCTATATATGTCTTATTTAATTTTCTTCTCTATAAAATATATTATACATCACCACCTTTGTCTTTACTTACCATACACCATGAATAGGAGTACCATTTTTTCCATTTCCTTTACTTTGTGAATATCCAATTTTCTATTTATTTGATTAAAGGGTTTTCACTTAGATTCCATGTGTCGATTGATTTGGTAAATTATTGACATTACTATATAACCCTTACTTTATACAGTCTTTTTTGAGGGGTTCTTACATAGATTTATATTCAATTTATTTATTGAGGGATTATTTAAAATTCATATATTTTTTATTTTGATATGTATTTGTGTTGATTACTCAAGAAAGTTGAAAATATATTATTTAACTATACAACTTATTTCATCATATGGGTTACAATCAAGTTATCCCATTTATTAATATGGGGGAAAGTATTATCATTATATATGTTATTATTATAATATGAATTATTTTTAAAAAAGTTTATTATGTATTGTTTACTAATTATTTCTTATGAATAATGCATTATACTTAAACAAGTGAAGGGTGGGTCTTGAATTTTATATCCCCTGAATGAATTTTTAATGTCTAGGATTTTCCTTTTATTATTTTTAAATATTATATGGAATTATTTAGAGACCGGTCACGAAGATGGCACATCATTCTGAGGTCCAGTGAGCCCGGAATGGTGGTATGAACTTTTTTAGTTAAGTGAGTCGGCACTTGTGCGCGGTTGTGGAAGTTTCCAAACGGATGCCTGGATTAAAAATCTGATCGCACCTTTGCGTCTGGGATGATGACTTTACCTAAGAATGAGTCTAACCTCGACCGGCGTGGGTCGAGGGAAAAAGTTAATTTTCGGACGTTTTAAGAAAAATATAATAAAATAAATTATCCAGTTTATTTTATTTCATTTAAAAAAACATCCGTTGTAGCGCGGAAACAGCGCAGCTGTTTCCTAAATTAATGGCACATCTTAATGACTTTGAAATGGCAAGTCAACGCCATTAATACTGCTGCATAATTAATTGACAACATGTTTCCCTTTTTAATGGGTTAAGCAATTGTACGTTGTGGGCAACGTAGAGAGAGGAACCTCTGCAGAATCCGCGGCGTGTTGGAGAAAACTCTCGGCGATGAACGGCGACGGATAGAAGTCAAGAATCGCTACGCCAACAATGTTGAAGGATCTCGGCAACAACGACAGTGCGACGCCTTCTTCAAAGATCGATCCTTTTGAAAGGTAGGGTTTTCTATTTCGATTTCTTTTCCTCGTATTTGAGTTTAAACGATGAACACAGATCAACCACGAACAAGTTGATCTGTGGATTCGTACGTTCTTGCGGGAGGGATTTTTCTTCAGGAAGACTATGGGGAATTGATCCATGCTTTATTTTGTTGTTGATTATTGCCCTGTTTTAAGCCTATTAAATGGAGCGGGTCAACGCCATGATGAACGACGGCGGAGGTTCGTACCTCAATTTGTTTATTTGGATTTCTTCATCCTTTTTCCTCGTGCGTTCTTTGCGTTCGTCGCGGGGCGATGAACAACGGATTGTTGCACATCCTTTCTGTGATGCAACAATCCCAAATCGAAGGTTCTACATCGCAACATCCTTGTGGAGGTGCGGTGACGATGGCGGATGACAAATCCGACCGGATCGGAAAGAGATTTCTTCAAAGCGTTCTTCGTGCGGGAAGATCGGAACATGTTTTTGGAGCCGATCGGAGGCCCAAAAATGATGGAAGTGCCGTCGTGGGGTCGGAGCGACCAGGACCTGGAAGTTTTGCAGCGATCAGACAGCCGAATTGATGATCGGAGCAGCACGGGAGGCGTGCTGGCAAAGAGCGTTGTTTCTGGAAATTTCCAGAATACACGGCGTGTACTTCTGAAGAACATGTCGTGTAGTTCTGGCGGTGTTGGCTAGGGTTTTGGGGTCAAAGAAGAATCACATAGCGTGTGACCCCGGTCACACGGCGTGTTGGACCTTCCCCGAAGCTCGGTGTGTACTTTGGGTAGTACATGGACACGGGATGATCTACACGGCTTCAGGTGGAACGGCGTGTACAGCTCGACAGAGGTGGCTACGTGGAGCTCGGCGTGTATCCCAGGGATACACGGACACGGGATGGAGTACACGACCGTGTACTCCACCACCCGGCCGGGTGAGGGCAACAGTGCGGGTCACCCTGTGTGCAGATTGCACGGGTTGGAGTACACTGGTTGATGACCGTGTACGGGCACATGGCTAGAGTACACGGAGCCAACCCCAGTTACCCAGACATGGTGTGTACTCCGTAATACACACCGTGTATTATGTTTTTCTACATGACCAGCCTCACGACATGGGTCGTTGTACACGGGCAGTACCCGGGGTCGGACAACACGGCGTGTATCATTTCTACACGCCGTGTACTTTTTGGAAAACAGCTTGGTCCTTTTGTTCACTATGCCTTGAAAATCTTTCATTTGGGTTAGTACCCCGTCTTCTTGTTCCCCTGAAGGTCAGGCATCATTCTCTCATGCAGGATTATGATCCCTTCAGCAGGACTTTCTGTGATAGAGTCAGGCATCCATCCGAGAGGCACGGATCAAGATCCTCTATCCATTCCAGACACTAGGTAGAGTTAGGTATCGGCATGACCAACTTTACCGGGCGTTGATCCTCTACCTAGAAGGTGAATTATGGAAGATTCGCGGTATCCTCCATGGCCCTGGCAGTGATCCTTATCTGTATATCGAAATCTTTCCCACTCAGGAGTGTTTCTCTCATAATGAGTGTAGCTTTATCTCGTGATGGTTCCCGAAGAACATCACATCCCGAACGGACGTCATCAGAGCTATAAGACTTGTGGAGTGTGTTCTCCAGGAACGAGCGCATCACGGAATCTTCGAACGGAATCCCTTTCGGGGGTATGCAGTTGCGTGACTTGTCTCAAGACCACGGGTCTGGGTTTTGGGTATATCTGGTTTATTTTATATGTTCTGTAAACATATACTATGCATAGCTGATTGTACCTTTACTTTGTGTACTGATTTGTGGTTTTCGGGGTCCTCTACTGAGTATTGTTATACTCACCCCTGCACGGGCTTTGTCCACACGTCTGGTGTCTTGGGCAGACGAGCAGCCTTTTGACAGAGTCCAGGGCGGACCAGGACAGGACCGAGCTTTCTGAGTTCCCTACAAGCTGAGGCATTCCTATGGCTATGAGCGGCAGTCCTGGTACCTTTGTGCTTACAGGTTGGACTATTCAGTTTTTCAGAATCTTGCTTTTGGTGGGGTGGTATTCTGGCATAGTTTTCTTTTACAGTACTCTACCTTTTGTCGTACTCTGTTGGTTGAGTTTAGTTGCATGCATGCATTTTTGTTCCTTATTGTTTTACATTTCAGCATTTGTGGGCTTGGATATGTGTGAGTGTGTACAGGTACTTAGGCAATGCCTCCCATGTTAGTGATATGTCTACTCGGTGCTAGTCACCAGCCTCTGGCCTATTGGCGGTGGGCTTGGGGAGTCACGGCGCAGGCCCCACTAGGACGGGTCGTGACAGAGTGGTATCAGAGGTGGTCAGTTCTTCCTTAGGACCAAGATTTTGTGAGTTTGGTTTGGGGAAACAGTGTTGAGTGTTTCTGGTTCAGCTTTCAGGCCAGAGACTCCAGTGTTGGTGCGGCGATCGACGTATCCATACACCAGGACTCTGATAACCTGCTTTTCGACTCGGTACACGAAAACACTGGTTGCGGGGAAATAAAAGGTACATGCATCATATAGGAATGGGTGGTGTTTTCCATGTCCTTGGTGTCAGCTATCCAGATATACTCATTGACCGTGGTACCTCTTGTTTGTTTACAGGATGTCTCCGCGACGCATACCTGTTAGGATTCAACAGCACGATAACGAGGATGACCCCCTCAGTGACGAGGCTTCGATACAGGGACCAGCTCCCCATGCATTGCCACCAGGTGGTGCACCTGCTATACCACCACCAGTGGAGCAGCCAGTGGTACCCGCGGTACTGACTGGTGAGGAGCGTAGGCTCAGTGCACTCCACGAGTTTCAGAGACAGAGACCCCTTAGGTTCCAAGGCGATCCTGACCCTCAGGCGGCTGAGGACTGGCTTGAGGCGATGATAAGAGTTTTTCGTCTAGTGAGGACACCGGCAGACCAGATGGTGGTCCTAGGAGCGAGCCTTCTTCAGGGTTCGGCGGGACAATGGTGGAGTCTTACCACGCAGACTCATGAAGAGGAGACTCGTTCGTGTACAGAGCTTGAGCGACTCTTCAGGGAGGAGTTCTCTCCAGTTACACTAAGAGTTGTGTGTATCCAGGAGCTTCTTCAACTCCAGCAGGGCAGTATGATAGTGGCTGAATATTCATCGAGGTTCACCAACCTCTCCAGGTACTCAATGGATATGGTCAGGGATCAGTACTTCAGAGCTCGGACCTTCGAGCGAGGCCTACGGCATGACATCCGAGCTAGTGTCGTGCCTATATGCATTTAGAATTATGCTAGAGTGCTCGAGAAGGACTTGGTGATCGAGAGATTCTTGGCGGAGCAGAGACAGCCGCCGACAGTCAGCAGCAGGCAGACAGGTGCAGAGACACCTGCAGTAGGGAGCCGACATTAGGCACGGGGATCTGGACGTGGGAGACGTAATAGGAGGACCTGGGATAGGGGATCGACAGTCCGGGGCTCTCAGGTGGGATCCAGTCATCCTAGGGAGAAGCGGTTCTACGCATGCGATGGTAGGGGCATCTCACTAGAGATTGCCTAACACGTCGAGCTGCTGGCAGGGAAGTGGTGGATGGACCATCGAGGTAGAGGCAGAGAATGGAGCAGGCAGATCTTCCAGGCGGCGGATGTGGCAGAGGAGTAGGGAGAGCTGCGGGTGGTGGCAGACGCTTCGACTTACTTCCACCACCACCCCCAGGAGGTTCGCACTAGGCTCAGGGAGCTGGGGGACAGGGACGGGGACAGCTGCATGCGGTCGAGGCATATGACCCAGGAGCTCCAGGGATGATTCAAGGTATGATCTATGTCTTTAATACCTTAGCTGACGTACTCATAGACACAGGTGTCATTCATTCCCTTATAGCCACATTTCTTGTACAAAACCTCAAGATTCCGGTAGAACCGTTGACTCGATCCTTACGCTTGGAGACACCTACGAGAGGAGACTCGATGATCACGCACCTTTGCAGACAGTGTGATATTACCCTTGGAGGTGAGATTTTCAGTTGTAACCTCTTGGTGGTAGCGTCGAGGCCTTATGACGTCATTCTCTATATGGATTAGTTATCTTTGGTCCATGCCCATATTGATTGTTTTAGGCGAAGGGTGTGGTGTGTCCGCCATGATGGAGCAAGGTTTTCCTTTATCGGAGAAAAGGAAACCTAGGTAGCATAAAATGGGCTCATGCATAGGAGGGTGCAGCCGATCACTCATGAGTTGGCTAGACTTACCCTCGGAGCAGTAGATGTTGTGAGCTCTCAGTTCCCAGCAGTGGTGGCGGAGTATGAGGACGTCTTTCCCAAAGATGATCCAGGACTACCTCCCCGCCAGGAAATCGACTTCTACATTGACTTACACCCTGGAATGACACCGATTTCCTCATCATCTTATCGAATGGCTCCCGCAGAGCTTCGTGGGCTGAGGGTGCAGTTGGAGGATTTGCAGAGCAAGGGTTTCGTAAGACCCAGCGTCTCACCCTGGGCGGCCCCAGTCTTGTTTTCCAAGAAGGAAGATGGGAGTCTGAGGTTGTGCGTGGATTACTGGTGCCTAAACTAGGTGACTGTGAAGAACAGATATCCACTATCAAGGATCGATGACCTCTTCGATCAGCTAAGAGGGGCATAGTGGTTCTCGAAGTTTGACCTTCGATCAGGCTATCACCAGCTACAAGTGCGGGATGAGTATATACCGAAGACGGCTTTCAGATGTCGCTACAGTCACTATGAGTACGTGGTGATGCCCTTTGGCATGATGAACACCCCTAATGTTTTCATGGGACTAATGAACCAGATCTTCCAGCCGTACTTGGACTGGTTCGTAGTGGTCTTCATCAACGACATCCTTGTGTACTCGGTGTCAGAGGATGAGCACGCGAGACACCTGCGGGTGGTTCTGGACGTACTCCGGGAGCACCAGATTTATGGAAAGATCTCGAAGTTTCAATTCTGGATTCAGGAAGTCCACTTTCTGGGACATGTCATCTCAGCAGATGGAGTGGCTGTGGACCCAGACAAGGTGGAGGCTGTGTTAGCATGGGAGCCACCTCGAAGTGTAACAGAGGTGCGAAGCTTCCTTGGGTTGGCAGGATATTACCAGAGATTCATTCCTGATTTCTCCCAGATAGCAGCACCGATGAAAGCCTTAACTAGGAAGGGGAAACCCTTTGTGTGGACAGAAAAGTGCCAGCAGGCTTTCAAGAAGTTGAGACAGAGTTTGAAGAGCGCCCCAGTCTTGAGATTGTCGGAGGAGGGTGTCAGGTACGTAGTTTTCTGCGACGCATCAGGGACCGGGCTTGGTTGTGTCCTGATGCAGCGACATGTAGTTATTGCTTATGGTTCGTGCCAGCTTTGGCCACATGAGCAGAACTTTGCGACCCATGATCTTGAGTCGGAATTGGCAGTCTTCGCATTGAAGATGTGGCGACACTACCTTATGGGCGAGCGGTTTATTGTATACTATGACCACAAGAGCCTCAAGTACATCTTCTCACAGAAGGATCTAAATATGAGGTAGAGATGTTGGCTAGAGTTCCTCCAGGACTATGATTTAGAGATCATCTATACTCCTGGGAAGGGGAACAAGGTGGAAAATGATCTTAGCAGAAGGTCGAGCTCACAGCTGTTGAGTGAGGCGACACAACAATTATCCGCATTACAGTTATCCTTCATGGATGGAGAGGACATAGCTTACCTACAATCTATGGTTGTCACCCCTCCACTCTTACAGTGAGTTAGGGAGGCACAGCTTGGGGATGTCGACTGTGTGGCCTTACGTGCTCAGTTATCCACAGGACATGCTCCTGATGGATATTCGCAAGGTGGGGAGCACGTACTTCTTTTTAGAGGATGCATTGTTGTACCAGTTGCATTGCAGGAGGAATTCCTGAGGGATTTCCATACATCCCCTTTGGCGGTACATCCTGGAGTGTCAAAGATGTACCAAGACCTCTGACAATAGTTCTGGTGGTTAGGCATGAAGAAGGTAGTAGCAAAGTTCGTTTCTCGATGCCTCGCTTGCCAGTAGGTGAAGGCTGAGCACCAGGTTCCAGCACAGTTAAATCACCCCATGGAAGTTCCAAAGTGGAAGTGGGATGGAATATCGATGGACTTTGTGATGGGCTTACCACGGACATCCAAGGGGCACGACTCCATCTGGGTGATCGTTGACCGACTCACCAAGTCGGCCCACTTCCTAGCTATCAGGGAGCAGAGTTCTGTAGAGAGCTTGGGACGCCTCTACGTGTAGGAGATAGTTCGGCTTCATGGTGTCCCATCGACTATAGTCTCAGACTGAGATGCCCGCTTCACATCCTGGTTGTGGAAGGGATTGCAGGAGGCTTTTGGGACTCAGCTATGCTTGATTACAGCATTTCATCCCCAGACGGATGGTTAGAAGGAGAGGACCATTCAGGTTCTGGAGGATATTTTGTGAGCCTGTATCTTGGACTTTGGTCATAGTTGGGAGGACCACCTACCACTGGTGGAGTTTGCGTACAAAAATAGCTAACACTCTACCATTGGTATGGCACCGTTCGAGGCCTTGTACGGGAGACCCTGCCGGTCACCGCTTTGCTGGACCAACCCCGGAGAGTCATCACTCATGGGTCCAGAGTTAGTCTGAGCTACCACAGAGAAGGTGTAGATCTTCCAGGAGAGGATGAAGACTGCACAGAGCCGGCAGAAGCCTTATGCTGACAGGCGACGAAGACCTCTGCAGTTCGAAGAGGGTGACCACGTCTTCCTTCAGGTCTCACCTCGACGAGGGTTGCGGAGATTTGGATGAGGCGGCAAGCTATCTCTGAGGTTCATCGGACCTTTGCAGATCCTGGGCAGAGTTGTTGAGGTGGCGTACCGCCTGGCTCTACCACCACAGTTGCATCGGGTACATGATGTCTTTCACATGTCGCAGCTGAGGAGGTACGTGCATGACCCATCAGACGTCATCGACTTCGGCAAGATGGACATCAAGGAAAAAGGGACCTTTGCTGAGTACCCAGTGGAGATCGAAGATTGACAGGAGAGGATCCTTCGTGGGTGATCGATTCCCTTAGTGTGCGTCCGGTGGTATCATGGGAATCTTCAGGAGAGCACGTGGGAGCGGGAGGCCCAGATCCGTGCCCAGTACCCTCATCTTTTTGAGTAACCTTTGTTTTGGCTTTTTGGGGACATAAAGCCCCAAGGTGGGGAGAATTTAATGTCTCGGATTTTATGTTTATTATTTTTAAATATTATATGGAATTATTTAGAGACTGGGCGTGAATATGGCACATCATTCCGAGGTCCAGTGAACCTGGAATGGTGGTTTGAACTTTTTTATTTAAGTGAGTCGGCACTTGTGCGTGATTGTGGCAGTTTCCAAACGGATGCCCGGATTAAAAATCTGAGTGCACCGTTACGTCTGGGATAACGACTTTACCTGAGAATGAGGCTAACCTCGACTGGCACAGGTCTAGGGAAAAAGTAAATTTTCGGATGTTTTAAGAAAAATAAAATAAAATAAATTAACCAGTTTATTTTATTTCATTTAAGGAAACACCCACTGCAGCGCGGCAACGGCGCAGCTGTTTCCTAAATTAATGGCACGTCTTAATTACTTTGAAATGGAAATTCAATGCCATTAACACTTCCATGTAATTAAATGACAACATGTTTCCCTTTTTAATGGGTTAATAAATTGTACGTCGTGGAAAATGTAGATAGAGGAACCTCTGTAGAATCCGCGACGCGTTGGAGAAAACTCTCGGTGACGAACGGTGACGGATCGAAGTCGAGAATCGCTACGCCAACAATGTTGAAGGATCTCAACGACAACGATAGTGTGACACCTTCATCAACGATCAATCCTTTCGAAAGGTAGGGGTTCCTATTTCGATTTATTTTCACCGTATTTGAGTTTAAACGATGAACACGGATCAAACATGAACAAGTTGATTCGCGGATTCTTACGTTCTTGCGAGAGGGATTTTTCTTCGGGAAGACTATCAGGAATTGATCCATGCTTTATGTTGTTGTTGATTCTTGTCCCGTTTTAAGCCTATTAACGGGAGCGAGTCAATTCTGTGACGAATGACGGTGGAGGTTCGTTCCTCAATTTGTTTATTTGGATTTCTTCCTCCTTTTTCCCTGCGCGTTCTTCGTGTTCTTTGTGGGGCAACGAACAACGGATCGTTGCGCATCCATTCCGCAACTCAAAGATCCAAATCAAAGGTTTGACATCGCAACGTCCTTATGGAGGTGCGGCGATGATGGCGGATGACAAGTCGGACCGGATCGGAAAGAGCGTTCTTCGAAGCGTTCTTCATGCGGGAAGATCGGAACACATTTTTGGAGCCGATCGGAGGCCCGAAAACGACGGAAGCGCCTTCGTGGTGTTGGAGAGACTAGGACCTGGATGTTTTGCGGTGATCGGACAGCCAGATTGATGATCAGAGCAGCACGGGAGGCGCGCTGGCAAAGAACGTTGTTTCTGGAAATTTCCAGAATACACGGCGTGTACTTTCGAAGAACACGCCGTGTAGTTCTGGCGGTGGCGGCTAGGGTTTTGGGGTCAGAGAAGAATCACACAGCGTGTGACCCCGGTCACACGGTGTTTTGGACCTTCCCTGAAGCTCGGTGTGTACTTTTGGTAGTACACAGACACGGGATGATCTACACGGCTTCAGGTGACACAGCGTGTACAGCTCGGAAGAGACGGCTACGTGGAGCTTGGCGTGTATCCCGGGGATACACGGACACGGGATAGAGTACACGACCGTGTACTCCATCACCCAGCTGGGCGAGGGCAATAGTGCGGGTCACCCCGTGTGCAGATTACATGGGTTGGAGTACACTGGTTGATGACCGTGTACGGGCACATGGCCAGAGTACACGGAGCCAACCCTAGTTACCCAGACACGGCGTGTACTCTGTACAACACGCCGTGTATTATGTTTTTCTACATGACCAGCCTCTTGACACGGGTCGTTGTACATGGGCAGTACCCGGGGTCGGACAACATGGTGTGTATCATTTCTACACGTCGTGTACTTTTTGGAAAATGGATTGGTCCTTTTTTTCACCGTGCCTTGAACATATTTCGTTTGGGTTAGTGCCCCTTATTCTTGTTCCCTTGAAGGTTAGGCATCATTCCCTCATACAGGATTATGATCCCTTCAGCAGGACTTTCTATGATAGAGTCGGGCATCCATCCGAGAGGCCTGGATCGAGATCCTCTATCCATTCCAGACCCTAGGTAGAGTCAGGCATCGGAGTGACCAACTTTACTGGGCGTTGATCCTCTACCTAGCAGGTGAATTCCAGATGAGTTGCGGTATCTCCCATGGCCCTGGAAGTGTTCCTCATATGTGTATCAAAATATTTCCCACTCAGGAGTGTGTCTCTCGTAATGAGTGTAGCTTTATCTCGTGATGGTTCCCGACGAACAGCACTTCCCAGACGGATGTCATCAGAGCTATAAGACCCATGGAGTGTGTTCTCCCAGAATGAGCGCATCACGAAATCTTCGAACGAAATACCTTATGGGGGTATGTGGTTGTGTGACTTGTCTCTAGACCAAAGGTCTGGGTTTTGGGTATATCTGGTTTGTTTTATATGTTCTGTAAACATATACTATGCATAGCTGATTGTACCTTTACTTTGTGTACTGGTTTGTGGTTTTCGGGGTCCTCTACTGAGTATTGTTATACTCATCCCTGTATGAGCTTTGCCCGCACGTCTGGTGTCTTGTGCAGACGAGCAGCCTTTTGACAGAGTCCAGGGCAGACCAGGACAAGACCGAGCTTTCTGATTTCACTACAGGCCGAGGCGTTCCTATGGCTACGAGCGGCAGTCCCAGTACCTTTGTGCTTACAGGTTGGACTTTGCAGTTTTTCAGACTCTTGCTTTTGGTGGGATTTTATTCTAGCCTAGTTTGCTTTTATAGTACTCTACCTTTCTTCATACTCTGTTGGTTGGGTTTAGTTGTATGCATATATTTTTTTCCTTAGTGTTTTACATTTCAAAATTTGTGGGCTTAGAGATGTGTGTGTGTGTACAGGTACTTAGGCAATGCCTCCCATGTTAGTGATATGCCTACTCGGTGCTAGTCACCAGCCCCTGGCCTATTGGAGGTGGGCTTAGGGAGTCACGGCATGGGCCCCACTGGGACGGGTCGTGACAGCATTGGTATGTCTCATGAGATAAACACATTTGGGTATTTTGTGTATGAATTCACTACTCATGAAGATGTCTCGACTGGAGAATTTATGACAATAATGATATGTTGGTTATATCCTTGATGATAATAATGATGTCTTGGCTGAGACATTGATGGTAAGAACAATATGCCTAGATTTATTCCTTCCATCATCATGAATCTATTTATTGTTATCTGTGTGTTCTATTTATTTTCATTGTTATCCATGGATATATTATTATCTCAATTTCAATTGATTATGGCATTATGATGACTACTTATTCTTACCATAATACTTATTCCATTTTTATGCCTTTATTTCTATAGTTATATATTTTTCCTTAAAAATCATTTGATCTCATCCATTCTTATGTTTCCATTTCCTTAGGTTATGAAAAAAAGTATTACACATTATAAAAATAGAATAATAGAATGTGTGGATTATTTTTAGGATATTTCAAAGACTTATTATTGATTATTTACTTTTTTATTTAATGGAAGAAAAATAAAATTTCCCTTGGTTGTGAAAGAAATTAGATTTATCAGTTTATGATTTGTCCCAATTCTCAAAAGATCTAAATCTAAATGCTCTTAGGAATGTATTGCATGAAATATTTTATTTAAGTCATGAAAATATGAGATTGTTATATCTAGGAATCTATTTTTGGTATCCAAACTGGTATGTAAAGTATGTGTTTTCATCATCAGATCTGAGAGTGTAGGTTAGATGTTTTATGGTTGGTATCAGATCAAAGGTTAAATTTGTATGAACCCATTTTTTCACTCAGGTATGGATCCTTTAAATTTCGGTCTAATTATTTATTTTGGACCTAATATGGATGCCTAATGAGTCATAGAAGGTCACGTGGGTTTCTATGTCTTGTTCAGATCCCAAAAACCAAATTTTTTGGAAAAATGGCCATATCGCATGGTTAGAGTAAACTGTGCAGGTAGGGTGAACTGTTAGATCTAATCATGAGGATGGTCTTCATTTTCTGTCAGAGCTATTCCAAATTTTTGGTGCCTGTTTTCTCTAACCATGTAGCTTAACTGTGCAATTTCCCCTCTTCTTTAAGTACCTAGGCATGGTTTGTACACAATTTGTAAAATCATGCACATGCTATTTTTTAGGAAGATTTACCATTTTTTCCTTAATGGTCTAATTATCTCAACCCTCGTTTCCTATTCCAAACTCTAATGGAAGGAACCTCCTTTTCTCCCCATTTGGATCTCTTTGAAGTCTTAAACTAGTGGTTTAGAGATCTCATTCATCTGGGATCTGATCGATCTTTTTTTCATCACGTTGGATGTGCAATGGAAAGTACTTGAGTCTGTTTGAGTCATTCTTCATCTCTCTCGATCTCAACCTAGTTATCAAGGTGTGAGATTTTTTATCTTTTTCTCAAATATACTCCATTCCAATCCAAATTAGAGGCCAATATTTGAGTAGAAGATTCATACGAGTACAGGGTGGGAGGTTTATAACACATCCCTCAAGTTCATTGATTTTAGAATTGTCATGTGGGGCCCACCTATTTTATCAGGTTCTGTTTAATGAATTTATATACCTTTATTATACTCATTATAGTTGTATAGTTATGCTCTTTTGAAATATTTTATTAATTATTAGTGGTTACACCCATGATGTCCAACACCCCATGTTGGGTGATATGCCATAATTGAGTTTTTAGTGTTTTGACACTTTCAATCCATCGTTCGGGTGCGCTCAAGCTTGACCACACTAATGGTAAGCCTCTTTATATCAAAATCCTATGTAATCATATAATTTTGAATGGAAAGTACCATGTCATTTCCACTTGACCCACCTATGTTATGTGCCTAAGTGTAATTAGTTGTTTAAAATGATAAATTTGCAAGTACATTGTATGAATATGACTAGGCCATATTAATTGAAAATGAATAGTGGGTTTCTTGTCATAGTACCCCTTTACACTTATTGTGGAAGGTATTTAATGAACCAAATTAGATTATTATGATATAAATAGTTAGATTAAATGGTTTTATGCTACTTGGCCTTGTCAAACTAATGAAATTCAAGGCTTGAACCTAATGAGTGTTATAAAATTCATAGTTATAATATGGACTTATAACATTAAATGAATTTAAAAAAAGGTGAAACTTTATGAACATAGACCTCAACATCTTTATAGGAAGGCTTGACTTGTGTTAGCTCTTGGATTCCCAATAGAATGGCTTGGGTATTCAAGGACATCACTCTGATTTAAGGATGCCGGTTACCTTTGGTGAGACCTACCTGGGAACCTAATCCATGACTACCTTTTTATTTTGGGTATAACACCATATTATGCCTTCATTATTATTATAGGATGCCTCAGATACACTCCTTGGACCCGGCATTACTTGAGGTGCCTTGGTTACATCCTTGGGCATGGCCACTACTTATCTTCCTTTTTACCTTGGATGTATTCCCTGGACTCTGATAGAAATATTATTGTGGTAATTAATTGGATGATGCTCCATGGATTACACTATTACCCCTTATATAGACTCAGTTACTACTGATTTAGTAACCCATGAGGTCTAGGTTTCCTTTTTGAATATCATGGAACCACTTCATATTAATTATCAATTATGGTTATCTTATTACATCTTGGAACATTCACTATTTATACCAACACTGGGTGATGTCAGTGTTATATATGCCTCACATGACTTGTTTATATAAACTAGTAATCAAGTAAATTATGAACTGGTTATATTCTCAAACACCAGATGAGGGATGAATTAGGTACTTGGGTATTTATTACGTTGTACCATTTTACATAATATATCCAAGCCTGCATATTGTAATTTTTTCATTACATGAGATATATGTTATAGACACTGTTGGTGGTGGCCCATTGAGATTTATCTCACACTCTATCTTGGTGAAATCGGTACCCAAGTATACTACATTATTATAGGTGTTGATAAAGGGAATCATACGACTTTGAACACTTGATTGCTTGTTTTTTAGTATGAAGCTGGTAGCAGATGATCGAGATAGAGCTCAGGATGCTAGGGATAGTTTATGTATTTCCTTTTGATACATTGGGTTTTTCAGGTATGATTGCTACTTTGTATCCCTGCTTTTCAACAAAATAAATACTTGACATATCATGATCAGTTGTTGTAGGCTTTAATTAGTTATTCCAGTTATTTCAAATATTTTTTTCCTTTTCTCTTTATAATGTGCATTATATTTACTTATATTTATTCCACTATTTACCATTGTTTATATTTATCCATTGTGATAGTCTCTGATAATGATGGAATAGTCTCCTCATGGGTACACCCTAGCCCCTCCCTACTAGTTTGAAACCTCTAGAATTCAAGGAGATGTGCTTGAGTCCATATGGCCCACAGGGCTCGGGTCATCTCCTAAGTGGAATCTGGGTTCAGGGTGTCACAAACTGGTATCAAAGCGGTTATTTTTTCTTTACTATTTGGAGATAATAGTGAGGAGATTATAAATTCTTAGGAATTATTCATATATCATGTTTGGGCATCGCAGACCCATGTTCGGGGTAAAATTTGAGTTTCCTAAATTATGATTGTTGTTCTACTTTTTTCTATTACACTTGATATCCTTTCATTATTAGGTGATGCACATGTTGTGTGAAGTTTTTGATTATTATTCTGATTGATAATTTCATTTCATCTTCGGCACGATGATATGAGGGTAAGGATCATTGTTAAAAGAATCATTATTGGAGCTTATAATTTATATGTCATTCATATTTCCAGGCCATATAGGTGCATTCCACTACTTGTATAACTTGATATTCTTGTGATTGTTGAGTGATCCTTGATTATATATATGCTTGTACTGCTTTTGGGTTGTGATTAAGTGATTTCTTATTTCAATTATTGAGGTTTTATGGTCCCTAGTGGGATGGAATTATTAATTTACTTAATCAAGACTTTTATTAGAAATTCAAGTGGGTGTTAATCTAAGTGATAAGTATTTTGGTACCAAATTCACTTGGATGGACAACAAATTTTAAAAGAACTTTGATACAAGTTCTAAGAAAATTAAAACATAAAAGTGGAATAGTTGAACATCCTTATCCTACCTTGTCACCTTTATGAAAGGTAAGTGAGTGAACCTAGTAATTAAATGTTAAATTAAATGAAATGGTTTCTATTAAAGGATGAGTCAAGTTACTATTGACCCTTCATTTACTAAAACCCCTAAAACTAATATTTGAGCACTTACTGATACCTGGCTATCTAAGCAGGTAGTTGGGGTAGTATGCCTTTGGTAGTGATATTCCTTACATTCAGTATCTACTAATGATGCTACATATATGCTTCTAAATTTTTTTCTAAGGCATGTGATTGGAATTTCTAGACCAATGTTGTCATGATGTCTTCATTTCATACACCAGAATGGTGGCAACAACCATGATCCAGATATGGTGGGCCCTAAGCCACCAGTCTTACCACTAGAAGTTCCACATGAGGCACCGCCTTTCGTACCTGATCCGGGAAAATATTCCCACGCTCCTAATATTTTCCTATGTGTGATGAATTCCATGCATGGTTCTCCATGAGCTACACCTGTGATGGCTGATTTGACTCGTGAGTTTTAGTTGTAGCATCCTTCCACCTTCTCAGGGGGATGGCAGTCTGTAGGCTATTGAGTCTTGTCTAGAGGCCACCTTGTCTATCATTGAGCATCTAGAGATGCCTCCAGAGCATAGGGTCAAACTTGCTACTTACATGGTGCATGACTCATCCAAGAATTTGAGGTAAGTGATTACCCAGGATGGTTGTCATCATGGAATGTTATGGGTTGATTTTTAGACTACCTTCAATGATCAATTATTTCCTTAGATGTTGAGAGCTAATAGAGCTAGAGATTTCATACATCTTGAGTAGGTTTCTATGTCAGTTATGAATAATTTAACATTTTTCATGGAGTTTCATCATTTTGTACCACTTTTATCTGATGATGATCTTTCACTTTCTAGACACTGAGGATGGGCTCCAGTATGTCATCCTTACTCAGGTGAATATATTTCACCTAAATAATTTCTCTATGACTGTAAATTAGTCTCTAATCTATGAGCACAACCTGAGGGACAGTGATAGTATCGGGTATAGATGATCGGTGCCAAGGTAAACTGGTAGTTCTTCCGATGACAAAAAGTGATCCCTCAAGGTTTCTCATCAGAGAGGTGGCAACTAGGCTACCCATGCAGGTATCTCTGTAGTGTGTCACCAGTGCAGATGTACGGGGCATATGATGCCTTAGTGTGACAGAGACCCACTGGAGTGTCGGTATTACGGTCCTATAGAGAATATTCATCATTTATATTGGACCTTTATCTCAGATTCTATTAGAAGAATATCCACACAAGCTCCACCTTTAGGGGTAGGTTCTTTTACGATGTGTCAGGTAGGGAGTTGGAGTAGCATTGGTAGGACTGGATGAGGAGGAGGTTGTGGTCATGTTAGCCAGACCCCTGATCACTATCATTATCAGCAAAGTAGTTTTAACCATGGTATTCTAGTTGTTTCATAGGTTCATGGATCAGGACAGATGCATGCTTTTCGACTGAGACCCGAGGATCAGGCTGCGAGACCATCTTTAGTACGAGGTGCTATTCTAGTAGCCTCTACAATAATATCTGCTTTATTTGATATAGGCTCTTCATACTCATTTATATCAATATATTTCATTGAAATACTTAAGATATAAATATAGTTTTACCATGGTGTTATGATCCTAGATACACTATTAGGGGAACGATCAGAGGGAATACGCCAGTGTGGGCATTGTCCCCTTAGGGTAGGTAGTTTCCCTTTCTTATGGGACCTCTTTGTTCTTGAGATTTACATCTTCAATTTTATTCTTGGGATGGATTGTTTTGTTTTGTATCATGCCTTTATAGACTGATATCGCTAAAGGGTATTGTTTACATCACCATAAGGAATTAGTTATCTTTATAAGGGTGAGTGGGATGTCCAAGCTTGAAGATCTGGACTAAAGCATCGTGGGCTCAGTGGGGTGACCACCCAGATTAAAAATATCTTCATGTATGATCAAGTTATAGACTAGACCAAATTCAAAAAAATAGTAGATTATTTCAAGGATGTCATTATTGATGAAATTTCTGGATTACCTCCTGAGAGGGAGGTAGAGTTTATGATTAGTCTTGTTCTAAGAGAAACTTCAATGTACATTCCTCCATATAGGATGGAACCTACTAAGCTCCAGGAGCTCAAGAATTCATTAAAGAATCTAGATGACAAGGGTATAATATGGCCTAGCACTTCCTCTTAGGGTTTACATGTTCTTTTTTCAAGAATGTGGATGGGACCCTTAATATGTGCATGGATTACAGATGGTTAAACCAGATTATGTTCATGAACTAGTATCAACTAACTCATATAGATGATCAATTTGAGCAGATCCGAGTAGCTAGGGTATTCTCTAATATTGACCTAAGATCGAGATATCACCATGTGTAAGTCAGGCCATCAGATATACCATATACATCCTTCCATAGTAGGTATGGTTGGTATGAGTACCTAATTATGTTGTTCAGTCTTACGAATTGTCCCACCATTTTCATGTATCTAAATAATAGGGTGTTCCGCCCCTCTTTGAATTATTTTTTCATGGTCTTTGTGGAATGAATCTTAGGGTATTGTCACACTCAAAGCGACCATGCCAAGCATCATGAGATCATTCTGAGTACACTAAGAGAGAATTAACTTTATGCTAATCTTTCTAAGTGCCACTTATGGATTGAAAATGTTCATTTCTTAGGTCATATTATCTTAGAATCAGAATTATCTATTTACCCATAGAAGGTTAGTGTTGTGGTTTCCTAGGAGAATCCCAAGAACGTGTTTGATATATAGAGTTTCTTGGGGATAGCTAGATATTATAGAAAATTCATATAGAAATTTTCATTTTGTCATTCACCTCTCACTATACTTATAAAGAAGGTTATTAAGTTCCTATGTTCAGAAGCATGCGATAAAGACTTTAAGGAGCTAAAAGGGAGGCATTTCATGACAACTATTATGATTATTCTAGAGCCTAGTAGAGGATATATCATCTTATGTGATGAATTAGGCATTGGACTCAGATCAGTGTTGATGTAGGAGGATAGATTCATTACATATGAATCCTGGTAGTTAGGACTTCAAGAGATAAATTTCCCCATGCATGATCGTGAGCTAGAAACAGTTGTCCATGCCTTATGTTACTGGAGACAATATCTATTAGGTGAGAACTTTTCAGTGTACACGGACCACAAGATCCTAAAATATATCTTTCCACAACATTACTTGAATCTTAGACAACAAATATGGGTCAAATATCTTCAATCCTTCATTTTTGAGCTTGCCTATATTCTCAGAAGGGGAAATGTAGTCACTGTTGCACTAATTCCAAAAAATTGTACAAGGGTATTATGGGAATCCAGTGATGAATGGTACTTAATGTCCCTATTTTCTGAGTAGAATATGGAGTTTCATTACCATCATGAACAATATTACCTCTCATCCTTGTATGTTACCTTTTCCCTCCTTGAGAAGGTGAAGGGTATACAATTTGTAGATCCAGATGTCTTGTTCTCCGTGAGAGTATATCAGGAGAAAACTCACCTCCAGATTGGTCTATGGACAGAGATGGCATCCTTTATATACATGGATGTGTCTCAGTTTCTATAGATATAATATAGAAGTTAATGAGAGAGTATCACTTTTCTCAATGGGAGTTTCATCCAGACATCTCCAACATGTATTGAGATATGCAATGCCAGTATTGGTGGCATGGGATGAAATGTCAGATAATAGGCTTTATCACTATATGTTCCACCTATCAATAGGTGAAGGTGGAAAACCATATACATGTAGGATTTTTTAAACTACTTCCAATCTTAGAATAGAAATGGGAAGATATTGCTATGGATTTTTTAGTAGGCTTACCTAGGTCACAGAGGGGTACTAGTGTAGTATGTGTAGTTATTTACCAACTAACAAAATCATCCCACTTAATTCCTATCTAAGATACTTCCTCAGTTGATTAGTTGAGAATATTATATGTCCATGAGATCGTAAAACTACACAAGGTCCCTTGTTCTATCGTTTCAGATCAGGATGCTTGTTTCACATCACGGTTCTGGTAGTGATTACAGAAAGCTATGGGTACATAGGTGCTTCTCAACACATCTTTTCACCCTCAAACCGCTGAAAAATTAGAACTAATGACATGCATTCTAAAGGACATGTTCCAGGTATATTTCATTGATTTCAGTAGTTCTTGGGAGAATCATATCCCTCTTGATGATTTCTCCTATAATAATAGATTTCAAGTGATAATTAAGATGGATCTTTTTAAGAACTTATATGGTAGGTCGTTCTGTTCACCCCTATACTAGATAAAGGTAGGTGAGGTAGCCCTACTAGGTCCTCATCTCATATAGGAGACTATGGAGTAGGTTCAGCTGATCAGAAAGTGTATGTCTACTGCTCAGTCTAGACAGAAATCTGATGTCGATCGTTTTTTACGACCTCTAGAGTTTGAGGTTAGAGATCATGTTTTCCTTCAGGCATCGCCCAAGCTAGGGAATATAAGGTTATGAAAGCAAGGGTTGTTTTCACCTTGTTATGTAGGGTCATTTGAGATTCTAAAGGGAGTTGAACTGGTAGTCTATCAATTACTACTACCTCATAGGTATGATTTCATGAATGTTTTCTTTCATGTTTCACATCTTTTCAAATATCATACCAATCTGTCTAATAACTTTGATCTCGAGGAAGTTGGGATAGATGTTGATGATACCTTTAAGGGGTATTCAGTATGAATCATTGATAGGAGAATGAAGTCACTTCGAGGCTAGTTTTTCCCTCTGGTATGGGTAATGTGTCAGCATTGCTTAATACAGGATGATACTTGGGAGCGAGAGGTCGATGTATAATACTATTTTATAGAGTTGTTCTCATACATTGTTTCTCCACCCTTAGAAGTTGAACTCGGGGAAAAGTTAATTTAAGGGGGAAGACTATAAGAACATGGTTTTTCACTCAGTTGTGGATCCTATATATTTCAGTCTAATTCTTTTTTTTTTTGAATTAATATGGATGCCTAATGAGTTAGTAAAGGTCACAAGGGTGTCAGGGGCTTGTTCAGATCCCAGAACCCATATTTTTGGGAAACAATGGCCAAGTCACATGGTTAGACTAAACCGTGTGGGTAGATATCATGGTTAGATATCACCATTAAGATAGTATACATTTTTTGTAGATCTATTCTGCATGGTTGGCGCATAGTTTCTCAGACTATGTGGTCTAACCATGTGAGTTCCCATCTTCTCCAGGTATTCATTCATAAAACCATGGGTACAAACCATACACAAGTTATTTTATGGGTATATTTACCATTCTTTCCTTAATGATCTAAGTATATCAACCCTTTATTTCCTATTCTGAACTCTAGTGGACAGAACCTCCTTTTATCCACATTTGGAGCTCTTTGAAGGCCTAAAATAAGGATTGATATATCTCCTTCATTTAGGATCTGATCGAGATTTTGTTCATCACATTGGATGTGAAAGAGTACATACATGAGTCTATTTGAGCCGTTCTTCATCTTTCTTTCTATCAACAAAGTTATCGAGGTGTGAATGTTTTTACCTTTTTCATAAATCTAATTTGTTTCAAGATGAATTAGAGGATGATACTGGAGTAGGAGAGTCATAAGAGTATGAGGTGGGTGGTCTAAAACTCATCCCTCAAGTTCATTGAATTTAGAATTGTCATGTGGGGCCCTTCAATTTCATCGAGTGTCATTTAGTGAATTTATATGCCTTGTTTATACTCATTATAACTGTATGGTTATTCTCTTTCCAAATATGTGATTAATTTTTTGTGGTTACACCCATGACGTCCAGCACCTCATGTAGGGTGATATGCTATAATATAATTTTTATCATTTTGACAATTTTGAGTCATTGTTAGGGTGTGATCAAGCTTTTCCACACAAATAGTAAGGTTATTTATATTAAAAGAATATCGAATCATGTAATGGTGAATGGAAAGTACCATTTCACTTCCACTTGACCTGCCTAAGGTAAGTTCCTAAGTGTAATTAGTTGTTTACAATGATAAATCGACAAGTGTGTGGGATTAATATGTATTTTCCATATTAATTGAAAATTAAAGGTTGGTTACTTGCCATATCACCCCTTTCCTCTTGTAGTGGAAGTTAGAAGATAAACTAAATTAAATTATTTTGATATACATAGTTAAATTAAATGGTTTCAAGCTATTTGGCATTGTCAAAATAATGAAAGTCGAGGCTTGAACCTATTGAATTTGATAAAAGGCATAGTTATAATATGTCCTTATTACATTAACTGAATTAAATGTAAGGTGGCTATTTATGCACATGAACTTTAAAATCTTTATAGGAATTCTTAACTAATGTTAGCTCTTGGACTCTCTAGGGAATGCCTTGGGTACTCGAGAACGTCACTCTGATTCAAGGATGTCGGTTTCCTTGGGTGAGACCTACCTAGGAACCTCATCCTTGTCTACCTTTGGATACCCTATATGACACCGTAGGATTATTCATTGTTATTAAAGGATGCTTCAAATACACTCCTTGGATCCAGCATGACTTAAGGTTCCATAGTTACATCCTTGGGCCCAACCACTACTTATCTCTCATTTTACCTTGGATGTATTCCTTGGACTCAGTTAGAAATATTATTATGGAAATGATTTTGAAAATTATCCTTGGATTACACTCTTATCCCTTATCTAGACTCATTTACTACTGAGTTAGGGGACCCTGAGCTCTAGTTTAAATTGATGAATACGATATAACCACTTCATATTAATTTTAAATTATGGTTGCCTTGTTACATCTTGGAACCTTCACTATTTAAACCATCATGAGGTGATGTTCGTGATGGCTATGGCTCATGTGACTTGTTTATATAAACTATTAATCAAGTAAATTATGTGGTTACATGCTCAGACACCAACTGAGGGATGAAAAGGGTACTTGGGTATTTAGTTACATTGTACTACTTTACTTAATATATGCAGGCCTGCACACTATTATTTTTTTATTACACTGGCCGGATGTTATGGGCACCATTGGTGGTAGACCACAAAGATTTATCATGTACCATATCCAGGCACCATTCATACCTGGGTTGACTACATGATTACAGGTGTTGATGAAGTGAAACATATGGATTCAGAAACCTGATTGCTTGTTGTGTTAGTATAAAGCTGGTAGTAGATGACCGAGCTACAGCTCGGGATAATAGGGATAGTTTATGTATTTCCTTTATCTATATTAGGTTTTTCATGTATGATTAATACTTTTTATCCATGTTTTCCAACTTACTACATACATGGAATATCATCATTAGTTGTTTTATGCTTGAATCAATTATTCTATTTATTCTAATTATTTTTATCCTTGTCTCATTCTGTTGTGTATTCAATTTACTTATATTTCTTCTACTATTTACCTATGTTTACATTTATACATTATGCTACACTCTGATAATAAGGGCATAGTCTCTCCATAGACACACCCTAGTCTCTCGCTTCTAGTAGGCAACCTCTGGCATTTGGATAGATTTTCTTGAGGCCATGTGGCCCATTGGGCTCAAGCCATCTTCTAAGTGGCATCTGGGTCTATGATGTCACAATATAACTTTAGAGGTTATTATGTTGGTTGAGGATAATTTAAGGGTCGGTAAGTTAAGTTTTATCATAATTTCGTAGGTATAGATAACCCTTTAGGTTAGCAGAAGATATATTGAATATTTTGGTGATTATAATAAGAGAACTTTAGTTATATCCCTAGATATATATCTAAGAGATAAATTTAAGTATCAGATAACATCCCAAGGTTTTGTTAAAGTATATATTATGTGTTTATCCTAGAAATTAAATTAATTTATTGATAATAATAGTGGATATGGGATCTAGACCAGATGTTCCTAGAATAATAAGACAGAAAATAATAGATTTATTATTAACTTGATCATCACTTGGTGCATGACAAAGAGGCCTAACTTCACACCTGGTTTAACACTCCTATAAGATATGATTTGTTTAATCGTATTCTCCTTGTGATCTATTATGAATTATTTAATAATGATTTTAACTAATTAGGTTAGAGAACCTAAATGAAAATTGGCCTCAGATAACCAAGGATTGAATAAAGATAATCCTAGGTTGAACCAAAAGTATCATATATTAAAAATAAAGGTGTTATAGAGGAATATGCATTCATACTGATATTTTCATAATCATATTTTTGATATTATCATAACTATTTTGGTTTTAGTAATTGGCTGAAACAAGATCATGAAGATGAAGCTGAGAAAGGTATGTATCTAGAAAACACTATACCATATAACCGAATAAAGGATCCTACTTAAATGATTTATAATTATAGTATATGGCTATTTTGATGTAAAAGGTGAGTTTCTTAGTCTTACCTAAGGTAGTGAGATTGATATTTTAATAGAAATTAAATCTTTAAACTCTTAGTAATTTTCATTTTTTAGTGATATTTATCAATGATATTCTAGTATATTATAAAATTTATGAGGATTATATGAATCATATAAGAATTTTTATTTAGTGTTTATACTTTAAAGGTTTGTAAAAATATATTAAAAAGTATAAATAAAATTGAAGTGATGTTATGAAAAGGTTATATTTTGGGGATAACTATTAGAGAACAAATGATTGCGGCATTTATAACTCTTTGATTTAAAATATGCTTGATGTAGAGTTAATAAAAGGTCGATTGATTTTGAGAAAATGATTTAGATTTTATTAATATACATAGAATTTATTATCCATCCAATTAAAATGTGATCCATCATATTTGAGATGAATTTTATATCATTTTTTGGGATTATGATATATATTTACTAGTGTATAATCTTACAAATAAGTGATTAATATCATTTGAGGGTTAAAGAAAGTGTTAATTTCTAGAAGAATATATGGTTTTACTATGGTTTAATGTATTGGATATTCATATTCATTGGGGAAATTTATATTTTGGAGAATTTATTATTAGGGTATATGTATACCTGAGTATAAGATTATATGTAATATTAATGTTGTTTAAGGACAGATAAGTAACTTAATCTAGCCTAATTGAGTAAGGTCGATTTCATATTTAAAGTTATATCCTAGATGATAAATATTTTAAAAATACCCTCATTTATATTCATCGATGAGTAATAATTAAAATTACTATGATGTAATTTTTTTAAGTGGGGATAATATAACACCTTGAGATCATAAATTTTATTTTTTTTCATCAAAAACCTAATATTTTTAATAGCTTTCTCCATACGCAACACCAAACAAAAATAAACTATGAAACATTATATAACTGTTAAGATGTATCCATATAATTTGTGGGTAAAATATATATAGCCAAATTATTAAATATATATATAAATGAAAATAATGTCCTTTATCAATGCTAAGGAACTGATAAATTAAATTAGTGTAATTAAATAATTAAAAAGACTAATTTATGATTTAAAATATAACACTTCTAAAATTGTATTTTATACACTTTAATTTAAGGAAATAAATATATTTGGGATAAAATATATTATTTATATTAATAATATATTACTATAAATTTTATTATAAAATTATAGTAAATAATAATAGTAATAGTTCATTTTTTTTAAATGATATTTTCCAATGAAAACAGTTCTCATTATATTTTTATATTTTAATATAAAAGTTAAATTATCAATTTTTAGAATTTTAATCTTAAAAAATAAAATTCATTTTTAGATTCATCATTTCAATATCAGAGTTAGATAAATTTTTAGGATTTTCTTGAAATTTTTGTTTTTTCAATCAATAGTGAAAAATATATTTTTTATTAATAATGTTAACTTTATAACATTATCATTATATAAGTAAGACCTATAAGTTTATAAAACATTTTTATTGATAAAATATGTATTTTTTGAGTAAAAAATATAAATTTTTAAGTATTATTTTAATTTAGAAAACATATGTTTATCATTTTATGAACTTAAATAATATTCTCTAGTGAAAGAAACTGGTTTTTGTATTATTTAATTAAATAAAATTTTGGTAAAATTTTGTTTTTACTTTATTTTAAATCCAAACAAAATTTTTTTTATGATAAATCAACTTATATCATGAAAATTAAATAAAATGATAATTTTATCCAACACATAAATTTTAAGCTTAAAAATACACTTTTTCTAAAAATGGGTTTTTACACATTACATGTGATAATATAAAAATTGATCTTTCATAAGAATATAAATTGTATCTAATAAAATTTATTTCATTTTTTAATCATTTTTTCCAAATTATATAATAAGTACTATTTTATTTTTATGTATAAAAATGATGTACTAAGGAAAAAACTAGTTATTACGAGAAAATTTTAAATGGTAAAAGTGAAAAATATAATGGTAAATAGAATTTATAGACCTTATCTATTACCATTTACATTATTTATCAATTTTTTATTCACTTTACTCAAGAGGGACTTTACATTATTAAAATTTATGGGTATTTACAAGAATGTCATCCTTTCTCACTTATAAAAGGGGTCACTCACCACACTTTCAATACCACTCATAAATTTTTTTTTCTCTTAAAAACATAAACTTTTTAATTCCCGTTGAATCCTCTCATTCATAAAATATATTTTTGTGAAAAACCTGAGCCTAATCCCTCTATTTCTATGGGATCTTTCAAGGAAATCTCAAAGTGCTCAACGTGAGTAATCTTTTTTCCTTAACTTCTTTCATTTATATCTTACATTTATAATTATAATTTCAAAATACCTATGTAGTGAAATAATCATTGGTTATAAGATGAATTTTATTATTTTAAGGTAGTAAATATTTACCACATTTCCCCTTTTCCCTTAAGTAAAATAAAAACTAATTTAATGTGTTTGTGTGTTTGCAGATTACTGCCTCTATGAAATGTCATGTTTTGTTTTCCTTAACTACCTTACATGGGTGGTCTAGATTTTAAATTTAATTTTTAAGTATTATATTTATAATATATTTTATATTTTTAAATAATAAAATATTTTCATACCAAGTTAGTATTTTATGTGTTTTCAATTAGTCAATATTTGTTTAGTGAGTATATATAAAGTGATGATACTAGGAGGATTATTATGGATTCATAAAATATTATATATATTACTTGATAAATTATATGTGTTAATTCTGATATTTTTTTAATAGGACTTAATTCATAATACATTTTCAAATTGTGTTAGTAGTTTTCATAATGCTTACCATAAGTGAAGAATTGAAAATTAAGAAATCATATCTTAATTGAGTGAAGAAGTGTTTCGAAGAAGGTGATGTAATATTATATTATTTTATAAATAATTTATTTGAATTCTATTATTTTTTTTCCTGAAGAACATGTGTTTAAGACTTATTTAGTTTCCATGCAATAATTTTAGAGCATGAAAAAATAAATATATTGTGTCATGAACTGAGATTTATTAAAATTTATTTGAGGAAGGATTGAAAATATAAATTATATTCTAATAATTAATCTAATTAATTTAGTGTTACTTCATTAAAAAAGTAGTACAACCCCAAAAAATCCAATATTCTAGATCAACCTCACATTTGGGATCATGAATCACCATGTTGGAGGCTTTATGCATGGTTTCCCTGAGGCAGAAGTGAGATAGGACATACATATTACCCATAGAGAGCACATGGGTGTAGTAGTTCTATCGTACATGGTGTAATTATGGAAGAGGGTTTCAACATGGGCCAATTCCAGTAGGATTCAAGAGTGAACCCCTGGGTGTGTTTTCTTATATGGCATAGGGTATCCATTAATATAACTAATGTGGGATGCGAGGTCATGCTAGAAATGATCATGTGTTAAAAAAAATATGCATAAAATGAGAGTTGTCTAATCCAAATAATCTTATTCATCTGATATTTTACCACATCATCTCCTACCTCCCATCATGGTTTTTCTGTGTGGTTCACACTAGATCTTGAAATAAAATATTCCAATCATCTATTATTCTTGAATATAGACTTTCTCCAATTATAATGATTTGATCAAAGCACTGGTATGATCAAAATAATGAGATATAAATGAAGTTTCACTTTCTTGTATATATATTAAATGATAAAATGAAGAAAAATCATGTATTAAAATCTAGTGCATATGATATTCATGTACCGTATTAACTAGTGATGAACTGTGAGTGAGATGTATTGTATGCATGAGACCATGATGCATTATGAGATAAAAGGAAGAGATCCCGATCCTTCAATTATATACAAAGAAAATTTTTATCATGCATCTTTTAAGAATTATAAATAAGATTTTTGAAAAATGATAACTTCATAAATGAACCTGATGATGCAATTATTTAAATGAGGATTAAAGGCATGTTGCTTGATATTGCATTAATAGGGGATGAGGTGTACTATTTTTTATCATGTGAGTAAATGGGGAGTTATATCATATTTATTTGGGTACTATAAATTGAGTTTGTTTAATGAAATATGAAGTTACAATATTCATGTGTGTGGGGTATTCAAATAGAGAATCTTGAGTTGTGAGAGTGTTTTAAATTATATGAATGCATAGATGAGACAAGGGTATTGCATTATATTTGAAAAATTAAATTAACAACTATTTAAGACATTTAAATTGATGAATCCATGTATATTATGAGATTCATGTTGTGTGGTATTCTTTTATTACAAATGAAGATCACATGATCTATGAGTATTTTAAATAAAGGATATACCCTTTGAGTATACTCAACTAGGAATTTAAAATTAGAATAAATCTAAACAACCAAACCATTATGGGTATTTAAATAGAGAAAATTAAATGTGTTATTTATAAAACATTTAAATCATAGAATAAATTATATATGATATAAAAAATATTTTTTCCTTTTGGATATATGTGTGCATTCATGTGAAGAGGAAATATTATAAAAAAATATAGGAGATATTTCATCGATTGTGAAATAGAATCTGGAGAATCCTATTACAAATTTAAATCGAATAAAAAAGGATTAAAAGCCATGAAATTTTGTTAGAAGTAGATCACATGTACTCGAGTATTTGAATAATAAAATTTATATCATTCAATATCTGAAAGGATTTTTGTGGCCAAAAAGATTGTTCCAAACAATTATTGAATACCTTGAAGAATTGTACACTAGTAAAGGGAATCTGGATTTCTTGTATAGGAAGACCATTTAAAGAAGAAGATATTTTTATCACTAGATAATCATTGAAGAAGGATCTTAGATCTAATATTTCTAACCATCTATATAAGTCTTTTGATTGGGGTATTTAACCAATCACTGAATAATTTTAATTGGGTTGTCTAACCAATTGTTGGAGAAGTTTAGCTAAGGTGCATAACCAGTTGTAACCACTTGTTTCTATAATGGGTAATCCATGTTGGGGTGTCTTACCAACATGGAAATGAGTATAATGTTTTTCCAAACCTTGTAAACACTATGTATTATTTCTATTTTTCTAAAACTACACACGAGGTGATTTTGTGAGGTAAAAGTGGGTGGATCGATAACTTTACTATGTTTGAGTGGTTGGGATATGGGAATATCACATAAAAAGAAAACATGACCACTAATTCACCCCTCCCCTCTTTTTAGTCAATCCATACTAGGCTCTAAAATTGGTATCAAATTACATGTTCTATCTAAAGATCCATGAATATTTCTAAGACATAAAGAATCATAATTTAGTCAAGCGTGGATGTGTTCCCACATTCAATGGTAATAGTTATCGCAAATAGAGGAATAGGATTCTACCTAATCTCATATCACTTAGCTTGGAATTGTGATATGCTAGAATAGTAAGTTTTCCACCCATTGCCAAAATAGATACTATAACTCAAGTAGATAAGAAGAATATATAGGATGATGTAATGGCTCAAAATGTTATCGTAATGTCTCTAGCAGGAAAGGTATATACAAAGGTCATGGGTCTTTAAACTGCACATGAAATCTGGGGAAAATTAAATAATATTTATAAAGGTAATCTTAAAGTCAAAGAATCCAAGTTATAAGTGTGTAGAATCTAAATTGAGGACATAATGATGGATGTAAATGAGATAATTGATGACTAATTTATAAGGCTCAATGAGGTTGTAAGCAATATAAGATGTTTTTGAGATAATCTTTAAGATTCCATAATTATTAAAAAAATGATGAGGAATTTCCCATATCATTTTGATTCAAATATTTAATATATTGAAGAAATATAGGATCTGTATCTTGATGGATTACACAATACACTCATAGATTATGAGAAAAGTAAAATTTGAATTTTTAAGAAGAAAGAAAATTTTGAGATGGCATTTAAAGTAATGAAAAAGGTAAAAAATTAAATAAGAATAAGTTGTTGAATACAATAGTTTTAAATATGATGATGGTGAAGATATATTCAATAATATTATTTATATTCCTTCAAAAAAGTTTTGAATAAAGAAAAATTGAAGAGTAAAATAATAAAATCACCAAAGTGTTGTAATTTTTATATCCTTGGAAGAATTTCCTATGATTTTACAATGAAGAGAGAAGAATAATCTGAATGTGATGAGGATAATGAGATACCTTAGAAAAATAAATTGGGTAAGAAGAAGAAGAGTCACTTTAGTAGAAAGAAGAGGAATTTAATGATTAAAAATTCATCATCAAGTAGTTATTCGAATGATGAAGTTGGTTTCTTTTATTTTTTAAATGAAGACTATAATTTATCATGTAATAGTGATTAAGGATAAGAAATTAAAAAACATGAGTGGGATCTAAAATTAAAACTGGAATATTCTCTTAAATAGATTTTAAAAATCGGGAAATAAAATGGGAAGGTATTTAAGGATAAAAACAAGTAAGTTATTTAAAAGAAACATTATATCAAGAAGTAAGTGACATACATTGATTATATCAATAAGTATAGCCTTATATAAGTAGAACAAGAAAATATTATCAATGATCTCAAGGATGAATTAGCTAAAAAAGGAAGAGGATTTGTTTGATACATAATTCATATATGTCAATGTTCAGTATGAGTTTCATAAGGCAAGATAATAATTCAAAAAATTAGTGGATGTTAACATATAATCATCTTAATATGGAGATATGATGGTTTTCAATAAAAAGGTAAAATATTTTTGTCAAAATATATTTTCAATATCGGATAAT
Organism: Viscum album; assembly: GCA_963277665.1. NCBI lineage: Eukaryota > Viridiplantae > Streptophyta > Magnoliopsida > Santalales > Viscaceae > Viscum > Viscum album. The sequence goes on from OY728159.1 coordinate 2,142,760,690, forward strand.
ACTAGTCTCAAGGATAAACTAGTATAAGATTAGACCAAGAAAGAAAATAAGAGATACTCTTCCCTATCAAAGAAAGAAATGTGTTCAATAATATCCTTTCACCCTTAGAAAAATAAGGCTTATATTGATATAGTACATTAACAACATAATACTTGGTAGATCTATAATCAATTTGTAAGATCACAATTAAATGGTTATTATTAGTCTTGTGGAATGTATGGACACAAAAATTATTCTTGTTTTTATAATATTTTTCTTCCAAGAATGATTCAAGAACCAAGGGGAATTTTAAACAATAATCATAGGATAAAAACTCATAGAAGAAAACTGAGGACAAAATATTTCACTGCAACCATCTATACAAAACAATTTTCAGATTATAGAATAATTTTATGGAAAACACAATTTGTAAGGTCAAAAAACTAAGGTATTCATAAAAAGGTTAGATGGAGAAGTTTATTTTATTTTGAAATATAATAGTCTGTAAAATAAAAATAGTATAAGTTATAATATTATAAGAATACAATATCCGAGATTTAGAGGAAACTTTCATCTTGAGTGTCACTTCTAAGTAAACAAATAGGTTCATCCTTATTACCTATTTTTTTAAGTGTTTGAAACTAATTGGTATGGAATTTAAGGAGGGGTTTAAGGCTATTAATATTGTAAAATATACATAGATTAACCTTTATATAGTCTTCTGACTACCATGTAATTAAAAAATAAAAGTTTATCCCTTAAAGGGGAGAAACATTGAGAAAAAAATTTCATTTTGAGTGAATTTTGAAATTCAGGAAAAAATTTAAAAAACAGCTATTTGAGGTAATAAAATCACACTACCATCCATAATTATTAATTATATTAACCATATTTATTAATATGTAGTAACTTTGTAAAGAAAAAATGAGATAAATGTGTGTTCTGGAACCTAAACTTTTTGATGTGTTTTTCGAACTGTGTGTAGGTTTTGTATTTCATTAATAAATATGATTATTTATAACCCCTAAAATAATAATTCCCAATTTATCATCATGATTTCACTTTTGAGGTTGTTTATTGACATAAAAAAACTAAGTTATATCTCTCTTGTTTTTTATACTAGGTTATCCCATTTAGACTTATAGTTTATTAACTAAAGTCTCTTTGATAATAGAACCAAGTGATATCATCCCTCTCTTAGAAGTGTTCAAGAAACAGTCATATAATGGAGGAAAAAAAGTTTTGGGAAAATTTATGAGATGAGAAGACCCCACTTATCCTTTTTATTTTTTTCAATATGGGGGAGAGAAGAATTTAGCACCACATATTGAATTTTATAATGTTGAGATATATTGAAAATAAACACAATGGGGTGGATTATTGATCCCAAGTCAGTATTTCATTTTTTCAATCAGTAAATATGTGTTTTTTGAGTGGATGTGAAGTTATAATTTTTGGAGTATTGTTTTGCATTCATAAAAAGACATTTAATGTCATTCTTGAGAAATTATACTTGTTGATTATTACAATTTTCTAACATGTATTAATGCCAAATATGTGTGATGATTGTGTTTAGAGTTTAAACAATTTTTCAAAATGTGAATAATTTAAAATGATGAAACCATCACTTAATTGAGTAAAGAAATTTTTTGAAGAAGGCCATGAAAAAATCTATAATTTTATAATGAATTTATTTTAAGGTCATGAAAATATTTTTTTCATAAAGAACATGTATTAAAGACTTATTGAGTTTATATACAATTATTTGAATACCATACAAAATAAATTAATTTCATAATGAGTTGAGATTTATTAGAATTTATTTTAGAAAGGATAGGTACTATAAATTATATACTTATATTTATTCTAAGTTTTAATGTGGGCCTTTGTAAAAATTTGGATGGCCCTAAGAAAGCTAGCAGGCCAGCTCAATCGCACATGTGGGACTATGGCTCACCACATAGAAGATAGCTCGTATGGCTAGCCATATGTGACAATGTTGGGAATTTCTATAACTCATAGATAATTCATATGAATAGTGGATCCACTATACAAGGAGGCATATTGGTGGAGTTTTATGGCATGGTTCAGTTCTATCAAGGTTTGATAGAGGACCCTAGTACTCAATTATGGCTGGTTAAAGGATCACATTTTCTTATATATAAGAGAATATCCACTGAGATAAATGATGTGGGGTGGGAGGGTGTATAGTCACTATTCATGTATTAAAAATATATTCATAGAACATGAGCTATCTGATATAGATAATTTGATCCACATAATCTCTTACTGAATCATCTCCTACCTCTCGATGTAGTTTTATTGTGTTGTTTAGACCAGATATTGACTTCCATGATTCTAACTATATCAAGTTCTTGAACTATGTATTTATATGATTATAATGATTGGATTAATGTGTTAGTATGATCAAAATAATAAGATATTCATGCATTTTCACTTGTATGTATATACATCTAATAATAAAATGTAGAACAGTCGCATCTAAAAATATAGTTCAAGTAATATTCATACACTGAATTAACAAGTGATGAACTGTGAGTGAGATGTCTTTCATGAAAGAGGTCATATAATGTCATGAGATGAGATTAAGAGAAACCAATACTTTAGGTGTATTTATTTTCATCATGAATAATCATATTGGCCTGAAAATTTCCAGAATTATAATTGAGATCCATGAAAATAGAGAATTGTGTACATGAACCAAGTGATAAGGGTATTTAAATTAGGATCAAATTAATGTTTTTTATACTGTATTAACAGGAGATGAGGTGTGGTATTTGTTTACAACATGAATAAATAGGGAGTCATACATGATTCATTGGATTATTATAAAATGATTTCATGTGATGAAATGTAAATCTATAAGATTCGTGTATGTGAGGTATTAAAATAGGGAACCCAAGTTGAATAGGCATTTTAAATGAGATGCATGCATAGGTGAGTCACAGATATTGCATAATTTTTGAAAAAATAATTACCCATCTCTTTGGGGTATTTAATATGATGAATCCATGTATATTATGAGATGCATGGTGTTTGGTATTATTATACTGCAAATGAAGATCACCTGATCCATGAGTATTTCAAATAAATGAGATACCCATCATTTATATTCAAATAGGAATTTAAAATGAGAAGAAACAAAAATACCCAAACCATTATGGATATTAAAATTGATAAAAATAAACATGTTATTTATGAAACATTTAAATCATATAATAAATAAGATATGATATGAATAATATTGTTTTTCATGGGGATATATGTGTGCATACAAGTGATGATGAATTAATGTATAAATTCTGAGATATTTTTCATTAATTGTGAAATAGAATTTTGAGAAGCCTGATACATATTTCTATCGATGAAATGATTCAGAGTTTTGAATTTTTTTAAAAAGGTGATCACATATTCATCATTATTTGAATAATATAATTCATATCATTCAATATTTTTTAAAGAGATTTGGGGGAAATAAGATTGTTCCAAACAACTATTGAAGACCATGAAGAATATTACATAAGTAAAGGGAATCCATATTTCTTATATATGAATACCATATAAATAAGGATATATTTATATCTCAATATCAATATTTAAGAAGGATCTTAGAGCTAGGGTGTCTAACTAGCTACTGGATTCTTGTGATTGGGGTGTCTAACCAATTATTGGAGAATTACATTTAGGGTGTCTAACCAATTTCTAAATAAGTGTAACTAGGGTGTATAACTATTTGTAACCACTTGTTTATATAGTTTAGAATCCATTTTGGGGTGCCTAAAAACATGGAAAGGGGTATTATTTTATACTAAACCTTTTAAATACTATATTCTGCTTTCTATTTTACTGCTACTGCACATGAGGTGGGGTTATGAGGTAAAAGTGAGTGGATTGAGAACTTCAAAAACTTCAATAGGTTGAGATAAAAAGGAATATATCATAAAAATAAAAAAGATACCATATATTAACCCCTCCCATATCAGTGGTTAATAATTTTTGGGATCTACAAAATATATTATATATTTCTCCAATTCTATGGAAATGAAATCATCAACCATGTGTTTATGTAGACTACTGCCACTATGGAACGGTTTATTTTCATCTTTATTTTCATCATATACTTACATTTATGGTCATGAGAATGTTTTTAAAGGATAAATGTGATTTTTATGATGTAATTAAGGTTATTTTCTTAAAAATTATAGAATTTATTAATGATACAATCAATAAACAATCAACATTAATTCAATCATTTAAAACAATCTTACTAAGAGAAAAATATTTTTATTCATATTATAAAATAATTTCATATCCATTAAATAATCATATACTTATTTAAAATTATGATATATCATAATAATAAACACTAAATATTTCAATTATGCTTCTAGTATAGTAATATTACAACTAAACCACGTCATAATCATCCATTAATCATAGTATGTTCTTATTTAGGTCTGTTCAACCGCCTAGATGAATAATTCTAAGAATTTATATAATGGATGACTATGGGAACTTAATCACTAGTATAATATGATATAAATATTTAAATAATTATCTTTTTTTATTTCTATTATAGTATGATTATTATTAAACACAATAATTAAGAAAACACCTTTCATTCATTAAGAATCAATGAAACATGACCATCGTCAATTTCATCTTCATGGATTATAAAAAAAACTACCAAGGAAAGAAATTATACTTTCATAACTATCATGAAAAATATATTATATCACATTTATTTCTCTATGTATTATAAAATTTTTAACAAGAATGACTACCAATACCGTTTTTATGAAACTAGTTCAAAATAATCAAGATTACTTACACCAGATATTAAAAATAGATAATAACTAACTAGAATTCATATAGGGAATGACTATAAATGAAGACTATAAATGAAAATATATATGATTAAACTTATTAATTATGTTATTATGATTATTATTTTTTTGATATAGAAAGATATATGCAAGTTCATAGTGAATCCGGATTGAGATAAGAGTTTCCTCGTTCTTAATTCTGATTCTTTGAGTCATATTACATTTTGTGCACCATGTTTTACTTATATATTTTATTCACTACCCATGGATTTATTTTTATCATAATTTTTTTTATCTAATGGGATATATTAATAAAAATCATATTTCCTCCTTCAAATGTCTATTAATTCAATTATTACCCTAGTTATAAGGGTTTTTGGTAACTCAAATTTCGTTCATTGAGTTATGATCATCGCTCAAAAATAATTTATATAAGTCATTTATATTATATCCTTGATTATATTATATAGTATTATATAATTATTTTATATGGATTTACATTCCAACCACATAAATCCTTGTCTAATATCTCTTACTTTATGAAGTATGTTTCCTATAAGGGATATCAATAGATCAAATATCTTTTATTTGAGTTATAAAGTTTAATATTGAAAATTTCTCTTCCATGATTGGGTTCTCCCACATTAATATTTTGTTATATGTTATTTTATAATCCACTTTAGTAAAATTATTCTTTAATACAAGTATAGTTTTATTACTCTTTTTACAATGTGGGTTTCAATATCCTAATTTCAAAGTATTAAAAATTTTATTTCTATAATCAAATATTTTATCATTGGATACATATTTCCTATATAAAAATGTATTTCTTTTTCAAGGATCTTTTATTGGAGATTTTTTTAAAAGTAGTTTTTTTCAAAATATTTCACTTCACCTTTTCAAAAGTTACTTTTAAAAGTGACATGTGAGTTTTTTTATGTCAATGTAAAAAAAATTCTAAAATATCTTATAAGTTTTCACCTCTATTTTCTTATTCATGTTCAAAAGGATTTAAAATAATAGTATTCATAGTTCATGATTTATATACTAATAAATATATATATATATATATTTATAATTTTGGGGATTTAAGTCGTGGTATCAAACAATTCTTTTCTTAATCTCTTCTTAGGTGATATCGTTCAAAAAATTCTTTTACAAGGATATTTTTCATCTATTTCAACATTCATTTGAGTTTCCTTTATTACGCTAGGGATATATTATTTTGAAATAATCCACCTTATTTCCCTATATGGATTATGTAATGTTCTTTTATATTAATAATATGATATATCAATGTATATTCTTACCTAACCATCTAATGTGAATATATATAACCTTTATTCCAATGCCTTTTTTATGAATAACTTGTTTTATATTTCTTTGATTTAAGGGAATTCACTTATATTCCACATATTAATTGTTTAGGGAAATTTTTTACATATATATATACCCCTTACATTATATTTTGTTAGTTTGAGGGTTGATTACATATAAATATATTCCATTTATTGACTGGGGAACTAAGGAAAATACATATAATTATTATTTTGATATGGATGATTGTTGATTAATCAAGAAAGTTCATGATATATTGTTTAACTATCCACCTTATTTCTCCAGATGAGTTATGATCATGTTATCCATTATATTTGCATTTGATGTGGTTTTATTCCAATTTGTATGATTATTACATAAGATGAATATGTATTTTTTACTCATTATCTCATATGATTAATGTATTAGACTTAAACAAGTGATGGGTGGAGTCCAAATATTATATATCCATTTTATGCATTGATAGGTTTTATGGGAAAATATTTTTGGGTATTTGGTGTATGCCTTCCCAATTAAGAAAGATATCTTGATTGTGTTTTTGATGGAAATGATGATGTCTTAGTTATGGCCTTGAAGAAAAAAGTGATGTATTGTCTAAGGCCTTATTGGTAAGATTAAGATTTCCAGAATTATGAATTGCATCACTATGAATTTTCTTATTACTATCCATGTGATCGATTTATTTTAATTTTTATCCATGTATATATTATTCTCTTAGTTTTAGTTTATTATTTAATTATGATGATTACTTATTCCTACCATAATATTTATTCTATTTTATGTATTTATTTACTTAGTTGTATGTTTTCCCTTAATGAGAATTGGATCCCACCCCTTTTTATGTTTCTATTACATCAGGTTATGAATAAAATAATGAAACATTATATATCTATAATAATAGAATGTGTGGGAGATTTTTAGAAGATGTTGAAGACTTATTTTTGGATTAAGTAGTTTCTTATTTAGTGGGAAAAAATAAAATTTCCACTAGTTGAGAAATACATTGGATTTATTAAGTAATGATTTTTCTTAATTATATAAATCCTTGAACCTAAAAGGTCATGGGAATATATGTAAGGTGATATTTTATTTAATACATTCAATTATGGTATTGTTATGTTTTTTAATATATTGTCAGTACTGAAGCTAGTATGTAAAGTATGATCTTTTGGAAATAAATTTGGGAGTGTGGGTCTAATGTTCCACATAGGTCCACCCAACCAAGAAAATTTTTAATAAATAATAGTGGAAAAACTACCACTAGATTATAGGAACTTGATAATGTGGAGAAATATCACACATGTCATCCATATTTCATTTTTAATTATATTTATTTTGAATTTTATTGGAAATGTATGTAGGAGTTTAGGACCATATCTTGAATATATTTATTAATTTTTTCATTATGGATAATAAGAAATTTACATGGAAAGTTGGATAATAACCATTGAACCCCAGGTAGATTTATTCTAAATGATAAGAGTTTTCCATCCATATAATCCCTTATGTATATCTTCTCTAATTTCTTACTCTTACAATCTCTAATCATCATTAGATTTGAGCTATTAATCATGTTATCCTAACACCAACCAATAATGTGGGGTTGATTTTTTAAATATATAAAATTATGTATTTAACTTAGATCACAAATTCACCCATACCTCTTAGTAGTTGAATATTTTTCACCTGGTATTATCATTTCTATATCACCTACAATAGTATTATATAATTAATATTTGAATCATTCCTTGTTCCTTTAACACAATGGGGTTTGAATCCTCCTTTAAATAGAAAATACCCAATGATGCACTACCAACATAGATATAAAATAATGATATAACCCTAAAACAAATAATATTATAATGATAATAGAAAAAATTAGAATATCACCTCATATAGTGGAAGATTTGCCTCAAAATCAGACTCCTTGGGCACTTGCTCAGCTAAAAAAGGTTTTCCTTACTCTTTATGAGGTCTTTCCACCCTCCTTTAGGTTATTATACTATAGTTATTCATTTTATCTACTATAATGATGGATCCTTGTGTTATATTATATTCTCCTAACCTAGAAATTCAAGATAAACTCCCATTATTTCTAATGTTCCCTTGTGGACTTACATTTTGAGTTTTTACAGACCTACATTCCAAATTTAGATGATCATTGGGACATACTAGTGATGATTTGGGTTGCATATTGGTTTAGAGTATTATAGGATAGATCATAAAATTTTAGGTGTGATTCCTTTTTAGGTCCTCTCTTAAATATTTAATACATATCCATGAATCTTTCCAAGTACTAATATTACAACTAAATTCATCTATGCAAGTGATCGGTCAAATCCATGCATTTATGTGAACATATTCTAATGATTATTCTATGATTTATGGTCATGTAGATACATGCTCAAAATTTTATCTCTATATAATGATGCAGTTGGTGTTCTGGCATTATGATTGATCCCAAGAGATGAAATTCCTATATACCCTTATGAGGGGAATAAAAACTCATGTAGTTCAGTATCACTTAATAGGGCACGGAGGTCCTTTTAATGTTACGTGATAAGGACCAATGTGTTTCCTTATAATTTTATATAGCCCTTAATAATTGATTTCCCATTTAATATTATCAATTGAGAACCTATGGGGGGTTGTTATTGTACCTTAGGGAGGTGTTTTACATATCCTAGTTAAAATAAATCAAATCCCATGCATTTTTAGTTTTATAGTTTAAGGTCATTTGGTAAGGCCAATCCATAAAATTTAACATCGTGTGGTAATTATTCATGTGTTTTGAAAGGGGGACAATAGGAAACTAAGAATGTATTATACATGATCATCCTTTTTCTAGTTTGCCTTACCTATTGGTAACAGAATAAGAGAAGGTATGGTCAAATCTTTCACCTAGTTGGATGACCATATGTGCATGTCTTATTGATGGGTTAAATTAGGATGTGATCATAAATTAGGATATTTTTGTGGATTGTTCCTAATGAGGAATCCCATATATGAATATATACCACCCATTTGTCTCTAAATATATGAGGAAAGAAAAATGGGGTCATAGGGAATATGGCCTGCTGAAGAAGAGTTGTGGATTATACATAGGAGGCCTAATATATGGATTTCTGCCTCCTACCTATTATTACTTAGACATAGAAGTAGGACTTCACTCATAGGTAATAAGATCCAGTGATGAAGTTTTGGGACTTACACAGGGTTGACCCTAAGTTTCAACCTATAATATAACTCTCATGGATGTAAGTTAACATATTACACTAAATTAAATTTCATTGTAGGTATATCTTCCTCATTAATGAGTCATAGGGATGAGATCATCAGTATAGTTGTGGTTGGGGATTACAACTACGGAGGATTCCTATATATGTGTTGACCTCTTATCCATTAATAATAATAAGTAGAAGGATGAATAGACTAATGCGGGATATGGATCTGTGAGTAAGATTAGGGTCCTATTCATGGGCTTCCCTGAGTATGTCTATCTTCCATATATTGATTATTAGAAAAATAAGGATGTTTGAACTCATGAGATATAATTAATAGTGAGTAATATTTTGGGATTTCATTAAATAAGAGGCCCTTATATGTTTAATCAACTCATTGTGTGGACTAGGGATTCCAACTCAACACTTGGGATGTCAGGATGAGAATTTTAATCTAGGGGGTTTCATCAATAATCTTATGATAAGGTTCCTAATTATTAGAATAATATATGATTTTTAACACCCATGAAGGTCCTATCAGTCTGGGAGGAAAACCATGTTATGGTCTCTCATGGAAGGAACAGTCCATATTGTCAAAGGAATAAATGATCAAAGGGGTTCACGTGGATGTTCATAGCCCAATAATTTCTATCAGGAGGTTATATAGGAGTCCTTATTAGATGGGTTCCTAGGTAGGTGGACTAGGGTAATGGAGTTCCCAAATAGGTGACCTTATAAAAAAAATTCCTAGATAGGTCAGCTGAAAGAATGGTCACATAGGTTTGTGACTTGGGAATAGGTATTTTGGATGGTTATAGGCATAGATCCTTTTGGGGAGACTTAGGTACCATGTAAAAAAGGTTTTCAAGATTGAGTTTCATTCCACCATAGAGAAATAAGTTAATGGGTACTCAATTAGGTATATTATAAATGTTGGTCATGGCCTTTTAGGTAATACCTAATCATGTCCCTTCTAGAATGGATAGGCAGCCATATGGCACACCCAAATCCCTAAAATGCACCTCTTTGGGAGGTTCCTTCACCATGATCTTAGTAATGACCTGAATAATGTGGTATTTTAATAATAATATTTATTAAAAGAGGAAATTAACCTTGAATTCATTCCTTTTACCATATTTTTCGGTTGAAACATACCTAAAGGAAAGTTATTAAGAGCTGGGCATGGATTTTGGGTGCTCAGTTTCTATTAGGGCCTCTTCTTCATGATAAAATATAACTCATTCATACACGGTGTCACTTATTGTGTCAAATATTAGGTTATAGGGGTAACTATATAGGGATTAGTGGGTTTTTCCCAAATAATGTTTTTTATAAACCTGAGCACCCATATCCTTCAAATTGAGTTCATGATGTGGGAGTTGAGCTTGGATGAGTGTGTAGTGTTAAAGAGAACGTAATAGAACAAGGAAAACAGTACCTACTAGTCATGAGATTAATTGGGAGCCTATATTTTTTTCTATCTCCTTTGAATATTTTGGAAATTCTTAAGGAGTGGTAGAATTCTTCCTTTTCCAAAATTAGAGTGAAAAAATGGTACTCTTAGAATTGTATCTAATTGGAAGGAATAGGATTGAATATTTAGGTAAATATATGATCTAGGAAAGAATTGGGTTCGACGCATATGCTCAAGTGATGTAGTATCCATGCTCTATTCGCTGTGTATTGTTTGGTGTTTATTATTCATTATATTCAATCTATGTTAAATATAAGGGACCCCAATCCATCTAAGTTCATCACTTGACCTGGGTGAATTCTGAATCATTGCACTCTCCTTTAGATAAATTCATGCACTGAACTCAATAATTTATTAATCCCAACTTTATTGTAGTGCTAGGTGAAATTAATAGAGTGTGGGAGAATGGAAAAAGTGATAATTCATGGATATTTGGGAATTCACAACCTATGTGAGTGATCTAGGTTTAGAAATATAATCCCGATGTCCTGGTAGGATGATCCTGAGAATGATAACTTGGTAGCCATGAGTTGATCATCATGAGCTAAGTGGAAGAAGTAGAGAAGATTTTCATACTTAGTGAAATTTTTGTCTAATTGTTTTTATGCCTTGTCTCGTGTGATTTTTCTTGTGTCCCAATTCTAGAATTTTCAATTTATAATAAATTTTAATTTATAAAATTCACTTTTATGAAATGTATAGATCATCAAATATTATATTCATTGAGGTAACAGCTACTTGTGTCAATGAAATTATTAGGAGTATCAAGTTCCATTCATGAAATCCTATTAGTCCATAACACTAAGTGTTTTATAGTACTATCAAACCATCTCTACTCAATTACCCATTACTTAATAGGATTATTTCATATTGTTTTATCATCTTATCTTACATGCCACTTCCCACAAAAAATAAATTAAACTTCCTATTGTATGCAGCTTGTTGTCGTGTGGTGTTTCTTGGATGAACATATTCCTTAATGGGAGATCATATATAAAGATAGATATGAGTAATCATATAACCTATCTCATTAACTATAAATTATGATCAATGATACTCAATTATACATGATCATCAGGTATCTCTCAACATGGAGTCAACAAGAAGGGATGATCCTTCAATAGGATCTTTACCCTAGATGAAATTTCTCTGAATAATGGTTATGACCTTACTAGTTGAACTAGATATATATAATTTTTTAGGGATTTTTAGTGTTTTAGGTCTTTATAAGGACATAAGTACTTTATATTTCTCAATTTACCATCACCTTGAACACATCCTATAGTTGATTAGTCAGTGGTGTTCTGAGAACAATACCTTATGCCTATCACATGTAGTAGTAGGTAGCAATCTCTTGGATATGTATATTATCAAGGGAGTCCCTATTTATAATGATATATATAATAATTTTCACCCTACCCATAGTTCCTATAGAAATATTTAGTGTACTTCTATTCTGGTGAGGGATATGTTCAAGATGGTAAAAGACAAGCTGAAGATAGAAGTTCATTCATCTCTTGATATCCCCTTCAGTTCTTGTATTATGATATTTTTATTTTCCCATGGATAGAAACACAAGGAAAAGATATTTATGATTTCCCCAATATATTTTATTATTGGGACCCATAATACTGACTAGACCATCCTAAATGATAGTTAGAACCCATCATAGGGTTACTAGGTGAGGTCAGAGAATTTTTTTAACTTCGATTGGTAGGCCTCCAAGGGATGTTTACATATACGAGGCTATTACCCTCATAAGATGTCTACAATAGGGTGAAATAGGTTACTCTTATGATGGTTACACAACTAGCCTCATGGATATGTGTAAACCTTATTGTGTTAACTTTAGGGAGACTTTACTAAGTGATTTTTCAAGTTCAATGTCTTGAAACGCTCTATAAGACCTGAAGTACATTCTAATTTCTAAATGGTTGGATAGTGATGAATCTTAGAGACTATGTCTCTAGGAATATAGTATTTTCCAACCAATTTACCTATAATTACATGTTTCTATGCATTTTAGGAATGAGGCTAATAAATATGTTTTTGAAAATTGTTGATCATTTTATAGAGATTCAATCGTAATTCATTGTCACTCTTTACAAAGATCATGTTGGTATATTAAAGACTGATATAATTAGTTTAGTTAATGAAAACTTTTATAAAATACTTTTATAATAGGGTAGTACTTGTAAAGAAGGTTGATGGGGACTCTATCTATAAGGCTTACATTTCATCTAGATTAGATCAAATATATTAGTGCTTATATGAGGTGATTTTTTCTCTCAATTATGGATAATTAAGTAATTATCACCCTAAGATTCTGAATCAATTTTTGTTAATGTCGATGTATATGAATGACAACATTTTAATTAATTTACCCCCAGAAATTCTCATATTATCCAATATTTAGAATATTCTCAATCGTGGAATGAATATTACCAAGGCATAGTGTTGAAAGGAGTTACCCCATTCAAACATGAAAAAACCCTTACATGCCAAAGGGGAAACCTAGGAGGAACCAAGAGTGGGGAGATGATATCATCAAGCAAGATTATATGACTAGTGAAGGGGAGACTTTTGATGTTGATCATGGCCTTGTATTCAAAATGATATATCTACACAACACTGTCTGAGGAATTTTTCACCCCAAATGTTCATGGAATCCATGATGATCATATTTCTATAGAGCATTAACCTCTTGGAATGGAAGTACTGGATTCAGTACTAATCCCATATTCATTAGTTGTATAGACCCTTCAAATAAGAATCTTTATCCTTGAGTATATTTCAGTTTCTAAAGATGAAGTAACCCTTGGTGATAAAATTGTCTCCATTAACTAAATGAAACATTAAAGATATATGTACTGTAAGGTGGATCACATTATTTGGATTCGTATAGCTTTGGGGATAGGCCACATTAACTACTGAAATTTGTACACCATCAATCAATGAATCGTGATTCCTGGTAATAATTAGTTAACCAAGATATGGATCTATACACCTTTAAATACATGAATGGAAAGGAAAAATAAGTTAAATTAGCTACCTATTAGATAAATATGAAAACTAATAAGGATTTATAGATTCATGGTTGAGTGTATAATCAAACCATATAAATAAAAAAATGCGGCTCACATATCAAGGATAAGAGAATACATGTTAGAAGTGATGATTATACTTGAGATTCAAAAATAGTAGAGTCAAGAAAAAATCACATGAGTTAATTAGATGTATCATTTAGTTGAAGTTAAAATTATTATGAAATAATGTCTTTGATCGTCAATCAATACTTCCCTCCAAAGATTGGATGATTTATAGTTTTTCACTAACTAGGTCTTGTTATATCCAATTTTTTATCATTTTTTTTTACTGTTATGGGAAGGATCCAACATATATATTCTCCTACTAATTGTTTAATGAATCAATTAATAACAAATATTTCCATGTTAATTCAGAAAATTTCTCTATTGTTTCAACTATTAGACTTTGATAATCTAAAAAATCGAAAAAGGGTAATTTCATGAAAATTGAATCCAATTGAACATTATAATAGAATGGATTAGGTAAATAATAACTATAAACCAATTGAGTTAATAATGATATGATTAAATCCAATTTCTTCCTCAGATGGATATAAGTGGTATCAATATAGAGACATAAATACCATCATCATAAGCCTAGGAAAGTTCAAAAATACCAAGCCCCATGAGATTTTGTTTTCTTCTAAACATGTATTCTTAGATGGATATATACAGATCATATATGGTGTCGCATATACCATTACCATAAGTTTGTATTAGATAATTTTAATGAATTCCTCTCGAACATTGTAATTACTTGAGTCCATACAGATATAAAAATTCCCAAGGTTTTTAAATTTTAGAGTTTTGTGGATGGGTTGTTTTGAGAACAAGGATTTAGAATCAAATTATATGAGTTTAGACACATTATTGGAATGATTTTATATTTTTAAAAGTCTTTAGAGTTATCCTAGGGACTTAGGAGGGCCTCAGGAGGGGTTGGGGTGGATGTTGTAGCCTTGGCTACAATAACTATTGACTAGCTAGTGGCTTCGTACTAGCTATCTGGTAGGTCATTCAATGCCAATTTTAATTTGTAGGTGGATATTAGATATCCAATGGGGATGAACTAGATAGAATGTTTTCTTTATTCCCCCCTAAAAATTTTAAAAATGTAATCACCCTCCTTTTATTTCTATTCATGTGTGAGGTTAGGGGTCACTCTTCCCCTCTTCTTCCCATAATCCCCTTGGTTTGGGGATCACTTATATGGTGTTTTATAAGTATTGGAGGTACATACTTGGTTTTATTAACCTATATCAATCCTATTTACCTTCCTCTCTAATTTTGCGTGTCCCTGGTTAGTATTTCGGTTTTTATTCAACCACTGAAAGCTGGAATTGTCTGATCATAATGAGGAATCCATTCTACCTAGGAAGAGGTCATCCTGAAATGTCATTCGCATGATTTTGTTTCCTCTTTTGATAAGGAATGTCACTATAGAAAAATTATTATGTTTTTTATTAAATTAATTTTTTTTTAAAAAAATTGGTGGCATAGGTTGGGGATTTGGCTCGGTTTTAGTTAATGGGTGTGTCTGGGTGGACAACACCCCATTTCTCAAGGAAGTGGTAGGTATGGGATGCTTGATGGGTTAATGGGAATTATTCATAATTGAAGTTAATATTTTAAATTTATTTAAATGGTTTAAATTGATTATATAAGATGTTGGGTGTGGGTTAGGGGCTCAGGATGGTTGGATGAGCTTGGATGGTTCTTAGAGGGACTTAGTAGTGTTATCGGCCTAGGGTTCATAAAAAGAAAAATCTATAAGTGAGGTAGTTCAAGGTCTTTGAGCATAAATAATGGGATATTTGGATAATATTTTCAAATTATTAGATAATCCTTGTTGTGAGGATAATCACAAATACATTTATAATTTCCCTAAATATATCATAGTTGCTAACCCAGGTGTCGATCTCAAGGAAGCAGTGTCTCTCATCCTAGTTTTTCTCATAAAATATTTTTGGATTTATTATATAAATTTTAAATTAGGAAATAAAAACATGTATAAGATATGATAAAAATCATAGATTAATTCTGGGAAAATGAATGAAATTGTGTAAAAATAAGAAAACAGGGGAAAGATAACAATAAATGAATGATAAAGCAAGAAAAAATCTCAAATCCAGGTCGATTCACTCTGCAACTGCCTATTATGGATCTCCGTATAGATTAGATCATTTCCTAAACTCACTCAGTTCAAGATCAATATCTTATGTCACACACCTCTCTCAACCAAAATGATGAACACCTATTCATAAAATCTCTTCTATTATATAAATACTCTCCCAAAAATGAAGGATAGCTCAATTGGACCACTCCAACCAAGAATCTATTCCCAGTTTAAGTAATATTCAGGAGATCATCTATCACACATCCCCTTCTATAAACCTTTTCAAGTGATCTAAGAATATAATGGGATAAGTATTAAGGGGAAAAGAGTGATTAACACTTTCCATGGGTGGTTGCACTCTTGTTACAACACTTGTGAAGTCATATTCTTCCAAAAACAAGGAAGAAGACAAGTATCAACATGAATATTAGATCTATGAGAAGTATTTGATATTCACTCCCTATATCTAGAATCATGGACTATCCCTTAATATATGAATTTTTTAGATCATACCATAGGTGTAGAAAGAATGAAAAAAAATATTGATAAATTTAAGAAAAACAGAGTCACAGTCGAAAGAAATAGGAGGGAAGAAAGAGAATCAAAGTTATGTCCCATTAATTGGGATACCATTATAGAGTGAACAGTGATTCATTTATTAAAAAATAAAAAATATATAATTGGTTACATTATAATATAATAGGAAACAAAATTTATGTGTTGTTCTATCAAGGGCTTATCACTAGCTTTCAATGAAGTTCTGATGAAAGTAGCCAAACTACCATAACGAAACATGATTCCCCTATAATTTTTTCATGAAATACAGTGATTATGATCTTGGTCTCAGATATTCAATATATATAAGGTTCAAGGGTCCTGATCCTAAGAATATTCCTTCCCCGATCTCCTTTACTTGCGATAATTTTACCAAATTCTTTTAAGAAAAATATAAAAATGAAAAGGTATAATTTTCAATAAGCTTCTTAAATTTGGGAAATTAGACTTTCTCTTCAAGGTCCCCTGATGTAATTGATTTTATTTATCTAGTACCAGTCATATTTTTGGGGCATGCATGCCCTAATCCATTTATTAGACCTTATGAAGAGTGGCCCAGTATATATTCCTTGAAACTCGATTACATAGAATAATTAAAACTCATAAATATTTTGGTACGTAAAATCTTAAGATATATAAAATTAAAAATTCCTTCATTATCCTATAATTGGAGTTCAAATACATTTAACTCCTATCTTGTCCATCCTGTTGCACCCTCTTTAGTCAAAGCTAGATTTAAGTACTATCAGGGTGAAATCCAGATGCATGAAACCCCAGTATTATTTTCCATTTCAAACATATTGTAGCTTCTTTTTATAATTCCTTTTAACACATAGAGTATATTCTATCTTGGTCTCATAGCCAAAAAAATTGCGGAACATGAGGTCCCCTCTTTTATATTTCTTATCCTATAAATAAAAAAATCAGTATGCAAAACATTTCTTCTACAAATTCGGTCACAATGACTCAAGCTCAAATTTCCCTTGTTGAATGAATCTTGGTTGGGTAGTGATGAAAATAATTTATAGTTAGATCATAATAGTTTGATGATTTCTATATTAAAACTATAGTTTTGGTTGGTTGAATTGATCATGGTCAAACCTCTTCCCCTAGATGTAGCTCATCCTCATTTTATATTCCCAATAATTGAGATCTTAAATCTCAATTTCATAATCATAATTGAGTTTAAACTTGATCTATTTTCATCCAAAAACATTAAAATTGTCTTCAAATCCAAATTTTTAACATGTATTGAACTTTATCTATTAATTTAAGGTGATTATTTATCTAATTTTTTGGTCTTATTTTCTTATATTCGTCTTTAAGATCGATCAATGCAACATTTTCCAGTATCAGCGCCCTCAAATATCAATTTTGGATTTTATTTTCCTATAAATGGATAATCAATTTCCAAGGGATTCATGTGAAATATTATCTAAAAGAAAATGTGGTCAATTCATCCCCAGAGCATGTCTGATTAAAAAAATATCCACATCACTTGAGTGGGTAGGGTGAGGTCGATTAGGGAGTTTGTGTAGTTGATTGAATATTTTTCCAAAAAAACACCAATGGTTGATTGAGTTAGGTAATCATGGTCAATACAAGAGTTTACCATATTTTTAACATATGATCAACCATGATTTTACAAGTGGTTTCTTATAAGCTTCATGGTATATCTTCTTTCTCATTTTTGAATTCATTTTTTATTTCCCTTGGCTATGCAATCAATTCAGAAGTTTTCTTACTTTTTCAAAAGTCCCAAAAACACAAAACATAAATTAATTAAAAATTATTTATTAATAAACAAATTCAACACATATTAAAAAAATATTAACTTATAAAAAATGTGTTTAAATTAATTATGAAACGATTTTAAAAAATTAAATTTCTCATTATCATAGAAAATTTAATTCTAAAAATATATATATGATAACCATGGAAATAAAATAAATAATTAAAAAAATTGTAACAAATTAAAATAAGACAAAATTTATATCAATAACTATTCATCCAAAATTCTAAATTTCAAAATTAGAAAAACAATTCCAAATTCAAATTTTCTTCTAGAAAATGTCTTCCAATAATAAGATGTTAAGAATTCTAACATGGAATAATAAAGGAATTATTTGAAAAAACCAAATAATCCTTAAAAATCACATGAGAAAATTTTAACAATGAATATCACAGTAATGGTTTCTGTCTAAAATATATAGAGAAAATGAAACCAAATAAATTTTTAAATTTAAAGAACCCAAAAAATGATTTTTACAAGATTTTCAAAGAAAAAAAATTCCACTCAATCAACCTAGTATTCAATAATTCCTTATTAAAAAATATGTTCACTTCTAAAACATATTTAATTAATAAACAATGGATATGGGAAAAAATATTAAATTGATACCACATTAGTAGTCCTTAGTACTTTCCCTATAGATTTATGCATATTATTTATAGTGTATGAGTTGTACGGTCATTCGTTTAAGGGTTTTTTCCTCTTGTAAATTGTTTTACGCCATGATTAATTTAAATTAAAGGTTTTAATTTAATTTTTTTTAATTAATTTAAATTAAATGGTATTTAATTTAAATTTATTAATCTATATAAAGTTCATAGTATGAGATAAGTAAAATTCCATGTCCAATTATACCTTGTCCACTGGATTGAAACCTTGGTCACTGATGGATGAGGTTTAGACTAAGAACATACCTTAACCCCTCGATACCTCCAAGAGGGGGTGTGATGTGACCTTAGTAGGATGACCATAGTAGGATAGTGAATACCTATGAGATGTGTTTGGACATAGGGGGAAAGACATTTGGTAGATTAGAGATGTCTTGGGTGAGATGACCAACCTGGAATGACCCTAGATGTAGAGATGGTCCATGAACCATCTTCTAACACTGTTACTAGTGGAGATCACCCTTGAGTTCTGTAAGTTTGTATATTGATTTTGATGATGTAAAGGGATGTAATGTGCTAAAATCATTTGGAATTGTCCCAAGAGACCAATGGTGATCGAGTATCCTAAGTGGTATGCCTCTACTATTTTGATGATTGAGGGGAACCTAATGGGTTCCCAATTATAGACTGGACCTGAGCAAGTGTGGGTGAGATTAAAAGTGGTGTTATCATGTGTTTCATGAAACATAAGTATATTGGAAGGCCTTATGGGGCGATGAAGAGGTATATTTTTCGATAGAGACAATTGTAGGTGTCACCTTAGAACCCCAGTTATGTTATGAGATGATAAGGATATGATGGATGAGGTGGGTTAGGTATGTGATCATGCCTTTTTTTGTTTTACTTTCTCATGATTGATTCCCATTGTTTATGGATTCCCTGAGAAGGAACCTTATTTTTCATGCCTTTATGCTTGTCTAAGGTATGGGTACACTTCCCTTAGTGCCCGACTATTCTCTCTGAATGATTTGGGTATGGTTATATTTCCCCAGGTGATATTTTATATAAGGTGGTTGATCTATTCTAGGGGGATGGGTTTATTATCCTTGATTTTCTTATGCCCTTCAGATTATCTTAATATTGGAATATTTCCCTTGGATTATTTTTCTCATGTGGTGGTTGATTGTTTTCACAAGGATGGGTATATTACCCCTAGTTGGCTTAGTTTACATGCCAAAGGGATGGGTATATTACCCTCAGTTAGAATGTTCTCTCTGGATGATCCGAGGATGGTTCTATTTTCCTTGGATGATATTGTACCTAAGTTGGTTGATATGTTCCATGGGGATGGATATATTACCCCCAGTTTACCAATTCCACACTCCACAAGGATGGGTATATTACCCCATTAGGATTTTTCTTAATAGATTGCCCAGTATTACCTAGGGATTGGTGAGAGGGCCTTGTTAGTTGGAGAAATCATCACGATGTACTTAGATACATTACAAAACTATACAAAGTAGGTAAGGTAAATTAGGGTCACGGTCCTATGGATCAAAAATGGTATGGTTTTGGATAAATGGATTGTCAGGGTCTATGTAACATGGTCAAAGAAATTCCATCATCAGGTCAAATAAGGCATTATTGGTTGTTTATTCATATATTTTCAAGAGTTATTAAATTATTCAAATCATGTATCATGCACATATCACTACATTGTCAAGTATAGTATAGGACTATGTTGGTGGTTCCCTACTGATTTATGTACTCATACCCTTCTCAAGCATCCATTTTACTTGGGTGCCTATGCATCCCACATGTATTATAGGTTCAAGTTGGGCTAAGGCTTGGGGTGGCATGATCAAGATAGAGATTCTTGAAGGGGATTTGGATCTTAGAATAAGGTGAGGCGCAAGTATTATGTTGGAGCTTCATATACTCTTTCTTTAGTTTTTATTTATTATTTTACTTTCATCTAGTATATGAATTTTCCCAGTGGGTGGACACTTTTTGTTGTATTCCTAAGAGTTTTTATGTCTATATACACATTTTTAATTAATTATAGCATATTTTATTTCAATTATTATTTATGAGTACTCTGATACTTATTGTTTTTTATAAAGTTTGGTTCATTTATCTTTGATTACACACTCTGATATAGGGGGTTAGTCTACCGATGGTACCTCCTTAGACCCCCAGAGCTATCTAGAAACCTCTGGTGTATGGGGATGTGTGCCTGAGGTACGTAGCATATTTTTATTTGGGAACCGATTAGTGGTTTGGAGAAGTGGTATGTTAAAAAGTGGTATCAGAGCTATTTTGTGTTTTAGTATTTGGTATATGATATCTGGGATATAGGAATGTGTTAGATCCTATAATGCATATATAGATAGTGTATCACAAACACCTATTTTGGAAGGAAGTTCAAGTTTCTAGGGATGGAACTATTGTTCTTGATATGTAATGTTATTATTGATATTATTTTAACCTAAAATGTTGCACATGATTTTTAAGATTTATTATTTATGAGTTATTAGATTTTTTTATCTTTTCTTTTCAGGGAAAACTACATCTAATACATCTAGAATAGGAATATAGGATCCTTATAACATTTATGTCTACCCATGTATGATTTTGATTACTAATTAAAGGATTAATTGTTTAAATTTTTTGAAACTACTCATATGAAGTTTTCCTATATAATTAATGGGTGGAATTATAATAAGTTGGGATAACTTTTATATGCATTTAATTCTGTTTCAAGGTGATATGGATCTATGGTGATATGCTTTTAATTATGGTGAAATATCCCCATAGTGTATGGGAAATGTAGTGACCCTAGTAGGTCAACATAGGAACATGATTTCATAGTACTAGACCCATTATGGGTGCTTTTCATTCAGGTGTGGTTATTTAAAGTGTCAATAACAACATATATGGTGTTTCTAATATATCTTATAATGGAATTCTACTTGACCGAGATGGTGATTGTGTTTCCCTTGGTATAGATCATCTATAATAATATCATTGGTTATGACAGAATTGACTAATGAGACAATGATCCTCCAAGGGAATTCATGTACATTAATGATAATGAGAATTAGAACCATGCAGGCTAGTGTTATCATGAGATTTTGGTTTGTACGTGATAATCTAGAGTGGGTGGTTGTGCATGTTATATGTCTTTGGTTTTTTGATAAGGGGGTTTTGATGAAGTCTCGTGGTATGTGAATTTTTGAGAGACTTGACTTTTTGGGATATGTTGAAGAATTATAGACCTCTAGACATGTCTTGGACCTTAGTGGGTCATAGTATAGTATTTTTTTAGGGAAACCTGAGTGAGGGGTTAGATCAGGTTTGAGAGTACCATATAGATAGAAACACATGGATAGATGCCTTGGGTTCAAAATCAATACATGAAAGTTGATATCGAGGATAAGGTTTGAATATGGTTATTACTTGGAGTTTTATGGCACCATTGGTTCCAGATCCATGTGATCTGAGTCACTAAGAGTGACTTGGTTTTGATGTGGGTTTTAAAGGGTTGGTACAATTAAGTACCTGGCCCAGTTGACTTGGGATGTTCTTAAAAACATGATAAAATATTGAAAGACACTCATGGATTTGGAATAACTCTGGTTAGTAGTATTTCATGTGATAATCATGGAATAGATAAAGTGTCCTATTTTTAAGAGGAGTGACTAGGATTCTATTCACTGGATTGAACTGACATGTAGTAGGTGGTGTTTTCATTAGTCTTGGATGATGATCCTCAAAATATATAATATTTCAGTCTTCTTTTTAGATGAGAGAATCTAGGATGATTTTGAAAGGGTGAAGCTAACATGCAAGATTCATGGTCAGCGATTTAGGTATTGATCCTTGAATCAATGACATAATACTCGTAGAATCTTGAGTTAGGATAAGTGATTGGGACGTATTGAAGTGTAAAATCATTTTTTATGATGAGATTTAGGTAGAGTGCGCTAGTCACACATGGCGCTATTGATTTTGGAATTGGTGATCTATCATGTGCAAGACATAATCCAATGGTTTCAATGAAATTATATGGGAATTATTTCCTAGGAGTTATGGTGAAATGAGAGATGTCCCTCTATGGTATAAGTGAAATAGAAGATGGATTGGTTGTGGTGACACAACTAATATGGGTTGGTTCTAGTTGGGTATTGAAGTGCCCAGATCAGTGTGAATCACTGAGAGGGGGAGGGGGTGAATCAGTGATCCCTTAAAACTTTTTACTAATTGATTCTTTATCAATTAAACCTCTATGGCTGGTTAAAGCCTCGATCCACTCTTCTTGTATCTCTCACCTTTCCACGAATGATGCAGTAAATGTAAAGGCACTGGACACAAGGATTTACAAGGTTCGGCACCAAAGGCCTACATCCTTGCCATGCTCTCCTAGCATGGATTCTCCCATTATAATCGGTTAGTATTACAATGGTCGATACAGCTTCCCACCGTATCTCTCCTGAGTCCCACAGGAGGGTCTTTATACTGCTTCACACAGTGTTACCAGAGTCCCACTGGCCTGCTCCAGAATCCCACTGAAGACTTCTTCTCCCTGAGTCCCACAGGGTCTTCTCCTGGCTCCTCGAGTCACACGAGTAGCTCTTCTTCTCTTTAAGTTCTTCAAGTATCCTCAGCAGTCTGGGATAAAGATTGCTGGCCTTGCTCTGTACCTCTGATCACTTGAGTTGATCGGGTCTTCTTGTCTTGCTCAGGCTTTATCACCTTCTTCCAAGGATGACCTGGCCTCTCTCTCCAACTACTGAATACTCAGACAACTGATATCTTTAACTTCAGTCTAGTCCAGTCTCACTTCAAATCAACTTCATGCACTGAGTGCATGGTATCTCTAATTCTTCAAGAACTCTTTGTCTTGGACTCCTCAAATGCACACAGCCTGATTTAGCTTTGTTCACGTGTGCACGTGCATGCATGCATGCATGCACTCTCCTTTCCTCTTCTTGGTGCAGTAGACCCACAAAGGGTGTAATCAATTATAGCACACACCTTCTCCACAATCTTCACACACTATATTCAAATTGTTCACACACTAAAAGTGTGATATACTTTAGTGTGGGTCAACTTCTTCCTTCTTCAATGTGTGTTCACTCCACTTAGAGCACACACATAGGTTGGGCCACTTCTTTAATTTGCACACACAAATTCTTCACTTAGCATACACTAGTAGTGACCTTCCTCTTCTTGCACACAATAAATGCCCGTAGGGTGTATTTGCACTTTGCACACACAATCTTGGCTATGACCTCTTCTTTCTTTGAAACACACTAACTTAGGTTTAGTTGTGGTCTTCTTGTTCACTTAGCACACACACAAGGTTTTTCTCTTTTAATCTTCAAGAGTGCACAACCAACCCGTAGGGTCTTCCTCACTTGGTACACACACAAGGTGTGGTCTCGGGCTTCTTTGGCACACACACTGTCACGGCCCTTTCTTTATTCTTGCACACAAAATACTCGTCCTTATCCTTTGAACACACAACACCTTCTACCTCAAACAGAGCGTGCTAGGTGTGATCTCCTCGGGTGCAAGGTGCAGATGTCGCGGAGGCTTCAGTCGCGCAGGGTATGGAAACCACGGACGCGCAAGCCACGGGTGTAAAGCACAACACCGCGGGCTGCCTCAGTCGTGCAAGCCTCCGGGTGCGCAAGTGCTACTGCACAGGGGACCGCGGTGCACAGAGGGGGCGCGCAAGGTCCTACCGCGCAGCCCAATCCTCCTTCCTGTCGCGCAAAGAATAGGCGCGCAGGGGACTTCAGCCACGCAAGTCTTTGCGCGGCGGCTTCTTCTTCGCGAGGCAGAGGCACACGCGGATCAACAGATCT
The DNA here is from genome assembly GCA_963277665.1 of Viscum album. NCBI lineage: Eukaryota > Viridiplantae > Streptophyta > Magnoliopsida > Santalales > Viscaceae > Viscum > Viscum album. Next base: position 2,142,785,579 of record OY728159.1, read on the forward strand.
TCAACGAAAACATCAGCAGCATCATCGAGGTCTCGGACTCTCTTTTTATAGGCAGAGATGCCTCATATCTTCCGCGTGAGATAAATCTCAAATCACCGAGATTTTCGGTTCTTTAAAAATCTTTGAACGCAAGCCGCAAATCACGTTTTTCTTTTCTGTTCTCCGCGGGTTTCTTCCTTTATTTTTTCTTCTTCGTGCATGCGACTTTCAAATGCATGCATGGCTTCTTTCGGTCCAAACCATGCAGAACATAGACGCTCAAGGCCTCGGCACTTCGTTTGCCTTCGGCCTAACTTCGAAATCCTCCAAACATTGCATGCATGCTCTCTTTATTGCATGGATGGATTCGGTATGTCGATATGAGCTCAATGGAGGTCTCGGTTTGCTCGGAGGTGGCCGGGAACTCAAAATCTTCTCTCGGGTAGGCGCCTGGTTCGAAGGTGGCTGCGGGAATGCGCGGGGAGCTTCGGCTCGAGCTCGAGGTGGAAGACGAGCCACGGTCGTCGGATCGTGATGCGCGACGGCCAGGATTAGATCATCTTGCCGCGGGATTAGATGAGCGGCTCGGATCGGCCGCGCGATGAGATGGACGGCCAGAATTCACTCCCGGTGAATTTTTCCGCGTCCCACATCGAAACGGGGTGCGGTTTTTCCGCGGTTTATCAATATGCTGCTCCCTGCCGCTCTTCAATTGTTCCTTCTCCCTCCACGGTGCCGCCCCGCACCGTGTTCACCCTGCGGGCGCGCTCTGCGCCCACTCTCGCCTTTGCGGGCGCGCTCCTAGCGCCCACTCTGCACACTCGGGTGCGCGGGCTTCACCACCGCGTGCCCTCGGGGGCTTATACACGGCCCCCTGCCGCTCGAGCTGGCCACATGGGATCCCCCCTTGGGCGTGGCGCCTTAGGCCCACATGTGCCTTGGGGGTTGAACCCTTAAGGCTGTCTTGAGATGGCTATTTTTTTGCAAGTAAATAGAACAAGTACTTTGTTAAAAACAAAGTAACCAAGTTCAAATGCCATTCCTTCTTCTAAGCCATTCTTTCCATTTCTTCTTCATCCTTCTTCCACAAACATCCTCAACTCCTTTCAATCATGTATTCTAGACTTATGAGACATTTTTAGAAGGTTCTTCATCAACCGAATCTCATGAATCACACATGTTCTTCAATTCTCTTTGTTGATCTAATCAGAGATCAAATTGGGACTTCTTCAGATTCACATGCACTAAGTGTTAGTGCATGGATTTCATTAAACCACTTCATCCACTTAGAACATGTGAATGGATTTTCTTCAGCTCCTCATGCATTGTCAATACAATGCATGGTCTTCAAAAAATGTTGTGACATTGTATCATCAGGATACAAGTTCTTTGAACTTAAAGACCAGTTCAACAATCGTCTGATGTAACTAGAGAATGTTTCAACCATCATCTCCTATGTCACTTAGTGAATCTCCTAAGTGACATGCATCTTAGTACCATGGCCATTCTCCTTCACCACCAACACCATCACAACCTTTGGCATTCACATCTTGACAATTCTTGACATCCATTCATTCTAAGACAACAACATGTCTCATTGACAACAAATGCAACACAGTGCACTTCAGGTATTTATACGACAAGGAGCGTAGCTTAGGAGGGGTGAAATATGTATGATATGGGATCTATCAGAAAATTCACTTAAGGATTAGTGATGTAATCTATATTTGGGAACAACACCATGGATGGTTGGGGTTGTGACCCTCATTTTAGATGAATCACAGTGGATAGTTTGGGTGATGTTCTATGAATAGGGAACATGTAGTAAATTGATGTTTATTGTTTCCACTCACCTATGAGTGGGATTTTCCACTCTAGTCATCATGTACAGCAATGGATGGGGCATATAACACAATGGTCTATTTTTTGGGTTGGAAGTTTGATGACAAGGATGGTCCTATGGTGGGAAGTATGATATCAGTCGTAGGTAATATGACCCTCTTGTTAGAGTTTCAAGGGTGAATAAGACAAGTGGTTAGACAGTCATTTTGGGTTTGGGACATCAGTGATAAAATAAATCCAAGTTGTTTTTTATTATGTGCAAAATTCCATATGTGATCTTGAATGTAATATTTTATAGAGTCCAATAATTAGCATCGGGATCAAGATGATTTTAGGTGATATGAACATGATCGTATTAGTGGTGTGTCAGTTATTATTGTATGAAAAGATGGTGGAAGAGGATGGTTGATTGTTCGACCATGGGATTTTATTAGTATTTGTGTATAAGATTTAGTTTTCATATTGTAATGATCATAGGGTGTCTCCAAGATCAGATGAATTAGGATCAGTTATTTTGGGAATGCATCAGCTGGTGTAGTTGAGGATTTTTAGAAATGTTATCTAGAGGAGGTTTGGTTAGTGGTTCTATATGTAATGGGATGTGATGAGCCAAAAAACATTTCATATGTGTCATTTTAGATAATATGGGTTTGTTTTAGATGTTTTTGGGGTCTTTTAAATGAATATACAATATTATCATGCCCTATTCTTGATAAATTATAACTTTTCTAATTCATTTGGGAATTAATAATAAGGATTTAAACTAGTGTTGGATTGGTTTCCTCACTCATTTTTTTGGTGTAGGGACTGGAAACATCATTGGTGGAATCATTGGAATGCCAAGATCATGCTTCTATAAGAAATTAAAATGGAGAAGGATGTTAACATACCATAATTGGTCCTAGTAAGATAAATCCACTAGGGGGGAGAACCATAGGTTAGATAATGAATTGGATGAGCACACCTCATATGTTTTGGGATAGTTGGGGTTCATGGTACCGTCTTGATGATTTGGTAGTGAAGATGAGAAATGAATTGGGTTTCAGTACTTGAGCACCTTATATCGGTTTTGTACTCAGAAAATGATTAAGGCGTTTGAAAATGAACATGGTAATTCGAATGGGTTTTGATGACCAAGATAGGTTAGATGATGTGGTTAGATAACCACTGAGACTTTTTGGGGATGAGAAGTGTTATGGAGGGGAGTTTTTAATATCTCTAATCCATATGGGGGTGAAAATTCTAGTGGATTTTTAAATTTTATAGTTTGGTGGATTGGTCATTTTTATAACTAGTAATTATAATAAAATTACAAGAGTTTACACACATCAAAGTAATGTTTTTGTATGTTGAACAAGGATTGGGAGTCATTCTGGGAGCTTGGGAGGGCCCTGGGAGGGGCCAGGTTACTGTAGACAGATTCCTTGTGGGTTGTTGTCACAGTCATCACATAGGTGCCTCTGTACCATCTACCTAGTGGAATTTAAGAGGTGGAAACTAAATTTTTTCCCCTTGAATTTTTTTATGGGTAAGCATTATCATTTACTTTAATTTCATGTGTATGATCGATTGTTCCTATCCCCCTCTTATTCTCTTCCTCGCCTTTGTTTGGGGTTCCATTAGATAGTGTTTTTTAGGTTATTGCAGGTATGCTCATGGTTATAGTGACCTCCTTCAATCATCTTTTACTTCCTCTTTAATTTTTTATATCTCTGGTTAGGGTTTCGATTCTGATTCCATAAGAACATGGTGGAATTTTTTGAGTGTGATTGTTATTTAATTCTTCCTAGGAAGATAACATCCTAATATTTCATTTGTATGTCATAATTTCCAATTTTGATGTGGAATGGAAGTATAGTGAACTTTGTGATGTTTTTACATTAAATTAAAGTAATTTTAGTAGTTTTTTGGTGACTTAGGTTGAAGATTTGTCTTATTTTGTGTTTGGGGTGTCCCAGAGGTTGTTATAACCCCGTTTCTTGAGGAAGTAGTAGGAATTGGATGCCTAGTGAGTTAATGGGAATTATTAATTGAAGTAAATTTGTTAAATTAATTTCAATTTTTGAAATTAATTATTTTTTTATGTTTGGAATTATTTAGGGTCATTGAATGTTGGATGATCTTGTATGGTACTTGGTGGGACTTATAAGATCCTTTGTCCAATGGTTTATAAAAATAAAAATCTCCAAGTGTGGTAAGTAGTCCTATGTACTTTCCCTATGGCTTTATAAATGTTTTTTATAGTGTATGAGTGGTACAGTCATTCTACTAAGAGATTTAACATCTTATAAATTTTTTAACCTCCATGATTAATTTAAATTAATGATTTTAATTTAAACTACTTAATATATGTAAAGTTCTAAGGATGACATGAGTAAAATGTCAAGTACCCTAAAGACCTTCTGCACTGGATTGATTCCTTGGTTTTCGATGGACAAGTCCTGGTCTAAGAAGATACCCTGACCTATGGATGCCTCCAAGATGGGGTGTTATTTTAATTAAGTTAGATAGCCTTAGTAGTCCTAGTAAAGACCCTTGATATGTTTTAGGTTTGGGTGGATAAACCTTGGGTGTATTAGAGATGGTTCGGGTGCTGACCAGGCTGGAGTGACCATAGACATAGAGATGGTCCATGATCCATCTTTCAAAACTCTCACCATCGAGAAATACCCTTGAGGCCTATGAGGTTGTATGATGATTTTGATGATTACTAGGAATGGGATGTACTCCAAGTGTTGGGAGTTGGCCTAAGATACCAGTGCTGATAAAGGATCCCAAGTGGGATGCCTCTACTATAGTAATGGTTGGGGGACCCAAGTTAGTGACTAGTGAAAGACTGGCCTAGAGTGGGTGTACGTGAGATGGAAAGTGTTATTTTCAGCTATTCTATGGAACCTGAGTCACTTAGAATACCAATGGGGTGGAAATGAGGTGTCTCTATGGGTAGAGACAACTACTAGTGTCACCTTAAATCCCCAGTTACATTGTGAAAAGAGAAATCTATGGTGGATTAGGAGGGTTTGTCATATGACTATACCTTTTTTCATTTTACTTTATCATTCTTTAAACCATGATATAATAGATTTCATGGGAAGTTTGTTTTCATTTTCTGGTCTTTTTTCTTGACCCAAAGATGGGTACATTACCCCTCTATTGTGCTCTCTAGATGATCTGAGGGTGAGTATATTTCCCTAAGATGATATTGTTCCTAAGGTGGTTAATTCATGCCATAGGGATGGGTATATTAATATTGGTTAGTTGAGATAACATGCCACAGGTATGGGTATATTTCACTTGGATGGAATTTTCTCTCTAGATGATTCTTAGATGGTTATATTTTACATAGATAATATTGTACCTAAGGTGGTTTATCTAAGACATGTGGATGGGTATATTACACCTAGTTAGTTGATCCCATGTTCAATGAGGATGGGTATATTACCCCTGGTTGGTCTATTCTCTCTGGATGATCAGAAGATGGGTATATTCCCCCTGATGATATTGCTCCGGAGTTGGTTGATTTGTACCATGAGGATGGGTATATTACCCCAGGTTGGCTGAGCCCACATGACATAGGGATGGGTATATTAGCCACGGTAGGTCTGTGGTATAAGGATCACACATTATTACCTTGGTATTGTTCATAGGGCCTTATTGGTCGGTGCATTCATTGTGAAGTGCTTAGATACATTTTGGAACTAGTTGGGGAAGGTGTGGTCGATTGGGGTCACAAACCTAATGATCAAAAATGGTATGGTTTTGGATACATGGGTTGGCATGGTCTATGTGATGTTCTTAGAGACATTTCAAAATCAGGGTGAATCATGTATTTTTGGTTGTTTATTCATTTATTTTCACAGTTTATTTATTTATTTTAATCATGTCACATACACATATCACTATCTCTCCAAGTATAACATAGGATTGAATTAGTGGTTCCTTACTAAGTTATTTACTCACACCCTGATCAGGCCTCCATTTCACTTAGGTATTTCAATATCCCTCATGTTTTGTAGTTTTAGGTTGAGATGAGTATTAGGATGACATGATCGAGATGGAGAAAGTCATAGGTTATTTGGATTTGGGGATGAGGTGAGGATCAGGGAAAGTAGTGGATCATCTTGCACTCTTACTTCATTTTTATTTATTCTTTTATTTAATCTTGTATATGAATCATCCCTATATTTGACCAGTTGTTTTTTTATTCCTAGGATTCTATATGTATGTATACCACTTTTTATTTTATTATAGCAAGTTTTGTTTCAATTATTTTTTATGTGTACTCTAATTCTTATAGATTTGTATGATGCTTGTTTTATTTATATATGATTGATCACTTTGATATATGGGGTATAGTCTCCCTATGGTACCTCCTTAGACCCCCTCCTCCCAATAATCAGCAACCTCTAGTGTATAGGGAGGCATTCCTGAGGTAAGTAGTAACCATCTGTCTGGGTAGCGATTAAGGGTCCAGGGCAACGGGATGTTACAAACATGTTCTCTTTGAATAATATAAGGCGGATGGATATGGTCTCACATATACCATCACCATAATATAAAGTTATTCCATTTAAATATGGTAGAGTTAAATGACTAAAAATAATGAAAATTATTAAGGGAATTTTAGAATGAGGATTCTAATGTTAAAAAGGGATCAAGTACCCTAAAATCACACCTTCATTCATTTTGTTCAAATTATATGAAACAACATGTGAGGAATATAGCAGTGATATAACTTTTTCCTAGTTCAATGGACCTGGTGAACATAGCTTGACTTTTTATAGGGTTGAATGATGGACCCTATAAGATTTATGTCTTTCTATATTCACTCTAACTTTTTCTTAAGTTATGAATGGGGAAAGTCTTAGTGGGTAAGAAATAAAAAATTTATTAGTTATACATTTATATATTTTCAACCTCAAAAATTTGCATTCCTTTTCCTATTTTAATCACTCTAATTTTTCTTATTATGTGCAAGGTATAGGCATATAAAATCAAATACTTGATTATTCCTTAGGTATTTTTTTGTTTTTCAATATTGTGAGTAAGGTCTTGAAATTTGGGCCAGTGTAGCTGATTTTTATGGCCATATAGATTTAACCAAAAGATGAGGATGAATACATAGAATTATGGGAAAGGTAATCCTGACATGAATGAGATCCCAATACCACTAAATACCACTTCAGAGATAGGTTCATGTAGTTTAACATCATGATGTTTAAATCATTTCGCCTTATGGTTTAGGGATATGTGACAAGAACCATAAAGGGTACAAGATTTTGATGTCATAATATTGCTTTTAAAATCAGTATGACGCATGAATGTGTAACACTAAGGATATTTGAATCCACTTGAATAGTTGGGTTATAGAATTTTTAAACCATGAAATTAGAATATCTGAGTCAAATGGAAATGGATAGATGTGGGAATAAGTCAAAAATAGGTAATGGAGATACTATAACCACACTATCAGGGAATAGCACATAGGTTTGTGTGGTACCTTTCTTCTAGGACCAAATACATCACTTATGGGTTACTTATAGGCTCAAAGGAAACTATATTGTTCACTATTAAAATGGGTCCAATAAGATTAGTTATGAAAATTATTACTAATTACTATAAGAGGATAAAACAAGAAGATATTCTCAAGGTTTTGGGTTGACATGAGGACAACTTCAAATCATGAATTTGGGTTGTTGATTATTAAGATATCAAAGGTGTAAATTATTTTCATAGAGAAATATTATTCTGGAAGGGTTTGATTTCCCGAAATGTTATTCCATCGTGTATTGAACACAATCTCAGGGAAAAAGATTATGAATGAAGACGGATCAACTACATGACAAATTTAATGGGTGTATCTTCTTTATATGAATAGATATAATTATCTTAAATAATAGTGTACTTATGGTACAATTTGAGATCATGTGTAGAAGATGAAATAGAAGTTTTCCTCTAAATTTTTTCTATACAAATGGGTCCAGTGAGCATAGATTTATTTTTTATAAGGTTGTGTTCTGGTCCCTAAAATATTTATTCCTTATTTATATTGCACACTAAATTATTCCTAGACCATGAAGTGGGAGAGGATTTGTAATAAGAGTCTTACCTTTTTTCAAGATTCCCTTTATGGGTTTTTAACTAGATAAGATTCATTCTTGTTTCCTTGGATAGTTCATTTCTTTAAACCTGAATCTGTGAATCTAGTGTTTAAGGTCAAACACATTTGACTGAAAATTAGGTGGATTATTCAATAACAAGGTCAAGTTTGACCTGATGTAAATGGATAGCCCCGCACTAGTATAGAAAATCATGTGGGTCATTATACATAGTTTAAGGTTATAGTGTTAAAACCAATGAGGGGTTGTGATAACACATAAAGGGATCAATATCTAAGAACACTCTAAGACCTTTTAGAATAGAATAAAAATGTGTTAAATCATAACCTGAGGTATTTAAGTCAATAAGTGATGAAATAGAAAATACATGATAAGGATTATCAATAATAAAATTCAAGTGATGGGTTTCACTATAGTGTTCCTAAGGGTACATGGGATTATAGGAACTTCTCCACATGAAACAATATGGCTCTAGATAGCAAGAAATATATGGATACATGGATATCCTTACCAAGAGGAGGATTATTTTGAATCAAATGCACACATTTATAGTATCCATGAAATATTTATAGTGATTCAAAACAATCAAGGTATGAATTATGGTTTATAGAAAGGATATATTCAAAAATATTAGAACATTCTAGCCCCAAACTAACCATGTTTAGGATATTATGGGATATTGAGTGGGAATTGAGGTGGATGGTGATATGTGGGTGGGTATATATGGTTCATATTTAATTATATATCATGGGGTAATAGGAATAAATCTACATGTAGTTATTATATGGTTCATTTATCTATTATTAGGTAGGATTAATCCTTGAAGAGGCTTTATAGTTTTACATAGGATTGGGGATCTAGGTTTACTTACAAATGGAAGTATTTTATCCTAGCATAGGCTTGTAGATAGAAAACCTATATTGCGAAACCTTACATAGATCTGATTCTCATGTGGGAAAATCAATATATGTCATGACTCGTCCCCCAGGGCCCATATCGCGACTACCCCAAGCCCGCCTTCCAATGGCCAGGGGATGGAGACTAGCATTGAAGGAATTATCCTACAAGTGGGAGGCATTTGTTGAGTACCTATACACATGCACACTCACATCCCCAGACCACAATGCTAAAAAGTAAAAAATTCATACCATTAATACAACCACTAAGAGTAGAGGTATAAGTTGTAAGTAAAATGGGCCAGAATACAAACCCAATAGAAGAAAAGTTGTAAACAAGGGAGTAAAATGTCTGATAATCTATCCATAGAAAACCTCACCTGAAGGGTAGGTGAATAGTATCTATCAAAATCAATAAAAGTATGCCTCTCTTGTCTGATCCCATTGGGAACTGCCTGGTCCTGGACCACCAAGGTCTCTATCAAAACGTTTTTCATCTGCACAAGAAATGACATGTGCGTGTGAATCTCATACAGGGGTGAGTAACACAATACTCAGTAGGGAATAAAAACCACAAAGAAATGATCATGAAGAAAATTACACATGAAGTAATGAACAGATCACACATGTATAACATAAAGTATAGAAAGAAATATTATCAATTATAAAGATAAACATCTTATACTACTAAGGGACTCGTCCCTGATGAGTCACTAAGGTCTGTCAAGGCGCTATGGTCTGCCATACACTAGGAAATTGAGTTTCATTAGTCATCGAGGTCTTCTAGTCCATTGAGGTTCGCTTTTCTATCAGTTTGCTGAGGTTTTATTGTCTTTTGGGCCACTAAGGCCCACTCATATTTTGGGAAACTAAGTTCTGCTCATCTATTGGGCCACTGAGGTCAAATTCGTTCGTCTGTCAGGACAGTGAAGTCCACTCATCTACTCCGCCACTGAGGTCCACTTGTCTTCCAGGACATTGAGGTCTTCTCCACTCATTTTTTGGGCCACAGAGGTTTGATCGTATGTCGGGCCACTAAGGTCCTCTCGTCACTTTCTTCTCATCAATGCTATTCATAGGATTTCCTCTCATAGAGTGCTTAATTATAGTAAAATATACTCATTAATCCATCATTTTAATCTAAACCTTCGTGAAAACTCACATGGAGTATGTCAAAAGGATTGTATTGTTGCAATGGTCCCAATGCTACAAACAGCTTTTCAATCAGACATATGGTTTGGAAAATTCTACCCATTCTACTAAAAGGGGTCAGTTGGGTCCAAGCCCAGTCTGACATGGTCAGACCGACCTGACCCGACCCATTTTTTCTAACCCAACCTGACATGGTCTGGCTTGGACCTAGGGCTAGGTCCATTGGGCTTGTCGGACCCAATCCGTTGGGTCACGGGTCCAGCCCTACCTGTGTTGGTGGGCCAGTTTCTGCCCAGCCAGGCTGCCCAACTGCTTGGTTTCCACCTAGCCTAGGCTGAACTAGTGGACCGGTTTGGTCTAGCTTGGATGCAGCAAGCACCGCATCCAACCTACATCATACGGCCAACTCGGTCAGCTTCTTCCCTCCCAAACGCAGTCCCGTGGACCGCATTCCAGCACCAACCCATGACCCAGTCGTGGGTCACCCAACCTGACATGGTGCCCTACTGGTGTCGAGGTTCCACATCACTATAGCCTACTAGTCGTGGCCTCCTCCTCCCGACATGGTACAATGGTTCCATGCCGTCATAGTTCCACACTGTCATAGTTCTGCTCTACTACGGTTCCACATTGTCGCGGTTCCAGACCGTCATAGCCTTCTCTGCTATAGTGCATGCTGCCTCCCACACGCGGCCACTTTTTCATGCCACTACCGCTGGCTACTGTGGGTTCCACTACCACTGGCCTTTGATCCAGCGGCCCTTACCACCATCACAGCCCTCCTGGTCGTGGCCTTCCTTCATCACTGCTATGGTCTTTCTTAGACCGCGTTTGTCATTATGTCATGAAGAATGAAAGAAAAGGGTTAAAGAAGAAGAATTCACAAGGAACGCATGAAGAATGGATCACTACCTTTTTCATGCTGGCATGATTCATCCTTGTTAGGAGTTTAATGATGGATAAACAAAATGTGAATACAACTTTCCCTAACTCCCTGCATGCAAAAATCCCAAATCCTGCAAGAAAAAATGACTTGTGGATCAACCTGTTAGTGGGTTGATCCTCATTCGGTGTTTTCAAAGAAAGAACATGGAATCCAATTCATAAATAACAAAACCCCTACATCATGGTTTGATCATTCATTGACGAAGATCACATTGTTTTATTTCATCATTTCTTAATCCGTCGTTGGTGGTGATTTTTCGATCATCACTCGCCAACGCCAAAATTCCAAGGGTTTTGAGAAATCCTCAATCATGTCAATGATCAGTCTTAGGTTAACCCATTAAATTGAGGAAACATATTTCATCATTTTAGTTACACTGCATTATAGCATCTTTGCATTGTTTCATTTATGAAATAGTATTTATGTTACACTGCAACAAAATTCAAAATTCAAATAAAATAAACTTAAAGTTTATTTTATTTTTCCTTAAGAAAATTATTTTATTAAATTTTCTTAAAAGTCTGAAAATTAACTTTTCCCTTAACTCACACCGATTGAGGTTAGGTTATTCCATAGATAAATTTTTCATTCCAAATGCAATGATACCCTCAGATTTTTAATCCAGGAACCCATTTATAATTTTCCAAAACCGTTCATGTGTGATATTTTAAATAAACTTAAAAAAAAGTTCAAACACTTATTCCAGGATCACCAGGCCTCAAAATCAAGTTTTTTATGAGTTCCTGGTCTTAAAATAATCTCAAATAATTTAAACAAAATACATTGAATTTTCAAGACATTAAATTGCCCAAACATTTAGGTATTTACTTCCTTGTAGGCCAAAACAAGGGATAAACAAAAAAATGGGGGTACTGAGCTCGCATATGAACCTCAAACTTCCACGTTCTCTCCTGGATATTCATTTGTTGCCACCAAACATGCACAGGAGAAATTGATCACCCATGGAGGGTCATCTCCTATCAATTCTCGATATGTACCGAAAACTCCACAAAAGTCGCCCTGTCATGAACATCTAGCTTACCCCAGTTAATAACATGTGATGGGTTATGTACATATCTTTTCATCTGGGATATGTGGAAGGTGTTGTGCACCCTCTCTAACTACAAAGGTAGATCCAAGAGGTATGAAACCTTTCCAACTCTACATGGTATCATAAAAAGTTCAATGAACATCAGAGATAACTTGTTGCCCTGACCAAATCTCGGTATCCCATGTCGAGGAGAAACCCCAAGAAACACATGGACTCCCCCCTCGAACTCCAAGGGTCTTCATAACCCACTAGTATTGGACTTATGATGGATCTATAAATCCTTAATCCACTCCTATATGACTTTCAACTTCTCTATAGTAGCGTGCACCAAATTTAGGCCCATGAGCGCTAACCCTCCGGGGTCAGTCTAGAAAAGTGGCACCCTACAGGGTCGCCCGTACAAGGCCTCAAATGGTTCCATACCGATGGTAGAGTGGTATCTATTATTATTCCAAAACTCCACCATAGGTAGTTGATCCTCCAAATTGTAGCCAAAATTGAGGATGTAAGCATGTAGCATGTCCTCTTAGACCTGAATAGTCTGCTCCGTCTGGCCATTTGGCTGTGGGTGGAAAGTTGTGTTCAAGCACAGCTGAGTCCTAAATGCTTATTGCAATCCCTTCCAATGCCAAATAAAGATCGTGGGTCATGTAGTTATTCTCATGTGGTATCAACTGATGTGAACCATAGGAAATTACTTCTTGCCTTTGCATCAGAACACAACCAACTCTAGTCCCTGATGAATCATAGAGAACTACATACTCAACTCCCTCCTCTGGAAATCTCAAGATCATGAGCTTTTCAAACTCTTCATTCACTGCTAAAAAGGCTGCGGGCACATTTCCATCCCTGCGAAAGGCTTCCCCTTTCAACTGATCAATGTATTCATCGATCCTTTGGTGGTGGATACTCGTACTCCATGACCACATAGTTAAATTTATGGTAATCCACACATAACCTTGAACATTGGGTCTTACTAACCCCTTCCTCTTCAATTCCACCACCTACACTGTCAGCTCGTGAAGCTCTGCAAAATCCATCTAGTATAATAATGCTGATATAGATTCCATTGTAGGTTGTAGAATGATGCAAAATTCCATCCCCCTATGGGGAGGTAAACATGGAAACATATTCTTGGAAATATCTTCTCATACTCCGCCACTACTATTGGGAACTAAAAACTCAAAACATCCACTACCAGGAGGGTAAGGCTGGCCGACTCAAGAGTGATTGGTTGCACCATCCTACGCATGATTTTTTTCCTATACTAACTGGGTTTCCTTTTTCACTAACTAAGTAAAACCCCATTCCAACATTGCGTACATACCGCATCCTTTTGACTAAAATAGTCAATCTGAGCATGAAATGTGGATGACTATTCCATACCCAAACTAATGTCGTAAGGCCTCAATGCTTCCACCAAAAGGTTCCAATCAAAATTTTCACCTCAAGGTTCAGATCACACAATCGATATAAGTGTGATTATTGAGTCTCCTTCCATAGTTATCTCCAGATGTAAGCTTTAATTCAATGGTTTAACTAGAAACTCTAGGTTTTGAAAAAGATTTGTGACAATAAGAAATGATTAGCTTCAGTGTCTATTAATACAGTAACTCAAAGTTGAAACAGACTGTACCTTGAATCATTCCTAGATCCCTTGGGTCGTATTCCTTGATCGCATGCAGATACTCCCTTCCCCTTTTCTCTAGCTCCCTAAGCCTGGTATGGACCAAATTAGAGTGGTAGTTGTAACATGTTGAAATGTATACCACCTCCTGCTACTCTCCCCGATCCTATTCCTTGTCTTCCACCCTATAGATTCATATGTTCCTGTTACTATATCTTCCCTAGTGGCCCATCCACCATTTCACTACCACCATGATGGGATGGAAAATATCTAGTGAGATGTTCCATTTTATCTTTTAAAAATAATTACCTCTTCCTAGGCCGATTGGACTCACCCTATGAGCCCTGAGTTGTAGATCCTATGTCTTGGGACCTCTTCTTAGAATGTCTCACACATCCAAGTCTCTGAGACTAATGTTGGCTTCCTGTTTTCCCACTGCTGACATCTACTTGTTGTATTTTCTCATCCAAATGAATTTCAACCACAAAGGTTCTATAAATCACCCTAGCATAAGTATGAATGCACATATGAATAGTGTTGGCTTGGATGTCCCTAAACACACCTCACTCAAAAATCCAATCCCTAAAGCATTGGTCATATCATATTCAACAAGTACCTAGAAAGGTCGGTATGCCTCGATGAATACTCATCTACCATCATGTAATCCTTTTGAAGATGTAGATGCATTTGGTAACATATAGCACTTATCTTTTATGGTGAGTGCCCTCTTTTCTAAGAAACTTTCTCAAGCTCTGTCCATGAAAGAGTCACCTCATCGTAAGATCGGGTAATCTAAACCCCATCATCTCCCTTCTAAGCCACGTAGAAGGCTCCCTGGTAGGACTACCATCTGATCTAATGATGTCCTAACTGGGAGGAAAACTTGGTCACCAGCTCAAGCTAGTCCTTATCCACCTATGAGTTGAGCTCACCTTGAAACCTAAGGGTTCTTTTTCACTGAAAATCATGAAGTGCTCTTGGACTGCGCATCTCATCCACCGGTACTACGAGTATCATGTGCACTTCATATGTGGTGATATAACTGGTACACCACTATGTGGTGCTATCTCTGGTATGAACCCCTATACCCATCTCGTCACCCCTCAAATCATCCTTATGATCATGCGGTGGAATCCTATTCGGTTGTCTATGTGGAAGCATCTTGAAACAAAACAAGATGTATTGCGATCAATAGAGTATACCTGGTGAGATGGCTCAAGGACATGGAAATATCAACCCATTCCTATATGATTCATATACCATCATTCTTATCCCTACAACTAATGTTTTTCTATACTGAGTCGAAAAGAAGAATTTAGGGTCCTGGTGAATGGATACGTCGGTTTCCATAGAAATACTGGATTCCCTTGCCTAAAATCCAAACTCAAAACACTTAACACTATTTCCACAAACCAAACTGATAGAATCTAGGTTCTTAAGGTAGAACTGACCTCCTCGGATACCAATTTGTTATGACCCATCCCCTGGGGCCCGTGTTGTGAATAACCCAATCCCACCTCCCAAAGACTAGGGGTTGTAGAGTAGCGCTGAAGGCATTATCTTGTAAGTGGGAGGTATTTTCCGAGTACCTATATACAGGAACACTCACAACCCTAGACTGTAATGATAAAAAGGAAAACATTCATACCACTAAGACAACCACTGAGACTAGAGGTACAAGTTGTAAGTAAAATAGGCCAGAATACAAACACAAAAAAAGACAAGCTATAAACATGGGAGTAAAATTTCTTTGATAATACATCCATAGAAAACCCCACATGAAGGGTTGGTGAAGAGTAGATTTAAAAAGTTGTAGGAGTATGCCTCGCCTAACCGATCTCACTAGGCACCACCTGGTCCTTGACCACCAAGGTCTCTGTCAAAACGTTCGTCACTTGAACAAGACATGACACATCCAGGTGGAGCCCGTGTATGGGTGAGTAACACAATACTTAGTATAGACCCCAAACCACAAAGAAATTACCATGAAGAAAAGTACGCACGAAGTAATGGACTACTGACACAGGTATAACCTAAAGTATAGAAAGAAAGATTATCATTTATAAAGATGGACATCTTGTACTACTGAGAGAATCATACCCAACAAGTCAATGACGTCTGTCAGGCCACTAAGCTCTGCTTTTCCACTAGGCCACTAAGGTTTATTTCTCACTAAGGTCTATTGGTCCACTGAGGTTATCTTTTTTTGTCAGGACACTGAGGTATGCTCGTCTGTCAAGCCGCTAAGATTTGTTCATATACTAGGCCACTGAGGTATGCTTATCTTTCGGGCTACTGTGGTCTGCTCCACTCCTCTGTCGGGCCATTGAGGTCTGCTCGTCTTCCGGTCCATTGAGGTTCAGTGATCTACTGGGCCACTAAGGTCTATTCCACTCATATGTTGAGACACTAAGGTCCACTCGTCTACCAGGAAACTAAGATCCAATCATATGTTGGTCTACTAAGCTCTATTTTTTACTTCATTCTCGTCACATCCAGCCACCGAATTTCCACTCATAGCACGCTGGATTCCAGGAGAATCTACTCCTCAAGCCACAGGTCATATCTCAACCTACACAGAAACTCACTTGGAGTATGAAAAAAGTACCATCTTGTCATAAGGGTCCCAATTCCACAACAAGACCATCAATCGGACGCACGGTTTGAAAAATTATGCCTATTATACTAAAAGGGATCAGGGGTCCAGGCCCAGTCCGACCTGGTCAGACCAAACCGACCCAACCAGACCCAGTCTTTCCATGCCCATTAGGTCTGATGGACCAAGCCCATTGGACCATAGGTCCATCCCAGCAGCCCAGTCCTCCTCCAGCACAGCCCGCACTGGAAGGCCGGTTTCTGCCAAGCCGGGCCACCCAGCGGCCAGGTTTTCCCCTGGCCCGACCCATGCTAGCAGGACAGTTTAATCTAGCCCAAGCTTGGTAGGCATCGTTTCCAACATACATCGTGTGGATGGATCAGTAGGCTGCCTCCCACCTACAAGTGGTCTTGCAGACCATGGTCTAGCACCAACCTGCGGCTCGGCAACCGGTCTCCCGACCTGACATGGTGCCCTGCTGGCATCACGGTGCTGCACCACCACAGCCCACCGATCGTGGCCTCCTCTACCTGATGCAACACCATGATTTTTCACCGCAACGGCCTCCTATTCTTGATGTAGTTCCCCACTGGCACCACAGTTACACATTGTCGTTGTCTGCTGGCCATGGCCTCCTCTGCCTGACGCGGTACCCCACTGGAACTACAGTTCCACACTACTGCGGCCTCCTTCGTTGTGGAATGTCGTCGGCGTGTTTTGACTCCCACACGTCACTGATATCGCGTTCCTGTAACCCCAGTACACCTCCCATGGTGGCTACCATGGGTTCCACCACTGTGGTCCTTTTTAGACCGCGAATTTCATCACTTCACAAAAAATGGAGGATAAGTGGCAGAGAATAAGAATAAACAAGGAACACACTAAGGATGGATCATGGACTTTATTCATGTTAGTGTGATCCATCCTTGTTAGGATTTTAATGAAGAATAAAATGAATCTAACTTCCCATAACTCCATGCATGCAAAAAAAACCCAAATACTGTAAGAATAAACGACTCGCATATCAACCTATTAGTGGGTTGATCCGTGTTCATTATTTAGAAATAAAAAATAGTGAATCAAATTCATAAAGAACAAAACCCCTAAATTGAGGTTCAATAGTTCATTAAAAAAGATTTCACCACTTTCACTCATCATTTCTCAATCTGTTGGTGGTAACAGTTCATGGATCGTTGCTCGCCAATGCCAAAACTCCAAGGGTTCATAGCAATCCTCAATCGTGCCAATAATTTGTCTTATGTTAGCCCATTAAATAGAGAAACGTGTTTCATCATTTTTGTTACTCTACATTATTATGTTTTTACACTGTTTCATTTATGAAACACTGTTTTTGTTACTCTTCAACAAAATTCAAAATTCAAATAAAATAAACTAAAAGTTTATTTTATGTTTCCTTAAGAATTTTTTTTATTAAATTTTCTTGAAAAGTCCAAAAATTAAATTTTTACCTCGACCCACAGTGATCGAGATTAGGTCCTTAGGTAAATTCTTTGTTTCAGACACAATATTTCCCTTGGATTTTTATTTTGGTCACTATTTTAGAAATTTCCAAAACCGCTCATGTTCACTATTTTAAATGAACTTAAAAAATGTTTAAACACTTATTTTGGGATCACCAGGCCTTGGAATCAAGTTTCATTTGAGTTCTTAGTCTTGAAATAATTCCATATAATTTAAAAAAATACATGTAATTTTTGAGAAATTACATTGTATATATTGTGGATCAGTCAAAGTGGTTTTCGATCTTGAAAGGTGAACCATATTCCATGTATTTTTACATCATATGACAAGGACTCAAATGTAATATAGTTTAAGCTCGTACAATAAGGAAATCTATATAGGGGATTTTCATAGATTTGTATCATTAAAAAGAAATGAAATAGATTCTTATTTTTTTTGATATCATATAGTGAAACCCATATGTATTAAAGGGTCCAAACATAATAATGATGTAGGGGTTTGAAGTTGGTGGGAATCCATGTTTGAGACTAAGTTAAGACCTTCAGGAATCACTGTGTATCTTGATATAATAGGAATCAGGACATGTTTTTATGGTAATATATATCATCCCAACATGGAGCTTAATATATGAAGAACCAATGTTGGTAGGGGTATTTGGATGAAAGTAATCTTTGTGGATGGATCTGGGATAATTAATTCATACATCACAACATATCATGTGAGAACAAAAAACAATCCATTTTTGGTTCTTATAAGGTAAAATCTATATAGATTGGGCTCATGTGTATGGGAAAGATGAATATAACTTCAATTTAATGTAGGTTCACTAAGAAACTCAACATCAATGAGAGTAAACAAACACTATGGTAGATATATGGATGAAGTTAATAGGATTTGGGGCTAGTCCTAGTATAGGATATTCAAGCATCACTACATGTCCTAAAGTAATAGGAATCAAGCCACACATAGATCTTAAATGGTTTTTTCATATATCTAACTCATGTGTAGGGGGGATGGTATTGAAGTGGATAGACTTTGTGGTCTAAAAAGGGAGGAAAACCAACATGAATTAGAAAATTACTCACCACCAAAGCATAACCATGTATGGAAATGGAAGTTGAAATCAGGCCTAGGATTGTAGATCTAGCCATAACTACATATACTAAGGTAACATGAATCAATACATGCATAGTTTTTTTAAGGGAAATTTTTTCATAGGTTAGGTAAACCATGAAAATAAGGTTTTCCAGTGTATCTATAACTATTAAATCCAAAAATAAGGAAAACCATTATATATACTGAGCTCTTATATATAGAGAAATTAATTACATGAGGTCACATAAAATTGATCTCTCTAATATGTTTAAGTTCATATAAGATATACCACTCCCAAAAATTTAATGTCATGTGGGATGGAATATATATAATGTATTTTAATGTCATATGACAAGGACTATGTGCTACATAGTTTATAGTCATTGAGTGAGGACTTAGATATCATAAAATTTAAGTTCATATGATGAGGACCCATTCCAAGAAGTATATATTCATGTGAAGTAGACTTTATATCATGAAATTTTAAAGTTATCTATAAAGGACTATAAACCCAACATGAAAATATGAAAATTAATTCCTAAGAAACCATGTATTATTTGTTGGCATGACATGCTCTCCATTTATTATGATCAAGGAATACGCAATATTGGAGTAGATGTTATGTATAGCATATGGTCCTTCCTATTTCACCTCTAGTTTAAACAGATTATTCTCATGTATCAGGGGATTTTTTATAGATAATAACAATTCTCCTTAAATGAATGAGAAGAGGTGAACCTTCTTGTTAAATGTTCATGGAACTCGATTCTAATGGATTTCCAAGTCATGTAGTATATGCATCCACTACTGGAAACTAAGCCTTTACCAACAGTTTCAAATTGTTGGTAAAGGCTTCCAAACCGTTGGTATACTATATACCAACGGTTTGGAAAACTGTTGGAAAGTAATGCGTAGGGATAGCCCATTACCAACGGTTTTAGTATAACCATTAGAAAAGGAAGTGTAATCCTAGAGGTTCCTAACGGTTTAAATAACCGTTGGTATATAGGAGTATTCCCAACGGTGAAAACTGTTGGCAATACAGGTAGTGTATAGAAGTATTCCCAACGGTGCAAACCGTTGGCAATACAGGCAGTGTATAGGAGTATTCCCAACAGTTTCTAAAACCATTGGCAATACTATTATTTTCATATTTTACCAACGGTTTACTAAAACTGTTGGTAAAAATATGTATAGCAGTATACCAACGGTTTAATAAACTATTGGTATAGTGTATTACTGGAATTTTGCAGCCCAGCTACTCTACACCATCAGAACTCCCCACCAAGTAACACCCCGCTCAACTCCAATAGCCCAGCCAGTAGCACAGACTCCAGCAGCAACCCAGAACTAAAAAGTCCAGATCTGAGAAAAACTCCCAACACAAATCCCTGCAGTCTCAGCCTAGCACCAGAAGCAACACCCAACACCCAGAAAACAGAACAACAACACCACCTACCAGACCCAACCAGCTCCACCAGCATCCTCAAGCACCACCGCACCAGCTTCCAGCATCCCACTCCAATAGCTAGACCAACAACAGCCCTCCCTACTATACCATGATACCCACTAAGCAACAGACCGCTCGACTTCAACAGAATGAGGCCCAGCTCCAAGATGGATCGCCCCTGCACCAGTGTCCACTAACCGCAACCCAAGCAGACCTAAAAAACCAAACCCAGCTCCTTGATTTAGCAACCAACAGCTAGCTCCCAAACTCCAACAGCACGAGCATAGCGCCAATGCCCAAAACACCCCCAAAACCCAGAAAAATCACCCAGTAGCCGCACCGACACCCATCACATGCATTACCTCACAGCACCCCACAACACCATCCAAGAATCAATAGCCCTACACCATCATCCAGGACCCAAGACTAGCAACCAAAACTAAGGTCCACTCCAGTAGCACATGCCGCAACCAAATCAGCAGCTAAAACCACATACACCCCTAGCAACACCAGATCCTTACCACGCATGCAGCCTCAAGCAATAAAACCAATTCAAATACACCTACACACACTCTTAACAGCAACAAACCCACTGCACACACTCTTAACAGCAACAAAACCACTGCACACATTCTTAACAACAACAAAACCACTTCACACTCAACTACATACACTAGCATACACTCTTAACAGCAAATATCACACAAAAGCACATAAAAATCGGATACTCTTATAACCATAGAATGTACCATAATTATAATCATGTATATGAACCCAATTACCCTATGAAATAAAGAATTCATAATTGAATTCTCAATTGAATACATGTAGAATGAATTATGTAATGAATTCTGAATGATGAATCAATAACACATACAAAATGAATTATGTTGCATACAGAATTTTGAATTATATATAAAACATATATAATATGACATACAAGGGGTTGGGGGTGTCCCGGGGGTGGGGGTGTCCAGGGGTGAGGGGCTGTCCACGGGGGTGGGGGTGTCTAGGGGGGTGGGTCATACAGAATTAAGAATACATACAAAATTTCATTTTCTATAACACATACATGACTGAATTCAGAAATTAGAAGCTAATAACCCCAAAATAAAGTATCAACATAATCCGAATATGTTTGGTCAGTTTTCTGTATACCAGTTGTTTTTACTTAAAATGATGTCCATTTTAAACAAAAGACATACACTTGGAATGATACCGGCCACACCGTGCCCTGTATTAGAAATGAAAAATGGGCGGGGTGGGGCGGAGCGGGTCAAGCCCACACGGGCCTTATCCCATGCGGGCTAGACCCACAAAAACCCGCATAAAAAACGGTTGGATTTATCAAGCCCGTCCCACCCCACAGCGGATGCGGGTAAGCCCGTGGGCAACCCGCATTTGTTATTATTTTAATAAATTTTAAATTTTAATAATGATATGGTATAATGGTATAATATTGTAATAGAAGAGTAGGTAGGAAAGGACGAGTTGTCGATGGCTGGTGGAGGACGTCAACAGGAGGGCAGGTTAATGGAGGAGGACACCAACAGGGGGCTGGTTGCCAGTGGCCGAAGGTGGATGTCAACGATGGGGGGTGGGGGAGAGGAGGAGGCAGGATTGGGCTGAGGGGGTAGAGGACTTCGACTGGGGGTGGAGGAGGAGGGTGCGGGGCAGGGGGTGATGGTGACAAGCTGGAGAGGGGGGGCAGCGGAAGAGGCGGGCATGGCGTGGGGAGGTGGGGTTGGGGTGGGGGTGCAAAGGACAGAGAATGTAGGGGTGGAGGTGTAGCAGGGGGCGGGCGGGGGACAACGACACCCTGGACGAAGTAGGAAAGAAGGGAGGGTGAAATTGTATGTCACGGGACAGAGGTTGCGACTCAAAGGGATGACAGTTTTTAAATAAAATTAGAATTCTGGAAGAAGACGTTGGGAATTGGAGGAGAGAATGAGGGGTCGCGCATGCGTGAATTATAGATAGAGAATGAGGGGTCGCGCGCATGTGTGCATTACAGACACCCATTGGCATTGATTAATTTTTATGAGATTTGGGGCTGCATGTGCATTGGTAATTACAAACCGGGCTTTAATAAATAGGGTGATGATTATGAAAAAAAATAGCTCGCGGGTCAGCTCGTATCCGTACGGGTAAACCCGCATTGGTCGGCTGCCCGTGCGGGCTATCCATATGAACCCATTTTTTATGTGGGTTTTTTTAATAAACCTGCCCCGCCCCAAACCCGCCCCAAACCCGCTGAGCCCGCGGGCCCACAAACTATTTTGAACTGCTACCCCGGATTGAGGCGGGGTTGACTCGTACACGTCACAGATGACTCATTAATCGTTTTCATAAAGTATCAACAGAATCTGAATGCGTTTGGTCGATTTTTCGTATGTCGGTTGTTGTTTTCACTTAAAATGTTTTCCATTTCAAATAAAGGTGAGACACTTTGAGTGGTTTCATCCACACCATAACTTGGATTGAGGCGGTGTTAACTCGTAAATGTCACATAAAACCCATGGATTGTTGTGCTAAAGTATCAACACAATCTGAATACTTTTGGATGGTTTTCCGTATGTCAGTTGTTTTTACTTAAAATGATGTCCATTTTAAACAAAAGAGATATAGATAGAGTGATACTGGCCACACCGTGCCTTTTATTGAGGCGGGGTTGACTCGTACACGTCACATATGACCCATGGATCGTTTTATTAAAGTTTCAATAGAATCCAAATGCGTTTGGTCATTCTTTCGTATGTTAGTTGTTGTTTTCAATTAAAATTATGTCCATTTTAAACAAAAGAGAGACACTTTGAGTGGTTTTGGTCACACCACGCCTCGGATTGAGGTGGGGTTGACTCGTACATGTCACATATGACCCATGTATCGTTGTCCTAAATTTTCAACAGAATCTGAATGCATTTGGTCGGTTTTCCGTATGTCAATTGTTGTTTTCACTTAAAATGATGTTCATTTTAAACAAAAGAGAGACTTTGAGTGGTTCCGGTCACACCACACCTCGGATTGAGGTGGGGTTGACTCTTACACGTCACAAATGACCCATGGATCGTTTTCCTAAAGTATCAACACAATCCAAATGTGTTTGGTCAGTTTTTCATATGCTAGTTGTTTTTACTTAAAAGATTATCCATTTTAAACAAAAGAGAGACACTTTGAGTGGTGTCAGCCACACCGCACCTCGGATTGAGGTGGTGTTGACTCTTTCACGTCACAAATGACTCATGGATCGTTTTTCTAAAGTATCAACAGAATCTGAATGCGTTTGGTCGGTTTTCCATATGCCAGTTTTGTTTTCACCTAAAATGATGTCCATTTCAAATAAAAGTGAAACACTTTGAGTGGTATCGGCCACACCGTGCCTCAGATTGAGGCAGGGTTGACTCATACACGTCAAAAATGACTCATGGATCATTGACCTAAAGTTTCAACAGAATCCGAATGCATTTGGTTGGTTTTCCGTATGTCAGTTTTTGTTTTCACTTAAAATGATGTCCATTTTAAACAAAAGAGAGACATTTTGAGTGGTGTCGGCCACACCGCACCTCGGATTGAGGAAGGGTTGACTCATACACATCACAAATGGCCCATGGATCATTTTACTAAAGTATTAACACAACCTGAATGCGTTTGGCCTGGTTTTTGTATGTCATATGTTTTTTTCACTTAAATTTTGTTCATTTCAAATAAAAGTAAGATAGTTTGAGTGGTGCCAGCCACACCGGCCCTCATATTGAGGTAGGGTTGACTCTTAAACGTCACATATGACTCATGGATCATTTTATTAAAGTTTAAACAGAATCCGAATGTCTTTGTTCAGTTTTCCGTATGTCAGTTGTTGTATTCACTTAAAATGATGTCCTTTTGAAACAAAAGAGAGACACTTTGAGTGGTGTCGGCCACACCGCACCTCAGATTAAGGCAGGATTGACTTGTAGACATCACAAATGGCCCATGGATTGTTTTCCTAAAGTATCAACACAATCCAAATGAGTTTGGATGGTTTTCCATATGCCAGTTGTTGTTTTCACTTAAAATGTTGTCCATTTGAAAGAAAAGTGAGACACTTTGAGTGGTGTCGGCCACACCGCTCCTCGGATTGAGGAGAGGTTGACTCATATACGTCACTTGGGAATTTTGAGTGCCGTCAAATGTGGATTGATGATCTGGGTGAGCCTAATCCTCTCCTTGCTTCCTCTTTTCGATTAGGGTTTGCACTCTTCTCTCATATTCTTCCGAAACTCTAAAACCCTCTTTTCCGTTGGGATTTAGGGTGAATCTTGAAGAGAGATTAGATTGGGATCCGGGGTCCAGGGAGGAGGGTTGGGGGGGTTGTCCGGTGGGATGTCTGGGGGGCTATCTGGGGTCCAGGGAGGATGTTGGGGGGCTGTCCAGTGGGCTGTTCATGTTGGCCCGGTCCAACGACATTTGCGGGGCAGCATCTTCCAGCCAGGAGCGAAGGGAGAGGGAGGAGGCGGTGCAACATTCCGGCCATCGCCTCCCCCCCCCATTAACTATGGGTGGGTAATGTATCTAGAACTCTATCTAGGTATCATACATCGAATTCTGATAGGACTGCGAACTACCGCGGGGTGTTGTCCTGAAGTAGGGCCAAATCACGGCGTGACTGCGGCGTAACCGCGGCGTGACCGCAGCATGACCACAGCGTGTTGGCCTGGTCCAGCGACATTCGCGGGGCA
This sequence comes from Viscum album, assembly GCA_963277665.1. NCBI lineage: Eukaryota > Viridiplantae > Streptophyta > Magnoliopsida > Santalales > Viscaceae > Viscum > Viscum album. The sequence goes on from OY728159.1 coordinate 2,142,810,532, forward strand.
GTATCTTTCATCCAGGAGCAGAGGGAGCGGGAGGAGGTGGGGAAACATTCAGGCCGTCACCTCCCTGCCCATTAACTATGGGTGGGTAATGTGTCTAAAACTATATCTAGGTATCATACATCGAATTTCGACAGGACTGCGAACCGCTGCGGGGTTTCGTCCTGGAGTAGGGCCAAATCACGGCATTACTACGGCGTGACCGCGGCGTGACCGCGTCGTTTTGGCCCGATCCAGCGACATTAGTGGGGTAGCATCTTCCAGCTAGGAGCGAAGGGAGCGGGAGGAAGTGGGGAAACATTCCGGCCGTCACCTCCCTCCTCATTAACTATGGGTAGTTAATGTATCTAAAACTTTATCTAAGTATCATAAATCAAATTCCAACAGGATGGAGAACCACCGTGGGGTGTCATCCTGGAGTAAGGCCAAATCACGGCATTACAACGGCATGACCGCGGCGTGACCGCGGCGTTTTGGCCCGGTCCAGCGACATCCGCGGGGCAGCATCTTCCGACCAGGATTCCAAATAAATCCTATGTAGTTGTCCTTCACATTATAGAAACTGATCTTATATAATAAAAAACAGACTCTTGATTCGGGATTGTGGTATGATAAAGATATATATTTTATATTCGTTGTTTTTAAAAAGTGGTACTAGGTAGTTGAAACTACTGATTGAGAGTCAAATTATGCAAGTGTATTACTTATCAATGGTATATGCATTTCTTGGAACTCTAATAATAAAACTTCAGTCACCTTGAGAACAATAAAATTTGAGTATGTTTTAACATCTTAGGATTCAACACAAATCTTATGGGAGACTTCATATATGTAAAAGATCTAAGTGACCAATGCGATAAAGAAAATAAAATAAAATAGATACTAAACTAAAAAGCAGTCAAAGATCTAAGTGACCCATGCGATAAAGAAAATAAAATAAAAACTAAACTAAAACATACCTCTCCTATGACTATACCTGTCACCACCCAACATATAAGTACCACAGTGTCCCATGGGTCAAATCATGTTCCTTCAAGCAAAGGGGAAACAGATCAATGTTTCAAAATGATACTATCAAATAGTACATTACTATTAATTAACAATTACTCTTCCTATTAATGGTATATAATCAATTTGGCCCGAGTTTCAACTTAGTTTGGTTTTGTTCGATACAAGGCATGAGGTCTTATTATTCTTGGTTTTTATATTTACACTTGAGATATTAATTTAAAAATGATGCATGTATTTGGCATTATTATTTATGGTTTTAGTTCTTAGTTTGTTACTATGGGGCCTTTACACATGAATAATTCTTGGAATGTAGGGTTCAGTTGACATTTATGCACTTTAATGTGATTGATTTCACTAACGATGAGGATTTAGATCAAGTAAAATATTCCTTAGAGGATTGGGCCTTTTAGTGATAGGTGTTGCAATTGTACATCTAGCATTTGATGAGGAAATACTTATGAGGATGGATTGGAATCTTGGTAGGTTCTTAGAGTGGGATGGTCCCTCTAAGTATATAAAATGTATTATGAAAGGTTTTACTCCATTTAATGATTCAAGAGTTCAACTAAAGAGATGAAGGATGAGATGCTAGTGTGGTTATTGGTTATTGTCGAACAGATTGGCATTATAATGTCAAGAGTCTTGGTGTGATTTAGCTTAGGATGGAACCTGTTTAGTGGGGTTGGGTTATAATACATGATTTTGATGAGGTTCTTGACCGGATTATTGAGAATATAATGTAGATATGTTCGACATGGTGTGCTTTTTTGACTAGGACAATCATAAGGTGAATAATCCTCTTTGTCTAGTTGGATGATGAGATGTGCATCGAGGCATGGGATAATCCTCGAGAGATGAGTCTAGACTATGTGACTAAGAGTATAGAACATGATAGGCTTGATAGGATTGGGTGAGTGGACAACCCATGCGAGGATGATACGATGCATGGAGACACTTGGAGACACTTGGGGTTATTTATGATATCTCATGGAGACACTTGGGGTTATTTCATGACTCCAACATACTGCAGAAATGTTCTCACACAATGTTTTAGAAAAACAATTCCATATCATGGAAGACCCCAAGGCTCCTCTATCTTCCAATGTTTCCTCACACTCACACCTCATGGTATTACAGTATACAAGTGATCTACGTCAACTAGTCAGGATAGCATCACTACCCTTCGTCTGTAGAAGGAAGTAAAATACCTAAGTGGCCAATGCGATAAAGAAAATAAAATAAAAACTAAACAAAAACATACATGTATCCTGTGACTATACATGTCACCGCCCAATATATAAGAACCACACCGCCCCATGGGTCAAATCATGTTCCTACAAGAAAGGGGGAAATAGTTCCATTTAATAATCTCTTCATTTTTCATTATGTTCTTTATATAGCATGTTGTTGGAAACACCATACTAGTACACTTAGCCATTGAATATGAACCTATGCTACATTAGTTGAGTTGAAGATTGTGCACATAACCCTTCTAGAACCCTGCCTCATCGCACCATGATCCCAGATTGACTACTATGGTGAATAATAACTGATGCATCATAAAATGAAATTCGACATAGATTTCCCTTGGGTATTAAATAGCTCTCCTACTAGCATCCACCATTCCCCGGTCAATTGTGAACTCGATCTATAATGAATTTAAACAAAATTAATACATATATCAATCCAAGCATTATCACTCTCAACACCCCATCTTACTAGCCTGTTGAGTGGTTATAATTTAAAATAATTTCATAGAAATTGGTTGTTGTGTTGGGTATTGGAAAAACTGTAACATCGCAATGTTTATTTAAGTAAAAGTTTTATTTAAAGTAACATGAATGTAATAACTCAATGTTTAGAGTCCAAAAATACTCTTGAATGTAAAAAACAATAACATAACAACTTAGTTATTAAACTCAATGGGGGGTAAAAATGGTCTGATGCCTGGCGTGGACCTGGACAGTCTGTGAGACATATTTCTTACAATGGGCCTATCCCAAGTAGTGTTTAGGGCAGGACTCGAACTAGTGAAGGCCCAACAAATCTAGACCAAACCTAATCCCAGACCAAGCCTGGCCCAAACCAATTGATAATTTTGTTCAATCTTATTTTAGTTTGATGAATTATAAGTTTACTATATTTATTATTGTTAATTTATGTTATTTTTTACATTTTACATTTTTTAAAAGACTTGGACCGGGACCCGGCCCAAACTATTGATTTGTACCATGCCTCATTACATACTTATTAAGAAATTTGTATAACACCAGACGTCACAACCGACCCCTTTCCATTTATGTCTGCAATTGGGTTGAATTCATTGGCATTCCATCCCCCCCCTCTCCCACCACACCAAACTGTCTAATTTCATACTTATGACCTTTAATGAGTGACAATGATTCATTTTCCGTGCCTTTGGATTTATGATCTATAAAATATAACCAAACTACTAAAATTTTAATTTTTTTATAACCAATAGACTTTTGAAAATAGGCCACTAAGAACTCATTATGTTGATTTTCAAACCACATTTTTGCACATTTCCAAATACCTACTGAACTTAAAAAGACATTTTTCGCCATTTACAGTCCAATAGATTCCCCTACTCTAATACCTCTCATCACATGCAGTATCCATGATCCAACTATTTAAATTACAAGCATCATGGGAACAAATAAACCATTAATTGCACATTTGAATGAACAACAAAATAACATGGTTGAGATAGACCTGTGAAGAATTAACAGATGAAAAAATTTGGCCATCCGGACTGTACAAAAAAATGCAAAAATGGAAAATTGGGATTACACCTAAACCATAAGAAAATAATCAACTAAATATCCACAAACACAAAAACCAAGATATTAGACTTCAAGAGAGGTCAGGTCTACCTCAGATGGGTAGTCTAATGCCTTGATTTGGAAAATATTTACCTCTTGCTCTTGGGGGGCAGGGGTCGGCCCCGACAATATTATTTCCCAGGCGGGAGGAGAGGGAGCTGAGAGAGGGGGACGTCCCGCGGGGTGTTCGTCCATGGGGGGTCTCGTGCGCGACTGGATAGGGGGTCAGGGGACGTCGGAGGAGGAGATTGAGCCAAGAGGGGAGGGGGATGTCGCCAAGAGAGGGAGATGAGAGGAGAGGGGGGAACGTCTTCGAGAGCCGATAGGGGAGGCAGACGTCATCGTCAGAGAAGGAGATGAGAGTGGAAGGGTGACATCGCTGGAGGAGAGGGAGGGGGGCCAGGAGGTGAAGGCGGAGGCTGGGAGGCGGAGGCGGAGGCTGGGAGGAGGTCGAGGTTGGGGAGGAGAGGAGTGTGCGGGGATTAAATGTCACGATGGAGGGATCCCTAATTTGGGTATAATTTTTACCAATGGTTAATTAAAACCCTAGGTAATAGTTCTCTTTCCCAATGGTTTTCTTAAACCGTTGGGAAAACACAAAATAAAACAACCTACACCAACGGTTTTTTAGAATCGTTGGTATAGGTTCTTTTTTCCAATGGGTTTTCTAAACCCTTGGGAACAAAGTGTTGGTATAGACTCAATTTCCAGTAGTGATCCTTTTTTGCATTTATTTTTTATAATTCATTAACATGTAGCTGATACTATTCATCTTAATAAAGTTGATTGTAGATGAAAATATGAAGTGAATGAAACTAGAAATTGATGGGTGGGACTACCTCTATCCCATATATAAGAAAATATGGGGTTTATTACATAGTAGTGTGAGTTGTGGTATAAAAATCCCAAAAAGCAAGTAAGAGTTTTTTTGGATAGTAATTCTTATCTTTATCTACTATCTTTTAAAAGATATTAGATATATTTTTATTAAATACCACTATTTATCTATTCATAAGTTAATGATAGTGGAAAAAGTTATTGAACTATATATTATATTCCTGATATAGCCTTTAAATTTTGGAATCATATAAATTGGTGATGTTATCAATTAATATTGTGTGACGGACACGAAATCTAGTGATGGTGTTAAAGTTCATGAAATAAATGATATCCCTTATCCCTCCTTATTTGAGGGATATAAAATCATCCCACTTAGTGAATAAATCAATGGTAGTAAGGATATATATAAAGTTACTAGATATAGCTAGGGGATATGGCCCCATGAAATCAATTCCCCATATGGAAAATGACCAATAGTATTTAGTGATTTATAGAAACTATTGGGTCTAATGAATAAAGTTAGAATATATCTAGAAGAATTGGTGTTTATTTTTTAAATCTATGTAGTTTTTCATCATTAACAGCTATAATTAACCAAATCTCTTAATTTTATAGAAGATCATTGCTCCTGAATAGTGGTAATTATAGGAGTTGTCATGGAGTTTCTATATAATAGTGAGGGTCTCTCATCCTTTAATGATATAAAGAGGAATCCTTAAAAGTATTACTTGTAGAGGACCTTATGGGAATCCAAGTCATCTTAATGGAAAAGTTTTACTTTTTGATGATGGATATATTCCTTCTGGGTTTCATTATGTGGTATATTTTAATTTTGGAGGTAGTCTATTAAGGGATGCATATATTCAATTATGGTATCAATCGACAAGGGTATAGGTTCACAATTATTTGGGGTGGTGTCAACCTTGTAAATCTATTCCATGTCATTATTAATGAATGGTGAGACCACCCTATGATGTGTGATGTTAATAACTATATTTTATTATTATATATCATCCAATTTCATAACTGTATTGGCTATTACATATAATTAGGAATTTTATAAATGTGGGATGTGAGATAGTGTTGTCTATGAGGGGAATTCAATAGTTAAACCTCATATATAATCTAGTAAGAGAATAAACTCTTACTTTTTTATGGTATAATATCCATTTTTTACTTAATTACCAACTTTAAATCACCCATGATATTCATTCGGGTCGCTGGTATTTAAAATACCAATTCCAAGCCTGTAATGAGGGCTTGGTATTCCTCTTCATTATTGGTTCACCCTTATGATAGTAGGAAGGGGTATGATTTATTTTGATGTTGAGATGAAAATAATCCCCAATACAACCCAATTTAGCTTCAGTTTTTCTATCTTTCTATCTAATGAACTCTTATAGGATCCATCGAAGTACATTTCCCATGTTTGGGAAGTTTCACAAATGGAGAATACCCCTTCATCAAGGAGTTCTATGTTTGATGGTGACTTCTATGGGATAAGGTGAACTTTAAGGAAATATTCTAATTATTAATCTTTAATTTAATTCTAATATATGAACTAGATATGAAAATATTATAGAATGAATACCCATTATTCAAGACACCCATTTAACATCATATGAGTGAGGATATAATTGAGTGTTTTATCATGAGAGATTATATGGACCTCATGGTTCTGTAAATAATATCTTGATTTTTACACTATAGATATCAGTGTGGGTAGTTTTTTTTGATATTATAGTATTTTTTATCAATATACATCATTCTTTTTATTGGATAATATAGGTTATTCTCCTTCACCAATTCATTTTTCTAAGGAGGGCACTAATTGATTACTTTAGAGTTTCTATATAGAGGATTAGTGGCTTACCTTCTACATGTTTCATCGATATTAGTTTATGATATAGGTACAATATAATATTATTTAAGTATGGTTAACAATATCTATCCCATTGATAAATAACTCCTTTTATCGTCAACTTTTTTAAGAGAAAATTCTTGCATGAGTGATTAGCTATGAAGCACCTGATGTTGGTAAGATGTCTCTATATTCCTCTCAACTACTTAATGTTTCAAGGAGGAGTCATATAGATTATTTTCTTATTATTTTCATGTTTAATTATACATCATGATAGTGTACCATGAAGCTAAGTAATTTCCATGATATTACCCTAAAATAACATTGTAGGGGGTTTATCTTCAACTTGTGCTACTATAATTTTTTTAAAATAGTTTCATGATCAGTTAGATGATCACTATTAAATTGAAACTTAACAACTATATTTATCATGTATAATTATATGGTATTACCTATAAAATAATTGAAGATATGATTTATAAATAATTGATAAATGATTCCAGAATTACTCAACTCGAATTAAATTACTTGATAATAGTATACCCATTAGGGTGTTGTGGACATAGTGGTCTCCTCATATTTAGTGGCCATACAGATCTATTTATAGTTTGAATATCCATCCATGGTGTAAAGATCTTAAATATTGTTTCTTCATCAATCATAAGTTATTTTATCAGTACAAAGAAATCACCCTTGGGGATGTACCAATTAAGATCCTGAAATTTGATATAGACCCTAATGGGTGACAACCAGAGACTAATTGCAGCGTACATATGGGTGGACCTTTTAGATTTCATCTTATCCATTGGTAACTAAATAGTATAAGGTATGTTTAGGGTATAAACATGGTAGGATTCATATATGTTTATGTCTCATTGATGAGGGACATAAGGATGAGATCATCAATGAGAATATGGTAGGGGATTTCACCTAAAGAGAAGGCCCATTTTGAGATTTATACCTCCCCTCTATTGGTAACTAGACAAGGAAGTAGTATATGACTAACAGTGGATATGGATCGCTGAGGAAGATTTGGGTCTTATACATGAGTGACCCATGATATGGAAGTCTACCTCAAGTCTTCTGGTAACTGTAAGAAATATAGTCCAGTGTAGAAATTTTGGAGCTTACACATAGATATACCTAAGTTTTAACCTAGAATATGACATGCGTGAAGGTAGGTTAGGGGCATTCACCGAATTTGAGGCCCTTAAAAGTATCTTGGGCTCATTAATGAATCATAGGTATGATATCATTAGCGAGGAAATGTTTGGGGATTACACCTAAAAATGAGTCCTATATATGTGTCCACCACCTGTTTGTTGGTAACTAAATAGGTAAGGATTGTAATTCCTCAATATTTTAAATTATATATTTTCTTTTGAAACCTAATGTGTTCAGTATCTTACTTCACACACAACACTAAACCAAAACGAATCTCAAAAAAATTATATAACTGTTAAAATGCATTCATGGAATTAGCAGGTAAAAATAAAACTAACCAAATTATGAAATATATATATGAATAAAAATAAAGGTCATAAGTAATACTAATTCATTGATAAAAAATCAATTATTTTAACTAAATAATAAATAAAATAATTTTATATGTAAAAATATATTTTCTTAAAAAAATTCTTTTTCGTGTGCTATGAAGTTTATTATATTATGGTTAAATAATAGTTTAAATGGAAATTATTGATAATATATACAATAAAATAATTTAACATCCATTCAATAATTATTATTAGGCAAGTAGAAAATTTGTTTTTTTATTAGAAGGTATATGTTTCTTAAAATTGTTTTTATGTGTTCTTCACTTTCTATTAAAACTAATTTTAACCACTTTTAAAATTTTAATTGGATAAAATAATTTTCATAATTTTAATCAGCATGATCTAAATAATCAATTTTGTTAATTTTTTTGGCATAAAATTAAGTTATCAAGGTTAATATTAGTTTCCATTGTAAAATAGTTATTTTTTAAGTAATAATACTTTTCTAAATATTGTGATTTTAAATTAAATTGATATATTTTACTGATTTTTAAACATATATACAAATAAATTAATACTCAGTTAATTAGTAATCAATGATAAATAATATTTAGAATACTTAATGATTAAAATGACTTTTTTCTACAAAATTATTTTTACAACACATTATATGTTTTAATTCAAAAGATAATTTTATCATATTTAGATGTTGAAGTATATTAAATGGAGTCCAAATTTAGATTTAACATGTTAAAATTTGGTAAGTAGGGTCATATTATATTTAATAAAATAATTAGCATGGTTAAATTTTAATCAAAATTAATAAGTGTTAAAAAGGTTAATCTAATGTGGATAAAATTTTACTAAATCAATTTGACAATTATAACTTACATAATACCTTTTTTAGGATGAAAAGTCATACCTACATATCTATCCAACATTTACCAAGTTAACTCACCTAACTCTCATGCAATTCCACTCTTAAACCTTACCTAATATTCTTTTCCAAATATTTATCCCTTTTTTCACCTATAAAAGGAGCTCACTTAAACCCATTTAAGGTCACCCCTATAGTTCAAAATTCCCATGAAAGACTACCCATTTTACTTTTTGTAGAGCCCCTATACATATTTTCTAGCATCTATCCTCAACAAAGTGCATCAATTCCTTCATTTAAAAAGGATACTTCAAGAGAATATAAAAATTCTCAATGAGGTTAGAGTATATTTGAGTAAATCAAGATAAAAGGTTAGGGTTTCCATCCATAACATCCTTCACTGAGGCATGTTTTAATATTATGTACCAATATTATTTTGTATGTTGTAACTATTTTCCCTTGAATTCTAATATCTTAAATTATTATCAATATTGAAAACTTCAATTCCATTCATGCTCTTTCATGCTTGGGACTATGATTGATATCTTCCATAAAATATAGGGGATTTTCATAACTCAGTCATCTTTCTTAAGTTATAATATTTCCCCATTAACATCATCTTTCACATAACATGGTAGACCCTATTTTTATCTTGGGAGATAGATTATGATTCAAATAAACCTTATTTATTAATTATCTTCCTCCATTAAAATGAAACTATGTGAATTTTAAATCTCATGATCCTAAATGATGGATTATCAACCATGTCTATGTTTTTCTATTCCTAAAAATGTTCTCCTAACATATTTTGTAACCTTGTTATGTATTAACTCTTTTGAATATCATATTTCCCTTCACCCATTCTCCCAAGTAAGTTTCATTGCCTCTTTTTATGTTTTGAGTTTTCAACTAATTTATTTTTTAAAATATACCAAAATTGTAACATCTCGTCCTAGATGCCAATAAACCAGTGCTCTGAGATAGTGGGTCACTAGGCATCAAGTGTGCCTCCCCGTATGTCAGAGGTTGCTGACTAGCAGAAATGGCCTAAAGTGTGATAGTGGGGAGACTATATGTAAAGACCCGTAAAATTCAAGGATATTTTTTTCTTCTTAATTTTTTTTGGAATTTTACAAGAACGCGGTTTCTGACGGCACCTGATTCCGAGGCCCGGTCTGCTCGGAATCATTTTTCGAAGTTTGGCTCGAGTACATTCAGTGAACGAATGAGCGGGTTTTCCTAACTTTTGAACTGGTGTTCGGAATCGAATTCTGAGGGCACCAATGGAATCGCAGCGCTGGTATTTTCTTAAAAACGTCATTTCCGGAGATGCGTTTTCTCGGGTGTGGTTTTTTATTTTTGGGGTTAAGTTAAGAAATAAAATAAAGTGGTGTGACAACTTTATTTTATTTCACTTAAGCCACTTAAATACACTTAAGCTAAGTTGAAGCGGATAGTGTGGAACTCAAAATATCCTACCCTCTTGGTAGGATATTTGTGAGGTGGGGCCCGCATGAGCCCCACCGTTTCTTTTCCTCTAAGTAACGCACCCGCGAAAACCACTTTTTAAATGAAAGTCAACCGGTGCGTTTTCTTAAATTCTTAACGCCCCTATTAATTGGGCAGTTAAGCCATTACCATTAATTCACCGAATTAATGGTTCATTTCTTAACTTTGTCTTTCGTTTGTTGGCATAAGAGTAAAATAAGACCAACACATGTGGGTGGATTGTTGGGAGGATTTATAGAAACTCTAAGTTCTTCATCCTTCTTCGTGAAGAACGTGAAGAATGCGAAGAACGCCGAACCCGCAGAGATCGACGATGCAACGCCGTTTACCACGACGCTGACGAATTCCCTTCTGCGACGTTTCTTCCACGACAATCCTTACCCGCGACAATCTTCGATCAACGCCCGATTGAGGTAGGGGATTTCGGATCTTTTAAATTTTTTTGTGGATTTTATCTTCAACTTGCGTTTAAACGTGCAATTAAATATGTGTGTTTTCTTTAACCCTCGGAGATCGTCGACGCGACGCCGTGTACCGCGACAATGCGATGCCCCTTCCGCGACGCGGCGATCCACTTCTTCCGTGATGGTAAATTCCGCGAAGAAATCACGTTCGACGAAAACGACGAGGTAGGGGTCGATTCTTTTAAATCTTTGTGATTTATACCCACGGCGTATGATTAAAATTGTTGTGAGATATTTTTAACCGCTAACGCGGTGGATGCGGACCAATGAACAAGTCTGAACCCACCGCCCCTTTCGTTCTTGGTGTGCGAAACGGCGGACGTCGACAAAACAAGCCTCACGGGCGATGTGAGGTCCTTGTAGTGAAGGACGGACCCCGGGAGGGCCTTTGGAGAAGACGGCGGGAATTTTCGACCACCGTAACTCATCCGGTGGTCCGCGGAGCAACCTGCCGATGCGCCACGCCGGCACGGCGGCGCCGGCGGCAGAAGGCGGCGGCGCCCGGCGCGCCGCTGTGGAGAACCGCCGCGGCAGCGGGCTGGCCGTCCTGCGACCGCGCGGGACCGGCGAAGCATGGGACACAGCTGGCTGCGGCGTCCGCTAGCAAGGGCGGCCCCACGCGGGGCCACGACTCTATCACGTGGGGGCAGCACGCCCCCCGCACCACTCAGCCGTAACTGGCTGAGCCGACCCGCCGGCCGGGCTGGGTCGCGCCCAGGCCGGTCCGGGCCACCCCGGCAGGGCCGGGTCATGCCATCCGGGTCGGACCCGGACCCGGGTCGGGTCGACCCGGTGGGGGTTGGGCTGGGTCAGTCTAGACCCAGACCCCCCATTTTCAGACCTTTACGGTCTTTTGCCCATAACTTGAGCAACAGGCCTCCGATTGACACAACGTCAGCGACGATGTGATTCTTGGATCGAGAGGGTCGTTTCGGTATATTGCACACAAGGTTTTGTATTACTTTGGGTTCGGACGGGTTGGTTCGTACACAAAACAAATCGGGACCTCGGAGCGGAAACGCTTATAACTTGAGCTCCAGACGTCCGATTGACGTGCCGTTGACTTTGATGGATTCCTCTAAGTGAGACGGATCTTTTGGATTACTCCGCCTGAGGTTTGGATGCAGGTGGAGTACGGTCGGGTTGGTTTTTAATTAAAAACCAATCGGGCCCCTCGGACGAAAAGGCCAATAACTCTCAGACCGGGCGTCCGATTGACGCGCCGTCTGCGACGTTGAGTTCCTGTTGACGATATAGAACTTTTGGATACATCAACTCTGGACTATGTGTCAGTTAATGTACCAGCCTCTCGGCTCGTGGAGTGGACCCTCCCGAACGAGCTTGCTGTGTGCGGGAACCCTAGAGCTGGTTGCGACTGCGACGACGACGACGACTGTACAGAGATCCTTATTGGATTCGATGGAGATGACTACAGCACTCAGCGATCCTACGTGTATCAGTGCTACAGATCCTGTGTGGGTCCGATCTTGTGTGGGTCAGTGCTCAGCGGTCCTGTGTGGGCCAGCGCCTACAGATCCTGTGTGGGTCCGATCCTGTGTGGGTCTTTGCGGGGGTTAGTTACCTATCAATCCTGTGTGGGTCAGATCCTTTGTGGGTCATTGCGGGGGTTAGTACCTATCGATCCTTTGTGGGTCTGACGGCTTATATGAATCAGTGGATATATCTGATCATCTCTATCATCATATAAAGAAGTATACCTGTGTGAGCTGAATCCTGTTTGCTTTCCTTTGTGGATTGTGTTGTTCTATCCTGTGTGGATTATGTTTTGATTTCCTGTGTGGACTTGGTTGTGTTTTCCTGTGTGGACTGGGTTTTACTTGGGCTCGGATGTTGGAGCGTACTGGATTTGGATGACTTAGGTATATGTATGGGCATATACCTAAGCAGTGTCGAATGTTACTTCGTGATTGTATCTTTCCTTTGTGGTTTACCCTTTGTGGATTCAGGGAGACCTTCGGGGGTCTCGGGGTCCCTACTGATAGCTTATACTCACCCATGCACGGGCTATTCCCGTACTACATTGTGTTGGTTGCAGACGACAGACAGCGCTGATCGCGGTTGAGGCTTGCGGAGCAAGTCGGTACCCGGAGGTGGACCACTGGGCGGGACATACTCGGAGCGGACGGCTGGACCCGAGGAGCTGTGGAGGCTATATGTACTCACCCTTCAGGTGGGACTTCCAGTGGACAGCTCGACGTTACGGATTTACCTTTCAGTTGTTGTTTTCCCTTTCCAGTTGTACTTTACTTTCAGTTTGGGTTTGTATTCTGGTCCACTTACTTATCTGCACTTACTGTTGTACTCAGTTTTTGCATAGTGTTTACTTCTTATGCTTGCTTTCTCTGTGGTGTTTGTTTACTTTACAAAGGAAATGCCTTCCATTTTTACTGGGATTTATGCCTTGGTGCTAGTCACCAGCCCCTGGCCTATGGAATGCGGGCTTGGGGTAGTCACGGCACGGGCCCAGAGGACGGGTCGTGAGAAATTGGTATCAGAGGAGTTCAGTTCTACCGCAGAACTTTGGGCTTTGATCTTTTTCTATGTGAAGCAATAGTGTTAAGTGTATTAGGTGTGGCTATCATTCCAGGGATTCCAGTGTTGGTGTGGTGGTGGACGTATCCGTACACCAGGACCCTGACTTCTAATTTCCGACATAATGCACGAAAACATTGTTTGCATGTGTGTTTCAAGTTTTCTTTGTGATTACTTTGTGTCATCTCACCAGGTATACTGTTCTAACTGTGGCACACCTGTTTCCTTTTCAAGATGGCCCCGTGACGGAAGCCATCTAGGGTTCCGAGAGTTGACCGTGACGACAGTCCACCGAGCGATGAGGCCTCGGTACAGGGCCCTTTGACAGCTGACGCACCGGCGGTACCTTTACCTGCCGAGCCACCGATGCTTCCAGCCCCAGCCACTGACGATGCACATCGCCTTAGTGCACTTCATGAGTTTCAGTGCCAGCGACCGCCCAGGTTCCGCGGGGAGTCAGACCCCCAGGCAGCCGAGGACTGGCTGTAGATAGTGGTACGAGTTTTCCGGTTAGTGAGGACACCAGCAGACCTCATGGTGATCCTCGCAGCGAGCCTACTGCACGCGGCAGCGGGCCGATGGTGGAGATTGATGCTCCAGGTGCACGATGAGGCATCTTTCCTCTGGACGGACTTTGAGAGCCTCTTATGCTCGGAGTTCGTCCCAGCCACCCTCCATGCGGTGCGCATCCATGAGCTACTTCAGCTGCGGCAGGGAAGCTTGACGGTCGCCCAGTACTTGGTGAGATTTACCGATCTCTCGCGCTACTCGACAGACATGGTACAGGACCCATTCTTCCAGGCCCGGACCTTTGAGCAGGGATTGAGACATGAGATCAGGGCATCGCTGATCTCCCTTAGCATTCCGACTCAGGAAGGAGTACTGGAGCGAGCCCTTTTGATCGAGAGCTTTCTTGCTGAGCCTTCTTCAGCAGCGAGACCTACCGCGGGGCGGCACGTAGCAGAGTCTTCTGCAGCAGGAAGTCGACGGATGACTCATGGGTCTAGGCAGACCAGACCCTCAGGCAGACGACCTCAGGACACTGGCTCAGCTGTGCGGGGCACATAGTGCGGGGCCAGTCTTTTGAGAGGCAGGCAGTGCTACTCATGCGGCGGGCAGGGCCACATGGCTCATGACTGCCCGACCCGCCATGCCGAGGAGCAGCCGACGGTTGAGGGGCCACCCAGGCAGAGGCAGAGGGTCGACCGTGGTGGTCCGCAGGGAGCAGGCGGATGAGGCAGAGGAGCTGGTCGAGCAGCAGGTGGTGGGAGACGCTTTGAGGCTCTACCACCACCACCACCAGGAGGTCCACCCCGACCACAGGGAGCTGACGGGCAGAGACAGGCACAGCTCCAGGAAGCTGAGGCCTACGACCACGGCGCGCCCGAGATGATTCGAGGAACTATCTGTGTCTATTCCACCCTTGCTGTAGTTATTATAGACACAGGAGTGAGTCACTCTTTCATAGTCGTTTCCCTTGTTCAGAGCTCGGAGATTCCAACAGAGCCGTTGGTTCGAACCTTACGGCTAGATACTCCTACGGGAGCATACTCGATGATTACGCACTAGTGCTGGCAGTGTGAGCTTACTCTAGGAGGCGAGGGATTCAGCTGGGATCTTCTTGTAGCGGCGTCGAGGCCTTACAACTTCATCTTGGGCATGGATTGGTTATCTACAGTCCATGCTCAGATTGACTGTATTAGGCACAAGGTGTGATGTGTACGCACCGACAGGAGCAGGTTCACCTTCACCGGTGAGAAGGGAGCTTTCGCAGCACAGGATGGACTTCCGCAGAGGAGAGGACAGATCATCACTCATCAGTTGGCTAGCCTCATCCTAGGAGCAGTTGATGTGCGGAGTCCTATTTTCCCTGCAGTGGTGGATCAGTATGCGGACGTCTTTCCCGACGACGTTCCAGGACTACCTCCTCGTAGAGAGGTAGACTTTTATATTGATCTGTACCCCGGGACAGCCCCGATATTCACTTTAGTATATCGGATGTCCCCTTCTGAGCTTCGAGAGCTACGGGTACAGTTAGAGGATTTGCAGGGCAAGGGTTTTATCCAACCCAGTGTTTCACCCTGGGCTTCCCTGATATTGTTCGCCAAGAAGGCGGATGGGATCTTTTGACTTTGTGTCAACTATCGTCGCCTGAACTAGGTGACAGTGAAGAACAAGTAACTTTTAACGAGGATTGATGACCTCTTCGATCAGCTCAAGGGAGCACGGTGGTTCTCAAAGATAGACCTCAGGTCAGGCTATCATCAGCTCAGAGTTCAGGACAAGGACGTGCAGAAGACGGCCTTCAGATGTCAGTATGGCCACTATGAGTTCTTGGTTATGCCATTCATCATAACCAATGCTCCAGCGGTGTTCATGGGCCTCATGAACGGGATATTTCAGCCATACCTCGATCAATTTGTCGTGGCCTTCATCGACGACATTTTGATATACTCGACGACTGAGGAGGAGCACGCCTACCACTTGCGAGTTGTACTGGACACACTCCAAGAGCACCAGCTTTATGTAAATCTCTCGAAGTGTCAGTTTTGGATACGTGAGGTCCACTTCATGGGACACATCATCTCTGAGGTGGGAGTTTCGATGGATCCTGCGAAGATCGAGGCAATGCTAGCTTGGGAGCCACCCAGAAGCGTGACGGAGGTGCGGAGTTTCTTGGGATTAGCTGGATACTACCGGAGATTTGTTCCAGACTTCTCCAGAGTGGTGGTACCACTCTCATCTCTTACAAAGAAGGGGAAACCCTTTGTGTGGTCAGACAGATGTCAGCAGAGCTTCCAGGAGCTGAGATAGAGATTGACCAGCACCCCTATCTTGAGGTTTCCTGAGGAGGGAGTAGGGTACATAGTCTACTGCGATGCATCAGGGACCGGACTCAGATTTGTACTGATGCAGGAGCGGGCGGTGATAGCATATGGATCACGTCATTTGAGGCCGCATGAGCAGAACTACGCTACCCATGACCTGGAGTTAGCAGCAGTTGTCTTCGCTCTGAAGACTTGGTGACACTACCGGATGGGCGAGCGCTTTACAGTCTTTTCTGACCATCAGAGTCTCAGGTACATCTTCTCTCAGAAGGACCTGAACCTGAGACAGCAGTGATGGCTCGAGTTCCTCCAGGACTATGACTTTGAGATAGTCTATACTCCTGGGAAGGGGAACGTAGTAGCCGATTCTCTCAGCAGGAGTACGGGCATTCAGCTACTTCAGGAGGTGACAGAGTAGCTAGCCACTTTGCAGATATCCTTTGTGGATAGAGATGGAGCAGCCTTTTTTTAGTCTCTCACATTCACCCCTCCACTACTGCAGCAGGTCAGAGAGGCACAGCGTGGGGACGCTGACTGTGAGACGCTGCGTGCGCAGATATCCTTAGGATAGGAACCTGATGGTTTCTCCTTTGGAGCAGAGCACGACGTCCTTTTCAGAGGACGTACCTTAGTACCATTTGCATTACGGGAGGAGGTGCTGAGAGAGTTTCACACTTCTCCCTTGGCGGTACATCCTGGAGTGATGAAGATGTACCAGGACCTCAGACGAAAGCACTGGTGGCCGGGCATGAAGAAGGTTGTGGCAGAGTTCGTTTCTCGATGCCTCACCTGCCAGCAGGTGAAGGCAGAGCATCAGGTACCAGCAGGCTTGGTACAGCCCTTGGAGGTCCCGGAGTGGAAGTGGGGTGGGATATCTATGGACTTCGTGACTGGACTTCCACGCACATCCAGAGGTCACGACTCCATTTGGGTGATTGTCGACCGACTCACCAAGTCGGCTCACTTCTTACCCATTATAGAGCAGGGCTCAGTGGAGAGCTTGGGACGTCTCTACATTCAGGAGATTGTACGGCTTCACGGTGTGCCATCATCTATCATCTCCGATCGAGATGCTCGCTTTACTTCCTGGCTTTGGAAGGGGTTGCAGGAGGCGTTCGGGACGTAGCTGCATTTGAGAACCGCCTTTCACCCTCAGACAGATGGTCAGACGAAGAGGACCATTCATACTCTCGAGGACATGCTCTGCGCATGTGTCCTCGACTTTGGTCGCAGCTGGGAGGACCACCTACCCTTGGTGGAGTTTGCATACAACAACAGCTACCACTCCACCATCAGGATGACACCATACAAGGCTTTGTACGGCCGGCCTTGCAGATCTCATTTGTGCTGGACAGACCCTGGGGAGTCAGCACTTGTGGGACCGGAGATGGTCCAGGCCACGACAGAGAAGGTCCAGGTCATCCAGGAGTGGATGAGGACGGCTCAGATCTGGAAGAAGTCTTATGCTGACAGGAGGTGGAGGCCACTAGATTTCGAGGATGGCGACCACGTCTTCTTGTGTGTCTTACCTCGACGTGGATTACGGAGATTTGGTCGAGGCGGCAAGTTGTATCCATGCTTCATCGGACCATTCCAGGTCCTCAGCAGGATTGGAGAGGTAGCTTATCGCCTGGCTCTACCACCTCAATTGCACCGGGTGCACGACTTCTTCCACGTATCTCAGCTGAGGAGATACGTGCACGACCCGACGCATATCATTGACCATGGGGAGCTGGATGTTGATGATGGGGCGACTTTTGTGGAGGTCCCGGTGGAGATCGAGGATCGACAGGAGTGGGTCCTACGTGGATGATCGATTCCTCTAGTGCGCATCAGATGACAGCACAGGAACCTCCAGGAGAACACTTGGGAGCGGGAGGCTCAGATGCGTGCTCAGTACCCACTTTTGTTTCCCTAGTTCATGATGTATCTTTACGGGGACATAAAGCCTTGAGGTGGGAGTGATGTAAAGATCCATAAAATTCAAGGATATTTTTTTTTCTTAATTTTCTTTGGAATTTTTCAAGAACGCAGTTTCTGACGGCACCTAATTCTGAGGCCCGGTGTGCCCGAAATCATTTTCCGAAGTTTGGCTCGGGTACGTTCAGTGAACGAACGAGTGGGTTTTCCTAACTTTTGAACCGGTGCTCGGAATCAAATTCTGAGGGCACCAATGGCATCGCAGTGCCGGTATTTTCTTAGAAACGCCATCTCCGGATTTGCGTTTTCTCGGGTGTGGTTTTTAATTTTTGGGGTTAAGTTAAGAAATAAAATAAAGTGGTGCGACAACTTTATTTTATTTCACTTAAGCCACTTAAAGCCACTTAAGATAAGTTGAATTGGATAGGGTGGAACTCAAAATATCCAACCCTCTTGGTAGGATATTTGTGAGGTGGGACCGTACGAGCCCCACCTTTTCTTTTCCTCTAAGTAACGCACCCTCGAAAACCCCTTTTTAAATGAAAGTCAACCGGTGCGTTTTCTTAAATTCTTAACGCCCCTATTAATTGGGCAGTTAAGTCGTTACCATTAATTCACTGAATTAATGGTTCTTTTCTTAACTTTGTCTTTCGTTTGTTGGCATAAGAATAAAATAAGACCAACACATGTGGGTGGCTTGTTGGGAGGATTTATAGAAACTCTAAGTTCTCCATCCTTCTTCGCGAAGAATGCGAAGAACGCGAAGAACGCCGAACCCTCGAAGATCGACGACGCGACACCGTGTACCGCAACGCCGACGAATTCCCTTCCGCGACAATCCTTCCTCGCGACAATCTTCGATCAATGCCCGATTGAGGTAGGGGATTTCGGATCTTTTAAATTCCTTTGTGGTTTTTATCTTCAACTTGGGTTTAAACGTGCAATTAAATCTGTGTGTTTTTTTTAACCCTCGGAGATCGTCGACGCGACGCCGTGTACCGCGAAGACGTGACGCCCCTTCTGCGATGCGACGATCCACTTCTTCCGCGACGGTAAATTCCGAGAAGAACTCACGTTCAACGACAACGACGAGGTAGCAGTCGATTCTTTTAAATCTTTGTGATTTATACCCGCGGCGTATGATTAAAATTGTTGTGAGATATTTTAAACCGCTAACACGGTGGGTTCGGACCAATGAATAAGTCTGAACCCATCGCCCCTTTCGTTCTTGGTGTGTGAAACGGCGGACGTCGACAAAACAAGCCGCGCGGACGATGTGAGGTCCTCGCAGTGAAGGACGGACCCCGGGAGGGCCTTTGGCGAAGACGGCGTGAATTTCGGACCACCGGAACTCATCCGGTGGTCCGCGGAGCAACCCACCGGCGCCGCGGGACGGGACGCGACTGGCTGTCGCATCCACTGGCAAGGGTGGCCCCACGCGGGGCCGAGGCTCCATAATGCAGGGGCAGCACATCCCCCACACCGCTCGGCCATAACCGGCTGAGCCGACCCGCCGGCCGGGCCGGGTCACGCCATCCGGGTCGGTCCGGGCCCAGACCCCCCGTTTTCGGACATTTTCGGTCTTTTTCCCATAACTTGAGATACGTGCCTCCAATAGATGCACCATTAGCTGCGATGTGATCCTTGGATCGAGACGGTCGTTTTGGTATATTTCACTCAAGGTTTCGGATTACTTTGGGTTCGGCCGGGTTGGTTCATACACGAAACCAACCGGGCCCTCAGAGCGGAAACACTTATAACTTGAGCTCCGGACATCCGATTGACGTGTCGTCGACTTTGATGGATTCCTCTAAGTGAGACGGATCTTTTGGATTACTCCGCCCAAGGTTTGGACGCAGGTGGAGTACGGTCAGGTTGGTTTTGACTTAAAAACCAACCGGACCCCTAGGACGAAAAAGCCAATAACTCTCAGACCGGGCGTCCGATTGACGCGCCGTCTGCGACGTTGAGTTCCTGTTGACGATAGGGAACTTTTGGATACATCAACTCTGGACTATGTGTCATTTGATGTATGAGCCTCTCGGCTCGTAGAGCAGACCCTCCCGAACGAGCTTGCTGTGTGCGGGAACCCTAGAGCTGGCTGCGACTGCGACGACGACGACGACTGTACAGAGATCCTTAGTGGATTCGATGACGACGACTACAGCACTCTGTGATCCTATGTGGATTAGTGCTATAGATCATGTGTGGGTCCGATCCTGTGTGGGTCAGCGCTCAGCGGTCCTATGTGGGCCAACGCCTACAGATCCTGTGTGGGTCTGATCCTATGTGGGTCTTTGCGAGGGTTAGTTACCTATCGATCTTATGTGGGTCAGATCCTTTGTGGGTCATTGCGGGGGTTAGTACCTATCGATCCTTTGTGGGTCTGACGGCTTATATGAATCAGTGGATATATCTGATCATCTCTATCGTCATATGAAGAAGTATACCTGTGTGAGCTGAATCCTGTTTGCTTTCCTTTGTGGATTGTGTTGTTTTCTCCTGTGTGGATTACGTTTTTCTTTCCTGTGTGGACTGGTTTGTGTTTTTCTGTGTGGACTGGGTTGTACTTGGGCTCGGATGTTGGAACGTACTGGAATTGGATGACTTAGGTATATGTATGGGCATATACCTAAGCAGTGTCGACTGTTACTTCGTGATTGTATCTTTCTTTTGTGGTTTATCCTTTGTGAATTCTGGGAGACCTTCGGGGGTCTCGGTGTCCCTACTGAGTATCTTATACTCACCCCTGCATGGGCTATGCCCGCACTACATTGTGTTGGTTGTAGACGACGGACAGCGCTGATCGCGGTTGAGGCTTGCGGAGCAGGTCGGTACCCGGAGGTGGACCACTGGGCGGGACATACTCGGAGCAGACGGCTAGACCCGACGAGCTGTGGAGGCTATCTGTACTGACCCTTCAGGTGAGACTTCCAGTGGATGGCTTGACGTTGCGGATTTACCTTTCAGTTGCTGTTTTCCCTTTCCAGTTGTACTTTACTTTCAGTTTGGGTTTGTATTCTGGCCCACTTACTTATCTCCACTTACTGTTGTACTCAGTTTTTACTTAGTGTTTACTTCTTCTGCTTGCTTGCTCTGTGGTGTTTGTTTACTTTACAAAGGAAATGCCTTCCCTTTTTACCGGGATTTACGCCTTGGTGCTAGTCGCCAGCCTCTGGCCTATGGAAGGCGGGCTTGGGGTAGTCACGGCACGAGCCCCGAGGATGGGTCGTGACACTATACCCTCATACCAGAGTAAGAAACAATGAAAATAGCTAAGTATCATACATAGCAGAAAGTAAACATGGTTTGTAAGTAGTAAACAACTAAAATAGAACATGTTATAACAATAAATGAAAATTTATAAAAGCTCGAATATCTATGCAATAAAATACAACACTTGTCACCCAATAGGTCATCCATATATATATAAAGTACAAAGGAAATTGAAAGTAAAAGTATAGGGATCTACTACTAAATCTGAGCCAAAACATGTACCCAGTCACTAGACACTATTGAACTGCACCATACCAATCAAAAGAACCACACGAGAAGCTCTGCTCGATCATACAACTCTGGACCTCATCTCTATCAACCATGAAACACATGATCAACCTGAAAAACAGACATAAGGTCTACATGTACACCGAAGTGCATGTGCAGGGGTGATAAAAAATCTTAGTAGGCCACCCCATCAAGAAACATATAATTGTGCTGCTATAAGTGTATGCAAAATCAAAGTGCACAGCCTATCCAAGACACTACTGAAAAGGAATAAAAAATCAGAACATGAAACCATAGTCGAACCTTGGGTCTATAATCCCAATCAACTGGGAAAGTACCTCCATGGATGTCCATATCTATATATGTATACATGTATAGTCCCATTCCTACAAATATATACATAAATATGAATATTCATGTGTATGTGAATCAAACAACATGAAACCACATTAGCAGTAAATTCTTGGCCCTATAAACCCTATTTTGGCCTACACCGGAAAATTCTTTGAGCAAGCTACGTCACCACAGGGGGATACTCATCCTACACCTGGGTTCACATGTACTAGCCTCCAATCACAGAAACAAGGTTACCATATACCAACAATTAAACTTGTGAAGATCACTACAACCAATCCAACATGTGCCAAGTAACCACGTGTCAGACCATAAGGGCCGGATCTAAGGTATAATTACCAAGGGATCTATATCCAACTATTTCATGTAATCAAGTATCACAACCACCATAGAAATTCAATATAATCACAGGTGTCATACCATGTAGGGACAGATCCAAGGAACATGTCCAAGGCATCCTCATCATTAGTGTAGACCACAAAGGGACGGATCTAAGCAACTCTTGCACAGAATCCATATAAGAAGACTAGACCATGAATAGATAGATACAAGGAACTCGTCCAAGGAATCCACTTCAAGCCCCATGGGAGTCCTAGTGGAAACTCGGTCTAGCAACTAGTTGGGGGTCCTTGGAGCATGTCAAAAGCACCTATCCTACACGAGCCCAAGCAATATGGGTCCAAGGGGTATCAAGGTCCAAGAAATCCTACAGAATCAAGAACCAAGGGGCATAATCAACCTAAGGCATCCAATCCACGTTCCAGATCCATAGAGATCCATCCATGGAATCTATATAAACAACCAATCTATGATTCTTTCCATGGCATTCCAATAACAGGGAATCAAAGTATCACTCAAGGCATAAAAGTAATCAGTCAAAGAGAGCAGAATCATCCTCATCACGTAATATTCATCCTCTGATTTTATACTGTGGGAATCCAAGTATCACTTGGGGAATACCATAAACTTCATGTAAGTATCAATATCCAGATGTGAATAAGAACCTTTGTTCATACAAACAAAATATATCACAAAATAAACATCCAAGCTCAACAGCTAATTCATAGGTAGTACCTATGGGTATACCATCAAATATCATAAATAACATGGATCAAAATCTGGATCCCGGGTAAGCATGTATGGGAATCCTAATAATAAAAATAGATCCTAGGAAGAATGTCCATGCTTCCCCAAATAAAGAAAGATGCCTCACATCAGGAACAACATCCACCAAATAGGAAGCACCTCTGTTGAATATCATTGCATTAATAATAAAAAAGTTAAAGCATAAATAAAGAGTGAGGGTGTCCTAGATTCACAATCCAAAACTATAGCCATAACCCCATGGGCTTACCAGTTTAGTACGGGTTATAAGGTGACACCTGAACACCATCTCTACACAAACCCAATGTACAACTCATAGTTGGTCAACAACAGCACTCATTGGATCCCTCAAGTCAAACACTAAGAGGCATCCTACTTGGGATCCTCCAGGTAAACACGAGTAAAGGCATCCTACATGGGATCCTTATCTAAAAGAAAGAGAGGAATACTACATGAGATCCTCGAACGGTAAGAAAAAGAGGAATCCTATGACAGGGATCCTCTAAAATGGTATACAGGTGAGTAATCCTACAAGGGACTCCCTAGATTAGCATATTAGAAAAGGTATCCCTTAGGAGATCCTTGGTATCCCGATAAAAGATAGAGGCATACAACATAGGATCCTTGATAATAATAGTTCTCACGACCTCACAGTCCATAAATACACGTCTCACAAGAGGAACATCCTCAAAATAAAAATATCAAGGGAGTTAGCTCATAGATCATCTCAGATCAAGGTCTTAACTTGGTTGGTCTGAACACTCAACTGATCATTCACATTCTAGTCTCTCACTCAGGAGATAGATGAATTCAATAACTAGAGGAAGAACCAATACATTTAGATAGAATTCCAAAAAATACTAATTAAGAGTCCTCATAATTCTTCATAGGTCCCACTATTGTGATCTATGCAGAAAACCACTCAGAATGGACTAATCTCTGGTCCAATTCCAACACTGGGGCCCAAAATAGGAAAAGGCCCTCAAAGGGCACCAAGGGAGGAGTACATGGTGTGTTGAGGCCATACACGGTGTGAACCCCCTAATCGACACATGGGTGTGTACTCTCACTGGCATGGGCATGTAAACACCCCAGGTATATGGTGTATACCCAACACAAGGTACATGCCTGTGTCCTTCAATTGTCCTGGACATATACTTGTCTAATCTATGTACTTCTACATAAAATTCCACTCACATGGGGTCTGGTCATGTACTCAACATGACCATGTACCCCTACACGGATATCCATGCCCGAGTACTTAGCTACATGACTGAGTACTAGTACACAGTGTGTTCACGCCTATACACAGCATGTACTCTTTAAACATAATCTTATACAAATGATAATAACACACAGATTTTTCCCTTGAACCACACACCGTGTGACCTGGGTTTCACAAATAGAAACCCTCATATCACCCAAAACATCTATTTAAACCCCCAAATCAATAGATTTGGCGACTAGCGGACTCATACAAGCATAATAAGGCATTAAAAACATGAAAAATGAATCTAGAGGGGTTTATTGGTAAAACCATAAATGTTACTACCTTTGGGTAGAAACCACTGAAGCTTGGGTCGATTTGATGGTCCATGGTCACCGCATGTCGATCCAACGTGTCAAAAGCTCTGTGGTGGTACCCCTATTTTTATCTCTCTATTTTTCTCTCTCCCTTACACTTTCTATATTAGGTCATAGTGAAGGAGTAGCCATGCGGGAGGCATCTTCAAGAAGGATTAAGGAGAAGAAATAAAATAAAAGAAAATAATGTAATGAAAGAAAAATAAAAGAAAAGAAAAAGGGTTCTGGGCCGGCCTTAGTTCCCAACTCGAGTTAGTGCCTCGCCTAGGAAAAACTCCTCGTTCTAGACTTAATGGCGAAGATGGAATCTCAATCCAATGATCTATTCAAAAGATATGGCTAAATGAACCTGTGTGAATATTTTAATATTTAATTTATTAAATATTAAGTATTAATTATTTCTCCAAAATTTGAACAGCTCGGATTTCCACCGAACTCCTTCCCTAGGGTAAACACCCTATTCAGGGACCAACTGAGTAGTAAAAAAATATCTAAAACCATATTCTAAGTGAAAACACTATTTTACCCCTTACAAGAATCCAACATCAAAAATTCAATTTTTTTTCAAAACTATAGTCTGGAAAAAACAGGTTCTTACAAACTCCTCACCATAAACCTTATCGTCCCTAAGAAGCCTAGTGAAAGGAAAAGAATCCATGATTTGAACCCAACCATCTACACAATCAATCTATATAGACTTTCCAATGACTAGTCCCATAGCGTTAACAACTGTCTTATATATGGAAGACATTTTACTACAACTGATATGGTACTCCCCACTATAGGAATACCCTTATCGTCATCTGTAAAGAAAAATATGAGTCCAAGGTCCCATAGAAAACACTAAATTTCAAAAGAAAATGAGGGGAACCACCCTCAAATGGTCGATGGTGTACTCCCCACTATATGTCTTACCTTACATAGTTCCTTGAATGAAACATCAACAGGTTCCATTCCTCACCAGAAAATACATTTAGATAGAAAGGGAGCTCAGCATAGGGCTTACAGTCTCTCAGCATACTCAAGACAAATCAAGATAGAGCATGATTGCCTCCAATAGGAGTACACTAATATCCTACAAAAAAGGGTGCATACAACTCACTCTGATCCACGCTCACATCCTTTCAAAACTAACCAGGATTTAGTCATGGGTCAACCATATCATGATACCCGATTCATTTCATGATGTCACATCTACCATAAAGGGACATTCCAACACAACTTTCATGTATTAATACCACATCAGGTCTTGAAACATCATTCCTCATCTCACACCCAAAAACTCACCAATTTAGAGTCAATTAATACCATGTGCAACAAGCATGCATCTTTACCACCCGACTCATACTCCAGTGATTCGTCCACCATAAGGCTAAGATGACCATGCTACATAGCACGTCAGTTTTTTTAATCCAGAAGCTCTCTTGGAACTCCTCTTTGAAATTGAGAACCTCAACTATGTCTCAATTTCAAAATGAGCGTACAACCAATATCACTTCCAAAAAGGCACCCGAAAACATAGGCCAACTTCTCCTGTATGCTTCCCTTGAATGAAATGGACATCGACCAACAAGGGTTCGAGTCAAAACTAAGGGCCCCTAGGGAACCAAACTATCCCTACAGAAAAATATCACAACTGGGTCATATTTTCTAACCACCTATCCCAAAATATCCAAACTCTCAAACAAAGGTAAAGATTATAATGACCTATGAGAGTTAAAACTGAAACACAACCTACAAGGGATTGATCCTCTCCAAGCAATCTCAGAAGGAATCGATCCTAGGAGGCCAAAAAACCAATGCAGAAGAGAAATTGAACTAGCACTCACTGGGAATATGTATACAAAAATACCCCCTAGAGGTCCAATTCACAAGAAAAGTATTGGTACCTATCGTCATTGTACTCAGTGATCCGACTAGATAACCATAGACCTGAGAAACAACACCCTGAAATGCATCACATGCCATATCGATCTACTAGGTCACTGCACCTTTTATACATGAGTACCAATTCATCATCTTCACAAAAAAATGTCTCAATTTAGATCCACATAACCTTCCATAGGAAGGAAATATATATGTAAGCATGCCCAAATGAATATTCCTTGGTTGTTAGTAAAATAAAACACTATCAGGCCTATATGATGTGAAACCTACATGTCAAATATGATGCATGGGACACCTCTTTCCTTTTTCCAACCAAAAGTCAAAATCCATCTCTAGCCTCTTGACAATGACCAAGAGACAAATATCCATATTAAATCATAAAATCCATACAACATGTGTGTCTCTCAAGGTGGAAATCATATACAACTATAATATCACAAATCATAACAACAATACCAAACCCCTTACAACTTGTATTTACTACCGGAACAAGTTTTCATGACGCACCAATCTGATATCCATCACAAGATCCAACACATTATTAATACTCCTATCTACCATATCCCAAATAGTAAATACTAGGAAACGAACTGCTCTAATACCACTTTGTAACATCCTAACCAGGATTCCACTAAACTGGTGCTTCGAACTGGTGGGTCACTAGGCCTCAAGTGTAGCTCCCCATATGCCAAAGGCTGCTGACTAGTATCAAGGGCCTAGGTTGTGATAGTGGGGAGACTATACCATCATAACAGATTAAGAAAAAACAGAAATAGTTAAGTATCATACACAGTAGAAAGAAAACATATTACAAAATCAGTAAACAAATAAAATAGAATAGGCTATAACAATAAATGAAAATCTATAAAATAAATAGAATCTATGTAATAAAATACAACATTGTTCACCCACTGGGCTGACCAAACATATATAAAGTACAAAGGAAACTAAAAGTAAAAGTACAAGGCTCTACTATTAACTTTGATCTAGACCACATACCCAGTCTCCAGACACTGTTGAATTACACCATCTTGATCATAAGAATCACAGGATAAGCTCTGCTTGATCATGAAACTTTAGACCTTATCCCTATCCACCATGAAACACGTGATCAACCTAAAAATAAGATATAAGGTCTACACATAAATTTAGGTTCACGTGTAGGTATGAGAAAGAATCATAGTAGGCCACCCCAAAAAGAAACCTATAACTGTGTTGATAGAAGTGTATGTGAAATCAAAGTGCTCAGCCTAGTCAAGACACTACTAAAAAGGTAAGAAAAATCAAAATGGGAAACCACAGTCGAACCTTGGGTTCATAATCCCGAATGACAGGGAAAATTCCACCATGGATATCCATATCTATATACGTATAAATGTATAGTCCCATACCTATACATATATATATATATATGAATATTCATGAGAATGTGAATCAAACAATATGAAACCACATCAACAGTCGATCCTTGGGTTCATAATCCCAATCGATAAAAAAATATGCTTCAGCCTACACTGTAAAAGTCTCTGAGAGAGATATGTCGCCACAGGGGGATACTCATCCTACACCTGGGTTCACTCTTACTCACCTCCAATCATTGAAACAAGGTTACCCGATAACAATGTTCAAAACTATAAAGATCACTGCAACCAAATCCATCATACACTGAGTAACCATGTGTCAGAACCCAAGGGTTGAATTCAAGGTATAATAACCAAGGCATCCACATCAGCCTACACCATGTAATTAAGTATCACAATCACCATGGTCATGCCATATAATCACAAGCATCGGACCATAAAGGTATGAATCCAAGGAACTCATCCAAGGCATCCTGATCAAAAGTCCAGACCATGAAGTGTCTGATCTAAGGAACTCATCCATGGTAACTATGCAATAAGTCTAGACCATAAAGGGCTTGATCCAAGGAATGCATCCAAGTAATCCACATTGAGTCCCATGGGAGCCCTAGTGGAAACTTGTTCTAGGAACTGGTTGGGGTTCTAGGATCATTTCAAAATCACATGTCCTACGTGAGCCCAATAAAGCCGGATAAAATGGGTAAAAGTCCCAAGTCATCCCACAGAATCAATACCCAAGGGGAATACTCAACCCAAGGAATCCACTACTACATTCCAGATCCATGGAGAGTCATCCATGGAATCTATATAAATAATCGGCCTATGATTCCATCCAAGGAATTCCTATAACATAGAATCTATGTATCACTTAAGGTGTTGTTTCTTCTGTAAATGGAAATGAACTTGTTTGTTTAAGGTTTAAACTTTCCAATCAGTTTCTAACGGGTTTATTCGTAGAACCGGAAACACCCAATGATCCTATATCCATTTTGACCTACTTTCCAAAGGTAGGTGCTCATTAGTTGTGGACCAATGAGGCTTAAGAATTTTCATTAGTCGAGAGGATGGGAGGTTAGGCTCATCACACATTTTTTAAGGGAATTATTGCCTACTCTAGGACTCTCTTATAGATTTAAGTTATGTTCACGAATCCTTATTAATTCAACAAGAATGAAAATGAGTTTTAGACTTGGAAATCAATGATTGATATGTATGGGATTTAGAGAATATTTAATATGTATTTGAGGTTCTCCATCGATAGAGAATCATCCATACGTATTGGAGATTCTTAGTCAATGGTATCCTTCAATATATTATATAGAAATCTCTTGGTCACTATGATGACCAGGCTGGTTTTAAATCCACTCAGTGGGGCACTTGAAGTTTATTTTCATTCAGAAAGACAGGGATTATTTCAGAGTTGGGATCTTACCCACAGATGGGCTACCTACGTATCCTTGTTAAAAAGGGATCAGAACCCACGTAGTTTGATAAGAAGGATATAGTTTAACATCATATGGTATGGAAAATAATTAATGAAATATGGGATTGAACCTTATAAAGTCTTCCTACATACTCTACTTTTAAGACAGAGATCAAAGTCCACATAATTCGGGTAAAGAAATATGGGGTTTATACATAGATAATGGCCCAAAAAAGAGATGGCGTGATTATTTTTACACTCTAAACTCACGTGAGTCATGCTCGGTGTGAGAAAAAATAGGTATCAATAAACTTAATGATGGTTCCACAAAATATTCAGTTATGATAAATGATGTGGGGCTTACGTATGTATGACGGCCCAAGTAAATGTAGACCAGGACTTAGGAAAGAACCCCAAGATCAGGGTCCATAAAGGTATTTGTACTTTATGGAGATTTGGACTTTTAACCCGGGACTTACTCCTAAAAAGGATTCCCAAATTAAGAGGGACTTATTATTGGGTTTTATTCCTGAGAAAGAAGCCCAAATAAACAGAAATTAAGATTGGGGCTTACACCTGAGGAAGATACCTAATGTTTAAGGAAACTATGACTAGGGCTTACTCCTGAGAAGGAGGCCCAAATCAAAATATCTTCTCATCTCAAAATATGAGGTTATATAGGAAACCCCTAACTGTGGTGACATAAATCTTGTAAGTCACGAGGTTTTGGGAGAGGTTCTCACTGAATTCCTTTCAGATAAGGAATCCAACAAAGGAACCATGCCATAAATGGCTTTGAAGAGGGTTTTGAAGGCTATGTCTTGAAGAGGAGAGGTGGATTTAAGGAAATGAGGTGACTAGGAATGAGGCACGCAAGTGTCATTATGGAGTGTAAGTCCTAGTCATGATAGTAGACTTGCGCGACATGAGTCACTTTGGGTGAAAAAGAATCTATAGGGTAATACTTGGGTGACTTTGAACTCAATCCCTTAGTATCATCCCTAGAGGCTTCCAGAAGGGTGGCATGCAAGTTCCCTTGAGAGGGCAAGGTGGCGCGCAAGTGTCTTCATTTACCTTAAGGGATGGACACTTTGTTGTGCAAGTATTGATGAGTTCTAACACTAAGGCCTTATTCTTCCTCTTTAGAGATTCTCTTCTAGGTAAATAATTACCTTAGAAGTGTTCGGAAGACGTTAGACAAAGACTTGGGTGACCAGAGCTTGAATCTGAGTTTTGGAAAAAAATTCCTTGAAATGGGGGCCCCACAAGGGATATTTATAGACCACTGGGAAACTTGGTAAAAAACAAAATAGGGCACTCAATTGACTTGTGCGACCCATAGGTGGCACGCAAGTGACTTGCGCAGTGCGCAGAAAACTTGCATGACTCCCTCAAAATGGGTTCCTGGTCCATGCCTTTGTCAATTTTTTATGTTTTTCAAAGGATGACTCTATTTGTGCTTAAAGTATTCCCCTTTTCCATTTGTTGGACTCTATGATGGAAAGTAGCGTCAACAAAAGTCCCCCATATAAGTTGGATCTGAAAAAAGAAAGAGGATTTGACTTTGAGGAAAAAGAGAAACCAGGGTTCAGCGGCACGTAGGTTTTAGGAGCGCAGGTTGCAGCGCATAGGTTTCAGTGCGTAGGGTTGTGGGATAACCTATATATATGGGCGTCACTTCGCGCAAACCATTCTTCCTTCAAATCTTTTGAGCTCTCATCGCGTAAGTGTGTTGCTTTTCTCGGTCGATCGCCCTTCTTTGTGTCGCACTTCTCCAGTAAGGATTTTGACTTGTGCATGATCATTAGTGTGACATTACTTGTGCAGCAATACATGCGTGAAAAAACTTGTGTAGAAATACTTGGTCACCTTAATGCCTTAGAAATTTTTTGTTTTCTTCACAAATATTTCATAAAAACAGACTTACTTAAAAGTTAATTTTTTGATCTTTGTGCAGATTCAATGGCTCCCAAAAGAATTGGATCAGCTGATGAGTTGGCCAGCAAAAGAATAGATGACAAGATAAACATAATTGGCCACGATTATTATGATATTTGCGATAGCACTCTCCCAGATTTGGCTAAGTACTTGAAGAAATATCATGCCAATTTCCCACAGAGCATTACTTGCCTTTATATGTCCATGGTCATCTATAAAGAGTCAATGTTCCAGAGGCAAAGAATTATATTCCTCATTCCTGGTTTCATACTTACACCAATTTCTCTTCGGCAAATGTCTCAGTTGAAGGATCATTTTTCAATGTTGTAACAGTGAAGAAGGCATTCATAATGCATCATAGCCCATGTACTTCAGATCTGAAGCCTCACAAGCCTGAGCTGCAGCCGCATTGTTATCCTTTTATTTTCCTAAATTCTCAGATGGACCAATCCAAGGGTTGGAAAAAGAGTTGGGATTTCTGTCCTGGAGGAGGTGTGAAGCTGACTTGGATGTGGGAATATTGGGTTCGAAAAACTTGTGCAGAGTTTGTTGAGGATCTGAAGGGAGCTGCAATATATGAAGTTTTCTGGACTGGGCAGACATATGTCTACAGGAATGATAATTTTGTATTGGAGCTAATCAGTCACTGGAGCCCAGAAACCAATTCTTTCCTTCTGACTCATGGAGAAGTAGGCATCATCTTTTGGGATGTCTACAAGATCTTGGGGGCTCCAATTTTGGGAGATATGTATGATGAATTCATACCCCCAAGGTGACCTGAAATGATTCAGAGAATACTCCGGGTTTGGCTTGAGAGTTAATGGAAATTTTCCACAAGCTTAATAATACCAAAACCACAAAAACCCACTCTAGAAAATATATACATCTAGAGGAATGGATGTACATGTTTCGGATCAAGAAGAAGGATAAGGGTCCCACGTGTACTCATCCTACCAGCTGCCCCAGATCAGAGAAGAGGGGTGATCTTGGCACATTCTGGCCAACTCTAGAAGCAGGAGAGTTTGAAAAGTGGGGGTATGAAGTGGATCAAATAATCCCAGAGAAGACCCATCTGGCGGGCTTCTTAGCCTTGTGACTCAGCATTTATATTCTTCCTGTTAGGGATTTGAAGGGAGGTGTCAGGACATGGACCTTCGTTGTTGCAGCCAAGTTGGTTGAGAGAAAAATGGTTTGGCTGGCCACCCCGGTTTTGGCGAAGATTCATAGGAGATTACTCCATGTATATATGGGTAAGTCTCTATTGAGAATAGTGGGACCATTCCATGTTTTTTGGGGATGGATCGCCACTCACTTCAGGAAATACGTTGTACAGATCAGAGTACAGGTTCCTGGAAGTTCTTTTAGGCCATCAATGCAGGCATTTTCCGAAATTTCTCAATTTTCCCTCAATTCCTATGATCTGAAGGTGAGTCAGAGCATGTTCAAGGAATTTAATTTCTTTCCTTATAGAAACCCGCCAACCTGGTGGTTTGTTGATGATGGAATAGCTAGTCTGGAATTGAGGTCATATATGCTGGCTTGTAGAGATGGTGTATTGGCCACCAGAATTAATGTAGAGATTATATGCGATGCCTATGCTCCATATAGATTTGCACACCAATTCAAGTTTTTATAGCATATTGTTGTATCCCCTCCTGTGCATGTCAGGTCAGAGTAGCATCCAATGGTTTCCCGACAACTATGGTTGCTGACAGCTATGGAGAATATCGGGGCAGTGTTTGATCTACCAGTTGCTGGAGCGGTGAGTCAATTGACTACATGCTATGCCGAGAACTGGGCAGCATCATACCTGACAGGGGTATGGAATCTTCCTATCTCCTGGGTGGGGAGTAAAAAGAGAAGTGTAAGGAAAGAAACCTTTAATCTGGAAGGTGACTCTTCCTCACCCAGAGCTGATTCACCGGGTTCTTCACCCGGGGCTAATTCACCGGATTCCCAGGATGGGGATGATGAGGCACGACATGTGTCAAAATGGCCTTGTGATAGATATAATCCTCCTGCTAGAGTCAAGAGGCCTACTCCATCGACTCATGGTGAGTTATATCATTGAGGAAATTTAGTCACCATTATTTTATAGAGCAACAAGTTTCATTTTATTATTCTTTATCTGTGATTGCAGGAGCTGAGAAGAAGTTGAAGTCCCAGATTGTTGGACCCTCCTCACGGAATTCTTGTGCACATTATGAATATTTATGAACAGAGGCTGTCCAAACATGGCAGAGTTTATATTGTGATGTTGAAACTGTCTGGATGGACTTATGCTAAGGGCTACATATCCCCGGAGTGGGGGATCTCCGGGCTTCTGCTGATATCCACTT
The DNA here is from genome assembly GCA_963277665.1 of Viscum album. Lineage (NCBI taxonomy): Eukaryota > Viridiplantae > Streptophyta > Magnoliopsida > Santalales > Viscaceae > Viscum > Viscum album. The sequence goes on from OY728159.1 coordinate 2,142,844,225, forward strand.
TGAGGATAACCCCAATGAAGTATGGGCTTGCATCAGAGAGCTAGAAATGCTCATATATGCCACTGATGATTCCATTATTATCACCAAGCGGGTGAAGGAAATGATGGATTGTGGTACCACTGAGGGGATTGGTGCTTCAGTAGACAAGGATTGGCACGATTATGTGGCTCCGGAAGATGTAAATTTCTTTCCCTATTTTCTTTGAAACTTGATTTCAGTCAAATATTTGTTACTCGAGGAAATTACTTTCTTCATCCTGAAGCCTGTTAAGGAAGAAACTAATGAGGTCCCTTCACCGCAGTACAGACCTCGCAGCACTACTCTTGGAGTCCCTGAATCTCCTCATGAGCCAGGAGAAGTATCTCCAGGCCAGAAAGTCCTGGACTAGGAGTTAGACAGGGCTTTACACTCTCCAATACCTGTATTTGGAGGTGACGATGTCAACACACCCAAAAATTCAAAGAAGAAAAGGCATCAAAGGAAGAAGTCCACATCTAGATGATTCATCAGCAGTGGTAAGTCCTTCAGATAGTCAGGAATACTAACTCATGAAAAGGTTTCTCATACTTCTTGGGATTGCAGGGACTTCTTTGATTTCCCCTTTGAGGAAAAGGACTGACCCTCCTCTGAGGATGATGGAGGGTGCTGGTGAACAGTCGCAAATTCATGCTGACCTGGCTACTCTTGTTGTTGTTGCAAGGAGAGAAGAGTCGGCTTCTGGTAAATTAACAATACTTCTTAGAATTTTGAAAGAAAACATCAACTGACTTCCATTCTGTGATGCTTTAGGTTCAACACCTTCACCAGAACATTTGGAGACCACTACAACTGACTCCGAAATTTTCTCTGAGGAATCTATCAGGGGTCAGAGGTCGCAGGAGGAGGGTCACCAAGAAGACATGTCAAATGCTTCCACTAGTGAGACTAACCAGGAATCTGGGATATCATTGTATGAAATGATGAAACCTGGTGCATCTTTTGAAGAAATTTTAGATCATGTTAAATTACCATGTGATTTAGAAGATTTTGGAAATGAATGTTATCCTTCGTCCTATTAAAAAAATTTATTACATCTCTAACCATGATTGGTTGAAATGTGCAGTTCTGTCTGAGAAAGTTGTTGATCTGTCGATTCCTGAAGGGGGTATAGACAACACTATCATTGTATAGACGCTAGCTCAAGTGGAGCTTAACCCGGTAGAGCTTCCTGAAACCCATCCTGAAAATCCTGTTGAAGCTTGTAAAGATGGGGAGAATCCTTCTCATGTTGTTGATCTACTACTAGGTAAAAGATGATAATATTTGTGGCTATACTTAATTTGCAAGACAGCTAATCAACTTTTGTTATCCTTTGAAACTAACCAAAGCTTTCAATTGACTATGCAGGGTTGTCAACTTCAGTGGCTAAATCTGGAGGTGAAGCCTTAGCCTCAGCCCCAATGGTAGTAGAAAGTAAAGTACCAAGGGTTAGGGAGGAAGTACCAGAATAGGGCACTTCCTTAAGTGCATTAATCCCAGACTATATTCCCCCCTATGACAGCGATGCTGAATCAGACCCAAAGGTGAAAAAGGCGCTCTAATTATCACGTTGTAAGGCATGGAAGAATATATGGAAGATCATATCTGAAGTGACTCTTGAAGATATGTCTTTGAAGATCCCACAACTTTCATCCTTGTTCGTCATGCTGGGACTTGGTGGTTTTGGATATCAATAGATCCATACCGCAGTGAAACAATTAATCTTAAGGAGGGAGCAGAAGAAAAAGTGTTGTCAAGATCTGATCAGAGCGAGGCTGCTGATTAATATTGGTGAATTCGAGGATATGGTGTCCCGAGATGAGGTTGATCATGTTGCAAAGCAGAAGGAGCCAAATCATAAGATCACGAAGAAAATTGTCCAGCAGATGCACCTTCAGCAACAGCTAGATTCTATTACTAGGGAACTTGACCAGTTTAACAATTCATTGGAAGGAGTCCAAACGGATGGTATGAAAACCATCGTAGATGCCAAGAAATCACTCCATCAAGTTGAAAAGAGTAAAGCTGGTCGATTGAATGAACTTAAATTGGTTTCTAATGAATCTTGGGATGCCTTAAATCAAATGAAAAGTTATGTTGAAAGCCTCTTGTAATTCTTGAAAAAGATAAAATACTCCAATATGTGTATGTTCTTCTAATCTTGTGCATCAATGAAAAAGACATTTCATCTTCAATCATTTGTACCTGTATTCTCTTGCTAACTACTTAATAATTTTTTTTCAAAAACTTTGCATCTTTTTGTTGTCCAATATTTCCTAAATCATACAAAATGTACGTTTAGTGAGTTGGGACTCAAATTTTGTTCAGAGTTCCTTTTATAGGTTCCCAATTTAATGAGTATCCTGTCTCTTATTGGCAGTTTAAAGTCATGCATGTTGGATATAAAAAGGCTAATGTTTAAGGTCGAATAGTTTTGACTGAATGGATTAAAATTGACTCAATTCCTTGATAATTTGTTTGAAAAAATATTACCACATTCAAGTATGGGGGAAAACATGTAAACTATGACTTAAAAAAATTTGAATCTGAGGGATGATATGAAAAAAAGGGCTAAAAGGCATTATAGGAAGTATTTCCCAAGAGTGAAGTTACCACTATTTGACAAACCCATTAGGGGGTTGAATTATACAGGGCCACTTAAGGTCATTGGCTGCATAGTCAAATAATAGCATCTTTTGGATTATAGGTTTGTTATGTAGACTAATTATGCAAGGCCACCTAAGGGCATGTGCTGCATAGTCAGGAAAAAAGAACTCTTAGAAATTTTACTTTTCTATTGTTAAAAGCTGGTGAAAGTTTATGGAGATTCAAATTTTCCAAATCATAGAGTCTGTTGTATGGAGAGAGGTACTTGAATATGGAGAGTATATTCCCAATCAAGATTGTAAAATAATTGGATGAATGTCACTCATGTGAAGGTCTGACCCAAACGTAGGGAAGGGAAATATAAACCATAGACTTGAATACTTTCAGATCATAAAAAAGAGTATGTGACAAATATGTTAAGGATGGATATTTTTATGGATCCCTACGTATCGTCGTTAAGACTAATAAGGACAAAAGAGGTTTCCCCCCCCCCCAAGAATGATGTTACCACTATTTAACAAACTTGTTAGGGGGGTTGAATTATGCAGGGCCACCTAAGGGCATCGGATGCATAGTCAAATAATAGCATATTTTGGCTGACAGGTCCGTTATGTAGACTATTTATGCAAGGCCACCTAAGGGCACTGATTCACGCTCAAATTTACCCAAAAGAAGAAGGTAGGACGGTCCTTGTAGTCTAGTTTGGGTTGTCGAATCCTCAAAGACCTAAGAAGTACCTACAAACACGTGCATTCTATGGATTGTTTTTGGCTATGAAGTGGACAAATTAGGTTGATTTAAGATGTTTTTAAAGGATCACTAACATATTTAAGTTAAATCAAATTAAGGTAATGAGTTGATCCTAGGTTATCGCTCTAGGTGGATTGGATGAATTCCTTTCTTAATGATTTCAAATTCTTATAATTGAGATGGGTTCATTTAAGGAGATCAAACATAATCATCACTTACTGGTATAATGCCTACACCCTTTAATACTAATCACATATACACTTTAAGGATAAAAGGTTTGAACACTTCAAGGAAAAGGTTCGTATTAGCACATGAAGTGTGTGGCTTTAAATTCAACAAGGACGATGGAGTTTAAAAATCATCAAATAAAAATCTCATTTAAAAGAAGTGATTATACATTAATGGGGTGATAAATAACATCCAATCCAGCCCCTTTCTACTCCCTTGGATCAATCCATAAGTGGGTTAGCCCTCCATTTATGCTATGGTTTCAAAGGAAGCGGAAAGTAGACTCATGAGGGAGGAAATGGAGAAGAAAAAAACACAATAGAATAACAATCACTCCACCGTTGTGTGATAATCTCAAAAGGTTTGGTATGAAAAAGTTCACACCATGAACCAACGGTATCAAAGTGATAAGGAGGAGAACATAATAATAAGAGAAGAAGAACTTTTTTTAAGAACAAGGATGAATTAAAACAACTTACATGTGGAAGACAAATTTGAGACAACAAAACCGCAGCATAATATTACAATGAAAGAATGCTCCAAATATTCTTCAATCCTCCAACACCACTACCTTAAATAGGAATTTTTGAGCCCTTTAGTCGATCCTCCAATAGTCCAATTCTCCTCAATTAATTTTGGTAGGCCATAGGTGGGTGGAAAGTAAGGGAGAGTTGATTTTTCCACCCTTGACCCGAGGTGGCAGCCATCTTTCCTTCACCGAACAGATGAGCTTGTAAGACCTTCTATATGGACGAATCATAGTGGGCCATAGAAGAAGAAAATGTAGCCCCGGATGTCTTATAACCTCCTGTAACATTGGGGCCCATTTGGAGTTTTTTATTCGGATATATGATTAGATTAGTAGACTGCTTTTCTAGGACGCAGAATCTGGCCTAGACTTTTATCTCTAACTTGGGCCACTTAAATGGACACCATGGAGGCCTAATTAGCATTGGATTCTGAAGAGTTATTTGATACTATACATTTATTCAAGCATTAAACGAAATTTGGGATTCATTGGGCCTGTATGTTGGGCCCCACATTCTAATCAGTGGGCTGGTGTCCAATCTGCCTTCTCCAGAATTACTTCCTTTCATTGCCAAATATCTCCATCATCCTTTATGAATCTTTAATTGATCCTTTAATGAAAAATGTTCATATTGAAGTAAATATCCAGTTAAAAATAATATAAAATTAAAATATGTATAATTATATTCCTTAAAATTATATGAATCATTGGGTACTTCAAATGATGTTCAAAAATGTACCACATAATAGTGCATTTTAAGAAGGTATTACAATCATAATGTGAAATGATGTTCAAAATGTAAAATGCACTAAAATGTTGTTTATGAATAATAAAGAACATGAATATTATGTATATTAACAATGAATATTAGCCTCATTTAGTGGCTAATCACACCCCCCAACTTGAGTTTTTCTAGTCCCGAGCAAAATATATCTCAACAATATGAAATTCGAATCCCCTTTTCCAAAAAAATTTTAATACACAATGATCACCAAAAACCCTTATACCAAAAAATAACGAAACCCATCAAAATATTTTAATACATGATAGTTTCATAAGTAGATCACAATCCCAAGCCCATTCCTTTGTTCAAATTCATTGCCATATTTCATCCAATATCAATTAAGTATGAGGATGTGTTGTGTATCACAATAGATATGGGGGTTCATCTTTATTCAAGGGGGAAATGATGGAAGCGCTAGGTGGAATAAAATTTCAATATTAAGATGAGTATTCATTTTTTTATTATATGTTTTTTTGTTTTTTTGTTTTTTTGCAATTTTTCCATGGTAATTGAAGTTGCACTCAAAAGATTCAACCCCTGTAGCGAGACTTTACCGATGATTCCCAGGCTCATAGACCTTAGGTCACCAAGTGAAGCCCACATACTCGGGAATCATCTCGAGTTAACTCAGTCAAAAACAAATTCAAATTACCAAAAATAGAGATAAAATTACTAACTCTGGGCCAGACAACTATGGTGTCCCGATCCCCAAGTGCCGAAAGCCACGCATTAGGTCATTTCATTGCTCTATGCACAATTTTTTTTTAATTAATTTTTTTGAATACTCATATTAAACTAAAATGATCACAAAACCTGTGCTATTTATTTGGGGGAACCGATGAAATCAAACTAATACCCCACTATCCAAAGGACGTTCATTGTGATCTTTTTTTATGAAAATATAAACGATGAAATATTACATTGGACAGCCACACTTTCCAAAATCTATGCTCATGAAATTATACAAGGATTAAAATCAGAATCAGGGCATGCTAAGTTATTTGATATTCAGTTTCAAAGTGTGCAATGTGTATTACCATGTTCAAAGTTAAAGGAATTTTTCCTTCCATTTACACTTTTTTTTCAAATCATTCATTTTTTTGACACAAAAGCATTTTTTATTTTATATCCCCTCCAACTTAAAATAACATTGTCCCCGGTGTATAAAGAAAAGAAAATTTTGAAGGGGGTAGAGGTAGAGAATGAAATTTCAAAAAGGAAATTGAAAATTAGGATCATGGAATAAATTCACCTGGTGGTTGAAGTTGAAATTCTTGCTGGTCCTTTTTAATCTTTTGATATCCATGTCACTTGTAGAGTTCCCTAGTAGAAAAAAAATAAAACAAACAAAACAAAACAAAAATATATATATATATATATTTATATAATAAAGAAAGTAAAATATAAGTATATATATAAAAATTATAGAATAAGGAAGCCCAAAAAACCGTAGGTCAGTGGTAAGTGCGTGCCCTTGTCTCCCTTCAGTCCCGGGTTTGAATCCCCGCAGCTTCGCCGGTTGTGGCGGGGTTTGCCCCACGACCTACGATGTGGCCTTTTTTATTATTATTATTTTATTTATTTATTTTTTTGTATTTTTATTTTAACCTACAAACACATAAAAATAAAATAAAATAAACTGATGATACGTTGTCTTATTTTTAAATTTTTGGGTAAGGTATTAATCAAGGATCACACCACGTGACACGGATGAATATGGTGCTCCCCTTTCGTACCCATCCATACTCATAATAAAAGAACAGGTCAATAGTCTATTTTTTTTTATTAAATATCAAAATGATTAATTAATCCTATTTAAAATATAAAGTTGATTAAAACAAAAAAATGATAGGAAACTTAAAAACCATGGGTGGCCTCCCATGCAGCGCTTTGTTTAACGTCGCTAGCTCTACATGAACCCCATAACTTACCCAATACCAATTTTAAACATTTTAAAGACCCCATATTTCTACATGTCCACTAGATTGAGATTGATTCTTTGTTTATAATTTTTTTCGTGTGCAAACCTATGTTCTATAATGAGTGGTAAAATCCAAGGAATATCATAAATGGGTGATCTAGTTTCTTTTTTAGTCTTTCCAAAGACATTAAGAATCATTACCTCTTTATTGGTTTCAAGATAAGAAATTGTGAAAATTGGAAGTTTTTGTCTATCCTCAATGAATGGAAACTTGAGGGTGGATGGAAAGTCCTTTCGATCATGTTCGGGTAGGCTAACACTTTCAGACAAAGGTTAGGACTTTGAATCAAACTCAATTTCATTTTCAAAATTGCTCAATAGAATTGGTTCCTTTTGAATAGAAGATTCAACCAAAAAATTTGAAAGATCAATTTTAGGAATGGGTATGGACTCAATGTTTGTGATTTGTCTCAATGGTTCAATGGTTGGTGTTTTTGAAAATTTATCAATGGAGTTATACTTAGGAGACTCAATCAATGATGTCAAATTCTCCTCTTTTGAATCCAAAAAGTCAATTTCCTCATGATTTAAAGACCCTTAAACAATTTCTTGATCCTCTTCATCTATCCCAAATCCAAAGGTTGGTTCTTCAATAAATTCATGTGGGGTTTGTGTTAAACTAGACACTTCACATAAGGTTATGAAAGGGGAAGTTTTTGTAGGGATGGGTTCTTCACAAGTATTAATGATTTGTAGTTCTAATATCAATGATGAAACCTCAAAATTAATTACCTCTATTTTTTGAAATAGTTTTTCAATTAATGGATGTGGATCAGGATGGATAGGGAGTTGATACAGATGGTCTATTCCAAGAGGATAACTATGTTGTTGGAATTCCACAGAAGGATATTTCGAATGGCCTTGTTGGGATTGGAACTAAAAATAAGTTGGAATGTTTTGTAGAGAATAGGAGTTAAAACATTGTGTCTCAATTGTTTGTTGGTTATCCCACCAGTAGAAACTAGTATTGTCATTGTACATCACAATTGGTGTGGGGTGATCAATGTAGGGAGAGGTTCCTCATGTTTGGGTTTGTTCAAAAGGGATTTCCATAGGAGTGAAATAGGGGATGAGAAAAGAAAATTGGGGTGAGAAAAGGATGCTAGTATCTAAGATGACTTACTTAGGTCCCCGGCAACGGCACCAAAATTTGATTCACACTCAAATTTACCCAAAAGAAGAAGGTAGGACGGTCCTTGTAGTCTAGTTTGGGTTATCGAATCCTCAGAGACCTAAGAAGTACCTACAGACACTTGAATTCTATGGATTTTTTTTGGATATGAAGTGTCCAACTTAGGTTGATTTAAGATGGTTTTAAAGGATCACTAACAGATTTATGTTAAATCAAATTAAGGTAATGAGTTGATCCTAGGTTATCGCTCGGGGTGGATTGGATGAATTCATTTCATAATGATTTCAACTTCTTATAATTGAGATGAGTTCATTTAAGAAGATAAAACATAATCATCACTTAATGGTTTAATTCCAACACCATTTAATACTAATCATCTATACACTTGAAGGATCAATATTTTGAGCACTTCAAGGTAAAGTTTCGTATTAGCACATGAAGTGTGTGTCTTTAAATTCAACAAGGAGGATGGAGTTTAAAAATCATCAAATAAAAAAATCATTTAAAAGAAGTGATTATACATTAATGGGGTGATAAATAACATCCAATCCAGCCCCTTTATGCTCCCTTTTATCAACCCATAAGTGGGTTAGCCCTCTATTAATTCTATGGTTTCAATGAAAGCGGAAAGTAGACTCATGAGGGAGGAAATGGAGAAGAAAAAAACAAAATAGAATAACAATCACTCCACCGTTGTGTGATAATCCCACAAGGTTTGGTATGAAAAAGTTCACACCATGAACCAACAGTATCAAAGTGATAAGGAGAATAAAATAATAATAATATAAGAAGAACTTTTTTTAAGAACAAGGATGAATTAAAACAACTAACATGTGGAAGACAAATTTGAGACAACAAAACCGCAGCATAACATTACAATGAAAGAAAGCTACAAATATTCTTTAATCCTCCAACACCACTACCTTAAATAGGAATTTTTGAGTCCTTTGTTCGATCCTCCAACAGTCCAAGTCTCCTCAATTAATTGTGGTAGGCCATAGGTGGGTGGAAAGTAAGAGAGAGTAGATTTTTCCACCCTTGACCCGAGGTGGCATCCAGCTTTCCTTCATCGAACAGACGCGCTTGGAATACCTTCTATATGGCCGACTCATAGTGGGCCATAGAAAAATAAAATGGAGCCCCGAATGTCTTATAACATCCTGTAAAATGTGGGCCCATTTGGAGTTGTGGATTCGGAGATATGATTATATTAGTGGACTGTTTTTCTGGGCCGCAGAATCTGGGCCAGAATTTAATCTTTAACTTGGGCCACCTAAATAGACACCATGGAGGCCTAATTAGCATTAGATCCTGAAGATTGATTTGTTCATATACATTTCTTCTAGCATCCAACGAAATTTGGGATTCATTTCGACTGTATGTTGGGCCCCACATTCTAATCAGTGGGATGGTGTCCAATCTGTCTTCTCCAGAATTGCTTCCTTTCATTGCCAAATATCTCCATCATCCTTTATGAATCTTTCATTGATCCTTTAATGAAAAATGTTCATATTTAAGTGAATATACAGTTCAAAAGAATATAAAATTAAAATATGTATAATTATATTTCTTAAAATTAGATGAATCATTGGGTACTTCAAATGATGTTCAAAAATGTACCACATAATAGTGCATTTTAAGAAGGTATTACAATCATAATGTGAAATGATGTTCAAAGTGTAAAATGAAATAAAATGGTGTTTATGAATAATAAAGAACATGAATATTATGTATATTAAAAATGAATATTAGCCTCATTTAGTGGCTAATCAGGCACGTACTGCATGGTCAGGCAAAAGAATTCCCAGGTATTAGACATTTTGTGACAGAAGTCAAGAAAAGGGTTATGGAGATCTGGAAGTATTTAAGGTTAGGAGTATGAAACATAAAAAATGGGTTTTTTACAATGAATAAAGGAGATACATAGAATAATTAGGACCATAATCATGTTGTAGATGGGTCCATAATTGAGATGCTGTACTTCACTACATATCTCATTAGGATGAGAATCAAGTCATACGCAGTTCTTGAAATACAGTTTAACATCATGAGGGATGAGAGCGTAGGGGATATTATTTTAGGTTCATAGAGCTCAGACCATAATGAGGGAGACACATTGTGTGTTTGTTATAAACCTAATGTGAATAAATATTAGGGTTTTCATACCACATTCATGTGCTCTCAGGGGGACTTTTCATCCAAGGGACTGAAAGTGGAGTTTGGGGTTAGGCCCAAAGACTTGGGGCTAGATTTGAGGGATGCTCGAACATTCCTATGTATCCCAGAGGGATGGGAATCAAGCCATACATAGTTCTTGAAATATCCTCTATACAGATTTTGTTCGTACATGTGAAGGGTGAAGGGGACTTTAGTGCAATGATGGTTGGACCCAAGATTAAAGGTTTGGGCTTTGCCATGTATGCACGTAGTCCTTGGAATATAAAATGATTGGATTTCAATGTCAATAATGATTCTCTCTCAGGTGAGGGTGTCAGAGACTGTTTTAATTTATTGTCATATAGGAAAAAAGTGCAAATATTTTAAGGTCATATTCATGGACCGGTGCTGCAGAGTTTAGCGTCATGTATATAGGACATTTTTCTATGCAGTTTAATGTCTTACAGCGAGGACAATGGGGGACTATATAGTTTAACGTCATATAGCAAGGACGATGGTGAACCAATGTGAAGATATTGGTTTCGGGGGGGCTTCACGGATTAACATCGTATGAGATGGAGGTAAACCGATGTGAAGATATTGGTTTTGGGCTTGAACCTCAGGAGGTTGCCTACATACCCAGCCTAGAAGGCAAGGATCAAAGTCCACGTAGTTTGATTGAGAATGAATTGGTGATCAAGTTTAACTTGAGGATGACCCGAAGATGGTGTTGGGACTTACGCATGGTTAGTGGACCAGAGAGGGTGTTATGGTTGAAGCTTACTCTAAGCTCACGTGAGTCATGATCAGTGTGAGAAACAAGAGGTAGCAACAACCCTAACGATGCACAGTTTAACGTCATGTGGGACAAAGGGTGTTGTATAATTTAGCTTCATGTAACTAGGATGTATTGTTGTGCAGTTTAACATATTGCAGGACATGTGCACAGTTTAACATCATGTAGGATGTATAAGGGGTTGTTTACAGTTTAACTTCATGCAGGATGATAGCATTTTTATTACAAAAAATAGTTATTCAGGAATCTGGCATTGGTTGGAGTTGTGATGAGTTCTCCATTCATTGAGATTAAAGAATAAGCTTTATTGGAGTACACCTTATGTATTGAATAAGGTCCTTCCCACTTTGCCTCAAGCTTTGAAGGTTTATTTCCTGGTATCATTGGAGTTATGAGGACCAATACCAATTCTCCTTGAATGAATGAATGAAGACAAATTTTTTATTGAAATCCTATTCTATTTGATTCTGATAGACTTCCAAATGGTGCAGGGTGCATGATCGTTTTTCATCTAATCATTCCAATTCATCAAATCACTTCTGAGATTGTTCATCTGTGGATGACTGATCACAAATGGCTACTCTGAGCAAAGGTAATTGAACCTCAATGGGAAAGACTGCTTCTATTCCATATACCAATGAATATGGAGTTGACCGCATAGCAGTGTGGGTGGTGGTCTGATAAGCCCATAAAGCATGAAAAAGTTTATCAGTCCATGATTTCTTATCTTTATCCACCATCTTTTGCAGTATGTTTGAAAGAGTCTTATTGAAGGCTTCTATTTGGCCATTGGCTGCTGCATGATACCGAGATGAATGGTTAGATTTGATGTTTTATTCTTGATACAACTTTCTCACCTCGGATGAACAGAATTTGGTGCCATTGTCCGTCAATATGGTATGAGGGACACCAAATTTGGTAATTATGTTAGACTTGACAAAGCTAACAATGCATTTAGAACTAACTTCTTTGAGAGGTATTGTCTCTTCCCATTTGGAAAAGAAGTCAGTAGCAGTAAGAATATACTTAAAATTCTTGGATGTAGCTAGAGGATAAGGTCATATTACATCCATTCCCCATGTGGCAAATGGCCATGAGTATTTATCTATATGAAGAAACTCTGGGGGTTGATGAATGAAGTTGGAACATACTTGGAAAGAATGACTCTTCTTAGTGAAATCAACACAATCTTGCATCATTGACGGCTAGAAGTATCCAAACCTTCGAATTTGACCATAAATTCTATGCCCATACTAGTGGGAACCACAAAAACCTACATGAACTTCACTCATGATAGCTATTTTCTCTTCACCATCAATACATATGAAGATAATTCCATAAAAACCTCACTTGTAGAGAATTTTTTGGTGATCTGGGATATCATAAAGTTTAAAATTGACTACACGTTGCCGGACTTGTTCTTTCCTAGCTCTATCAGGTGGGATTGTTCTATTTTGAAGGTATTCCCTGATAGGTGTCATCCATCCTGTAGTATGAGCATATGGTTCAGAAATGGGACTGATTTCATTGATTTCCTCTGTTTTGATTTGAACAAAAGGTGAAACTACACGACAGTGGGCAATACTGATGGTTGTTTCGTCCCAATTTGGATCTGTCAGGGCTGTGGCTACATTATCCAATGCATCAGCTTGGGTATTTTGTGATCGCAGGACTTAAGAAAATGTCGGTTATGAGGGAAATTCCACCATTAACTCTCTGAAATAATCACACAAAGGTATTAACTATTATTTTCTGATGGTATAATCCCCATTGACCTGTTTGATTACCAAATATGAATCACCTTTTACCTTCAAGTTATTTACATGTGCCAGAAGTGACAATTGCAAGCCTGTGATGAGAGCTTGATATTATGCCTCGTTATTTGTACCGCCTTCCAACAATAAGAAGGAATAGGGTAGCACTGCCTTTTCTGGGGAAATAAACATGATTCCTAACCCAACTTTGTTGAATTTGGGATCTTCCATTTTCTTCCCTGTTGGACTTCTGGAGGCACCATCAAAGTACATTTCCCATGTTTGAGTATTATATTGAATAGAGAAGACTTCCTCATCCGGAAGTTCAATATTTAAAGATGTATCTTCTACATATGGGTGTTTAGCAAGGAAATTGTCCAGATCTTGGCCCTTTATTGCCTTTTGAGACACATACTGGATATCAAACTGCTGTAAAATAATTTCCCACCTTTCCATATGTCCTGTAAGCATTGGACGACTAAGGATAAATTTGAGCGGGTTATTGCAAGATACCAATTGGGCCTCATGATGTTGCAAGTAGTGTCTCAATTTCTAAAATACAAAGATTAATGCTAGGAAGCACTTTTCAATACTTGAATATCAATTTTTTGCCTCAATCATAGTCCAAATGAGATAATAAAGGCTGTTTTCATTCCCAACATCATTCTTTTGGGTAAGGAAGGCACCCAATGATCGCTCTAAAGCAGTCACATAAAGAATAAGTGGTCTTCCTTCAATGGGTGGAATTAATACCGGTGGACTCAAGAGATATTTCTTAAGAATATCGAATTTTTCTTGACATTCTTTAGTCCACTGGTAGGTGACTCCCTTCTTCATTAATTTTGTGAAGGGTAAACACTTTCCTGCCAAATTGGAAATGAAACGTCGAATATAGGCCAAGTGTCCTTGAAGTCCTCTTAATTATTTCAAATTTTGAGGAGGTGACATACCAAGGATTGATTTTGTTTTCTCATGATCAACTTTGATACCACGATGGCATACAACAAAGCCGAGAAATTTTCCTGAGGTTACCCCAAAATCACATTTCAAGGGGTTCAACTTAAAATTGTGTTGTCGAAGTTTGTTGAATATGATTTTCAGATCGGCCAAGTGATTAGAACATTATATGGATTTAACCACCAAATCATCCACATAACATTCAAAAAAAATCTCTAAAAAGGGTTTGAAGATATGGTGCATGGCACGTTGATATGTTTCACCTCCATTATTCAAGCCAAAGGGCACTACCTGATAGAAAAACACACCTTGAGAAGCTCTGAAGGCTGTAGACTCCTCATCCTCTGGGGCCATTCATATTTGATTGTACCTATAATAACCATCCATGAAGGAAAGAGCTTTGTATCTAGTTATTGCATTAATTAAGAGTTCTGTGATCGGAACTAGAAAATCATCCTTGGGACAATGATGGTTAAGATCTTTGAAGTCAATGAAAACTCTAGTTTTTCCATTCTTATTTTTCATAGGGAAAATATTACCCAGCCATTTGGGATAATGAACTTCTCTGATGAAGTTATCTTTGATAATATTATCAAATTCAGCTTCAATTTTAGAGGCATAAGTTGGATGTGTTCTTTTTGCGGCTTGCTTGAATCCTCGATGTTCTTCTAGCAAACCCAAATGATGAGTGGAAACATCAAGATCAAGACCTAGAATTTCTGTATAATTCCAAGAAAATACATCTGGATTTTTCTTTAAAAATGAAGTATACTTTTTTTTCTCTTCAATATTCATAGACACACTAATTAAAGTGGGGTGTGAATCTTATTTTGTACCCAGATTTATTTCTATGAGTTCATCCACAGTGGTAGAGATACCTTCTTCAAATGCTGGAGGAGCATCCCTGAGATCTTCCTCTTCTTCTTCAATATGTGTTACTTATTCTGTTTCTACTTGCATAGTAGATGATGAATTAGAATTTCCATGGTCAGGGGAGAAGTTAAAATTTTAACATCTTGGAGAAGAGGCTACCATTTCTGACCCTATTGATGATGAAGGGTCTTTCTAGGGTGATAGAGAGGAGATTATGGATTGAGAATTGACATCATTGTTTTCCTCTGGTATTGTTATAACTTCTTATGGCCTGTTTGATGAAGTATAGAATTGCTGGATTTCAGTGGATGAAATGAAGACATCTCCATTTAAGCTTTCATCATTGTTAGCGAATCAACAATTTCTCCAATGCTGTCTGGCTCGATTGTCGAAACTAACATTATAAAAGTTTCCATAAGTGTATTTGGATTTAGGTCTATCCTGTCAATTTGACTGATAGGCAACACATAATATGTACTCACATGTGTGAATGAGTTTACTGGAATTTTTTCCAAACCACTTGGAGCATTAATTTTGGTAACCATCTTTGCTTTGTATTTTTCCTTTCTCTCCATGTGATAAAATTTTGCCTCAATGTATTGAGATTCACATGTTTTGAATGGGGCTTTATCACCATACAATGTCCCAATTTGACCATTGAAACAATATTTGAGACATTGATGGTTTGATGAAGGTACATCTTCATGTTGATGTAATCAAGGTCTTCCAAAAAAAATGTTGAAAGCTGTGTCCTGACAAACAACCATGAAATCTAAATTAGATACAAGGTCTCCAAACTGAATTTTGAGTGTAATTTCACCCATAGGTTCTTGTTCATTCTTATCGTATCCTTGAAACATCAATGTAGAAGGAGATAAATCAGATTTGGTGAGGCCAAATCAACGAAGTGTACGAATAGGAATGAGATTGACTCCTGAGCCATTATAAATAAAATCTCGTCCGATGTCTATATCATTGACTTTTCCTGATAGATATAAAGGTCTGATATATCCATGCACAACATCATCATCATCTTCATCTGTAAAATATATCACTGAATGGCATTCTGTGGGATCATTATCTATATGGTAGACCTCAACCGCAGCAATTTCAGTTTTGAATTCTTGAGGACTTGATAAATCCTCAATAAGCGCCTCCCGAAGATCTTTTGACAGATTCAAGGAATCCAGAATTGATAACTTAGCCAGTACTTGGGCCAAATGTTTCAAGACATCATACTTCTCATCCAAAGGTTTGCGTTTCCCATCAGAAAAATGTGGTTTCGCAGGTGCCTTGGAAGTTGATGCTTTGGCAGTAGATGCATCCTGTATCGAGGTAGGAGTTGGAAACACTCCTAGATTTGATAGATTAGGTCGATTAAGTCTATCTATTTTCTGAGAGGAAGAAGGTCTGACCTCTAACCGGTCTTCCAAAATAACTATGTCAGGACCAAATTTGCTATGTGTGGAATAACTTTATTGTTCCTATTGAGCCCGCTGAAGGGATTTTCCACGATTTTCCGCCGCATATACAGTTCTAGCAGGGGTAGGATTGAAATAGTGGCTTCTATAATATCCACGTCTTCCCATGTATCCTAGACCTCTATCTCTTCCTCTAATTACTCTGTTAGATTCAGGGAACTTAGGATCATTATAATCGAAACTGTTATTGACATAAGGATCTGTTAAATGAATCATGTTAATAGAACTAAAGATCAATTCTTCATCTCATGAAGATTCGGCCTGATTAACTAGTTCAGGCTATGTCGTTTGGTGGGGCGGTGCCCGTGCTTTTGAAGAAGATGGCATAAAATCTTCCAAAGTCAAATACAACTTAGGCTTTGACACGATCTCTTCTTCTTCTGACTGCTCTCCTTTCTTCAAATTACACTGCTTCTTTGAGGATTTTCCTTCTGATGAAGGGGGTTTTGCTATGGCAGACATAGCAGAAGACACAATTGGTTGATTCAATTGTGTTCGTAAAATAGAATGATTTTGGTTGATCATTTTCTTGACCATCCAATCATCATATTTTTGTGCATTTTTACTTTTGACTTCATGCCACCAGCCTTCTTCTTCTGGATTAGTAGCAGTAACACATGCTACCTGGGCTGAAGAACCTTTCGGTTTTACCTGTCTAGAGTCCACCATCTTTTTCAAGAGGTCTTTGAAGACAAAACACTCGTGAATGGAATGCTCTAACATCTGATGAAATGGGAAATAGTTAGGGATGACTTCATCTCTTTCCTTTTTCAGAATTTTAGGCCTTGGAAACTAAACCATAGTGTTTTCCAGAGCCGAGATGAATTAGCCAGGAACTTGTTCATTCTGGAAAGAATAAACTTTGTTCTTCAAATCTTCAAACTGTTTCTGCCTTTGATCTCTTTGATAATCTTGACATGGAGGTCATTGTTGTTGATTCTTAGGAGGTGGAGCCCTTCGATATGATGAATATTTTCAAGTGGAATCATGTGCAGGTGCTTGTTTTATTGTAACTGTAGTAGTATCTGCTTTCCCTACTCTCCTTCCTGGAACTGATGTAATTACACAAGTTTTAGCCTTAGTCTTTGTAAGAGATTCTTCTATCTGATGAGCGATTGAAGTAAGGTCTTGAAACTCTCTTGTGTATTTCACAGGGATCAACAGTGTGCGTAATTCATCATGCAGATTTTCCAATAGATTAGCAACAATTCTTCTTGAGGGAGTGCTAAACTTAAGAAATATATTAATCCCTTCCAGCGAGTAATGAGATCTAAAACTCTTTCATTTTCCCTTTGCTTACAATTGGTAAGATCAAAAACTGTCATCTTTGGAAACGTTGAACAAAATTGAAGAATAAATCTTTGATGGAGATCTTCCCACCCAGTAATTGAACGAGATTACAAACTTGTATACCAGACAAAAGCAGGTCCTTGTAATGACTGCACAAAACACCTGAGATTAACTGCTTCTTATTGTTGACAATTTCCCATCATAGGATCACAATGAGAAACAAAATGTGTTAAGTGTTGTTCTAGATATCTCGAGCCATTAAAAATTGGGAATGTGGTATTCACAAAATTTGATGGGGGGGATTGCATCCTCCTATTCAGGGTAATCTTTATTTTCTGAATGAACTTGTGCACGCTTTCCTTCCATAGATTCCATCCAAGCTGTTAATGACTCAATGGTATTCATTAATTTTTTAGAAACATCTGGTTGAGCTTGAACCTGAGCAGGTGCGATAACTGGAGTTTGGACAGGTGTGGCGACCGGTACTGCCACTGATGGTAGTATTGCTGGTTGTTGTCGCATATAACCCATAAGATTGGAACTATGAGGGTGTGCTTGTAAAGGGGGATATTCTTGATCCATCCCAGTAACTGTAACAAATTCCATTGATTGATTGACTCCAACATGCTTAGGAGGAAGACTACCTTGAATTAGTTCTGCATTTAACCTCCTTAATTACTTCATTTATTCTTCTTGTTGTGCGAACCTTTCCTCTAATGAGAGTGATTGGCCTTCTCCAGAGGTAGGGTGTAATGTAACCTAACATTTACCCTTTTCCTTGGCATGTTCCTTTCTGGAGTATAGAAGGAAATTACCCAAAGGAATGTCTTTCCCATGGGCAACCCTCTGTCTTCTGGTACGCACACCTCCTTCATTCGTTTCTGTGTGTACATCTTCTTGAACAAGAACTTCTTCATCTGATCCACATGAGTGAGCCTCATGTTCTAGGGGATTAGTGACAATGACATTGATGACATTTATCGATGCATAACACATTACAGCCCTTCTGTCAGCACTTCTGCGATACTGTCTTCTTCCATGTCCTTTATGAGACATTGCCTTTTGTTTGGTTGATCCCTCAGAAAATTCTTGATGAACAGTAATTTGGAGGGAATCTCCTAATAATTAGGCCCTACGTTTCTCTTATGGCTTCTTCCCTAATCGAGAGAAGACTGAATTTCACTGAGGAAGAGATTGAGAATTTGAAAAAGTCCCCAGTCCGGAGGACTGGGGCTATTCCTGTTTTTTATGTTCAACACCTCGAATCCTGTATATTGATCCCAAGGGTTGGATTAAAAGAGTCCCTAGTCTAGCAAGCTAAGGTGGCTCTTCAGCTGCTACATCTGAAACTTTATTAAAATATCTTCTGATTTTTCGGACTTTAGTTCAGAAATTAGCCTGATGTATCATTCGACATCCACTCAAATCACCTGGCTCAGATGACCATTGGATTATTTCTGACACTTCTATCAACTAATGATGTGCATGCTCTAAACAAGAATCATGTTCGATATTCTCATTTGATTGATGCAAGAGTAATTTGACAAATTTTTCCTTATATTCCTGACTTTGGGAAGAACTAGTTAAGGCATGTTCATGGGCAAGACTTTTATTACGCACAAAACTAGTTAGATGTGGCCAGCCATTGGCAATAACATTGCATGAGACCACTTTTGGCGGGCTTTGTTGACTAGAATGCACATTGAAATGCAATGCTCCATGATACCCTATCCCCTGATATGAATTCCAGATGGGGCATTGGTAATTAACTGGTGTAACCTTTTTATTACGCCAAGGCATGAACGTTGAAGGGCTCTCTACTGATTTTCAACCTTTGGATGTCAGGAAACTGAGAGATATGTCAAGTCAATTTAGTGTTGCAACCCTTCTATTATCTTGACATGATTTTGATATTCATCATAAGATAATATTTTCTCTTTTAAGTGACAAAGAGTTTTCCATATATTGAGACGAATATCGTGAATACAATCTTCTATCAACGTTTCTGGAATATCATACTTAGAGTCAGCCAAAGGCCAAAACATGACTGTTATTTCACCTTTTTCCAGTTTTTTTCTCATATTCAGCACTTCTTCTTTGTCATTTGATAAATATTCTTCTAACTGATTGAACCAAAGTTGGTTATTCTTTGTTTCTTCATCAGATTCAACAAGATTGATAGGGAATTCATTTGTCAAATTATAAGATAAATGACCCAGGGGTGGTTTGGAGAATGACCTACACCCTGGGTTATCTTCTGATTGATAAAGTATTTCACCTGCTAGCGGTAAGGCATCAGACATATCTGGCTTCGCATTTTCAAGTGCCTCAAGATAAGAGGGATTTCTTAGTACTTCATTTTCCATTAAATAATTTTCTAGGAAATGCGAATTACTACTGCGGAGAGGACTTTCACAACTAAATTCATCATCATGGGGAGTACCACCATGGTGGGTTATAGAAAAATATGAAACCTCTTGCTCCTTGGTCTTCTGACCACACAGAGGGTTATCGTGTCTCTCATCTGAAGATAATACTTCAATATTGACCAAATTGTCATGAACCAAGACTTCATGAGGAAGTTTCTGATGAATTCATTTGGAATTATTGTTGTTACTTCCGGAATCTGGAAATGAGAGAGTAGAATCTTTAGTTACAACAGACAATTGTCTGAGGGCTTCAAGAACTCCAGCATTGAGCAAGGCTTTATTGCATATTGACTCTTAATTTTTCAACTGTGCTGGATGAGTCTTTTTCTTGGATGCCTTCTTACTCACTTTGGAAACCACTTGTTGACGAAAGTGGTTATTATGGGTAGGTTTATGTGCCTGATCAAGATAAATGGTCAGGTTAGGCTGATTATCTCTATTTAAATTGTGTGTATGTGCCCGACTTGATTGTCTATATGACATGGGGGAGTATGCCCCACAACCCTCATGGACTGAAACAGAGGTGTGTATCTGATCTGGAGTGACATTTTGATGAGTCACTCCACTAATAGGGATATATTTATGATTCCTTCTCTGTGATGCTGCTGAAGTTATTATAATATTCTGACAGGTATCCAGAATATGGGCAGGAATTTGCTTCTGCACTTTCACCATTGTCAGAATGTTCTTGGTAACTTCAGCTGCTAGAATGGTAATATACGTCCATTACATGTTTGGAGTAGGTGTGTGTTCCTTCTTTTTTCCTCCTTTTGTAGTTAGTGAATTCTGACAATACTCGTGTGTGGGGGAAGAAAGTTGTGTCTGCCTCCTGTTTGTCATTGGAGTTTTCCAATTAACATCTTCGGGTGCTACCAAATGAGACTGTTGGTTAGTTTGATGAATCGCAGGTGTATGTTTCTGCTGATTGTTCTCCACCTAATATTATTTATGAACTTTATTCAATACTGGCAGACGAGACAGTTGGCAGAATTGATGAGCGTAAGCAGGTGTATGTGCCTGTTTACAGGTGGTCACCACATTTGATTGGTGAACTTCTTTGGTTTCAGTCAAACGAGCTTGCTAACTGACTGATGAATTATAAACAGGTGTATGTTCCTGCCTATAGTACACCTCTGGAATTTCCTGGCAGGAAAGGCAGGTTGCTGCTAGATGAGTCTGCTGGACAGTAGGATTAGAATGGACGGGTATGTGTGCCTGCTCATTGCTTGCCATCAAGTTAGGTTGATGGACTTCTCCGGAGGGGGAAGTGGTAAGAACCTCCTCCCTGTTGGCCAAATTTCACCTCTGATGGTTCGTCTTGCATGCTCAGGTTTGAGGAACCTGAGCTGAACACCTAGAGGTGATACCCTCATCGTGTTGAGGGTGCACTACCGCATGAGTCTAGCGGCGATTGTTGGTGGGAGTCCTCAGGAAGGGCTCTTGTATTCTTGAACTGAGGCCTTGAGTGACCTCTTCATTCACCTCCCTGTAATATGGGAGGGACTAGTTGTTTTGTTCTAGGGATAATGACCCAAAACAGTTGGAGATGGTGGTTGGAACCACCTGCTTCCTGACCACTGGTCGTCGCTATCCAGACAACTAGGGTGAGTTGTTAACTTGGAGGGCTTGTCGATCGGCCTCCAAAGTTTGGATGGTACTGTGTTGAAAGTATTCCCTCACCAATGAATTTGAGACCCAGCATTGAAGATGTTGAGTAGGTGATGTCATCCTTAGAGCAGACGAGGATCCATCAAGAGTAGTGGCTGATGCATTCACAGGTGTGAACTTTAAAAAATCCATTCTGTGTTGTAGATAGATCTTGGAAAAGAGTGCATGTTTAATATAGAAAACATAATCAAGACATTTTTTTCCATACTACATCTTTTGGATGAACACATATATGTTTGATTGCTTTGTTGGCCCTCATATTGAGTTTAATAGGGGCCTAACAAATAATTAAAATAGAATTTAACTTGGTTAAGGATTCACGTCGAGTTCACCATTTTTTGTTTCTTATGGAAATGGGAATGACCTTGTTTGTTTATGGTTCAAACTTTCCAATCGGTTTCTAACAGGTTTATTCATAAAACCCGAAACACCCAATGATTCTATATCCATTTGGACCTACTTTCCAAAGGTAGGTTCTCATTAGTTGTGGACCGATGAGGCTTAAGAATTTTCATTGGTCGAGAGGATGGGAGGTCAGGCTCATCACACATTTTTGGGGGGAATTATTACCTACTCCAAGACTCTCTTATAGATTTAAGTTATGTCCACAAATCCTTATAAATTCACCAAGCATGGAAATGAGTTCTATACTTTGAAATCGATGATTGATATGTATGGGATTTAGAGAATATTTTATATGTATTTGAGGTTCTTCATCGATAGAGAATCATCCATATGTATTGGATATTCTTAGTCAATGGTATCCTTCAATATATAATATATAAATCTCTTGGTCACTATGATGACCATACTGGTTTTAAATCCACTCAGTGGGGAACTTGAATTTTATTATCATTTAGAAATACAGGGATTATTTCAGAGTTGGGATTGTACCCGCAGATGGGCTACCTACGTATCCTTGTTAAAAAGGAATCAGAACCCACATAGTTTTATGATAAGGATACAGTTTAACGTCATATGGGATGGAAAATAATTAATGAAAGATGGTATTGAACCTTATAAAGGATTCCTACGTACTCTACTTTTAAGGTAGAGATCAAAGTCTACGTAGTTCGGGCAAAGAAATATGGGGTTTATGCATAGCTAATGGCCCAAAAAAGTGATGTCGTGATTATTTTTACACTCTAAGATCACATGAGTCATGCTCTATTTGAGAAACAATAGGTATCAATAAACTTGACAATGGTGCCACAAAAGATGTAGTTATGAGAAATGATGTGGGGTTTACGTATGTATGACGACCCAAGTAAATGAAGACCAAGACTTAGGAATGAATCCCAAGAGTAGGGTCCATAAAGGTATTTGTACTTTATGGTGATTTGGAATTTTAACCCAGGACTTACTCCTGAAAAGGAATCCCAAATTAAGAGGGACATATAATTGGGTTTTATTCCTGAGAACGAAGCCCAAATCAAAAGAAATTAAGATTGGGGCTTACTCCTGAGGAGGATGCCCAATGTTTAAGGAAACTATGACTGGGGCTTACTCCTGAGAAGGAGGCCCAAATCAAAAGATCTTCTCATCTCAAAGGATGAGGTTATATAGGAAACCCCTAACCGTGGTGACATAAATCTTGTAAGTCACGAGGTTTTGGGAGAGGTTCTCATAGAATTCCTTTCAGATAAGGAATCCAACAAAGGAACCATGCCATAAATGGATTTGAAGAGGGTTTTGAAGGCCATGTCTTGAAGAGGAGAGGTGGATTTGAGGAAAGGAGGTAACAAGGAAGGAGGTTCGCAAGTATCATTCTGGCGTGCAAGTCCTAGTCAAGCAACTAGACTTGCACGACATGAGTCACCTTGGGCGACGAAGAATATATAGGGTAATACTTGGGTGACTTTGAACTCAAGCCCTTAGTATCATCCCTAGAGGCTTCCAGAAGGGTGGTGCGCAAGTTCCCTTGAGAGGGCAAGGTGACATGCAAGTGTATTCATTTCCATTAAGGGATGGACACTTAGTAGTGCAAGTATTGATGAGTTCTAACACTTAGGCCTTATTCTTCCTATTTAGAGATTCCCTTCTAGGTAAAGAATTACCTTAGAAGTGTTCGGAAGACTTTAGAAAAAGGCTTGGGCGACCAGATCTTAAATCTAAGTTTTGGAAAATTCATCCTCAAAATGGGGGGACCACAAGGTCTATTTATAGTCCACTGGCCACCTTGGGCGAAAAAAATAGGGCGCACAAGTGACTTGCATGACCCATAGGTGGCGCACAAGTGACTTGCGTGGTACATAGGAAACTTGCGCGACTCACTCCAAATGGGTTCCTAGTCCATGCCTTTGTCAATTTTTTATGTTTTTCAAAGGATGACTCTCTTTGTGCTTAAGGTATTCCCCTTTTCCATTCATTGGAATCTGTGACAGAAAGGAGCATCAACAGGCGTAAAAGTCATTAGTAGAGGAGAGAGGAATTATCCTCATCACATATCATTTAGCCTCTAAGTCCATCCAAGGTATTCCTACTACGGGAATCTAAGTATCACTTGGGGAATACCATAAACATCAAGTAAGGATTAACAGCTAGATACTAGGAAGCTCCTCTGGTCATCCCAAAAAAATATATCACAAAATACACATCCAGACTCAACATCTGAGTCCCAAGTAGTTCCTATGGGTGTATGAGTAAATATCATAAATAACATGGATCATAATTTGGATCCTAGGTAATCATGTCTGGAAATCCCAATAAGAAAAACAGATCTGATGAATAATATCCAGAAATCCCAAAAGAAATAAGTATGGCTCACGTCAGGCTCAACAACCTCAAACTAGAAAGTACCTATGTTGAACATCATTGCATCAGTAATAAACAATTGAAAGCATAAAGAAAGATTTAGGGAGGCCTGAATTCACATCCCAACACTACTTCCATATCCCGATGGTCTTACCAGTTCGGCATGGGTTATAAGGTGACACCCGAACACTATCTCTACCCAAACTCAATATACAACTCAGGGTTGGTTAACAATGTCACCCAATGGTCCCCACAAGTCAAACATTGAGATGAATAATACTTGGGATCTTATAGGTAAACATGATCAAAGGAATCTTACATGGTGTCCTTGGATAAAAGTAAGGGAGCAATCCTACATGGGATCCTCAAATTGTAAACTGCAGAGGCATCCTATGATAGGGATCCTCTTAAATGGTATACAGGTGAGAGATCCTATAAGGGACTGCCTAGATCAGCATATAATCAAAGGAATCCCTCAGGGTATCCTTGGTATCCAGATAAAAGAAAGAGGCATCCTATACAAGATCCTCAATAACAACAGTTCTCATGGCCTCACTGGCTAGAAAGCCACATCTCACAAGGGGAACTTCCTCAAAAGAAAAACATCAGAGGAGTTAGCTCACAGATCATCTCAGATCAAGGTTTCAACTAGGTTGGTATGAACACCCAACCAATCATTCATATTATAGTCTCTCACTCAAGAGATGACTGAATTCAATAAATGGATGAAGAACCTCTTTATTTAGATAGAATCACCAAAAACACCAAATAAGAGTCCTCGAAACACTCCACAGGTCCCACCATCGTGATCTATATGGAAAACCACTCATAATGGACTACTCTCAAGTCCAATTAAAACATTGGGGCCCAAAATAGGAGAATAATCTCAAAGGGTACCAAGGGAGGAGTACACGGTGTGTAGAGACCATACACAGTGTGTACCCTTTGATCATCACATGGATGTGTACTCTCGCTGGCCTAGTCATGTAAACACCACAGGTATAGGGAATGTGAAAAGGGTATATGGTGTGTACCCAACATGAGGTACATGCTAGTGTCCCTCAACCAACATGGACTAATACTTGTCCAAGTTGATTACTTCTATATGGCGTTCAACTCACATGGGGTCTAGTTGTGTACTCCACATAGTCATGTACCCCTACATGGGTAGCCATACCTGTGTACTCAGCTACACGGCCGAGTACTAGTACACAATGTGTGCACCCATATACATGGTGTGTACTCCTTAAACTTCATCTTCCCCAAACTCGAAGAACACATGGCATGTTCTCCTGAACCACATGTTTTGTGACATGGGTTTATCAAATGGAAAACCATCGGATCGCCCAAAACCCTCATTTAAACTCTCAAATCAACAGATTTGGACACTAGGGGACTCATACAAGAATAATAAGGATTAAAAAACTAGATAAAAAAATATAGAGGTATTTTTTAGTAAAAAAAATAAATGGGCCTACCTTTGGGTGGAAACCACCAAAGCTTGGGTTGATTTGATGGTCCATAGTCGTTGCACGTCAATCTAGCGCGTCAAGAGCTCCGTGGAAGTACCCCTCTTTATCACTCTTTATTTTTCTATATCTCTCTACCTTTCTCAATTAGTTCTCGGTAAAAGATGATCCTAATAGGTGGAATCTATGAGAATGATGAAAGAAAATAAAAGAAAATAAATAAAAGGAATAAAAAGAAAAGAAAAGACAAAGGGGGCTGGAGCAACCCCGGCACCCAACTCGATTTTGTGCCTCCCCTATGAAAAATTCCACTTTACATACTCAATGACGAAGGTAGAATCTCAATCTGATACTATATTCAAAATATATGTCTAAAGGAACCTACATGAATAATTTAATATTTAAATTATTAAATATTAAACATTAATCATTCCTCCAAAATTCAAATGACTAGGATTTCCACCGAACTTTTTCCCTAGGGTAAACACCCTCTTATGAGACCAACAGAGTGGTTAGAAAAAATATCATGGATCATATACTAGGTTAAAAAGACCATTTTACCCCTTATAAGAAACCAACAACAAAAACTTAAATTTTTGCTCAAAACTGCAGTCCAGAAAAACACAGGTTCTTATTAAAAGGTTTTCCCTTCCATGATCAAATGTTTAATCTTCGAGACTAGATTTATTTTGGGTACCATTATACATTTTTCAATGTTACATTATTAGATATTCCTTTCAAATTAAAATTTTTCAATGTTTTCACTTCAACATTTTGTAAAGTACTTTTAAAAGTGACACATAATATTGTCTTTTATAAAAATGTTAAAAACAATTTTTAAAACTCTTTTACAATTTCACTCATTTTAATTTTCATTTTAAAAATTATTTTCCTTATTAGGAATCATGTTTCATGATTTTCCAAGTATTGATATTTATCCTTTAGTGGATTGGACTCATGGAATATAACAATCTAATTCTTGATCTCGTCTCTTGAGGTTCCATTTGAAGAATTCTTCTTGGAAGGGTATTTTTACATCTATGTCAACATCCTTATATGTTTATTTTTATAACTAGGGATTTTTATTTTAGAAAAATACACCTTATTTCTATATTTGGTTTATGGTCATATTTTTTGGAAATAATCATGAAACTTGTTTCTTTCTCATGTTAATATTACTTTGATAAAATTATGAATGTTTTCTTTTCTTTTTCTATATGGAACACTTATGCATAATATAATGTGATGATTGGTCTTATAATTTTATGGTCATTCAATGTATTCAGTAATGTTTTTATATTATGAGATAACATTTTTGGTTCATGGTACATTAACCTAAGAACATTATGTTATGTGATGAGGGTGTTAGAATTATATATCCCTTCAATGCATTATATAATGTTTCCATATCATGACATACCATGTATGGTGAATGAGTGGTTATCCAAGGCATGTTATGTTATTTAATGAGTGGTTTTTAAATTAAATATCTTTCCAATGTGTTTGGTAATTTTTTCACCTCATGAGATACCATATATGTTGCTTGGTCGATTATCCTAAACACACTATGTTATGTAATGGGTGGTATTGAACTTATATAGCCCTCTAATAAATTGTATAAATCTTTATATATCATGATATTTTATTTATGGGATTATAGAGTGAACTTAATCCACTATGGGACTTTTTATACAATGAGATGATGGGTTTGGGAGTGAACCTTGAATTATTCTAATGACATCATGCATTATGTTATGGTCACAATATTATGATGCCAAGATTATTTGATATTTGTTTATTTATAATAAATAATCATGTTATGATTTCTTTCTTAGGATCTATGTTTTATTGGTATTAATTCAATATATTATGTTCATGTTACATATTTACATTCTCATACACATATGTTCATCTTATTCTCATTTATGATCTTGATTTTTATCACTTATGCTTACCCTTACAGACCATTTGAGTTCATGCCTTATTATGTTTCCATTTACCTAGGTAATGAAGGAAATTGATATGTATGTTATGTCTAGAAGATTATATTATGTAGAAAATTTATGGGAGATGTTGAAAATTTATTATGGTTTAACTGGATCTTAGTATAGTGAAAAAAAATATCATGGGATAAGAAAGACATGGGTTGTGTAAGTTATAGGTTCTTATTTTTTCTAATTATTCCAAAGAAACTAGATCACTTAATCCTTGGTATATATTAATTAAGTAATTATATGTTTCAAATAATATAATGTAATGTGTTTAAGTCTTTAGTCACTATATTTGGTATCATGGGAGGGGCTAGTTATTTTTGAAAATTAGGATGATTGAAAATTTCAAAAAACCCATGGAATAAGTATAAGTATAATATAACATCATGAAATTTTAATAAATTATATATTTTGTTATTCTATTGAAAATAAAACCCATATATAGATATTATAAATAGATGTATTCTTCTCAAAATATGTACTTAGGGGTAATAATCCTAAAAAGTCATGTTGGGTATTAACTCAATTGTCACCTCATCCATCACAGGGGCCTTATTGCATACCTGGTTTGACACTCCTAAGGGATATGATTAGGTTAATATAATTATCTTTATAATAAATTATTTATTATTTATTATTTTAATGAATTTGGATAGTGAGTATAATAGAACCCAACCTAAAGAAACGTAGCTTGAACCATGAGTGATTTAGGTTGAACTGAAAGCTAATGCGATGTTTTTTAGAAAGATATTTCAAGGTTGAGTTTTTCATGGGATAATATAAGATGATTCTATTATGATGTTAATTATTCATCACTATTAATAACACCATTTTTAGTAATTTACAAATCTTTTTAAGGAACCATATTAATAATGGATGACACAAACAATGAAAATATTTTCATCCCGAGAAAACTAATGGGATAAGAGATGGAGTGGGGAACTATATGATTATGAAAAACTAGATATAAATACTTGTGATTAATAATGTGGACATAGTTTGATTTCCAAACACACCAAATAATAGGAGGATGGAGTCTCATGGAAGTTCAAGTAATAAAGAATATGAAGAAAATAAATTTCATTCTTCTTCATATCAAAAATTGGGAACCAATGCCAATGATAATGTCTCAAAAGAACTAGAAAATGTTTGATATGTGTTAGATCAAGGAATTAATAAATAATAATCCTAATAAAAAAAGAAGATTTTAGTTAACAAGATGGGGAAAAATAATTTTCTTCCTAAGGATCTACTAGTAATTTGATGTTTTATATGTGAGGAATTTGGACACTATGGAAACCAGTGCACTAATCCAAGGGTTTAAGAATAAAATTGGCACTAACTACATTTTAAATCATGGGGATAAGGAAAATAATATGAAATTACTAGTATTGAAGTGGATAGTGATAATTAAGTAGTTCCAGGTACACTAATTAATCACTCTAGATTTTAAAATGTCTTATGACATGTAAGTTTTCATCTACTATTAGTTGTTGAAATAAAAACTCCTTGTGCTATCATTATTTTACTGAAGGTAAGTGAATATTATTTAATGTGTTTGGGATTATGATTTATTAAATTCTTATTATCCTCCATTTAGATAAATTGAATGTGATTTTTGGAATTTATTTTCCTCTACCTACTTAGTGGAGAAAATTATTTTTTGGAATAAGGAAATAAAATTTCATATCAACCTATGGTAGTATATAGATGTAAATATGACTCCAAAAAAATTCAGAATAAAATTATATAATATGTATATTGATGATGAAAAAAGATAAACTCTTGGATCAAATGGTTGGAGAAAAACTCAATATTAGGGTTATTCATATTGTGAGGAAAAAGATATGTTTCTAAGTTTTTAAGGTTGATAGATCTCTATAAATTATATCTTAATTCATGTTTATAATTTAGATACCCTTAATATTATTAGTGAATGATAATTAAAATTGTAAGGATGTAATTTATTTAAGGGGGAAGAATGTAACACCCTAAGATTTTAAATTATATATTTTCCTTTAAAACCTAATGTGTTCAATAACTTTCTTAAAATGAAACTCTAAACCAAAACAACCCATGAAACATTATATAATGACTAAAATGTTGTTGTAGAATTATCATGTAAAAATTGTGCTAACTAAATTATAAAATATATACCGAAATAAAAATTAATTTCATCATTAATAATAATACATTGATAAAAAAATAAATTTTTATAGCTAAATAAAAAAACAAAATCATTTTATGCATAAAAATATATTCTCTTAAAAAATTACTTTTATGTTATATGAAGTTTATTATATTATAGATAGATAATGTTTTAAATTGAAATTATTTAAAATATATACAATCAAATAAGTTATCATTCCCCTGATGGTTATTACTAGGAAACTAATAAATTTATTTTATGCTTGGAAAATGCATGTTTCTTAAAATTGTTTTTATGCATTATGCACGCTTATATTAAAATTAATTTTCACTACATTTAGATATTAAATTATATAAAATAATTTTTATATTTTTTTTAATCAACATTATTATAATAACCAATGAGTTCAATTTTATTTTTACGCATAAAATTTAGTTACCAATGTAAATATTAGTTACCACGGTAAAATAGTTATTTTTCAAGTAATGAAACTTTTATAAATATTGTGATTTTAAATTAAAATGATTTATTCTAATGATTTTTAAACATGTATACAAATAAATTAACACTAGGTTAATTATTAATCAATTTTAAATAACATTAATAACACTTAATGATTAAAATGACATTTTTCTACAAAAATAGTTTTTAAACACATTATATATTCTAATTTAAAAGTAAATTTTCTAATATTTAGAAGTTGAATTAAATTAAATAGAGACCAAATTTTAATTTATAATTTCAAAATTTGATAATAAGGGTCATATTATGTTTTTAATAATATAATAACTACCATGGTTAAATTTTAATCAAGATTAATAAGTGTTAAAATGATTAATCTAATGTATCTTGAATTTTACTAAATTAATTTGATAGAGAAACCTTCTAGAATATCTTTTTTAGGTTGAAAATTTATAACTACAAGTGTCACCAAAATTTTCCAACCTTACTCACCAAATCCACATGAAATCCCATTCTTACCTCTTACTTAACATTCTTTTCCAAATATTTGTCCCTCTTTTCACCTATAAAAGGATCTCACTTCCACACATTTCAAGTCACACCTCTAATTAAAAATTCCAATGAAAATTTTCCCATTTTACTTCTTGTACATCCCCTATTCACTTTTATCATCCCCTAGCCTCCACAAAGTGTCTCAAGTATTTATTTCATGGTGTAAATACTTCCTCTTACCTTATAATATCTTAAATTATTGTTGATCTTGGAAATTTCACTTCCATTCATTATATTCCTTGTTTGGGACTATGATTAATATCTTCTATAAAATATAAGTTTTTTTCATACTCACTATGATTTATTGAGTTATAATGTTTCCCCTTGAGAATAATCTTTCATTTCATATGGTATACCTATTTATATCTTGGGAGATCACTTTTGATTCAAATCATTCTTATTGATGAATTATCTTCCTTCTTGAAAATTCAACTATGAAAAGAATAGTTCTCATCCTATTAAATTATTATTTATCACCCATGTCCATATTTTTTTCTTCCTACCAATATTATCCTATCATATTTTGAAAACCTATTATTTCTTAAATCTTTTTACTATCGTATTTTTATTCACATATTTTCAAAAGGATCCTTAATTACCTATTTTTATGATGTGGGTTTTCAACCAATGTGTTTTTTAAAAAATTAAAAAAATTACTTCTATGATAAAATGTTTTATCTTACAGACCACATTTACATTGGGTACCATAATATCTTTTTTAATAATATATTATTGGATATTATTTTCAAATTGAATGTTTTCAAAGTTTTAACTTCAACATTTTGTAAAGTAATTTAAAAAGTGACTCCTAATATTGTCTTTTATGACAATGTTAAAAACATTTACAAAATATCTTTTATGATTTAATTTCCATTTTATTTTTCATTTTAAAAAGGATTTACCTTTATGGGATTCATATTTCATGATTTTCCCAATATTTATATTCATAATTTGGGGGATTGGACTCATGTTATCAACCAATCCAATTATTTATCCCTTATAATGAGGTGCCATTTTTTCATCTATGTAAAAATACATCTAGTTTTCTTTTGTTAACTTGGTATATCTTCTTTTGAAACCATCAACCTTGTTTCTATTAATGTTATGGTCATGTTTTGTTAAAATAATCATGAAACACATTTATTTCTCAAATTAAAATTTATTTAATGAAATTATGTGTGTTTTATTTTCTTTTTCTATATATAAAACTTATTCATAATATTATGTGATGATCTGGCCCAGAATTATATTTTCCTCCAATAAATTGGGTAATTTTTTCATCTCATTAGATGCCATGTATGGTGTATGTGAAGTTAACCTAAGAACACTATGTTATGTGATGGGTGGTCCTGAAATTGTATTTCCCTCCAAGGTAATGGGTAATGTTTTCATCTCATTATATGCCATGTATGGTGAATGGGTGGTTAGAATAAGCATGTTATGTTATGTGATGGGTGGACCCATAATTATATATCCCTCCAATCCATTGGGTGATGTTTTCATCTCATGAGATACCATGTATGGTTTATAGGTGGTTATCTTAATCATGTTGTGTTATGTGATAGGTGGACTCAAAATTTTATAGCTCTCTAATGTTTTAGGTAAATCTTTATTTATCATGATATTTTATGCATGGGATTAGGGAGTGAACCAAATACACTATGGTAATTTTTCCACTATGTGATTATTGTCTTTAGATTTAACCTTTACTTATGACAATAATTTCATGCTTTATGTTGTGGTCATAGTCTTATGGTGCTAAGATCCTTCAATATTAGTTTCTTTATACTAAAGCCTAAATCCATGATTCTTTTCTTATGATCAATGTTTTATTTGTTATGAATTGTATATATTATTTTCATGTTCCTTGTTTTCATTCTCATTCACATATATTTATTTTATGCTCACTTATGATCTTGATTATTATTTTTTATGCTTACCCTTACTAAGCATTTGAGATCACCACTTCTTATGTTTCCATTTTTCTAGGTAAAGAAGAAAATTAATATGTATGGTATATATAGAATATTATCTTTTGTAGAAACATTTTTGGATATATTGAAGATGGATTATGGTTTAACCAGTTCTTAGTATAGTGAAAAAATGTCTATAGGATAAGAAAGACATGGATTTTGATAGTTAAAATTTCTTTTATTTATTAATTATTATAAATACACTAGACCTATTTATCCTTGGTTTGTATTCATTAAGTAATTTTATGAATAAAATAATGTAATGAAATATGTTTAATTATTGGATCGCTATAAGGATAACAGTAATCGTGGAGGATATAGCCTAGTGAGGAAGAGTTCGAGCTTACATATAGGCTTACATGAGTGTGTCTATATTATTTATTATAATAATTAAACAATGAAGGGTGGATATTTATTCCAAATAGGATCCCCTTACAGGTTAAATTAGCTTATTGATTAGACTATGGAGTCCAACTCAACACTTGGGCAGTCGAGATGATCATTTTAAGTTATAGGAGGTTTCATAAACTATTGTATAATAGGAACCCTTATTATTAAGTTAATACAAGATTATTAACCCCTTGAGGTTCTTATAAATTTGGGAAGAAAAGTTTTGGAAGGTATCTTATAGGATGAATGATCCCAATTATCAAAGGAATACAAAGGGTTTCATACTAATGTGCATAAAATAGTCAGTCATCTCAGGATCCCATGAAGGAGGCTTGGGTATATGGGATCCTAGGTAGGTGACCTAGGATAATATAGCACCAAAATAGGTGACATAGGGTGAATATATTACTAATATGGGTGACCTTGGAGGATTTTTGTATGGGTAGTTGACCTGGTCATTACTCTTTTGTAAGGACCTAGGCACGGTTCCATCGAGGGATACTTGGACACCATGTGAAGTATGGTTAAGAGATTGAGTGTTATTCCACCCTAGTGTCCTAAGATAATGGGTGACCAATTGGTTATACAGTAATGACCAAAAGTTTTTCAATGTAAATTCTCTTCTTATAATTATGTCATAAAATAACCTGAAAATACAACATAATGAACTACTAAGTGATAAGTGACCTTTAAACATAAGTTTGTCACTTCTGTGTTTGGAATTTTGAAAATCTGACATACACGGTTGTGTTCAAGATAATTTTTGGAGTCTAATAAAATAAAAATAATTCTTGGTGAATAGTAACCTACCCTTATGAATAGTAACATACCTTTATGAATAGTTATATTCCATAATTAATATTAACCTTACCTATGATAGTATAAAAATAATATTCAAGTGAACGTATGATGTACCTATATTTTAGAATAAGTAAATGAATGTTTTAAAACTGTTTTTTAGTAATGAACCATGATTTTAATTAAATATTAAATTAATCATATTTAGAAAGTTATTTTTGAAAAATGGACTTCATTTTTGGATTCTACACGTCGAAAAACAGTCGGGGTAAATTTTTGTGATTTTTCTGAAATACTTGAATTTTTGATGAATAGTGAAATACCGTAATTTACAAAAATAAGCTAAATAAGCTAATTATAGAGTCATGTGTGATGTTCTGATGATGTAAGCCCAATTGGTTCGGGATCACATGATAAAATTACTATTATTGGTCATTCAAGACTCATTATTCCTTGTCTAATGGGAAATTAATAAAGTAATGAATTTTATATTAAAGAAACCCCTCTCCCCTCCACTATAAAAACCACCCTTCACACCCTCATTTCCTCACACCTCTCAAGCTCCAAGCCTTCTATAAACTCTTCCCAAACAACTTACTGATCCCCTCTCTCACGTCCAATAGATTATGGTCTCATAAAAATACTATGCTTAGCTTCCTTAAGTAGGATCTCAAGAGGAGGATTTAAGAGGTAATTTCTCTCCCTCTTCTCCTTTAATTTCCTTTCAAGTTCAAGTTCATTTCTTGATCTATCCCCATCTATCTTCATCCAAATGGTATTGTAACTAAAGTATTATACATGAACTGTAATTTTATGATGAAAATGGGATATTATATCATCCAAATCCTTTTCCCTCTTCCTTTTATTTTATTAAGGAGAACATGGTTCGTGAGGTGTTAATTTATCACCTTCAAGAACAACATGCTTTCTTCTTCCATTTCTACCTTCAGATCTGGTCATGAAAACATTTTTATGGTTGAACCAGAATTTTTTATATGTATTATTTCCTATTTAAAGTTCTTGAAATAACTTATGTCCATATTACAAAGTGATAAATTAAAACAAGTTCATTGTGATGGAAAAACCACCCAAATTAACCCAAATAATCATCATTTAATTCTTATCTAATGATTCACCCACAAGGATCTAATATGATTCATTATAAGATAATTAAAACGCATTTAATATCACTAATAACATTTAATATCATTTCTTGATTTTTACCCATGTTCTACCCGAACATCAATTTAAGAATACAAGTGAACCACTCAAGAAAACCATAAAAACAAACATTCTCGAACAATGTTTTTTAAACTCTATAACTCATCCAAAGGCACATAAAATCACTTAATGAAACAATAATGAACCATATTAATGTAAAAAAGGTTCTGTAATTCTAATTAATGAATATAATGTCATTATACATGACATTAAATAGAAGGAAGCATTCGGATACAAGGTAAGGGGAAAATCTCGAACCCAATTTTCTTTCTTCGGGTTCTCCCTCTTTCACTCCAATTTGGTATGGTCACTTCTTAAAAATAATTTTTTCATATTTATCTTACCTTTTCTGGGATATACATGTTTTATAATTAAGTTTATGTCAATCCAAATTTTTTCCAAAATAACTCTTCTTTTAAGAACTCAACTTTTACGTCTCATTCATGGTTGATGGTTCTTGTATCAAGTATGTTGTTCCCTATTCCTTTTGGGAACCCAAAGATTATGAATTTATTCTTATGAGATGAAACCCATTCCTTAACATGGGTTAGTTATGTTCATTATTGATATATGTTCTATGTGTCATTCATGATAATGATAATATTATTAAGTGACGGGTGCGCCTGGAATTATATAGCGCAATATGAATGTTTGAATGTGACGGGTGCGCCCGAAATTATACAGTGCTCCAATGAATTGGGTAAAGTGATGAATCTCATGAGTAAATGTTAAATGATGAGGGAACAAGATGATATCTTTTTTCACAAGTATGTGTGGTATTTAACCACTAATACATGATGTTTCATTTTTTGCATTGCCATATTTCAAGTCTTTTATTTATGCTCCTCTCATGTTCATGATCTTTTGCCTATGTCATGATTATGCTCACCCCATACTATATTCTTCTTATCTATCCTCTTACTGGGATTTTATCTCACCCCTTTTTATGTATATCCTCAGGTGGATACATGTACTAAGGAGAGGTAAAGTTCCAATAAGAAGCTAGAGAAGAAGAAATTAAATAAATGTTTATGCTTGATGTTGTAATTACTATGTATGGTCCTAGTTTTCCCAAGACACTAAACCGTTGGATCCTCTATGTGTAATACTATTATGTTTTTTACCTTTAAAATGATGTAATATTAATGTAAGAAAAGGCAGGGTCGCTATGGTTGGTATCATAGGAAAGGTTTAGTTAATTTGGGATTAGGATTAATGAACCCTAGAGAAAACCTATAGCATGAGACTAAGTACAAATATGCACACAAGAATATTTACATAGGGATCCCATATGTTATGTTTTTGGTATAAATTGTTTAAATGAATAAGTTATTCATGAATTTTTTACTTATGTTTTGTTCTAACCTTTTCTATTTTAGAAAATGGTGTTAACCAGGAGAAATTAGGCCAACAACTCGTGCGAGGGCCAATACAACGATTGCCCGAACGACATCCCCAATGATTTGGGAGGTGGATTTCATAACATCATGGAAATGCTTACCCAATTATCTCAAGTTATGAACAATAACCATAATAATGGTGAATTCCCTCCTTCACCAAAGAGGGAGAAACTGGATATCGAATGTTTTATGTGACAACGACCACCAACATTTAATGGATCTTCTGATCCACTAGCTGCGGAACAGTTGGTCAACTCCATGGAGAAGATATTTTCTATTCTTCACTATTCTGAGATGGAGAAGGTGACCCTAGAATTTTATCATCTAGATGGAGAAGCTAATAAATGGTGGGATTTGATTAAGAACACCAAGAAAAGGGAGGAAATTGAAGAGATGGAATGGGAAGACTTTAAGATAATGTTTCTTAATAAGTATTTCCCAAGAAATCTTCACACGAAGATGGAGAGACAATTCATAGAGCTCAAGAAAAAAGAAGTAGAATCTGTCACAACCTATGAAGCGAATTTCACAAGGATTGAAAGGTATGCTTCGGGTTTTATTATCAACAATGATAGCAAAATTTATAGATTATTTAGTGGATAAAAACTACACCTTAGAAAGGGTATTTCAATTCGAGACTTTAGGAGTTATGAAGAAGTTGTTTGATGTGACCTAAACGTGGAGATGGAGTTTTTAGAATGGTCTCATGGATATGGGGATAAGAAATGAAAGATGGAGTTTCAAGCTAGAGGATCTAATGACAAAATTGGGAAGAAAACTCAATGACCCACATGCCAAAAATGTGGGAAGTTGCACCATGGGAACTACCTCAAAGGGACGAGGAAGTGCTTCGAGTGTGGGAAAGAAGGAAACCATGCTCAAGAGTGTCTAAAAGACAAGAAAATAAAGGAGAATGTGGTAAAAGAAAGGATAGAACCACTCATGGTTCAATGCTACAACTGTAGGGAGATAGGGCACTATGCAAGTCAGTGCACTAAACCTTGAGTTCTTGAGGGTAATTAACATCAACAACCACCAAATCCAAAGGAACAATGGAAGGATTATGCCATCACTACTGTGGAGGTAGAGCATGATAATCAATTCATACAAGGTACACTTCCTACTCACTCAATAATGGAAAAAGTATTATTTGATTCTGGTTCTACGCATTCCTTTATATCTTTCAAGTTTGCTAGAACTATATAATCGAAGCCCCAAAACCTTGAAGTAGTGATATCTGTAAAAACACCAAGTGGTGAAATCATTGCAACCCAAGTGTTTGAATCTTCTCCTGTTGGCATATGTGGGAAGATTCTTCCAGCAAATCTTTTAATACTTCCCTTGGTGGAATTTGATGCTATAATGGGAATGGATTGGCTCTCATTATATAGAGCACATATCAACTATCAGTAAAAGAAAATATCTTTTCATATTCTGAACCATCCCATGCTCTCTACAAATGCAAGGAATATCATGAATATCCTTTGAAAAATCCTTCAATGTTGTGGGTGTTGATTCCCTATGAAGAAGCATAACTTGACTAAATGGTTGAGTTGAAGGAAAGTGACAACCTTGAGGAAATGCCCATCATGAGGGAATACGGCGATGTATTTCTGGAAGAGTTACCCAGAATTCCCTCGAATCGTGAGGTAGAGTTCTCAATTGAACTCATACCTGGAGCTACTCCTATATTGAAGTGTTCCTATAGGATGGCTCCTATCGAACTGGAGGAGTTAAAGAAGAAGCTGTAAGAGCATCTGGACAAAGGGTGCATACGTCCAAGTGTGTCACCTTGGGGTGCACCAGTGCTATTTGTGAAGAAGAAGGATGGAACAATGCGGCTATGTATCGATTATCGAGAACTCAAAAAGATCACCATAAAGAACAAGTATCCTCTCCCTAGGATTGATGACTTGTTTGATCAGTTAAGAGGAGCTCAATACTTCTCAAAGGTGGATATTCGTTCTGGATATCATCAGGTAAAGGTGAAGAAGGAAGATATTAATAAGACTACCTTCTGTACAAGGTATGGGCACTATGAGTTTTTGGTGATGCCCTTCGGACTTACTAATGCCCCTGAAATCTTCATGGATTTGATGAATAGAGTCTTTATACATTACCTGGAAAAATTTGTGGTAGTTTTTATTGATGATATTCTCGTCTACTCCAAGGGAAAGGAAAAACATGAAGAACATATAAGACTTGTTTTGGCGATATTAAGAAAGGATAAGTTATGTGCTAATTTCAGCAAGTGTGACTTTTGGATGAAGAAAGTCATGTTCTTGGGACATGTGATCACAAGTGAGGGAATTTCTGTGGATCCTTTAAAAACAATGGTGATTGAGGAATTGCCCAGGCCCTCTAGTTCACAGAAATCCGTAGTTTTCTTGGATTAGCAGGGCACTACCAACATTTTATTTTATTTATTATTCCACCTTCTTAAAATATTATTAGACCATGATGAAATAATAACATCAGTATCTCCCATATACTGAGATTTTATTATTTTAATGGCATAACCTCTATCCATTTCTTCTTCTATCAAATGGAAAATGAAACCATCATCTGTGTGTGTGGTGAACTACCGCCTCACGAACCGATATAATTCATTTTCCATCATCATGTCTCGTGAATATTTATGATGATAGATTTAATGTATATATATTATATGAATGACATATTTATCATTCTATAAAATTAATATATCATAATATTTTCTTACCTTTTCATTCATTAAAATTTGACAACGTCGTTCGTGTGAATGTGTGGATTACCACCTCCATGAAGTGATGTAATTTATTTTTCATTAACACATCACATGGATGATATATATAAGTGTATTTAAATAAATAATATGATATTTATGATATAATGGTTATTATTTAAATATAAAATAACACTTACCCTCTTTCCATCATGATCATTAAAAAAGGAAACATTACACATGTGTATGGACATCCTACCATCTTCATGATTGTAACATAGTTCATTTTTTGTAAACATGTTTTATGGTTGATTTTAAAAGTAAAATTTATGTATAAAAATTAAAATTATTTCAAGATTATTATTTTGGGTATGATTAATTAATAATATCTTTGACCATAGTCAACTTACCAAATTGATTTTAGACATATAAGTCAAATATCATCAAAACATTCAACATGAACCTAAATGATTAAGTAATTGAATATAAAATGAGTAATAAAATTGAAAAAGGTTCTTAAGAAAGTAACTAATTAACATAATTTTATAATTTAGGAACATAAATAATATATGTGACGAGTCGAACTCAAGGTAAGGGATCTCCCTAACCACCCTTTTCTTCAGGTTATGACCATTCTCTCTCTAACTCACTTTATCTCTCTATTTAATGTTATGGAATGCTTATAAATTCTATATATATTTCTATAACATATATACCTAACTTATTATCCCTTAATTTGATGGGGTAATACATTCCATAAATTTTTTTCTCAAATGAAACTCATTTATTTCCATGGGTAATTTTTATGTTTATGCCTTAAATTTGATTTCCTTGTGTGGAACACATACATATGTACATGTTATTATGGGTGTACCAAGATAGATCTCTAATGCATTGGGTAAAGATTTTGTCTCATGAGACATTATGTATGGGATTAGGGAGTAAACCTAATATATTATGGGACTTTGTCCACCATGTAATATTGTCTAGGAAGCTAGCTTTGACTCATGTTTATGTCATGTTATATGTTTCTACCACATTTCTTATGGTGCTATTATCTTATGATACCATGATGTTTATGTTATGATTCCATGTGATTACTCATGATCCTTATATTTTATAATATCATTTTATACCATTGACTCACATGTTATGTGTAATGTCTCTGACCTGGTGTCCACTATCTGGTGCCTCGAGTTGGGTCATTACATGACCTCAAGCACACCTCCCCATATGCTACACACTACTAACTAGTAGCGTAGGTCTATGGAGAAACATTGGGGAGAACATACCCTATTTTTAGAGTAATACTATAGAATAAATAATATCAATAGTTATAGTAACCAACAAAAACAAATAAATGGACAACATATGATAATGCCAACAACTAACCAAGTTTCACATTCCATAACAACATAATGAATACACTACATGTCAGATAGTCATAAAACATAAACCAAAACCAAAAGTTCCAACAGACTCTAAACCCATACCTAAGTCCTAACCTAGTCCTAACTTCCCAATATATAACTCATTATCCCATGAACACCCAAACACTAGGTCTGTGTCCAAACATGTATCAAAGAATAAGTAGCTTTTGCTCGGGTACCCAAGTTCCATGGCAGCCCAATAAGGATGTGAGTACAACTCAGTAGGCCACCACCAATGGTTTCTAAGTAATAAAAAGTCTATAAAATAGTGTATGAAGATAAAAAAGTGCAACAAGTAAACAAGGAACCAAGTAAATCGTATAATTAATTATCTAATGTCTATTTTATCCATTAGGTTCTCTAGATCCAACCAATCAACAAAACTAATTCAGGTCACACTGGAAGTCTAAGCCAAGGCATAAGGGGTTACACGCACTTTTAATTACAATAGATTTCACTAATCCCAAATTATCGCATACCCATTAGTTAACAATATTCACTTGATCGTTTCCATCATTTGTCCCCTATGTTAAGAATTTACATCATTTACACTATAGCCTAAGTCGGTTAATTACTATTCATAAGAGAATAAGTCAATTTACCTGTCTCACTAGGGATGAACATTTCATAAATAATCATAAGTCACTTACCTTGGAGCCTCATTCTAGGTAGTCTCATCCAATGAAACCATTAGGGTCCTAGATCCTCATTCCAACTCAATAACCCATGCATTATAGGTTGGAGTTTAGAGACTAAGTCCAACCCAACCCATGGGAGGAGCCGCAGTCCATTATTCCACACCACCCAGACATGTGTACATTATTATTTATCCATTTAACACATAAACCATTTCATATACCATTCTCAAATTACAAAAATAACATTCACATTTTATATTTAATTAAATATATAAATCATCTTTATGACTTAACAAATTAAGACATTCACCATTTACATTTCCTAACCCATTAACTTGCTTGTCTTATACCTAACACTCCCTTATGCCATATTGTTAATTAAACACAATTAAAATTAATCTCATTTACAAACTATTTCATTTTTACAAACACAAACCATAACTATTAAACACATGTATCATTTGCAACATAACTTATTACACATATACCATTATAACAAGAACCCCCTTTTGTTATGTCATCAACTAAGCACATTAATCATTAGATCATTTCATAATCATGTTAACATGAAAAAATAATAATTAAGGGTTATACCTCACTAACCCACACATAATTTCATTTAATATGATCTCAATAGACCTTTAAAACCAAAATATACATAAACACAATCCAAAATACTCATTTTAAATCATATTGAAGTTACCCTTTAAAATACAGGTTTTTCCTCTGAAAAACTAAAACATGCCCCAAGGATTTCATTTCCATTTGAAACCATTAAAAACAATCATTAATCATTTTCACAAAAAGGGATCACAACCCCATTTAAAATAATTATTTTAAATATTATAAGAAAACATATTTTTAAAACACTTTGAGGTCAACACATCCTTTTAAAATGTTTCCCCTTTCAAAGTATCATTTTTCATCATTTAAAACCATAACCGAATCAAGATCCAAAACACATCATACAAAAAAAATTCAAAAACCACCTAAGCAACTCTAAAACACAAAAATATGAACATCTCAATTATCCCATTAACCATTCCCATTAGATAAGTACTAACTCCTACCCATTCATTCTCATACTCACTTTATCTCAATGTTTACCAACTTTTTCCACCATTTACAAGGGTATAGCTTACCCTATGGGTAGCCCTAGGTTTGGTATCATTCACCTATGTACCCAAAGGGGGTCCATGAAGGGTTTATCATCTCAATTTAAGGCCCAAGTCACATTTCACAACCAAAGACAAATAAATGCAACAAGGCATCACATTGGAACAACCACATACACATATAAAACATCAAGACTGTGGGAAAATGGTTAAAAACCGCCTACCTCATGCTTGAATAAACACATCCCTTGATTTGAACTCAAACACACTTTAAATCCCCAACATATAATTTTCTATAAAAGTGATGGTTTTAGGGATTCATAAGAATATAAGAGATTCTACAAGCCCTAATCCATAAAATAGAGTAAAACTGGGTGTTAGACTCACTCAGATCTTCGATTATCACCCAAAAACACTCAAAATACCTAATAATCAAAGGAGAATCACCTCTTTGATGTTTTAAAGGTTTTGGTTTATCACCCAAGCTATTGTAGGAAGAGTAGAGGATAAATTTGGTTTAGAAACCTTAAATCCCAAGAGGAAAAACCTAGAAATTCCCACTTTTTAAGGGCCGCGTGGTTTGGCCTCTTTTCTCCTCCTTTCATGTCTCACACCCCCAGGATACCCCCAAAACTCTTCATACACCCAGGAACCACTTAATTAACCAAAAAAAGAAAGTTTGACCAAAATTTAAACAAGGATGAACCTTTATGAAAGGTCAAGATCTTATAACCTCCCCACCTTATAACAGCTCATCCTCAATCCATACTTCCAAACCTTATTGAGTCTCCAAGACCAAAGGTTGGACCATAGGGCCCACATATCAACTCTCATTACCCAAACTTTCTTCCAGACATGACCACTCTGCCATAAAACTCAGACCTAGGATCAGTCCTATCTAAAGAGACCTTCTCCACCATAAACCACAAACAAAAACTTAAGGCTCCTCAAGTACGTATCAACATTGACCTCATCACCACCAACATCAACACAAGGGAATGGTTCAGGTAACATCACCAGTAAACCATGAAAAGGACATCGAGAAGGCACTATAGTACCCTAGGATATCTTACTATAATTCCCTTGGTCCAATCATCTCCACAACTCATGGCCTGATGGCCTCACCCTATTTCCAAACATCCAAAGTACACCCAAATATAAACTTCATCTCAAGGTACTCAACTAGTAAAAACCCAAGACAATGCTTGTCACCAACATTTCTTTACCAAGATGTCTCCTACCCAAATCCATCCAACTCGAACCATCATTAACCGACTACTTTCCCACTATGGTGTTATCTACCATATTCTTTAGCCTATCACCACCCCTTTTTTCAGTATTGAGAACTTATAAAATTGAAAAGAAGACCAAAAAAATCTCAACTCAACTTACTCAAAGAATTTTATAGCTCACTACAACCCAAACATCCACAAGAACACCATCCAACATTGGCATTCATCCCTTCAATCAAACTGTCTGGATTGGATTCCTACTACCTAGATTGGACACCTTCATTGTCTATACTAAATTAAGGGTAACTTGGTTATTCCTTTGAGTCCCTCCCCATTACTGAAACATTCTTTATCCTTCCAACCTTAACCAGAGGTGGCTTACATCCCACCACATCCATTCCTGGTCAACTCACTCTGTTGATTCCCAAATTCCACTATTGGTACATTTCCACTTTACTTGGACATGATGCCTTGTTACCTAAGGCATATCCCATCATCTACACACACCTACCAGAGTCTATTCTAGACCTCTAATAAAACTTCACCACCATAGTGTTCACTACTCCTCAAACTATTGTCGGCTCTATAGCACCCACCAATGTATTCCATTGAAAACACTCAGATCACCTCTAAAACTAGTCTGAGTTCGAAT
Organism: Viscum album; assembly: GCA_963277665.1. Lineage (NCBI taxonomy): Eukaryota > Viridiplantae > Streptophyta > Magnoliopsida > Santalales > Viscaceae > Viscum > Viscum album. Next base: position 2,142,888,589 of record OY728159.1, read on the forward strand.
ACATTACTCGACTTGATATTCCACTACATATGTGGCCCACATGTACTTCCCCAAAGAATCCAAGCATGCCCTCACATATTTCTCATTGGAATCCCAATGCCACCACTTCCTCTCCATGGTCTTCTCTGTTTATCCATGACTAACATAGCACTCCCCACCTTAGGATTATTGTTCTCACCACTTTCTTAATTCCATTTCAACCATCAAGTCTCACCATTAGATCACAAGATAAACCTCAAACTTAGACATGTATGTCCAAAATTTTCTGGAACAACAAAACCAATATAATCTACTACCCATTCTCAGCTTCCAAGAATGGAACCCATGGCATTCATCGACATCTGGTCCATCTCTAGGACCTCTCTCGCAACTGGTCGATGGTGTTCTCCACACCATACAACTCCACATGTGACTCATTTAGAGAGAAACCTCTAAGGTACCCCATATCCAACTGAAACACATTCAAGTCTCTAGGCATAAATCCATAGCCTTCTTAGTGCACCCGATATGGTGTCAAGATGTTGGACATGATCATCACTAGAGAAAAGTATAATAATAAGACATCAACGAACATTGAAATAAACTATCCATCACTATTTTCACCCTCCACTATATGGATACCTTAAAATATCGAATGTATCATGCTTCCCTACCCTCCAACGTCTCATTAACACCCAATCACTATAACTCAAGTGGGTTGCCAACCAAACTCACCACCCCTTCACAACTCTCTACTAAGTAGTTTTGATCAATGCTTCATGTGGATATACCATTTTCACACCTCTAGGGATCCTATAGAACAACCATGGTGATTCAAAATAGAATAAAAATGATTCTTTACACTATTAACCAACTAAATGATCTCTCGCACAACCATGCTTCCCACTTTGGTTCCATAGAAAATGGCAGGTGCTAACCTAGAGCCACTTGTTCACCTATCACAACGACATCGTATCTTCCCAAAATGTTCCACACTTGTACATAACCATATCCCTATAGGTATTTAACCTTACTACAACCATGTAAATAACCTAAATCTATCTCACATGATTTTTACATCACTAGACTTAGGCCCAAATGTCTGATCACACAACTGATCATGCCACTAGAACCACCAGCTTCATCAGACCAATGGATTTCTAAAATATCACCTAAAAAACCACTCCTATAAACAACCCAAAAACTTTACCACCCTCACCCTGGTGTATCCTATGAAAAAATATCTCACCCACACTTTGATCACCCTTTCCTTATTTTCCCCAAACCAGCATTTATTTTAGCATCTAACTCCATCAGAACCATAGGTTCAGGTCTCTGAATGATATTTCCCTTTACAACAACAATTAAAACCAAATGTAAGCACCAAATCACTTCCCTAAGGTGAGTCTAAGGCATATCTATGCACTTTTACCAAAACTCAATGTCACCCACCATGCATTAATTTCACCTATGAAGTAACCACCTATGCTTAAAATTCCAAGGCACCTACAACACAAGGTTGACCTCCCTCAAGGCTACCCTAGACTTATCAAGATTATAGAATCATAACCATAACTCAAACCACATATCCCAAAACCATTAACTTTTCCACTTATCCCTCTAGGAAAATCCCTCCCTAGGAAACACTCTTTGTGTTCTACTACCAAGGTCTGAAATGTCTACCTGGGAAACACGCACTCAAAAGCATCAATACCTCGATCGACCTCTCTCATAGGTCATCCTCGAAATTCAAATGATACCAACTCCCCAAAATAGAGCCACACCGAGCAATGGTCATTGGATCTCTCTAATACATACACACCAAACCTCAAACAACTAGTTGCTTATAGGGTCATCCTACCCCTATTCCAAAAATACAATGTCTAACGCACCAAACAACCATTTACTCTAGGTACCACACCCAAGATACTCGCACATGTACACTGATACTACGAGTCGAACACCCACTCTAGGGTCCAAAACACAACTCGCAAGGTCTCAATCTATAAGATTCACCACATTCACAGTAAAAAACTTCATTTTAAAACTTCAAGGTCACAACCTAAAAAAATACACAACAAGCAACATCCCATTAACCGGCACACCCAACTCATCAAGGTTTCACATCTTGTAACCTAAGGTCTCAAAACTATAGCACTCTCACTACCCAAACCACCCATATATAAGGTCGAAACCAATATAAGGGATAAACACCAGTGGTTTCCCTAAATTTCCCATTATTCTCCAAATTCCCTTCTTAATTAGAATTTATCATATAAACCCATGATATCAATTTTCAAAACTTATAATTTTTAAAACCCAATAATTTACACTTTCAAAACCTTTTTATTAGCCCATAATTTAAAAAAAATATCATATTTATTCAAAAACAAATTTCAAAACATTTCCCTTTTCCAAACCCAAGGATTTACGTTTCTCAAACCCTTTTTAACCCACTTTTCAAAACCCATCATTTCATTCAATTTCACTTTTGTATACCCATTTGGTTTATCATCAGGTCATTAAATGGTCAATAATAGTCAACATATGGATGACCTATCTATCCTATGTGCCTAGAATGATGCATGAACTCACACACCCTCTATTTCTACACCGAGACAAGAGATAAAGCCTCATAAATCAATAAAATCACATCTAAGTATGCCACCCAAGATGGAAATATCAAAAAATTGTAAAAGCAGAAAACAGAATATCATTTACCACCCATGGAAACTTGTTTTTTCCCTTGTGTATGGGGATGCAAGTACCCAAAAATGTGCTCATTACCAATCCCTGACAAGATCATAATCACATGTCTACCATGCCCAAATAGTAAGACAAAATATGACCTAATTTGATACCACTTTCTAACATCCATGACCTGATTGACACTATCTAGTGCCCCATGTTGGGTCATTAAATGACCTCAGGTGCACCTCCCCATGCGCCAGAGGCTACTGACTAGCTGTGTAGGTCTGTGTAGAAACATTGGGGAGACCATACCCACTTTATAGAGTAATGCTATAGTAGAAATAATATCAACAGATATAGTAACTAGTAGAAACAAATAAATAGACATAATGTGATAATGTAGACAAGTAACCAAGTAGAACATTCCATAACTACATAATGAATACACTACATGTCAGGTAGTCATAAAACATAAACCAAAACCAAAAGTAACAAAATAATTTAAACCTGGACCAGAGTCCCAACCCAGTCCTGACCTCCCATGATCTAACTCATCATCCCATGCACACCCAAACACCAGGTCCCTTTCCTGAACCTATATTAAATAAAAATTAGCATCTTCTCGGGTATCCAAGTGTCATGGAAGCCTGAGAAGGATGTGAGTACAACTCAGTAGGACACCACCAAAGGTGTATAAGAAATAACTTGTCTTTACAATACTATATGTAGATAACCAAGTGCATCAAGTAAACAAGGCACCAAGGAAATAATTTAAGTAATTATATAATATCCATTTTATCAATTAGGTTCTCTAGAGGCAACAATCAACCAAACCAATTCCGGTCACACTGTAAGTGTAAGGCGAGGTACAAGGGGTTATACACACTTTTAACCACAGGGGATTCACTAATCACAAATTATCACATACCCATTAGTTAACAATATTCACTTGATCATTTATATCATTTGTCCTCTGGGTTAGGCATTTACATCATTTATACTATGAACTAAGTTGGTTAATTAACATGAATAGGGGAATATGTCAAGTTCCCTATCTCTATAAGGATTAAAATTTCATAAATAATCATAACTGACTTAACTTGGAGCCTCAGACCAAGAAGTCTCATCCAATGAAACTTTTAGGATTCTAGAGCCTTAGTCTGACTCCCTAACCCATGAATTCTTGGGGGGGGGGGTTTAGAGCCTCAGTCCAACCCAACCCATGAGAGGAGCCTCAGTCCATTATCCCACACCACTAATCCATGTGTTCATGCTTATTTATCAATTTACCATATAAACCATTTCATATACCTTTATCAAACAATATACATAACATCCACATTTCATATTTCATTCAAAACATAAATTGTCTTTATGTCATAACCCATTAACATATTTACCATTTACATTTCATAACCCATTAACCCACCTGTCTTATACCAAACACTCCCTTATTCCATATTGTCAATTAAATAGTATTGACATTAATTTCATTTAAAAATCATTTCACATTTACCAACATGAACCATAACTATTAAAAACATATGTCATTTACAACATAATTCATTACACATATACCAATATGAAAAGTACCCCCTTATGTTATGTCATCAACTAAGCACATTCATCATTAGTTCATTTCATACCCATGTTAACATTCCAAAATAATAATTGAGGGTTATACCTCACTAACCCATAATTCATTTCATTTATTATGTTCTCAATGGACCATTAAAAACCAAAACATGCATAAACACAATCCAAAATTCTCATTTGAAATCATATTGAAGCCACCCTTTAAAACACGATTTTTTATCTGAAAGTCTAAAATATGCCCCAATGATTTCATTTCCATTTCAAACCATTAAAAAATAATTAAGTATTTTCAAAAAAAGGTACTACACCCCCATTTCAAATCATCATTTGAAATATAATAATAATACCCTTTTTAAAACACTTTGAGGTCAACAACTCCTTTTAAAACATTACCCCCTTTCAAAGCATCATTTTCCTTTATTTAAAACCATAACTGAATCAAAATCCAGAACACATAATTCAAATCATTTTCAAAATCCACCTAGGAGATTCATAAACACAAGCATATGAACATCTCAATTATCCCCTTAACCATTCCCATTATCTAATTATCAAATCCTACCCATTCATTCCCATAATTCCCTTATCTCAATGTTTACCAATTTTATCCACCATTTACAAGGGTCTAGCTTAGCCCATGGGTAGCCCTAGGTTTGGTATCATTCACTTATAAACCTAAAGGGGGTCAGTGAAGGGTTCCATATCTCAATATAAGGACCAATTCACATTTCAAAACCAAAGATAAATAAACTCAATAAGGTAGAACATTGGAACAACCACATACACATATAGAACATCAAGATTGTGGTAAAAATATTAAATACCACCTACCCCATACTCAAAGATTATTACTATCCCAAATGCATCCCTTGATTCAAACTCAAACACCCTTTAATGACCCAAATTAGAATCTCCAGGAAAATTGAGGGTGTTAGGGATTCAGAAGGAGATGAGGGATTTTACATTCCCTAATCTAGAAAATATAGAAAAGAGGAGTGTTATACTGACCAAAATCTTCAATTCTCACCCAAACACACTCCAAACACCAAATAATTGATGGAGAATCACCAATTTAAAGTTTTGGAGGGATTGGTTTGTAAACCAAGTTGTTGGAGGAGTAGGGGATAAATTTTTGTTATAACCCTTAAATCTCGAGAGGGAAAAACTATAAATTTCCACTTTTTAAGAGCCACATAGTTTGTCCACTTTTCTCCTCCTTTCATGTCCCACACCCCCAAGATACCCCTAAAACTTTTTATACACCTGGGAACCAATTCATTAACCAAAAAATGTAGTTTAATCAAAATTTAAACAAGTACTCACCTTTGAAAAAGGTCAGGATATTACATTATATTTCTTTATCATGTTTATCCCCTTATTGGGGTTTTTAGAACACCCCTTTCTTTAATGTAATCCCAATGTTCTCCTATTATTTTTAAAGAGATCAAATGGATTTAGGAAATAATTATATAATAATAAAATAAATATTTCATTTTTTAGTTTCATTTTGATTTATTATAAACCTAGTCTTCAAAAGACAATAGGGATAATGATCTTTGGGTTGTAATTTTTTGGATATTTATCTTTAAAAATCATGTAATAATATGTGTAAAAGGATTGGGTCACTATACATTGGATAAAATTTTATAAAGTCCTTGGGACATTTTCCACTAGATAGACTTTACCAAAGTCGTAAGAATTATTCCATTAATCAAACTTCTATAAAATCTTTTAAAAAAAAGAATTTTAAGGAATATATAAATAAAAGTTAGTCTAAATGTTGTATCAGATAAATTTTTTTGAGAGATGTCAATAAATAAGGTCATTGGGTGTATTTACTCAAATAGATACAAATAGAGGAAACATGAAAAGTTTACCAAATAAACAATTATGAAGTTTAATGAATAGAGGATTTCACATGAAGTTCTAAAAGATGAAGGTTTTTAAATTATTTTAAAAAAAAATTGTAAATACATTTAGTATGACGATGTTGGGATAGATGTTAAATTCTCTAATAATCATGAAGGAAAGATCATAATTCTATCCAATATTTAAATAAATTTTGAATAACATTGAATTTTATCTTTAAGAAAGTATTTATGAAGATTGTTAAATCCTATTAACTCAAAGGTTTGAAGGTGTTCAACTGAAGAATGTTTAAGTATAATGTTCAAAGTTTGAGCTAGAAATTTGAATTTTAAGTTCATGCTCCTAACTTAATCTTTAGAGAAGAAATTCCTATATAATGGGGAGTTTGTGCCTCGAGAATAGTAGGTTGAATTTTTTATAGTTGGGTGAAGTGTTAAATAAGTGATTTTTTGTGATACCAAATGGATTTTTCCAATCAATTGGTGTTTGAAAAACAGTGTGAAGAGGCATCAGATGAATAGTGTAAACAAAAGTGATTAGAAGAACAGGGAATTAGACTGAGTGTATTAGATTGAGGGTATCATATGGATAAGTGATTGGATGGAAATTTTTGTACATAATTACATATAGAATTTCTTGGTCACTGTTGTGCAAGAAAGTGAAGAGGAGGGAAAGAAATTATAATAAAGAAATCATAAATAAATTTCAAGTAGCATAGTGACAATGTATTGAATCATGTTGGTGAATGATCTTATTATTGTTACAAAAAATTATTATCTAAAATTATCTATGAAATAATCACATGTAGTTTTAAAGTACATAGTGCTATAAAAGTGATGTATATTCCTTTATTTATATAAACCACCAAAATTATTGTTTTTTAGTGGTTGTGTGGTCTTGGATTATTTTTAAAACATGATAAGGACTGGCTAATCCTATTGAGTAGTGAACGTTGTAAATATGTGTATTCTTGTGGATGTGCATGTTGTTTTTTTCTAGCATATTCAATTATCAATAGATGAAGGTGAATTTTTTACCTTAAGTATAAAATCATGAAAAATAAAATATCATTGATTAAACCCCTCCCCTTCTCAGTGATCACACAGATTCAAATTGGTCCTTTAAATTGGTATTATAGGAAAGGTTTACTTCAATAACTCTATAATGAAGTTTGAAAAAAAGGATGGTTTCCATGAATATTCAAAACACTTTCAATAATAAGGGGATTCCTATCATCAATGGAAAGAACTATCATATCTGGAAGGACAGAGTGTTACCATATATGTTATCAGTTGACTATGAAGTTCTTGAAGATAAAATAGATGGTTTCACTCCTCTAGCTAAGGTTGCTCCCTTAACAGTGGGAGATAAGAAGATTCTTGAGAATTATAGGAAAGATATAAATTAAATACTTTCCTCTCTCTCTAAAAGTTATTTTTTATTGTTAAAGGGATTGGAATAGTTAAAAGCATATGGGATAAGTTATATAACATTTATAAAGGAAATAAATCCATATTAAAAATATAGATATTAAATTATGAATATTTTAAAATGGGATATAATGAATATATTTGTGACTTTGTAATAAGGTTAAATGACATTTTAATCACCATAGTTTGTTTTGGTGATAAGTTGGAAGATTCAACAATTATTAAAAATATTATAAGAATTATTCTAGATAAATTTGATTCCAAGGTGTCATCTTTTGAAGATAGAGATCCTGAAACTATTTCTCTTGATTATCTATATACCATTCTTATCATATATTAAATGAAGAGTGAAAAGGTTTTCAAACATAAGAAGAAATATAATCAGGAAATTTCTTTCAAAGCTATTAAGAAAGTAAAGTATAAGAAAGTTATCGAGGAAGAACCCAACGATTTTGACATTGAAGATGAGGTCTGTAAAAAATTTGAGGAATTTATGCCTTTGTATTCTAGAAAAAAGAAAAGAGGTACAAGGAATTATAAAGTAAAGTTATTATTTAAGTGATTTAGTTGTGGAGACAATGGACATTTTATATAAAGTTTTCCAAGGCTAAAGGAAGATTAAAATAGTGATAAGGAAGATATAAAGTCAAGAATACCATTGAATAAAAGCTTAGATAGATAAAATTCATTTTCAAAGGGAAAGGATAAGAAGTTATCTAAATAAAAAATAGAAAAAAAATCAAATTTGAGGAAGATGGTGATAGTTAAGTGGAAGCTGAAAACTATAGTGATTATGATGTTGAGAATTTTTTATTGAAAAATTGAATGATTAGAACTATAATAGTAATGAAAGAAGTGTCTCTAAGGCGGGATAAGAGAATCATATATATTTTATAATGAAAATAGAGTTGGTATAGTGTCTCTAAAAGATTGTTAAACTTAAAAAGGATAACAAGAAGTTGAAGAAAGATGATATATCAACAAAAAATCATAAATCATATCTTGATGAAAAATCTAGGTTGTTAAAAGAGAAATATAATCTGAATAAGTTACTTGATGAATATAAAAATATCAACATAAATCTTAAATAAAAGATAAAAGTTAATAAGGAAGAAATTGATCAAGTTCAATAGAAAATAGTTAAAATCTAAGCAAGAAATAACAAAATTCTAAAACTGAGGTTTGAATTTGGTGAAATTTATAAGAATTTTAAACCTCATAAATATTAAAAAAAGATCATCCTTATAGGTTTAAAAAAAGTTTTAATATGTTTATAATAAGATACAAGTTAAGAAGACCATGTATGTAGACAAAACTGGAAAAGTTAAAAATTCTAAAATTTATGAAAAATAGAAGGTTGAATCAAAAAATACCACAACAATAAACTTTATTAAGGCTAAAATTAATTCTAATATAAAGAAATATAGTGGTATAAAATATTATAAAAAACATGTGTAGAGTTATGAATATAATACATGTTATAGAGGAAACTTTTTATAGATATTATTGGTATTGTGGAGGATTGGGGAATATATTTAAAATATGTTGGTTTAATCATCAACAATATAATTAATCCATGAGATATTAGAGGAAAAGTTATGGGGTGAGTCAACCCACTCAAAGATTATATCCTGGAAAAATTAGTTTGAAAACTAAAAATAGATTTCAACAACTAGAAGCTATTTGTGATAGATGTGATCAACCTAGAAATCTTTCTAAAGTATGTCTTGTTATGCTTCAAAATCAAAAAACAATTATACAACAAATCTCATAATACTCATGTGAATGAAAAGTTTAAGGAAAAAGACTTAGTTATTGAAACTACTCTCAACACTAAAAAATTAGAATAAATTTGGATATTGGATAGTGGGTGTTCTTAACATATGACCAGATAGTTGAAGTTTTTAAAAAATGAAAATGATTATAAATAAGGGATGGTGATTTTTTTAAATGATGAGTCACTTAGAATCAAATATTTTGGATCTTCTATCATTGGAAAAGAAAATTTTAAATCTAGAAGTGCTTTGTTGTTGATATCCTGAAACACAATTTGTTGAGTGTTTCACAACTTTTTGATAAATTTAATGAAATTTTTTTCAGAATAAATGGTTTTTTTTTAGAATTTTTGAAGATAGAAAAGTTTTAAAAAAATTACAATGAACCATGGGGAATTTTTTTCATGTTAGAGATGCATAGATATCATGTTATCTAAGCATAATGGAAGAAAATCAATTATGGTATAAGAGGATATGAAATATATTCAAAATAAATATGAGAAATTTAATAAAGAGAGAAATTATTCATGATATTCCAATAAAAAAATAATAAGATATTGGTGTTGTTTAATATGTCACAAAGGAAAGATTACAAATTATGTACATAATAAATTTTAGATACATTCAATTCATCCCTTGAAGATTATTCATCCTGACATATGTGTACCCATGAGAAAGTAATCATTGAATGGATATGAGTACTTTATTTATTTATAAATGAATTTACTCATATTACATGTATTTTTTTTTTAAACATAAATCATAGGCTCTCAAAATGTTTAAGAGTTTTTAGAGAAATGATGAAAAGGAATGTGTATATTCCATGAAAAAAGTTATAACTAATAATTATGCTGAATATGCTAATGGAAAGTCTAAAAATTATCCTGAAAAACATGGAATTCATCATGTACTCAGTTCACCATACTCACTATGGAAAATTGGTGTTTCTGGAATAAAGAACAGATGTTTGGTTGAGATAGATCGAACTATATTTATTGAACATGATAATTTTTTATTATTTTGGAGGAAATATATTATAGAAGTAGTTCATATTCAAAATATCTATTTATATAGTTAAAACTATGATATTACTCCATATGATATGTACTTCAAATAAAACCCAACTTTTAAATACCTAAGGGTGTTTGGAATTCCCTGCATTATCAAAGTCAAAGGTGAAAATATTAATAAGTTTGATCAAATAGGTTTTTATGGAATATTTCTTATCTATCCACTAAATGTTATAGGTTACAGGTGTTATAACAAGGATATGAGAAATATTATTGACTCTATGGATGTGAAAGTGCTACAAAATTATAATATAAAAGTTTCATAGTTAGCTGAAATAGTAGAGAAAGTGAAAATGAAGTTGTTACAGTTAAATAACATAACAATGTTTTTGATAGAAGTGTTGATGTAGAAACTATAAAGGATGAATATTTTAATTCATCCATGTCAAGTAACGAAGAAAAATTAAATTAATCCCATCCTATACTGAGAAAGTAAGTGTGGGCTCAAAATATAATTAGTGATCATGGATGATAGGTTTAAACCAGAAGAACATTGAGGATAGTCTCACATAAATTTTTTTATTCATAGGTTGATCCAAGAGATGTTTAAGAAACTTTAGTGCATCAAGAGTGGATTTATTCCATGAATGATGAGTTGGATCATATTTAAAAGAATTATACATGGGAACTTATACCCAAACTGGAAGATAAAAATGTGATTGGAATAAATTTTTTTTTCTAAAACAAGTTGAACAAAAAGTTGAAGAGATAATAAAAAAATAAAATCGGTTTTTGAAGGATACTCATAGGTTGAAGGCATTAATTTTTATGAGACCTCTTCTCTGGTATCAAGACTTGAAACTATTAGAATATTTTTTACTATTGCAGCATAATGAAGATATAAGATATTCCAAATGGATGTCAAGCCTGCTTTTCTTAATGGAGAACTGGAAGAATAGGTTTATATAGAGAAACCATGTGGGTTCATACTCAAAAAAAACCTATATGTTCATGTTGAAGAAAGATTTTTATGGGTTGAAACAAGCACAAAGATCTTAGTATTCTAATATGGAAACTTTCTTAAAAAGTTGAATTTTATAAAATAAAGGGTTGAAAGTAATCTCTATATAAAATAAAATTAAGATGTTTCCCATATTTTAATTATTTATATTTCTTATATCATATTTTCAATGAATGATGAATAAATGTATAAATAGTTTACTAAGTATATGAATAACTTATTTTAAATGCCCATTCTAGGAGAAATAAAACATTCTCTTTCCTTACAAATCTCTCAAAATAAAAGGTGTATTTTCCTTTCTCGAGAAAATTATGTTATGGAATTCCAAAATAAATTTATAATAGAAGATTAAAATCCTATTTCTATACCCATTTTAGTGGGAACAAAGTTAGAAAAATATGTTCAAGAAAATGATGTTGATACTAAAGTTTTTATAAAGTTTATTAGAATCCTATTATATCTCACTATATTAAGACCAAATTTAGTATATGTTGTTAAACTTTTTGATAAATATCAAAGTGCACCTAAATTATCTCATCTTATGTATAGAAAAATAATTCTTATATATATTAATGTAATAATTGATTTCAATTGGAGATATGACAGCATAGTAAAGATTAATATATTTGGTTACACATATGTAGATTGGGAAGGTTGTGTTGAAGATGTAAGATCCACATCTAGTGAATTTTTCTTCTTGGGAGAAAATTTTTTAATTAAAAAGAAAAAAACTTAAATTTAAATAACTCTCATTACTAAAAAATCTAAGTATGTTTCTTTCACTAAATATGTAACATGGCTTATTTGGATGAAGAAATAGTTGGAAGATTTTTTGGTTGATGTGAAATTTCCCCTTATCTTGGGTTGTGATAATAAAAGTACTATTAATATAACTAATAATACTATTAAACATTCCTAATCCAAGTACATTTATATTAAATATCACTTCATCGAAGAGAATTTATAAATAAATTAACTAAATATGGATTTTATTCCTACAATGGAGTAAGTTTTTGATATTTTTACTAAACCATTGTTGAAGGAAACATTTAATAAGTCGAGATTGATCATGAGTGTACAACCTCACCTTCTTTAAATATAAGGTATGTGAACTCTATCCCCTCTATTATATTGTATTTGGATAGTGTTTTCAAAGGGGGAGAAAATATGTAACATAAATCTATCCATTGTTATGTGTTTTACCTTTTAATGGAAGAACATTTATTCAAGGGAGTTTTTAAAAGGGGTAAGATATGATTTAAGTGTGTGTGAACTATTTTAATATTTTGTTTTAGTGGTTGCAGGAAGTTGTCACTTATAGTTTTCTACTATGTGGGAATGAAATAAGTTTAAAAGACGTTTGAAAATTTTCTTTTGAATATCTGGGAATGGAATAAGTTTTATAAAAGTTTCTTAAATCACTACTAAAAGGAAATCATGGTATTATTATTCAATGATTCTTATTTGTACACCAAGTTCACTCAGATAGGATTATAATTTTCAGATATTAATCTATTTCTTGATTTTAAGAGTTTTAGTGATTTATGTTCCTTGGTTGAAAAAAAAATACAAAGGGGGGTATTCTTGAGTCTAAGAAGATTTGTGGTGTTGTTTTAAAAATAAGTTGGTTATGATCGAATAAGTATTACTTAAGTATTGTCTTTTTTTTCTAACATAAATCACTTAATATTGTTGATATTTCTTTATAAAGGTGAATAGGTAGAGTTCAAAATATTAATGAATATGGACTGTGTCTAATGGATGTAGTCTAATGGATAGATTTTGACACTAAATGTTTATCTAATTATAATCACAAGTTTGATCAGATAGTGATATTTGATAAATTACATTGGGTGATACTTCACTAGTCTTAAAAGTTATAATAATCATGTTTATATAAATATATTCATAATCCTAGATAATGTTGGTTGAAGGAAAAAGTCGGTGGACCTTGATGGAACTATGGTTCCCAAAAAAAGAGAAGTACTTTTAAAGTCGTGTCAGATGAAGATCTCCATGAATTATATTAGACAAACATGTACAAAGATTGTGAATAATTTTTAGCAAATAAATGAATCAAGTTTATTAGATAGATGTTTCTTAAAAAATCCATCATATAGAGGAATCATGTGAGGTAATCATATAGATAAGTTGTTATAGAATCTAGGGATAAAATATAGTTTACAAAGTCATCAGATTGATTCCAACTGATGAATTTTTAAAAATTCATTGGGATAGTGTCTATTGGATGGACTTTCACAAAGTCATCGAAATGATTCCACCAGAAATTTTTTTGCAAAAGAACTGAACAAAGAATTTGTTATGGAATATATGAATGAAACTAAGTTTAAAGGTTTCATCGGATATAATTTTTCAAGAGATGTCAACAAAGAGGGTTGTCAGGTAGAGTTACTTAAAGACAAAATAATTGTGGGAACATGAAAATATTACTTTAAAAAGAATTATGAAGTTTAAGGGAAAGTGTAGTTTACATGAAGTTTTAATGGATAAAGTTTTGGAAAGTATTTTTAAAAAATGTAAACAAATTAAGTATGAAGATTTCGATTTGTATGTTTAACGATCCAATAATAATGAAGGAATGGTCATGATTGTGGATGAGATTTAAGGTAAGTTTGAAGAACATTAATGTTGAGCTTTAAGGAAGTCATTATAAATATTTTGGACTCTCATTAACTTATAGGGTTGAAGGTGGTAAACTAAAGAAAGTTTGACTGGGATATTCAAAGTTTGAGTAAGAAATTTTAATTTTAGGTTCATGCACCTCCCTTAATAGTTAGAGAATAAATGACTATATAAAGGGGAGTTAGGGATCCAAGAATAGTAGGTTGAACTTTTTATAGTTGGTAGAAGTGTTGAATAAGTGAAGTGTTGTGATGATTGATAGAATTTTCTGATCAATTGGTATTGGAAAACCATTGTGAAGAGGTATCGAATAAATAGTGTAAACATAGGTGATCAGACAAATAGGGAATTGAACTGAGTGCATCAGACCAAGGCAATAGGATGGATAAACTTATTGGATGTATAGTTTTATAAATAATTCTATATATGAGTTATTTCTCACTACTATGTAAGAAAGTAAATAAGAGGAAGAATAATTGAAATAAGGAAAGTGTGAAGAAAGTTTAAGTAGCATAGTGAGAATGTATTGAATCCTATTAGTGATGGTTACTATTATTGTTACAAAATATTTTTATATCATATTATCTATGTGAGGATTATATGGACTATCAAAAAATGATATTAATATCAAAGTGATGGATATTACCTTCTTGTTTAAACCACGAAAAGGATTTTTTTTATTATGGTTTTGTGGTATTATATTATTTCCAAATGATTCCAAGGATTAGATAATATTATTGAGTTGTGAACCTTGTAAATTCATGTGTTCTTGTTGGTGTGATTGTTTTTTATTTTCCAATATAGTCAATTCCACTAACCAAGGGTGAAGTTTTTTACTTAAGTTTGAAAACATAAAAAATAAAAGATCATTGATTCACCCCCTATCCCTCTCAATGATCACACAGATCCTAATTGGTCCTTTAACCTAGTCTTCCCACTAATAATTAGGTTGAGTTATTAATATAAGTCATGCCCAGTGCTATGTCTATCGCAAAGACTCTTTATATAATGGCCCTGGTTAAATTTGAGTATATGAAGAAGCATCTCCAAGAGAATCTAGATTAGGGTTTTATATGTCCAAGTGATTTACCATGGGTTGAATAAATCCTCTTTGTTAAGAAGAAATATGGATCAATACATCTATGAATTAATTATCATGAACTTAACAAAATCACGATCAAGAACAAGTATCTTTTACCCTATATTTATATATTGTTCAGTCAACTCTGAGGGGATTAATACTTCTCAAAGATTTACCTTTGATATGGATATCATCATAGGGTCAAAATGAAGTATATATCAACTGAAGGAATTCATACAATATATGAGCACAATGAATTTATATTGATTCCATTATAACTCACAAATGGCTATGTTGTCTTCATGGGTCTGATAAATAAAATACAA
The DNA here is from genome assembly GCA_963277665.1 of Viscum album. Taxonomy (NCBI): domain Eukaryota; kingdom Viridiplantae; phylum Streptophyta; class Magnoliopsida; order Santalales; family Viscaceae; genus Viscum; species Viscum album. Next base: position 2,142,904,010 of record OY728159.1, read on the forward strand.
ATAGATTATTGTAATCATTTTTTAATGGTATTTATATATTAACTTAATAGTAAATATTATTTGATGATTGTAATAAATACCTTGATAATAGAGAAATTATAGTCTAAATTTAACAAGTGTGAATTCTAGTTATAGAAAATATCATTCTTGGGAAATGTAATCATAAAAAGTATATATTAGTAAATCCTTTACAAAAATATTTGATTAAATAATGTCCTAAACCAACCACAATAACATAGATCCATGGTATTCTTATATTGGATAGATATTACTGATGATTTGTGAGAAATTCTCATGACTGTCAAATCTACTAACCAATTTAACTCAAAAGGGGGTCATGTTTCTCTAAATAGATGAATGTGAAGAAAATTTCAAGGATCACAAGAGAAGGTTGGTCATCGCACCTATACTCACACTACCTTGTATTAGATAATGACTCATGATATAAAAAGATACATAAAAGAATGGATTAGGATGTTTACTTATGAATAATGACATGGTGGTAGCTTATGCCTCATGTCAATTAAATATTCATGAGAAAAATTACATGATGCGCGATCTAGATCTAGCAGGGGTATTATTTTTATTGAATATATGGAGGCATTATATATATGGTAAAAACTGTGAAATACATACTAATCACACGATCTTATAGTATATATTCACATAGAAGGAGTCAAACATGATCCAAATGAGATGGTTAGTGTTGATCAAGAAGTATAACTACTTGATATATTACCATCCTATAAAGGAAATCAAGGTGGTTTATGATCTCAATGAGAAATTCCATGATACCTTATCCATGATGGGTATTAAAAAATACCCAATACTCATGGATTTGAAACTGATAGACCCTAAAATCATGGGGGAAGGGGGGGAATTTTTTATTTACCAAATGACTATTCAACAATCTATCCATACAAAGTTCAAGGAGGAATAGAAGGATGATATTTAGATATAGAAGAAGATAGTGAATATTTTAGACTTAAAATTTTATAATTATGCAATTATAATATTTTTTAAATGAATATGTGTTCCATAAATACCAAAATTGAAGAAATATCTATTATATAATGCATATATATCATCATTCACTATCTATCATGGAAACAAAAATATATATAGAGATCTCAAGAATCATTTTTTGGGGGAAAATATAAAGAGGAATATTCTATAGTATATATCTCAATTCTTAGTATACTATAAAGTTAAGTTGGAAAGACAGAAGTATAAGGGGATGATTAAACCATTATCTATACCATTATGGAAATGGGAGAACAACACTATAGATTCCATGGTAAGCCTTCCTAAGGCCTATAAACTTCATAATTTCATTTGGTTTATAGTTTACCTCTTAGTGAATTCATAACAATTCATTTCTATTTGAGAATATTTCTCACTCGGTCAACTGGAAAAGATATAAATAAAGGGAGTGGTAAGGCTTTATGGATTACCTCTCCCAATTGTATCTGATTGAGATATGAGATTTGACCTAAAGTTCTATATAAGTATTTAAAAATTATTGGATATAGTGTTGAGCTTCATCACTTCTTATCATCCTCAAACTGATGATCAATCTAAAAAGATTATTCAAACTCTAGAATATGTGATGAGATATTATTCAATGGATTTAAAGGGAGGTTGTGATAAAAACCTACCCTCGGTAGAGTTCACATAAAACAACATTTTTCATTTTGGTATTCAAATGTAACTATATGAGGCTTTATATGGGAAGAGGTACATAACTCCAATATGTTGTGATAAAATTAGAGAACATAAACTATTGGGACCCAATCTTTCTCAAGAAATGGAAGAGGATACTCAAACCATTCAATTTAATATTAAAACTATCCAGTGTCTATAAAATAGTTATATCATCAATGGGATCTATAATTTGAATTCAGATAAAATATATTCCTTCAAATATCACGATTAAAGAGGGTTATAAGATTTAGGAAGAATGGAAATTTAATCCCTAGAAACATTGGTCCCTTCAAAATCCATGATAATGTGGAAATGGTATCTTATCATCTTGAACTTCCACCAAACCTCTCCCAGGTGGATTATATGTTCTAGTTATCACTTTTTAGTAAGTAAAGATATAACCCTTCACATGTAATTAACTCAAAGGTTTTATTACTAGAATAAGATATTTATTATGAGAAACAAATGGTATAAATATTCGATCATAGTGATAAATTTCTATGAAATAAGACCACTCACCTTGTTAAAGTTATATAGAGGAATCATAAGTTTGAAGAATCGATATAGGAACCCAAAGATGTAATGAGTCATAATTACCCTCATTTTTTCACCGGAGTAACATTTTTTCAAAAGATAAATTCTTTTAAGAGGGTAGAATGTAACAAAACATGATTTTACTATGTATTTTTTATTTAAATAAATATTATATTGAATAGGTTTGTTCATATTAAACTCTGAACTAAAAAGAACCGTGATATATTTTTTTAAGAAAAAAATATTATAATAAAATATAAATATTGATACATTATGAAAATGTAATTTGAAACAACATTAAAAAACTATAAGAATAGTAAAATCATAAGTGAATAAAATGGCCACAAACATGTAATCCTTATCCACATGGGTTTCATTGAAGATTATCACCCCAATTACAACTATGGAAATAAGGAATATAATTAGAAATATAATAGACACGTTAAGAGATAAGTAAATAGGATTAATGATTCTAAGAATATATGTGAGGCTATATATAGGAATGGAATATGACCATTATATATATGGTCATTGAAAATATAGTCGTTGGATAGATGATCATTGGAAATATGGTTGTTGGATATATGTTCATTGGATATATCTAATAGGACTATTGTGTGATTAAAAATAATATAATTCACAAATGATAAATAACGAAACAAAATGATAAATTTTATTATAAAAATTTGTTTTTATATGCTTAATATTATTAATATTATCATTAATATCAAATAATAATTTTAATAAAATAGATTGATAAAAAAGAATTATTTTTAAGTAAATAAATATCATGTGTGAAATAATTAAAGAACTAAAAAATCTAATTTAAGTAATCATCACCAATTAAATATGATTTATTTAAATACATTGTTTATTTATATATTATAAATTTTTATTTAAAAGTTAAATTTATTTTATTTTAATAAATTTAATGAAATTAATTGTTTATATATATATATATTCAAATTAATTTGAATTCATGGAATTATTTTCAACTGGTAATAAATAATAATAAAATCTTTTAATGTTAAAATGAGGTATTTCTCAAAGAACATTTTTTCTTAAGTATTGTGTATTTTTAAAATCATAAATTAAATTGATCACTTTTTAATTATGAATATAATTAAATGTTTAAATGAATAAAAAAATGTATTAACACTTATCTAATTAGTAATTTATATGAAATAATAATAAGAGCACTTAATGTTTTAAAAGTCACTTTTCTTTAAAAGGTTTTTTCTATATATTATGTTTTTATTTAAAATTTAAATTTATCATATTTAAAAATTTAATTATATTAAATGGATTCCAAATATGAAATCATCATGTAAATTTTTTTTAATGGTTCATCTTATATTTTTTGGTAAAAAAATATTTACTATGGTAAAACAAATTACACAAGGTAAAAGGGGGTAAAAGGGATAAATTATCATGGATTGAATTTTTTATAATTAATATGGTATTTATGAATTACATAAATAATTTTTAGATATCATATTAATATATAAATTTGTACCAAAATTTCCTCACTTAACTCCCATGTGAATCCATTTTTACCCTTTAACTAACTTAATTTTCCAAATAAATGTCTATCATTTTAACCTGTAGAACAAGCTCTCTTATAACATTTCAAAACCAATCTATTAATTGTAATTACTATTAAATACCTATAAAATTTTACTCTCCTTAATCCCTCTCACATTTTTGGTAGCCCCTTTTTTAATAATGTATCCCAAGTCTTTTATTTCCAAGAGGCCCTCTAAAGGAATAATTAATCCCTCATTGTGAGTATTATCTACTCCCTAGTTTTTTATTCTCTACATTTTCACCCACAACTCCTCCAATCAGATTAATAATATTAATAAAAGATAAATAATATCAGTATACTTCTATAATAATTATATTATAATTAAATAATTACTTTTATAGTCATACTCATCCATGGATTAGAGCATGTTCTTATTTGGGTCGGTTTAAACACCTAGATGAACATTGTTATAAATATCTATCATAGATGACTATAGAGACTTAATAAATTGTAATAAATGATATTAAATGGTAAATTGTGTTATGAAAATTGTTTTTGAATGGTAACACAAAAAAAGTAATGTTTATTAAAAAAAGTAATATGTTTTTATCGATAAATTACCCAAAACATGCTCATCATAGATTCCATTCTCGAAAACCATACCCATAATTTTCATAAAATATACATGAGGATACATAAATTATTGAAAAAAAATTATTTAAATACCATTTATAGACTATTAATTTTGAAATTGGTATCAAATAATGGGGTATGACATTGCCATTATAAAACATGTATGAAATAATAAAAATTACTAACTTTCGATAATGAAACTAGAACATTAACTAAATAATGTATGTATATTGAATTATTATAATTGAATAATATAAAAGGTTAATGGATATAAATAAGGTTGTAAAATAAGTTATTAAGATAGTTATTCTTATTATACATGAGTTTGAATCACATACATGGAAGTTGGGAGTAAAAGATAAGGGTTTTCTTTCCAATATCATTTTGAATTCAAGATTATTATGAATAAATTTATATCTAGGGAAATTGTATAATATTTATCTCTCAAAAAAATTATTTTATTATCCTCTAGTTTTTCAATATTTTTATATTTACTCTTACCATTTCACTTCCCATTTGGTTCATAATGCAATTTAAATGATACTTGTAATAGAAACTGATCTTACCTCATCATTTTATCAGGAATATTTCTCTTCCATGTACATATTCTTTATTTTATTTTATGGACATAATTATCTAAACTTCTATTATTTCTCAAGGTATTATTCAATCGAATTTAATTTATTTATAAAATTAATCTTCATTTAACTTTTTTGATATATTCATTTTCCATAAACTTTGACCTTTTTTATAAAATGTGAAAGGAATCTTATTTGTCAAGAAAATTTCCATAATAAAAAAATTTTCTACTATTATGAACGAGCTTGGTTCATCCCTAAATTGGACACCCAAGTCGGCACATGGATCTTAAAGGTAATTCTTGATCCCCACAGGCTGGAAACAAACACCTCGATATCAATAACTACCTTTGAGAATGATTTTCCCATAATAAACTTGATAATCAACATTTGGAATATAAAAAAAAATACAATATGACAATAAAAATTAAAATAGTGAAATAAAAAGAGTATAAGTTAAAAATTACCAACGAGCCTATACCCTAGTGGTAGAGGCTCCTGATTGGCATCCAAAAGGCCTAGGATCAAATCCGGGCAGAGACCTAATTCCGATACTGTAGTAGCAATGTAGCAGGGGGGCACTATAGCAATATTGTAGAAGCGGCAGAACTGTAGTGGCGGCGACACTGTAGTGGCGGCGACACTGTAGTGGCGGTGGTACTGTAGAATGTATTGTAGTAGCCAGGGTACTTTAGTAGTACTATTAACCGAGGGGCCCTTTGTGCCAAAAAATGGGCTTTTAAGGCTTATATTCAGGCCACTTGGCCTTGGGCCTTTGGGCTATGTAATGGGTCTCCCTCTACCCAGTCTAAAGAGTTTTTTTCTTTAAATAATAAAAATAAGGCTTCGGCCCCAAACTTAAAAAAAAGGTAAAACCAAGTTCCAAACTAAAATAGGTAAACCAAAGTATTTGTGATCGACAATAACCCATATTCATGGGAAATGAGGTGAAACATCCCACTATGTGAGCATCAAACTCCCACACCCCACTATCACTGATACCTACCACCACCATGTGGCACCTTTAATTTACCAACATTAGATAAAACAAGATCTATATACACCCAATGATATGTGAAATTTTTGAGCAAACCAAGCCCATTAGGATCCCACCAACTTTTTCATAAGAAATATTTATAAAAAAACAATTGTTCTTACTTAAAAAAACAATGTGTGAACTATATTTTTACACAATTTTCAATAAAACATAGAAATCCACCATTTTTAGAGTAGTTTATAAAATATTAATAAACAAACCATATTTAAAGAATTTATAATTAAACCATTTCTCTAAGAAATTATAAATCACCAATTCCAAAAGTGAGCACCATGGAAACTAGCCCATGGGTAGGTTAGGTCTGGGATATCTAGGATCCTCACACTCTAGTGATTAAATGACTATGTGTGCATAAATCACTATAACAAGGGATTAGGTATGATAGAACACCCAGATAAGTGAACCCCTTATCATAAAAAAATTTAGTTAGAGTTGTATCATAAATCCATGCTAGGTAGCCACAAATCATCCTAGCATTCTTGTCCCAATCAAACCCTTTATTAAGTACCCAAAGTTCCCATGTTCCATATCCCACAATTTGAGGATTTTAATTTCATAAATGTCCCCCACTTTAAGGATTTTATTTTCACATTTAAAATGATTTCAATAATATATCACACATCAATAATAAAACTTCCCAAATTCACAATAAAAAATACTTTGAAATACATTTACATTTTTAATAAAAAATGGAAACCCATTTTACAAAAGAAACCCCAAAATATCACATTTAAAGAATCATAAATAATGTCATCAAACAATTTATAAAAAACAAATTAAAATGAGAAATAGGGCATGGTTTATAAATAAATGCTTTTCATGAAACCCCCCACCTCAAACACTTTGTATTTCCAACAAATGAAAATCATACACACACCAATAGGAATAAAGGAAACTAAGAAGAAAATTAGATCCCTAAACCATGAAACCCATATCACAAAACCTATATTAAATAAAATATAGATTAATGTAGATAAGATAAACCACTTACCAAAAAAATTATTATATAATTTCATAAAGATCTATGAAAATTTGTTCTCTACCTTCCTCGCACACAAAAGATCAATAAGAAAATACATTAGATCATGAAACAACCTATATATTAAACCATGAAATCCCCAATCTATGGTTTCTTATAATAAAAAGAGAGGATATCTAAAATAATTGTGAAGAATAACTAATAATGGGCTCTTACCTTGAGTTTCCCAGATTCAACACCCCAAGATCCTTCAAAATCTCTCTCTGAAATAATTAAGATATAAAAAATATCCAAGTAGAAATTCTAGAGTTTAGATCCAAGGATATATAAGTAATAATGGGGTTAACATGAGTCATGTTGGGTTTAGAAAATAATTTTCAGAATAATTAATTTTTATTCCATCGCTACTTGATAAGGAAAATTTATGCTTATTTTTCATTAATAATGTTCTCATTTACCATGGTATATGTGATATTAAAGTTGAATGAATTAAGATACTCCACTCATTATCTATTCCTAAGGTTTAGGTATACCTAATAAAAGATTTTAACTTAAACTCTTATAGTCAAAACAGATAGTGGGATTTTCCCCAAGGAGATAATTTCTCTAAATCTTAAGAGTATTTATAATTTATACAAGTTATAAATCATGGGTGGGGTATTTATTATCATGTGTCTGAAGATGAGGAGAATTGTACGCCACTACATGATCTTCTTGTATGATAACACAACACTAGAAGCATTACAAATAACAATATAAACCTTTCTCACTTCTGGTAAAATTAAAATATGTGTTGAGGTAAGATATTGTTTCAACTCAATAAAGGAAGTTTGGCACTTAGAATACCATATTAATTTTACCCCTTTACTAGTAGGAGTAGTCAACAGAGATGAAAACTTAAGGAATTACTTTACAAACCTTCTATAATTTCCAACAAAAACAAAGTATATTTGAATATAAAATACATTCTATGGTTCCTCCCATGAAAAGAAAACTTTCACCTTCTCAGGGTCAACTGAGATTCCATACTCTAAAATAAAATTCCCAATAACATAACTTATCACATAAAAAATAAAATTTTGATATATTATTATAAAGGTAGTGATACCTTAAGATTTATATAATGGATTTCAGGTGATACTCACGCTCTTCTTGAATTCTCAAGTAAACCAGAATGTATTCCAAAAATATCATGAAAAATGAATCAAGGTACTGGTGGAAAATCTGATTCATTAAGGCCATTAAAATATATGGAGCATTTATGAGTCCAAATAACATCACAAGATATTAAAAGTTTACATGCCTGCTTCTAAAGGTGGTCTTTATAATATCTGACTCATTAAATCTAAGATGATGATAAAAAAATTGAAGTTTGATCTTTGAAAACCACTTTTCTCCATTTAGTTGATCAAACAAGTCATAGATATAGGGAAAAGGATACTTATTCTTTATCTTTACCCGGTTGAGTCTCTATTAAAAGACACACAAATAGATAATCTTGTCATTCTTTTTAGAGAATAGCATAGGGGCTTCCCAAGTTGATACACATGATAAAATGAATCCTTTAGCTATTAAATCATCCAAATTAATATTAAATTCCTTCAATTATGTCAGATCCATACAGTATATAGTAATAGATATCGGCTGAGTTCCCAGTTCCAAATTGATTGAAAACTTTTCTTCCCTCTCTGGAGGAAAACCAAATAAATCTACTGAAAAACTTCTGTAAATTCCTTAACCACTAAATAAAAATCCCAACCTGTAGTTTCATCACTAAGTTAAACTTCTCAAGAAGAAATAAATTTTATAATTTTTGGTATAGGAGTTCCCTCTTGAATAGAAATCAAATTCCACTCTCCCTAAAATACTCACGAGTTCCCATCAAAGGTAGTAAAAACACCCAATGATGATAGAAATCTATCTATTCTTTATTAAAAATACACCAATACATCCCAATGATAACATCAAAGATATCCAATTTAATAACCAATAAGTCCAAAACTAACTCAACCAATGGTATCAAAAGAGAACATGAGGGTCAATAAAAACTCTACTCTTTCTTTTATCCAAGAGGTGTCACCAAATCCATAGAAAAATACATGAGTTCCATTAGAAGTTGTAAAAGATTCGTGAAGTTGGTTGATATAAAGGAATGATAGGCACTAATATCAAATAAATTAACCACTAAATACAAGGAGATATAGATAGTATATCTCACAGTTACAGGGTCTAGATCAATTTTTACCATATACTCTTCCACTATATGAAATTACTTTATTCTAGAAGCCTACGGATGAAAAATAGTACTCTTTAAAGCCTTTGACTATACCAAAAATCCTTTAGGTGTTAAAAATCCTATACTATAACATGGAGTATAAAAATATAGACATAACTTATTTAAGTGGACATGGAATCTGTATAAGTTACTGATTTTAGGAGGTCGGGGTAAAATATGACTCATGTGACCTGTCTTTCAACATTAGTAGTAAGTCAAAGATCTATTTCTAGTGTAGCACACATTATTTCAAGTAAGTAACCCCTTTATTTATTTATTTTATAAATTTCAAGTAATTAGGTTAATTTTTGGAGGGTTTTGAGGAGTTTTGGAAAGTTTTTTATGCTTTTTTAGTGGTGTATGGTTTGAGAATGTTTAGTAGAAACTGTATAACACCTCTAGGAAACCGTGCAAAGTGAAACAGTGGGATCTAGTTAAGCACACTATTTGGGAAAACCATGAGCCACCCAGAAGAAACCATGATTTTTGGGATAGATATATTATGTATGGTTTGCACACTATTTGTCTAACCATGAAATCCAATAGTACGAGGTGATTCTTTAGGCAGAGGCATGTGCATGATTAACACACAGTTTTCCTAACTATGAGCACCCTAAACATGCATGATTAAAATTTAAATCTGAAAATTGTGCATATAACTTATTTTATCCCATTAACCCCTCATTTTTAACTTAATTTGATCCTAACTTGAATTTTATTCCTTCTAAAGGCCTTGGAGACCCTTCTCTTCTATTTGGGGGCGATCTGTTGGAAAATCTTCTTTCCTGGTTGTTTTTATTTAGTTTCTTCTTATTTCCCCTCTTTTATTCATAAATATAATCTTTTGAGGATATATCCCTATTTTTTTATGACAACCATATTGATTTATGGTTTTTTTAATGATAGAGAACAAGATCTAAGGTGGGGTTTTAGATTTTCAAACCATTTTGTTGAAGAATTTGTGTTGTTCTTCATTTTTATCTAAGTTTGCAAGGTAGGTGGATTCAATCTCGACTAATATTATTAGAAATTTAAGGCTTGGTTTCAAATTTTTTGAATTTATTTATATTTATTGTGAAATTTATGTGAAAATCTTGGTAGAAACCCTCTTTAGTGATGGTTTGAAAAATTGTTTGAATTGGTTGTTGTGCAAAGTGCTTGTTTCATAATTTTAAAATGATGTTTTAAAATATGGATTGGTTTTGAATCATGGAAATGGTTTGATAGAAATGTTTTCAATAAAAGAAAATTTTTATTGAAATGGATTTAAATGGTTGTTTTTGCATGGAATTTGGCTTACTTGGTTGGCGTGTTTTCATTTTCATTGATTTGAACCAGTGAAAGGGGTGTGTGCCATTGGGGAACTCGGTATATGGTTACCTTATTATGAGTTATTAGATCTATTAGAGACTACTCGTGACTATAGAATATTCACCTGGGCTTGCATGTTTGGTTGTGTGTATTTTTTGAACCAATTAATGGGTATGACAATGGATTGAGAAATGGTTTAAAGGAATTTTTTGGTTGTATTCCTTGGAAATGGTTTTGATTTGGAAAAATATTTTTGAATAAAGAATATTTTTCTTAGAAATGGTTTGGATTTTATATAAAAAAAATTGAAGTTTTTTATATAAATTATTTTATATAATTTGCAAACCTATTAGCATGAGTAGGGAATTCATTTGTGGAAAACCTAATGAGTTTCATTACTCACCCCCTATTTAAAAAATTTGGTGCATTTGTAGATATTGTTTATCATGAAATGGGTAAATGAAAGGTATTTAATCTCTTTAGTGATGAATTGTGATACTTTGGGCATGGATTGTGGAGTTGAATATTTGAGCATGTTGGGGGCTATGGAGTTATGTGTTTAGAGTCCTTGATTTTTTTGGGTATTGTCTCCCACTTTGTACTCTGATATGGTTCTTGTTTGTGGTTGGTAATGTTGTATATTTGGTATTAATTTGAGTTTTATTACTTTTTTATCATTCATCATATGTTGGTTTTTGGTTATGGTATCTTGGTTTGTTGGTTTTATATTGAAAATATAAAATAATCCCCCAACTGTAAATGAATCCATTGTAATTTATTGGAAGCCTTTGGTGTCATGGGGATGTCACCTAAGGAAAACTAATATCCTATCACCTTCTCAAGACAATGAAGAGAGGAAAGATGTTAAAAATGGTATTAGTCTTGGTCATTCCATCTTTAATGTTGGGAAAAATGAAATTGGTTTTTTGGTCTTGAAGGTGGAAAATCATTCTAGTTTATTCTTTGAGTTGGGATGGTATAAAGGATTAGGATCCTCGGAACATTAAATATAGAGCATAAAAATGCATATCTAACCTATTTATGTTGAACCTCAAGTTACCAAGGATTTGGGTACATGATTTTTTTGAGACAATTATTGGATTTATAATCTCATTGTCATGGGTTTATCTAATGAAAAGAGTATAATGTCCATTTTAGAAATTACTTCCCACTAGGAGTGCATATTTCATTTTGAGTAATGATTTATGATTTGATGAAAAGGAGTTTATTTTTGAAAATTGTTTAAATGGTTTTCAAATGTGATATTTTGAAAAGGTATGTTAGTGGAATTTTGAAAATGGTTTGATTTTCAAAAGAATAATGAAAATTTCAAAAATGGTTGAAAGTGGAAAATATTAGATTTTGGAAAGTAGTGCTGTGATATATGTGATGTGGTAGAATTTTAAAATTTTAAGCCTTTAATTTCTATAGTGTAATACTTATGGATTTTTTATATAAAATTTCAACCAATAGGAATAGAAGAAACCAACCAGAAGAGGCTATTGATAATGTGGTTTCACCTGATCCACAAGTGAACCAACAGCTGGTTTAGAGTATTTCATAGGCTTTTCAAACTATGGATAGAGGGAACATAAGGGATTAACCAAGGAAAGTGGATCATTCAATTCAGTTCTGGAAGTATAATCCACTCATCTTTCAGGGTGATTTGAAACCAGAAAAGGAAGGGGTGTGGCTCAATAGTATGGATCGAATCATTGATTTCCTAGGCACACCAGGTGAACTAAAATTCAAGTTGGAAATGTATATGATTTAGGATCTTGCATGTCATTGGTTGGAGTTTTTTAGTTCATTAGACCAAGGAATTTCATTTTAAGATTTAAAAAAAATGTTCAAAAAAATCTATCCTTACATGTTCAGGATTGATAGAATGATATACTTTTTCATCTTGAAGTAGTAAAAACTCTTAGTGTTGTATTTTTGTGGATAAATTTATTAATTTAGTACAATTTTCACCTAAATTTACTACAAGTGATTCTTTAAAATAATTCATTTTGATTAAGGACTGAGGAAAGAGATTCACTTGAACATTTTAATGCTTTTTATAACAGATTATATGGAGATAGTCAACAGAGTAATAGTGGTAGAAAGGGAAATCTCATAAACTATGGGTGGAATAATCATGTTGATATCTACATGGAATAAGGTGAACTCTAGTGATAGGAACAAGCATAAGAGGGAAACCTATTTCCAAGGTAATGGAATGAATCAGAACCAGATGGATGGATTAGTGAATCTTCCTCCAAAACCAAAGGGTAAACCAGGATGTTTTCAAAGTTCTTATTTTGAATACATGAAGCAAGATTGTATGGAACCACTTAGATCATGCCACAATTGTAACCAGATGGGTCATATTTAGTGTTATTTTTGTAGTGCTCCAAGGTCAGGTGCTCAAGACACATCTCATGTTTTCATAGACATTGTATGATTTAACAGGAAGAGATCAGTATAATACCTATCATTAGTAGAGATGAGGAATCCATGATGATTCTAGGAATACCATGAATCATCAACAAAGGAAATATCAACAGGTTAATAAAGACCAAAGTGAAATTATTAATCAATTATTTGGAGCTGAGTAAGTTATTGTGGATGATCAATCTAGACCATCGACGGTGAGAGGTATTATTATGTTGAATTCTACCCTTATGTAAGTTTTTTTAATATGGTTTTATCCCATTCATTTATTACTTCTTATGTTGTTGATCTTCTAGGTTTTCATGATGAGATGATGCCTTTTATTTTATAACATCAAACTTCTCTTGGACAAAGAGAATGTCAAGCCTTTATATATATGCAAAGCATGTTCTATAATAATTAATGGAGCTGAGTTGATATGGGATTTCTTTGTGCTTGATATGGATGTCTATGACATAATCCTGGGTATAGATTGGTTGGAAATATTCAAATATCACATCAATTATTATACCTAAAGAGTTATCTTTATGACTGATGATGGCATCGAGAACCTCTTTAGAGGATACTAGAATGTGAAGGAAAGTTTAGTAGGATTGTTGGTGATAATAGTTGGAACTATCTCATACTAGTTAGTAGCTTTTACCTTGGAATTGATGGATGAGATCAAGAATAGTGGTTTTATAGAAGTTATTTATCAGTTTATGGATGTTTTCCCGATAACTTCTCAGGATTTACACCCAAAAGAGAGGTAGAATTTATGATTGATCTCTCATCGAGGACCAGTTCTATATAACTTCCATATTATAGGATGGAACTGAAAGAATTAAGGGAATTGAAATTGTGGTTGGACTATCTATAAATCAATGGTTTTATTCAGCCTAGCACATCTCTGTGGGTAGCACTGGTCTTGTTTATGAAAAATGCACTCTAAGGCTATGTGTGGATTATCATAAACTTAACAAAGTTATGATAAAGAATCAGTATCCACTTATATGTATTTTTGATCTCTTTAATCAATTGAGGGTAGAAAATTGGTTCTCTAAAATTGACTTGTGCTTGGGATATCACCAATTATGGGTTCGAAAGGAGGATATTTTGAAGATAGATTTCAGAATTTGATATGGCCATTATGAGTATGTGGTTATTCCTTTTGGTCTTATAAATTCACCAATAGTCTTTATGGCATTAATGAATCAGATATTTTAAATATATCTAGATTATTTTTTGGTGGTGTTTCTAGATGAAATATTAGTGTATTCAAGGACAAAGGATGATCATGAGTAACACTTGGAAACAGTGTTGGGAATTTTATAGGATCATCATTTGTATGCCAAAATTTCAAATTGTTATTTTTAGATAAAATGGGTACATTTCCCTGTCTATGTAATCACTGAAAAAGGTATTTCTATGGATCTAAAAAAAGATAAAAGTTATTATCTCTTAGAAACTTCCAAATAATGTCTTTGAGATATGCATTTTCCTTGGATTAGATGGTTATTACCAACATTTTTTTCACTAATTTTCATGATTTTCTTCAACAATGATAGCTTTAACAAGGAAAAATTCTACATTCCAATGGAATGATGAATGTTATAAGTCTTTTAAATAGGTTAAAGTTCACCTTACATCAGCACTGATCTTGATTTGTCCAGAATTAAGATAAGGGTATATAGTGTATTATGATGCTTCAGGATATGGGTTGGGATGTGTTATCATATAATAAGATCATATTATTTCTTATGTCTCATAGCAGTTATGGTTTCATGACAAAACTACCCAACACATGATTTGTAGTTAGCTTCTATAGTCCATGCTTTGAATACTTGGCATCATTACCTCTTTGGTAAGAAATTATTGGTGTTTATAGATCATAAGATCTTAAAACACATTTAATCACAAAGATATTTTAATCTGAGATAAATAATATGGATAGAGTATCTCTAAATGTTTGACTTTGACTTTTTGTATACATCGGGTAAAGAAAATTTCGTAGTAGATGCATTAAGTAAAAATTTATATGGTCAATTGGAAAAGGAGGCTTTAGATTAGTGGTAGTTGGTGTTAGTGATAACTAACATGTAATTTTATTATGAAGACCAAGATAGTTTTGTGGTTTTCTTTCTAGTTACTTTGGATATTAGCTTAGTGAATATGGTTAAAGAGTCATATACTTCTGATTTAGAATGTGTTTCTATGAGGTAAAACTCAATGGTGGGGAGACCATTGAGGGATGGAATCTGGATGGGAGTTCATTTTTTTGGTGTCACATTCATATGTTCATACCTTTATCTTATTAGGAACAACTCCCTCATTCTTACCATCATTAGAGATGGGTTGTTCATCATGGAATATAGAAGATGTATAAGGAGATGAAAGTAAATTTTTAGTGGGTTGGAATGAAAAGAAAGGTGGATGAGTTTATTTCAAGATATTTAACTTTTTATCAGGTTAAGGTGGATCACCAAATACTAGTGGGTATGTTACAGTTTTTACCTATTTCTGTTTGGAAATGGGAGCATATATCCATTGATTTTGTGACAGGTCTCCCAAGGAGGGTTTAGAAACACGCTTCCATATGGGTGATAGTGGATCAACTCAGAAATTATTCCCATTTAATCCCTATTAATGAGTATCATATGGTGGATAGATTATCTAAAATCTATATCCGAGAAGTGGTAAAGATTCATGGAATACCATTTTTCATATTATTAGACTAAGATGTAAAGTTTATGTCTCATTTATTTAAATCCTTATAGAAACCCCTAGGGACTCAATTGACTATGAGTAAAGTGTATCATCCTCAAATGGATGGACAATCTAAAAGGAAAATAAAAACATCGAAATACATGCTCCGGGATTGTGTAATGGATTTTGTTGGCTCGTGGGAGGAGAACATACCATTAGTAGAGTTCTTGTATAATAACAGTTATCCGGACTCAATACATATGGATCCTTTTGAATCATTGTATGAGCATTCTTTTAATTCTCCACTTTATTAGGTGGAAATATTTGAGACTTCACTGGTTGGGAAAAGCCTTGTCCAAGAGACAATGGAGAAGATTCGGTTCATTAGGAAGAGAATGGAGATCGCTCATAGTCATCAGAAATCATATGTGGATCATCATCGGTATCCATTGTAGTTTGAGGTGAGTGATCAGGAGTTCTTGAGAATCTATCCAAGGATTGGGCATCATCGTTTTGGGAAGTAGGTAAAGTTATCTCTTCAATACATAGGCTCTTTTGAGATACTTTAATGGGTTGGTGAGGTGTAATATCGGTTGGATTTTCCACCATGATTTAGTTCAATGCATAATGTGTTTCACGTATGTTAGTTGAAGAAGTATCAGACTGATCCTGACCATGTGATTAGATGGTATCACATTGACCTAAACCCAAATGCTTAATTGGTTCACATGCTAGTACAGATTATGGATAGGCAATAGAATTTATTGCGTGGAAAAATCATTGGTCTAGTGTGGGTTTTGTGGAAACATGGTCAAATTTAGAAATAAACATGGGAACAGCAAAATTAAATGGTCTAGTAGTGTCCCGTACTCTTTCAATTTAATGGTGTTTTTCTGCTTTTTAGGGATGGAAATTCCAATTTGGGGGATAATTTAGTACCCCCAATTTCAAGTAAGTAACCCTTTTATTTATGTATTTTAAGTATATAAAGTAATTGGGTTAAGTTTGGGATTGTTTAGAGTAGTTTTTGAAAGTTTTTGAGGTTTTTCTAAAGATGCACATTTTGAGTGTGGTTAGTAGAAACCATGAACACCTCTAGGAAATTGTGTAAAGTGAACTAGTGGGATATGGGTAGGTGCATGGTTAGGTGTGAAGTTTGGACAAACTATGCATCCACCTAAGAGAAATAATTATTTTGGTATATAGACCTTCTCTATAGTTGGTACACGATTTGTCTAACCATGTGATCCAACCATATGAGATACTTCTTGAGGTTGATTATTATGCACAATTAGTGTATGGTTTACCTTACTGTATTCCCTAACCATTCTTGGTTAAAAGTTAGATCTTAAAATTGTGGATCTAACTTAATTTATCCCCTTAACCCCCTTTTTTCATAATATGAACCTAACTAGAATTTTTCTTCTCTCAAAGGATATAGAGACCCTTCCCTTCAATACGGGGGTGATCCATTGGAAAATCTTGGTGTGTTGGAGGCCATATTCCTTGGTAATTATTCATTGTTGGTTGTTATTCATTAGTTTATTATTGTTCCCTCTCTTATATTCATAGATCAAATTCATTGGGGTTAGATATATGTCCGTTAATTACAATCATGTTGAGTTATGGTTGTGTTTATGATAGGGAACCAGATTTAAGGAAGGGTTTTATAGTTTCAACCCAATTTGTTGAAGAATTTGTGTTGTTCTTCGTTTTCACCTAAGTTTGTGAGGTAAGTGGCTTGACTCTCGGTTCCTCTTATTATAAATTCAAGGATTTATTTCAATTTTTTTTAATTTCATGAAATTTATTATGAAATTTATGTGAAAATCTTGGTATAAACCCTCTTTAGTGATGGTTTGGAAAATTGTTGGAAATAGTTGTTGTGAAAAGTGTCTGTTTCATGATTTTAAAATAATTTTTTAAAATATGGATTGGTTTTGATTCATAGAAATGGTTTGATAAAAACGTTTTCAATAAAAGAAATTTTTATTTGAATGGCTTAAAAATTTTGGTTTGGAATGTAATTTGGATTACTTGATTGCCATGTGTTCATTTTCATTGATGTGACCCTGTGGAAGAGGCATGTTCCATTAGAGAACTTGGTATATGGTTACCTTATGATGACATGGTAGATCAATGAGAGTCTTCTCATGAGTATGGAACTATCATGTGGGCATGCATGTGTGGTTGTGTGGATTTTTGAAACCAAGAGATGGGTATACCAATGGATTGAGAAATGGTTTAAAGGAATTATTGGTTTTTTCCCATGGAAATAGTTTTGGTTTAGAAAATTGTTTTGGTATGAAAAAATTTTTTCTTATAATTGGTTTTATTTTAATATAAAGTGTTTTAAAGTGTTTTATATAAATTGTTTTATATAATGTTATCACATGTTCTATCCAATGTCATGAGTAGGGAAGTCATTTGGGAAAAACCCCTACTGAGTTTCATTACTCACCCCCTGATTGGGAAATTTGGTGTGTTTGAAGATATTGTTTATCGAAACCCATGTAAAGGTAAGGTATCTCTATTATTTAGTTATGTATCATGATACCTTGTGCATGGATTATGGATTTGAATCTTGGATCATATTTGGAGATGTGGAGTTATGTATTTAGAGTATTTGAGTTTTGTTGGTATTGTCTTATTCTTTGTACTCTCATATAGTTCATGTTTGTGTTTGGTAATGTTGTATTTTTTGTAGCACTTTGAGCTGTATTACTTTTTTATCATGCATCATATGGTGGTTGTTGGTAATGGTTATCTTGGTTTCTTGATTTTATGTAAAAAATAGAAAATTGACCCCCAACTTTAAATGAAGCCCTTAACATTTATTTCTAGTCTTTGGTGTCTTGGGGATGTCACCTATGTCAAATTAATATCCTACTACCTTCTCAAGCCAATAAGGATGGGTGGGTTGTTATAGATAGTCATTGTATAATGTTCTGTATATGTCCTCTACAAGGAACTACTACTACCCCCTTTACGAGACTCATCCCACTTCCTCTTATTTCTAAAAGAGCTACTGAAACTACCACTAGGTGGAAGATGAATCCCAACTAACCCTAACCTTCCCACCAAGTCAATATCTATCATCAAAGCTCTATTAACCACTTTAGCATAAGTGGTAAGCTTCAACATATAAACCTAAGATTGAATATCTAATCATAATCCCATATAAAACCTATGATCCTTTAACTTATAACTTAATACAATCTTTGGAAAGAAAAAACCATTTGATTGAAATAGTTAACATATTCCATTACTATCTAATAACCATGATAAAGGGTGAGGAACTCCATGAATTTATCCATCAGCAATGGTTCATGGAAAAACTACTAGAAAAATATGGTCTTGAAGTCTTTATACTCCAAACCATCATGTTTTTTTTCTAGAACTATCATGTCTTTCCATATTCTACTAGGGACTTCAAGCTTAAAAGTAGCAAATTTCACTTTGATCGGATCTGGAGTTTTGTAATAACTCAAAAATCCGCTCAATCTTTTCTAACTAGTCCTCTACTTCTTGAGGATCATTATTTCCTAAAAAGGATGGTTGTTTCTGTTAGATAAATTATTAGGATATATATTTATCTCCTAGAGTACCTAGTTTCACTTTCCTAGAATTAGATGGGGTGGAAATAGAACCCTTTTACATGGCATAGATTTATCACACTACTACTTCAACAAGACCCGAATCAACTAGCGGGTTTTCTTATTAAACATCATCCATAGCACCCTCATAAGGAATTCTTGGAATCCTTTTGGGGGGGCATAGTTCTACATCAAGAAATAGAATATAACATTAGAAAAGTTATAAATCTTAGTTTTAACCAAGATAACATAAGAAAATAACTGAGATTAGATTAAAATTCAATATAAGAGACACACTTCCCAATATCATGTAGTAACTTAAGGATTGTTATGATGAAAACTGGTCAGAAAATGTCTTGTAACCTTCCCCTTAAGTCTCAAAAATCATATCTCTTGTCTACTAAAATATCTTAAGACACAGAGACCATGGGAAAAGAAAAGAAACATCCCTATAATACCAGTTTTTCATGAACCAACCCAGTTCATTCCTAAACTAGAAATCCAAGACGACATGTGGAAAGGCTCGAAGTGTATTCTTAATCCCCACAAGTTTGCAACAAGCACTTGGTCATCATAAACTACCTTTATGAAAAAATTTACAACAATTAATGGGAAAATAAATAGTCAAAATATATAAAAAAGGCAACATGGAAATACAAAGTCAAATAGAATAATTCAAAGGGCATAAATCAAAAATAAGTGCCAGATCAAAACAGGTAAACCAAAGTAGTTGTGACCAACAATAACCAATCTCCATGTGATATAAGGAAAACCTTACCACTGTATCACCACCAAACTCTCACACCCCACTAACATGGATACCCACATCCACCATGTGGTTCCTTTCCTTTACCTATGTCAAATAAAACAATATCTACACACACCCAAAGGTATATGTACGGTGTGAGAAAAATAATCCCAATAGGATCCCACTAAGTGTTTCATAAGCAATATTTATAAAAAAACCAATTATAATAATTTAAAAAATACAAGTAATGAAATATAACATTACATAGTTTTCAATAAAACATGAAAATACACCCTTTTTATAATAGTTTATAGAGAATGCATAAACACAAAATCTTCAAAGAATTTACAAATAAACCATTTCTCAATGAATTTATAAATCACCAATTCAAAAAGGAAGCACCAAGGAAACTTGTCCTAGGGTAGGTTATGTCTAATTTAGATAGGATCCTCACACCATAATTATCAAATGACTATGATCATACAAATCCCAATAATATAGTCTTGGGGATAATAGAACACCCCAATAAGCGAACCTATTTTCATAAAAAAAGTTTAGTTATAATTGTATCATAAATCTATGATAGGTATTCACAAACCATCCTAGTGTTCTTATCTCAATATATACCCCTTCTAAGTACCACAGGTTCCCATGTGTCATAAACCACACTTAGAGGCTTTCAATTTTATAAATGGTACACACTTTGAGGCTTTCATTTTCATAGTTCAAATTATTTATAGGGTATATCACACATCAATAATCAAACTTCCCAAATTCAAAATAAATATATTTTGAAATCCATTTCCACTTTCAATTAAATGGGTAAATCCATTTTATTAAATAAGTCCCAAACTATCATATTTCAAGAATCACAAATCATGTAATTAAATAATTTAGAAAAAAACCAATTTAAAATGAGCATGAAAGCATGGTTAGTAAACAAACTATTTTCATGAAACCACACACCACAAACACATGGTATTTCTAACAAATGAATGAGATTCACACACCAAGAGGAAAAAAGGCTCCTAGAAAGAAAAGGCAATCCCTAAACCATGAAACCCAAATCAAGAAAGCCACATTTAATAAACTCTAGATCAACAGATACAAGATAAACCACTTACCAAGAGAATTACCAAAGAAGTGTATAAAGATCTTGGTATATATGGTATCTACCATCCTCTCTCATAATGAATCTATAATAAAACCTATTAGATCATGAAAAAACCCATATACCCAGTCATAACATCCCTGGTCTATGTTTTCTTCCAATAAAAAGATAGGATATCTAGAATAATGGTGAATAATAGAAAATAACTAGATCTTACCTCTAGTTTCTTAGATTCGACACCCCGAGATCTATCAAAATGGATCTCTAAAAGAGTTAGGATCTCCAAAATCTCTAAGTCAAACCCCTATAGTTTAGAACCTAGGATTTATGAGTAATAATGGGGTTAATATAAGCTTTATCGAGTTTATAAAATAATTTTTAGAAAAATTAATTCTGATCACATGGTTTTAATAACTATTTTCAGGCCATGAAAAATGTTTCTATCCCAAACCACCCAAGTTTCATGGTTTCTTGGGAATTCTTCATGGTTTGGACTAATCTTGTGCCACTCATTTTTATGCTCTATAAACTCCAAAATTTCTTAATAATCACCCAAAACAACCCAAGAATGGTTTAAAACAAAAGATGGTCAAAACATATGAATATTTGTACCTAAAAGTGACATCAAAATGTGAAAATTCTCCCCACCATATCACTTTACTCCCAAATAATGTTAATCTGAAGAATATGGATCAAAGAAAATATGATTTCATTTCTCCCTCTTCATCGATTCTCATTCCCACATCACATTAGAATCAATTTTGTGTTGCCAAAACACTTAGACTAAAAAAATTGACTTACTATATAGAATATTTTTCTAAGAATCAACAACCTAAACTAGTTGTTTGAATAAAAACATATCCAATTATAAATCAAGACTTCCCAATTTAGAACACAAGAGGGATCAGGTTGATACTTTTTAAGTTTACTCACATGGAAAATATTGCAGATAGAATTAAACTGAGATAGAAAATATAACTAATAAGAAACCTTTATAATTCAATTAGTGATCTAATAAGGTCGAACATATTATGTGGATAATTTTATTTTCTTTCCAAGATAATTATGACCAAACTAAGGTAAAACATTCAATAACACCTAGTCACTTATTAAAAATTCTAGAATATTTCACTAATGATCTATATAATATTTATACTAACTTTGATCCATTTCCAAAAATTGAAGAATAATATGAATCTTAAATAATGTATCATAAATAATACTTATCACCATAAGAGAAATTTCACCCACCTTAAACCAATAAATAGGTGACTTTCATGATAATGTATATAAATCCTTAAAGGAATCTATTCTAATGGATATTAGGTAACTTCTGGTATAAGAAATCTCAACCAGTCCTAAATAGTTGTCCAAAGATCCTCCAAAGTATATAAAATAAGCTTAAAACATATCCTATAAAGTCTAAATTTCTTAATCCATCTATCAATTGATCTGAGGATGATAAATCATGCTTAATTTAACTTTATAACCCATCACCTCTTGGATTAATTCCCAAAAAATAGGGGTAAAGTATGGGTTTCTATCCGAAATAAGAGCAAACAACACCTTGTGAAAACTCATGATCTCTTGGATATAAATCTTTCCAAAATATCTAACCTTGGTGGTGTCTCAAATTAGAATTAAGTGAGATAAATTGGTTAGTATATAAATCATCTCCCATATATAATTCTTCCCTTAGGGAGTCCATAGTAACCATATGATGAAATCCATGGACACCCCTTCCCATTTCCATATGGGCATTAGGGGTGGTTGAAGCAATCCAAAAGGATTTTGGTGTTCGACCTTATTATTATAAAAGCTATAGAAACAATACACAAAATCATTTATGTCACATTTAAAACATGGCCACCAAAACTAAGGATTTTTGTCATAGTACATTTTTTTTGTACCAGGATGAAAATCCCACTGAGAATAATGATAAATTTACACTATAACCCTTCTCATAAATGAAGGAATGAAAACTATTTTATAAAAAATGAATTTATTTAGGGGAGAAATATCACACACCAATGGTATCCCCACCATATAAATAGTTCCCCATACTTGTGAACTCATTGTCTCGTTGTTTGTCTTGAAAAATTAACTTGAGAAGAGACAATGTCAACTAAGAACTAGCCAGAACAATACCAGTCTCTTCCTCCATCACATTGACAAGTAACTGAGAAAAAATTCCCATGATGTTATATTCATCTTTCAATTCCATCTCTACTTGAGAAGGAAACTTTAAATTAGTGTTTCGGTAACAATTTCCCCTTTCTTGGGGTAAAGGTGATATTGAATTAGAATGATTGAAGATACTCTACCCATCACATATGCCTAAGGTTTAGATCCTTATGATAAATATATGTAACTTAAACTCTTATGGTCAGAACAGACAATGAAATTTTCCCTAATGAGATAATTTCTCCAACTCTTGTGAGTATTCATAACTACTACAAGTTCTAAATCATGGGAGGAGTAATTCTTTTCATGTGAACAAAGATGATTATAACCATACACCACTACATGATCTTCATTCATAAGAACATATCCCAAACTAGTACCTAAATAATCATAAGACACCACATAAACCTTTCTCAATTATGGTAAAATCAAAATAGGTTATGTGGTTAGATTTCATTTCAACTCATTAAAGGAAGTCTGGCACTAAGAATATCATATGAAATTTACACCTTTTCTAGTGAGAGTATTCAACAAAGATGCAAGATTCCAAAATTCCTTTACAAACCTTTGATCATATCCTGCTAAACCAAATAAGATTTTAATATCAATGAAATTTTAGGGTTCCTCTCCTGAAAAGACAAATTTTTCCCCCTCAAGATCAATTGATATATCATTCTATGAAATCACATGTCGCAAGTACATAACTTATCAAATCCAAAAATAAAATTTTGAGATCTTATCATAAAGATAGTGATACCTCTAGATTTTTAAAATTGATTTTAGGTGAAACTCATGATCTTCTTTAGTTCTCAAGTAAACTAGAATGTCTTCCAAAAATACCACGATAAAGGAATAAAGGTACTGATGGAAAATCCAATTCATCAAGTCTATGAAAATAGATGGATCATTATTCTAGCCAAATGGGATCACAAGATATTAAAAGTGTTCATACCTACTCTAAATGAAATCTTTGGAATATATGACTCATTAAATATGAGTTGATGATATCTATAGAAAAGTTTTATTTTCAAGAACCAATTTTCTCCCTTTATTTGGTCAAAAAAGTCAACAATATATAAAAAGGGATATTTATTATTTATCTCTACTCGTTTGAGCCTTTGGTAATTAACACACAAATAGAGATTACCATCATCCTTTTTAGAGAACATCATAGGTTATGCCCAAGGTTATACATTTGAGTAAATTAATCCTTTAGATATAAAATCATCCAATTGAATATTCAATTCCTTAAATTATATTAGATCCATATGGTATTAAGGAATGGATATCGGTTGAGTTCCCAATGCCAAACAAATTGAAAACTCAACTTCCCTCTTTGGGGGAAGACCAGAGTATTATACTAAAAACACTTACTAAAATTAATTAACCACTAAAGGAAATTTAAAACTCACAAGTTCATCCATAAGTTCAACTGTTAAATAAGAAATCAATTTTCTAAGCTTTAGTAGAGGACGTACTGCTTGACTAGACCTTAGATCCCACTCTCCCAAAAATACTTATAATTTCACATCAAAGGTAGTAAAACACACCCACTAATGATAACAATAAATATTTTATTTATTAGAAACCAACTAATCCATCTTGATGATAATATAAAAAAGAGTCAATTTGAGAAACAAAAGTACCAAACTAACTCAACCTATGATATCAAAAGAGAATAAAAGGGGCATTAAAAACCCTTTTCTTTCTACTTTCCAAGTGGTGTCACTAACTCCATAGAAAATCCATGAGTTCAATTGTAATTTTTAAAATATTCACTAAGAGATTTGATATAAAGTAATTATAGGTACTAGTATCAAATAAATCATTCACAAAAAACAAAGTGATAAATATAATACCTCTCATAGTTGCAGGGCCCAGATTGATTTCCACTATATAATCTTACACTGTATAGAACTAATTCATTCTAGAAGCTTGTAGATGAAACCCAGTAGTCTTTAAATCATATGAATATGCCTTAAATACTTTCGGTGTCGGTGATACTATACCATAATATGGAGTAGAAAAATCCTAACATAACTTATATAAGTAACCTCACTATCTGCACAAGTTATCGATTTTAAGAGGTGTAGGGAAAGTGTGACTTGTCTGACTGGTATTTCCACATTGGTATAAATTCATAACTCCATTTATAGTTATTATTTAAGGTTCTGTATATATACTCTACTAGGAACCACTGCTACCACCTTTAAGAGCCTCATTCCACTTCCTCTTATTTCAAGAGGATCCACAAAAACTACCACTGGGAAGAAGAGGAATCCCAACTAACCCTAACCTTCCTACCATGTCAATATCTATCATCGGATCTCTATCAACTACTTTAGCATAAGTGGTGAGATTTAACATATAAAATTGAGATCAAATATTTGGTCTTAATCCCATATAAAACCTTTCATCCTTTAACTTATCACTTGATACAATATTGGGAAATAAAATAACCAGTTGAGTGAAATGGTTAACATATTCCATTACATTCTAATCACTATAATGAAGGGTGAGGAATTCCATGAATTTATCCATCATCAATAATTTAGGGAAAAAATACTGGAGAAATATGATCTTGAAGTCTTTCCACTCCAAACATTCATGTTCTTTTTAGAACTATCATGTCTTTCCATATTATTCTAGGGCCTTCAATCATAAAATTGGAACATTTCACTTTGATAGATTATAGAGTTTCTAAGAATTAGAAAATATACTCAATCTTTTCTAACTATTCTTATTATTCCTAAGGATCATTATTTCCTAATAAGGGTGGTGGTTTATAGTAGATAAATTATTATGATCTCTTTTATCTCTTCTATTGCGCAGTTTCACTTCCCTATGTTGATTTGGGGTGGAAAAAGGTCTATGGTACCGACCGTTCTCACTACCACTTCAATAATATTTGAATTAACTAGAGGGTTTCTCATTGAACAACATCTGCAACACCCTCTTGAGAAATTATTGGAATCCTTATGCGGTGGCATGGTACTACATAAAGAGAGAAAAATCACCATAAAAAAAGTGAGAAATATTAGTTTGAACCAATATAATAGAATCAAATAACTGAGATTAGATCAACAATCAACATAAGAGACACACTTCCCAACATCATGTGGTAACCTAAATTTTTTTATGATGATAAATATTCAAGAACTTTCTTGTAACCTACCCCTTAAATCCCAAAAATACTACCTCCTATCTACCAAAACATCCCAAGACATGAATACCATGAGAAAAGAAAAGAAACCTCCCTCCGATGCAATTTTTTTATAAACCAACCCGATGTTGAGATAAAAGTCTTCTTTTGAATTTTCTATTCCTTTTTGTTTTGAAAATAAAAAACTATATTTTCAAATTAATACCGACCGAATGGCCCTAAGGCCTACATTTTTTTATTATTTCGATAATCCACCTTTCAAGGGGTGAGGTGGAACCCTTACAAGGCCCGAAGGCTTAGAGATAATTACATGACCCATGGGTCTTAGAGGGAATCACCCAGACAAGACAACTTGGAACTGCTCCTCCCCAGCATATGTCATGATGATCATCACTCCACCTTCACAGGGCTGGCCAAATAGTTGTCCTATGAAATACTATACAGGCCTGGTATCGATGGAAAATCCATACCCTCTCGTTCTTCCAATTCTGGTTAGCTCTGCTTTAGTGAATGTGCCAACCCTGAATCCTCATCTGGAGCCTTGTCCCTTGTAGTCTGACCGGTATGTCTGCATAATCACATATTCTGAAGTCCTTGGGGTGTCCTTAAGGCCTTAAGGTAGCCCTAAGTCCTTGAGAGACAACTTGCCCGAAGGCCTTGGGTGGCCCGAAGGCCTTTCAGGACCTGAGAACCAAACCAGTGGCCCGGAGGCCCAGATGGATGAATATTTTCAGATACTATAGAACCGAATAGTACCTACTATAGTACCTGCTACAATGACTACTATAGTGCCCACTATAGTACTACTACAGTACCCCGGAAATATGTCTCCACTCAGATTTGATCTCGGGTCTCTTGGATGCACTTGTTGAGTCCTCACTAGCCGGGTTGAGGCTCATGTGCTTCAAATGAATATATATTGTTAAGTCTATTATTTTCAATAGTGAATACGATTTCTATTACTCACATTGATTATCATCATACACATCAAATAAATATTGAATATGATTTCTATTAGTTATACCAATTATCATCGTACTAATCAAATAAATTCTGAATATGATTTTTATGAGTCACACTGATTATCATCTTAGTCACCAAAAAATCTAAATACTATTCTTACCAGTCTCATTGATTACCTTTTTTTATCATACTAACTGCATTTCATTTACTATTTTAAATAAAAACTGTCACAATGATTTACTATTCACTTTTGTATTCTATCAAATAGACCATATTCTTTCCATAACCAGAAAATAGTATATGTATAAATGAATTATATCATACTCATTTATTGTTCATACCTTGTTTCAAATCTGTAAATCCATATTCTTTTCATACTCAACTTTATCGTAACTAGAAATCATTATTTCTTTGACAAGAATAACTATAAAACAAAACAATGTTGTGTATTTCATTTGTATATATGTTATAAAACGATGTCATTGTTTCAGTTGCAATATGACCATTATAAGTTACACCTATCCAAGTCCCTCCAATTTTTTACAGAGATATATCACCATTGGAGGAGAATATGACCATTGGATCAGTTTCCTATAAATATGAGGTCATTTTAACGAGCTCAAGCTGGTAATTTTTTGGATGAATTGACACTCTTTGAGGTATCTACCAAAAAGACTACCATGTACGAAATATTTGAAGAGAGAAAGTTGTGAAGTTGTTGTTCGATATACTTGTGACCTTAAATTGGTTTGTTTTTCTTCATGCGATGCTGATTATTAATTATTACAATCTAGGTCTTCCAGAGATATTAATACAAAAGGTGTCAATCACTGTATTGATTGAGGGCTTACAGAGATAGTAAGATAGAATCTGATCATCGTATCGAGGGCTTACCCTACTGTGGGTAAGATAGACTTTCTTGAAAGTATAAATCAAAATACCCTTATCCAAGGTTGTTGGATTTCCTTCTCTTTGGGTTAAAAGATTTTTATTCCTTTACTTGTATTTTACTTTCCACTATTTTCAAATATAAATTGAATTGTATACTTTTTCATTTTTTATTGTATACCTTTTTCATCGTAATTAATCTAATTATGATTAATTTTGAATATGATTCTTTACATGATTATAATTATTATTTTTATTAATATCTTTTACAATATTTATAAAATGATTCTATATGTTGTATCATAGAATCACTTTTTTTACTCTAATAATTGTATCCACTTTGAATATGATTCTTTACATGCATTTCTGATTATGATAAATATCAACCTATAGAATATCATCGTAGTCGCTCAGAATATGATAATTATCAGAACCAGGGCCTTTTATGAGTTAATTATTTTAATAAAATAGTGGTAATGAATACGTAGTTTAATTCTTTTAAACTAATTTTTAAAAATGAAAGTTTTTAAAAATAAAATTCATCCCCCCTTTGTATTTTTTCATCTGCATATACATTTGATTCTAAAAATCTATCCTACATTTGGTATCAGAGTAGGTCTTTGTAATATTGATACTCTAATCTGGTATCAAAGGTATAATTCTACTACTCAGTATACTTGCTTATTCATTACTCCTGAAATTTTTTCTAAATATCTTTAATAAACCTTTAGTTTATAAATACTTGTTACACTAATGTATATTGTAAAAAAATAATTCTTGTATTGTTTTTAAGATGGCAGGAATAAATGTTGGATCTATAGAAAACTTGAATCTTACAGGACCACCTATCTTCAATGGAAATGATTGTGAATACTGGAGAGATATAATGAATACATTGATTATCAATACTGGAGTTGATAACTTTGTTATGCTTACAAGAGACTACAAGATACCTGATAAGATAGTCAAATTTTTTAAAAATAAATAGAGGAAAGAATAACAGCTAAACTATAAGGTATACAAAACTTTATTGTCTTCTATGACTAGGAACATATATAGTAAAATATTATCCCATGAAGAATCTAATAGTATATTGAATTTAGAAGTTACAAATTTTGATACTTATAAAGTTATTAAAACAATAAGAGATATGCTCATAGCAGACTATCATATTTTTATATTCCCTTATGGAGAACCTATTACTAAAGTCCAAAAAATATTTATAACTATCATAAATAGTATAAATTCAATGGGATATAAGGTTTTAGATGATGAGATTCTTGTTGATAATATCATTGATATCATGCCCAATGAGTGGGAATCAAAGAGAAATATGATTAAAGAGACAAGGAAAGTTTCAACTATAACTCTTGATGAATTATTTGGAAATCTTCTACAACATGAAAATGGAATGAAAAGAGATGCAGAAAATGTAAAGAAAAAGAATGGAAATGGGAGTTTTTTTTACTACTACCTCAAATCATATGAAATTCAAAACACCTGAAAGAGTTATCAAGTTGATGTCAAAGAAATTTATTTTTCAATTAGATTCTAGTGATACTAATCATTTAGAGAATAAACTAGAAAATATTTATTTATGGATGAGCAAGATTATTGGGAAGAAAGATTTGAAATATAGATACAAGAAAAAGGAAAGGAAAGAAAAGAAAAGAAAGAATCTTAAGTCACTTGTTATGAATGTAAGAAAGAAAGACATATCATACCTGATTTTCCTGAGCTCAAAAGGAAGGAAAGAAAGGATAGTAATTCGGAAAGGAATAATAAGAAGTATTAAAAATCCAAGGTGAAGAAAGTAATATAAGCTAATGATTCTTGGAGTGTTTGTAGTGGTGATTTCTCAAATGAATCTTCAGATATTGAATCTTCTGGACAAAATAGCATTGGTCTTATAGCAAGAATATGCTTCAAGGATAAGGTACACAATGCCAAATCTTTTACAAATATGTCTTTAAATGATAACTACCCTAATTAAGAAGATTTAAAATCCTCGTATAATGAATCTTTCGTAACAGAGGATAATACTTTACCTTCTTTTAAAGAAGTATCTAGGGTTGATATGTTACTTGAAATTTAAAACTAAAAAATAAAAAAGAATCTTGATAAAGAAAACTCTGGGATACATACTTTAATAAAATAAGTATCAGATCTTTCAAAAGATATTAATAAGAAAACATTTGATTTTCAAAACATTTACAAAAACCTTGAGGTAGTCAATTTTAAGAAGGATAAACTTTTCAAGGATCTTAAAAAGGTTGTTTCTTAGAAATATGTTTTAGAGACGAAACCTAATCCTAAAACTAATCCTTGTGAGGGTATTAATTTTGTCATAATACTAAAATCTGATATTTTTTCTCTAAGAAACTCCTATCGAAATTCAAACTAGAAAAGATAATTTTGATAAGATTTATTCTCTAATTCTTCCTCTAAGGAATAGTTCTGGAGTTGGTTACTCTCATCCAAAACCCATTTTTAGCCATAACTATTTTGTTCCTAATAGTTCCTCATTCTTTACTAATTTTCAAAGTGGTGGACACTGGGAGAAAATTTGTTTCTTAAAAAAAATCCAATCCTTAAGATTTTACGAAGCACACTTTTCAAAACAAATGTGGATTATTAATATTTTATTCTCTAACAATACCAAATCCAAAAAAATTTGGATTCCAAAAACCTAAAACTTTTGTTTTCAGGAAAAAAAATACGATACTAATATTAATACATGTTAAATGGATAGTGGATGTTCTAGGAACATTATTGGTAACAAAAACTTCTATAAAAATATTATCAAGATGAAAGTTGGAAAAGTAAATTTCATAGATAATGATCAAGGAGAGATTGTTGGTATAGGTAACATTGTTCTTCTTGGAAAATATTTAATTTCAAATGTTTTTGTTTTGTTAAAGGTTTTAACTAAAACCTTATAATCATAAGAAAATTATGTGATGAAGGTTACCTTGTAATCTTAGTAATGATAAATGTCTAATACCAAATTCTAAGGATGAATTCATTATCTCTACCCATCAGCATGAGAATTTATACCACTTAACTTAGAAGACCTTAGGATCCAAGACTTACCTTTCCTTAGAGCAATGGAAGATAAATATTTGTTATGGAATAGAAGGTTAGGATACTGTAACCTTAGAAACTTATGTAATTAACTAAGAAAAGACTTATTAAGGATCTAATAGATCTTAAGTTTGATTCTTCAAAAGTTTTTGACCCTTGTCAATATGGAAAACAACACAATTCTAGATTTAAATACATAAGTGAAGTTTCAACTTCTGATACATTTATAGTTAGTGCATATGGATCTTTTCAATCTTACACAAATTGGAATTACTAGAGGAAAATTCTATATATTTGTTTTAGTTGATGACTACACTATATTTACATGGGTATATTTTCTTATAAGGAAATATAAAGCATTTTCTTATTTCAAAAATTTTACATCCAATTTTAAAATGAGAAAAACCTTCCATTGATAACTATTCATAGTGATCATGGTACAGAATTTGAAAACTGGGATTTTAAAACCTTTTGTAGTAAGAAGGAATTACTCACAACTTCTCAGCTCCCAGAACTCCTTGACAAAATGGTGTTGTTGAAAGAATAAATCATATTCTTCAAGATATAACAAGATCCATATTTAGTGAATAATCTATTAAAAAACATTTTTGGGATGAAGTTGTTAGTACTTCTTACTATACTATAAATCGAGTTTTAACTCAGGTCCTTTCTTAATAAAACACCTTATGAGTTATGGATGGTCTGAAAACCAAAAGTTTCATACTTCATATTATTTGGATGAAAAGTATTCATTTTGAATACAAAATACAACTTACATAAATTTTCACCCAAATCTGATGAAGGAATCTTTTTAGGTTATTTCACTACTTCTAAGGAATATAGAGTTTTCAATAAAAAAACTTGTATTTTTGAAGAAACAATACATGTTAAATTTGATGAAACCAATCCTTTTGTTTTTTAAAAATTCCAACCTATATCTTCTATTTTTTTTTACAAAAATGATTATCAAATTCTGATAAAATACTCTTCCAATAAGAAGAATACTCAAGAAATTGTTTCTAAAGTATTTACCCTAGAATATTTTCTACCTTATGTTGATGAATAGGTTTTACAAAACCCAAGTCAGTGGTTTCTTAGAAATCATCCCAATGATAACATCATTAGTGATATAAAATCAACCAGTAAGAACTAGAAACTCCTTGAGAAATTAAGTATAATAATTATCTTTCCTTTCTTAATTTGAGCCTAAAACTCCTGATGAGGCTTTAGGTGAAAAAGAATAAATAGTGTTAATGCAAGATGAATTAAATGAATTTGAAAGGAATCGTGTCTGTACCTTAGTTGAAATACCTAAAGAAACCTTTATAATTGGAGTAAAATGGGTATTTAGAAACAAATTTGATGAAAATAGAATTACAATCAAAAATAAATCAAGACTAGTTGCAAAAGTTTATAATCAATAAGAGGGAATAGAGAAGAAACCTATGATTTAGTATCTAGACTTGAATCTATTCAAATTCTACTAGCCTTTTTAGCATTCTTCATTTTTAAACTTTTTCAAATGGATGTGAAGTGTGCTTTTATTAATGGATATATACAAGAGGAGGTTTTTGTAGAACAAACTTCTTGTTTTGAAGATACAAAACATACTGAGTATGTTTAAAAACTTACCAAATCTTTATATGGCCTTAAACAAGCCCCTAAATCCTAGTATGATAGACTTACAGGTTTTTTGTTTCAAAACAACTATGATAAGGGAACCACTGATCTGACCCTTTTTATAAAGAAAGAAAACAAAAATGTTTTGATTGTTCAAATTTATGTTGATGACCATTATATTCGGATCAAATCAGAAATCCCTAACTGATTCTTTTGGGAATCTCATGAAATCTAAGTTTGAAATGAGTATGATGGGTGAGTTAACACTCTTTCTCAGTTTTTAAAACTCTCAAAAACCAGAAGAAACCTATATATCCCAACATAAGTATATCAAATATTTACTTTAAAAGCATGGATATGGCAACACTAAAAGTATTAGTACTTCTATTGGTACCCTCAAATACCCTTGATATTGATGATGTTGGGAAACTAATGGATCAAACCAATTTAGTGGACGATAGGAAGCCTATTATACACTACTAAAAAATAAGGCTATATCCATGGTTTTAAACCATGTCTATAGGCCCAAAAACTGTGGGTATAGGTTATAGCCACAATTTGCTCAACTATGGCTGGTATTGGCATGGATATAGGGTAAGCCTATAGCTATGGTTTGAAATAGTGGATATAGGGCTATAGCCATAGTTCAAACTATAGAAGCAATCTTATAGATATGGTTTGAAAATAGTTTCATAGGCTAAAATCACTCATCGTCTATAGCCACGGTTTCAAACTGTGGCTATAGGCCTTCACATTTTTCTTCTAAAAAACAGCATCATTCAACCGGTATTGGACCCTTACATCCTCCCCATTTTCCCCTATAAATCCCCCCATGTACCCCACTTAGACCTTATAACTCCCCCATGCACCCCTCCTCTACAAATCCCCCCCACCACTCCCCTTACATCCCCCCTTCCCACCTAGCAAATCCCCCCCTCCACCCCTGGAAAGACCTCCCCCCTAGACAGACTCCCTACAAAGCCCCCCCCCCCACACACATACCCCTGGATAGACTCCACCCACCCTCTAGACATACCCCCCCACCAGGAAACCCCTTGGACATCACCCCCTGAACAGACCCCACCCCCCCCCCCCCCGGACAACCCCCCCCCCCCCCTCGCCTGGACACCCCCCCCCCCCGGGGGCCCTCTAGACAGACACCCCCATGGATAGACACCTCCCCCTGGACAGACCCCCCCCCCCCCCCACTCCCCCCTCCTGGACACCCCCTCCCTTCTAGACACCCCCTAGACAGACC